>OY288241.1:36570777-37859527 GCA_958450325.1 Agrostemma githago | reverse complement strand
GCTTTTTCTACCAAAGGATAGTTTCTTTCAGCTGCCCCCAGAGCGTGACTTACAAAGTAGATGGGCTGCTGTGAGCCTGCTTCCTCTTTCGGAATGACTGCACTTACTGTTGAATTGGTGACAGCAATGTACAGGTATAGTTTTTCTCCGGCTACTGGTCTCGCCAAGGTAGGGAGTTTTTTCAGATGTTCCTTCAGTTGTTCGAAGGCTTTCTTTTGCTCGTCTTCCCATTTGAACTGTTTATTGCCTTTTAATATTCTGAAGAAAGGGGTCGATTTGTCTGCTGATCTGGCGATGAAGCGAGCCAGAGCAGTCATCCTGCCTGTGAGTCGTTGAATGTCCCTTATAGTCTTAGGCTCTGGGAGGTCCAAGAATGCCTGAATCTTTTCGGGATTGGCGTCTATTCCTCTAGAGCTGACTAAGAACCCTAAGAATTTGCCAGATCGGACTCCGAACGTGCACTTTTTTGGATTCAACTTCATTTTGTAGGAGCGCAGGGAGGAGAAGGTTTCCTGCAAATCCGCCAGGTGCTCCTCGTCTCCTTTGCTTTTGACAATTGCATCATCGACATAGGCTTCTAAGTTCCTCCCCTTTTGATTTTCGAAGACTTTGTCCACCAACCGCTGATAGGTGGTGCCTGCATTCTTCAGTCCAAATGGCATCATCTTATACATGTACGTTCCATGGCTGGTTATGAAGGCGCACCTCACCCTGTCAGGCTGCCAGAGGTACACTTGATGGTACCCTGAGAATGCATCTAGGAAACTCAACGTGGTGTATCCACTGGTGGCATCTACCAGTTGGTCTATTCTGGGCAGGGGGTAGCAGTCCTTTGGGCAGGCTTTGTTAAGATTTGTGAAGTCTACGCACATTCTCCATGCGCCTGACGACTTTTTCACCATCACA
The DNA here is from genome assembly GCA_958450325.1 of Agrostemma githago. Classification (NCBI taxonomy): domain Eukaryota; kingdom Viridiplantae; phylum Streptophyta; class Magnoliopsida; order Caryophyllales; family Caryophyllaceae; genus Agrostemma; species Agrostemma githago. Next base: position 37,858,621 of record OY288241.1, on the reverse strand, counting down.
ACATTTGCCAACCACTCGGGGTAATCGCAGACTTCGATGAAATCCGCTTTCAAGAGTTTGTCTATCTCCTCCTTTATTGCCATGTCTTTTTCTGTGGACATATTTCTTTTCTTCTGTTTTACAGGGCGGGCCTCCGGGTTAACGTTCAGCTTGTGAACAATAAAAGCCGGGTCGATCCCTAGCATTTCATCTGCAGAGTAAGCAAATACGTCCCTGTTTTCTCTCAAGACTGCGACCAACTCTTTCTGGTAGGACTCCTCTAGGTCGGCCCCTATGAGGACCTGTCTCCCTGGTTCTAAGTCCACCAGCATGCTTTCCCCTTCAGGTTCCAGGTGGGCTGCTGTTTGCTGAGCAGCCGGGATTTCACCCTCCCTGCTGGGGGAACTGTCGGCTTTTCGTTTTCCCTTTCTTTCCATTTCATGGGTATGCAGGGCCACAGAATAGCAATGTCTGGCTGACTCCTGATCCCCGTGAACCTTTCCTTCCATACGGCGACTTCGATCTCGTCCAGGGTGGCCCGCCCTATCAGGGCGTTGTATGCAGACTTTGCATCCACCACAACAAATGATGCCCTGACATTCCTGGCAGAGGCCCCTTCCCCGAACGTTACCGGTAAGTCGATAATCCCCATGGGAAGTACGCCTGCCCCACTGAACCCATACAGAGATCCAGGGGCCAGCTTAAGGTGTCTTTTTTCTAAGTTCATTCTTTCAAAGGCGTCCTTGTACAAGAGGTTTGTGTAGGCGCCAGTGTCCACCACGCATCTCTTGAAAATGTGATTGCTAATCTCAAGAGTTAAGACCAAAGGATCACTGTGCGGGTATATTACTCTCCCTGCGTCTTCAGAGGTGATGCTCAGGGTCGTGCCCTCGGGCTTCCTGCCTTCTCGGCGTAGCAAATCTGATTCCGTAATTCGCGGATCTGCCTTTTCTGGCTTCGTCTGCTTGTTTGTCCCTCTGCATCCCCTGACACTACATGAATTATCATGCGAGTTTAGGCCGAACCCTCAGGCTTGTCTGCCGCCTCCTTTTGGGATTTGTTCCTTGCTGCATAGTTACTCAGCCAGCCATTTCTTATGAGTTTTTCTATCTCATCTTTTAAGTGTCGACATTCTTCAGTGGTGTGACCTATGCAATCATGGAACGTGCAAAATTTTTTAGGATCCCTTTTCGGGCTGCGCGGCTTATTCGAGCGATTCCATTTTGCTGTTTCCTTCTCCAGCTCAAAGATCTCTGCCCTTGGCCTGTTGAGGGCCGTGTAGCTGTCGAACCTCGGCTGGTAAGCTGTGTGTTCTTTCTTGGGGGTATCCCCCTCCTCTTTCTGTTTGCCTGGTTCGTTCCTGCCACGTCCACCCTGCGGTCCCCCTTGCGGCCTTGCTTGGCCTGCAGGGGTGTCCGGCAGGCTGTGAAACTCTTCCTGCAGAATGAACCCTTCAGCAATTTTTCTGGCCTTGGCCAAGGTTTCAGGCTGGGCCCTGATCATCTGGTTCTTCATCTCCCCTGGGAGCAGAGAGATTGTCAGGGCGTAGGCAGCAGTTGAGTCATCAACCCATCTGACTTGTTGGTAGGACAAGTCGAATCTCTTTAGGTACTCCCTGACGCTCTCACTCTTTTTCTGCTTCAGGGTCATAAGGTCAAACCGAGTGAGCCGTCTCCTCTTGTTCCCTGCGTATTGTTCAAGGAATGCCTCGGCTAACTCTATGAAGAAACTGATCGACCCCTGGCGAAGGTCCCTGAACCATCCCTATGCAAGTCCTACAAGGGTGGTTGGGAAGATTTTACACCAGATTGCGTCATCCACATCATACATGCCCATGTGACTTTTAAATGCCGCCAGGTGGTCCTCTGGATCTGTAGTCCCGTCAAACTTGACGGTGGGCATCTTGATCTTCGGGATGGGGTACTCTTGTACGTCAGGATGGAGAGGAGTCTTCGTGGGCCTGCCTACCACCCGTGACCTGCTTTCCCCAGACTGGTTACCGTGAACATCCCACTGTCTAGGGGCCGGTTTCCTCGCACTGGGGGAGCGGTGCTTTGATGGTCGCCTGCTCGTTGCCTCGTCCTCCGTGTCAGGGGAGGGTTGCCTGGTCCGCTTTCTCCGGGACTGACCGAGGTTGTCATCCTGGTGATACCTTGATTCGAGCGGCTGCCCCCGGTTAAGCCTAGACTGCAGGCTCTGGGACAGCCTTGGAGCTGGCTGTCCTTTTGCTGCTGGCGTTAACCTGGAGAAGACTCCACCCTGCTTTTCTCCCAGGCGCTTGGACGCAGGCTCCCTGTGCCTCATTCGATCCTGCAGTCCCTGAGACAGACCCCTTTTCTCCTTGGACGTGGACTCCGTAGTGTGTATAGAGAACGCCTATTGTTGAGCAGGCGGTTCCTGGCTGCCTGCTGTGATACGCCTCTGTACCTGTGCGTATACTTGAGCTGTTCTCCTTGCCTTCCTCTGGGCGTTTCTGGCGGCGGTTTGCTTCGTACCCCCAGCCCCCTCTCTGCTTACTAAGCGGGGCTGCCTGGGGGTCATTGCGACCCTGCCTACTAGGTCTTCAGGGGTGAATTCCTGGTTCAGCATTGCGGAGAAGAAGGCAGCTGTCTGTACCATCAGAGCTGGGGTTAGGTTCAGGGTGTGCCCTGGATGTGCCCCCTGCCCTGGTGCCACAACTGTATTTGGCATGCCCAGGAGACTGGTTCCCCCCACCCCCAGGATTGCGGCGGCGGGAGCCCTCTCTGGCTGCGGCATGCCGTATAGGGGGGGTCACCGGTGGGACCGTCGGACCTGCCCCTATACTAGCGTCAACAATCTCAGGCATGATTGCCCCAATTGGTTAATTTTGTATTTGGGAATGGTTGATTTTTTGTGGGTAATTCGTGGATACAACCAGATCCTCCCCACAGACGGCGCCAAATTGTTCTGGTATCAGAAACAATTAACCCGACAACGAATTCGGGTCTCTAAGATGGAATGCTTCAAATGTGATGATCGCTCAATTTCCTTCGATCTCCCCTTCCTTCCACTCCGCCGATCGGACCTTCCTGGCGAGAATGGCCTGCTCCATGCACAGTGAAAGCACAGGGCCTCGGAGGCGTCCGAGGGAACCCTCTCCGATGCCTAAGTCAGTCCGTGAAAGTGCCTTAAGAAACCTAGTTCGTGAGGAGCTAGGTGGCGGTTTTAGAGTGAAAGTCTAGAGAGAGAAAATCCAACCTCTCTCAAGTGGGAAATATATGTGTATATATACCTTCCTACAAGAGAGGGAAGTAGGTGGATGGGTGGATGAGAGTGTGACAAGTGGCTTCTCCTCATCCACTCATTCTCATTTACCTTAGGCGAAATGACGGAGGGGTCCCTTGGTGGTCCCAGCCCTGCCTGCAGTGATTTCCCCAGAGGACAGGCGGGTAGGGGTTATGTGAAGGTCGGGTTGAGCAGGCCGCATCGCCCTGCCGGGCAGGCGGCTGTATGAAGTTGTCCCAGGGGGTTCTCTTTTTGGTGATTTTACTCCGATTGTCTGCCGGGTTGGTTCCCGGGTTCCTTGGATCTTCTGGGGGCCTGCTTAGCAGGCGGCCCGGAGCAGGCTACCGACCCTCATCACATCCCATCATCCAAATATATCACGGCATACATAACCTGCATTACAAACTGCTCCCCGATTGACCGAAAATATCAATTGGATCATCACAGACACATCAAGCATACACACCATATCAGTTTACGATGACATTAAATAACATTAGTACAATCGACATCACAAACACCATCATCATCATCATCATCATCATCAACAACAACACCATCATCATCATCATCATTATCATCATCCCTATTATCACTATCGCGACCGCAGTCACGCCCCGTCAGTCCGAGTGTGCACACCCCTCCTAGGCTCTCCTAGGAGGAAACATTAGGGAAGGTCCCGAGATCAACCGGGCCTAGCTAGTCCTAGCTAGCTTCTCTCAATCGGCACACAGCCGCAATATCAATAGGCACACAGCCAAAATCTCAATATCATCATTATACCATTACATATCATACCACATGAATACATACAACGTAAACTGAGTAAGGATAACCTTACCTAGATAGCAGGTCACAACCACAATCAAGCGGGTTAAAAGACCTCCTCCAAAACATTCATCACCTACAATCAATTGATATTAACATGTAAGTACTACTTAGATTGATTACGCTCTAAGCCGTTACTAACATTAAAGACTTAATCTTAACTTCCGATTTTACAGCATTGTACTGTCTTGTTATAAAATTCATAATTAAATAACTACTACTTTAATTAACACGAGACTAACTGTGTTAGAATCGTGATTGTCTTTTCTACCATTTATATTTCATGACCTTCATTCAAATATCATCTTAACATTGACTTACAGCCTGATCTCTACAGACTAACAGAATTCGTCGCATAAAATCTATTGATGAATTACTAATACTAGACTAATCTTTTTAACTTCATTCCAACTTCTATTATAATCTAGACTCAATAAATTTAATGTTGGCTGAAATCCAAACTCAATTATGATATATAAATTCGTTTTTACACCCAATACTATATAGCATTACTGAATCAGTGATTTATAAACGACGGTTCACAAATAAATTCTCTAGAATAAACTGCTTTGAATCTGATTACGAAATTTAACAGGCATAAACTAGACTTGATATAAACTATGGTTTGTTCTTTAACATTTCCTCAATTCGAAACATAAACACGTATTTCAATGAACACAAAACAGTACTACGAATCTGAGAATTTCAGTAACTATTTCCTAATTAATGTCTTCAATCTAATCTTCCTCCTAATTCATATTGGGAATGGTAAACATGACTAAAACCTAATTATACTCTTAAACAAAATTAAAATAAAATTAAGAAACTTACATGACTCAATCATATAGATGGATTGCTAAGATACGATTTGGGATCGAATCCCCTTCTCTCTTCCTATTTCTCTCTTCTCCTTTCTTTCTTCTTGAGCATTGTGAGTGAACGTAGTTTAGGGTTGTGTATATGCAGTATATTATATGAATGAAAAAGGAATTGTGGGGGGCATAACCATTATACGGGCATCAGGAATTGGGTTAAAAGAAACGGGTTTAACAACTACTCGTATATAAGAATGGACGCTCGGTTTAGCCCACTTAACTACATAAACTGCGACTCATTAATCGTGACTTGATAGACTTAAAAGACGGGTATTACAATCTACCTTCCTTAAAAGAAACTTCGTCCCGAAGTTCACCTCCCGCTAGAAAAACGAATAACTATACCAACCTGACCGACCAACCTATTAACGGCTGACTGATCGACCAATCACCAAACTAATAACATGTGTAGCGTAATGCGGATAAGCAAGACGGGATATTAAAGGTGTACTTGGTTATATATCAGAGACGAATATTACAATCTACCCTCTTTATATGAACTTCGTCCCGAAGTTCAGAATCCAAACAATAACGATAGCTCCCGACTAACGACACCTCACACCATTCACACTTAATCGAATACATCACATGACTCATCATATTACTAACTTTTGTACTTGCACTACGTACTACTGAATAACTATTCATGCACGGGTCATTAACAACAATCATTCAAAGTTATTACGCGATGACTGACATGATCATTAAGCACACTTATTATAGGAAACAACGGGGTATGACATCCTACCCTCCTTAATAAGGAACTTCTCCTCGAAGTTCACTGACCTCCTATTCACGCTACCCAACACATCTTATATATGATGTCACTATCTTGACACTAACGAGATCACTGTTTCCTCGACTCTCTTATATAAGACGATACTCAATCATCAAAGGACATCACAGTAAACTTTTTAAACGAATATACTTGTAACCCTGACTAGGGGTGAGGAAGTTGGTAATATCGGGAATCGACTCATGCGATCCATCATAGGGATTTTCAACATATTTCTCATTTACAAAGTATCACTTGGTCATTTCACAAACTCCAACTCCTTTGGCATCATGCCTAATACAACAGTTCCTCGTGTTTCATCTATATTTCCAAACTTACTCACCCATCAACTCGTCGCGAGTGGTCTTACTCTGCATTCCTTTACATTTCACAACATAAATTCTCTTTTTACTAATAATTGCAGGCATCATCACTTAGATTTTTCTCGTGGTTCAACATAAGTACCAACAGATTAATTCCATACCTGTTCTCCTATGTCACATTTCACATAGTTTCATAAAAAAATAGACTACTTATTAGTACCATTGCGTTTTTACTCATTATACTTGTCATGACTCATTTCACATGCTGGCATGTCACATCTGATACACCTGTAACTTTATATAATTGTGTGATTTCTCAGTCTAAGACACTCTTACATATATCTAGACGCCTTAACTATCCCGAAGGTAAGACAATTAGTTCACACAAGGACGGTTTACCCACGCTCAGAACATTATAGCCTGTGATATTCTAATCTACTGCACGGACTCAGGATTGACACGTTGCTACCATGTACTATAACCCCACCCTTTGACAACGAATCATATGTGATGACACAACAAAATCTCGTATATGCCTTGGACTCTTATTATTCATTATTCCAGACCCTCGTACCGTCATTGTACCTATTATCTTTCTTTATTGGGTCTTAATATCGTGACTCTCTTTCCACCATTTTGGTATTATACTCTTATATATACCGTTAGACTCGTTAAACACCATTATCGGGACATTCTTACAAGTAATTTAAATGACGATACCACACTCTCATGACATCTGGTCTCTTCATTATATCTCACGACTCGGTTTTATTATTAAGACATGTACTCCTAATCTATATTATGATAACATGTTGACACAATTGTATCATTAACAAGTTCAGATTCACATGTATACATACGTGCATGAAAAACATTTAAGCAAGTAATAATATAACTATCATGGTACAACAGTAACACAACTGGACACTTTTAGATGACCATGTTAATAGCCTCAGCCCCTTAGACAAGTGGCATGCGATATTCATTCCTCGGGACTAACAACTAATTAAATAGTTCATCCAGTCTTGGGTTTGTATAAGTGTTTATTTAAACACTAGCATGTGACTTAAAACCAACAATGACTCCACATGTACTTGTTAATTAAAGACAGGCGCTCATCAGGATGTACGCGGACAATTATGAACAACATATGATTAGTTTACCAAACATGTTGAAATTCATTACATTTATTGCGACCAAAATATGAAATCTGGCGTTTTGTTTACTCAGAGATACAGGTAGTGTACTCGGTCTGTAATTTAGCTAATCGACCTTGCTTGACTCATTGAAACGACTCCCACCTGACGGATACGCATCCCGACGTTATTCTAACTCACGTAAGGAACTTATGATCGTGGCATTTATCCGATAACATGTTTAATCCACAAGATCCATGTTGGGGCAAATGAACACGACCTATTATAACTCAAATTTACCCGTAATTCATCCTTAGTATATAAGGTGGACTTCATTACATCATAAAATAAGGTAGGTACTATCACTTTAGCGCATTCACTTGAACAAGGCGAAATAATGATCATTTAGTGGATTTAGACACGTTCTCGGAACATCACATTCAGGATAGAAAAATCAAAATTAAATCATCGTAACTCAAAACAGTGTAAAATCAGTGGGTCTAGATTCGCAAGGCCTTCCTATACAACTTCACAGTTAACACAATTTCCCAATTCAAAACATAACAGTGATTTGCAGAGTCATTTTCATTAGCTGATAGATTTTGACCTTGGAAAAGTCTCGATTTATAAAACGAGTTTCGAAACACCTTTTTGAGCAAAACTAAGTTCCACATTATACAGACTATTCAAAGTGACATCAATAAAAGTTCCAAATGATGATTCAAATCTCTAAGTAAGGTTTAAAAAGGAAAGCTTGACTATCGACAAATTCGTGGATAAACTTTGACCTTCGTTCACAATTAGTTTATTCGATCGACTGAAGGACTTGAAATTAAATCACAAAATTTTACAATGAACAACTAGACGTAAAATAAATATGAGTATCTTTTCAAAATTTTGTGAAATAGACACTGTAAATAGGTAAAACGATTGAGTATCACATTGTTCAGGTTAACGAAGGTGTGGTAAGTTGTTCTGACATTATCTCGATACAGTTAATTAACAAGCATATTGTTTAGGCCATCAAAACAAAACTCAGTAAAGACATTATCAAGTTAGATGAAGTGTTGTAAATGTGTATGTTAGTAACTTAACACGGGTTTTTATAAATACGCATTTAAATCATCAAGAAAAGAAATCGACAACAAGGTAAGACTCGGAACCTATCACGCACATTGACAGGGAAGCGCAGAATGAAGCACAAATATCCAAGTATCTTTGACAGAAATTCACCTTAATGAGTACAACACCACAGATATATCATTTTAATAACATGTACTCAATTTCAAGTAATAAACAAATTTCGATTTCACGCTTAATCTTGTCAATCACATCGTATTAATAGAAACGACACATTTATATATACGTTGTTGCTCTTTATAATATAAACAGATCGACATAATTTCATATACCACATACGTTTTCAAGAACCGATTAATAGACAAGTTCATTTTCGTCAGTATAAGAGAAGGATGAGTAAAAAAAATAAGGACGCCACTCAAATCAATATAAAGCAAGTCAATCAAATTAACTCGAAATGGACCACAAGTATTCTTACATTGTTCGACTATTAGTCTCATTAACTCGTACTTGATTCACATGCAACAAAGCTCAATTAACACGTCACGACACCATTAAACTTCTAGATGCCGATCCTAGTTAACATGAAGACAACTTGTACATTACATTGGCAAGGAAACATATAATACTTGAAACAGAATGCAAGTATTCAGGTACTTTTTAATAACATTCACATTACGACACACTTAAACCACGTAAGTTATCGACTCTCTTAACATTTGACGATACTCATACCACATTAGTTATCGAGCCCTTCAAATAACGTGAAACCGTACTAGTACACTACATAGACGAGATAGTATCCAGTTTACCCCTAGCGACACCCCGTTCACGTTATACGAAGGTGGTAATACCTTACTACACCGTCAAGACTAACACCAGGTATTATAAAGTCAACTAATCGTAATGCTCTATCGCGTAGTCGCGTACGACACTACCATGTACAAAAAACTTGACATTGCACCTAACTTTATTACTAACCCTGGCTATGACTTGTCTCCCACCCATAGATGATCAACTCCTACCGTCAACTTATGTACTTTAACCTATAACTCATATGACATCGTATACTAACTACTATACCATGATAATACTCTAACTATGTACTATCACACATCATCTTATACAGTTCACTACATCATATATGTCAAACAGCGCAGCTAATTATCACAAGAAATCATCACCACATTCATAGCATCACAACCTATCCCACCTATTATACCCCATCTCAATTCTCACACGCTGATACCGGGTCAAGACCAGGAGGGCCGGGGTTGGTATAAGGACGTCTCCTCAACCCGAATTTTAGAGGGGCTCCTGATGGTCCATCACCGGGGTTCTTTTTATTTTCCTAAGTTCATTAATTTTAGGCTCCAAGATTGTTCGCTCTGATACCACTTTGTAACACCGCGATTTACCAAGAAGCCTTAGCAAGACCTTTCCGCGTAAATAAAGGTGTTATCATCTCGGTCTCCCGAGGTAGTAGCTCGTTGCAATACAATATGGAATGCCAAATCGGCCACATGATTTAAACAATACAACTCATTAACTATTACAACTTTGGTTACACAACGGAAACTACACATTCTATAAAAACAGGAATGCCTATGCATTCACCCGTGCTACGTCTGGACTCGTAAGTCGCGCTCACCCCAATCCCGTACATGCATCCCATCATCCAAATATATCATGGTATACATAACCTGCATTACAGACTGCTCCCCGATTGACCGAAAATATCAATTGGATCATCACAGACACATTAAACATATACACCATATCAATTTACGATGACATTAAATAACATTAGTACAATCGACATCACAAACACCACCATCATCATCATCATCAACAACAACACCGTCATCATCATCATCATTATCATCATCCCTATTATCACTATCGCGACCGCAGTCACGCCCCGTCAGTCCGAGTGTGCACACCCCTCCTAGGCTCTTCTAGGAGGAAACATTAGGGAAGGTCCCGAGATCAACCGGGCCTAGCTAGTCCTAGCTAGCTTCTCTCAATCGGCACACAGCCGCAATATCAATAGGCACACAGCCAAAATCTCAATATCACCATTATACCATTACATATCATACCACATGAATACATACAACGTAAACTGAGTAAGGATAACCTTAACTAGATAGCAGGTCACAACCACAATCAAGCGGGTTAAAAGACCTCCTCTAAAACATTCATCACCTACAATCAATTGATATTAACATGTAAGTACTACTTAGATTGATTACGCTCTAAGCCGTTACTAACATTAAAGACTTAATCTTAACTTCCGATTTTACAGCATTGTACTGTCTTGTTATAAAATTCATAATTAAATAACTACTACTTTAATTAACACGAGACCAGCTGTGTTAGAATTGTGATTGTCTTGTCTACCATTTATATTTCATGATCTTTATTTAAATATCATCTTAACATTGACTTACAACCTGATCTCTACAGACTGAAAGAATTCGTCGCATAAAAACTATTGATGAATTACTAATACTAGACTAATCTTTTTAACTTCATTCAAACTTCTATTATAACCTAGACTCAATAAATTTAATGTTGGCTGAAATCCAAACTCAATTATGATATATAAATTTGTTTTTACACCCAATACTATATAGCATTACTGAATCAGTGATTTATAAACGACGGTTCACAAATAAATTCTCTAGAATAAACTGCTTTGAATCTGATTACGAAATTTAATAGGCATAAACTAGACTTGATATAAACTAGGGTTTGTTCTTTAAGATTTCCTCAATTCGAAACATAAACACGTCTATCAATGAACACAAAACAGTACTACGAATCTGAGAATTTCAGTAACTATTTCCTAATTAATGTCTTTAATCTAATCTTCCTCCTAATTCATATTGAGAATGGTAAACATGACTGTTCCGGTATTGGAATCAATTAACCCGATTCGGAATTCGGGCTGGAGGTGTATGATATTGCTTTGAATTAACAATTGATCAATCTTGCCAACCTCTCCTTCCTCCTACTCCACTGGTCGGACCTTCCCGGCGGAATGGGCTGGCTCCCTGCACACAAAACGCACAGGGCCTCGGAGGTTGTCTGAGGAAACTCTCTCCGATGCCTAAGTCAGTCCGTGAATGCCTTAAAGAACCTAGCTCGTGAGGAACCAGGTGGCGTTTGTAGAGTAAGAGTTCTAGAGAGAGAAAATCCAACCCCTTTCTTGTGGGAAATGGGAGAGTATTTATACCTTCCCACAAGAGAGGGAAGTAGAAGGAGGATGGGTGGATGAGGAGGTGACAAGTGGCTTCACCTCATCCACCCATTCTCGCTAACCTTAGGCGAAATGACGAGGGGGTCCCTTGGCGATCCCTGCCCTGCCTGCGGAGAATGGCCTGAAGGTAGGCAGGCTGGGTCTATGCGAAGACAGGGTTTGGCAGACCACCCCTCCCTGTCTGGAAGGCGGTCGTCTGAAGTTCCCCGTGGATTCTTTTTAGTGACTTTGCTCTGATTGCCTGCCAAGTCGGTTCTCGGACTCCTTGAGTAGAGTCTTCTGAGAGCATGCTTTGTAGGCGGTCCGGAGCAGGCTGCCGACCCTCATCAATTGGCCCTCGCAAGCTGGGAGGGAGAAAGGCTTCTTTCCGGCTGGCGACTTCTGCTTAGATGGAGGGAGGTTGACTTATTTTCGGCTTCACTGCTGCATTTAATGCGTTTGTACTTTCCCGAGGAAGGAAGTGTTAATTGTGTCAGGTATACAAAGAGTTGAGAGGTCTTTTGCAATGATTACCCTTCATGCTTGGTGGATTTTCGGGCAATGTGAGGACTTCGCGATTGGTGGCATGCCCTGCCAAGACGGTTGGGATGCCATTTAATGCTTCATTTCCTTTGTATAAATTCCAGCTCCCTTCGCCATTTTGTTATTTCATCCTCAATTTTTCCACTTTTCTTTATTGAATCATGGTTTGGATTAAGAAATCTATTACTCGCCATGGAGTTCGCACCGTTACCTTTCTTTTTAAGGGATTTTGGAGACTCAGGTATGCTCGGGCGGCTTACCGGGCCCTTCGCCGCAGCCGTCGTCCACGGCCACATCCTCGTCGGAGTGTTCAGAAGGCTACCATTAGGGCGGGCAAGCGCCCTAGAAGATCCTCGCCTCCTGCTGCTTCCAGGTTCAAGCGCTGCCTTCAGGGAGGAGGGTGCTTTGATCGGGGTTGCCATGAGTGTTTCCCATGGTTGCACCCTGAACAATTCGACCCCGACTGTTCTGACGCAGACTCTTCCCTGGGGTCAGGCCCTTCCTCTCCAGTGAAGAAAACAGGCTGCCGTACTTGTGATGAATCCCAGACTGTTCCCTATGGCAGGGACTGGGATGTCAGTAGCCGGGACTCTGAAGACAGTGAGGGTCTAGGCTGCTTGAGTGACAGAGATGAGGACGGACTCCCTGACGACCCCTTCAAGGATTCCTCTGACTGGGATTGGGGATCGGACTTTGGAGGTCAAGGCAGCCCTGGAGACTATTCTCCAGATTTAGGTGATGACTAGGCCTGCTCGCAGGGCATAGGCATGTTGAGCCGGAAATCCAGGCTCCTTTTGTATTTTCCTTTCTTTGCCAGGCATGATATGTAACTTGTCTATTTTCCATCAAAATTAATGAAAAATCCGGGCGACTTTGCTATTTGCCATTTTTTTTTGAAACTCGTAATCCCTTTCATACTCCCAAACCGTCTTTCTTGCTGAGAACTTCGTGAGACCAAGGAGTGCTTACTGTCACACTTTCCGGCGACGACCAACATTCTAGGTTAGGATCTCTCTTTAAATCTTCGCCCTTTTTTCCCTTTCATCGATACTTTTTCATTATAAACCAGTATGTCTCGAGTTTGGGCTTTCTCTTTTAGTTCACTGTCTGAGAGGGTTGAGGGTAGAGACGGGAGTGGACGCGATCTAGCCTCCTCTTCTGGGGTTGGGCCCAGGGAGGAGGATCGCCTTGACAGCGGGGAAGGTGCTGAATCCTCTGAACCCGCTCCCTTCGACGTTGTTGATTGAGACAACGAGGCACTGGAGGTGGACCCCTCCAGGATTGTCGGCCCCCTCATTCGCAGGGAAAGAGGGAAAACTTATTACTTGGATAAGAAAAAATACTTGATTCCTCTAAAAACCTACCCTGAAGCCAAGAATAGAGATTTGATTTTAGAAAGTAACGCTGCCGAGGAGATCGAAAAATTTTATAATTTTGGGGAGGGGTATACAGTCGTAGTTCTAGGGGAAAAGGACACAGTATGCTGCCCCCCTGAAGGTTGTGTGGCTGTTTACCACAAGAGCTTGGAATTCGGCCTGCGATTCCCTCTTCACCCCTTCCTGGAGGAGACCTTCAAGAGAATGAATGTGGCTATAGCGCAACTGACTGCCACAGTCATCAGGTCCCTGATAGCCTACACCTGGACCTGTCTTTTTCACGGTGAGGGGCCTTACATCGATGCCCTTCGTTTTATGGTGGGGCTGCAAATGGTGTCTTCGTCAGGGGGAGACGGTTCCCCTGGGTACTGGTCCCTACAGAGACAGAAGAAGTACGCTCTAGTCTGGCCGGCTTTAAGCAGCCTGAAGGACTGGAAGAATATTTTTTTGTACGTACATAGCGCGTCCGGGTGGCGGATTCCTAGGCATTTTAGGAATCATGTTCATACCCGCATGGAAACCCGCGAAGAGTATCATCCAGGCATCAGGGGGAAGGCCCTGGAGGTAAAGCTGAGTGCGAAGGAAGAGATTTTAGTCAAGAAGTTTGAAATTGTTGCGGATAAGTCGGGTGTTTTTGACCCTGCTTTCTGGCTCCCCCACGCGGAGCTTATAGCCACAGACGAATACTTGCTCCCATTGGGCCTGATCCCTACCCTTGAAGGTAGTTCTAGGGGGCCTTGAAGGTAGTTCTAGGGGGGCTTTGCAGGCGCGATTTTTCTGAGACTTTTTATTTCTTTGCTCTTTAGCTGACTACCCCTCTTTTTCTGCAGATTCCGCGTCTCGTCGTTGGACAAGGAAGCAGGTTAAGAGGTTAGGTTTGAGTGAGGAGTTCGTCATCGTCTCGAAGCATCCTTCTCTCCCTTCAAATTTCAAGAAAGGGGAGAAAAGTTTAATGAGGCTCGTCAAGGATCTCGTTGCTGGCCGGAGGCTGCCTCTTCCCCCTCGTCTGTCGTCGGCAAAGCCGACGACTCCTTCCCCCAGCATCCAGGATGAGGAGGCTGAAGTTACTTCAGGGGCCACTCCTTCCCCTGGAAGTAGGCAAGGTGACTCTCCAGCCGGGACTCATGTTCCCCAGGGAACGCGTCCTGCGAACTCTGAGGGGACTGGGGAGAGTGTCCCCCTGGAGCTGAGAAGGAAGAGGGATAGGAAGCCCTCAGGGACTACTCCTGTGGTGGACTTGGAGGCTGACGTTTGTACTTCTGAGGCAAAACGCCCTGCTCGTGACATTCCGAGCACCCTTTTTCAGGAGGAGAATACGGAGTTTCATTATACTGCTGGCGACAGCGTAGATGTGTCGGGCCTGCTCTCCGATTCTGGCGCCGTCTTAGCCGACCGTCTTACCAAGTCTGTAACTTCAACCTCTCACCAAGTGATTCAGTATATCCAGCGTACCTCCAAGGTGTTGCTGGCGTCTGCCGAGCTGGCGGCTCTAAGCTGTTTGAGCGACGAAGAGCTGACTGTCACACCCGGGGCTCCCCCTCCAGACCGTCTGGCTATGGTGGAAAGGGACATAACTTTGATAAATAACTTGAAGGATAAGCTGGCTAAGTAGGAGGGCGAGCTGGAGGAGGCGAGGAGTCAAGCTGGCCAGTGGAAGCTTCAAGGAGAGAGAGTTGTGAGGGAAGCAGCCAAGTTTGAAGCTGAGCTGAAGGAGAGTCGCTTGGCGATGGAGCAGGCTAACCTTTCTCTGGCTGAGATGGAGCACCTGAAAAGGAAAGCAGCTGATCTGGAGGAACGCCTGTCCAAAGCTGACTCAACCTTTGAGCAGGCCAGGAGCGAATGGAAGAAAGAGAAGGATGCCAACTCTTCCCTGGAGCTGGTGATGGAGGTGATTGGGGAGATGTTCCCTGTGTTTGATGAAGAGGCCTTCCGAAGTCTCTATTCTACTAAAAACGAGGCTCGGGCGGCCAAACCCCTCAGGCGGCTGCCGGTCCAAGCCAGGGTGCTCCATAATGTTTATCCTTTCTTGAAATAGCCCTATTCTCTGCGCTGAGCCTTGTTATGGCCAGCTGTTTGTAATATTTATTTTTTCGGATCTTTGCTTTTGCCACTTTGTGAAAACTTTTTACCCTTCATGGGTTTGTTATGGAATGCTTTCCTTTGTTTTGGTCTGCTTCTTTCTCTCTTCCTTAAGGTGTTGCCTGATCCAAGGTTGGGGGGATTCTCCCCAGTCCTTGCTAGCTGGGCGTGTCCCTGGCCTCTGCTCGGAGTCCAGGGGGCCTGCCCCCTGCCTGCCCAGAGGTAGGCAGGGAGGGCTTTGGCGTTTTTTATACAAGGTTGGGGGAATTGCCCCCAGTCCTTGTTAGCTGTACGTAGCCTGGCCTGTCCCTGGCCCCTGCTTGGGGTCCAGGGGGCCTGCCCCCTGCCTGCCCAGAGGTAGGTAGGGAGGGCTTTTGCGTTTTTTATACAAGGTTGGGGGAATTGCCCCCAGTCCTTGTTAGCTGTGCGTAGCCTGCCCCCCGCCTGCCCAGAGGTAGGCAGGGAGGGCTTTTGCGTTTTTTATACAAGGTTGGGGGAATTGCCCCCAGTCCTTATTAGTCGTGCGTAGCCTGGCCTGTCCCTGGGCTCTGCCTGGAGTCCAGGGGGCCTGCCCCCTGCCTGCCCAGAGGTAGGCAGGGAGGGCTTTTGTGTTTTTTATACAAGGTTGGGGGAATTGCCCCCAGTCCTTGTTAGCTATGCGTAGCCTGGCCTGTCCCTGGCCTTTGCTTGGAGTCCAGGAGGCCTGCCCCCTGCCTGCCCAGAGGTAGGCAGGGAGGGATTTTACGTTTTTATACAAGGTTGGGGGAATTGCCCCTAGTCCTTGTTAGCTATGCGTAGCCTGGCCTGTCCCTGGCCTCTGCTTGGAGTCTAGGGGGCCTGCCCGCCTACCCAGAGGTAGGTAGAGGGTTTTTAGAATTTTAGTTGGGGGGTCCATTTTCCTTGGTATTGGCAACATGGGGGCCTCCCTCTATTGCCTCTTGCTCGTTTGTGTGTGAGAGCGCAAGCTTAAACAGACAACGAGTATGAATTCTTGAGTATTATATATAAAATTTTTGTTAGAACATAAGGGTGGTCGGAGCCATCGACATTTCATTCTGATCATTCTCCGCCAGTACTTTTTCTTGGAGACGAGATTTTTCTAATGTTTGGCTAAACATAGTATCTTTTCAGGGTGTCGGCGTTCCAATGTGCGCTCAGCTCTTGGCCTGCTGGGCTGGCAATTTTGTATGTGCCTGTTCCCAAAATCTGGGTCACCTGGTACGGGCCTTCCCAGTTGGCACTTAGTTTGCCATGCTCCCTAGATTTTCCTACAGCCTGTGTCTTCCTTAGGACTAGGTCGCCTATCTGGAACCTTCTCTCATGTACCCTTTTGTTGTAGGCCTTTCTCATCCTTTGCTGATAAGCGGCTATGTTGATGCTGGCCTCCTCCCTGACTTCATGGACCAGGTCTAGGGCTTCGGCTATTGCTGCGTCGTTGTCAGCTTTGTTGTATTGCTGAGACCGTAGGGTAGGAATTCGCACTTCGATGGGTAGTAAAGCTTCTACTTCATACATCAGGCCAAATGGCGTCTGACCTGTTGATTCTTTTCTGGTGGTCCTTATTGACCAGAGTATACTTGGTAGCTCGTCTGCCCATCTTCCTTTGAGATCATCCACCATCTTTTTGAGCCCATTTAGGATTTGTTTGTTAGCGGCCTCGGCCTGCCCATTGGTCTGCAGGTTGCAGACGGCGGAATAGGCGACGGTTATTCCATGCCCTTCCAGCCAGGCTCTTAGGGGGTCATTATCAAACTGCCTCCCATGATCAAACACTAACACTTTTGGTAAGCCGAATCTGGTTATGATGTTTCTCCAGATGACCCTCCTGACTGCCGGCTCGGTGATGTTTGGGACTGCCTCGGCTTCAACCCACTTTGTGAAGTAGTCAATCCCCACGATCAGAAACTTTCGTCCCTATGTGGCTGTAGCAAAGGGACCCAGTATGTCCATCCCCCACTGAGCGAAAGGAATGGGAGATAAAATTCGCCTGAGTACTTGGGCTGGGGCATGAATTGATGGAGCGAAGAGTTGGCATTTTCTGCATTTCCGAGTTAGGCTTCTTGCATCTTCTAGCATGGTAGGCCAGTAGTAGACTGTCCTTAGAGCTTTGTGGGCCAACAATCTTCCTCCAATGTGATGCCCGCAAAACCCTGAGTGGATGTCATCCAAAACTTCAGCGGCCTGCTCTGCCCCCAGGCATCTGAGCAGGGGGAAGGTGAAGATTTCTTGTATAGCTCTTCATCAATTGTCTTGAACCATGCTGCTTTGGTCTGTATCTTCCTTTTTTGTACTGGGTCAGACGGTAGGATGCCGTATTTTTTGAACTGAGTGAGGGGGGTCATCCAGTTCTCCTGTTCTTCTTCGATGATGTTGACTGTCTGACAGGCAGTAGTGGATTTCTCATGCATAACATCAATCCAAACTGATCTCCTTATGTCTTGTAGGCTGGAGCTGGCCACTTTTGACAGGGCGTCAGCCCGATTGTTCTATGATCGGGGTATTTGCCTGATTTCATAGGATTTTAGGCTTGATAATCCCTGCTTCACCTTTTCTAGGTAAGTGGCCATGGCCTGATCCCTAGCCTCATACTCTCCGTTGATTTGATTGGCAATGAGCTGGGAGTCAGTTGATAGTATAATCCGCTCTGCACCTGCAGTCTTAGCTAGATTTATTCCTGCAAGTACGGCCTCATATTCTGCCTCGTTGTTTGATGCAAGGAAGGTGAATCTGAGCGCATGCTCAAAATCCACTCCTTCAGGGCTGGTCAGCACGACACCCGCCCTCGCACCATTGGCCGTTGAGGACCCGTCAGTGTACACTATCCATTCTTCGACGGGAGGTTCCTCTTCTCCTGAATGAGAACATTCAGCCAGGAAGTCTGCCAGGGCCTGTGCCTTGATGGCTGTCCTGGGTTGGTATGATATCCCCAGTCCGCTTAACTCAATTGCCCATTTTAGCAGCCTTCCTGATTTTTCAAATTTCTCCAATATCTTTTCTAGTGGCTGGTCGGTGAGGACTACCACAGGGTGTGCGTCGAAGTAGGGCCTGAGCTTTCTGGCTGCTATGACGACTGCATAGGCGGCTTTTTCCACCAGAGGATAGTTTCTTTCAGCTGCCCCCAGGGCATGACTTACAAAGTAGATGGGCTGCTTTGAGCCTGCTTCCTCTTTTAGGATGACTACGCTCACCGTTGAGTTGGTGACAGCAATATATAGGTACAGTTTTTCTCCGGCCACTGGTCTCGCCAAGGTAGGGAGCTTTGTCAGATGCTCTTTCAATTGTTCGAAGGCTTTCTTTTGCTCATCCTCCCATTTGAATTGTTTATTGCCTTTCAATACTTTCAAGAAAGGGGTCGACTTGTCTGCTGATCTGGCGATAAAGCGAGTCAGGGCAGCCATCCTGCCTGTGAGTCTTTGAATGCCCCTTATGGTTTTGGGCTCTGGGAGGTCTAGGACCGCCTGAATTTTTTCGGGATTGGCGTCTATCCCCCTGGAGCTGACTAAGAATCCTAGGAATTTCCCAGATCGGACTCCGAACGTGCACTTTTTTTGGATTCAACTTCATTTTGTACGATCGCAGGGAGGAGAATGTTTCCTGCAGGTCCGCCAGGTGTTCCCTGTCCCCCTTGCTTTTGACAATTGCATCATCGACATAGGCTTCCAAGTTTCTCCCTTTTTGATTTTCAAAGACCTTGTCCACCAGTCGCTGATAGGTAGCGCCTGCATTCTTCAGTCCAAATGGCATCATTTTATACATGTATGTTCCATGGCTGGTTATGAAGGCGCACCTCACCCTGTCCGGCTGCCAGAGGTACACTTGATGGTACCCTGAGAATGCATCCAGGAAACTCAACGTGGTATATCCACTAGTGGCATCCACTAGTTGGTCTATCCTGGGCATGGGGTAGCAGTCCTTTGGGCAGGCTTTGTTAAGATTTGTGAAGTCTACGCACATTCTCCATGCGCCCGATGACTTCTTCACCATCACAACGTTCGCCAACCACTCAGGGTAATCACAGACTTCAATGAAATCTGCTTTCAAGAGTTTTTCTATCTCCTCTTTTATCACCGCGTCTTTTTCTACGGACATATTTCTTTTCTTCTGCTTTACAGGGCGAGCCTCCGGGTTAACGTTCAGCTTGTGAACAATAAAAGCCGGGTCGACCCCTGGCATCTCATCTGCAGAGTAAGCAAATACGTCCCTGTTTTCTCTCAAGACTGCAACTAACTCCTTCTGGTAGGACTCCTCCAGGTCGCCCCCTATGAGGACCTGCCTCTCGGGTTCTAACTCCACCAGCATGCTTTCCCCTTCAGGCTCTAAGTGGGCTTCTCTTTGCTGAGCAGCCGGGATTTCACCCTCCCTGCTGAGGGAACCTTCGGCTTTTCGTTTTCCTTTCCTTTCTGTTTCATGGGCTTGCAGGGCCATGGAATAACAGTGTCTGGCCGACTTCTGATCCCCATGGACCTTCCCTTCCATGCCAAAGTCCGTCACATAGGCTATGGTGAGGGCCCTGATTGACACAGCGGCTTCGATTTCGTCTAGGGTGGCCCGGCCTATCAGGGCGTTGTATGCAGACTTTGCATCCACTACAACGAATGACGCCCTGACATTCCTGGCAGAGGCCCCCTCCCCGAATGTTACCGGTAAGTCGATAATTCCCATGGGAAGTACTCCTGCCCCACTGAATCCATACAAAGATCCAGGGGCTGGCTTCCGATGTCTTTTCTCTAAGTTCATCCTTTCAAAGGCGTCCTTGTACAAGAGGTTTGTGTAGGCGCCGGTGTCCACCATGCATCTCTTGACAATGTGATTGCTAATTTCAAGAGTTAGGACCAAAGGGTCGCTGTGCGGGTATATGACTCTTCCTGCGTCTTCAGGGGTGATGCTCAGGGTCATGCCCTTTGGGCTTCCTGCCCTCTCGGCGTAGCAAATCTGGTTTCGCAATTCGCGGATCTGCTTTTTCTGGCTTCGTCTGCTTGTTCGTCCCTCTGCATCCCCTGATACTACATGAATTATCATGCGATTTTGGGCTGAACCCTCAGGTTTGTCCGACGCCTCCTTTTGGGATTTGTTCCTCGCTGCATAGTTGCTCAGCCATCCGTCTCTTATGAGTTTTTCTATCTCATCTTTTAAGTGTCGGCATTCTTCAGTGGTGTGGCCTATGGAGTCGTGGAACGTGCAGAATTTTTTAGGATCTCCCTTTGGGCTGCGCGGCTTATTCGGGCGATTCCATTTCGCAATTTCCTTCTCCAGCTCAAAGATTTCTGCCCTCAGCCTGTTGAGGGCCGTGTAGCTGTCAAACCTTGGCTGGTAAGTTGTGCGTTCTTTCTTGGGGGTATCCCCCTCCTCCTTCTGCTTGTCTGGCTCGTTCCTGCCACGTCCACCCTGCGGGCCACCGTGCGGCCTTGCTTGGCCTGCAGGGGTGTCCGGTAGGCTGTGAAACTCTTCCTGCAGAATGAACCCTTCAGCGATTTTTCTGGCCTTTGCCAAGGTTTCAGGCTGGGTCCTGATCATCTGGTTCTTCATCTCCCCTGGGAGCAGGGAGATTTTCAAGGCGTAGGCAGCAGTTGAATCATCAATCTCTCTGACTTGTTGGTAGGACAAGTTGAATCTCTTTAGGTACTCCCTGACGCTTTCGCCCTTGTTCTGCTTTAGGGTCATAAGGTCAAAACGAGTGAGTCGTCTCCTCTTGTTCCCTGCATATTGTTCAAGGAATGCCTCGGCTAACTCTATAAAGAAACTGATTGACCCCTGGCGAAGGTCCCTGAACCATCCCTGTGCAAGCCCTACAAGAGTGGATGGGAAGATTTTGCACCAGATCGCATCATCCACATCATACATGCCCATGTGACTTTCAAATGCCGCCAGATGGTCCTCTGGATCTGCAGTCCCGTCAAACTTGACTGTGGGCATTTTAATCTTTGGGATGGGGTACTCTTGTATGTCAGGATGGAGAGGGGTCTTCGTGGGCCTGCCTAACATCCGTGGCCTGCTTTCCCCAGAATGATTACCGTGAACATCCCATTGTCTAGGGGCCGGTTTCCTCGTACCGGGGGAGCGGTGCTTTGGTGGTAATCTGCTGGTCGCCTCGTCCTCTGCGTCTAGGGAGGGTTGCCTGGACCGCTTTCTCCGGGATTGACAAAAGTTATCATCCTGGTGATACCTCGACTCGAGCGGTTGCCCCCGGTTAAGCCTAGACTGCAGGCTTTGGGACAGCCCTGGAGCTGGCTGTCCTTTTGCTGCCGGTGTTAACCTGGAAAAGACTCCGCCCTGCTTTTCTCCCAGGCGTCTAGATGCAGGCTCCCTGTGCTTCATTCGATCCTGCAGTCCCTGAGACAAACCTCTCTTCTCCCGGGACGTGGACTTCGTAGTGTGTATAGAGAATGCCTGTTGTTGAGCAGGCGGTTCCTGGCTGCCTGCTGTGATACGCCTCTGCACCTGTGCGTACATTTGAGCTGTTCTCCTTGCCTTCCTCTAGGCGTTTCCGGCGGCGGTTCGCTTCGTACCTCTAGCTCCCTCTCTACTTACTGAGCAGGGCTGTCTGGGGGTCGCTGCGACCCGGCCCACCAGGTCTTCAGGAGTGAACTCCTGGTTAAGCATTGCGGAGAAGAAGGCAGCTGTCTGTACCATCTGAGCTGGGGTTAGGTTCAGGGTGTGCCCTGGATGTGCCCCCTGCCCTGATGCTACAGCTGCATTTGGCATGCCTAGGAGACTGGTTCCTCCTACCCCGGGGATCGTGGCGATAGGAGCCCTCTCCGGCTGAGGCATGTCGTATAGGGGGGTCCCCGGTGGGACCGTCGGACCTATCCCTACACTAGTGTCAACGATCTCAGGCATGATTACTTTGATTGGTTAGTTTTTGTAATTGGGAATGGTTGATTTTTGTGGGTAATTCGCGGATACAACCAGATCTTCCCCACAGACGGCGCCAAATTGTTCCGGTTTTGGAATCAATTAACCCGATTCGGAATTCGGGCTTGAGGTGTACGATATTGCTTTGAATTAACAATTGATCAATCTTGCCAACCTCTCCTTCCTCCTACTCCACTGGTCGGACCTTCCCGGCGGAATGGGCTGGCTCCCTGCACACAGAACGCACAGGGCCTCGGAGGTTGTCCGAGGAAACCCTCTCCGATGCCTAAGTCAGTCCGTGAATGCCTTAAAGAACCTAGCTCGTGAGGAACCAGGTGGCGTTTGTAGAGTAAGAGTTCTAGAGAGAGAAAATTCAACCCCTTTCTTGTGGGAAGGTATAAGGAGGAACCAGATGCCTAAGTTAGTATTTATACCTTCCCACAAGAGAGGGAAGTAGAAGGAGGATGGGTGGATGAGGAGGTGACAAGTGGCTTCACCTCATCCACCCATTCTCGCTTACCTTAGGCGAAATGACGAGGGGGTCCCTTGGCGATCCCTGCCCTGCCTGCGGAGAATGGCCTGAAGGCAGGCAGGCTGGGTCTATGCGAAAACAGGGTTTGGCAGACTACCCCTCCCTGTCGGACAGGCGGTCGTTTGAAGTTCCCCGTGGGTTCTTTTTAGTGACTTTGCTCTGATTGCCTGCCAAGTCGGTTCTCGGACTCCTTGAGTAGAGTCTTCTGAGAGCCTGCTTTGTAGGCGGTCCGGAGCAGGCTGTCGACCCTCATCAATGACTAAACCCTAATTATACTCTTAAACAACATTAAAATAAAATTAAGGAACTTACATGACTCAATCATATAGATGATTGCTAAGATACGATTTGGGATCGAATCCTCTTCTCTCTTCCTATTTCTCTCTTCTCCTTTCTTTCTTCTTGAGCATTGTGAGTGAACGTAGTTAAGGGTTGTGTATATGCATTGTATTATATGAATGAAAAAGGAATTGTGGGGGGGATAATCATTATACGGGCATCAGGAATTGGGTTAAGAGAAACGAGTTTAACAACTACTCGTATATAAGAATGGACGCTCGGTTTAGCCCACTTAACTACATAAACTGCGACTCTTTAATCGAGACTTGATAGACTTAAAAGACGGGTATTACAAATACAGAGTATAAAATATAGTAATTGATAATGTTGTTCATTTAATTATATGGTTGCATGAAATTTATTTAGTCCTCATGTTCGAATAATATACCTTTGATAAATGGTTGTTTTAAGCGATATTGATTTTCATGGTGAAAATTTATCTTATACTCTAGCAATTCTATTATACTTTATTTGTATTGATTCTATTAAAATTTATTGCTCGGTTATGAGCGGTTGACATGTTAACATGGGGTTATCCATGGTGCCCAGATATTATCTTTTGGACCTTGTTCCATATTATATATGGTATGGCTAGTGTAAAAGATATCGAGTAGATTTCAGGTTATTAGTTTACTCGAGAAAAGCAATACCAAACTGGGTAGGTTTCAGGTTATTGGCCTACATAGTACCCTGACATGGTTTCATGTTATTTGCTAAGGGTTGACCATTCCATATGGAATACCCTTATGAGTCTATGGATATGTTGTTTGGGGTCAAGGGTCCGCACTTTTACGCCTTGACTGGTTAAGGGTCCGAACTTTTATGCCTTAACTAGACATTTTATCCCTCGAAAGTCTGGTCAGTCTTAGACATGGTGTAATCCCCTAGGAATTCTAACGCAATACAGTGGCGGAAATACTGTAGAAGTGGGATTATAACACACTGTAGCTATGTCTTGATTAAATAAAAATGGTAGGTCAATACATAAGCCATAAAATAAAAATGGCTACAAAATAAAATAAATAAAATAAAATCCATAAAAAGGGTTTTTAACAATCCATAATACAGTGATCTTATTAAAACAAGCAGGATCCATAACTGCTCGCTAGCCCACCCGAAGGAAAACACATACACCTGCCATGTTAAAACATAACAGCCACAATCAGTGGGGAGCAACGTCAACGTTCTCCCAGCCGCATAACAGGATTTTAAAACTGTAATTACTATTATAGGAAAAATAGTAAAAACGGAAAACAGTAAAACATTATAATGAAAATAAGTTTACAGTGAAAAACTTCATGTATCGAAACAATATAAGAAAAATGAGTTTTCCGGAGAAAACGTAAAATATTTGCCAACCTGCAAATCAAAATTATATCGATAATAATAAAAATATTCAAATGGCGTTATGGATAGGAGTAGTGATGAATGCTAGACTTTCACTAGGAGAATACTAAAAACTAGCTTCGAGAACTTAGTTCAAACAAATCAAACTTCGGTCTCTAACTAGGCTACTCAACCATAATAGAGCGGCGACTTATAAATGCGTGACCCTAGTTTAAGATAATGCAAACCCATCCTGGGATTACCTGTCACCCAGTTCAACTTATGACGGCGACTTACTGCGAGGCCTAAGCTTAAGGTCAAAATGTACAAAACTCCCGGGATACCTGTCACCCGGTTCAACAACCAATGTACCGATTCCTGATACACTAGCCTTATAGTTGATGGCAAAACCGTAAACCCTATAATATATTACACTAACCTCACACTTGTCCTTATTCCATAACTCCATAACAAAGCCATTATCGATATTCAAAAGATATAAACATTATAAATAATATGGAGAGAAAAGGAGTAACCATTATATTCTAAAAGAGAAAACTATCTATTTTTAGAAACTTTACAAAAATAGAATCATATCAAAACAGCGAAAATATTAGTTTATACTAATTCAACATTTTAGTAAACGATATAGATTTATAAAACTAATACTTTCGACCTTAACGATATTAATTTCTAAAACGTGAACAATTGGGTTTATGAAACTATTAAAATATCGTACAAGTGTTATGAAATGATTAAAAATGTCTTTAGCATTTAATACTACTAATCAGGGTGTTTTCAAAAGTTACAAAGCTAAAATTCCCTAATTATTATTAGTTTCGACAATAAAATTATAAATAGGATTTTACGGCAAATATCAAATTAAATATTTGACATCTTTATTTAATTAAACCAACAAATATATTTAGAGTATGTTAAGGGATGATTTAACTCTTAAAGTTTTAGATTTAAATATTTTCAAAATAGCTGGAAAAATAAATCTTTTAGGTAAGACAAATCATTTTAACGATAAATCGTAATTTGTCCAAAATCAATACTTATTAATTAAAGACTTTAATAAATAGTACAAAAATTACGTAAAATAGCTAAAATATATTTATGGGCATTCTGTCCAGAAAAGAAAATTTTCCAGAATGCTTAGTCTCGGTTTCTAAAGGATTTTCTCGTTAATCGTCTAATCTCGACAATAACGATTAATAAAAATAGTAATTACAAAACGATTTAAGTATTAATGTCCAAAAATTATTATTAAACTTAAAAATCATCATTTTCCAGAATATACTAATTTTCCAGATTTTTGAAAGTTCCAGATTTACCAAATTCCCATAAAACCGTCATTTAAAACCCGTTTTCACAATTAACGATTCCATTAATAAAACTTTTCGTCCTAACATTTTATTAAAGCACTAAAAAGCATAAAATTACATGTTATTATGAAATCATCAAAATCATATTTTTTTCAGATTTAATCCAAAGACCAGAATTTGAGAATTTAAACAACAAACGCGGTTTTAACGGTAAACGATGATTTAAATTGATTAATTAATTCATCCACTTAACAATTTCGAAAAATTATGAAATATTTCAGAAAAATTCTATTTTACCAGAAAGTTTCACCACGTCAAAAATCAGATTAAAATAAAATGTTTAAGTACTAGAACTAAAAATTGGTTTTTAATCGTTTTTGTCCGATAACGGTAATAATTCAATAATCGATATCAAAAATATCAGAAAAATACCAAATTATTAAAAATAATCAAAAATCTCATTTTTACAGAATAAAATCATATATTACAAGTTTTGGCCGAATATTACGATTTTACAAATTAATATGACGATTTAATCGTTAATCTCGTAAAAGCGATAAAAATTACCAAAACATGCAAATTTCCAACTTTTAAAAACTTTCAAGATTATGTGACATACATATATTTTCAAAAATAAAATTATAATTATATACACGCAATTACACAAATAAAATCAAGTAATACCGAGTAACATCGACGTTACCTCAAGCCCAAAACGGAATCGATAATATACTCGTCGGCCTCGGGATCGTCCACAAATCCTTAACACATGAAAATCATGGCAGAAAAATACCATGAGAAAAACCAAGAAAATCAAGGAGAATAACGATCAAAAACAACATCGATTATTACCTTAACGGAAGGATCGCAATGACGATTAATTTGACGATGAAAACGAGACGATTATGACTCGAATTGGAGCAAGAATCAGCCTAGGACTGCTGGAGGATGTCACGTTTTTTTGAGGGAATTGAAAGAGTATTTTTTTTGTTTATGAGAGAAATGAATGTAAGAAAGAAATGGATGGTTTCTAAGCATAAATGATGATAAATTTTGATGAAAACTATCTAGAAATATACCAAATGACCAGCCAAAATAGTGATAGGTGGGAGAATGAAAGGTTGATCATAATGTATCAAATAAATGAAAAGAAAATAATTACGTTTTAACGTAATAAAATGAAACGTAAAGATGAAAACGTAGTAAACGTGCGACAAGGAGATGGGTCGGTCCAAAACATGGGGAAAAGGTCCCAAATAATTTGTAAGTTGATGAAAAGAAGAATCGTAAAATCGTAAAATTTATTTCAAAGCAATTCAAGTAAACCGCGCGTTGGAAAATAATTATTTACGAACTTCGTAATAAAAATCATAAATGGCTTGTTTTTAGTAAGTAGAAATATTTCTTATTTGAAAATATTATATAAATGTATTTAAACATTTTTAGGAAGAGGAATAACTTAAATCCGAGCTTAAAAACGTTAATTCGTAGAGAAATAGAATTTCTCGCGGAAAATAAATAGCCTACGAGGAAAATCAAATAAATGGATTTAAAAGAATTAAAAATCTTTTTAAAATATAAATAAATATCATTGAACTCAAAAATAAAAATAAAGTTTGGTAAAATGGAGAAACATAAGGCCAAAATTTGACAAAGTTATGACGAAGTCATAACGGAAAGAATAAAACGCCAGGAAAAATGGCGGGTGTTACAATCCTCCCCACTAAAAGAAAGTTTCGTCCCCGAAACTAAGAATAAGCAGAAAGAAATCAAGATTACCCCACTCAAAAAGATGGGGATGCCAATTTGTGAAGAACTTTGTTTTAAAAGAAAATTTTACAACTTTCGAAGTGATTCGAATTCAAACGCATAAATTTATTCCAAGAGGATTTGGGCTAAGCTACCCGGAGTTTATTTTTTTTTTAAATAGTGAAATCGTAAAGTAAAGTTATTTGATAAAATATCGACGTCAAATAATATTTGTAAATGAACTCGGAGAAAATTGGGTAACCAAACATTTTCAAAACAAAAGTAAAACAATTTTTGCTTAAGAAATTTCATTATAATTCTTTTTATGATGAAACAAAATTCTGTTTGGAGGAATCAAAATTTATAGTTAGTAAAAAAATCAAACCAGTCGTCAAAAAATTTCAATAACAGATTCAAAAGTCCACCAACAATAAAACGGAAACTAATTTCAAAATGTTAAAATTTTGGAAATGTTATCAAAGTAATTGTGAAAGTTTTCAAAAATGTTATCAAATTTGAACATACAAAATAATTTCGACAAAGTTAAAAGGTTTTATGTCATAATCATATAGAAATCGAAGTTTTTGGAAATGTGAAAGTCTTCATAAAATTCCATTCGCTTGAAAAATCAAAATTTGAATCAATTTCAAAATACTTTGAAATAATTTGTTAAGGCATTTCGAAACAGGTCTAAACATGTGTTATCAACCAAAAATAAAACAAAAACGAAGTATACGGTTATGAAATTTATAACTCAAGGTGTTAAAATTTCACGAAAACCCAAAATGCTAAATTGTTCAAAGTTTTTACAAAATGGGCAGTTTTATAATTTGAAATTATGCTTCAAAATGTTAAAATTTCATGAAAATCAAAAATTTGTAGATTAGTAAACTTTTCATAACACAAGTCTGGGGAAAATAATAAATGGATAAATAGAGTCAAAGTCAACGACAAATCGAAACAAAAGTTTTCAAACCCGATAAAGAAGTTGAAAGGGATTGGCTGAAGAAGAAGAAGAAGAAGCGAGATTCAAGAGAAGCTAAGGGGAGGACGAATTTGAGAGTCAAAAAGAACTCTCAAGGATTGAAGAATTAAATTAACCATCTCGAGATTTCCGGTACGACTCCCATAACCCGGGTCCCTAATTTCCATCAAATAGCGTTAAGTCCAATATTATGCACTAGGTGGTACTACTCGGTCACTATCTCCAAAAATGTCTTACGTGACTATCCAATCGTTCAAGCGACACGATACTAATCCACAAATGCTTTAGAATCAAATCCACAATTAAGATTCCAATGGTTAAAAAAACATACCCAAACCCTTGATCGATAAGGCTCCTAATTTCAAAACTCATAAGGTTTGAACTCGTGGTATGCTCCAAATTTCTTGAGTAAGGAACACTAAACAAGGTCCACCAATATAACAATGCTTGGGCACAGAATCCTCAAAATGATTACCAACATGTTTATAATGCCACAAGTAAAGAAGTTGAGGAAAGTATAACAAATCCTCAAATACGCTCAAACCTATAGGTAATGGCGCAAACACTCACATCTTCAAACACGTCATTGGGATAAGGTTTCTAAAAATTCCACCAAATTTCATATTGTATCAGCGAAACCACCAAAATATTTTATTAAATCAACGAAGCCACAATCTCGTTGGTCTAAGGTTATAACAGTCCCAATAAGATGATCCGTATTATAATATTCCTCAAAACAGCACAATAAAACCAAACTGTGATTGTGCAAGGTAGTTCTCTTCTCTAGGGACAACAACAATTTATCCCAAGTTAGATCACTCAACCCCAAAGTTCATAGGTTACAACCTTAAACAACGATCAATGATCTAATCCTTAAGAAATACGGGTAATCTATGTCAACCAAAATTTCTAACGACATTAATGAAAACCTTCAATGGTACCACAACACTCAGTCTAACACCTTAAACAATACTCTATGATCCCAAATATTCGCGATGCATCCATTAAATAAGCATTAGGTAAAGAATCCAAAGTAACATTATCAGTTACCCTTAGTTTGGTTCTAGGTTAGGTACTAGGTATCCATCAAATATGACATACTCTCTTACTGCTCCCAAATATATCCAACTCTAAGTACCCCAAAATAATCAAGGTAACCTATAACTTAAGGTTCAGTGTCTAAAGTATCATCCTAATTCCATCAAGCAACATTTTGCTATTCAAATTAATCCTCAAGAATTTCTTACTTGCTTAGAAAGTAGGGCAGACTCAAAATCCTCAAACCAGGTAACAAGGGTTTACTAAACCTCAAACATCCACTAGTAGAAAAAAGGTCAATTGTTGCTCCTCTTTTGCTGCGTTTTAGTCAAATAGCAGCAAATTTTATCACTTTAAAAAAATAAGAATTGAGGACATACGTTTTTCTTAGTAAGATAAGATGCGGTACCATTTAAAAAATTAAAATTTGTGGCATCTACTTTTAATTAGACGATGCCTCAGTATTTTGTTAATAAGAAAAGAAAGAATCTCGCTCCAACTTTCATTTCTCTACCCTAATACAACTCTCAAACCTCAGAATACGTTCACTCTCACCTCCATCTCGCTTACACTTCCCCAAATCACCGCCGTCAACCTTTGATTCGCATCCCCCGACGTCGATCTCTCTCGTTGATTGTTGTTTTAGCCGAGATCTGTTGCGGTAAATCACAACTTCAATCGATTTGTTTGTGTTTTTAATGTTCGATTTGATGATTGATTTGATTTGATTTGATTAGATTAGATTAAGGGGTTTGTTTATGAATATTTTATTTAGGTCGGCTTTTTTGTTTGATTATTTTAATTTTATTTGATTGATTGATTATCTCTAGGGTTTGAAATCACAGGGTTGTTTATTTATGAATTAAATGTCACCTTTATTTGGTTTAATTAATTGTTCTGTATTTTTTTGTAGCTTCATATACTCTTGATTGTTTAGAAGGAAAAATAAGTAAAAGAAATGGTTTATAACAATTAGTTAAAGTTTTAAGCTGAAATCAACTATCATCTTTTATTTTGTTTTTTCTAATGAGCAATTGAGCAGTAGTTGATTTTTTTGTTCTCTTAGAGTATGTGAGTAAAGTAGTAGGAACTACATTTTTACTATGCTCTTGGGAATTGACATTGATTTCTTAACTGATGTTTTATTATAAAATTGAGGCCTGTAGCTCTTGTCCATAATTCGTATCTTATCTGTTGAGCATGCACACACCTATCTTCAAACGGTACAGGAAAATTAGATCAGTTTGTTCTCTTATTGTTGGTTCTTATTATGTAGCATTTCATTATATTCAGTGTTGATTCAATCATAAATCACAATATAACTAAAAGCCTTACCCGGATACATATTTTATGGCTATTACTTCATTATAGGTTGCTGGCTAGTGTTTCAATGTTTCATGTTTTGGTGGTGCAAAGAACTATTTGTGTTGCAAAGAATGTGACTTTTATTTGTTTATTGTAATGTCCATTGATTTGGTATTCATTCCAATATTTTAGTAATTAATCTTTTTTTATCCTCCAGGAAGATGTTGATATCATGTGTGACCTTAACCGGTTTAATTGTATATTTCACGTCCATGTTGATTTCAATTTATGTTCTGTATTTGGATTGTTGATGATTTTTGAGGGTGATAGTTCTTTCTCTCATTTTCTCATTCTTTTGTTGTGAGCTATGTTGAATCTAGTGAAGTATCGAAATAAAAAATATTCTAATGTCGGCTAAAGCATCTCAGGACCCTCTTCTTTAAAGAGAAGTGCATCTCATTATCCTTTGTTATTATATCTTCTCTTTTTTGTCTCAGTGAAATGAAAAATCTTTTTTTTTTTTTCAGTATATGGAGTATGATATATGGACAGTCGTGTAAAAAATGAACCATTTTTATTACTCCACCTTTCTTTCGTTCTCTCTATCATTTGTCGGTTCTATACCCTTTTTAATTTTAATTAATCACTCCGTTCTATAGAAGGAATATATGTGCTCTTAATTCCTCCCACCTTATGTTCTTATCTCTCCAGCTTTGAACAAAAATAAGATTATTGCTCAAATACGTTATCATTATTAGTATTGATTGAAAATAGACACCCTAGTCCCCTGTTCTTTTACCCTTGCCATTTTCAGTCGTTCTTTGAGGATTGGAGTGATGACACATTGGTCTATTCATGGCATGGATGGGCCAGATAGTTAGCAGTTATTTTCAAGTCCAGTTTTTGGACACTTGTGTTTCGTTTTTGTGCCTGTGCATGTGGTTGTATGTTTGCAGCGAGTGCTGCCATATCCCAAATTCAGGAAGCAAGTAGCCTGGACTGATATGACACACTTGAAGTTCTTCTGGGAGGACGACTGATCCTCATATCAGGAAGATATCACACATCATGGCAGATTCAATCTGCCCTGTTCCGTTATCATTAAAGGTAGCATCTATTTTATTATGTTCCCTTTGGTTTGCAAGTTTAAATTTGGGTCGGTCCGATTTGCCAGGCCGGACAACTTTTTAGCACCACTAGCTGCTGATGGTTGATTCTTACTGCTAATTTTCATTGTCTTTGAAGATTGATGATGCCAATTAACTTAACTCATTGATTGTATGCAGCTGTCAACCTCACAATTAAAGATTAATAACCATTTCTCTCCGCTTGTAAGAAGCATATCAGTTACGCGCTCTTCTGTATTTCCTGCTTTTTCAAGGAATTTTTTTATAATTGATTTGCGCTAAAGTTCATCTATTTGGTCTAAAATGCGATGTCCGAGTGTTCTGATCACGTTTGAGTGCTGAGTGTCAGTCTAACATGGGAAGACAAGGGAATATGGAAGTCTGATTAACATAGGTTGTCGTGTGTTCTTTAAGTAGACCAGCACTTTTTGGAGAGCTTATCCATTGCGGTCATCCCGGCA
Organism: Agrostemma githago; assembly: GCA_958450325.1. Lineage (NCBI taxonomy): Eukaryota > Viridiplantae > Streptophyta > Magnoliopsida > Caryophyllales > Caryophyllaceae > Agrostemma > Agrostemma githago. The sequence continues at coordinate 37,826,095 of OY288241.1, read as the reverse complement.
ACATGGTAACTCATCAATTCAGTGGTTTATATTAAGAGCAAATATTGACGAGGTCATTTGTTGGATTTAGGCAGTGGTGCTATTTGCTATGAGTGGCTATGATACTTATCTTGGCTTCCGCGTCAAGTTATATGACGACGTGGTACGTAAACAACGACATCTTTTGTAGTGTAATGAATTAGTATAGCCGCTTGATTTTCTTTTACTAACACGATCATGTTAGTATGAAGAGAAAGCAGAAACGAAGGACCTTCACCCAAAGTTAGGAATGTTATTCTTCGCTCTTGGAGGAACAAGGGGTGTCACTTCTTTTCTCACTTCCGACAGACCCATGTTTGAGCGGTATACAATATTACTCTATCTTCCTGCTTTGTCTTTTGATTGAATATTCTGTGGAGAAAAACTTAAAAAAGAATAAATGAACCAACAGTTCGGTTGATGTCTGAAGTCTAGAGGCCAAGTGAGTTACTCATTTTCTAGGTTTTGAGCTCACCCAAAGAGGAACCCTACAACTACAATGAAGATGAGATGAACGAATTGCGGAAGAAATGAGCTTCATATTTTACAAGTCGACGTTATGCTTTAATAACACTAGCTAACTTTAAATTTTGAGAATTTAATTTAGTGTACAAGTATTTAGAAACATATCTATATTACTTTTTGGAGTTGTATAAATGTCGGGGTTGTCGATTGGAATTGATGATGTCTGACATTTGGTTGTGTAAATTTATTAATTTGCATACCACGGAAGATTAAATATTAAAATTCATTATTTTTAAATTTATCTTTGATTCATTTCCACTACAATAATTTTTTTTTTCATTTTTTTAAAAGACTATTTGAGGCGTCTTTTATAAAATAACGCCGCAAATAAGAGGTCTATATGAGGCGTCTTTCCTAAAAACGCCGCACAAAAAGATACTTATTGGCGGCGTTTTTCAGACGCTGCCCCTCAATATCCTATCTGCTGCCACGCCATACGAGGCATCATAAAAAATGCATCATATGTGTAATTATTTGGAGCCGCAATTGACCTTTTTTCTACTAGTGATCTATAACACGGGTTCACTAAGACAGAATCCTGTCTAACCAAAGAATCTCAAGAGAAAGATGGTAGAATAGAAGAATAGAACAAGGATTCACCAAGAGAATGAAGATGAGAATATATAAGAGAAGAATTGGAAGAAATAGAGGGAGGAAGAAAAGGATCGATGATCCTATATTACTAAGTTCTTGAACCAGAGGAGAATCTTCGATCCTCCAGAGTTCACGAGGGAACAAAAAGGATTACTTCATCTTCTTGTAGAGGAACGAGCACACAAGTCTTGGGTCGCTCCATCTGGATCTACTACTGCAACGTCACGGAACAAGGATCTACTCTTAATCATCTAACCTGTAGCTTGAGCAAACTAAACCGGAGCTGAAAAGTCACCATCGACCTCTTTCTTGGAGCACAAAGTTGTCCACTTGAGTCAGCAGGCGTTGAGAGTGCTAAGCAGGTCTTGTCCTGATCTGGAGCAACATATCAACATCTTGTTCTTTCATCTTCTTCTCGATAAAATAAACAAATATTCAATGCTAGTCATTGAGTTACAAGAATTAATAATCCTAACAGTTAAGTCCTTATTCGTTTCTACCCATTTCTAATAATATTTTTATTTACTGTTTAAATCATTTACTGGTATTTTCCCTAATTTCAGGTGTAAGCGTTGGGAGCAGTGATGCTCTGATACCAACTGTAATCCCCTAGGAATTCTAACGCAATACAATGGCGAAAACACTGTAGAAGTGGGATTATAACACACTGTAGCTATGTCTTGATTAAATAAAAATGGTAGGTCAATACATAAGCCATAAAATAAAAATGGCTACAAAATAAAATAAATAAAATAAAATCCATAAAAAGGGTTTTTAACAATCCATAATAAAGTGATCTTATTAAAACAAGCAGGATCCATAACTACTCGCTAGCCCACCCGAAGGGAAACACATACACCTGCCATGTTAAAACATAACAGCCACAATCAGTGGGAAGCAACGTCAACGTTCTCCCACCCGGATAACAGGTGTGGACATGACGTAGGTCCACCCCGACGCGGCCACGCGCGGGTTTGGATAGGCGAATGAATCTCCATATGAAAACGGATCGAATGGAAATTTAAATCGAAGTGAAGTCACCACCGAACATTGTGGGAGTTCGGGCCCGTTCGAACCCACTCTATGTCGTAGTGGGCCGTATACAAAATACAGCCCATTTCCGATGTCAGATTTTATTGGGCTCGTCCCTTAGCATTGGATACCGATACCGTCACTACCGGTTATCGTGTATTGAATGACTCTCGTGCGCCAACGGTTTCGGGCATCCGGAAACCGAGGTTCTGAGTAAGGGGTGAAAGTACGTGTTGGGAAGCCCACGAAGGACACCCAACCCCGCCCGCACTAGCGGCCTCTACTAGGATATCGATGGACTCTCTAATACGCGCGTTAGTGATTCGGTGAGAATGCTTATGCAAGGATTGTTTTCCCGAAGCATGTGAATGGAATTGAAAGGGTTTCTACGTCAATTTAATGCAATTAATTCTAACGTCAAAGTTGAATTTTAGCATGCGGGTTCATTTTAATACAATAAAATAAACAACTAAAATTGACAAGAGAAACAATAAACGCGTTGGTAACGATATAACGGTTTACAAAATATTGAATGATATAAAATGATGCAAACGAGTTAATTCAAGGTTTTGAAAAGGATTTTCACGTGATTAATTAGGCACGTGTTCAATTAAGTCACGAAAAACGATTAACGAGACTTGAATGCTATTGTAGGACTCACGGTTTGACGTGATAAAGGGCCACTCGACCGAGTCATTGTGGGACTCGACCGAGTGGACCTCTGAAAAAAGGTTCTGTCCGGATTTTACGACCCTACTCGACCGAGTTATCGACCGACTCGACCGAGTCACTGTGAGACTCGACCGAGTGGAGGTCGTAAAAGACATTCTGTTTCGTATTATGGACCCTACTCGACCGAGTTATTGACTAACTCAACCGAGTACGTTGCTACTCGACCGAGACGCTGTGAGACTCGACCGAGTGGAGGTCGTAAGAGACATTCTGTCTCGGTTTTGGTGATGTCACTCGATCGAGTGGCGTAGGCACTCGGTCGAGTGGCTCCTGTACGAACCAGGTTCGTTTCTTGCAATTTTGTCGATTGCGAGATTGTTTTTGATTTTTGATGATTTGATGAATTGGGCATAAATATTGTGGAATTTATACTCAATTCTAAACTTGAATACTCGTTGTATCCCATATTCGATTATTGAATCGATATGGAATACTAGAGTGAAAATAAGAGAAAATTGTTTTTGAGTCGTTTGAATTAACTATCGCGATATGAATCGATTTTGACTCGGTCGAGTGGCCCTTTGTGCCAGCAGTCGGGCTCGAAATAGGCCCACTCGATCGAGTGGGTGGGGCACTCGATCGAGTGGCCCAGCTGGGTCGCGCGGGTCCATTGTTTTGGGCCGTGACCTGGGTTTTTGATGGGTTTGTGTTTGACTTGGACTTTTTATGTTGTGAAGGGCTGTTTTTTATGCCTCGGAAATGACTTTGACCAGGGTTGACCCAATCGTAAAAAAAGTGGGTTTCATTTCCGGTGTCGGTTTTGGCCCAAATTAGTCTGGTTTGACTCGGAACGGTCTGCTGGGCCTGGATTTGAGGTTAGTTTTGTGAGATTTTTACACCGTAAGTGCATTAGCTAACAACTAATGGATTTGAGCCCATATCCGAGCGCGTAGAAACACGTTAGCGTCCGATCATCATCGGGTGTTTTTTGGGAAACTACCATAGACACCTGACAGTCAAAATGCGGGTGTCTACAGAGCCCCCACTCCGACTGAGGCTTGGACAAGGCAAAAGTCAGAGTAGCCACCAGGCCAATCGAGAATTGAAACCTGGCGGACTTCCGATCGGGTCGTTTATAGTCCATTAGACTTGCGTGAAAGGCTCGCCAGCCACAAGCTAGATGTCATACCTGAGCTAATGACGATAACTCCGTGGGGGATTGGACTTATCGCATAAGTCCTGGGTGTGCCTGTATGTAGGCCCATCCCGTGAAATGCCACTGTTAGCTTCCGTTGGGGAGGTATAGTGGGTTGCACGTCCCTGTTTGAGTCGTACCAGTATAAGTCACATAAAATGCATGCAACACGTAGGTAGTAAAATGACTCGCTGGGGAAAAATGATTTTTGAAAATTTTGAAAATTTTGAAATTTTGAATTTTGTTTGAAATTAGGAAAGTTCGGGATGAATATTTTGTGCTAGTATCGGGACTAGGCTTGTGGGTTGATTCCGATTGGGATTAGGAAACTCTTGTGATACGGAAAGAGGGCTATAGAATTAATCCTATAAAAACCTTTTTGTTGCTCTTGATTTTCTCACAAATTCATCACAATTCACTCCCTTTCTTAAAAAGAAAACTCTTCATCCTTCTCAAGAAACCAGTCATGGGAATTGATAGATTAACTGTGATGCTCCAAGAATGGTCCCGACGCTTCAGGGACACAGACAGAGTGGCCCTTAACCAGACGGGCATAACTCAGCTGTATCCGTTCCGTCAGATGGTGGTTGATCGTTACTTATTGGATGCATGCTTGGCTTATTGGGATGACATATATCATGTCTTTGCCTTTCCTCGGGGCGAAGTTTGCCCTTTACCTGAGGAGATTGCAGCCATAGGAGGATGGAACCCGATGCTTCGTCCAGCCGTCCCGTACTCGATCTATGACCCAAGGAGGAAGCTGAGAGAATTTTTGGGGCTCTCCCAAAACGAAGTATCCCGTATGATGGAAGGTGATAATATTTCTTTGATCGACTTGGCTGAGAAATTTATGAATCCTCTTGATGTTCGAGTCAGACCGGCCTACAGCCGTAGGGCTTTTTCTTTCTGCTTGCTCCATGTATATGCTTTCGAGGGTCACATGGATTTGTTATCCTGCATGGGAAACACCCGTCTTCTGACCGTAGTAGATTTAATGGAGACTGAACAAAGCCCGGCTTGGTTGATCACGGGCGAGATTATCCAAGGATTGGATAGCCGCAAGAGAGACTCATCAATTCGTCTTACCGGGAGCACCCGCTTGCTGCAAGTATGTTACTTTGCAATTTATTTTTCCTGATTTCTCGATTTTTCGATTTTTTTTTTTGATTTTTTTTCGCGAGTGTTCTGCTACAGTGGGCACTCGATCGAGTCACCCTGGCACTCGACCGAGTGCCCTCATAAAAACCTTCTGACCTGCTCTCAGAGGTACCATTCGATCGAGTCACCCTGGCACTCAATCGAATGCCCTCGTAAAAAGCCCCCTGTTTGTGTTTAGGGGTACCACTCGATCGAGTGTCCTAGGCACTCGACGGAGTGGCCTTAGGCGGACGCCTATCTCACCTCGGGAACTCATGTTTTTATTTCCTTTTTGCAGATTTGGCTTTATGAGAGGCTATCAGTGATAGATCCTCCCTTTGATGCGAGCAACTATCGTCATAACCAAGTGATGACGAGGAGGCGGGGCCATTGACTTTTCTCGTCAGATTACGCAAAAGTATTGGGACGAGGTTTTGTCTTTCCATGGTGGTCCGTTAATTCGATGGGTAGTTCCGTGGTGGCCCATCTATCTTTGGACCGGCTTGGACCCGAGGGACAGAGCCCGTTATCAGGTGGTATTATCTTTCAGGCAAACGGTTCATCTTTATCCGGATCGCATACTAAGGCAGTATGGATGGACCCAGCGAATCCCTGAAGTCGAAGCAGTTGTGAGTGACCCTACCCAGCTGACTGATGTAATATGTGATACCTGGATGCAAAGATGGTACACACGGCATACTTGGCTCGTTGTCAAATCTCGCCACTCGATCTGGGTTTCAGACTCTTACACGAAGTGGACCAAAGCAAGCGATGCTAAAGCTCGAGCTGCTCTGAAGGTTGATGAAGCTTTCGACCTGCTGCGAAGGGAGCAAGCTAAAGACAACAGGGGCTTTTTTGACGAAGGAGACACTCCTGCTACCCTAGTCCGTCTTATGTCAGGACAAAAGAAGAAGACCAAGACTCAAGCTGGAGGGTCCGGTGCTAAAGGTGCTTTGGGGAAGGTGAGCCCCCAGACTGACTTGGAAAGGAGACTGGGCCCAAGACTACCCGTGCAGGACCTACTTGGCCCACGGGATAGATTACCCGAGCACGTGCAGGCTCGCATTGGATCAAAGACTGTGGTAGAAGACCCGTCATCGAAGAAACGGGCTCGTGCCAAGGAGGTTCCGCTTGTGATTCGGGAACGCTCGCCGCCACCTCGAAGATCTCAGGCTCCACGTGACCCGAAGGACAAGGGAAAGGGGAAAATGCCCGGATATTAGTCTCCATTGTTATTATTTGAATATTATTATTATTTTTGGGGTGTGATTTTTGTGTGTGTGCCGTTTTTTTTTTTTTGTAATTCCTGAGTTTATCGGTTTAATAAAGGCGTATTAAAGAATACCGTTCCCGTCTTTTCGTTTATTGCCATGGTTTTACCCTTTTGAGAGGTTGCCTACGTATCCACGATTAGCGGAATCAAACCAAACGTAGTTCAAGATTGATTTCATTGATTTTTGCAATTTTCGAAAAACATCAAGATTATTAATTCGAGATGTGCGACGGTAGAATAATTAATCCTAACTTATTGACTTGTCTATAATTTTTGAAAATTTATAAAAAAGAAAATTTTTTATAAACTTTTGCAAATGACATTGAGATGGGGTTTATGGGTAGTAGCGCTTCAGCTGGTCCAAGTTGGTTGGGTTGACAAATTTGTTCCCGTCCAGGTCTGTCAGCATCACTGCTCCTCCTGATAGGACCTTCTTGACTAAGTATGGCCCAGCCCAATTGGGTTTGAATTTACCCCTTGGGTCAACCGATAGTAAGGCATGAACCGATTTTAGGACCAGATTCCCTTCTTTGATGTTTCTGGGCCTAACCCTTTTGTTGAAAGCCCGTTGGATCCTCTTTTGATATATTTGGATGTTGTTGAGGGCCCGTGATCGTCGTTCGTCTAGAAGGACTAGCGAATCGTATCGGGCTTGGACCCAATCTGCTTCAGGTACTTGGCTTTCAAGTAAAATCCTGAGGGATGGTACTTCTAGCTCGACTGGTTGGACTGCTTCCATTCCATATGTCAAATAATATGGAGTTGCTCCGGTTGCGGTGTGGATCGAGGTTCGATATCCCCATAGGGCAATGGGTATTTTGTCGGGCCAGTCCCGGTAATTCTCAGCCATCTTTTTAAGTATGGTGACAATTGTTTTATTGGCCGCTTCTACCGCTACATTTGTTTGAGGTCGGTAAGGCGAAGATGTATGCCTTTGAATTTTATATTTTGCCAGCAATGCGGCAGTTTCAGCTTGAAAGTGGGTTCCGTGATCACTGATGAACTCGTGAGGGATCCCATATCGACATATTATTTTATTCTGGATAAACTTGGCCACGTGCTGTGACTCGGCTTTGACCCATTTGGTGAAGTAGTCGATGGCCACCAAAATGAAGCAATGACCTCCCGTTCTGGAAGGATGCACCTTTCCAATTATGTCTATACCCCATGTCGAAAATGGCCACGGTGATCTCATGGTATACAAGAGGGAAGATGGCATATGCTGTGGCAAAGATCTGACAGTTATGGCAGTGTTTGACATACAACTGACAGTCTATTTCCATGGTGTTCCAATAATACCCGAGCCTCATGATTTTGCGGACTAGCATATGGGCGTTCATATGCGGGCCATTCTCACCGTCGTGCACTTCGGCCATAACCTTTTCGGCCTGTATTTTGTCGATGCATAGGAGGAGAGCCCCCTGTGCCGTCTTTTTGTATAATTGTTCGTCATCCATGCGAACAAATTGGGTTGCCAATCTTCGCAGGGCTTTCTTGGCCCGGTTTTCAGTTCCCGGGGGTTACTCTCCCGCTGCCAAGTAGGTTAGGACTGACTGATACCAAGGTTCTGGGTCGGCTAGCTCGATGTCTTGAATGGCATGGATGTAGGCCGGCTCGGACCGTCTTTCGACACAGATCGGCATGCTGGTCAGGTGATCTGGGATGTTCAGTAGAGATGCTAATTTGGACAGTGCATCTGCGAATTGATTTTCTTCCCGGGGCAGAGAAATGTATTTTACCTTTTGGAATTGTCTCTCTAGAATCCTTACCCGTGCTTGGTAAGCCACGAGATTGGCGTTCCGAGTTTTTCATTTTTGGAGAGCCTGATTGATGACCAATGATGAATCACCGTGGACCCGGAGGTTTGTTACCCCTAAATCAGCGGCGGCTTGCAACCCGTGAATGCATGCTTCGTATTCGGCTGCGTTATTGGTCACGTCAAAGTCCAATTTGATGGACAAGGGAGTGTGTTCCCCTCGTGGTGAGATTAGCAGAATTCTGACCCCGAATCCTCGAAAGTTGGATGCTCCATCAAAATACAAATCCCATGTTTCGGTGTCAGTATGGAATATGTCTTCATCAAGAAAGGCCCAAGTGTCGATGTGGTCCTCTTAAGGTATTGGGCTACCGGCGAGGAACTCGGCTACTACCCGGCCTTTGATGGCTTTTAATGGTACAAACTTGATGTCAAACTCAGATAACATTAAAGTCCATCTGGACATCCTGCCGTTGAGGATGGGCTTCTCGAACAGGTACTTGATAGGATCCATTTTGGATAATACGTGTACCTCGTGACTAAGCATGTAATGTCGGAGCTTTTTAGTGGCCCAAACCAGAGCTAGACACGTCTTCTCAAGCATTGTATATTTGCATTCGTATTCGAGGAACTTTTTACTGATGTAGTAAATAGCCCGTTCTTCTGAATTGACTGTCTGGGCCAGCATAGCCCCCATGGCTGTCTCGGTCGTTGTTAGGTAACGACAAAGGCAAGCCGGGTTGAGGTGGCATTAATACTGGCGGAGCAGACAGTATCTCCTTGATTTTGTCAAAGGCCGTTTGACATTTATCGTCCGACAGTACCCGTTCTCCTATCTTCAGTTTTTTGAAAATGGGCTCACATACCATGGTTAACTTTGAAATGAATCGGCTGATGTATTGGACTTTCCCGAGAAACCCCCGTATTTCTTTTTCGGTCTTGGGTGGTTGCATCTCGGTGATGGCTTTGATTTTAGCTGGGTCGACCTCGATGCCGCGTTGGCTAACGATATGGCCCAGTAATTTGCCTGATGTTACCCCAAAGCTGCATTTTTGAGGGTTTAGCCTCATGTTGTATCTGCGCAGTCGGGCAAAGAATTTTCTTAGGGCTGCAATGTGCCCACTCCGGTCTTTGGACTTAACAATCATATCGTCCACGTAGACCTCCACTTCTTTGTGCATCATGTCATGTAATAAAGTAGTGGCGGTCCGTTGATAAGTGTCCCCGGCATTGATAAGCCCAAATGGCATAACAGTGTAACAGTAAGTACCCCAAGGTGTAATGAAGGTGGTCTTACTCATGTCCTCATCTGCCATTTTAATCTTATTGTATCCGGCATAGCCGTCCATGAACGATAGAAGGGCATGATCGGCCGTGTTATCCACCAGTATGTCGATGTGTGGTAACGGAAAATCGTCTTTTGGGCTAGCCTTGTTAAGGTCCCGAAAGTCTACACATACCCGCACCTTGCCGTCCTTCTTGGGTACCGGCACGATGTTTGCAACCCCGTCTGGATATTCAGACACTTGTATAAAGCCTGCTTTGAATTGCTTGTCGACTTCTTCTTTGACTTTGAGAGACCATTCGGGCTTCATCCTTCGGAGTTTTTGCTTTACCGATTTGCACCCATCTTTGATGGGTATTCGGTGCTCCGCTATCTCCCGGTCTATACCCGGCATGTCCTTGTAGGACCATGCGAAAACGTCTTTGAATTCCTGGAAGAGGTCGGTGAATTATCTTCTCTCCTCTTGATCTAAGGATAGGCCCAACTTAAGCATCTGGGGCTCTAAAGTGGTTCCCACATTGATGGATTCGGTTTCTTCGATTACTGGATCTCGGGACTCCCTTTGTTCGAGCTGCTCGATCAGATGTGGAGGTAGAGGTACCTGTTCGTCGGGCTTCTCAATGTCATTGCATATAAAATTTTTGAAATTGAGAAAATTTTGGAAGTAAGACAAGTCGTAAGCAGAACGGTTTTCGTTATTATTATTAATGGTAAATTTTGTGAAAAGCTCGAAAAGAGCGGCCATCTGATCGTTGGTCAGTGTCGGGATAGGGAGAGGTCTTGGGACAGGTCCCGAGACCTCAGTGGACAAGGGAAGAGGGGTTACAGACTCGACTCTAGCACCAGACCCTCTAGACTCGGACTCAGACTCCGACTCTGACTCTGACTCAGACTCGGTATCTTGCATGTCTCCCTCGCCGGTGGTCAGCTTGTAGGTCCGTCCTTGGCCATCGGTCCACTTGATGGTCTTCCTCCAAGCCCTTTTTCCTGTATCTGCACCAACTTCGGTGATCAGCTTTGTTGGGTCAAATCGATTGCTGCGAAGGATCAGATTGACCAAATCATCTTTTGGAGCGGGGACAACCTTGTCTTCTCCAAATAGGAGCCCCAGCACGGGCTCGGCGTTGTTTTCCCCTTCCTTGGACTCGTTTTGAACGAGGGAAAATATATCATCGGGGATGAAATTGCATTCCCGAGCTGTTTTGGTCTCGGGGTATGTGATGGTGGGTTGGTAGAGGCCCATTGAATGGCTCCGAAGACTGGAGTGACGAAGTAATCTGTTAAGTTCGGGCTATAAGGGCCTATGTATGTACCCTTGAGAATGTTGATGGCCTTATGAATACCGGCCCGAACCACGTTTTCCGGGGTTATAGCATACCCCAATCTGAACTGTGATTCGCCATCATTTAGGACCTCGATAATCTTCCCAGCTGGAAGATATGGCCTTGAGGTGGCCCCCGGTAGATAGCCTAGGTTCTGTAGCATCGTGTCGATGCTAGTTGTGAAGTAGGGCCTAAAGAGATACTCTTCTTCGATCGTGCCCACGAAATCAAATCCTCGTGGGTCGGTCCGGCCTGTAGCATTGCAGCTTGCCACGATAATTGGAGTAGCCTCTAGTGTGATGATGCCGTCCCGAAGTGGCATCTTGACTTTTCGGTGAAGAGTGGAGGATACGGCCTTGACCGCGTGGATCCAAGGCCTTCTTAATAGTAAGTTAAAAGACGAGGTGACGTCAATCACCTGGAACTCCAACTCTTTCTCGATTGGGCCCGTTATTATTGTTAATTTAACGGCTCCGGCCACCGGTTTTGGGCTCCCGTCGAAAGCTGGGATGGTCTGTGCTGTAGGGAGGTAGTCGGCATCGGTGATACCGAGAGCTTTAGCGGTCCTTAGAGGTAGGACATTCACAGCGGATCCATCATCGATAAGGATCATTGGGAGGTATTTCCCTCGGCAGATGACCGTGATGTAAAGGGCCATATTATGATTGGGCCCGAATGATGGAAGATCAGACTCGGAGAAGGTGATGAGTGGGCCTTCTTCCTTAGACTTGCCTTTGAGATAAGGCATGATAGTGGCTACCATTTCAGAAGGGGTAACCTGTGAGTCGACCTTGATTTCATCGAGAGCCTTAGTCAGTGCTTCCCGATGAGCTTGTGAGCTAACCACTAAGTCAGCTCGAACCCTCTTCATTTGTTGAACAAGAGCCGTGTCATTGTTTGGTTCTTCGAGGGTAGGATCCGTCCTGGCAGGTTCAGTGACGGATGTGGGAATAGAGCGCCCAGCGGCGGCGAGGTGGTTGGTGGCTAAGGCTTTGGACTTAGCCTTTCGGACCTCTTCAAGGGTGATGGGGACAGCTTCCCCTTTGGTTAAGTACACGTCATCCTCGTCATTGAACCATATCCCGTTAACTTGTGGGATATAGGGGGAGATGAGGTGAGAACAGTCGATTACCTCACCGGTGAATATCGCGTGGGCACTGAACGGGATTTCTTTGTTGCTCGGCTTGTCTCCGGGCAACGGGATTTTCCCACTCTCGATCAGATCTTGGATCAGATGCTTCAGTTTCCAGCACTTTTCAGTATCATGCCCATTACCACGGTGATATTGGCAGTATGCTTGGGCGTTATAGCTTTTGGGCCTCTTTTCTGCTGGAAGCTCGGGCATCGGGCCTATCGGTTGGATCAGACCCTTTGAAGATAGCCTTTTTAAGGCATAAGTATAGGTAGTCCCTATATCTGTGAGTACCCGATTCGGTGTATTCTTTTTGGATGAGGTGTCAAGCAGGTTTACCTCATCAAAGATGCTGCGAGTTGCAGCTGCAGGTGTGGGCTTGCCCGTGGATGAACTTGCCCCTTGATAGCCCTTGGTAGAGGCCTTAGTCAGGCTCTCTAACCTTAAGTCGTCCTCGATCCTTGTACCCATTTCAGTTAGGGTAGCAAAATTGGGGATAACAGCATACCGGAGATGGACCCGGTAGGATGGGAGAAGGTTCTTGACAAAAGCTTCTACTAGGACCTTATCACTGGGCTTGTCGACCAGTTTTACGCTTTCGGCCCGCCATCTTTGTAGATATTTAGTGAACCCTTCTTTGGGCTCTTGGGCCATCACCTCCAGAGTACGCATTATAGTCTGGATCTCGGTATTATCAACGTAATTTCGAGCAAATTCGGTTGCCACATCATCCCAAGTTTTATATTTCTTGGAATCGAGCCTGTAATACCAGGCCTTAGGATGCTTCTCCAGAGAGGAAGGGAAAAGGTGGGTGAACATGGTGGACTTTACCCCCTTGACCGCCATAAAGTCTTTGAAAGCCCGGATGTGGTGGACCGGGTCTTCGGTACCCTCAAACATAGGAATTCCCGTAAGGTTGAGGTTAGCAGGTAGTTCGTCATTCAAGGGCGAATAGGAACGAGCAATTTCGGAGTGGATCGAGTTGCTCGTTGACAGATGAACTTGTTCCTCGAGTCTGCGAACAACGCTGATGAGCTCAGCTATTGGTCTAGTGGTCCCGGACCCGTCAACAAGGGCCGTTTTTTCTACGGTGCTCAAACGGGTGTCTAACGTTGCTTGGCTAGCCTGGATGGAGGTCAGTTGAGTCTCGATCTTGGCTAGGGCATCCTTCAACTCTTCCATTTTGCGTTGATGTCTGGTCACGGGTGGCTTGTCTGTAAGAACACCGCGTAATCAGAAGCTAGCCCAAATCCCAGAATAGCAAGTACATCCCGAACAAGACTAAAAGAGGAAATGACTCGAAAAGACACCTAGACGGGCGACTTGTGAAGTGTGGGCCTTCCTTAGGATTCGGCGGGTGGGCCTAGTCCTGTTCGAAGGAAGGTTCACGTGAGACATCCCCAGACTTTTGACTCGATTGTGTTGACGGGCCCTCCTTTGTAGGGGTTTGTCCTACGTAGGTGGGCCTTGCCTTAGTCTAATAAGGCAAACTGGGATAAGGAAGAAACCTGTGATGTAAGATCGACAGAGTTTCGACGCTAAAGACCTTGACGACTTAAGACACGACCCGACACTGCTAAATACGGGAAGTCCTAAGAAGAGGAAAGTTTTGAAAATGGATGGTTTTTGGAAAGTCCGAGAGAACTTGGGGAAAGGCCCGATTTTTTGAGAAAAACGGAAAGTGTATCGGGCCTTGGTTTTTGAAAGTTCGAAAACATTTTCGAGTTTTGAATTGGGCAGCATACCGTCTAGAAAATAGGCTATTTTGAGTAAAATCATAAGTCCTAAATTCGGTATATCCCGGGTTTTGAAAATTGAATATCTTGAAAAAGATGTAATTTTTTAAAAGAGTTGACGGTTTTTTGAAAACGACACGGAAACCAAATAGCACGTAGTCACAAAAGCATTATAACGACGCCATGTATGCTTTACACTAAGTCTCGGTCGGTCTAAGAGGGTCTATAGTCTATACCAGTGTACATAGTCTAGACGTTGATCGGGACGGACTCTCTAAGTCGAATTGAGCTTAGAACATGCCACGAAACCCACTCGAATCGACTATGGACACCTTTTGACATATCCATATTGGAGTACATCAATGGTATAGTGGGACGTCGGTCACCAGTACCGGCCCGGGAAAATATGGGTTATGCATGAACCGTAAAACTAAAACGCGTATTGTACTAGTCAAACGATTTTTATTCGAGTCTCACCCTGAGGATGCAGATGGTAAGTCACGCATCAGTTAATCCCCAGCGGAGTCGCCAAATTGTGGACATGACGTAGGTCCACCCCGACGCGGCCACGCGCGGGTTTGGATAGACGAATGAATCTCCATATGAATACGGATAGAATGGAAATTTAAATCGAAGTGGAGTCGCCACCGAACTTTGTGGGAGTTCGGGCCCGTTCGAACCCACTCTATGTCGTAGTGGGCCGTATACAAAATACAGCCCATTTCCGATGTCAGAGTTTATTGGGCTCGTCCCTTAGCATTGGATACCGATACCATCACTACCGGTTATCGTGTATTGAATGACTCTCGTGCGCCAACGGTTTCGGGCATCCGGAAACCGAGGTTCTGAGTAAGGGGTGAGGGTACGTGTTGGGAAGCCCACGAAGGACACCCAACCCCGCCCGCACTAGCGGCCTCTACTAGGATATCGATTGACTCTCTAATACGCGCGTTAGTGATTCGGTGAGAATGCTTATGCAAGGATTGTTTTCCCTAAGCATGTGAACGGAATTGAAAAGGTTTCTACGTCAATTTAATGCAATTAATTCTAACGTCAAAGTTGAATTTTAGCATGCGGGTTCATTTTAATACAATAAAATAAACAACTAAAATTGACAAGAGAAACAATAAACGCGTGAGTAACGATATAACGGTTTACAAAATATTGAATGATATAAAATGATGCAAACGAGTTAATGCAAGGTTTTGAAAAGGATGTTTCACGTGATTAATTAGGCACGTGTTGACTTAAGTCACGAAAAACGATTAACGAGACTTGAATGCTATTGTAGGACTCACGGTTTGACGTGATAAAGGGCCACTCGACCGAGTCATTGTGGGACTCGACCGAGTGGACCTCTGAAAAAGGTTCTGTCCGGATTTTACGACCCTACTCGACCGAGTTATCGACCGACTCGACCGAGTACATCGCCACTCGACCGAGTCACTGTGAGACTCGCCGAGTGGAGGTCGTAAAAGACATTCTGTTTCGTATTATGGACCCTACTCGACCGAGTTATTGACTAACTCGACCGAGTACGTTGCTACTCGACCGAGTCGCTGTGAGACTCGACCGAGTGGAGGTCGTAAGAGACATTCTGTCTCGGTTTTGGTGATGTCACTCGATCGAGTGGCGTAGGCACTCGGTCGAGTGGCACCTGTACGAACCAGGTTCGTTTCTTGCAATTTTGTCGATTGCGAGATTGTTTTTGATTTTTGATGATTTGATTAATTGGGCATAAATATTGTGGAATTTATACTCAATTCTAAACTTGAATACTCGTTGTATCCCATATTCGATTATTGAATCGATATGGAATACTAGAGTGAAAATAAGAGAAAATTGTTTTTGAGTCGTTTGAATTAAATATCGCGATATGAATCGATTTTCTCCGCGTTTAATAATGTCGTGATTCTAGCGAATCGTATGACAATTATTTTTAGCACCGACGAAAATCGCGTTAGCTAATTTGTATGACTAGATGGTTAGATTCGACATCTAATTATGGAATTAGTATCAAATCTAGTAGATAGACGCTTGAATTGAAAGACTTGATTCCCTCGGCTTTTCCGACATCGAAATAAATCCCTAGGGATTGTGATGCCGGATCCGCGTCAACGGGTTTCGACCCTTAAAAATATGTGTTTTGAAAGAGGTTTTTAGAAAATCGATGTAATATGCGATGCAAACGAAAATAAACGAATTATTGTTGAAATTGACCCGTTTCAATAATCAAATGCTAGGGTGTCAGGATAAGCGACCGGCAACGCTGTGTGCAGTACACTTGTATATTCGGGTTTCTTTATCCTGACATCCTTCGCACTCGACACAATTCGACGGGTATTTTAATGTCTTAATACTAACGGTATTAATGATATTAGAGGTGCGATAATGGAATAAAAAAAAACAAAAAAGATAAAAAAAAAAAAAAAAAAGATTAAAAAAACCGAGAGGGAGGAGAGAAGGGAAGAAGACGGGTTTTGCACCCTCAACCTACATGTTCTTTTGCTCGGTATGGACTCGTAGTGACGGCTTTCACGGGAGTTTTGAGATACATAGGGTGAGTTGTGGTGGTTTAGGTTTGCCTCCTAGGTACTAGGGTTAGAGCTTGAGTGTAGTATTAGGGTGTGTTGATTAGGGTAGAATTAGGGTTTGTAAAGTTGTCCAATTGGTTGTGCATGAGGGTGTTTATATAGGCTAAGCCTAAGACCCCGATTAGGGTTACACGGCCGAGTAAACAGCTGACTCGGTCGAGTGGCCCGTTGTGCCAGCAGTCGGGCTTGAAATAGGCCCACTCGATCGAGTGGGTGGGGCACTCGATCGAGTGGCCCAGCTGGGTCGCGCGGGTCCATTGTTTTGGGCCGTGACCTGGGTTTTTGATGGGTTTGTGTTTGAATTGGACTTTTGATGTTGTGAAGGGTTGTTTTGTGTGCCTCGGAAACGACTTTGACCAGGGTTGACCCAATCGTAAAAAAAGTCGGTTTTATTTCCGGTGTCGGTTTTGGCCCAAATTAGTCTGGTTTGACTCGGAACGGTCTGCTGGGCCTGGATTTGAGGTTAGTTTTGTGAGATTTGTACTCCGTAAGTGCATTAGCCAACAACTAACGGATTTGATCCCATATCCGAGCACGTAGAAACACGTTAGCGTCCGATCATCATCGGGTGTTTTTTGGGAAACTACCATAGATACTTGGCAGTCAAAATGCGGGTGTTTACAACAAGATTTTAAAACTGTAATTACTATTATAGGAAAAATAGTAAAAACGGAAAACAGTAAAACATTATAATGAAAATAAGTTTTCAGTGAAAATCTTCATGTATCGAAACAATATAATAAAAATGAGTTTTCCGGAGAAAACGTAAAACATTTGCCAACCTGCAAATCAAAATTATATCGATAATAATAAAAATATTCAAAATGGCGTTATGGATAGAAGTAGTGATGAATGAATGCTAGACTTTCACTAGGAGAATACTAAAAACTAGCTTCGAGAACTTAGTTCAAACAAATCAAACTTCGGTCTCTAACTAGGCTACTCAACCATAATAGAGCGGCGACTTATAAATGCGTGGCCCTAATTTAAGATAATGCACACCCCTCCTGCGATTACATGTCACCCAGTTCAACTTATGACGGCGACTTACTGCGAGGCCTAAGCTTAAGGTCAAAATGTACAAAACTCACGGGATACCTGTCACCCGGTTCAACAACCAATGTACCGATTCCTGATACACTAGCCTTATAGTTGATGGAAAAACCGTAAACCCTATAATATATTACTCTAACCTCACACTTGTCCTTATTCCATAACTCCAAAACAAAGCCATTATCGATATTCAAAAGATATAAACATTATAAATAATATGGAGAGAAAAGGAGTAACCATTATATTCTAAAAGAGAAAACTATCTATTTTTAGAAACTTTACAAAAATAAAATCATATCAAAACAGCGAAAATATTAGATTATATTAATTCAACATTTTAGTAAACGATATAGATTTATAAAACTAATACTTTCGGCCTTAACGATATTAATTTCTAAAACGAGAACAATTGGGTTTATGAAACTATTAAAATATCGTACAAATGTTATGAAATGATTAAAAATGTCTTAAGCATTTTAATACTACTAATCAGGGTGTTTTCAAAAGTTATAAAGCTAAAATTCCCTAATTATTATTAGTTTCGACAATAAAATTATAAATAGGATTTCACGGCAAATATCAAATTAAATATTTGACATCTTTATTTAATTAAACCAACAAATATATTTAGAGTATGTTAAGGGATAATTTAACTCTTAAAGTTTTAGATTTAAATATTTTCAAAATAGCTGGAAAAATAAATCTTTTAGGTAAGACGAAACATTTTAACGATAAATCGTAATTTGTCCAAAATCAATATTTATTAATTAAAGACTTTAATAAATAGTACAAAAATTACGTAAAATAGCTAAAATATATTTATGGACATTCTGTCCGAAAAAGAAAATTTTCCAGAATTCTTAGTCTCGGTTTCTAAAGGGTTTTCTCGTTAATCGTCTAATCTCGACAATAACGATTAATAAAAATAGTAATTACAAAACGATTTAAGTATTAATGTCCAAAAATTATTATTAAACTTAAAAATCATCATTTTCCAGAATATACTAATTTTCCAGATTTACCAAATTCCCATAAAACCGTCATTTAAAACCCGTTTTCACAATTAACGATTCCATTAATAAAACTTATCGTCCTAACATTTTATTAAAGCACTAAAAAGTATAAAATTACATTTTATTATGAAATCATCAAAATCATATTTTTTTTCAGATTTAATCCAAAGACCAGAATTTGAGAATTTAAACAACAAACGCGGTTTTAACGGTAAACGATGATTTAAAGTGATTAATTAATTCATCCACTTAACAATTTCGAAAAATTATGAAATAATTCAGAAAAATTCTATTTTACCAGAAAGTTTCACCACGTCAAAAATCAGATTAAAATAAAAATTTTAAGTACTAGAACTAAAAATTGGTTTTTAATCGTTTTTGTCCGATAACGGTAATAATTCAATAATCGATATCAAAAATATCAGAAAAATACCAAATTATTAAAAATAATCAAAAATCTCATTTTTACAGAATAAAATCATATATTACAAGTTTTGGCCGAATATTACGATTTTACAAATTAATATGACGATTTAATCGTTAATCTCGTAAAAGCGATAAAAATTACCGAAACATGCAAATTTCCAAATTTTAAAAACTTTCCAGATTATGTGACATACATATATTGTCAAAAATAAAATTATAATTATATACACGCAATTACACAAATAAAATCAATACCGAGTAACATCGACGTTACCTCAAGCCCAAAACGGAATCGATAATATACTCGTCGGCCTCGGGATCGTCCACAAATCCTTAATACATGAAAATCATGGCAGAAAAATACCATGAGAAAAACTAAGAAAATCAAGGAGAATAACGATCGAAAACAACATCGATTATTACCTTAACGGAAGGATCGCAATGACGATTAATTTGACGATAAAAACGAGACGATTATGACTCGAATTGGAGCAAGAATCAGCCTAGGACTGCTGGAGGATGTCACGTTTTTTTGAGGGAATTGAAAGAGTATTTTTTTTTGTTTATGAGAGAAATGAATGTAAGAAAGAATGGATGGTTTCTAAGCATAAATGATGATAAATTTTGATGAAAACTATCTAGAAATATACCAAATGACCAGCCAAAATAGTGATAGGTGGGAGAATGAAAGGTTGATCATAATGTATCAAATAAATGAAAAGAAAATAATTACGTAATTACGTTTTAACGTAATAAAATGAAACGTAAAGATGAAAACGTAGTAAACGTGCGACAAGGAGATGGGTCGGTCCAAAACATGGGGAAAAGGTCCCAAATAATTTGTAAGTTGATGAAAAGAAGAATCGTAAAATCGTTAAAGTTATTGTTGAAACGGAGGCGTCCCGTTACCTACGGTTTGTTGATTACGCGAGAAGAACAAAACAAATAGCAAACAATAATAAACTGACACACAGAATTACGTTGTTCACCAGCAAAATCATCGGCTACGTCCACACCGGCAAGGAGACCAAATTGACTAACGTAGAGATAATAGTACAACAGTAGACTGTAATACACGCGCTTAATAGCTCACAGCTAAAGCCAAAAGTACTACCAATTCTACCAACCAGATAGTAATCTCAAACTGGAAAGAGACTACCCAGACTGAGTCGACCTGCGACGAACTCACCGACGAGACGAAGGACAAACGATCTTGCGGCCAACCAAGATCCGAACAAACTCCAACGGTCTCCAACGAAGACGAGATCAATAGAACCACCAAATAATAGAGACGCAGAACAAACAGAGTTTTTCCCTCAAGAAAACCCTCACAAATCAGCCCTCTATTATTGTGCTCTCAAATCATCTCTCTGTCCTAATTAACCTAGAAACTAGTCAGGTCTTTATATAGTATTATTTCACCTAAACTACTTACCTAAACTAATTAGGAAACACGGTTCAATCTTTCCTAAAACCAAACAATCTTATGTTACCAAAACAAGAAGATCAACTTTAGGAAAGATATCAGCAACAAATCAATTCAAGGTCCAAAAGAACAATTGCTAGGCACTTATTTCCTAACAATCTCCACCTTAACTAGAATTGTCCAACCCGAACCAATCTTCAAAGTGCAGCTTCGAACAGTCGATTCTCAAGTCACTACTTGTCCCAATAGTCTCCACCTTGACCTGAACGATCGCATCTTTCAACGGTCTTCAGTCATTAGTAATTTTTCTCCTTTCCGATTGTCTTTTTCACCCAAGACACGGGTCTTGCCTTTTTCACCCAAGGCACGGGTCTTGCCTTTTTCACCCAAGACACGGGTTCTGTGTAACACCCCGTGTTTTTTACCATTTTAGTTATTTATAATAACGATTAATATTAATAAATCGATTCTCGACAAAATATTTTATATAGTAATATTCCATTCTTGTGTCTTTGGAACCTTTCTATTTCACTTCATTGTTTGCAAAACTGAAATTTCTATCGTTATCGAAATTCTGCTATTTCGTAAAACGGTTCCTATTTTCTCATACGGACTCCGATTGAGGCGTTTCAAAATCCTAACTTTATTAATTTTACAAGTTCTACACAATGGTGATATTCAAAATTACAATTTATAAGTTCATCATAAAAATATTGTACTGGACAGCTCCTTTACTACGAAAATCGTCACCCGACGAATCGTTTCTCGACATTCGATTTCCGTACTTCTTTCCTAACCATGGTGTGATCAAATAAACTCAAAAACATCACCCTAAGGGATGCCATACCGTCACTTTAAATTCCAAGCCTCAAAATATGCTTTTCTAATCAAAAACACCAAATAGGGTATGTACCTCTTAAAGTATGCTTAGCTACTTTTGGTAATTGTCAAGTTCTTGTCCACTCTTTGCTCCCCCATCTAATGCACGACTTGTGTGCTTATAACCAGCCATTTTATCTTCATTTACTCATCCATTCACTCACTTAAACACTCCTTCAAAGATCCATCTAAAAACCAAAGAAAATCATACAAGTTCTTTTAAGTTCTAAGGTGTTTACACCACCATATCTCAAGAGCACATACTCTTTCTTTTCCTTACCTTATACTCTTTATTTTTAAGCCTTATTCCTATTATATTTACTAACTTACTTTGTTTGTGTGTCCTTCTAACTTATTCATGAAGAGGAGCAAGAGGAAGGGGGCTTCGATCTTAGTATATTTGATTTCATAGTTGATTCGGAGAATTGCTAATAGGTAACCTAACTTTTCTTCGCCCTCAAATCTCGTAGTATAGTATTTAGACTCTAACTAACATATAACATCATGTTTAGGACTAAATCATTAGATCACCAAGTTTAAAGGTAACTATTTGTTGATTTATCACTTAACAATACACGTTGTAAAATGGATTCTGTGATGTATGATGTATGTTCACGATTTTTATGTGTAAAATATGTTTCGAATTAGCCTTAGGTTCCTTCATGGAAGTTGTATATCTAAATGTCTAGAACATGTTAAAAATAAGAAAAGTAAGTTTTTATGAAAATATATATTTAGTAATGATTTATTTCGTAAACTGGTACTGTACGTTTTTTGTGTACTGTCTGAGAAAATAGTGTGTTTCGTGATGTTAATCGTTTCTTTTGGACTTGGAAATATTATGTTATGTTCCTGATGATGCCTAAAATGTGTATGTAAAATTTCATATAAATCCATCATATATATTTTCATTTATAGAATTTGTACTAAAATGGGTCAGATCTGGAAAGAATATTTTATTTAAGAACTTTTATAAAGTATTTTAATCTAAATTTCTGGGTATAAGTTATGTACAAGTATATGTATCCAAAATAAAATTTTGGTTCACTTTAATGATGTTTAAGTATTTTAAACGATTTAAAAGAAAGTATTGAAAACCGTACTGTTTTCTATTTTAAATTGTTAAAAATAATAAACCTTATTATTTTTGAAAAATGACTTTATATCTGGAAACCTAACTTATAAAAGTCTGTTGAGTATGAAAATCGAAACTTAAAATAACATTTGAAAAATGACTCATTTAGTATCCTTAATAATATTATCGATTTCGTTATTACTTAAATTTATTTTTGTAAAACTCAATGTTTTGAAAAATATGATACCTAATAAGGTTAAAAATGATTTTTTTTTATAATTATTATTGATTTATTTGGTGTTTGAAATATTTTAATAAGTATAAATAGGCTTTAAGAGATAAGTATACTTGTACAAATACGAAACCGTATAAAAATACTAAATACGTACACTTGAACAATAAATGTACTAAATACTTGTGCTCAAAAAGTATAGAGTACTAAAAGACGAATAACCCAAAAATACTAAGTTAAACAATGCTTAAATATGCAAAACAACACTTAAACTTTATAATGAGCACTTAAGGACTAATTAGTGATTAAGTCAAAACTAAGGGTTGACTAGTCCATTTTGGTCAAACTTTGGCTTTTTAAGTCAACATAGACCAAGTCAAGATAAATGAACCCATCTTAAATAATGTACTTAGAAATAAGTGAATCTTTAATCAAATCTCAACTAATGAACACTTCAAATAATATATATCTCAAATAAAATGTTCCAAATCTCTTACATCAGTATACTAAAACTATCAGTTAAGATAAATTTTACGACGATTGATAATGTTTGTTAATCTTAAAATCGACATACTTAAATTCCATAGGAACAACCGTACTTCTAGTCGGTGTGTTACCTAAGCCGGTGATCAGACACGTTTTCACGAACGTTATTATCAACATCAATCATGGTGAAAATGAACATGTGCCCTGGCAGTACCCTCTGAGTCGTCTTCACCATTCCATGTTGTAACGACTTGTTCCAAGTCAATACACAGGCCACAGACCGGTCATCCTTATGGAACCCGGTATTGTTTCATCCCTCTGGTTATCAGACATGTGCCCCACGATGACCGCTGAGCTCGATATTCCAGAGACTCTGTCTTTATAAGACACCCAAATTCAGCCTACGTTTCGTGTTGGGCGCTTGGTAAAGTTTAGAAGACGATGCGATAGAAGACAGCTTCGAAAGTAGACTACGACACTCGGAGTCACTGCTCATGGGAGGCCATGATGCATCCTGCCGGTGCGAGAAAATGCTAAGAAGTAAATGGGCAGCCAACTCTTTTTGAGTTTGTCGGTAGAGTAGTTGTCGTCCAGTTGCCATTGAGGTGCTCGGTTGTGTAAAGGTTCTCTTTCCCGAGACCAAGAGTATGGATTGGGTGTGTGCGCATACATAGACAAGGGCACTGATCAGCTCTCACTCTCTATATTGGATATCTTTGGGGGCGGAATACCTTCCGACCTTTGCCTTAGCAGTGTATGGGACATGTTCGGTTTAGCGGGGCCTCTGAGTCCATGCACTTGCAGTCCTTCTTCTCCGTATGTCAGTCGACTAAACCGAGTCAATTTAGGTGTTCGATCCTATTGAGCACTAGGGGTGAGATGTAAACCTCCTAGTATCGATATGATTGGCGGGATTGATGTTCCCATCCGCACTTATGGTGAGATGCAAGCCTTAAGTGTGCATGAGACATTAGTAGTCACGTCCCGTGCATTATGTGAAAGGAAACCATTGTTTTTAAAAGTAAATGACTACAGTTTTCTAAATCACATTATGCTTGATTACTGTTCTATACTCTTATGACTAATGATGTGATTGAAATGCTTGATAATGGGAAGTGATGTTTTGTTATATGTCTTGCCTGAACATTGATTATGATTGATATTATATTTCATATGATTTGTATTATGTATGTCTTACTCTATTTTCACCCGACACTTCTACGAATCCATGATCCATGCTTTACTGTATTCTATTCACATGATACTCATATGATATATGTATTACGTTATTCTATATAACCTACGTGTCTTATATATGTAAGTTGATTCGCATGTTAACTGAAATCACTTCATGTGTATCTCACATTGTATACATGTCGATTTGTAATGTGACATGCCTGCTTATCTGTTAATTAGATAACCTAAACGTTATACTACATTGATTATTCGGGGCCGTGTTAAAAGGACGGTTAGGTTACTCCCACTAAGTGGGACATGTATATTTAAATATGCATTCAGGTTGACGAACCCTCGCGACTGGACATGGGGGCATGCTTGAGTGCAAGAGATACAGCTTAGCAGATGAGAGTGTCAAACTATAAATCTTGTAATCCAATTTTGTCAGACTATTGTATTTAGAAATTTGTAATTCGGTTTTCAGTTGTTGTATTTTCACAAACGGTTCATTTTTTTTGGTAAAAGACTCACTTGAGTCGACGGTTTTAAATTTTTGCCACTTTTTAGGACTTAACTATTTTCCGCCTTGTTAGTTAATGTCATTGGAAGAACCGGGTTGTTACAGTTGGTATCAGAGCGACCTTGAGACCGTGTGTAATTATGTGCGATGCATATTTACATCACCTATCGAGGAAACGCGCCTGGAGCTCATGACAAGGGTCTAGAGTGTCTAAAGTGTCTAAAACATGTAGAAAGTTTAAGATCACTAAATGAGAGATTCACTAGCATAACCCTAGGAGCAAATAATATACTTGGGTAGAATGTCTAGATGGGTAGAACTACTAAGGATTACCGTACCGTCCGATTTAGGTTTTGGCCCCTCGCTTGTTTTCATATGCTATCTGCATAGTTGAATGTAGAGTGATTGCCCTAACTTTTAGCCTTCTGGCTAGTTTTAATTTAATTGTGATCGACGCGACAACTAAGATAAAGGACTTGAAACCATCAACATCTCAAGTCTGGTAGAACACCATTGCAAGCACAAATGGACGCATCTTCCCAATCAACTATAGTAGCCAAATCAAGTTGGACCATGTTGATGTACCAAGTGAAGTTATGCAGACGAGATGTAACATACAAGGAGATCAAGTGCAGACGTACGTAAGATAGTAGTCCTCGAGTCCTATTTAGGTGTCGACTTAGACTTGACCGAGACTCTACTTACCTATATAACTTGTACATTTGAGATCATTTGTTAGCCTGAATTGTAGTCATGGAAATGAACCCTTGTTGCCCATATTCGTTTCACAGTAACACCTTACATCACATCTAATTCATTTTCTAGCTTATCCTTATTTTCTACCTTTGCCCCACTTTCTTCATCTAACCAAGTAGCGATTTGAGTTCAATTCTGAACTATCTTCAATCCTTCCGTCGAAATTTTTAAACATTACATACAAAGCTTTCCTTCATGTCTAACATCCATACCTTCATAAATCGATGAACACCTTTTACTCTTTCATTATTACTATTTTTTTTGTTAAATTGTTCACCAATCAGATCCAACATTTGAACCTATATCAGGATGCATAGACAAAAGTCATTTAAGGCGTAACCCTTGATCTATCCTTGAACAAACTTCTAATCTCTTCTAAATAAATTTTAACCTCTACTGATTCCTTCTCCTTTATTTCTAAACTCTTTTCAATCCCTTCGTGAACTAGCTCTTCGGTCTGACTACTCATCCTAAGTCAGACAAGAAGTCTTTCGCTTATTTCACCTTCGTATTTTATTGCTCAGCTAAACTTAGTCTGAAATATTCCTATCTGATGGAACCTTTCATATTTACCGTTCTATCTTATTTCCTTCTCATTTCTTCAGCTTGCTTCTTATTCTTTTAGACTGCTATCAAACTGCATGTATGCTAACATCATACATATTCATCCTCTTTTATCTCTACCTTGTTACTATTTCCTCTTTCCAAGTTTGTCATAACCGTTGACTATGGAGATAAACTTCAATACTCTTAGTTATTTTTCTTATCAACCCAATTCAAAATTCTTAAATATTTATTCTGTCAACCCATTGTCTAAGTATATTTCTACGTCTTGAATGAACCATGGTTACAACTTATCAGAGTGCAGAGTGCAGTGGAAGCGCGGTTAACCCTTAAACCACTAAGAATGGACATAGTTATACCAAGGATTCTCACCAGTATAATGTACTTAAAGTATCCAATATCCTTCCAAACCAACCACACTAGGATCACCCAATGTTTACCCTTTTTGTCAACCTATAATTGTTGGACATAGGAACCTATTAATTTTTGGAATGACAAGAGGTTGGAAAAAGATGAGAACCAACTAATGTTTTTGAGTGTTGATCTTGGAGCCAATGATTTTAAGAATTCTTAATTTTAACCAACGATTGAGAGGTTTAGAGATCGTAAGTTGAGGATACTAAAGAATAACAAAAGATTGGAAGATTTAAGGTGGTAAGCTAAGGAAAGATAAAAAAAAATGACATTTATGGAAATCTAATTCACATACATAGTGACTACTTGATGAGAAATTATGTCATACAATTTTTTTTGTGGAATTTAGAACCCTTGTATTTTTAATGTTTTTTTCGGATTATGTTAGCCAACAGACGAGTTTTGTAGATGAGTAACTATTACTAATAACAAGAGAGTATTGACCTTTATGAAAAGATATCGGGGAAAGGAACTAATAAAGAGTACTAAGGGATAGAATTTAACAATGCATGTGGTAGTTATTTTGAGGACTAAGAGAACTTTATGAAAATTTTGAAGAATGAAACTTGTAATCCAATGATAAGATGCATAGTTCCGACTGAACGGGTTTATGGAACTCTTTGGTAAATCATGAATAACTTTAGAATTGGTAAATCGAGGTCAATAGCCAATGATTGTATAGAGAACCTGATTATCTGAGGACTTGTAACTTGAGTGGGGTAGACTTCCAATGAATTTGTTAATTATAATTTTTAAATTCGAGGATATAGATGAAACTTCATAAAAATTATTGGGATTGTTTAAATCAAAATTAGATGTAAGGTTGTGTAACCTTTAGAGAAAAATCCTTGATGAATGGAAACACCTATGGATCCTACCTTATTGGTTATCAGGGAGTTAACTGGAAGAATTAAGTTAATCAGTATAATTGAGCAAATAAAGGACATTATTATATACTATTGGAGATGTATACCTATGCGAGATATACTCAAATGAAATACTTGAGGAATAATATGCCGAGAGTTTAAGGAACCAAACTTCTAAATATAAAGGTTAGAGAACAACTAGAGGAACAAAAAAAATGTTTTTGAGGATTAACTAGGAAGGAATGTAGAATGATGAAATTATGAAGAATAGACACATGAGTGACCCAATCTAAGCTGGTTCTTGATTGATGGTGTGTTGTTTCCATTATCAGTTAAATCACTCCATATCAATTTTCGTAAGGAATACTTTCCAGCTACTCCTTAAACAATGCCTTTCATGGATCAGTGATGTTCCCATTATGATCCTATATGTTCCTATTCTATTTGTTATCTAGAGTCATGGTAACACTTCTTAGCCCGACTTCGTACCACAACAGAACCTATGCAAATCTTCAACCCTGACCTTTTGGTCTTGAATTCTACTTTGCCTATTATCTGAAACCTCATATGTTAATTGAAAACTCACTGATACTTCTATTCTTCTCATTGAAGAGTACATCAATAACGTATCTATCTCGATCCTTATCTTGCTCATCCCTTAACTTTGCTAGAAATTGTCTGATATAAACTCAAATTATCTTCTCGTTCCTTCTATCGGACGAGAAACCCTTGGTTAGTTGGAACAATGTTCTATTGAGAGTCACCTCCCTTACCTCTTTTATGAAACGAACCAAATGATAATTTTTGGTTTAACTTACCACTTCTTTTCATATACGTTCTTTGTGAAACCTAATCCCACTTCTTTGATCAACTTACCAACATACTTTCATTGAACTTTTCTATGCATCTCCGATCGAGTTAACCCAAACAACTAGAATATTGTTATTAACCTTTGACCTGACGATTTAGTACTTAGACGAGTAGATGTAACGTTGGAACTGATGGGAGCAAGAGAACTACTTCACCAGGATCATATAGAAGAAAGACTCTTAATATGATGAACCTATTCAAAGTGGATCTAGAAGGAAATCACCAAGAAGCATAGAGTTCAGAAACCTGATCAAGGACCATATCATCAAAGAAGACCTGCGAGATCACGTGCGAACCCTGGACTGAAGCGTTGCTAACCTAATTTATGTTTTTGTTTTGCCTGACCATTTGCCGACCTTATAACACTTTTAGGAATTGAAACCTCATTAAGTCGAGTTATCAGCGTGTGTCTTACGTATAACCCTCTTTGAGCATTAACCTGTCGTGAGACATAGCTCGTATATAGTTTTCATGCCAAAATCTTAACTACCCTGTTATAACAAAGTTAGAACACCTTTGAGGTCGAGAGATATTCGAGATGTCATTACCTTATATTTGTGAAATTAGGTGTTCGAAAGAAGTATGAGAACGATCAATGATCAAATTATTTGAGGATTTTATTTATTGTCATTACCTTGTATCTGTGGAATATTGTGTTCCAAAGAAGTATGAGAACGATCATTGATCAAATTATTTGAGGATTTCCTTTATTGACTTCAAAAGCTATTTCGGGGAATAGATTGTGAACAAGCCTTAGCAGATCTCTAGAAGTTTCAGGATTGGCCGAGCTGATTTATAACCTATAATTTTGGGAATCCCTAGGAAAACTATATATATTTTGGTGACTTATTTCTATGTTGGATGATGGATGATAATATTACAACCCCAAAATATTGTAATGATGACAAACACTTCAAAACCCACAGACTGACAATTTGAAGTTTTGGAATAACCTACTAATCGAGGAATCAAGAAACAAGGAAACAATTGAAAATTTTAGAAACTTAAGAGAAATCAATACAAGAGTTTTGGATTAACCCCAAGAGCTAATCACTGAAAGAACCACGCAACCCTAGGAGATCAACCTTTCGATGATAAATATTGAGAGTGCCGTGAGAACCATGAATTTTGATACGATTGATAATGGAGGATATACGAGTGAAAGTCTAGTTAAACCTAAAGATCAAAACTATTAAACGTTTTGAAATTTTATGGAAATTAGGACAACCTTTATTTTAATGGATTTATACCATAAGCCAAACCAGCATTTCTCAAAAAAAAAATTAAAATGTTATATCGTTTTTAAGGCATTTAGATATTATCTGGTTTTGGAGTTAGAGCCGATAGTGAACCAAATCTCGAAATGACCCGAGATTGTTCTACTTTTGCGAACTTGAGAATACCCTATGGATATTTAAGAATCACCAAAAAAAAATTAAAGGAAAACCTTAGCTTAAACTTAGGAAATATATACCGTATCAACCTAGTAGTTGTGAATTTCGAGGACGAAATTTTCTTAAGGGGGGTAGTCTGTAACACCCCGTGTTTTTGACCATTTTAGTTATTTATAATAACGATTAATATTAATAAATCGATTCTCGACAAAATATTTTATATAGTAATATTCCATTCTTGTGTCTTTGGAACCTTTCTATTTCACTTCATTGTTTGCAAAACTGAAATTTCTATCGTTATCGAAATTCTGCGCCATTTTGTAAAACGGTTCCTATTTTCTCATACGGACTCCGATTGAGGCGTTTCAAAAGCCTAACTTTATTAATTTTCCAAGTTCTACACAATGGTGATATTCAAAATTACAATTTATAAGTTCATCATAAAAATATTGTACTGGACAGCTCCTTTACTACGAAAATCGTCACCCGACGAATCGTTTCTCGACATTCGATTTCCGTACTTCTTTCCTAACCACGGTGTGATCAAATAAACTCAAAAACATCACCCTAAGGGATGCCATACCGTCACTTTAAATTCCAAGCCTCAAAATATGCTTTTCTAATAAAAAACACCAAATAGGGTATGTACCTCTTAAAGTATGCTTAGCTACTTTTGGTAATTGTCAAGTTCTTGTCCACCCTTTGCTCCCCCATCTAATGCACGACTTGTGTGCTTATAACCAGCCATTTTCTCTTCATTTACTCATCCATTCACTCACTTAAACACTCCTTCAAAGATCCATCTAAAAACCAAAGAAAATCATACAAGTTCTTTTAAGTTCTAAGGTGTTTACACCACCATATCTCAAGAGCACATACTCTTTCTTTTCCTTACCTTATACTCTTTATTTTTAAGCCTTATTCCTATTATATTTACTAACTTACTTTGTTTGTGTGTCCTTCTAACTTATTCATGAAGAGGAGCAAGAGGAAGGGGGCTTCGATCTTAGTATATTTGATTTCATAGCTGATTCGGAGAATTGCTAATAGGTAACCTAACTTTTCTTCGCCCTCAAATCTCGTAGTATAGTATTTAGACTCTAACTAACATATAACATCATGTTTAGGACTAAATCATTAGATCACCAAGTTTAAAGGTAACTATTTGTTGATTTATCACTTAACAATACACGCTGTAAAATGGATTCTGTGATGTATGATGTATGTTCACGATTTTTATGTGTAAAATATGTTTCGAATTAGCCTTAGGTTCCTTCATGAAAGTTGTATATCTAAATGTCTAGAACATTTTAAAAATAAGAAAAGTAAGTTTTTATGAAAATATATATTTAGTAATGATTTATTTTGTAAACTGGTACTGTATGTTTTTTATGTACTGTCTGAGAAAATAGTGTGCTTCGTGATGTTAATCGTTTCTTTTGGACTTGGAAATATTATGTTGTGTTTCTGATGATGCCTAAAATGTGTATGTAAAATTTCATATAAATCCATCATATATATTTTCATTTATAAAATTTGTACTAAAATGGGTCAGATCTGGAAAGAATATTTTATTTAAGAACTTTTATAAAGTATTTTAATCTAAATTTCTGGGTATAAGTTATGTACAAGTATATGTATCCAAAATAAAATTTTGGTTCACTTTAATGATGTTTAAGTATTTTAAACGATTTAAAAGAAAGTATTGAAAACCGTACTGTTTTCTATTTTAAATTGTTAAAAATAATAAACCTTATTATTTTTGAAAAATGACTTTATATCTGGAAACCTAACTTATAAAAGTCTGTTGAGTATGAAAATCGAAACTTAAAATAACATTTGAAAAATGACTCATTTAGTATCCTTAATAATATTATCGATTTCGTTATTACTTAAATTTATTTTTGTAAAACTCAATGTTTTGAGAAATATGATACCTAATAAGGTTAAAAATGATTTTTTTTTATAATTATTATTGATTTATTTGGTGTTTGAAATATTTTAATAAGTATAAATAGGCTTTAAGAGATAAGTATACTTGTACAAATACGAAACCGTATAAAAATACTAAATACGTACACTTGAACAATAAATGTACTAAATACTTGTGCTCAAAAAGTATAGAGTACTAAAAGACGAATAACCCAAAAATACTAAGTTAAACAATGCTTAAATATGCAAAACAACACTTAAACTTTATAATGAGCACTTAAGGACTAATTAGTGATTAAGTCAAAACTAAGGGTTGACTAGTCCATTTTGGTCAAACTTTGGCTTTTTAAGTCAACATAGACCAAGTCAAGATAAATGAACCCATCTTAAATAATGTACTTAGAAATAAGTGAATCTTTAATCAAATCTCAACTAATGAACACTTCAAATAATATATATCTCAAATAAAATGTTCCAAATCTCTTACATCAGTATACTAAAACTATCAGTTAAGATAAATTTTACGACGATTGATAATGTTTGTTAATCTTAAAATCGACATACTTAAATTCCATAGGAACAACCGTACTTCTAGTCGGTGTGTTACCTAAGCCGGTGATCAGACACGTTTTCACGAACGTTGTTATCAACATCAATCATGGTGAAAATGAACATGTGCCCTGGCAGTACCCTCTGAGTCGTCTTCACCATTCCATGTTGTAACGACTTGTTCCAAGTCAATACACAGGCCACAGACCGGTCATCCTTATGGAACCCGGTATTGTTTCATCCCTCTGGTTATCAGACATGTGCCCCACGATGACCGCTGAGCTCGATATTCCAGAGACTCTGTCTTTATAAGACACCCAAATTCAGCCTACGTTTCGTGTTGGGCGCTTGGTAAAGTTTAGAAGACGATGCGATAGAAGACAGCTTCGAAAGTAGACTACGACACTCGGAGTCACTGCTCATGGGAGGCCATGATGCATCCTGCCGGTGCGAGAAAATGCTAAGAAGTAAATGGGCAGCCAACTCTTTTTGAGTTTGTCGGTAGAGTAGTAGTCGTCCAGTTGCCATTGAGGTGCTCGGTTGTGTAAAGGTTCTCTTTCCCGAGACCAAGAGTATGGATTGGGTGTGTGCGCATACATAGACAAGGGCACTGATCAGCTCTCACTCTCTATATTGGATATCTTTGGGGGCGGAATACCTTCCGACCTTTGCCTTAGTAGTGTATGGGACATGTTCGGTTTAGCGGGGCCTCTGAGTCCATGCACTTGCAGTCCTTCTTCTCCGTATGTCAGTCGACTAAACCGAGTCAATTTAGGTGTTCGATCCTATTGAGCACTAGGGGTGAGATGTAAACCTCCTAGTATCGATATGATTGGCGGGATTGATGTTCCCATCCGCACTTATGGTGAGATGCAAGCCTTAAGTGTGCATGAGACATTATTAGTAGTCACGTCCCGTGCATTATGTGAAAGGAAACCATTGTTTTTAAAAGTAAATGACTACAGTTTTCTAAATCACATTATGCTTGATTACTGTTCTATACTCTTATGACTAATGATGTGATTGAAATGCTTGATAATGGGAAGTGATGTTTTGTTATATGTCTTGCCTGAACATTGATTATGATTGATATTATGTTTCATATGATTTGTATTATGTATGTCTTACTCTATTTTCACCTGACACTTCTACGAATCCATGATCCATGCTTTACTGTATTCTATTCACATGATACTCATATGATATATGTATTACGTTATTCTATATAACCTACGTGTCTTATATATGTAAGTTGATTCGCATGTTAACTGAAATCACTTCATGTGTATCTCACATTGTATACATGTCGAATTGTAATGTGACATGCCTGCTTATCTGTTAATTAGATAACCTAAACGTTATACTACATTGATTATTCGGGGCCGTGTTAAAAGGACGGTTAGGTTACTCCCACTAAGTGGGACATGTATATTTAAATATGCATTCAGGTTGACGAACCCTCGCGACTGGACATGGGGGCATGCTTGAGTGCAAGAG
The DNA here is from genome assembly GCA_958450325.1 of Agrostemma githago. Taxonomy (NCBI): domain Eukaryota; kingdom Viridiplantae; phylum Streptophyta; class Magnoliopsida; order Caryophyllales; family Caryophyllaceae; genus Agrostemma; species Agrostemma githago. The sequence continues at coordinate 37,792,696 of OY288241.1, read as the reverse complement.
ATACAGCTTAGCAGATGAGAGTGTCAAACTATAAATCTTGTAATCCAATTTTGTCAGACTATTGTATTTAGAAATTTGTAATTCGGTTTTCAGTTGTTGTATTTTCACAAACGGTTCATTTTTTTGGTAAAAGACTCACTTGAGTCGACGGTTTTAAATTTTTGCCACTTTTTAGGACTTAACTATTTTCCGCCTTGTTAGTTAATGTCATTGGAAGAACCGGGTTGTTACATTCTGCCTTTTTCACCCAAGGCACGGGTCCTGCCTTTTTTCACCCAAGGCACAAGTCCTTCTTTTTTAACCCAAGGCATGGGTCCTGCCTTTTTAACCCAAGGCACGGGTTCTGCCTTTTTTCACCCAAGGCACGGGCTTCTGCCTTTTTAACCCAAGGCACGGGTTTTGCCTTTTTCACCCAAGGCACGGGTCCTGCCTTTTTTTACCCAAGGCACGGGTCCTGCCTTTTTAACCTAAGGCACGGGTTTCTCCTTTCCCTAGGAGCCCGCCTCATTGAGAAGCGGAAACAACCGTCGATAGCTTGTCTTCAGAATTACGTAGTTTGACCCGTACAGATGAAAACTCCACCTTACCGCCGACACTACCATCTTCACCCAAGCCTATCAACCCAAAACTATTACTCCTCGTGAATTTATCAATCTTTAAAATTGTTGCCCCAGACATCTTCTCACCAAAAATTCAACAAACCCAAATAACGCCTAACTCAGCGGAAACCGAACCTGAAAATCAGAAGCGGAAGCGGAACAACCTGAAGCTCTGATACCAGTTTGTTGTAACGGAGGCGTCCCGTTACCTACGGTTTGTTGATTACGCGAGAAGAACAAAACAAATAGCAAACAATAATAAACTGACACACAAAATTACGTAGTTCACCAGCAAAATCACCGGCTACGTCCACACCGACAAGGAGACCAAATTCACTAACGTGGAGATAATAGTACAACAGTAGACTGTAATACACGCGCTTAATAGCTCACAGCTAAAGCCAAAAGTACTACCAATTCTACCAACCAGATAGTAATCTCAAACTGTAAAGAGACTACCCAGACTGAGTCGACCTGCGACGAACTCACCGATGAGACGAAGGACAAACGATCTTGCGGCCAACCAAGATCCGAACAAACTCCAACGGTCTCCAACGAAGACGAGATCAATAGAACCACCAAATAATAGAGACTCGGAACAAACGGAGTTTTTCCCTCAAGAAAACCCTCACAAATCAGCCCTCTATATTGTGCTCACAAATCATCTCTCTGTCCTAATTAACCTAGAAACTAGTCAGGTCTTTATATAGTATTATTTCACCTAAACTAGTTACCTAAGCTAATTAGGAAACACGGTTCAATCTTTCCTAAAACCAAACAATCTTATGTTACCAAAACAAGAAGATCAACTTTAGGAAAGATATCAGCAACAAATCAATTCAAGGTCCAAAAGAACAATTGCTAGGCACTTATTTCCTAACAGTTATTTCAAAGCAATTCAAGTAAACCGCGCGTTGGAAAATAATTATTTACAAACTTCGTAATAAAAATCATAAATGGCTTGTTTTTAGTAAGTAGAAATATTTATTATTTGAAAATATTATATAAACGTATTTAAACATTTTTAGGAAGAGGAATAACTTAAATCCGAGCTTAAAAACGTTAATTCGTAGAGACATAGAATTTCTCGCGGAAAATAAATAGCCTACGAGGAAAATCAAATAAATGGATTTAAAAGAATTAAAAATCTTTTTAAAATATAAATAAATATCATTAAACTCAAAAATAAAAATAAAGCTTGGTAAAATGGAGAAACATAATGCCAAAATTTGACAGAGTTATGACGAAGTCATAACGGAAAGAATAAAACGCCAGGAAAATTGGCGGGTGTTACAATCCTCCCCACTAAAAGAAAGTTTCGTCCCCGAAACTAAGAATAAGCAGAAAGGAATCAAGATTAAGATGGGGATGCCAATTTCTGAAGAACTTTGTTTTAAAAGAAAATTTTACAACTTTCGAAGTGATTCGAATTCGAACGCATAAATTTATTCCAAGAGGATTTGGGCTAAGCTACCCGGAGTTTAATTTTTTTTTAAATAGTGAAATCATAAAGTAAAGTTATTTGATAAAATATCGACGTCAAATAATATTTGTAAATGAACTCGAAGAAAATTGGGTAACCAAACATTTTCAAAACAAAAGTAAAACAATTTTTGCTTAAGAAATTTCATAATAATTCTTTTTATAATGAAACAAAATTCTGTTTGGAGGAATCAAAATTTATAGTTAGTAAAAAAATCAAACCAGTCGTCAAAAAATTTCAATAACAGATTCAAAAGTCCACCAACAATAAAACGGAAACTAATTTCAAAATGTTAAAATTTTGGAAATGTTATCAAAGTAATTGTGAAAGTTTTCAAAAATGTTATCAAATTTGAACATACAAAATAATTTCGACAAAGTTAAAACGTTTTATGTCATAATCATATAGAAATCGAAGTTTTTGGAAATGTGAAAGTCTTCATAAAATTCCGTTCGCTTGAAAAATCAAAATTTGAATCAATTTCAAAATACTTTGAAATAATTTGTTAAGGCATTTCGAAACAGGTCTAAACATGTGTTATCAACCAAAAATAAAACAAAAACGAAGTATACGGTTATGAAATTTATAACTCAAGGTGTTAAAATTTCACGAAAACCCAAAATGCTAAATTGTTCAAAGTTTTTACAAAATGGGCAGTTTTATAATTTGAAATTATGCTTCAAAATGTTAAAATTTCATGAAAATCAAAAATTTGTTGATTAGTAAACTTTTCATAACACAAGTCTGGGGAAAATAATAAATGGATAAATAGAGTCAAAGTCAACGACAAATCGAAACAAAAGTTTTCAAACCCGATAAAGAAGTTGAAAGGGATTGGCTGAAGAAGAAGAAGAAGCGGGATTCAAGAGAAGCTAAGGGGAGGACGAATTTGAGAGTCAAAAAGAACTCTCAAGGATTGAAGAATTAAATTAACCATCTCGAGATTTCCGGTACGACTCCCACAACCTGGGTCCCTAATTTCCATCAAATAACGTTAAGTCCAATATTATGCACTAGGTGGTACTACTCGGTCACTATCTCCAAAAATGTCTTACGTGACTATCCAATCGTTCAAGCGACACGATACTAATCCACAAATGCTTTAGAATCAAATCCACAATTAAGATTCCAATGGTTAACAAAACATACCCAAACCCTTGATCGATAAGGCTCCTAATTTCAAAACTCATAAGGTTTGAACTCGTGGTATGCTCCAAATTTCTCGAGTAAGGAACACTAAACAAGGGCCACCAATATAACAATGCTTGGGCACAGAATCCTCAAAATGATTACCAACATGTTTATAATGCCACAAGTAAAGAAGTTGAGGAAATTATAACAAATTCTCAAATACGCTCAAACCTATAGGTAATGGCGCAAACACTCACATCTTCAAACACGTCATTGGGATAAGGTTTCTAAAAATTCCACCAAATTTCATATTGTATCAGCGAAACCACCAAAATATTTATTAAATCAACGAAGCCACAATCTCGTTGGTCTAAGGTTATAACAGTCCCAATAAGATGATACGTATTATAATATTCCTCAAAACAGCACAATAAAACCAAACTGTGATTGTGCAAGGTAGTTCTCTTCTCTAGGGACAACAACAATTTATCCCAAGTTAGATCACTCAACCCCAAAGTTCATAGGTTACAACCTTAAACGACGATCAATGATCTAATCCTTAAGAAATACGGGTAATCTATGTCAACCAAAATTTCTAACGACATTAATGAAAACCTTCAATGGTACCACAACACTCAGTCTAACACCTTAAACAATACTCTATGATCCCAAATATTCGCGATGCATCCATTAAATAAGCATTAGGTAAAGAATCCAAAGTAACATTATCAGTTACCTTTAGTTTGGTTCTAGGTTAGGTACTAGGTATCCATCAAATATGACATACTCTCTTACTGCTCCCAAATATATCCAACTCTAAGTACCCCAAAATAATCAAGGTAACCTATAACTTAAGGTTCAGTGTCTAAAGTATCATCCTAATTCTATCAAGCAACATTTTGCTATTCAAATTAATCCTCAAGAATTTCTTACTTGCTTAGAAAGTAGGGCAGACTCAAAATCCTCAAACCAGGTAACAAGGGCTTACTAAACCTCAAACAATAACACGGGTTCACTAAGACAGAATCTTGTCTAACCAAAGAATCTCAAGAGAAAGATGGTAGAATAGAAGAATAGAACAAGGATTCACCAAGAGAATGAAGATGAGAATATATAAGAGAAGAATTGGAAGAAATAGAGGGAGGAAGAAAAGGATCGATGATCCTATATTACTAAGTTCTTGAACCAGAGGAGAATCTTCGATCCTCCAGAGTTCACGAGGGAAAAAAAGGATTACTTCATCTTCTTGTACAGGAACGAGCACACAAGTCTTGGGTCGCTCCATCTGGATCTACTACTGAAACGTCACGGAACAAGGATCTACTCTTAATCATCTAACCTGTAGCTTGAGCAAACTAAACCGGAGCTGAAAAGTCACCATCGACCTCTTTCTTGGAGCACAAAGTTGTCCACTTGAGTCAGCAGGCGTTGAGAGTGCTAAGCAGGTTTTGTCCCGATCTGGAGCAGCATATCAACATCTTGTTCTTTCATCTTCTTCTCGATAAAAGAAACAAATATTCAAAGCTAGTCATTGAGTTACAAGAACAAATAATCCTAACAGTTAAGTCCTTATTTGTTTCTACCCATTTCTAATAATATTTTTATTTACTGTTTAAATCATTTACTGGTATTTTCCCTAATTTCAGGTGTAAGCGTTGGGAGCAGTGATGCTCTGATACTAACTGTAATCCCCTGGGAATTCTAACGCAATACAGTGGCAGAAACACTGTAGAAGTGGGATTATAACACACTGTAGCTATGCCTTGATTAAATAAAAATGGTAGGTCAATACATAAGCCATAAAATAAAAATGGCTACAAAATAAAATAAATAAAATAAAATCCATAAAAAGGGTTTTTAACAATCCATAATACAGTGATCTTATTAAAACAAGCAGGATCCATAACTGCTCGCTAGCCCACCCGAAGGGAAACACATACACCTGTCATGTTAAAACATGACAGCCACAATCAGTGGGGAGCAACGTCAACGTTCTCCCAGCCGCATAACAGGATTTTAAAACTGTAATTACTATTATAGGAAAAATAGTAAAAACGGAAAACAGTAAAACATTATAATGAAAATAAGTTTTCAGTGAAAAACTTCATGTATCGAAACAATATAATAAAAATGAGTTTTCCGGAGAAAACGTAAAACATTTGCCAACCTGCAAATCAAAATTATATCGATAATAATACAAATATTCAAAATGGCGTTACGGATAGGAGTAGTGATGAATGAATGCTAGACTTTACTAGGAGAATACTAAAAACTAGCTTCGAGAACTTAGTTCAAACAAATCAAACTTCGGTCTCTAACTAGGCTACTCAACCATAATAGAGCGGCGACTTATAAATGCGTGGCCCTAGTTTAAGATAATGCACACCCCTCCTGGGATTACCTGTCACCCAGTTCAACTTATGACGGCGACTTACTGTGAGGTCTAAGCTTAAGGTCAAAATGTACAAAACTCCCGGGATACCTGTCACCCGGTTCAACAACCAATGTACCGATTCCTGATACACTAGCCTTATAGTTGATGGCAAAACCGTAAACCCTATAATATATTACTCTAACCTCACACTTGTCCTTATTCCATAACTCCAAAACAAAGCCATTATCGATATTCAAAAGATATAAACATTATAAATAATATGGAGAGAAAAGGAGTAACCATTATATTCTAAAAGAGAAAACTATCTATTTTTAGAAACTTTACAAAAATAGAATCATATCAAAACAGCAAAAATATTAGTTTATACTAATTCAACATTTTAGTAAACGATATAGATTTATAAAACTAATACTTTCGGCCTTAACGATATTAATTTCTAAAACGAGAACAATTGGGTTTATGAAACTATTAAAATATCGTACAAGTGTTATGAAATGATTAAAAATGTCTTAAGCATTTTAATACTACTAATCAGGGTGTTTTCAAAAGTTATAAAGCTAAAAATTCCCTAATTATTATTAGTTTCGACAATAAAATTATAAATAGGATTTTACGGCAAATATCAAATTAAATATTTGACATCTTTATTTAATTAAACCAACAAATATATTTAGAGTATGTTAAGGGATGATTTAACTCTTAAAGTTTTAGATTAAAATATTTTTAAAATAGCTGGAAAAATAAATCTTTTAGGTAAGACGAAGCATTTTAACGATAAATCGTAATTTGTCCAAAATCAATACTTATTAATTAAAGACTTTAATAAATAGTACAAAAATTACGTAAAATAGCTAAAATATATTTATGGATATTCTGTCCAGAAAAGAAAATTTTCCAGAATGCTTAGTCTCGGTTTCTAAAGGGTTTTCTCGTTAATCGTCTAATCTCGACAATAACGATTAATAAAAATAGTAATTACAAAACGATTTAAGTATTAATGTCCAAAAATTATTATTAAACTTAAAAATCATCATTTTCCAGAATATACTAATTTTCCAGATTTACCAAATTCCCATAAAACCGTCATTTAAAACCCGTTTTCACAATTAACGATTCCATTAATAAAACTTATCGTCCTAACATTTTATTAAAGCACTAAAAAGTATAAAATTACATTTTATTATGAAATCATCAAAATCATATTTTTTTTTCAGATTTAATCCAAAGACCAGAATTTGAGAATTTAAACAACAAACGCGGTTTTAACGGTAAACGATGATTTAAAGTGATTAATTAATTCATCCACTTAACAATTCCGAAAAATTATGAAATAATTCAGAAAAATTCTATTTTACCAGAAAGTTTCACCACGTCAAAAATGAGATTAAAATAAAATGTTTAAGTACTAGAACTAAAAATCGGTTTTTAATCATTTTTGTCCGATAACGGTAATAATTCAATAATCGATATCAAAAATATCAGAAAAATACCAAATTATTAAAAATCGTCAAAAATCTCATTTTTACAGAATAAAATCATATATTACAAGTTTTGGACGAATATTACGATTTTACAAATTAATATGACGATTTAATCGTTAATCTCGTAAAAGCGATAAAATTACCGAAACATGCAAATTTCCAAATTTTAAAAACTTTCCAGATTATGTGACATACATATATTGTCAAAAATAAAATTATAATTATATACACGCAATTACACAAATAAAATCAAGTAATACCGAGTAACATCGACGTTACCTCAAGCCCAAAACGGAATCGATAATATACTCGTCGGCCTCGGGATCGTCCACAAATCCTTAATACATGAAAATCATGGCAGATAAATACCATGAGAAAAACTAAGAAAATTGAGAAGAATAACGATCGAAAACAACATCGATTATTACCTTAACGGAAGGATCGCAATGACGATTAATTTGACGATAAAAATGAGACGATTATGACTCGAATTGGAGCAAGAATCAGCCTAGGACTGCTGGAGGATGTCACGTTTTTTGAGGGAATTGAAAGAGTATTTTTTTTTGTTTATGAGAGAAATGAATGTAAGAAAGAAATGGATGGTTTCTAAGCATAAATGATGATAAATTTTGATGAAAACTATGTAGAAATATACCAAATGACCAGCCAAAATAGTGATAGGTGGGAGAATGAAAGGTTGATCATAATGTATCAAATAAATGAAAAGAAAATAATTACGTAATTACGTTTTAACGTAATAAAATGAAACGTAAAGATGAAAACGTAGTATACGTGCGACAAGGAGATGGGTCGGTCCAAAACATGGGGAAAAGGTCCCAAATAGTTTGTAAGTTGATGAAAAGAAGAATCGTAAAATCGTTAAAGTTATTTCAAAGCAATTCAAGTAAACCGCGCGTTGGAAAATAATTATTTACGAACTTCGTAATAAAAATCATAAATGGCTTGTTTCTAGTAAGTAGAAATATTTCTTATTTGAAAATATTATATAAATGTATTTAAACATTTTTAGGAAGAGGAATAACTTAAATCCGAGCTTAAAAAACGTTAATTCGTAGAGAAATAGAATTTCTCGCGGAAAATAAATAGCCTACGAGGAAAATCAAATAAATGGATTTAAAAGAATTAAAAATCTTTTTAAAATATAAATAAATATCATTAAACTCAAAAATAAAAATAAAGCTTGGTAAAATGGAGAAACATAAGGCCAAAATTTGACAGAGTTATGACGAAGTCATAACGGAAAGAATAAAACGCCAGGAAAAATGGCGGGTGTTACACATGGGTTCACGGTTATGCATGTGTCCCACCATACGGTTATTTTGGTGTCAAGTTATTGGCATCGAATTTTAGGGTTTCAGGTAATTGGCCCTAGACGGTGCTCGTTCTTAGCTTATTATTCTATATATTTTGGTTTGAGTTCTGGAAGGGCGTATCAGGTTTTGCATTATATTTAGTTATTTATTTATTTGTTTATGACTTGGTATTATTGACGTTCTTATGTATTCTTTGCTACTAATATTTTATCACATGTACGATGAACTTTATATGTTATCATGTTTTTGAATGGATTATATATATATATTATCTCTTATTATATTCTCATAACTATGGTTAGATTTTCATCAGTCACGACTGGGAGGACTCCTATTTACTCCCCACTGACGGTGGACTTTTTTTTTCAGGTTGATGTGCTATTTGGTCGTGAATGAGGTTGACTTGAGAGAGAATAAATATTGAATAATATGTTGAATAATTGAACATTGTAGTTTTTTTTATCGGGTTTCAATTTCGAGAGTAGTTGTATGCATTAAGACATACTCCCTCCTAGTTTGAGTATTCCTCCCACTTTCCTTTTTGAGCTTACTTTGGTTTTCTTCCCACTTTCCTTTTTTGGATGTACTTTTAATCATTCTTTATTCTTCCTTCAACTCTTTATTCTTTTCCTCCACACCTAAACCCAACACATTTTCACTTTATACCCCACCTTTTACACTTCATACCCCACTTTTTTTACCCATTTCTTAATTTCTCCCCAAAAAAATTGGGAGGAATACTCTAAATAGTAAGGAGTATTACTTATCTATGTTGGTAACACTCGGATTTAGTTAACCATGGTGTTTCCGCCACCATGGTATATTATTAATATAAGACGCTATAATTAGCTATATATCTTATTCCTTTTGTTAAATTCGGGGAGTTACAATTGGTATCAGAGCCAGAACACTCCCAACACCATCAGATTGAAATAAGACTTAAACAAATACTAGTATGACTAAAAGAGAGTGGAGTAGAAACAAGTAAGGACTCGATTGGTGTTTATATTATGGGTCTCGTACTTGTGGATAAGATATACTTTAGTTGTCTTCTTATGATTGAGTAGTTGCATGTTAGTGGTATGATAGGCCGAGATTATTATGTGTTAAGAGCATCAAGTTAGACGTATATTTGGTGACGTGATAATGGTTTTGGGCTTAATTGAGTAAAATTCTCATTTTACGATATTAATTGTAATTGAGAATAATTATGTGATTTAATTGATCTCCGGGTTGCCTAAGTGAAGCACGGAAGCGAAAAGCCCAACCGAAGCCGGAGAACCGACAGTCTCGCATAGCTCGGAAATTGAAGACGGAATTTAAGTCGCTTTAGATTCCGTGTCAGCTTATTAATTAGTTTATTATTATTTTTTTATTTTTTTTTGATGTGAATGTAAGTGGTATTAATAAAAGGCAATCGCCAAATATACAGCATAGTCTAGATATCGGGACATTACAATTTCAGACACATAACAGCATAATTTTAAAAAAGTTTAGTTATCCAACAAGAACTGCAACACACAGCTCTCCTCCAATTTGATGTGTGGTCTTTGCAGTATGCTTTTAATTCTACTTCGGATTTCCTCCTTTATTTTTTTTGTCACTCGGGTTGGGTTCTGTATGTGCCCCTCCAACCGTGCAATATTCCTCGTCATCCAAATCGTGTGGTGATATGCATTCATTACCATCGCTTGGATTCTTCCTTTGGACCCCGGTTTAAGATGCATCTCCGGTTGATCAGGTAAGCTGGTTCCGATCCATTTTTCCAATTCTTGTCGAACCAGCCTGCTGTAATGACATTCCTTCGCCAGGTGTGTGGTGGTCTCCTCCTCTGTTTCGCACAAACAGCAGTTTGTATCACTGCAGCACCCTATTGTCCCAAGTTTGGATCTTGTATTCAGGCCATTGTTCAACCAAATCCACGATAACATCGCATGCTTCGGTATACTCCAGTCATCCCATACAAGCTGAAACCACGGAACACGAGGGCTGGTTCCACGGAGCCATTTGTATCCTTCAGATATTGAGTAGCTCTTCGGTGTATGATTCCAAACATTATCAGTATATGCATCCTTCATTCTTTCTTTGGTTTTACAAATCATTCTCCACGTCCAAGTGGTATCAGTAGGGGGAGTATAATCATTCCAGTCTTTCCCTTTCAGGAAATTCATATTAACCCATTTGATCCACAACTTATCGCTTTTCTCGTATATCCAATTCACGAGCTTTCCAACAGCTGCTATATTCCACAAATTAGCTTTTTTTATCCCTAAGCCACCTTCATTCTTATTCATTGTTACCTTCTCCCAAGCAACCAAAGGAACCCGGCTATATTCAGACTGCCCTTCCCATAAGTAATTCCTGCAAATAGCTTCTACCCTCTTCACAATCCCTTTTGGTAAAATAAAGATAGTAGACCAGTAATTATGGAGAGTGTTCAAGACCGAATTAATTAGGACAATTCTCCCTGCGTAGGAAAGCTTCCTTGCTCCGAAACTCCTGATTTTCTTAACCATTTTTTCTGCAACAACGTTACACTCCTTATTCGTCAGTTTCCTTGATTTTATCGGAACTCCCAAGTAAGTGAAAGGCAATTCACCTTCCAAGAATCCCGTAGCACTGATAATATCATCTCGTAGGTCTCTCTTCATTCCACTAAAATAGATGGCTGATTTAGAAGCGTTGAGTTTGAGCCCGGACACTTTGTTGAACGGAGAGAGCGTCCTCATCATCAACATAATAGACTGTGAGTCTCCTTTACATAACAGCATGAGGTCATCTGCAAAAATCAGGTGTGTCAGTTTTAGGTACTTGCACATCGGATGGTATCGGAATGGCCATTTTTCCATCGCAAAGGAAATTAGCCTGCTTAAATAGTCCATACACAGTGTGAACAGTAATGGCGACATTGGGTCGCCTTGTCGCAAGCCCCTTTTTGCCTTAAAAAATCCAAACATATTCCCATTTAGACTAATAGAGAACATAGAAGTAGTAATGTATTCCATAATAAGTTGCCGAAAAATATCTGGGAATTTTAGTTGTAGCAGCAACTCCTCCACACAAGTCCATTCAACCGAATCGTATGCCTTTTGCAAATCAATCTTAATCAAACATCTAGGGGATGTATTTTTCCTCGAGTATTGATGGGCAATATCTTGACATATAAGAATGTTATCTATAATTGATCGATTTTTTATGAAGGCACCTTGGCACTCATTCACAATCTCAGGAAGAATTTGAGACAATCTGTTGCATATAACCTTAGAAATCACTTTATAAATTAGGTTGCAGCAAGCAATAGGGCGGAATTGCTTCAAATCCACTGGCCTGTCCCCTTTGGGAATGAGAGAAAGTGTAGTAGCATTTATTTGTTTCAGGATTTTGCCAGTCCTAATCGCATCTTTAACCGCTTCACACACATCTCCCCCTATAATATCCCACGACTTTTTGTAGAAACCACTTGTATACCCATCAGGACCGGGAGCTTTCTCATTAGGAATCGTAAATACAATGTCTCTAATCTCCTTGTCCGTAACAGTGGCCTGTAAAATGTTCCAATGATGTTCAGTACAAGTCGGGCCCCTGCTGATTACCTCCTCCCTGATCTGTTCAGTCGCTGTACTACTGCCCAGTAGGGTTTTGTAATACTCTAAAAAGGCTCCTTCAATATCCTCTTCTGTATTACATTGTTGGCCATTTATTCCTTTAATTTGGAAAACATTATTCTTCTTAATCCGCTGTTGTAGGACCCTGTGGAAGTGGGCCGTGTTATCATCACCATCCTTAATCCAATCAGCCATCGCTTTTTGCTTCAAAAAAGATTGTTGCGCTTCAGTCATCTCCTTGTATTTCTTAGCCAACACTATCTCTTTCTCAACCAACTCTTCATTCATATAGTTTTGTTGTATCTGTAGTTGAATCCCTTCCAAATCTTTTTTAGCCTTCAAAGAACGACAGTCAATTTCAGAAAAGGCTCGCTTATTTAATCTCTTCAATTCTGGTTTTAAGGCTTTTAGGTTTTTAACCAATTGAAACATCTTCGTTCCTGTTTCTTGCATCTTCCAGTTGGCTGCAACTATAGGAAGAAAATCATCATGGGCAGTCCACATGTCATAAAATTTGAATCCAGCCTTCCTCGTTCTGACTTCAGTGGACGAGATCACACAAGGACAGTGATCGAATAGACCCTCAGGATAAAAATGAGACTGAATATTGGGGAATTCTTGTATCCATTTTGCATTGACTAGTGCTCTATCCAACCGACTGTAAATTCGCTGAGAAGGGGTCTGCTTATTATTCCAGGTATAGTAGGCACCCGATCCTCCTAAGTCCATCATATCACAGGAATTGAGACATTGGTTGAAGTCGTCAATGTCCTCCTGCTTAGACTCTCCTCCTAGTCTTTCCTCATGACTAATGACCGTGTTAAAATCCCCAGCCATAATCCAAGGGCCCTGTATTCCCACTGCAATATTGCTCAACTGGTCCCATAAGGTCTTTCGATCCTCTCCCTTATTGAAAGCATATATCATGGATATATCAAATCTAGAGTTGTCACCCTTGTCTAGAACCGAAGCATGAATACACTGAGCCGAGGTTTGTGTGATCCACACATCAAAGTGTGCAGGTCTCCAAATTAACCAAACTCTCCCTTTTGGATGTTGATGACAATTGATAGCAACACACCAATCACTCCACACATTTTGAATGACACCTTGCATATTATTAGCTTTTATTTTTGTTTCCAAGATCCCAAATAGGCTAATGTCTTTATTATTAACAAAATTAGAAATACTTCTCTGTTTATTTACATCATTCATCCCCCTCACATTCCAAAAACCTATCTTATAGATCATAGATAATATTAGGAGGTGCAGGGGTCGATGTGCTTACAGTAGTTTCATTTTGCACGTTAGGTTCCACCGTCACATTTACAGTATCTCCCTCTTTTCCTTCAGTCTGTTGTATATTACTAGTGCGCCTAGGCAATGAGGGAAACTGATCTTCAGTAATAGTTATAACATTCTGTGGCGGATTCACATGCAATTTTCTCCAAACCTGTACAGTCTTTGCATTCCTCTGTATAGGCTGAGCTGTTACTTGTTTTGGTTTCTCCTTTTTTCTGCAATTGTTAGTAGCATGACCCAATCCCTTGCAATGATCGCATTTAATCGGTCTTCATTCATATTCAACTCGGACATGCTGTATTATTCCACGCTCATCTTTAAAAGTGACCTGTTCAGGAAGTTTTTGCCCTACCTTTATTTCAACAAGTACCCTGGCAAAACCAAGTCGCTTCTTTTCCAAAGTAGCTTGATCCGCTCTAATGTATTTCCCAGTCAATCCTGCCACAGATGACAAACACTTCCCCCAAAATTTGAGATGAAGTTCATGTATTCTTACCCAAGTCGGAACCACCTGTACATCCTCCCTAATAAGATTGGTCTCCTGATTCCAAGGACGTACAATAAGTGGCTTGTTATCGAACATGGGGTACACATCCTGTAGCACCTTATCCCGTGCCTCCATGTTCTGAAATCGCACGAGGAATATACCATTTGGTAAAAACGAGATCTTATCAACTCCAAATTTGCCCCATATTCTGTTCACATAGCCTTGGATAACCTCCCATGGAGGATTCGCTCCCAACACGTAACAATACACCGCAGACTTCCAATAATTAATCTCTTCTTCAACATCCTCATCTGAGAACTGTAGCATATTATCCTCCTCAGTCGGGACAGTAATGTTCTCAATCTCCTTTTCTTGGGATGCACTCTCTTCCTTATGAATAGCAGACTTCTTCTTACCACGCTGCGTTATCCATATGTTATTCTCCACAATTTCGTCATCGTCAAAATCAAGGCCCGGTATCCCCATGATCTCATGCATCGGTTTAGTGCGTAACGTATCCTCTTCTCCAGGTCCTTTTTTCTCATGAACCTGTTTATTGTTCTTCGACATGTCTTTATTGTATGTCTCCTTCATCTTTTTCAGTGATCTCCTCTCTTTGCTCTTTGTTTTACTTGCAGAATTGCGTCCCATAGTTACTGTATCAATTTTTCTTCAGTTGATCGTCGCGAAACGCCGCAAATCTTCATTAGGGTTTTTGGTTATTATTACTGTATCAATTATTATTATTATTACTACTACTACTATTATTATTATTATTATTTTATTAAAGTTTTGGTAATTAGTAAAATTACCTTAATTATTACTAGTATTAGACTACTGTTAGTTTGATTATTATTATTTATTTTATTTTATTTTTTGAAAAACACGGAACTTGCATTAATACCAGAACAAATTACAAGAAGTTAGAGGGAAGCAGAGATGCTATCTGGGCCTCCACTCCCTTAGCGATCGCAAAACTAATTCTACTGAAAATATGAACTACGGCACGCGCTCCAGCATCCGGTGATATAGCGAATTTACGAATCCGCTGGAGTAGAGAAACAGCATCCGTGTCGAGCTCACTGAGAGAGGAGAAGGAGAAAGGAAGGAAAACATACCCAATGGTCGTGCAGCGTGCCTAATACTTGGCACACTTACGGCGAGCGGCATCAGCAACGGCCCGCCCAGGCTCAAAAGAAGTCAAGCCAGACTGGGTCAAAGGAGAGGACCCAGTCAGATCAACACAAACATCACGCCCCTTGTCCCACGAGTAGAGCAGAAGGTCGGCAGATCGTAGGGGCTTGTCGTTATCATCGCAGAGGCCAATCTCCACCTCCTTGCCTGCAGAGATCCCCGTCCGGAAGCAAATATCCAACAGTGTGTCACGGACAAGGTTATGGCGATGTTTAATCCCCACAGTACCAGCACACGAAACTGCGTGATCACCAAAAATATCATCTCTGAGGCCCCTGGAGCAAGAAGGGGAGGTCCCGGAAAGCGGAAACAAAAGGGACTCCCAGGCGGTAACTAAACACACTGCGATATGTCCGACCGTTCATGGTTTGCCCAAGCCCAATAATAGGGACAGCCCTCAGCCAGTCAGAAGAATGGTCCCCCTGCTGAGATTTCCACAGGGCAACCTGTCGAGGAGTTAAGGAGAAAACAGATTTCGCTACTGTAGCAACCCTCGTGAAATATATATCTGCCAATTTCTTCATAAGTTTTGGGGCAGCGGTCTCAGAGGGGTTACTCAAGAAGTCATAACTGGTGGCCTCAACAAACCCCCTCAAGGCAGACTCAAACGCAAATCCAGGGGCAGCGATCTCGGAGGGATGAAGCAGGTTAGCTTGCAAATCGGCAGATTGGAGGCGAGAAGCAAGGAAGGCAAAGTGCAGGGCATCAGTTGCGGCAAAGACACTGAGCCCCCCTAGGGAAAAGGGGAGGGTGGCCAGCCGCCACTGCCACTCCCCGAAACCGGGTCCGGACGCTGTGACAATACGCTCAAGACTAGATCGGAAGGGAGAGAAGAAGAACCCTAGTTTTCACAAGAATGTGTGTAACTAATCTTCTTTTCTCGGTTCAAGACATTGAAGCGCTTAATTATCGATTGTGAGTTTAAAAGTTCTAATCTTTATTCATGATTATTGATTAATTGCTCAGTTTAATTACATGAATGTTGTTATTGATTTCTAGAGTGATCAACTAGTTATCTTTTGCATCGTTCTATTGTTATTAGTTTTGTTAATTGAACAGAATGTGTTGATTAACTTGACCTGAGTAACGTCTAAGACTTAATTATTGAACGGGATTCGTTGATATTAAGAATTAGGAGCAATTATCATAGATTTATAGCACAACTGTATGGGTTTATTTATCTCTTTATCGAATTCTCTATCATTAATGCTGCTGTTGAATTAAATCTAGAACTGGATTGTTTAGGTTGTTTAACAGTTAGATCTAATTAGGAACGGGATACGTTTTAATTAGTTATTCGTAAAGAGGATTAGAATCTAGGATTCACGATAAAGTAGTCAAGAATAATAATTTGAACCGGATTTCGATGATCAATTGTGATTAAGTTGTGGATTTGTAATTGACCCGAGACCTTTTAATCATTTGATTTAATCAAAGTTTTCATCTTTATTGTTTTAGTTGTTAGACAATCATACAAAACCCCCCATATTTATTCTATAATTAATTAGTTGAATATTGTTCTACATTATTACGCAGTTAATTAAACTGATTCTTTGTGGGTTCGACTCTTATTTCCATTATACTATTGTTTTAGTTTGTTGGTTATAAGTGATTATAAAATGTAATTTGAGACATACGACTTTAGCCTGTCATGGTAGCATAGGATCTCTACCACTTGAATCACTTGTTATCTTTAGATGCGGATGAATACCCCCCAGGGAAACGACAACGTCAATGCTCAGAATGTGAGGGTTCGTATGATCGAGACAACTTTACTAAAACTACTGGATAATGTTTTAGCTTCACATTAATATTAATAATTTTCCTTAAGATTTCAGTTTTACACACGTTGTTTAAACAAAAAATTACCAGCTAAACCTAAATATATATGAGAAAATATTCAAATATATATTCATTCAAAAATATATGTTGATAACCTAAGCTGATACTGACTCGCTAACGACCCAACTCAGCTTGCCACTCGTAGATGGCCCAGCCTGAGGATGACCCGAAAAGAACTGTAACCAATCTAAACCGTTTCTGACCCGACACAACCCTAACCCATTATGACCCAACCTACTTTGATCGACCCTACCCGTAACCAAACCTAGTGACCCGATTGCCACCTTTAATCTCGTCCTATATACACCTTAGTTGTCAAACCCGGTTTCCGAGCCCAACCTATAAGAAGTTGTTAAACCCGTTTTAAAGTTCAAATTATATTAAAATCACAGATTCTCATATGAGACGGTCTCATACTACGATTATCGTGAGACCTCTCACGTGAGTGTAAGTTAATAAAATAATAAACTACCCGTGAGAGATCTCACAATGATCGTATTAAAACTGTTACGGAGTACAGAGTGTACTATTTACTGTACAAGAGTGGGTTATGTTTTCTCCTTCCTCATTTCCAATCATTTTCTCGCACTCCCTCCTTCCTCATCTCACCCCCTTTCATCTACTACCTATGTACAGTGTACACCAAGCCCAACCGGCATCAACTACCTTCATAACCCGACAATAAATGACTTGTCTACTACTCCTACGTCCCATTGTTGAGCACCCTTGATTTTGATTCCATGTTGTTGATTGCTTCCGACGGCCTGCACCCTCGTTGCAAAACACCATTTATGCCTCCTCTATAGGCCTCCGCCTACGTTCCATCATCGGTTTCTTACTTTCTATCTCCAATTAAAATCAATTTGGGACCTATAACCCTATAGGTACATATTCTGATTTAGATGTTTGATTTTCATGTTATATCTATATATTCGGTCTGACATATAGTAGGATTTATGTTGGGATGTAATTTAATTTGCTTTCAATTATTGAGAATTTGAAGTTTTGATTATGAGAATTTGGCTACCATTGATAATAGCTGATTTGTGTTGACAAATTTGATTCAGTTTAATATTAACGGAATTGTTAACTTCTGCAATTGTATGTGTTTGGTTTAGTTCTGGACTAATATGTTGTTAATTGAGCTTTTGTGTTGCTCCAATTTATCTATTTTCCCTCGTTAATTCAATAAATAGTTTAAATATTAGATTATGGATCCATTTATTTATGATTAGGGGTACAATTAGGTCTTAGGATTAGGGATTTTCATTTAATTATTTGTACAATTGGGGCTTTTTTATTATTACTAATTTAAAACACCCTCACTAATATATGTTCTAAGGAGCTAATGCAAGTGAATAATGAGCAGCTTTGTGTATGATAAACTTCATAGAAAAGGAATTATGATCATGTGTTCAGTTTGGGGAATTAATCTGTAGTAGTTTATGCCTTTTCAGGTTGAAGTCTACACCAAGATGGTAAACTAAAAGCTGATTTGGGTGTACTTGAAATTTGAATGCTGAGTCGTAGGCAACAGATAAATGATAATGACAATATCATGGAAGACCCCACTGTCGTGTTTGGATTGGATAAGATTATGGCACCAAAATTTCGATGCAAGCAAAATCTATTGTGGAAGGATCAAGCTCAGTAACGATGTCCGAGTACAAACCTACCTGTGATGTTGATGATTACATTCATGTGCAGCTTTTATTCATTCCGATGTGCTACCTTATAATAGTTTACCAAAATTTTCATGCGACAATTGTATACAAGATTCATCTGCTATTGTATTCTTCATTTGTGGTTACAGTTAAAGTCAATGACATGGTTGTGTACATACAGTTTTCTTGCACATGATTCATCACTTTATATCGTTATAAAGCGGCATTAGTGATACTCTGTATGTTGCAGTGTGAAGCTATCTTCATGGGCATCTTTCCGTATGCAAGTTAGGATTAAATATAATTAGTTAGAAATTTATCATTAAAAAAGGATATGACTTACCTTTATGTTTTCTCTCAACATGGTGTCTGGTTATTTTTAAGTTTGTACACTAGATTATTGAATGTGAACGTCTTGCAATTCATCTTCCTTTTTTGATAACTTATCTCCTGTATTATGTATATAGCAAATCTCAAATTAGCTCCGAGTCATACTTATTTTCTCATTTCTTTTATTGTTTTAAAGTAATGTTTCCTTTCAGCGTATGATCACATGGTCCATCTTGATTTTTAATACTCCCTCCGTCCCAAAATGATTGTCCCATTTATTTTTGTACAATAATTAAGAAAATTGTGTAATGATGGGGTATATAGGCAATTATGACTACTTTATAGGGTGATGTGTGAGGTGGTGTGGGTTAATGGAATGACAAAATGGTAAATACTTCATCTTAGTAGGGACGAAGTTGTAAAAAGGATGGACTAAAAAGGAAAGTTGAGAAATGGGATAATCTTTAAGAACCTACCCAAAAAGGAATACGGGACAATCTTAGTGGAACGGAGAGAGTATGTCATTATTAATGTTCATCCTCGTATAAGGACAACATGATGAGCTGGAGTCCAAATTTTTTGATCATGAGAGGGTTGCCCTTGAAGCTAAATAACAAAAGATATATGAACCACTTTGTACAAAGGTAATGATTATATGAAACCATACCATCAAATTGTATTTGTGTTTTCCGCGTTCTAGACTGTTATTTTTGGGTGATATCCGAATTTCTTAACTGCTTGATTCCTTTTGCATCTCCTTTCATCTATACAGAGATATGAAATCGTGAATGGTTTAGTTGAAGTCAACGGAGTTGTAAATGAAACTGGTACCAACCACGGAGAGGAAAATGCAACATAAGGTGTCAGTTGCTTTGGCTCAGCATTTTTTCTTTTTTTCTCATTTCTAATGTTTTTAAGTGGAAGCAATTACGAATTTTGATAATTGAATGGAACTTGGTTTATCTATGCTTGTTTTGAGAAAGGTTTTGAATCCAGATTACTGAGCAAGATGAAGGATCTTTAAAGTATCTCAAAAACATCAAGTGGACTAGGATTACCGAACATCTGGGCTCCTACCCTATTTATTTTGTAGCATAATGATGAATTTATTGCAATTTCAAGAACTTATATATGCTTTAATACCAATGAATTTATATATGCTTTAATACCAATCTTTTATCATTCATGACTGTTCCTATGTAGCTGACAATTTTTTTGTTTTTTAATGTTGCAGGTAAAAAAAATTAAATTGTAATAGATCGAATGCAAGTCACCAAATTTTCAAGAGAAGTGTTTGAGAAATTATGGGTGATTCCTTACATAGACTTGTTTAAGATTCATTTGTAATCGTGAAATATTAGCATGTGTCGATAATTAACAATAATTATTTTTAGAACTATTTATTTAAACTTGGTTTATGCTATGAAATAAAATCAATATCGATCAATTTGTTGTTTTATGGTAATTAAAAATTTAAAATAGTTTTGGGCTAACATCCGACACCATAAGAACCGACACCATAGCTTACCTATAGTGGTGATTTAACTTGACAACGCCACCGTAGGTAAGCTATGATGGCGATTCTTGGCTTGCAAACGATATCAAAAGTTACTATATGGTGACGTTCTTCATACCAGAGACACCATAGCTAACCTATGGTAGCGGTTCTAACTTATGAAAAGCCACCATATCTTATCTATAGTGGCGGTTCTGAGTAAAGAATCGTCACCTTATCCGACCTATAGTGGCGATTTTAACTAAATAAACGACACCATATCATACTTACAATGGCGGTTTTAACTAAATAAACGACACCATATCATACCTACAGTGGCGGTTTTAAGATGAGAACTGCCACGGTAAATTACATATAGTGGCGGTTGTAACTTAAGAACCACCATCATAGATAAGCTATGGTGGTGGTTTCACAACCGTCACTTTATATTGACGCTTTTAACTAAATAACCGCCAACTTATCTTACCTATAGTGGCGGTTCTAATAAAAAATCCGCCACCATATCTTACCAATAGTTGCGGTTCTAAATTGAGGACCGACACCATAGATAAGCTATGGTGGCGGTTTTACAACCGCCACTTACCTATAGTGTCCCCACCAATCATGTGCTACAAAATCGCCTCCGTAGGGTTTATTCAACCACAACTGTAGGGGGTTTTTCTACTAGCGTTATCAACATATACTTTTGAATGAATATATATTTTTGAATATTTTCTCGTATATATTTAGGTTTAGTTGGCTAATTTTTTTTTCAAACAACTTGCGTAAAATTGAAGTCTTAAGTAAAAATTATTAATATTAATGTCAAGCTAAAACATTATCGCGTCATCTATCGGTTGGGTTGAGTCAATAACAGGTCAAGGGTCGGGTCAGGTCGGTTTAGGTCGGAAAAAATGAGGATGTTATTGGTTGTTAGGTCGGGTTGGGTCGTGTCGTGTCGATTTATTTCGGTTCACCCAATTTGGGTTGTATACTTGTATTAGGTCACTTTTGAGCGGATCATGTTGGGTTCCTCGGGTCAGATCAGCTTTAGCCCACCCAAATACGTAGACCATTACTCACTCATGGAAACCTAACTAGACACAAAAGACGGGTATTACACACTAAGTAAACTAAATTGAACTAATTTGAACTGAAGTAACCTTAAGTAGCTGAGACAAGATGAACCTCATGACGCTGAAAATTTCTATAGTATCACTTTATTATGAAAATGTTACAAAAAGTAGCACTTTATTATGTCACTTTTTACGTTGGTTGAAAATAGAAGCACCACAAAGCCATATTTTGTCGGCTCTAAAAAAATACCGTCACAAAAAAACACTCTATTATGTCTGTAGACACCCACATTTTGACCGCCAGGTGTCTATAATAGTTCCCGCCAAACACCCGATGATGATTGGACGTAAACGTGCTTTGACGGACTCGGATAAGGGCTCATAATCATGGACATTTGGTTTAGACTTATTACGGAGTACAAATCTTACAAAACCAACCTCAAATCCAGGCCCAGTGGGTCGTTTCGAGTCAAATAAGACTAATTTGGGTCGAAATCGACACCAGGGGTAAAACCGTCTTTTAGCGACCGGGTCAAACCCGGTCTATATTTTTTCCCAAAACACGCACACCAACCGTGACACTACACGTCCGGTTTGGACTCAAACTGCTACAAAAACTAGCTTCAATAAATATTAAACAAATCCGTTTAAGGAAAGAATTCGATCTCAAGTAGGAATTCTATCCGGAAACCGAATCAGACACCGACCGAGCTCCAAATACTCGGCCAAGACATCCCAAACAGCCGAAATACTCGGCCAACTCTTCATGAAAGCCGAGATATTTGGCTTCCCCACCAAGAAACGAGACTTTGGTTCCCTTTCGAACTCTCGTGTTTCCTATCCAAACCGGTATTTCTTGTCACACAAGCAAGACTACCTCGACTCCTATAAATAAGACCTCCCGTCCAACACAAAAGAGAACTTTTTACACAAAAAATATACACATATCATACATTCACACACATACGTCCTCGATATCTAGTAAAAATAATTCAAGGCAAATCCCGACATATTCCCGAAGAAGCCTCGAAATACCGACGAAACCACCCCCACCGTCCGGCCAAACCCGACGCCTCACACACATAAAAAAACGTACCAAACCGACACCTTAACTCATCCCGCATCATCTCGACGCTCCCAAGTTTAAACCATTTTCCGACGAGCCTTATTCCGAGAAAACGAAGCATGTAGGTTGAGGGTGTAAATCAAACCCGATTCTTCTCTTTCTTCTCTTCCTTTCTCACGTTTTTTTATGGGTCGTGTCATCGTCAATCGTATTTTTAATATGGGTCGTTCGTCGCATATTTTTTATTTCTAATATCGATACTACAAAAACTATTTTTATAACGTTCTTAAAATACGATATCGATTCTCTAATCGAATATCGTATCTAACAAGAACAAAATTAATTAATTCTCGCTGATGCTAAATAAAATCGTTACACCTTTTTAAACAAAATTCAACGATTTTATACGCGGAGAGAATCAACACCTTTTTCGTTCAAAGTTCTTTTTTTTTTACTTTTCGTTCAAAACAAACTTTTTTCAAAACCTTTTCTAAAATCATTCCGACTATTCGATATCGATTTCATAATCGAATATCGAATACGACGAATATCGAAAATATGAATCGGGTATAGAGTAATCCATATTTGTACGCGATCTATAAAAATTAACGATTTTCGACAAAATAAAAAACCCGAACAGACTGCCACGCGAGTCGCGCGCCTGTCATGCGACTCGCGCAACAGCCTGGTCCGCCGGGTCCAATTTTTTCGTTTCCTCGCTTTTCTATTTTTTATTCTTTTTCGAATCTTACATAAAAAGCGACTTTCGCGACATATTTCGATAAATACCTTTTTTTGACCTCGGTCAACGCGTGCTAATCCATCACGTGTCATAAATCTTCTTCTAAAATCATGCATATTATTATTTACATCTTTATTCAATTTATTCATCGTTACTAACTCGTTTTCTCGTGTTTGTAGCTATTTATTTTCATATTTTGTTTTATTAGACTAAAACGAATTCACATGCTAAAATAACTTTGACGTTATTAGTTTAATATGCATTAAACGACTTAGCAACCCATTTATTTTTCTCTCACATGTTTACGGAAAATATTGTTTGCATATCATTCAACCGTCGAACTAACGCGTGTACACCAAAAACGAACGATAACTTAGTAAAGGTCGCTAAGTGCGGGCGGGGTTGGGTGTTCTCAGTGAACTTCCCAACACGTACCCTCACCCCTTACTCAGAACCATGGTTTCCGGATGTCCGAATCCATTGGCAACGAGAGTCATTCAATACACGATATCCGATAATGTCGGTATCGGTATCAAATGCTAAGGGACGAACCCAATAAACTCTCACATCGAAAATGGGCCGTATTTTGTGTACGGCCCACTACGACATAGAGTGGGCTCGAATGGTTCCGAATAACCACAAAATTCGGTGGCGACTCCTACTTCGATTTAAATTTCAATTCGACCCATCTCATATGGAGATTCATTCGCCTCCCCAAACCCGCGCGTGGCCGCGTCGGGGTGGACCTATGTCATGTCCACAATTTGGCGACTCCGCTGGGGATTAACTGATGTGTCACTTACCATCGGCATCCTAAGGGTGAGACTCGAAAAGAAATCGTTCGATTAGTAATGTACACATTTTAGTTCAATGGTTCATGCATAACCCAATTCTTTCCCGGGCCGGTTACTTGTGACCGACGTCCCACTATACCACGGTGAATTCCTACATGGGTGCACTAAAGACTTCGATGGCGGAACTCGCATGGGTTTTACGGCCGGTTCTAAGACCAACTCGGCTTAGGAAGTCCGTCCTGATTTGCGAGAATGCTATCGTCGTTGGTATAGACCCTATTCGACCGACCGAGACTTAGACTAAGAGCATACATGGCGTCATTATACTGTTTCCGTGACTACATGCTACTTGATCTTCTTTGGTCTTTTCAAAAACCGTCATTTTCAAAAACTTGCATCTTTTCAAACCCATCTATTTTTCAAAACCCGGAAAGCTACCAAATTTAGGACTTATGATTTTGACTCAAAATAGCCTATTTGTAGCCGGTATGGTGTCCAAACTTTCCAAAAAAATTCGAGATCTCGGCCCGATAACCTTTTCTCGGTTTTCAAAAAAATCGGGCCGTCCTATCCGACCTTGTTTCTGTTTTCAAATCCAAATTCCCTTTTCAAAACTCTCTTCTTCTTAGGACTTCCCGTATTTAGTAGTGTCGGGCCTCATCATAAGTTGTTAGAGTCTATAGCGTCGAAACTCCGTCGATCTTACATCACGAGTTTCTACCCCATCCCAGTCCGCCTTATTTGTCAAGGCACGGCCCACCTTTGTAGGACAAACTCCTGCAAAGGGAAGCCCGTTTACACACTCGAGTCCAAAGTCTGGGGAATTCTCACATAGACCTTCCTTCGAACGGGACTAGGCCCACTTTGCCAAATCCTAAGGAAGGCCCACCGTCCTCTGGTCATCCGTCTAGAAGTCAGTTTCCGGTCTTTTTCTCGTTTAGTCTTTTCCTTGCTCGGGATGTACTTTTTGATTCTAAGATCTGGGTCAGTTACTGATTACGCGGTGCCCTTACAGACAGGCCACCTCACACCCGAGCCATGACGCAACAAGCCATAGACGAATTGAGGGCCTCATTGACCAAGCTGGAAAACATGATCACGTCGATGAGAGGGGACCAGATCGCCATCCTCACCCGGGTAAGTGCTGTGGAACAGGGAACTCCCAGTGACAGTGTCGACACTACTGGGCCTTTAGCTGAATTGGCCAGCGCAGTCCACAAACTGCAGGAACAAGTCCATCTGTCGACCCAAAACTCCATCCACACAGAGAATGCTCGGATCTACACACCAATGACCGACGAACTACCCGCCAATCTCAATCTGACGGGTCTGCCAATGTTCGAGGGTACTGAAGACCCGGTTCACCATATCCGGGCTTTCAAGGAGTTCAGTCCAACATGTTCAAGCACCTGTTCGCTTCTTCTCTCGAGAAGCACCCAAGGGCCTGGTACTACCGGCTCGATTCCAAGAAATACAAAACTTGGGATGACGTGGCAACGGAATTCGCTCGGAACTACGCCGACAACACGGAATTCCAAACCACTATGCGCACCCTGGAAGTAATGGCCCAGGAACCTAAGGAAGGATTCACGAAATACCTTCAACGCTGGCGTGCTGAAAGCGTCAAACTGGTCGATAAGCCCAGTGAAAAAGTGTTGGTTGAAGCCTTCGTCAAGAACCTCCTTCCTGCTTACCGGGTCCATCTCCGATACGCCATCATACCTAGCTTCGCGGTCCTAACTGAGATGGGAACGAGAATCGAAGATGATTTAAGGTTGGAAAGCCTCACTAAGGCCTCCGCCAAGGGAGACCAAGGGGCCAGCTCATCAACAAGCAAGCCCACATCTACTGCCGCCACTCGTAGCATTTTTGACGAGGTAAACGCACTTGATACCTCGTCCCAGAAGAATACCACCCCTCGGGTATTCACCGACATAGGCACCACCTATGAAAACGCCCTGCAGAGGCTTTCATCAAAAGGCTTGATCACCCCGATAGGCCCAACACCTGATCTCCCGGTCGAGCGTCGCTCCAAGGCCTACTGTCAGTACCATCGTGGTAAGGGGCACGATACCGAGAAATGTTGGAAGCTAAAGCACCTTATCCAAGATCTCATCGAGAGCGGGAATATCCCTCTACCCGGGAGCAAACCCAACAACAAGGATAACCCGTTAGCCACTCACGCCATCTTCTCCGGGGAAATATTGGATTGTTCACACCTCATTTCTCCATTTGTCCCGCAAATAAACGGGATCTGGTGCGACGATGAAGACGACGTCAACCTCACCAAAGGGGAAGCTGTCCCCATCACACTCGAGGAGATTCAGAAGGTTAAGTCCAAGGTCTTAGCCAATAGTCAAGCCCTCATCATCGTCGAGCCACTTAGGGTGGAGCCCGCCCCGGAAGAGCCAACTACTGAAAAGGCTCTTGTAAAGCAGCTGAACAGGACTCGAGTTGACCTCTCTATATGCCAACTCCTAGTTAGCTCCCTAGAACATCGAGAGGCACTCACTAAGACCCTCGATCAAGTCCAAATCGACTCTATGGCTACTCCAGCTGAAATGGTAGCCACAGTTCTGCCCCACCTAAAGGAGAGATCCAAAGAGGAAGGCCCACTGATTACCTTCTCCAATGCTGATCTACCACCATTTGGGCCAGCCCACAACATGGCCCTCTACATCACGGTCATCTGTCGTGGAAAGTACCTGCCTATGACCCTAATCGACGACGGGTCCGCAGTCAATGTCCTCCCCTTGAGGACCGCCAAAGCCCTCGGCATTACCGAGGCCGACTACATTCCCACAGCTCAAACCATTCAGGCTTTCGACGGAAGCCCAAAGTCAGTAGCCGGAGCCACAAAACTCACTATCATAACAGGCCCAATAGAGAAGGAGTTGGAATTTCAAGTGATCGACGTGACTTCCTCCTTCAACCTTCTTTTGGGAAGACCTTGGATCCACGCGACCAGGGCTGTATCCTCCACCCTGCATCGGAAAATCAAGCTACCTTTGCACGACACCGTCATCACCCTAGAAGCCACACCTATGACGGTAGCTAACTGCAACACCTTGGACCGCACCGATCTCTGGGGGTTCGACTTCGTAGGGGCCATCGAAGAAGAGCATCTCTTCCGTCCCTACTTCACGGTTAGCATTGACCGGATGTTGTAAAATCTGGGCTATCTGCCGGGGGCTACATCAAGGCCCGATCTCCCCGCAGGGAAAATCCTCGGAGTCCTAGATAACGGGAGGACTCAAACTGGTCTGGGTTATACCATAACCCAAGAAAATATGGGCCAAACAAGGACTAACACCGTCACTTTTGTTACTCCAGTATTTGGACCAGTCCAAACGGGCCTATACCGGCCCATCACCACGCGCCCTGGGACCCACTTGGCCCAGGATTGCAACTACATACCAGATGACATCTTCGCTCTTATCCAGTCCGAAGATGCTAAGAATGCTGAGCCCGCGCTAGGGCTCCTTTTTGGAGAGGAACTCACGGCCTCAACACCGAAGGAAGAGCTGGTCAGCCTCATTCTCCACAGCCGCACCTTTGATCCGTCTAAGCTGATCTCAGAGGTCGGATCCGGGACCGGAAGCAGAGCTTGGAGGAAAACTGTCAAATGGACTGAGAGTCAAGGGAAGACTTACAAGCTGATCACAGGGGAAGGAGAAATGCCAGAAATTGAGTCGGAGTCCGAGTCAGAGTCTAAGATTGAGTCTAGTGAGTCCGGTGCTAGGGTCAATCCTATAACTCCCCCTCTCCCTTTAGCTATTCCTGGTGCCTCGGGGTCTGTTCTGGGCACCCTGTCTATCCCGCCACTGACTAGTGATCAGATGGCAGCTCTTTTCGAGCTATTTTCTCAATTCATGATCAATAATAACAACCGTTCTGCTTACGACTTGTCTCATTTTCAAAACTTTCTCAAATCCAAAAATATTATGTGCAATGACATTGAGAAACCCGACGAACAGGTGTCCTTGCCTCCACATCTGATCGAGCAGCTAGAGCAAAGGGAATCCCGCAATCCGGTAATCGAAGAAACCGAATCCATCAACATGGGAACAACCTTAGAACCTCAGATGCTTAAGATAGGATTATCCTTAGATGCCGAGGAGAAACAACTATTCATAGTTCTCCTTCAAGAATTCAAAGACGTCTTCTCATGGTCCTACAAGGACATGCCGGGGATTGATCGCGAAATAGCCGAGCACCATATACCGATCAAGGAAGGGTTCAAGCCGGTTAAACAAAAACTCCGACGCATGAGGCCCGAATGGTCCCTCAAAGTCAAGGAAGAAGTCGACAAACAATTCAAGGCTGGGTTCATACGAGTCTCCGAGTATCCAGATTGGGTTGCAAACATTGTACCAGTCTCTAAAAAGGATGGTAAGGTACGTGTCTGTGTAGACTTTTGGGATCTTAACAAGGCGAGCCCGAAAGACGATTTCCCGTTACCACACATCGATATACTGGTGGATAACACGGCTGATCATGCCCTTCTATCATTTATGGACGGGTATGCGGGGTATAACCAGATAAAAATGGCAGAGGAAGACATGGATAAGACCACCTTCATTACACCTTGGGGTACTTATTGCTATACTGTTATGCCGTTTGGTCTCATCAATGCCGGGGCCACCTATCAACGAACCGCCACAACTTTATTACATGACATGATGCATAAAGAAGTGGAAGTTTATGTAGACGACATGATCGTCAAATCTAAAGACAGGGACGGTCACATCACCGCCCTGAGAAAGTTCTTCGCCCGATTACGCAAATACAATATGAGGCTAAACCCTCAGAAATGCAGTTTCGGGGTAACATCTGGCAAATTACTGGGTCATATCGTTAGCCAACGAGGTATCGAAGTCGATCCAGCCAAAATCAAGGCCATCACCGAGATGCAGCCCCCTAAAACCGAAAAGAAGATAAGAGGGTTTCTCGGAAAAGTTTAATACATCAGCAGGTTCATTTCAAAGCTAACCATGGTGTGTGAACCGATCTTCAAGAAGCTAAAAATAGGGGAGCGGTTACTATGGGACGACAAATGTCAAGCAGCCTTTGATAGAATCAAAGAAATTTTGTCTTCACCACCGGTCCTGATGCCACCTCAGCACGGTTTGCCTTTGTCACTATACCTAACCACGACAGAGACAACCATGGGGGCTATGCTAGCTCAAACAGTCAATTCCGAAGAACGAGCTATATACTACATCAGCAAGAAGTTTTTAGAGTACGAGTGTAAATACACCATGCTCGAAAAGACATGCTTAGCTTTGGTCTGGGCTACCAAGAAACTCCGACATTACATGCTCAGTTACGAGGTACAAGTACTATCCATAATAGATCCGATCAAGTACCTTTTCGAAAAGCCCATCCTCAACGGCAGGATATCAAGATGGGCCCTAATGTTGGCAGAGTTCGATCTGAAGTTCGTACCATTGAAAGCCATCAAAGGACGAATAGTAGCCGAATTTCTCGCTGACAGTCCCATAACCGAGGAAGGACACACCGACACCTGGTCCTTCCCAGATGAAGACATTTTCCATACTGACGCCGAAACATGGAACTTATACTTTGACGGGGCATCCAATTTTCGAGGATTTGGAGTCGGGATTCTCCTAATCTCGCCAAGAGGGGAACATACTCCCGTTTCTATCAAATTAGACTTTCACGTCACCAATAATGCCGCTGAGTATGAAGCATGTATCCACGGGCTACAAGCCGCCGCCGACTTAGGGGTCACGAACCTCCGAGTATATGGTGATTCATCTCTGGTCATTAATCAAGCACTTCAAAAATGGAAGACTCGAAATGCTAATCTCGTGGCCTACCAGGCACAAGTAAGGGATCTCGAGAAGCAATTCCAGAAGGTAGAATATATATACCTACCTCGGGAAGAGAATCAGTTCGCAGATGCACTCTCAAAACTGGCATCTTTGCTAAATATTCCCGATCATGTGACCAGTATGCCGATCTGTGTCGAAAGACGATCCGAGCCAGCATATATCCACGACATCGAAGATATCGAGATACCTGATCCCGAGCCATGGTATCAAGCCGTGTTGACATACCTAACAACCGGAGAATACCCACCCGGAGTTGACAACCGGTCCAGAAAGGCCTTGCGAAGACTGGCAACCCAGTTCATCTGCACCGACGATGGGGAACTCTACAAAAAGACAGCACAGGGGGCTCTCCTTCGATGTGTTGATAAAACCAAAGCCGAAAAAGTTATGGCTGAAGTACATGATGGCGAATGCGGCCCACACATGAATGCCCAGATGTTAGTCCGAAAAATCATGAGGCTCGGATACTACTGGAATAGCATGGAAACTGACTGCCAGCTATATGTTAGACATTGCCATAATTGTCAAATTTTTGCCAATGTGCAGCATATGCCACCTTCCCTGCTGTATACCATGACGTCACCCTGGCCATTTTCAACATGGGGAATCGACATAATTGGAAAGATAAACCCTTCGGGAACCGGGGGACATTGCTTCATTTTGGTGGCTATCGATTATTTCACCAAATGGGTCGAAGCTGAATCCTATCGTATACTCAACGCCAGCCATGTTGCCAAATTTATTCAAAATAAGATAATATGCCGGTATGGGATCCCGAACGAATTCATCAGTGACCACGGGACCCATTTTCAAGCCGAGACCGCAGCATTATTAACCAAATACAAAATTCAAAGGCATACATCTTCACCCTACCAACCCCAAACCAATGAAGCGGTGGAAGCGGCTAATAAAACAATTGTCACCATACTCAAAAAGATGGCTGATAATTACCGGGATTGGCCCGACAAAATACCATTCGCACTTTGGTTTGATTCCATTTATTATGGATACGTAGGCAGCCCCTCAAAAGGGCACAACCACTGCAATCGAGAAAAGAAAACAGGAACGGTTTTTAATAATTTTCTTTTATTAATTCCAAAAAAAAATCCGACGAATTCGGAAAGTTACAAAAAAAAAATCCAACACACAATAAATAATACTAATACTTAAATAAATAAAAAAACTAAGGCATTCTCCCCTTTCCTTTGTCCTTAGTTTCCTTTTCCACCCACCGGCGTCGACGTGGAGGTGAACGCTCCCGAATCACCAAGGGAATCTCCTTAACCCGGGCTCGCTTCTTCAAACTTGATTCCCCGGTCACCTCACTCGGTCCTAGGCGGGCCCTTACCCTCTCGGGTAACCGGTCACACGGACCTAGCCTATCTCGGACCGCTAGTTTCGGTCCGAGCCTTCTCTTCAAGTCACTAGCACCGGTCTCATTAGCTCGAGTCTTAGTTTTTGACTTAGAACCTGACTCCGGCTCGACAAAAGTAGTTGGAATTTTCTTTTTATCAAAAAACCACCTATTGTCTTTTACCGACTCTCGACGGGCCAAGTCAAAAGCCTCGTCAGTCTTCAAGGTTTTACGGGTCTTCTGGGATTCTTCAGAAGTCCATTTTTGATATGACTCAGAAACCCAAGTGGTTTGACAAGGGCGAGGTATAGTCCATATGACACGGGTAAACCATCATTGTAGCCACGTGTCACACATAGCGCCCGTCAATTGGAGCGAAACGCTAATGATTGCTTCAGTCTCGGGGATCTGCTGAAACGAACCGAACTGTCTCAGAATACGATTCGGGTAAATAAGGACGGTCCAGTCCAAAGATAAGATCACCAGATAACGGGCCTTGTCCCTCCTAGCTAACCCCGTCAGTCTTGAAAGGAACCACCAAATGACATTCCATCTAATCAAAGGCCCACCATGGAATGTTAGCTCTTCATCCCAATATTTCCGATTTATATGATGACTCGAGCTGCGATATCTGGATATGTTCACCGGGGGCTCTATAATTGACAGACGCTCGGATAACCAGATCTACAAAAATTTTCGAAAAGTCAAAAACTTTCGAGAAATCAAAAAAATCGAAATTTTCGAATTTTCGAAAAATTCAATAAAAAATCAAACAATTTTCGGAAAAATTTTCGAAAAAAATTTTATTAAAAATTTTCGAAAAATCAAAATTTTGGAAAAATCAAAAATTTTCGAAAAATTGGAAATTTCGAAAAAAATTCGGAAAATCGGGCAATTTTTCGGGAAAAAAAAACGGTTAAATACCTGCAGAAGACGGATGCTTCCTGTCAATTGTCGATCCGGGTCAAGTCTTCTAGCATCAAGGCCCATAATAATCTCCCCAGTTATCAGCCAAGCCGGGCTGTGACCTGTCTCCATTTGGTCAACTATGCTAATTAGCCTGATCTCACCCAAGCACGAGTCAGCATCCATCCGACCTTCAAAGGCATATCGATGCAGCATACAAAAGGCGAAAACCCTACGCCTATGGGTAGAAGTAATTCTTGCACCAACTGGATTCATAAATTTGTCAGCCAGGTCAAATAGGGAAACCGAATCTCCCTTTACCATACGGGCTGTCTCAGCATGTAACAAGCCCAGAAAATCCCTTAATCCCCTCCTTGGGTCAGGGTAAATGGGGGAATAGCAGGACAAGCATTAGGGCACCAACCACCTATAGCTGCAATTTTTTCGGGAAAAGGACATATTTCTCCTCGAGAAAATACGAAAACACGGTGGGTAGTATCCCAAAAGGATAAGCAAGCATCGAGAAAGTGCGAATCTACCCTAAGTCGCTGAAGTGGGAATAAAGCCACAATTCCCATTTGAGTTAGCTGAACTTTATCTTCGTCACGAAAGTCCTGAGCCCACGCCTGAAGCATCGCAGTCAAATGATCAATACCCATTGCGAGAATAGTTTCTTTTATTTATCCTAAAAGTCTAAGGGATTTTAAGATAGAAGAAAAGATTTGGGTTAGAATATGAAAAATAAGAAGCCAGAACCCTCTATTTATAATAGAGAATATCCCTTTCCCTAGTCATCACAGGCATAGGACTTTATATCACATCCCCTACTTCATCTAGGCATACAGGCCTAACCAGGAAGTTTCAGGAATCCGTGTCTGAATCCGAATAGGAATCAAGTCATCCCAAGCATCTTTATTTCCAAACTTTTCAAAAAAAATTCAGCATTTTTCTTTTCAAAATTGTCGAAAAATCATCATTCCTTCCCCAGCATGAGTCGGTGTTTCACCTAAATGTTACATACAAATTGTGTCAGCATACAGGTACGCCCAAGACTTCCAAAGAATTCTAAGAAAAGTTCCCCAGTGAAAGGCTCGGGTGACATTTTCTACTGAAGAATCAGGATATATCAGTAAACAGATGTACCCATAGCTTCCAAGGCAAGCTCCCACGCAATTCTAAGATAGGATGTATCTGTAAACAGGTGTACCCATAGCTTACAAGACAGCTCCCGCGACATTATCAACATCAACCCAGGTATGATTTTTATCTTATGGCTGGCGAGCCCTTCACGCAGGTCTAATGGACCATAAACAACCCAATCGGAAGTCTGCCAGGTTTTAATCCTTGATTGACCTGGTAGCTACTCTGACTTTTGCCTTGTCCAAGCCTCAGTCAGAGTGGGGGCTCTGTAGACACCCACATTTTGACCGCCAGGTGTCTATAATAGTTCCCGCCAAACACCCGATGATGATTGGACGTAAACGTGCTTTGACGGACTCGGATATGGGCTCATAATCATGGACATTTGGTTTAGACTTATTACGGAGTACAAATCTTACAAAACCAACCTCAAATCTAGGCCCAGTGGGTTGTTTCGAGTCAAATAAGACTAATTTGGGTCGAAACCGGCACCAGGAGTAAAACCGTCTTTTAGCGACCGGGTCAAACCCGGTCAAAGATATTTTTTCCCAAAACACGCACACCAACCATGACACTACACTTCCGGTTTGGACTCAAACCGCTACAAAAATCAGCTTCAGTAAATATTAAACAAATCCGTTTAAGGATAGAATTCGATCTCAAGTAGGAATTCTATCCGGAAACCGAATCAGACACCGACCGAGCTCCAAATACTCGGCCAAGACATCCCAAACAGCCGAAATAATCGGCCAACACTTCATGACAGCCAAGATATTTGGCTTCCCCACCAAGAAACGAGACTTTGGTTCCCTTTCGAACTCTCGTGTTTCCTATCCAAACCGGTATTTCTTGTCACACAAGCAAGACTACCTCGACTCCTATAAAGGACCTCCCGTCCAA
Source organism: Agrostemma githago (assembly GCA_958450325.1). NCBI lineage: Eukaryota > Viridiplantae > Streptophyta > Magnoliopsida > Caryophyllales > Caryophyllaceae > Agrostemma > Agrostemma githago. The sequence goes on along the minus strand of OY288241.1, from coordinate 37,758,518 downwards.
CACAAAAGAGAAGGTTTTACACAAAAAATATACACATATCATACATTCACACACATACGTCCTCGATATCTAGTAAAAATAATTCAAGGCAAATCCCGACATATTCCCGAAGAAGCCTCGAAATACCGACGAAACCACCCCCACCGTCCGGCCAAACCCGACGCCTCACACACATAAAAAAAAACTTACCAAACCGACACCTTAACTCATCCCGCATCATCTCGACGCTCCCAAGTTTAAACCACTTTCCGACGAGCCTTATTCCGAGAAAACGAAGCATGTAGGTTGAGGGTGTAAATCAAACCCGATTCTTCTCTTTCTTCTCTTCCTTTCTCACGTTTTTTTATGGGTCGTGTCATCGTCGGTCGTATTTTTAATATGGGTCGTTCGTCGCATAATTTTTATTTCTAATATCGATACTACAAAAACTATTTTTATAACGTTCTTAAAATACGATATCGATTCTCTAATCGAATATCGTATCTAACAAGAACAAAATTAATTAATTCTCGCTGATGATAAATAAAATCGTTACACCTTTTTAAACAAAATGCGACGATTTTATACGCGGAGAGAATCAACACCTTTTTCGTTCAAAGTTCTTTTTTTTTTACTTTTCGTTCAAAACAATTTTTTTCAAAACCTTTTCTAAAATCATTCCGACTATTCGATATCGATTTCATAATCAAATATCGAATACGACGAATATCGAAAATATGAATCGGGTATAGATTAATCCATATTTGTACGCGATCTATAAAAATTAACGATTTTCGACAAAATAAAAAACCCGAACAGACTGCCACGCGAGTCGCGCACCTGTCAGGCGACTCGCGCAACAGCCTGGTCCGCCGGGTCCAATTTTTTCGTTTCCTCGCTTTTCTATTTTTTATTCTTTTTCGAATCTTACATAAAAAGCGACTCTCGCGACATATTTCGATAAATACCTTTTTTTGACCTCGGTCAACGCGTGCTAATCCATCACGTGTCATAAATCTTCTTCTAAAATCATGCATATTATTATTTACATCTTTATTCAATTTATTCATCGTTACTAACTCGTTTTCTCGTGTTTGTAGCTATTTATTTTCATATTTTGTTTTATTAGACTAAAACGAATTCACATGCTAAAATAACTTTGACGTTATTAGTTTAATATGCATTAAACAACTTAGCAACCCTTTTATTTTTCTCTCACATGTTTAGGGAAAATATTGTTTGCATATCATTCAACCGTCGAACTAACACGTGTACACCAAAAACGAACGATATCTTAGTAAAGGCCGCTAAGTGCGGGCGGGGTTGGGTGTTCTCAGTGAACTTCCCAACACGTACCCTCACCCCTTACTCAGAACCATTGTTTCCGGATGTCCGAATCCATTGGCAACGAGAGTCATTCAAAATACGATATCTGATAATGTCGGTATCGGTATCAAATGCTAAGGGACGAACCCAATAAACTCTCACATCGGAAATGGGTCGTATTTTGTGTAAGGCCCACTACGACATAGAGTGGGCTCGAATGGTTCCGAATAACCACAAAATTCGGTGGCGACTCCTACTTCGATTTAAATTTCAATTTGACCATCTCATATGGAGATTCATTCGCCTCCCCAAACCCGCGCATGGCCGCGTCGGGGTGGACCTATGTCATGTCCACAATGTCACATTTTACATCGATTTAAATAGAACATCATTAAGTGTCAATACAAAATAAAAGCACCATGAAAAGTAGTACTCTACTGTGTCATTTTTTTACGTTTGTTGTAAATAGAATCGCCACAAAAACCTATAATACCGGTTCTAAAATAAACCGCCACGAAAAGTAGCACTCTATTGTGTCACTTTTTATGTCAGTTGTATATAGAACCGCCACAAAAACTATACAACGTCGGTTCTAAAGTAAAATCGCCACCAATGGTAACACTCTATCGTGTCACTTTTTATGTCGATTGTAAATAGAACCGCCACCAAAACCTATAATGTCGATTCTAAAGTAAAAGCGCCACAAAAAGTAGCACTTACTGTGTCATTTTTTTCAAAAAACCGTCACTAAAGACCTCTTCCACTTATAATTTATGCCTAATATGTCGCTTATGCTAGAACTGACATAATAGCATTGACATGATATGGGTTTTTTCTACTAGTGGATCGAGTCACTGACCTCATCATCCTTGAGAATTGGATCCACCAAATGGAAAAGTTGTTTATCGTGACCCAGATACCTGAAAATCTGAAGATTGATTTGGCTAGCTTTTACTTCCGTGATGAAGTAGATCGTTGGTGGGACCTTATGAAAGACTCGTTATGGGCTCAACCTGGGTTTGGCTAGTCCGAGTACAAAGAAAGTGTGAAAGCTCATTTTTATCCCGAGACTCTTCGTTGGAGGAAGCAACAAGAATTCTTGGATCTGGGGCAAGGTGATATGACTGTTGAGGAATACACAAGAAAATTCATAGAACTTGCTCGATTTGCATCCATGGTAATTCCGACTGAGACGGAGAAAATTCGTCCCTATGAATTGAGGTTAGCTCCAAAGGTTCGTACTGCAATCACGACTCTCCCCTCGCAGACTTTTCAAGAAGCTTATAACCGTGCCCTTGGTGTTTATGAGCGGTTCTGAGTTAAGAAACTCTTAAGCGTCGATCGGGAAAGACAACACCTGCTCCATTGCCAGCTATCCAAGGCCCTACAAAAATGATGAATTATGATACTTACTCCATTCACTATCTTTTGCCCCGTTTCATTAAAATACTCCTCACAAATAATGATAAAATGGGGCGAAAGATTATGAACGGAGGGAGTAACACTTCTGGGACAACTCTCACCACTCACCAGAGCGATCATCAATGTTTTCGTTGCAAGAAAGTTTATCACCCTGGAAAGAATTGTAATGGGACTGATATTACATGCTACAATTGCCAGTGTATTGGTCACACTGTAAATCGTTGCCCTCAAAGAGTGTCTCAAGGTTCAGGGAGTGGTAGTGAGAACAATAGGCCTCAACAGGTGCCCAACCATGGTCGTATTTATGTGATGAACCGTGCGGAGGCAGAGACTAATCCAAATGTCATTACTGGTACATTTCTTGCTAACTCTACTCCTGCATTCATATTGTTTGATATTGGTGCAGTGCATCATTATCCTTTATCTCCACATCATTTGTTCTTAAGGCTCAACGCATACCTAGTACCCCCACTAAAACAACCATTTCTCTTCCCACTGGGGAGATTGTCTCTTGTTCCATAATCTTTCATGACATTTCCATATCCATTGCGGGAAGTGCTTTCCAGCCGATCATATAAGTTTTAAACTCTCAAAATTCGACATTATACTTGGCATGGATTGGTGAGCAAGGTTTGACGCAAAGTTTGTGTGTTGAGATCAAAAGATCATTCTGAAAAGTCATTTGGGTACAAGGATTTTGTATAAGGGTATCTCAGGTAAACCAAGAATTAAATGAGTGTCTGCCCTAAAGATTAATAAGAAATTGAGAAGAAAAGGATATCAGGTGTATTTGTGTAGTGTACAAGATGTCACTACAGAAGCTAAGATTGAGGATATTCCTATTGTTCGGGAGTTCGGCGATGTGTTTTCCGATGAGCTTCTCGGTGTCCCTCCAGAGTGAGATGTTGAGTTTAACATTGACCTCCTACCCGGTACTGGCCCTATTTCAAAGGCGCCCTACCGTATGGCTCCCGCCGAAATGCAAGAGTTAAAGAAACAACTGGAAAAATTGATCAATAAGGGCTTTATTCACTCAAGTGTGTCACCTTGGGGTGCCCCAGTACTATTTGTGAGGAAGAAGGATGGAAGCATGAGATTATGCACCGACTATAGAGAATTGAACAAGGTAACGATCAAGAACCGTTACCCACTCCCAAGAATCGAGGATTTATTCGATCATCTTAAGGGAGCAAGTACTTTCTCAAAGATCGACTTAAGATCGGGTTATCATCAAATCCCAGTGAAGAAAGAGGATATCCCTAAAATCGCTTTTCGATCAAGGTATGGGCACTATGAGTTTGTGGTGATGCCCTTTGGTCTAACCAATGCTCCAGCGGTGTTTATAGATCAAATGAATAGGACCTTCCATGAGTATTTGGACAAATGTGTAATGGTATTCATCGATGATATCCTCATTTATTCAAAGAATGAAGAGGAACATGCTCAACATCTGAGGTCGATATTGGCCGGAGACGTTAAGAAAGCATAAGTGCTTTGCAAAGTTCTCAAAATGCGAATTTTGGCTTAAGAAGGTCGTATTTCTGGGCCATGTCGTTTCTTGTGAAGGCATTAGCGTCGACTGATGGTGGGATTTGCCGCGGGTCCCCACCGATCAAGTAGAGTCCAACTATTACTAATGGTAGCTAGGGTAAGTTGGGTCGTGTCCACGGGGACGGTTATAGGTGTCTAGACTAGGTCTACCTAGAAACAAGGCTAAGTCACAAACAAACACAAAGAAACGATAATTGACAAACTATGATGGTTGAAGAGGTATGAACAAGACTAACAATGAACTAGCTATAACAAGAACTAATGAACAACTAAAGTTAACTAAACAATGAACTAGAGGAATGATAGCTAACAAAAAGGGTGAATCAAATATGGAAGGGAGTAGGGTTAGGTCGGGTTCTTAAGTGTAGTAGGGTAATTGGGTGATCAAGGGTGTAGGTTTCACCTAGTCACTAAGGTCGGTTTGCGCTCTCGCGCCAAAGCCAAAGTCCGCACTCTCGTGTCTAAGACTAGACCCAAACACTCATGCTAGATGCTACTCAAAACACAAGGATTCAATCACAAATTTGTCAAACAATGAGAAGAAGAGAACAAGTATGAGAAGCATTGGCCACTACTACCCACACAAGCAATACAACAAACACATAGTGTGCCCAATAAGTGACTAGCAACAAAGGAATCACCTTTACCCACAATCAAGCCCTAATCACCCATAATCCACACTTAATCCCCCTACTAACCCCACAAGGAATCTACTCACTCATAATGAAATCAAAACTAAGACTAACAAGAGGAATAGACATAATAATCAAAACATCCATAATGAACAAACAAGAACAATGAACAATAAGTAAAGATTCAAACCTGATGAATAAACAAAGAACAAAGTAAAAGGGAGAAGAGGATTATACCAAACTAGCAAAGGATGAAAAAGATGTGAACTTGAATTAATAAGAAACCCAAATAAAACTCCAAGGTTGTCAAGCTTGGAATAATCTTCAAGAATCTCCTTAATACAAGACTAATTACAAAGATTAACTAAAGATTAAAGGAAGATTAAACTAATGAGAGGAGAACTAAATCTAGGGTTTAAACAATGTAGAGAGGCTTAAGATAGTCTAGGGTAATGTAAGATGTTTAAACGATACAAGGGAGGAGTATTTATAAGGTTACAAGAATGAAGTAGGAGAAAAGAATAAGTCACGCGCAGCAGCCGGTTCATCCTGACCGGGACGGATCGGTCCCGACCGGGACGGATCGGTCCCGACCGGGACGGATCGGTCCCGACCGGGACGAGTTGGTCTCGACCGGGACGGACCCAAAACAGAACCCTCCGCATTTGTGCACCTCATCCCGGACGGGATGAGGTCCTTCCCGACGGGGATGGGTCTTGTAGGCCTTCAATATGATCTTTAAGGTCTCTCCTTGCTTCTCATGGGCTTCTCATCGATTCTCGGGTCTCGGGATCGAGTCCTAGGGGCTTGGGATCGGGTTCCAAGGTCTCGGGATCGAATCCAAGGCATCGAGTGATCGTTCTTTCACTTTGTTGGCTCCAAAAAGTGTATGGAATGAGTCGGAATTGTTCCAATTCTTCATGAATGGTCTCGGGAACCTGGAACGAACTAGAGGAAACATAAGTAGCCCAAAAACTGCCCCCAAGGAGCGATTCCACAAGGAAAATGGGACCAATACACAACGAATTAGGCACTACAAACTACACTTATCAACTCCCCCACACTTAACCCTTACTCGCCCTCGAGTAAACACAAACTAACTACTAAACTAGCCGAGCGGGTATTAGCGCACCCTACGCCCTTTCAACTCACGCGAGAACACCTAGAGAACAAGTGCTCTCCGCAAGGCAAGTGAGGTCTTGCGACAAAACCGTGGATGCAACCGGACACAAAAACACATAAACAAACATACAAACAAACAAACAAAAGGTTGCACCCAAAAAGAAACAAATACTACTTCCCCCTAAAAAGCGGTGAAAGAAGCACTGGTTTAGGACTCAAGGCAAGTGACAACGTTCCCAAGCTAGCAATACAAACCAAAATGGACAAAACCCTAATAGTATGACGACAAAGCAACAAAAACGTTGGTAACTTACCTAGGTTCCTCCTAACCTTCTAAGAACGTACTACGGGACGATTGGCGGGATGGAAAAGGGATGAACCACGGTGTTAGTCGACACTGTAGGTAAGTGAGACCCCGCCCCCTTTAGCGATGAGCCAAGAGGGTCGTCCCATGCTCAAAATTGCCCAACTAGTCCAAGTAAAAAGGTGGATATGATTGCAAAATGAGGGAAGACCGATCATTACCGTTATCATCCTTCCTAGGGACTCGGTCCTTTGGTAGGCTCTTCACGGTAACGATCGGAAAAAGGCTTATTTTGAGCGGGTGAAAATCTTTTTGTGAGACGGTTTTCTTTTGGCATTTTTCTTTTCTTTTGCATTTTTGCTTTGTGTGTTGCTATGCCATTTCTTTTTCATCTTTTGTATTTTCTTTTTGGCTTTTTGTGCCTTTTCTTTTTCTTCAATCTTTTCTTTCTTTCATTTTCTTTCTTTTTCTTTTCTTTGCCCTTTTGGCTAGATTTGAGTTGTAGGCAATTCTTTTTGCAACTAAGAAAGAGATTTCAACAATTTGCAAGTTTATTTTGTGGGAAATGTGTAGATGGTAGGGGAAATGGGTAAGTCGGGAGCGCGCTTTCCCTTCAAACCCACAAAAAGGGGAGAACTTGGACTAATCAAACAATCTCAAACATGGTCACCTAAGGGACGGGACTCGGCAACCAAGGCCTTTTCACACCGTGGGTGGTCATAATGGTCAAAATGCAAATCCCGTAGTAAATCTCTAGTAAGCTAGGTGGACTCAAGGTAAGAAACGAACGAAATTATTGATTTAGGGTCATTCTACTAGACTAAAGTCCAAGACTCGATTCACACTACTAGAAAGGGAAAGTAAACACTTGCGCATCAGCCTAAAAACCGGGTTTTCGAAAACCTTTTTACACACTAGACACAACTACACATCACAAGACAAAGACATGACGAAAACGAAAGAAAAAGAGACAAAAGGCAACAAAACAAAACAAAACAAACATACAAAGAGCAAACACCACCCCGAATTTTCAAATAAGCAACCAATCAACCACAAATCTTTACAAGGCTCCACCCGAGCACACATCATCACAAATATCCTCCACACTCCACAAGAGAAAAAGAGGAAAAAGGGATAGAAAGGCGTTACCGGATGTCTTGAAAGCTTTCCAAAGTCGACGGTGATTAGGCGACCTACAAGGAAAAAGGGAGGCAAGCAAACACAACACAACGCAACGACACAAAAAAGAGAAAGACACAAAAGAAAATCTTTTTGATTTTTGTGAAAAAATTTCAAATTTTTAGGGTTTTTAAAGATTTTTCGGAAAAACTACAAAAACAAAACTAACTATGATAGAATATCGCTCCCCCACACTTAAGCCGAGCAATGTCCTCATGCTCGACCGTAGTGTATGGAGACCTAAAAGAAAATAAAGCTAAAAATCAAAAAGAAAAGTGAAGAAAAGGGTAGAATGTGTCCGGCCGGGGTGTAGTCAAGTCACCATGGGCCGAGACAAGAAAAGATATGGTAAGGGGGAGAAATAAAAAGAAAGAAATAAAAGCGAATGGGTGGGGAGGACTAGGTGTAATCAAGTAACCTAGCCCAGATTCCGCCCAAATCCGACTAAATCCTACAAAAAGGGTGAAAATCTTGTAAATTTGGATTTTGAAATGACTCTCGATGTAGTCACGTCATCGAGAGTCGGGAGAAACAATTATCAAGGCCCCGAGGGCCACCATGACACAAATGATAAGGGGAAGGGGAACTAACAAAAGAAGACAAGCAACAAAAGACGGAAAAGAAAGGATAGTTGCCGTACCATGCGGGTAGCAACTTACTCGCTCCGTCGTCTCATAGGTCGATATCGGCACGTAGCTAGTCGTCGTCATTGCTATTCCCCTCCATTCACGATATGGTTCCATGGTTGGAGCACAAAGGTATGAGGAGGTGGGATTTGATGTGAAAGTCGGTGTAGAGTGAAGAGAAAATGAGGTGAATGTGTGTATATGAAGCGTAGGGGTCATACGATAAGGGCAAGGATAGGTAGGGAGGTTGGGAGGGGGTATAAAGTGGTAGGGTGGGCTCAAATGACAAAGAAGAGGCCAAAGGAGGAACAAGGCATCATCCCGGTCGGGATGGATGGTCCCGGTCGCGATGACATACCCGTCCCGGTCGGGAAGCTCCCGTCCCGGTCGAGATGACACTCCAGAAGACCCAACTTTCGGTACACTCATCCCGATCAGGATGACATCCTTCCCGGTCGGGATGGTTCATCCTTCCCGGTCGGGATGCACTCTTCTCGGCCGGGAAGAGTCTCCTAACCCTCTATAACTCCAAAAGCTCGTCCCAAGCTTCAAAAACCGACTCCCCTTCGCACGATTCAAGCTCTATCAATAACCCCTCCTCTCTAGGATTCATCTTCACTTCACACCTATCAAATGGGCTCAAAACATTCATCAAAATCCCTCCCTCACATCACTCATCAAAATACCAAATCGCAAGAATTTCACAAAACCTAAAAAAATATTACAAGGAAGAGATATATACAATAAGACGGTTCTTTTGGAACTCCGTCAAACCAAAGGTGGTGCATTCTTCAATTCATTTTCATCAACACTAAGGATTATTCCATCATCAAGGGCTCGAAGAAACAAATCGAAGGCTCTCGCAAAGTCTTCAATCAAGCTTGTGGTGTAACCATCCACACTACAAGTTTCTTCACAACCTTGTCTCGACGTTTTCAGGGCATCCCGATCTACTAAGTTCAATGGCTTGAACTTGTACTTTCGATCCTTCGGTATATACCCAAACGTCCATCTATTCTCATGTGGCCCCAAGGGAGGCTCATCTGTCTTCTTGTCATGGCACTTGTCTTCAAACTCATGATATGGGCACTCATTCGCCTCAAGCTCGGATTCGTCATCCTCAAGCTCATAGAAGTCATTCTTCAAGCTTTTACTCGACTCATCCCCTAGACCGATCTCTTTCACGGTGTGGATCATTTTACAAGACTCATCATTAGTAGGCGAGGTGTTGCCTTGGAGGTCAAACATGAGCTTTTCTTCGCCTAAATCAAATGTGATCCTACCGTTCTTCACATCAATCGTAGCATCGGCGGTATGTAGAAATGGGCGCCCAAGGATAATGGGAGTGATAGCATCTTCCGGCATGTCAAGCACAAGGAAGTCGACCGGAATGAAGAACTTCCCGATTCTTATTGGCACATCTTCCAACATCCCCAAAGGTCGGTTGAGGGAACTATCGGCCATTTGGAGTGTAATGGAAGTACTCTTGAGCTCCTTCATCCCAAGTCGCTCACAAATGGTTTAGGGAATGATGCTTACACTCGCACTCAAATCACATAGTGGTCTCTCAATCTTGAAGTTGCCTATGGTGCACGGGATCGAGAAACTACCCGGATCCTTCAACTTGGGAAGCGTAGAACCTTGAATAAGCTCGCTCACCACTCTTGTGAACGCTATGGTCTCTTCCTTGTCGACGGATCTCTTTCTAGCCAAGATTTCTTTCATGAATCTTCCATATGCCGGGATTTGGGTAAGTAGATCGGTAAATGGGACACTCACATCCAATTTCTTCACAATATTGAGGAACTTGTCATATTGGACATCCACCTTGGTCTTCCTTTGCCTTGTTGGGAAAGGCAACTTAATATGAACCTTGTTTTGCTCAATAGGGGTGGACTTCTCAAATGACACTTTCCCTTTACCCTTGTCTTTTCCTTGAAGTGGGGGAAGCTTGTCTTCTTGGGGTTTCTCAATCTCCCAAAAGACTTGCTCCTCTATTGGATCTCCCAAGCTTGAATCTTCACGAATTGGAGGCACAACTTCTTTCATTGGTACGTGCTCATTAGGGGATGAGGGGGAGTCATAAGATGAACCACTCCTCGTGGTAATAGCATTCACATGCTCGAATTTCGCTGTTTCACCTTGAGGAGGTAATTGCCCCTTTTGCCTTGAAGAGCTACCCGAAGCAAGTTGAGCTATTTGGGTCTCGAGCATCTTCATATGAGCATCTCTTGCCAAGTTATCCCTTTGAAGTTGAGTAATGATTTCTTGTTGGGTTCTTTGTGTCTCCAATTGACTCCTTTGCATGTCCAACATTGACTTTTGCATGTCAAAATCCCGAGGGGGAGATTGTTGGTTATGAGGAGTGTTTGTGATGGCTAGAGGAATGCCATAATCATGAGTAGGAGACCGACTCCTTGGCTTGCTTTCTTGTCGATTAGCTTGGGTTTCTTGTTGTTGTTGATGGTTCCCTTGGAACCCATGAGAGTTGCCTTGATTAAGGCCTTGATTGTTGCCATGGTTGTAGTTTTGATGTCCTTGGTTATGTTGGTTTCCTTGGAAACCACCTTGATTGAAATTCCCTTGTTGGAACCCTTGATTGTTGTTAAAGGTACCTTGTTTATTTTGCTTGAAGTTGTTGAATGGCCTTGGGTTGCCTTGATAACCTTGGTATCCTTGATTGTTGTCCCTTAAGGGAGGTGGAACATAGGGACGGTGTTGTAGAGCTTGTTGTTGAGAAGCTTGATGGGAAGCTTGGTACATATTAGGATAGGAGGCACCTTGCTTGAACGCTTGAAAGGCGTTCACTTGCTCAATACTTCCCCGACAATGTATAGGCTCATGTCCAACTATCCCACAAGTATCGCACATCCCATAATAAGGTGTAGGAGACACAACTCCCAAAGCATTAACTTCATAAATCTAGTGTTGGTTGGAGGAACTAGTGCTTTGAACTTGATTGAGGTGGCTTTGGAGCTTCTTGTCAATGGTCTCCATGTGAGTTTTTAATTGAGCCCCAAGGTCAATGCTTAGTTGTGTGATGGCATCGACCTCGTGCCTACCTCCTCGATTCGCCTTTCTAGGCCTTGAGTATTGGGAATTGTGGACTGCCATCTCCTCAATTCTTGACCAAGTTTGGTCATCATCCACCTCGGTAAACCTTCCATTCGATCCCATATTGAGTATGGCCCTTGAGTCTTCATATAACCCGTTCCAAAATTGTTGAACAAGGAACCATTTTGATAAACCATGGTGAGGACAAGAGCGGATCAAGGCTTTGAATCTTTCCCATGCTTCGTAGAGGCTTTCTTCATCACGTTGTTGGAATCCCGTGATAGAGGCTCTCAATAGATTTGTCTTCTCCGGGGGATAGAATTGTTGGTAGAAGGCTAAGGCTAGATTCTTCCAAGTATCAATACCAAGAGTCGCCTTGTCTAACCCTTTGAACCATTGCTTCGCTTTACCGATCAAAGAGAAAGGAAATAGTACCCACCGGATTTGGTCTTGCGTTATTCCCGTTTGTGAGATGGCATCGCAATAGTCCGAAAAGGTTTCCATGTGTTGATGAGGATCTTCGGTTGGTAACCCACTAAATTGGCTTCGCTCGACCAATTGGATGTGTGGACATGAGATAGGTCCACCCCGACGCGGCCACGCGCGGGTTTGGGGAGGCGAATGAATCTCCATATGAGATGGGTCGAATTGAAATTTAAATTGAAGTAGGAGTCGCCACCGAATTTTGTGGTTATTCGGAACCATTCGAACCCACTCTATGTCGTAGTGGGCCGTACACAAAATACGGCCCATTTCCGATGTGAGAGTTTATTGGGTTCGTCCCTTAGCATTTGATACCGATACCGACATTATCGGATATCGTGTATTGAATGACTCTCGTTGCCAATGGATTCGGACATCCAGAAACCATGGTTCTGAGTAAGGGGTGAGGGTACGTGTTGGGAAGTTCACTGAGAACACCCAACCCCGCCCGCACTTAGCGGCCTTTACTAAGATATCGTTCGTTTTTGGTGTACACGCGTTAGTTCGACGGTTGAATGATATGCAAACAATATTTTCCCTAAACATGTGAGAGAAAAATAAATGGGTTGCTAAGTCGTTTAATGCATATTAAACTAATAACGTCAAAGTTATTTTAGCATGGGAATTCGTTTTAGTCTAATAAAACAAAATATGAAAATAAATAGCTACAAACACGAGAAAACGAGTTAGTAACGATGAATAAATTGAATAAAGATGTAAATAATAATATGCATGATTTTAGAAGAAGATTTATGACACGTGATGGATTAGCACGCGTTGACCGAGGTCAAAAAAAGGTATTTATCGAAATATGTCGCGAAAGTCGCTTTTTATGTAAGATTCGAAAAAGAATAAAAAATGGAAAAGCGAGGAAACGAAAAAATTGGACCCGGCGGACCAGGCTGTTGCGCGAGTCGCCTGACAGGCGCGCGACTCGCGTGGCAGTCTGTTCGGGTTTTTTATTTTGTCGAAAATCGTTAATTTTTATAGATCGCGTACAAATATGGATTAATCTATACCCGATTCATATTTTCGATATTCGTCGTATTCGATATTCGATTATGAAATCGATATCGAATAGTCGGAATGATTTTAGAAAAGGTTTTGAAAAAAGTTTGTTTTGAACGAAAAGTAAAAAAAAAGAATTTTGAACGAAAAAGGTGTTGATTCTCTCCGCGTATAAAATCGTCGAATTTCGTTTAAAAGGGTGTAACGATTTTATTTAGCATCAATGAGAATTAATTAATTTTGTTCTTGTTAGATACGATATTCGATTAGAGAATCGATATCGTATTTTAAGAACGTTATAAAAATAGTTTTTGTAGTATCGATATTAGAAATAAAAAATATGCGATGAACGACCCATATTAAAAATACGACCGACGATGACACGACCCATAAAAAAACGTGAGAAAGGAAGAGAAGAAAGAGAAGAATCGGGTTTGATTTACACCCTCAACCTACATGCTTCGTTTTCTCGGAATAAGGCTCGTCGGAAAGTGGTTTAAACTTGGGAGCGTCGAGATGATGCGGGATGAGTTAAGGTGTCGGTTTGGTATGTTTTTTATGTGTGTGAGGCTTCGGGTTTGGCCGGACGGTGGGGGTGGTTTCATCGGTATTTCGAGGCTTCTTCTGGAATATGTCGGGATTTGCCTTGAATTATTTTTACTAGATATCGAGGACGTATGTGTGTGAATGTATGATATGTGTATATTTTTTGTGTAAAACCTTCTCTTTTGTGTTGGACGGGAGGTCCTATTTATAGGAGTCGAGGTAGTCTTGCTTGTGTGACAAGAAATACCGGTTTGGATAGGAAACACGAGAGTTCGAAAGGGAACCAAAGTCTCGTTTCTTGGTGGGGAAGCCAAATATCTCGGCTGTCATGAAGAGTTGGCCGAGTATTTCGGCTGTTTGGGATGTCTTGGCCGAGTATTTGGAGCTCGGTCGGTGTCTGATTCGGTTTCCGGATAGAATTCCTACTTGAGATCGAATTCTATCCTTAAACGGATTTGTTTAATATTTATTGAAGCTGATTTTTGTAGCAGTTTGACTCCAAACCGGACGTGTAGTGTCACGGTTGGTGTGCGTGTTTTGGGAAAAAATATCTTTGACCGGGTTTGACCCGGTCGCTAAAAGACGGTTTTACCCCCGGTGCCGGTTTCGACCCAAATTAGTCTTATTTGACTCAAAACGACCCACTGGGCCTGGATTTGAGGTTGGTTTTGTAAGATTTGTACTCCGTAATAAGCCTAAACCAAATGTCCATGATTATGAGCCCATATCTGAGTCCGTCAAAGCACGTTTACGTCCAATCATCATCGGGTGTTTGGCGGGAACTTATTATAGACACCTGGCGGTCAAAATTTGGGTGTCTATAGAGCCCCCACTCTGACTGAGGCTTGGACAAGGCAAAAGTCAGAGTAGCTACCAGGTCAATCAAGGATTAAAACCTGGCAGACTTCCGATCGGGTCGTTTATGGTCCATTAGACCTGCGTGAAGGGCTCGCCAGCCATAAGATAGAAATCATACCTGGGTTGATGTTGATAATGTCGCGGGAGCTGTCTTGGAAGCTATGGGTATACCTGTTTACAGGTACATCCTGTCTTAGAATTGCGTGGGAGCTTGCCTTGGAAGCTATGGGTACATCTGTTTACAGATATATCCTGATTCTTCAGTAGAAAATGTCGCCCGAGCCTTTCACTGGGGAACTTTTCTTAGAATTCTTCGGGAGTCTTGGGCGTACCTGTATGCTGACACAATTTGTATGTAACATTTAGGTGAAACACCGACTCATGCTGGGGAAGGAATGATGATTTTTCGACAATTTTGAAAAGAAAAATGCTGAATTTTTTTTGAAAAGTTTGGAAATAAAGATGCTTGGGATGACTTGATTCCTAATCGGATTCTGACACGGATTCCTGAAACTTCCTGGTTAGGCCTGTATGCCTAGATGAAGTAGGGGATGTGATATAAAGTCCTATTCCTGTGATGACTAGGGAAAGGGATATTCTCTATTATAAATAGAGGGTTCTAGCTTCTTATTTTTCATATTCTAACCCAAATCTTTTCTTCTATCTTAAAATCCCTTAGACTTTTAGGATAAATAAAAGAAACTATTCTCGCAATGGGTATTGATCATTTGACTGCGATGCTTCAGGCGTGGGCTCATGACTTTCGTGATGAAGATAAAGTTCAGCTAACTCAAATGGGAATTGTGGCTTTATTCCACTTCAGCGACTTAGGGTAGATTCGCACTTTCTCGATTCTTGCTTATCCTTTTGGGATACTACCCACCATGTTTTCGTATTTTCTCGAGGAGAAATATGTCCTCTTCCCGAAGAAATTGCAGCTATAGATGGATGGTGCCCCAATGCTCGTCCTGCTATTCCCCTATTTTACCCTGACCCAAGGAGGAGATTAAGGGATTTTCTGGGCTTGTCATTTGGTGGTTCCTTTCAAGACTGACGGGGTAGCTAGGAGGGACAAGGCCCGTTATCTGGTGATCTTATCTTTGGACTGGACCGTCCATATTTACCCGGATCGTATTCTGAGACAGTTCGGTTCGTTTCAGTAGATCCCCGAGACTGCAGCAATCATTAGCGTTTCGCTCCAATTGACGGACGCTATGTGTGACACGTGGCTACAACGATGGTTTACCCGTGTCATATGGACTATACCTCGCCCTTGTCAAACCACTTGGGTTTCTGAGTCATATCGAAAATGGACTTCTGAAGAATCCCAGGAGACACGTAAAACCTTGAAGACTGACGAGGCTTTTGACTTGGCCCGTCGAGAGTTGGTAAAAGACAATAGGTGGTTTTTTGATAAAAAGGAAATTCCAACTACTTTTGTCGAGCCGGAGTCGGGTTCTAAGTCAAAAACTAAGACTCGAGCTAATGAGACCGGTGCTAGTGACTTGGAGAGAAGGCTCGGACCGAAACTAGCGGTCCGAGATAGGCTAGGTCCGTGTGACCGGTTACCCGAGAGGGTAAGGGCCCGCCTAGGACCGAGTGAGGTGACCGGGGAATCGAGTTTGAAGAAGCGAGCCCGGGTTAAGGAGATTCCCTTGGTGATTCGGGAGCGTTCACCTCCACGTCGACGCCGGTGGGTGGAAAAGGAAACTAAGGACAAAGGAAAGGGGAGAATGCCTTAGTTTTTTTTTTTATTTAAGTATTAGTATTATTTATTGTGTGCTGGATTTTTTTTTTTTTTGTAACTTTCCGAATTCGTCGGAATTTTTTTTTTGGAATTAATAAAAGAAAATTATTAAAAACCGTTCCTGTTTTCTTTTCTCGATTGCAGTGGTTGTGCCCTTTTGAGGGGCTGCCTACGTATCCATAATAAATGGAATCAAACCAAACGTAGTTCAGACTTAATTTGCAATTTCGAAATACATCAAGACTATTGGTTCAAGATGCTTGTAACAGTAGAATAAGTAATTCTAGCTTTTGACTTGTCTTTAAAAAGTTTGAAAAAAGATGTTTTTAATAAACTTTTGCAAATGCCATTGAGAGAGATGAGTTAGGGGTAGTAGCGCTTCAGCTGGTCCAGGTTAGTTGGGTTGACGAACTCATTCCCGTCCAGGTCCGTTAACATTACTGCTCCACCCGATAGAATCTTCTTTACCAGATATGGCCTGGCCCAGTTAGGTTTGAATTTCCCCCTTGGGTCTACTGGTAATAAAGCTCGAACAGATTTGAGAACCAAATCTCCTTCTTTGATGTTCCTGGGCCTTATCCTTTTGTTGAAAGCCCGCTGGATTCTCTTCTGATAGATTTGTATATTATTGAGGGCACGAGATCGTCGTTCGTCTAAAAGGACTAGCGAGTCAAATCGTGCTCGAACCCAATCGGCTTCGGGTACTTGACTCTCAAGTAGGATTCTGAGTGACGGTACCTCTAACTCAACAGGTTGGACAGCTTCCATGCCATATGTAAGGTAATACGGTGTTGCCCCGGTCGCAGTACGAATCGAGGTCCGATATCCCCAAAGTGCAAATGGTATTTTGTCGGTCCGATATAGACACCTGGCGGTCAAAATGTGGGTGTCTACAGGATGAATTGAGTCTTAGCCACAAAATTACCGGTATATGCCTCCGGTAAAGCGGTTGGACCGGGCAAGACATCTTCCGTAAAGGTTTAATGAGAAGAGAACTTAGGCATTATTGGATATGCGGGAGAGGACGGTGTAGATGGTGTTGATGTAGAAGTAGAGGGGGAACTAGGTTGAGAAGTACCAAAAGGATTTATGAAGATCCCTTCGATATTGCCTTGAGGTTGCTCGATAAAGTCGGATCCTTGGGCTTGTTCTTCGGTGGTATTGCTAGCACTTGGTTGAGAGATTCTAACCCGGCCAATCGTCCGTTGGCGAAAGGCTCTAAAGAGTCTTTCCGGCTCTGGATTGAAGAGAAAGAATTCGCCTCCCCCCCTATGCATACACTACACACTAGAGCAAACGTGAAAACACCTAGTGCTTTATGGGCACTAGGCAAAGACAATAAACGAGCACTACTCAAGACAAAGAGAAAAAGAAGCTAAAGAAATTAAGAAAAAACCTACACAATATGAGCAAGAGATAGAAGAAGAGCACAAGAAGGGTAACTAAGTCAAGCTAATAAGTAAACTAAGTCTAAACATGCACCGTCCCCGGCAACGGCGCCAAATTGATGGTGGGATTTGCCGCGGGTCCCCACCGATCAAGTAGAGTCCAACTATTCCTAATGGTAGCTAGGGTAAGTCGGGTCGTGTCCACGGGGACGGTTATAGGTGTCTAGACTAGGTCTACCTAGAAACAAGGCTAAGTCACAAACAAACACAAAGAAACGATAATTGACAAACTATGATGGTTGAAGAGGTATGAACAAGACTAACAATGAACTAGATATAACAAGAACTAATGAACAACTAAAGTTAACTAAACAATGAACTAGAGGAATGATAGCTAACAAAAAGGGTGAATCAAATATGGAAGGGAGTAGGGTTAGGTCGGGTTCTTAAGTGTAGTAGGGTAATTGGGTGATCAAGGGTGTAGGTTTCACCTAGTCACTAAGGTCGGTTTGCGCTCTCGCGCCAAAGCCAAAGTCCGCACTCTCGTGTCTAAGACTAGACCCGAACACTCATGCTACATGCTACTCAAAACACAAGGATTCAATCACAAATTTGTCAAACAATGAGAAGAAGAGAACAAGTATGAGAAGCATTGGCCACTACTACCCACACAAGCAATACAACAAACACATAGTGTGCCCAATAAGTGACTAGCAACAAAGGAATCACCTTTACCCACAATCAAGCCCTAATCACCCATAATCCACACTTAATCCCCCTACTAACCCCACAAGGAATCTACTCACTCATAATGAAATCAAAACTAAGACTAACAAGAGGAATAGACATAATAATCAAAACATCCATAATGAACAAACAAGAACAATGAACAATAAGTAAAGATTCAAACTTGATGAATAAACAAAGAACAAAGTAAAAGGGAGAAGAGGATTATACCAAACTAGCAAAGGATGAAAAAGATGTGAACTTGAATTAATAAGAAACCCAAATAAAACTCCAAGGTTGTCAAGCTTGGAATAATCTTCAAGAATCTCCTTAATACAAGACTAATTACAAAGATTAACTAAGGATTAAAGGAAGATTAAACTAATGAGAGGAGAACTAAATCTAGGGTTTAAACAATTTAGAGAGGCTTAACATAGTCTAGGGTAATGTAAGATGTTTAAACAATACAAGGGAGGAGTATTTATAAGGTTACAAGAATGAAGGAGGAGAAAAGAATAAGTCACGTGCAGCAGCCGGTTCATCCCGACCGGGACGGATCGGTCCCGATCGGGACGGTCTGATCCCAACCGGGACGGGTTGGTCCCGACTGGGACGGACCCAAAACAGAACCCTCCGCATTTGTGCACCTCATCCCGGACGGGATGAGGTCCTTCCCGACGGGGATGGGTCTTGTAGGCCTCCAATATGATCTTTAAGGTCCCTCCTTGCTTCTCATGGGCTTCTCATCGATTCTCGGGTCTCGGGATCGAGTCCTAGGGGCTCGAGATCGGGTCCCAAGGTCTCGGGATCGAATCCAAGGCATCGAGTGATCGTTCCTTCACTTCGTTGGCTCCAAAAAGTGTATGGAACGAGTCGGAATCGCTCCAATTCTTCATGAATGGTCTCGGGAACCTGGAACGAACTAGAGGAAACATAAGTAGCCCAAAAACCGCTCCCAAGGAGCGAGTCCACAAGGAAAATGGGACCAATACACAACAAATTAGGCACTACAAACTACACTTATCATCGACCCAGCTAAGGTTCAAGCTATAGTGAATTGGAAAAGTCCAAAGAATGTAAGGGAAATATGTAGCTTCTTGGGTCTAGCAGGATACTACCGAAGATTCGTCAAGAACTTCTCAAAGATAGAAAAGCCAATTACTTCATTGTTGAAGAATAAGTCGAGATATGTGTGGTCTAGTTGAAGCGCGGGCGTCTCGACCCGCACGATCAAACAATATTTGTAACACCGACTAACCTAACTAATGTAGTAGTGGTAGGTCGGGATCGATCCAAGGGACGGTCTACGTAAAGTCGGTCAAATTTAGTCGATAAGTGTTTGGGATCTAAGGGGGGTTTGAGTAGGATTAGAACTAAACTAAGATGGTCGGTCTAATAGCTAAAAAGAAAGTCAATATAGGAAAAGTGTTAGGGGGAGATGGGGAATCGGAAATGGGATACAAAAACAAGGAATCAAGCAAATAATACACAGTTGATAAGGGATGGGTCACCTTTCGGTCTCTACACCCGACCTTACTAAAACTCGCTTTCGCGACGAAGAAGCTAGGTCACTAAGTCGGAATTACCTAAGCCCCGAGTTTCCCCATATTGACGAGGGTGAATACGAGTCAACTAAATTGATCAAGTAAAGTCGACAAGCATACAACAATTCCAAAATAGACAAATTAATCCAAGTGCATTCAATCACAAGAATCCTTAATCTATGTTACCCAAATTCATCCTCCCCTAACCCCTAACAAAGATCTACTCACTAATCATGTTGAAACTAACAAGAATAACTAACAAAGGAATTAGGCAAAAACAATCCATACTAACAAAAAGAGGGGAAATTAATCTAACACAAGTGAGAAAAAAAATAAAACCAAGAACAAGATCTACTAGGAAAAACAATAACAAAGCAAGAAAAACCAAGAAAAACAATAAAGTAGGGGAAAAACTAGAGAAGAAACTAATTAGAGAGGAGAGAAAGGAGAAGAAAGTATCAACAATAGAGGAAAAACCCAATAAAGAAGATGAAGATTAACATAAAAAGATGAAGCTTGAAGAAGAAAATACAAGAACTAATCCTTGCAAAAGCTCCTCAATCTCCCTAATTAGATCTAAAACTACACTACTAAAACATAAGGAGTTTTTCTAGATCTAATAAAGCATAATAATGAATTGTGTGTTGGAGTATTTTCTAATGGAAGCTACTACTACTACTACAACATGAAGATCTACTCTACTACCCTACCCTAAGGAGGCACACTTAAAGCACAAAATGAAATAAAAACCTAAGGTTACTATATATACTAAGCCCTTAATGGGTAACACAATCTTAAAGCCCATAATCTAATCCTTGCCCATTAGTGATACTTCTACCCTTTGAGTGAGGCTTTGCCCAATGAGTCTTCATAGGGTGAAGTTTTGCCCTGCGGATTCTCTCCAATATTGCCGAAATACCGTCGGGCGAAATTTCGCCCGGTCAAAATCTCGTAGGGTGAAATTTCACCCGGTCAAAATCTCGTAGGGTGAAATTTTTCCCGATGAAATTTTTTGTCCGAAATGGCAATATGAGGAGGAACACCGTCTGGCGAAATTTCGCCCGGTCAAATTCTCATAGGGTGAAATTTCGCCCTGTGACTTCAGAGAGCCATAACTCTCTGGTTTGAACTCCGATTGGGGCGTGTGATATGTCGTTGGAAAGCTAAGAAGATAAGTTTTCATCTCCGACTGAAATCATTTCGATCTAAGGTCTAGAACTCTAGATATATTCATTTGAATTTCGACCTCTTCGGTGAAGATGCCCAATGGACTATAGTTTTTCCATTTTGCTCAAGGTTTCACCTTATGGGTTTGGACTTTGAATTTTGAGTTGTGTGCTTTGTTTTTCGGACAGTTTCCCTCTCTCTCATGCTCACAGGAGCTCAGACACGTTTTTGGTCGAAAATCCTATCAAAATAGACAGAAAACTACCAAAAACATGTAAAATGCAAAAGAGAGACACTAATACAAGAATTAATCAAAATAGGGCGATAATCGCACTCAAGTCTCGCAAAACGAGGAGAAAACGGGTTTAAATGGGAGGAAAAACGGTCTAAATTTGACACACAACACTAGTGCATGCGAAGAGGCATTTAAAGAGTTAAAGAAGAGATTAACATCAGCACTAATCCTGACTTTACTCGAGGAAGGAGTGGGCTTTGATGTTTACAGCGATGCGTCAAAGAATGGACTCGATTGTGTGTTAATGCAAAATGGAAAGGTGGTGGCCTACACCTCGAGACAACTAAAGGAATGCGAGAAAAACTATTCGACTCATGATTTCGAGTTGGCAGTGGTAGTCTTTGTTCTCAAGATTTGGAGGCACTATCTTTATGGGGTATCATGCAACTTTTTTACATTGATCACAAGAGCTTAAAGTACATTTTCACCCAAAGAGATCTAAACGCAAGGTAAAGGAGGTGGATAGAATTGATTAATGACTACGACCTCCAACTCCAATACCATGAAGGTAAGGCTAACATGGTGGCCGGTTCGTTAAGTAGAAAGGAAAACCACGCAATGAATGTCGTCATGGTGTTGCCCAATGACCTTTGTCATGAATTTTGAAAGTTGAATTTAGAGGTAGTTCAGCAAGGAAGTATCGCTCTAAATGCTATGAGTGCTGAACCTGAGATCTACCATGAAATTCGAATAAAACAATAAGAGATCCAGTGCTTCAAGGCCTACGTGACAAGGTCAGTGAAGCAAACGATTTTGAAGTCTGGGAAGATGGATGTTTAAAATTTCAAGGTAGGTGGTGCGTCCCTGATTGTGGTGATCTTAAAATGAAGATTATGCCGGAAGCTTATAGTACACCATACTCTATTCATCCTGGTGGGGATAAGATGTATAAGGATTTGAAGAAATTCTTTTGGTGGTCTAACATGAAAATAGAAATTACAGATTTTGTGGCTAGATGTCTTACCTGTTAGAAAGTAAAGTTCGAACATCGAAGACCTGGTGGTCTCTTGCAGCCCTTAGAAATACCAGTAAGGAAATGAGATTCCATCTCCATGGACTTTGTAACTAGGCTACCAAGGTCACCTACGGGAAAGAATGTCATTTGGGTAGCGATGGACCGTTTAACTAAAGTAGCTCACTTCATTCCAATGAAAGATACTTGGAGTTTGGATGAGATGGCGGTGGTATACCAAAGAGAAGTTACTAGATTTCATGGAGTTTCTAAAGACATAGTTTCTAATCGTGACCCACGGTTTTGTTCGCATCTTTTGAGGAAGCTCCGGGAGGCATTAGGTAGTAAGTTAAAGTTGATTACAGCTTTTCATGCTGCTATATACGGCCAAACCGAATGCACTATTCAAACTTTAGAGGATATGCTCCGAGCGTGCGTGCTAGAATTCCAAACAGTATGGGAGAAGAGTCTTCCCTTAGTAGAGTTCTCGTACGATAAAAGTTATCACGCTAGTATCAAGATGGTTCAATTTGAGGCTTTGTATGGGAGGAAATGTCGAAGCCCTTTATGTTGGGATGATATTAGTGAGGTTGCAGTTGTTGGCCCTGAGATGATCCAAGAGTCCATTGAGCAGGTTAAGTTGATCTGGGAAAAGATGAAAGCGGCTCAAGATCGGCAAAAGTCATATACTGACTTGCGTCGAAGGCAAATAGAGTTTGATGTTGGGGACAAGGTCTTTCTTAAGGTGTCACCCATAAGAGGGGTGAAGAGATTTGGTATTGAGGAAAAATTGAGCCCTAAGTTTGAAGGACCATATGAAGTACTTAAACGAATTGGTGAAGTAGCTTATAAGTTAGCTATCGGAGCGATTGAGAAGTAGCTTAAAAGTTTGAAGGACCATATGAAGTCATACACGATGTCTTTCACGTATCTCAATTGAGAAGATATCGGAGCGATTCATCTCATGTACTTCAGTCGGACACAGTCGAGGTGGAACCGAATTTGACTTATTAGGAGCAGTAGTCCGTCCAAATCTTAGATAGAAAGGATACAACCTCAAGGAATAAGCAAGGTTGTACCATTAGTAAAAGTTATGTGGCGTAATCAAAGGCTTGAAGAGGCAACATGGGAAACACAGACGTCCATGCGAGCAAAATACCCTCACTTGTTTGATTCAGGTACCCAATTCTTCAAGTTTCGAGGACGAAACTTTTCTTGGGGGGGGGGGGGTTGTAACATCCCGTATTTTCATAATTTTATGAACATTTATAAACTCATTAAACTCCGCCATAATTACTTATTTAAAAATTCCTCCCTAATATGCTTGGTATTATTATCCTATGTTCTCATTCTTCATTATGCTCTTAAACACATAATTTAATTTGGAATGGACTAGTAAACTTAGGTCAAATCTTTGCTCATTTTACGACATGTAAAAGACATATTTGGCTCTTGGTCAAAAAATAAAAGTTTTAGATATTTCTCTTAACTTTCCAACGCCACATTAATCATCTTAATCGGAGTTTATTTTAGAGAAATTTATACTTGGAATACGACAGGTTGTCACCGTAACCCGCGGACCATAATTCCATCGCCCTTATCTATTTCACTCATACTTCACTTACTTATTTTATTCTTTTGTCACATGTTAATGTCACATGCTATTCGAGGTTCCTTAGAGCCCAAGGTCTATGAACATAGGTCTCTAGCCATGCATGGCTAATCATCACTACCTGCAACAACACCTAGCACTAATCATTCCATCAACATTGACCATATAGTTGTGTGAATAACTCTTCATTCTTCCTCCATCTTGTCGTAAACCTCATCCCAATTTCTCACAATTTTTCTCTTCACATTTTCATCTCACATCATCCCCATTTCTCCCACTTTTCTTTTTCGTATCCTCTCCTCACATCTTTCCTAATTACTAGTAAGTATAGGATTTTATTCATTTAGTTTTTATTCAATTACTAGTTAATTTGTTGATTTATTTCTTAATGAATGTTTATTAATCAAAAATTAGGTGAACAAGAGACAATGGTGAAAGGAAACCACTTGGGTTAATATCATCCATATTCTACTTATATTAATACTACTAATTTCTCTCAAGGTAACTATGTTTACTCTTATCTTGATTTATGAAATTATAATGTTTTTATGAATTTATAATGAGATTGAGGATATATATGAAGTTTAAAAATTATGATAATTTTTTTGTGAAGTTCATGGTACATACTTTGTATTGGTGTATATGTGAATATATGATTGATTTTGTTGTCCATTATTTGATCATGCTTTTAATTGATTTATCATGCCATAAATATATAAATTATATGGATGATTAAAATAATTATATTTTTAATTATATTCTGATTTTTTTTCATGTTTGAAGATGTTGTATGTAGATTGTTGAATTTTTATATTGGTTTTTTTTTGTTATTTTATTTTTCATGTTATCACATTTTTTTAATGAATAATCATGCAATAAGTAGCTGATGTCTCTTGGTCCTGGAAGACCATCTGTAAGGTTAAAGAAAAAATGAGGGATGCTTATGCTAATGACAAATGGATTGGCTCTCCTCAAGACTACTTTGTCAAAGTTGGTTATGAGCGGCTTAACCCCCTTCATCCCCCTCCAGCTTGGGTTACATTAGTATGGAACAGGTGTGGAATGTCCCTAAATTAACAAGCCACATCAACTGGCTCATCCTGAATAATGGCATCAGCACTAAGGATAAACTGCACAGATTGGGATGTGTTGTGGATAATTTATGTTGTCTTTGTCAGGGCAGCTCTGAAACTATCCAACATCTCTTCTTTGATTGTCCTTACAACTCCAGATTTATGCAAGGGATTCAATCCCTCACTGATTGCAAACCTGACCTGCAATATATTCTGTCCCTTCAGCCCAATGTGTTGACTTGGAAGCTCCATGCTACCTTGTTAACAGCTTGCTACTACTCCCTCCTAATTTGAGTATTCCTCCTACTTTCCCTTTTGAACTTATTTTGGTTTTCTTCCCACCTTTCTTTTTTGGATGTACTTTTAATCATTCTTTATTCTTTCTTCAATTCTTTATTCTTTTCCTCCACACCTAAACCCAACACCTTTTCATTTTATACCCCACCTTTTACACTTCATACCCCACTTTTTACACATTTCTTAATTTCTCCCCGAAAAAATTGGGGAGAAAAATTCAAACTAGGAGGGAGTATAACATTTGGATACAAAGGAATAAAGCCTTCTTTGAAGATTTGGTAATTCATCCTGACACTCTAGCAAAGCAGACTACAACCATTATTGTTAGGATTAGGATCACGATCAATAGTAAGGATTGTTTCAGTTTTACTGATATTATGCATTTCAGAAGCATAGGGTACAACTATTATTCCCTAGGCTCCTTTTTTGCATTGTTGATATACTGTTGTACAGGATAAGTGCTATAATTGCCTAATTTTTTGCTAAATGATACCACTCAAATTTCACCCAAAAAAAATGTAACTAATTATGAAAAAAAAATCAGTTATAATATGACTTTTTAGTATGTAATAAAATTTTGTATGGTGATTTTATAATTCATATAATTATTTTTGGATTAAAATAGGTAATTGCCGATAAAGCCCTTAAGTTATAATAAATACAAATAAATGCATATAACATTTTGTATAAATATGTTCTGGTTTTTTTTACTAAAATAAATTTAGAAGTGTCATAAATTTTTTTACTTATTTATTTAGTTATTTATTCATGAAATTTCCTATTAAAATGTTACTCCCTCTCATCCATTCAATTCTTTACGCTTACTACAGATGGACAATCCAATCAATTCTTTACCTTCCCCTTTTGGTAAAAGACTTTACCATATAACCCTCATATCCTTACTCTATCTACATAAAATACCACTACTTTTTCCTTACTTTAAGTTTGGTGGACCCATTAAACCATTTGATTTACCAATAATAATATTCTTACTTTTACCACTTTCTTAAAAATTGTGAAACTCTTCATGTAAAGGATTGAATGGATGGAAGGGAGTATTATAAATTCTAAGTATAAATACTTGTTAAATAACTAGTATAGACCCTGTGCATATGCACGATATATATGCAAATTTATTTTATAGATATTCTAAAATTTACATATTAATTTTTACATTACACAACTTTGTAATTTAGATTTAAGAGAATAATTAGAAATTGTTAAGCAATCAAGATAAATTAGTAAGCCAATTACATGTATATTTTAATAAAGATATTATATATATATATATATATAGAGAGAGAGAGAGGGAGGATCAAGGGAGTTACTAACTCTCCAACTCTCCCTTAGTGTTGATCCCCTCCATCCATTCATCCTAAGATGGATGGTGGATGGATGGGGTTCAATTAAAAAAAAAAAAGAAGAAGAAGACAATAAACTGACACAGCAGCAGTGGAGAGAGGAAACATCCCCTCACCCAAATCAATCCCTACATTACTTCCCTCATACACTTCTCAATCCCCTCATTTTCAATTCATTTCTCAACTCAATTTATCTTTCTCTAACAAAACTCCAACAAATAATCACCATTAATAACTCCAACCATACTCCGACCATACTCCGTCAACTACTCCGTTAACTACTCCGACCATACTGCGTTTTTAACCCAACATACTCCGTCAGTAACTTCGATCATCATACGAAGGTATGTTCATCTTCATCATCTTCATCTTCATCTTCATCTTCATCTTCATCTTCATGCTTCTTTTTATTTTTCATGTCTTTTTTTTGGTATTTATAAAATTATTCATCTTCATTATCTAAAAAAAAAAGAACAACTTCATCTTTAAGATGGAGTTTGAAGATGAAGTTGTTATTTTTTTGTGGGATGAATGGAGCTTGAAGATGAAGATGAAGATGAAATCATTTAGTGCGTAATGTTTTTGCAGAATTGCAAAGTCACACTCATTATGCTGTACAGTCACACTCATTATGCTGTACAGTCACACTCATTATGTTGTAGAATCACGCAGATGTACACTCATTGTAGTCACATATTCAGTTGTATAGTCATACTCATTATGCTGTATAGTCACACTCGCTATGTTGTAGAATCACGTAGCTGTAGAATACCTTGGGATTAAGGTATCATTCGTTGAATCATCTTCATCTTCATGCTTGTTTTACTTTTCATACCTTTTTTTGTATTTATAAAATTATTCATCTTCATTATCCAAAAAAAATGAAGATTAAATATGGATTAAAATGAAGGTTGAAAATGAATTAATGAAGATTGAATATTTAATTAATGTTATAATTTAGTTGTATAGTCACACAGTTGAAGTTGTATAGTCATACTCGTTATGTTGTAGGATCACAGTCATTATGTTGTAGGATCACACCGTTTATGTTGTACAGTCACACAGTTAAAGTTGTATAGTCACACTCATTATGTTGTACAATCACGCAGCTGTACACTCATTGTAGTCACATATTCAGTTGTATGTGTGATTTAGATTGATTGTGTGTTTTGTTGCAGCGAAATAATTGGTGGAAAGAGGAATGTTGGTAAAAGGGGCGGTGGGAAGAAGAAGGTCATGGAAGATACAGCGATCGATCACGTAATTGGACAATGTATTGTTGCGAAGATTAAAATGAGGTTGAATATTTAATGAATGTTTAGATAATTTGTTCTGAATCGTATGTATAATCATCTTTCTAATTATGAATGTGACTTTGCAAATGATTATTGAAGAATAATTGACTATATGGCTTTTATTTTCCATTTTACGGTTTCAGTTTTGTAGTCACACACTTTAGGTTGTACAGTCACACTCATTATATTGTATAGTCACACTCATTATATTGTAGAATCACACAAAATCTTGCAGTGATTAGTGTATGTAATCATCTTTGCTAATGATGATTGAAGTATAAATAAGTACGAGTATAATTTAGTTGTATAGTCACAGAGATTATATTGTATAGTCACACAGTTGAAGTTGTATAGTCATACTATAGTCACACAGTTAAAGTTGTACAATCACACTCATTATGTTGTACAATCATGCAGTTGTAGAGTCATTGTATTGTAGAATCACACAAATTCTTGCAGTGATTAGTGTATGTAATCATCTTTGCTAATGATGATTGAAGTATAAATAAGTACGAGTATAATTTAGTCGTATAGTCACAGAGATTATGTTGTATAGTCACACAGGTGGAAGGATAAGTGATTTTGCTATAGACCTCGCGTGATTAATTATGAAACCAGAAAATAGCGATGAAAATATATTTACATTGGACAAAGTCCATCCTTTACATATAGTACGTCAAACATAAAAACATTCTAACCCACCAAACATCATTTACACATAGTACGTTCATTCTAAAGCAAATATTTTATCTCACATAAACATACAAGAGCTTAATGATGGTCTCCGGTACGTGCGCAACAATACATTGTCCAATTACGTGGTCGGTCGTTGTATCTTCCACGACCTTCTTCTTCCCACCGCCCCTTTTACCAACATTCCTCTTTCCACCAACTATTTCGCTGCAACAAAACACACAATCAATCTAAATCACACAACACAACTGAATATATGACTACAATGACTCTACAACTGCATGATTGTACAGCATAATGAGTGTGACTGTACAACTTTAACTGTGTGACTCTACAACATAATCTCTGTGACTATACAACTAAATTATACTCGTACTTATTTATACTTCAATCATCATTAGCAAAGATGATTACATACACTAATCACTGTAAGAATTTGTGTGATTCTACAATATAATGAGTGTGACTATACAATATAATGAGTGTGACTGTACAACCTAAAGTGTGTGACTACAAAACTGAAACCGTATAATGGAAAATAAAAGCCATACAGTCAATTATTCTTCAATCATCATTATCAAAGTCACATTCATAATTAGAAAGATGATTATACATACGAATCAAAGCAAATTAGTTAAACATTCATTAAATATTCAACTTTCTTTCATCCATATTCAACCTTCATTTTTTTTGTGAATAATGAAGATAAATAATATTATAAATACCAAAAAAAAGAAGGAATGAAAAATAAAACAAGCATGAGGATGAAGATGATTAATTATTTTAAAGATGCTCTAAAAAGATAAAAACAAATACCTGAAAATCATCGAGGTTCGGAAGTAGGGATTTGACGAACGTGGAAACTTGAATGTAGATAAAAAAAAATACCTGAAAAAAGTCACACAATTTAAGTTGTATAGTCACACACTTTAAGTTGTACAGTCACACTCAGTATGTTGCATAGTCACACTCATTATGTTGTAGAATCACGCAGCTCTAGAATACCTCAGGATTAGGGTATCATGCGTTTAACCATCTTCATTTTCATGCTTGTTTTATTTTTCATACTTTTTTTTTTGTATTTATAAAATTATTCATCTTCACTATCCAAAAAAAAATGAAAGTTGAATATATATGGATGAATGAACGACTATGACTTTAAAAAAATGAAAATATCTAAACATTCATTAAATATTCAACATCCATTCATCCATATTCAACCTTCATTTTTTTTTTTGGATAATGAAGATGAATAATTTTATAAATACAAAAAAAAAAGTATGAAAAATAAAACAAGCATGAAGATGAAGATGATTCAACGAATGATGCCTTAATCCCAAGGTATTCTACAGCTGCGTGATTCTACAACATAGCGAGTGTGACTATACAGCATAATGAGTATGACTATACAACTGAATATGTGACTACAATGAGTGTACATCTGCGTGATTCTATAACATAATGAGTGTGACTGTACTGCATAATGAGTGTGACTGTACAGCATAATGAGTGTGATTTTGCAATTCTGCAAAAACATTACGCATGACTTGTTCATCTTCATCTTCATCTTCAAGCTCCATTCATCCCACAAAAAAAGAACAACTTCATCTTCAAACTTCATCTTAAAGATGAAGTTGTTCTTTTTTTTAGATAATGAAGATGAATAATTTTATAAATACAAAAAAAAAATATGAAAAATAAAAAGAAGTTTGAAGAAAATGAAGATGATCGAAGATGAAGAAGAAGCTAAAAAAATGAAGATGATCAAAGTTTATGCATAAACATATCTTGGTATAATTATCCGTCATGTTGTGTTAAAAAGAAGCATGATGATGAAGATGAAGATGATGGAGAAAAATGAGCATGAAGATGAAGATGAAGATGAACATATCTTCGTATGATGATCGAAGTTACTACGGAGTATGTTGGGTTAAAAACGCAGTATGGTCGGAGTAGTTGACGGAATATGATCGGAGTAGTTGACGGAGTATGGTCGGAGTTATACGAATGAATGGATCTTGAAGATGGTGATGCTTTTTTTTTATAGATGAAAAGGAAGATGAAGATGAAGATGAGAGAGTATCAAGTGGTAAGGAGTGATCAAAACTAGTGGTAAGAAGTGAGAATTTGATTGAGTGAGAATTTGATTGAGGGAAGGGTTGCTTTTTGCTTTTCTCCTTTTCTCTCTCCACTGCTTCTGTGTCAGTTACTAACATTTACTCTTTTTTTTTTTTTTACATCATTCATCTAAGCCATCCATCCAACCCAAGATCAATGGCCAACAACACAACTTCCCAACTTCCCACTTTTCACCGAACTCCCTTGATCCCTTTTCTATATATATATATATATATTACATGGAGTATATGTTATTCTCATACTTTCAAAGTTTCAATTTTCTACTTTAAACATACAAATGAAATAATATTAACAGTTGATTACTCATATGAGTGATATAATCTTAAATTGTTTAATAGTAGCACATTTTTTTAAAAAACAACTTACACTAATTCATTGTTTTGAAAAAAATTGAAGAGGGATTAACCTTGAAAGTAAAAAAAAAATTATTTAGAAAAATGAAGTGATTATATTTGTTTTTACTTTGATGTTCTTATTATAAGTTTGTTCAAATTATTTTGACCTTTTTTTTTTGTCTTCTATGAAATTTAATTGATTTGTTCTATTTATTACCTGAAGTATCATTATTCATTTGATTATTTCTATATTAAGCATGATGCATTTTGGAGGGAACTTTTTAGTAAGTTGTTATTATTTTAGTTAATAGGGGATTAAATTAATATGACAGTATTTTAATTGAACTTAAAACTTAATTTTATATTAAATAACTTTTCATGGACAACGTGTAATTTTAATTTAATTAATGTTTAGTTAAACATATTCATGATTGAATAATAAATAAAAAGATTACTTTTCGTCACCCCAAATGTCACTGCTTTTTCACAATTGACTAACATTTAATGCTGTAAAAGAACAAAATAGTGATAGTGTTGCAGTGGTTAGGCACAATGCCCCTCTACTTGATGTCTTGGGTTGAAACCTCACTCCTAACATATTTTTATTCTTTTTGGCATATTTAGCTCCCTAAGCCATATTTTCGTCATTGATTATTCATTACACTATTAGACCACAAGAACTTCTTTATATTTTCTCTTACATCTTATTTTAAAATTTAATTTTATAATTATGGAGTACTATTTAACAATTTATTATACTACTATGTGAATCAATATATATATATATATATGAATGAGGAACTTTTCGAGCGATGTGATTGATCCGGTCCGTTGCATCAAAATTCAATTTAGGAAAGTATCGTTAATAATTGAAAAAATCAAGTAGAGAATTTTTTAATTATTATAGTAATATATTTAATCTATCATATTAATGTGATGTTTTACGATTTGCATCTTAAAACC
Source organism: Agrostemma githago (assembly GCA_958450325.1). Taxonomy (NCBI): domain Eukaryota; kingdom Viridiplantae; phylum Streptophyta; class Magnoliopsida; order Caryophyllales; family Caryophyllaceae; genus Agrostemma; species Agrostemma githago. The sequence continues at coordinate 37,726,841 of OY288241.1, read as the reverse complement.
TTTAAATTTCGTTTAACAAAAAATTATCGTAAATAAAATTGTAAAAATGAAATAATTAGATTCTTGGTAAAAAAAATGCTTTCATTTGAGTATAAATTTCATAAAATTTGTTTCATATTATTTGCTCGAAAAAGAGATGAATTTATTACATATAAAAATAGTAAAGTTATCCCACATCGACAAATTATAATAAGGTGATGAAATTCTATATTATAAATAATAGTAATCATCCGTGCTAAGATATCCACCAAAAATCTTTTGAGTCATAAAGAACTCTTAAGATTATAACCTTAAAATTATGATGAGGTTATCAGGGCCGTCTCAAGAAATTTGGAGGCCCGGTGCAAACTTTAAAATGAAGGCCCCATTTGATCAATATTACAGAGTAATAATTTTATAAATAGAATGTCCAAGTTGCATTATGCCATTTTTTTCACAATAAATTTTGTTATTTGAATAATGTTTTTCCCTACCTGTTTAGTAAAACAATCATTTACCTATAAATTTTCTTCCATTGGTGAGTAATTACTTGGTGACTCAATCATTCATTACTATAGTCATATTTATTAAATATCATCTCCAATATCATGTACTCCATAAATCACATTATAAGCATCATACTCTCTATCTCTTTTCGTTTTAATTCAAGACTTTTTTTACTCCATATGGCGCTACGGAGTATAATTTTTATGGGTAAATGAATGGTTATAAAGAAGTTTTAAAAAGAGAAACAAGAAAATTTATATTACAAACTTGTGTTGTTTATTGCAGATATAGCTAAATTATGATCTCAATATGATAAACTTTGTCAATTAACACAAATTTCCATAAAAAGATTAATTAATGAATTGAGTAACCAATAAAATAAAAAGAAGAAAAATGGAGCCACAAGGACTCGAACTCATGCCCTTTTGTAGAGAAACCAACAATTCAACCATCTAGGCAACTTTACACAACTTCAGAAATTGAACACCAAATTTAATATATTAGGCCCCAATAATTTGGAGGCCCGGTTCAAATGCACCTACAGCTCCCCCCATTAGACGGGCCTGGAGGTTATGAAATTCTATAATATATAAATAAGAAAAATTATTGTTTTTGAATATCGACCAAAAAAACTTTTGAGTCTTAAAAACTCTTAATAAGATTACAAACTTAAAATTGTCCCACATCGAAACAATTAAAATAAGATGATGATTCTATATTATAAATAAGAGCAATCATGTGTTCTTTTGAGTTTTAAAAGGAGTTCTTAAGACCGTAAATTATCCCACATCAGAAAAATTATGATAATGAAATTCTATATTATAAATAAACTAATCATTCATTCTTAAATATCAATAAAAAACTTTTCAATCTTAGAAAATATCTTAATAAGACTATAAACTTGAGTAACATAATCTCACATGATGAAACTCTATATTATAAATAAGAAATAAGAGTAATCAATTCTACAATAAGACAATGAAATTTGATTATAAATAAAAGTAATCATCTCTCCAAATTATGATGAGGTGATGAATTCTATATTGTAAATAAGTATAATCTTTCATCCTTAAATATGACTAATAATTCGTTGTTAGAAATTTTTGGAAACTCAATTGAGTCTTATAAACCTCTTAAGACTATAAACTCAAGTAAAGTTATTACAAGAGTTTATTTTAAGACTATATCTAAACTAAAGTCAAAATTATTCTATATCGAAAAATTATGAGCTGATGGAATTTGATACTTTGTATTATAAATAAGATTAATCATTCGTTCTTAGATATCAAAAAACAGTTTTTTGAGTCTTACAAAAGTACTTGAGACTATAAACTTAGGCAAGATTATCTCACATCAAAAAATTATAATAAGGTGATCGAATTTTATTATATGAATAAGACTAATCGCTCATTCTTAAGTTAAATAATATAAAAACAAACTATTTTATTATTATAATTATCCTAATGTTGTCTCACATCGAAAAGTTATAATGAGGTGATAAAATTCTATATTATAAAATAATCATTTGTCCTTGAATATCAACTAAAAGTTTGAGTCTTAAAAATGCTCTTAGGACTGTAAGCTGATGGAAAAGAGAAATCATTCGTGTTTAGATATTAACCAAAAATATGAGTTCAAAAAAGAGTTTTTAAGACTATAAACCTAAGTAGAATTATCGCATATCAAAAAATTATGATGAGCTGATGAAATTTTATATCACAAATAAGAGACATCATTCATTTTAGATATTAACCAAACAAAATTGTCTTATAAAACTTAAAGCTATAAATTTAATTAAAATTATCCCACATCGAGAAATTATAATAAGGTGATGAAATTCTTCTATATTAATACGGAGTAAAAGCAATCATTCGTCTTTAGATATCAATAAGAAATCTTTTGAGTCTTAATAAAAGAACTTTTTAAGAGTATAAACTTAACTAAAATTATTCCACATCAAAAAATTATAATGAGGTGATGAAATTCTACATCATCGATAATACTCCTCTTAAGGCTATAAATTGAAGTAAAATTATCCCACATCGAAAAATTACAAACAAAAAAGTGATGAAATTCTATTATATATAAATAAAAGTAACCATTGTCTTTAGATATCAATCAAAAATCTTTTGAGTCCTAAAAAGAAGTTCTTAAAACTATAAATTTAAGTAGAATAATTATCACACATCGAAAATGATGATGAGATACAATAATAAATAAGAGAAAACATTTGTCCAAAGGTATACTCCGTAATAAGGTGATCAAATTCTATTATATAAATAAGAGTAATCGTTCGTTCTTAACAACTTAGATGGAAAAACAAGCTCTTTTGGGTCTTAAAAAATTTTCTTAAGACCATAAACTTAATTAAGTAAAATTATCCCACACTTTTGAGTCTTAAAAAAACTCTTAAGCTTATAAACTTAAGTAAAATTCCTCACTTCGAAAAATTATTACAAAGTCATGAATTTCATAGACATAAAACAAACATCTTTTGAGTTTTAAAAAAGTTTTTGGGACTATAATAAACTTAAGTAAAAGTTCTCTTTTGAGTCTTAAAAAAGCTCTTAAGACAATAAACATTTTTTCACATCTAAAAGTTATTATCAAGCTATGAATTTCATATTATTTGCTTGAAAAAGTAATGAATTTATTACATATAGAAATAGTAAAATCATCTCACATCGAAAAATTATATTCAGGTGATAAATTTCTGTATTATAAATAAGAATAATCATTGCTCTTTTTTTTTGGGAAAGTGTAAGTAATTGTATTAATAATCAATCAAGTCATATACAAGAATTTGTAATTCTATCGACAAAATTCCTATCACGACTTGTCATATTGCCTTTAGGAATGATATTGATATACCGACTCATTTCTTTTATGATCATATTGCTCACGGCCCTAGGCTTCATCAGACTGCCTTCCATTCTACTTCGATTCCTTTGCTGCCAAATTCCATAAATCAGCGCATTAACAACTCCATTCACAATGCCTCGTTTCAGCTTTGTACCTCTTAGGTTATTGCGCCAAGTATTGCTTAAATTGTCCTCAATTTTAATCCCTAACCAAGCTTCAATCCCTTCCTTAATTTTTCTGCTGTAGTTACACTTACAAAAAAGATGTGACATGTCCTCAGGTTCATCGTAGCATAGGAGGCACTTGTCGTCCGTCGTGATTTGCAAATTGTGCAGTTTCACTTTGGTATTCATAGCTCCATATTGATGCATCCATGCTATCATTCGGTGCTTTGGTATAGACCATTTCCCCCATACCAGCCTGAACCAGTTCGTCTCCTCTTCCTTTTCCCTACACCAATGATAACCTCTGATTGTGGTGTACTTCTTCATCATGGTCCACTCGTTTGTCTCATAACCTGGTTTAAAAAACTCTTTAACTTGGCAGATCTTCCTCCAACTCCAACTCGAGTCAGTGTTTGGTTTGTACTCAAGCCATGGTTTTCCTTTTAAGTATATCGCATGTATCCATTGTACCCACAGCTTATCCGGTTGATTATGAATCCACCAAGACATCTTACCAATAGCAGCCTTGTTCCAATAGTAGTTCTGTGTGATGTTGAGGCCTCCTTCCCTAAACGGCACGCAGATCCGTTTCCAGGCCACCAGTGGCGTTCTCGTGTAAGTACTGCCCCCTTCCCATAAAAAGGTTCGGCAAATTGCATCGATCTGCTTAACCACTCCTGAGGGGCACGAAAGCTCACGTATGCTGGAAGACTAGTATTGATTAAATCAGTCCTAAGCACGCTTCATAACTACTGGGCGACAACAAAAAAAATTAATAATCATCTACTGGGTGAAATAAGACTACTAGCTGGAAGACTAGTATTGATAATCATTGCTCTTAGATATCAAAAAAAAAATATTTTGATTCTTAATCTCTTAAGATTATAAAATTAAGTAAAATTATCCCACGTCGAAAGATTATGATGAACTGATTAAATTCTATTTTATAAATAAGAGTAAACATCCGTCCATAGATATTAACCAAACATCTTTTGAGTCTTAGAAAAAGACCATCTCACATCGAAAATTATATAATAGAGCGATGAATTTTCATTATATAATTCGTCCTTAAATATCGACAAAAATTAAAGACCTTTTAAGACTATAAAATTAAGTAAATTTTACAATTTGTATGGAGTACCTTAGTCGTATCCTTGGAGTAGCAACGAGTCAGATGCCCTTTAAATTTCACCCTCTTTGCAAGCAACTGAAGTTAACACATATGATGTTCGCTGATGATTTGCTCATGTTCAGTAAAGGCGATCCACAATCGATTATGGTTATTTTGCGAGCTTTTGCATCCTTCTCCCAAGCATTTGGGCTTCGCATGAATAACCTAAAATCTGATGCCTATTTCTGTTGTGTTCCCTTGGACATTAAGGCTGATATCCTAAAGGTATCAGGTATAGTGGAGGGTAAATTGCCATTCTGATATCTTGGGATTCCGATTACGGCTGGTCGTTTATTGCAGGAGGACTGTTCTATTCTTATTGAGAAGATTATCCAGCGTATTCGGAAGTTTGGGGCGAGAAAGTTGTCATATACGGGTCGTTTGACCCTTGTCAATTCTGTGCTGACTTCCTTATATATATATTGGGCAAATACCACCATAATTCCAGCGGGTATTATGCATAGAATCGAATCCATATGCCGTAATTATCTATGGGATGGGGGGGTCAATTTTAACAGAGTGCCCATGGTTGCGTGGGAAAAGATTTGTTTGCCAAAAGATGAAGGGGGGCTCGGTATTAGACAAGGGAAGATTTGGAATGTAGCAGCAATCGGGAAACTCGTGTGGTGGATTTACTCTAAGCCGGATCATCTATGGGTCAAATGGGTCCATATACATTATATGAAAGGGAAGGATTGACATGATTAAGTTCCTGACAATGATGTTGGCTGGAATTGGAGGAAGGTATGTAAGGCAAAAGACAAATTGGAGGCTGGTTTCGTGAATGGGAATTGGGTTGTGCAGCAAGGTGATTATACGATCCAAGGAGCATACGAGTGGCTTCGTCATCGCGCGCCTAAGGTGCAGTGGTGGCACTATGTGTGGAACAAGCACTCTATCCCCAAGCATTTCTTTATTAGTTGGCTCATTTTCCATCAATCCTTGAAGGTAAGGAGCACCTTATATAAGTTAAACATTGTAGATAATCCTTGGTGTCCACTTTGTCAAGATAAAGAGGAAACACATATACACCTCTTCCATGAATGTGCGTATAGTTCGAAGATAATGGAGAGACTTGCTATGCGATGGGAGATGCAGGATCCTCGTGGGGATTGGTACCAGTGGGTTCATTTGAAGAGATGGTCTAAATTTAGGAAGCAAATTTGTTGGAGTGTGCGTGATAAATGCCAGGTACTATGCAATATGGATGCAACGGAATGCGGCTCGATTGAATGGGTATGTTCTGCATCCGCAGACTATTACAGATAGCATTGTGCACCAATTGAATCAACGTTTTAGAACTAGCCTAAAAGGATGTATTCCAAATAGAGATATGTTATGGATAGCTAGATGGAGCTAGATTGAGTAGTAGTTGTCGAAAGTGTATATTGGAAACAATATTGTAATTTGGTGATTTTAATGAAAGCTTACAATTTACCAAAAAAAATATAAAATTAAGTAAAATTTTCTCACATAGAAAGAATAATGTCATTGAAAGAATGGCGTCATATGTATAAATTAAATATTTCTCCCTTCTATAGTCGTAGTTATAAGTAAAAATTGAGGTTAATATAGTAAAAAGCTTGGACCAAATAAAAAAATATTTGCGATGGGAAGAAGATAGAAAGACAGACGAAAATAGAATAGGTAAGAAGATAGAAGGAAGGAAGAAGTCCTCTGTAGTATAATCGTATCACATTGAAAGATTATCATAAGGATGATCCTATGATTATAAATTGAAGTCATTATTGGTTCTTAGATATCAACTATCAACCCAAATATTTACCGAGTATTCTCTTAAAGAGAGATATTACGAGTTTTAAATACAATGCACGTGTATAATTTAATTTGACATTTTATAACCTCCCTAAAAACGCATTCACGTATGTGGATAGTATTCATTTTACTATTAGACGACATACACTTACCTTCGACTTACTTTCTACATGTTGTTGCGTAGTCTCACAAATTTATGCAATCCTCTAACTTGGTGTCATTATCATTGTCACTAAAAATCGGTTCGTGCATTGCACGGGCTTTCCAACTAGTAAATTATATTATGATGAAAAACATAAATGTGCTTATTTTAATAACTAGATCTACTTTTCCTCAAAAAAAGAACTAGATCTACTATTTTCATAAATATCAAATACACTATTATTATGTATCATAAATAATAATTTGATCATTTCATTTAATAAGTGAATTTATATTCATGTGTAAGAGAAATACAGAGTATAAAATATAGTAATTGATAATGTTGTTCATTTAATTATATGGTTGCATGAAATTTATTTAGTCCTCATGTTCGAATAATATACCTTTGATGAATAGGTTTTTTAAGCGATATTGATGTTTATGGTAAAAAATTATCTTATACTCTAGCAATTCTATTATACTTTATTTGTATTGATGCTATTAAAATTTATTGCTCGGTTATGAGCGGTTGGCATGTTAACATGGGGTTATATATGATGCCCAGATATTATCTTTTGGACCTTGTTCCATATTATATATGGTATGGCTAGAGTATACGATATCGAGTAGATTTTAGGTTATTAGTCTATTCGAGAAGAGCAATACCAAACTGGGTAGGTTTCAGGTTATTGGCCTACTTAGTACCCTGGCATAGTTTCAGTTTATTGGCCTACTAAGGGTTGACCGTTCCATATGGAATACTCTTATGAGTCTATGGATATGTCGTTTGGGGGTCAAGGGTCCACACTTTTGCGCCTTAACTAGATATTTTGTCCCTCGAAAGTCTAGCCAGTCTTAGACATTGGTTCACGGTTATGTGTCTTATCATAGGGTTATTTTGGTGTCAGGTTATTGGTATCGAAGTTTAAGGTTTCAGGTTACTGGCCCTAGACGGTGCTCGTTCTTAGCTCGTGTTATTCTATATATTTTGGTTTGAGTTCTGGAAGGGCGTATCAGTTTTGCATTATATTTAGTTATTTGTTTATTTGTTTGTTTATGACTTGGTATTATTGACGTTGTTATGTATTTTTTGCTACTAATATTTTATCACATGTTATGATGAACATTATATGTTATCATGTTTTTGAATGGATTATATATATTATCTCTTATTATATTCTCATAACTATGATGAGATTTTCATCAGTCACAACTGGGAGAACTCCTAGTTACTCCCCAGTCCCCAATGACGATGGACTTTTATTTTATTTTTCAGATTGATGTGCTACTTGGTCGTGAATGGGGTTGACTTGAGAGAGAATAAATATTGAATAATATGTTGAATAATTGAACATTGTAGTTTTTTTTATCGGGTTTCAATTCCGAGAGTAGTTGTATGCATTAAGACATATTATTATCTATGTTGGTAACACTCGGATTTAGTTAACCGTGGTGTTTCCGCCACCATGGTATATTATTAATATAAGACGCTATAATTAGCTATCTTATTCCTTTTGTTAAATCCGGAGAGTTACACGACCCTTCACCCAAACGCCTCCTACAGCGTTGGTGGTGACAACCCAAACCGCCACCCACGGCCCCCACGCCAACGTGGTTGTTTGGTCGGCAAGATGACGGAGTTCGACGACATGGATGATTTCGGTGCTAGTGTTTTAGGTGGTGGTGGTTTATGGGTGGGTTGGATTCAAGGTTTTTTTAGAGAGAAAATTAAAGAGTTAACTTAGGGGTTGTGGAAATGACATGGTTAAATCAGTAAAATATCGTTAGGATTGAGTAAAACTCCGTTAGGAAAAAACACTACTCTAAATAAATTACTGATATATGTATAATTAAATTTTATTCAAAAACTCTGATTCATCTGAAACTCTCCATCATCATTCATGCAAAAATCTAAAATCATCGAATACAAAGCTAAATCTTCATAGAGTAGTTGATAGGAAAAAAAAATATGTACATATCTATAAGTAATTCATGTTAAAATTTACCTCGAAATATTATTAAATACGTTTTTCTTTCTTGATGGTATCGTATAATTGGTGGATGCGTCTTTTCATCTTGATGGTATTGTTAATTGCTTCAAATTTTTCATTGTAGAGTGAAATCTGGAGAAGAATTGAGAAAGTGGAGAGAGCGTCGATGTTTAAAGGTAGATTATTAGAAGGTTTCAGCTATTTTGGCTTTTTTTAAATATTAATTGCACTTGGTTGTACAATACTATTGTACAACCAGATGTATAATCCTATTTTCCCAGGAAAAAGCCAAACAACAAAGGAACGAAAAGAACAGAGAGAAACACAAAGCCAAAAATCGACATAGCAAAACCTTGTCTGGAATCCTTGGACCATTCCAAACCATAGATTCCATGCTTGGATGGTTCAACATCATGCTCTGAATTTGAAAGATAAATATACATGCTCCAGATAACTGATGACGATGATTGCTGTATCTGTGCTGATGCCACTGAGAACATTATGCACCTCATTCAGAGGTGCCCTTTTACTGGAAGTCTAAAGCAGGCAACTATGCAGAAGATAGGCTAGTCGGGCAATCTTGACCTTGAAAATGAGAGAAGACAAAGAATGAGGGGTTCTAAACTCCAACGAGCAGTGAAGATTGGAATGCTAAATGCAATCAACTACTCCCTCCGTTTCAATGAATTGTTTGTCTTTTCTTTTGGCACCAAGGGTAAGGGATCCAATGAGGAGGTGACATGTGGAGCAAAACTCATGAGAAGGGTCAAATTGCATATAAAAAACATTCCTAAAATAGAAAGGCAAACAATTCATTGAGACGCCCCAATATGGAATAGGCAAACAATTCATTGGAACGGAGGGAGTATCACATTTGGATGCAACAGAACAAGAGCAGAATTGAATATCAGCCGATACGACCTGAATATCTAGCTAATAGGATTATTTCTGAATTCATTTTGTACTGTAGTGGAAGATGCAATCAAAAGTTTAGCATGAGGGATTACAATTTCATATCTAGCCTTATGAGGTTTTCTTTGTAAATGATGTACTTACCATATCATTTATGAATATACTTACCTTTCACCAAAAAAAAATCGACATAGCAGAGAGTGGGGGAGGGGGGCGAGGGGAGGGGGAAACACACTCTAGCATCCGATCAGGACACGAAAGGTCCAAATGTATGGACGATTAGACCACACAACATGCAAACGGACCAGAAAAACCACAAAAAAGGGAACATACCGGCCTCCACGAAGAAGACGCAACCAACATGCCAAAGAACCAGGGACCACTACAGACCCAAAACGGGCGAGAATGGTCGGACGACATCGGCGATCACCGAACCTAACTCCCACAGATGAATACAGGTCTGATCCAACGAGACACCAAACATAAACAACGAAAAAAGAAGGCAGGGACATCAGATCGGATAGACAAGAGGCACATGCAAATGGAAATCAAAGTTGCAAATTATTATGATCGAAGGGCCGGAGATGGAGCTAAATGAGCCTCATTCCCGACAAAGGTTGGAAGGTAGCAGGAAAGATGGTTGGTGGCGGCTGTAGTGGTGAAAATAAGGGTTTTTTTGGAGTTACTTTTAGAAAGAATGTGGAAATTGTAGAGAGAGAAGCAACTTTTTTTTGGTCGTCGTCCCCGTCCCCTTCATACTTCTATGAACACATTCCCACATCTAATACGATCATTTGTTTGGTTCGTTTACTTACTCCTTACTAATTACTCCATATTTTTTCCACTACATTATTCGAGCCGTTATAACGAACGAGTATTTATTCAGTTTTTCGTTTAATAGGTAACTAATACATCTTTCCAAAAAATTGAGATGTCATCCACAGAATTTGTAACACCCCGTTATTTTGTGAGTTACTTATAAGATGTTACTTTTCTATTTTATTTAAATCAAATTTTAAGTTGGAAAAATATTTTCAATTATTTTCAATGTCGTTATAAAGTTTAAAGTATTTTGGACCATTTTAGAGTAAACCATTTTTGGACTATTTTAAATGTGGATCGTTATTTATAAACGGACTTGAAATTCTATTTAAAACACAAAGAAAGAAAGAAAAAAAAGGAAAAAACTAATAAAAATGTACCCAAACCCCTTCCACCATGTCCTCTTTCTTTTCCCCATATAATTCTTATTTTCCTAACCCCTGTGCCGCCTTTCTCTCCGATTCCAACTTTTCCTTCATCATCTGAAAATCTGGTCTCCATCCTTTGCTTATGCTTGTCCGTTTTGGCTTCCTTTTTATCAAATACTGTAAGTGTTTTATTTAACTAATCTCTTTATTTCTAAATCTTAAATCTCGATTTTTGTTATCTAAAACCGTGGTGTCGATATTTTTGTACCGTCATTGTCGGGATGTGGCGTGAGTCCTTATTGGATTGAAGTCTGGGTCAAACCATTGAGACTATTTGTGCCTTGCCATCTTAGACTTGAACAGATCATTGTTTTGTGTGGAATATGAGTGAGTCGGGTGTTTCGAGTTGAGCCTATAGGGTGTGCGGCCTTGAACTATGTTTTACGGGTTGGAATTTGTGAATATGGAGGGCGAGCGTTTTGGTGCCTAGTCGTCGGTGTTGTCTATGCTATTGTGTTTTGGTTGTGGTGCCGATTTATTCGGTTATGTTGGGAGCAGTTGGAGCAAGTACAGGAGAGGGAGAGTAGAGGTTTAGATTGATGCTGGTTATTACGCAACACCCCGAGAGTAGAAATGGAGTAGTGTGCAGGTACATATTTGGACTTAAGTTATAAGTCAGGTGTTTTGGGTTCTTCTGTTATATTTAGGGATAAATATGAGTTTAAGTTTGTACTTAAGGAGGATGTCAACCATTATACTCGGTACTATACTAGTTTTGAGAGACTTCTATCTGTTAATAGATTGAGACCGTAATTTTATAAGTGAGTTAGATTAGTTATTGAAGCATTTATAGGAGTATTATTTGTAGCTTTTGGGTTTGAGGAGAAAGAACTCTTGGATTAATATTAGCCGACTTTTTGACCGTCTTGAAAGGTAAGGACGTTTTACCCTTTTCATTTTTAAGTAAAGAGCATGTTCAGTTTAAATTATATTTTTAAATGGTTTTGTGAATTATTTGGTCAGTGAATTTTCATAATACTCGTAATATTTGGATATTGAACTTTGTGAAACAAGTCACACATTGATATTGTTTTGGTAATGTTTTTGGTGACTTTGGAAGCTCTGTTGGTATTGTTGGTTTAAGGTGCGTCTGAGACGTTTCTGGGACTTCGTCCCGAAACTAAACTTTTGGCCAGAGTTGTTTTGAGTGGGGATTGTCCCGAGTGGGGATTGTCCTGCCCCCACATGCTAGGAAGTTAGACATTTTCTCCTTTAGTAGCCTCATCCTACTAACTGTCCAAATGTGAGAGATGCACACTATATAAGTCGAGCTAAGCACAAGTGATACTTGTAGACCGTGCATGGATAGGACATTGGCACAGGTGGTGAAAAATATATTTTGGTTGGTTTTCGGTTTCGACTACAGTTTTTACAATATTGTGTTCTGGTACCAACACAATGACTACTGGAACCTGTACCTATTCGTGAATTTGGATACAGTTGATAGATACACTTGATATGTTGCATGACTGCATTTTGGTTTCGGGTTTTGTTGAGTAGGAAGGATTTTGACTATTTAACTTTGTCTCCGTACTATTTATATTATATTGGATTTTGGTTTGAGATTGTTTTAAACCGTTTCGGATTTTGTAAGACTGTCTTTCGCCGCAACGTTTTCATTTAATTAATTATCGAAATTCTACTTCCTTTCAATTATTTCTATCAAACTTCTTTTTCGGTTGATTTATATTATTTTATTTGCCTTGCACTGGGCTTTGTGAGCTGATTGTGAAGTAACAACTTTGAGTTTCCTATTTCAGTTAATTATTTTGGTCGCAAAAATTTAGGGCTGTTACAGAATCGAACATGAAAGTTCTTTTCTTTTGTTTTGCTACAAAAATGTGTTTCAAAATAACGAAATCGTGCTTCTTATATTTTTACAAGCCAGTGCAAGTATACGTGCATGTTTTTTTTAACGTACCACATCTATATAATGTTATATAAATTGCTTTATCGGGATGACTATTGGTACACGCATTTACCCCAACAACTCCTTCATTTTGTCCACCTTTCATTCTTCACACCCAACATCTTAAGTTTCTATGCATTTGTCCACCAACCACCAAATAAATACCTTAACGTAAATAGGTAGCGAAGACGAGACCCTTCATTTTTATACGCACTTGAAATTTAATGTCTTCACTGCCCTTCGTATAGGCTTTACGATCGTATGTAGTAATTCATTTATGGATTAAAGGACTATAAAAATTTTACGTTCACACCCCGTGACGTGTGACTTCTCAAGGTTATTATCGTAGTTACCCTAAATAGGTAGCGAAGACGAGGCCCTTCATTCTTATAGGCACGTGAAATTTAATGTCTCCACTGACCTTCGTATAGACTTTATGATCGTACGTAGCAATTCACAATTCATTTAGTGTATGTGTTAAAGACTATAAACATTTTACGTTCACACCCCGTGACATTTGATTTTTCAAGGTTATTACAGTAGTTAACCAATGGAACAGGGAGAAGAATGGGTAAGCTGTAAGACGTCTCTTACTCGAACTGGTTCAACTCTCACTTGCACCATAGTGCAGTGGCCAGGAACGGGGGAGTATTTGAAGGCGAAATAGTATGGAGACGGATGATCAAAGGAAGCTGCTTGAAGATGTGTTTGGTAAATCTGTGTCATCGGATTCTGATACATATCCAGAAGTTGATCCTTCTTCTTGGACACCTTCATCCATGAACCCTAACGCCGATTGGGTAGGCATTCAATCAATCAATGGTTTATGGGTGTGCTCTGACTTTCTCTCTTCCAACGACCAGTCTTCCCTCCTCTCTGCTATTCACAATGGTACCTCACTCAATTCTACCTGTTCATTTGGAATGTGTGATACTATCTCAATTGAATTTATTTTTTCGACTGCAGAAGGATGGTTCACAGAGGAGTCTCACAACCAGGTTTGTTGTTGAGCTTTCTGTGTCACTGATGAGTTATTTATCCGTTGGATGGATTGCGTAGGAGTGTTGTGTGTTGTGAGAATGGAGACGAACTTTGTTCTGCTTGCTTCTGTGAAATGTGCTGAATGCTTTTCTGCTTGGAACTACCCATTTCAATCAGGCCTTTTTAAGTATGCAACTGCTTGGTATAAATGTTTTTGTGAATAGTCTTCTCTGTTCCGCGGATAAAATTTGTCATTCGTGTCCGGGGTGTCATAGTTTCTACCATGCATGACATTTACAATCCATCTCAGTATCTAACCAAACAACTATTGATAAGCATGGGGTCTAACTCTATACCTCTATGGTGTTAGAATTCATTCCATTCCTATTGTTTGATGCAAACGAAGTCACTAAGGTATCCTCTCTTTTGGATATTGTCAAATATTACTAGCATCTCTAATGGATTATATAGATTAATATGAAAATTAATTAAAATACCAAATGATTAAATTATATTCTTTGCTAAGAAATATTGTTGATGTGATAGGAAATAGAATAAAGGGGAGAAGTGGAGAAAATATGAATTCATAGGATAAATTGTTCTACTCTATATGCCTTTGAATAAGTTTTTGACTTTTCATTTTAGTTTTTTTTTTCGTCCAAAAAATCGCACACTAAGTTGTGTTACAATATAGGAGAAGGGGGATTCAAACAAGGACCTATTGTCCAGAGTACCTGTGTCTTAGCCACTAGACTAAGACATCTTCGATCCATTAGACTAAAACATCTTCGGTTCCATTTTACTTCATCTATCTAAAAGCTTCACACTTTGCTTTATTCCCTTTTTAGGCAAGCTCTTGGACAAGTTATTTGTCGTGACAAGATGACATGTATGAAGAAAATGCCACCAAAATTACACCCACTTGCATACCCTTCATTACTATTTTATAAGTAATGAAACTCATTTGACCCCTTCTCTTTGACATGTACCCACTTGCATACTCCTTAGTTTTAGTACTTCCTCCTATTCTGAGTATTCCTCCCACTTTCCTTTTTGAGCTTAGTTGGTTTTCTTCCCACTTTCCTTTTTTGGAAATAATTTTAATCATTCTTTATTCTTCCTTCAATTCTTTATTCTTTTCCTCCACACCTAAACCCAACACTTTTTCACTTTATACCCCACCTTTTACACTTCATACCCCACTTTCTATTCATCTCTCTTACTTTATCTCCACCCTTATTATTATTTTACTCCCCTCCTTGGTCCCCCCCCAAAAAAATGGGGAGGAATACTCTGAATAGGAGGGAGTACTATATAGGCGGTAGTTCTATCTTTCTCTCATAAAAGTTGTGTGTGGTAAATGGGTAATTGTTGGTCTCTCTAACGTGGAATATCTATTGTTATGTTTCTATTTTCTGCGCCTTTACTCTAATCCTATCCCTTTCCAGTAGTCATGGACTAACTGCTGTTGCCTTTGCAATATGATGGACTTTCTATAAGGTGGCTCACTAATCTATCTGTGTCTCTAGAAACAGTTTAACATACCACTCAGTCTATGCATCTGGTAACACAAACAAGGTGATGCTTTCCATGAAATAGGTGTAGGCTTTAAAGGGATAATGCTATTGTTTATTTTTTTTCTTTTTATATGCCTAATTTAGTTTTATGAAATATGTGGTGTTCTTGGTGCAGGCTATGAGGTTTGGAGATCTTCCATCTTGGGCGGTTAAGCTTTCTGACCACATATATAAGGCTGTCTGTATTGGCGGAAAGGAAACAGATATAGGAGGATTACATTCTGCTAATGATGTTTGTATACTGCCATCGCACTTGCTGCAGAGGGATCCATTGTTTGACCAACTTATTCTCAATGTATACCAGCCAGGTGAGGTGCGACTTTGCTTTTTATTGTGAATTTAGGTAATCATTTTCTTCTGGTCATGATGAGTCGCTCATGGCTTCATGCAATGGATTTTGCTTTCACTGTCTTTGCAATATAGTGTATCATGACCTTTTTGTCAGCTTACATCGATCTGCCGGAGTACCACTTTTAGTAAATTGGTCTAGTTTGTTTATACTCTAAGGCACATCTTTTTTCGTGATATGAAAGAATACTATGTTAAATTTCACCTACAATGGTATCAGCTACTCATGCAAGTGCTTAGAATCTTTTTTCTTTGCTGAATTGCTCGTGTATATGAATATTTGATAGTTCCCAATTAACTTTTCATGCTGATCTGATTTATAGGGTCTCAACTTTTGAGCTAGTACTTGTTAATAATGGCTGGGATAATGCAGTTTAGTAACTAGAAAATAAAAATCGATGGTGTTAACCAAAAATTTGACATTTTCCATTTGTAAGGGGAGGAGGTGACTATCCTTATGACCTGTAAATTGATCTGGTAAAATATGGTTATATGATAACACGGCTATCCTTTGTTAAGATCCTTTCAACGTGGATGGGATTTCCGAACATCACCACAGTATATAGAGATAGCTTGGATATATGTATTCAGTCTTCCAAGTATCTTTATTGTCCTTCTTACAACTTTTGGACATCCTATAGAATAGCCAATTGGTGGTCATGAATAAACTCAAAGTGGATGCAAAAGAAAGCTGAGTCGCCTTGTACACAGTATTTACTTCCTCTTGTTCCCCCACGTGCTTTACATGTTTCTGAACAAAGTCAGTTAATGAACTTACATTAAACTAATTCACTTTAGGTTAAGTACTAAACACAAGCTACCACTACCCCTCCCACTAATCTATCAATCTCCCACCAAGCCATCACTGTGATCTTACCGGAGTAAACACAATACACTCTCACCACATCTGCACCGCCTCAGGCTTCCGTTACATCGCTGGCTACAGGCCAAAAGCGGGTGAAATATGGGGAGGAAGAGTGTCAGTTGGGGATCAGAGTAGCCGAGTGGGTGGCGGCTTGTGTGGAGTAGAGTGGCTGATTGGTGGTTGCTGTGAAGGTTGGCAAGGTTGGAACTTGGAGGGAGGGTATTTTAGATAATTTATTTGGCTGATTTTGTTATAATTGGTGGATTATTAGTGGTAATTACTAGACCTAGCAAAGTAAAACCGAATCCCGAAAAACCAGTCGAAAACAACTGATTTGATAACCGATCGAACACCTGATATATATGATTAACCCGATCTTAGATCTGAACCCCGATTCAATCTGAATCGAATTGAAATTGAACGGAACTCAATGTAACTGATTAATACCCGGACCAGAATAATATACTTGAAGTGATAATCACTGAATTTATTGACCTGATTCATGAAAACTTATTTTCTTACAAAAACACCTTCAATATAGGATTCGTTTGATTGAATTTTTATTTATTAATGATAGTTTCAATTATCACGCACAAATTTAAAAGTACTCCGTATAACAATTTTTAGGCCAATTTTTTTTAATCTTTTAAGTCAAGAAAATTATGACTAGTATCACCTGAATTGATAATGACTTAAGCCGACTCGAAATAACACAAATCGATAAAAGTGGCTAACCGAAAAGAGCCCGATCGAAATCGAACCGAAAGCGAAAGTAAGGTCAACCCGATTGTAACCGAAACGATTTAACCCGGTCCAAAACGGAACTGAATCTAGTAATTACCGGAGTGATTTTACATCAAATTGGGAAGAACAAAAAAATGTGTCCCTCAAAGGTATATGGGAGGAACAAAATGAACCAGAGGAGTAATATAAACATATACTCCCTCCATCCCACTATCTTTTTCCCACTTTCCTAAAAAGGAAATCCCACTAACATCTCCCCATTTACTTTATTTCCTTATTTGGTTAATTTACTTTACCATATTATCCTTCTCCATACTCCCTCCGTTCCAACCAATAGTATACATATGCTTTTTGCACAAGATTTTAGGTGGTGTGGGATAGGGATAATTTGTTGTTGAACTTACTATTTTACCCTTTGTCAACTTTTAATAGGGTTTGAGGGTTGGATGGGGTGGGGAGTAAGAAGGGTTATTTAGGTAATTTAATAATTAAATGAGTATACAAATAAGGAAATGTATACAATTGATTGGAACGGACCTAAAAGGAATATGTATACTATTGGTTGGAACGAAGGGAGTACTACCTATTTACACATTATGTCATTCATATTAGTTGAATTGAGTCCACTTGCATTTATTTATAATATTTTCTCTAAAAATTGGACCCACTAGCAATATTATATATTTATCCTTAAGAGATGTGCCCATATCAAATGGGAACATCTCTTTGGGATGGAGGGAGTAATTACTAAAATACTAGTATAGGCCCCGTGCAATTATGCACGGTATTAATAATAAATTTATTTTATACTGTAATAATATTTCTCTTTAGATTTAAAATAAAAAATTTAATATTTTAATTTTAAATGTGTCTATTAATTGGCAACTGTGTACTTCAAATATAAGAAAATATTTTTAAAATTGTAAAATTAATCAAGATAATTGAAGGCTTGAAATGTCATTAAATGATATTTTAGTAAATATAATGTCGATAATGTATATACTTCATGTATGTAAGCTCGTAACTCGACATATTCACTTTTGCTTCAATATACCGTAAAATGTATTAAACATTTATTAAAGATTGTATAATAATGATTTTTTTAGTACTTCACATGTCGTGAAACACCATTTAATATCACGTAAATGAAAGATCATTTTACAAAATGTATTGTCTCATGTGTATTTTTTGTGTGAAACAGTGTGTCCTCTTGTATAGTTTGTGAAACTTTTTCATATATAAAGAGTTTAATGATATACTTTGTATTTTGAGTATTGACTTAAAATTAAATTAAAAAAAACTCATTTTGAAAATAAAATTTCAACTCTAAATAATCAATTAATTTGTACGTTTGTAAGTATGGTAATAGTAATTTGTACTCCGTACAATATAATATTACATACATATGATAAGTAGGTATATGGGTAATATAAATATGGGTCTATATATTATTTGTACAATAGTAGTATATGGTAACACTATTATTTTGTACAAATTAATTATGGTATTATTTAATATACTTGCCATATATATGTGGGAAAATGTATTGGGCGGGAAAACTTTTAATGTGGTGTCGACACGTAGACATATTTTTAGGTTTTCCTATTCTTTTAGTAGAAGAGGGATTCCTTGTAACTATGGTGGTAGTATGTTCAGTTAGATCTGTTGGTATGCATTCCTCTAATTTATTGAATAGTTATCTTTTTCCATTTTGAGGTGTAGTGTTCTAAGTTTTTCTGTTATTGCAAATCTTTTTAATGTGTGTTGAAAATCATCTATTTTTCTTTCCTTTGTTTTTATCCAAAAGTAATACATAACTGTTGAATGAATCGGAGGAAGTAATCAATTTACCTATCAAAATGAGAGGTCATTGGAATATAAATCGCTCAATGGATGCTTCCTTTTTGTGTCTAGAGTAAAATTGAATGATCTGTGGAAATATTATGCAGGGCATTTGCGCACATGTTGATCTAATGCGATTTGAAGATGGGATCGCAATAGTCTCATTGGAGTCTGGGTGTGTCATGCACTTTTCACCTTTGGAAAGCTATGGGAAGGAAGATCGGTTGGCACCGAAAATTCCTGTTGAGCTGACTCCAGGGTCTCTTGTCATCATGTGGGGAGATGCTCGCTACAAATGGAAGCATGAGATAAATCGAAAACCAGGGTTTCAGGTTTGGCAAGGGCTGGAAATGGAGCAGAGTAGGAGGACTTCTATAACTTTGAGGAAGCTCTGTATGACCGAGTGAACTGACGGAATTAGTAGCGACCTATGAAGAACATCCGCATCAACCAAAAACCCAAACCGATGCAACCTTTAAAGACTTAACTAGAAATGACCCAACTTAAATGAACTCTTTGGTCTCGGTTGCATTAGCTGCAAACTAAATTCAAACCTCATGGTTGTATTTAACATTTTCTAGAGCCGATATGCGATTAATCGCGAGACTAGAATACTGTGCCTATTAAGATTGCTATCATCAATGTGGGGTGGACTTTGTGGCCTCTAGAAGGTTTTTTTTGCCAGGTAGAAAGAGAGTTTCATGAAGATAACTTGCTCACTACTACGGAGTATTTTATTCAAGGCTATAGGGATAAAAGACAGAAAAAGAAACATAATGAAAATGTGAAAATAAAGATCTTTTTCGGCGAAGTGTATATTTTTATATAGCATTCAGTTTAGCATACAGTTTAAGATACAGTACTAGCGAGATTATGAGCTTTTAAATTACAGTTACGTCTAACAAAGGAAATAGACAAACAGTGGAGGGAGTTATTAATACTAAGTACTCCCTCCGTTCCATTTGATTCCATACGTTTTTCATTTACATCCGTTCTATTTAATTTCATATATTTCCTTATTTCAGTCCTTCGTGGCAGTCCCTCTAAACACAAATGCTACCCTCGTGTTCTCAGCAATTCAATCAAACAAGAGGACAAAATTTTTGTTAATTGCTAAATAGTCCCTACACAATTCCTAATTTGTGGCATCCTCCTCATCCCCACCAACCATCCCCAATTCCTAGGAAGGGATAATTATTTTACTCCCAATTCCCGGAACCCTTATTTACTCCTTCCAACCCACACCTCGGCAATCCATTTTTTGAAAATGGTTGAGGGACTCTTCGATCCTCCTCAGATCAGCATTAAGATCGTCATCACCATCTTTTATAAACTCACACACACCACACAAACCTCAAACCCCTCAATTAATTCAACTCTCCTATTTAACTCGATTTTCAATCGCTGTTCACAATTCTTTCGATTTTGACGGATTGTTTTTTTTTTGGGTCTGATTTGATAGTTTGGTATAGACCTGTCAAAAACTGACCCGACCCGAAAACCCGACCCGAAACCGCCCGAAAAAAACCCGAAAAAACCCGCCCGAAAATGACCGAAACCCGAAAGTGACCCGACCCGATAATAACCCGAATATATTGGGTCAAAACCCGCCCGAACCCGTTACCCGCCCGAAAATAGATAAATTAAAAAAATATTACTATTATACAATAAAGTTTCTCAAAAACACTAAGAAATATTTTTTTTCCCTCAAAATTTTAAGAAATAATATTTATATATACATCTTTAAAATCATATTTTTATGAGATGATTATTATAATGAGAAAAAAAATCAATAAATCGAGTCAAAGTTCGTCATATATATTCGTACTTCCTATAGAAATAAAATATCAATGTAAATTAAAAGATATATTAAATAAAACATGTTTATTTTCACTAATATCATATATTAAATGAGATGATTAAGAAAATTAAGAATAAAATTGTATTTATGACTAAAAAAAAGTAAAGAAAATTAATGCTTTTAAAGTGCGTTAATAACCCGTATTTGACCCGAACCCGACCCGAAACCCGTATAAACCCGACCCGTATAAAACCTGTATTTTTCAAACCCGAAATACACCCGACCCGTATTTTACCCGAACCCGAAATGACCGAACCCGAAACCCGACCGCCCGACCCGTTTGACAGGTCTAGTTTGGTAGTTAATGTTGAGCGCAGATTATGGAGGGAAGTAGTAGATGGTTAATTACGCTTCTGATTTTATCGTTGTTTGGAGTTTCTTACTGCAGTGGTAATAATTTTAACTATGTTTTTCTTTTCAGTAAAATTTTGTTGGTATTCACTTTGATTGCATTTTAATTAATGGGTTTGATTATACTATGTAATTGAGCTGTTTTGGCTATGCAAAAGTCAGATTTTTTGTGGAATTGAAGTGAACGTTTGAATTGATACTATTAAGAAATTGAGGCTTTTTCTAGGGTTTGACCGAGGTAATTTAAATCATCATCAAGATTGTCAATCCTCATCACTTACTCATAATTTTCCCGCACCATATTATTATAAAATGAATTCCGATGTTTCTTTCATATTTCGTTTCGCTCACATCGTTTCAGTCATCAACTTCCTCTTCGATTTCTTTAAGATTCGGGTAATCATGTCTCAAGCACGAGCAAAAGGTTGGTTGCCATCTCACAATTTTAACAATTGTTGATAGAACATATTTAATTTCAATTTTAGAATGTTCATAGTAGACTTGAGTTTTGATTTTAGGATGTTAATAGAATTAATTTCATAATATCGTTTCGTATTTGTATATGAGTGGTAAATTTTGGTGCATTACTCCGTATCAAGCAACTTGCTCCTGTTACATTAGATGTTCCTCATTTGTATGAATTTTTTACATTTCACATCCTTAAAAGACAATCCTTGCAAAAGTAAATAATTTTTCATCTTTATCGTAACGGTCACTTAATGAGTGGTCATTTTGCAGGAGTTAAATATTTTTTTATTAGGTTGCTCATTTTCAATCAAGTTTCAATCTTTTAGGTAAATTTTTGAGATTTTCCCCATTTTTATTTTTCTTTGATTAAATAATTGATATGGGTATTTATTTCAATTACAATCCGCATTTCAGGTGATCAGAAAAAAAAATACAATGAGGTAATGAACAAGTGGAAGCATCTAAATGAAGTCATTGTAGAGATCTTGGTCAAAATTTTTAATTGCTTCGGAGGTAAATCATTGAAATTTTGTATGTCCATTTCTCTATTAATGATTTTTTATATTAATACGTCGTCTTATAGTTAAGATTTTCAGTGGTGATAATCAGTTTAACCAAACGAGAATCACGAAAAAAAAGGGAGTAATTTCGATTTTTTTCTATAGGACAGCAATTTTGAAATTTCTATTTCACAAAAAAATCATGAAAGTAGTAATAAATAATAATAATTACGGAGTATAAATTAAAATCACGGAATATATTATAATAACTATAATCACGAAGTAAATTTATAATAATTATAAATTAAAATTGACTATCCAAATATAATACTTATAAATTATTTAATCTTTTTTTAATTGACTTATTTCTTAGTGTTTTTGTAACGTTATTTTATTTATTCTTCAAATAAGCTCAAACATTTTTAAGGTTTAAAATTTGAAAGTCAAGAAGAGAGGAAAGTTCTCATTTGTTATATTTTCACTTAATAACATAGGTAATAATTAAAAATAAATTGGTACTGTGTATAAGATTGTCTCAACGTTAATTTTTTTTAATGAAATTAGTTGTTACCGATTTATATATACTCTCTCCAACTCTTTGAAAAAGGTCACATATACAAATTAGTGATTTATATTAATCCTTCAAATTACTGATTTTTTTTAATGGATTTATAATAATGTTTACATATATTTTGAAAATGAGGCAATTCAAAAAAGTTGCAGAGAGTATTAATTATTACTCCAATTTTCAATGTAGTTATAAGTCATTTAATACATGAATTAATAATTTGTATTAATATAATGTTAATGCATACTCACATAGTCGCATTCTTATTTTAAATATATATAAATAAAGGGATAAATAATTGTAATTTGTGTATAATAAATTTGTGTTAGTATATAAATTCTTATTTTAAAAAATTAAAAAAAAGGATAAACAATTGTAATTTGTTGGATGGTGCAGGAATTTCATTTTGTAAGAAATTTTTTTGAAGAAAGTTGATGAGTAATTCACACTGGAGAGTGTTCAATGTGAATTTTCCCTTATCTAAGATTCAAAGTTTTTTTTTAAAGTACTGGTAATGTATTATACTCGGTAATATTTTTTTAGATAATGTTTATCTTTTATATTCCGTATACCAATTTGTATCAATTTAGTTGACTATCATAAAGTCACTACATTGTTGTTATATGTAAACCTAAATTTTCATATCGGATAGTCTCATATGTAAATACTTACGGTATTACTTTTTTTTTTCAAATAAAAATTGGGGGTAACGCCGACTAAAATGTATCGTTTAAATTAAATTGATTTATCAGAAAAATGAGAATCTATAGATCTTATAAATGTAGGAAGTTTCAAAACCCCCCATTATTCCCTTATGAACAGTAACCCACACCCTCTTCACGTGCTGCTCTGCCTCCCCTGCTTCTTCTCTTCCTTCCCTGCTTCCTCCTCCTCTGGCTTCCTCTTCTCCTAATTTTCCCTCCTGCATTTCGTCTTCTCTCCTTCTCCCCTGCGTTCCTCTTCTGCGTCCTTTTCGACTTCTGGTGAGTGTTTTCAATTTTCGATCATTATCGATTTCTGATTTCTGCCATTTTCTAGGGTTTGGTGTTTTCAGATTTCGATATCTCTTCTGCGTCCTTTTCAATTTCTGGTGAGTCCAATTTCTTTGTAGCCCATTTTTTTGGGTTTGGTTGTTTTCTGTTTTCGATCATTATTGATTTCTGATTTCTGCCATTTTTTTGGGTTTGGTTGTTTTGGGCGACTGCGGCTTTGGTTTTCGGTTTTCGTAGATTGGTTATAGGTTTGGACCACACCCATCTGTTAAAGTCCGTGCGACTACCGTTGCTTGGTTTTCGATTTGTTTCGTAGTGTAGAGGATGTTTTGCACCTGTTAGTTTGGGGATGTCTGTTTTTTCTGACTTTGTATCGTTTCCATTTGTTTTTGGTGTCGTGGCGTCGCGTTTCGTAACTGACTTTTTCAGTAGCTGTGAATGTCTAGGGGCGATTGCAGTTTTGGTTTTTGGTTTCCGTCGATTGGTTATAACCAAGGGTTCGTTTCCGATTGTTTTGGGTGTCGTAGCGTCGCGTTTCGGAACGGACTTCATTAGTGGTTTTCAGTGTCTGGGGGCGACTGCGGCTTTGGTTTTCGGGTTTCATAGATTGGTTATAGGTCTGGACCATACCCATTTGTTTTGGGTGTCGTAGCGTCGCATTTCGGAACGGACTTTATCAGTGGTTTTCAGTGTCTGGGGGCGATTGCGGCTTTGGTTTTCGGTTTTCATAGATTGGTTATAGGTCTGAGCCATACCCATCTGTTTTGGGTGTCGTAGCGTCGCGTTTTGGAACGGACTTTATCAGTGGTTTTCAGTGTCTGGGGGCGACTGCGGCTTTGGTTTTCGGTTTTCATAGATTGGTTATAGGTTTGAATCATACCCATCTGTTAAAGTCCGTGCGGCCACCATTGCTTAGTTTTCGATTTGTTTCGTAGTGTAGAGGATGTTTTCCACCAGTTAGTTTGGGGATGTCTGGTTTTTCTGACTTTGTATCGTTTCCATTTGTTTTGGGTGTCGTAGCGTCGTGTTTCGGAACAGATTTTTTTAGTAGCTGTGACTGTGTAGGGGTGATTGCAGCTTTGGTTTTCGGTTTTCGTCGATTTGTTCTAACCAAGGGTTCGCTCCAATTGTTTTGGGTGTTGTAGCGTCGCGCTTCGGAACGGACTTTATCAGTTGTTTTCAATGTCTGGGGGCGACTGCGGCTTTGGTTTTCTGTTTTTGTAGATTGTTTATAGGTCTGGACCATGCCCATCTGTTTTGGTGTCGTAGCGTCGCGTTTCGGAACGAACTTTTTCAGTAGTTGTGAATGTGTAGGGGCGATTGCAGCTGCGGTTTTCTTTTTTTGTCGATTGGTTATAACAAAGGGTTCGTTTTCAGTTGTTTTGGCTGTCGTATCGCCACGTTTTGATACGAACTTTATCAGTGGTTTTCAGTGTCTGGGGGCGGCGGTTGCGGCTTTGGTGTTCGGTTTTCGTAGATTGGTTATAGGTCTGGAACATATCCATCTGTTTTGGTGTTGTAGCGTCGCGTTTCGGGACGAGCTTTTCGGTGGGTTTGAACGTCTAGGGCGATTGCAGCTTTGGTTATTGGTTTTAGTTGGTTGGTTATAGGTCCGGATCGTTTTCATTTTACTTCGTCCCGTAGCATCGCGTTTCGGAACGGACTTTGTCTAGGGTCGACTGTAGCTACGTCGCCACAAAAATGGTAACGACATCGGTTTTTGTTGATTGGTTATAGGTCTGGATTGTTTCCAATTATTTTGGTGTCGTAGCGCCGCGTTTCAGAACTGACCTTTGCAGTGGTTTGGGATGTCTGGGGGCGATTATTGCAGCACTGTTTTTTGGCATTTGTAGATTGGTTATACCCAAGGGTTTGTTTCCATTTGTTTTTGGTGTCGTATCACCGCGTTTCGGAGCGGACTTTACCAGTGGTTCTGAACGTCTAAGGGCCACTGCAGCTTTCGTGTTCGACTCTGTGGATTGGTCATAGGTCTGGATCGTACAGGGATCATTTCTGTGTCGTAGCGTTGAGCTTCGGAGCGGACCTTTTTCAGTGGTTTTGGGATGTCTAGGGGCGAGTGCATCACTGGTTTTCGGCTTTTTTGCTTTGGTTATAATTAAGGGCTCGTTTCCAGCTGTTTTGGGTGTCGTTGCGTTGCGTCTCAAAACGGCCTTTATCGGTGATGTTGAATGTCTTGGTGCGACAGCAGCTCTGGTATTCGGCCTTTGTGCGTTGTTTATATGTCTGGACCGTTTTGTGTGCCTTCGTGTCGTAGCGTCGCGTTTCGTGAAGGGGTCTCCAGTGGGTTTGGATGTCTAGGGGTGGTTTTATCTTTGGTTTTCGGCTTGGGTACTCTCTTTTTGGCCCGGCTTGGGTATTGTGGACACATGATTCATCTTTAGATCTTGGCGTAACCGTTACGTCTTGTTGATGGAGTGGTAGTCCATCTGAGTGTCCTGGGTGTTTGGTAGACTGATGCGTTTCTTTTTTTGTTTTTCTGTTATTTTAGCCTGCTGCGGCACTGACACGTGATGGAGGGTGCACACGATTTTGATACCTGTGTCGCTGGGAATTTCTGTATGGCTCCTGTGCCCGATACCGGTGCTTGTGTTGCTGAATATGCGTATCCTGCTAGGTGTATTGTTGATGATATGCCGTATCACATACAAAACACGCGCTTGGCGGCAAAGCTCCACGTGATGCTCAAGGACAGGCTGAGGAAACTAGGCTATCCAGTAGTGTATTTGGGCCCCGTACTTAGATGGCAAGGTGTTGCTTTCAACAGAGCTGTATTTTTGGAGATTGGAGAAGGTCTGGACAACTTCTGCCATGCTTTTCGGCTTGAAAATCTCTTTAGAGAACAGGGCTACGGGAAGGATTCCATCTCAGAAAAGACCGATACTTTTGGTGGCATTCGTTTGTGGACTGCAACGCGGGAGGACAGCGAGTGCTTGCCAGCACAGACGCAGTTCCAGCTCTTACCGGATGCCATTAGGGCGGATGCAATTTCTGAGGCGTGCCACGACAATGAGAATGAGTTTGAGATTTTGTTGGATGCACTGCTAACCCTGTATCCGTGACTATTTATGTGGTATGCTGGCGTATGCTTTCCGTTTTTTCCTTAGGCAAAGACTTCGATGCGTAGTGGGTTGTGTAATGAGGACCAGGATAAACCTAAGTTCAGTTGGATCTGTTTCGGGACGTGCTGCTTGTGCTTGGTTTGATGCTCATTTAAGATGCTACTTTTTAGTAATGTAGGGTCTTAGATTTCCACTTGTGCACAGCGTGCCATATCAGTACCTAACTCTGTGTCGTTTCCATTTGTTTGGTGTCGTTGCGCCGCGTTTGGGAACAGATCCTTTTCAGTGATTGTGAATGTCTAGGGGTGATTGTGGCCTTGTGTTTTCAGAACAGCCGACACAAGTGTGCAGTTCTTCCCCTTCTTCACCATTCTTTTGTGGGCTGAAGTTGCGACCCACGGGTGAGCACCAGACATATGGCTGAAGCTCTCCTTGAATTCAGATCTCCCCCGACCGACTCTCTCAAGGCACTGCTGTAGATTGAAAGCACTCCCGTACCTTTCCTCGCCGTTTCAAAACCATGTTGCTATAGACCTTGAAAAATGACCACCCTGATTGTTCCAAACATGGTAGTTTTTTCTAGCCGGAGAGCGCAGACTGATTAGTTCATCCCTGACACAGTTAAAACTCTTGCCAATGGTTCCCATGTCGTCTACACTCTTGTAGGGTAAGCTATGCATGATGCAGGTTGGTGGGTACACAAATATTTCAGCCATTGATTTCGGTCTGCTTATTTCTTTTCCCTGTTAATGGATCTTTCAATTGCAAGGTGTATTCGATTTGGTGATGATAATATATTTGAAGATCGCGCACATGTTACTGTGTAGCTACTATAAAGTTTTGCATGCGGCAAGATTTTGTTCCCTTTAGTTATTAGGTGATGGTAGTTGAGGCTGGTGCTACATTTACTGCAGTGGGTAAAAGCAGGGACAGTGATTGGGGGCAGTGACTGCTTTTGGGAGTGAGAAATGACCCTTTAGTTGCCAACTGGAGTAAGTTATCATCATTACTCATCGTTTCTCTCCAATGTTTACCCATTGCCGCATAAACCTTGTCCACTTGTATCGTTAAGGGAGGATCAGTGCAGGCGTAAACCGTAGCGTGTTTCAGTGGTAGTACTCTGTTATACATCTAATATGGTATGTCATATGATAATAAATATTTGCGGTGCCTGTCCTGAATGCTCTCGATATTGGTTTACCTATTTGATTTTGGGTAATATTTTGTAGTACTATGGTGCGTAACGTAAGCGTACTCCAAGTGATTAACACAGTTGAGCTCACGCGAACCGTACGCCTTCCTATACGTTGCTTCCCCATGTATTTATTAGTGTTGCACTCTATTTAAACCACTTTTGTGCTAGACTCCAGGTTCTCATTACGTGCTACAATCCCATTTCTTCTTCTCCATTGCAAAGTTGCAGATCTAAAACGGGCAATCATACTTCTGTAGAAGAAACACTTCACAGCATGTAACTGTTTAGGCGTGTACCATTTTTGGTGACTGGAAGCACTAGAAGGTAGTCTACTGTCAATGCCTGTATATCCAGTAAATACTCTTATTGTTTCATCCAGGTAAGAGATAGAGGAATGTGTAGACACCCGCATTTTGCCTGCTAGTGTCTATAGCAGTTCCCGACAAACACCCGATGATGATCGGACGCAAACGTGACTTAGTATACTCGGATTTGGACCCGAAATCAATAATATCTGACATGGACTTTTAGCGGAGTAATAATCTCACAAAACAGACATCAAATTCAGGCCCAGTCGGTCGTTCCGAGCAAAATAAGACTAATTTGGGCCAAAACCGACACCAAAAATAAATCCCGTCTTTTGGCGACCGGGTCAAAACCCGGTCAAAGACGAACCCGTCACAAAAATCAGCCTAAGTGGGACCTTCTAGAAGCTGGCGCCCAAATCTATTTCAAAAAAGATACCAAATCAATCAAGTCAACCCTTTCCTCTTTTATCTCGATTTACCTAACCCACTCGATCGAGTGGATTGACCCACTCGGTCGAGTGGAGCGTCAAAAGCCGGATCAGGCCCATTTTCTAGGGCACTCGACCGAGTGCACTAGGGCCACTCGATCGAGTGACCCTAGGTCGTGGGGTAAACTCTATAAATATCCCATGACCCTCACTCATTTCACAACTTTTGATCAACTTTACCAACCCATCTTTACCTACATTTACCTCACATTTCAGCCACACTCACTACTCTACAACCCTAAGCAAGCACACACAAAACCGAGTCCCTTGTCCCTCGATAAACCGACAATTCATCCACACACACACACACACCATAACTTACATACATCCTCGATACTCTATAGTCCCGTCACTATTCGCGAGTCCATTTCCGAGGTTCCTACTAAGCATGTATGTTGAGGGTGTCCTAAACCCCATTTCTATCTTTTCTACTTTTGTTTATGTTTATGTATCGCTAATATTATACTTATATTAATATCGTAATCCTAACACTCTAACTCTAACATCCTAACTTTTACATTTTCGTTACTAACATTACTATACCGCGTATGTATATAATTAGTATCGAAAATTCGGTTTCGAATGCGTTTGACTATAATTGTCGCCTAAAATCCGTTTAATCCCTTTACGAGCAACGACGGAGGTGGAGCCCTTTCGAGGAGCCCCGCCCCAATGTGCTCAAGGGCGTGACGCGATCGCGACTAATCGTAGTTGAACATATCCGATCCCATTTTAATTAGTGCGGAACCCGTTGACACGAAAACCGACATCACATAACCCGAAAGGATTAGTTTCGATGTCGTGACGTAGAGGGAAGCATTCCGTTACTAATTCAAATTTTCTAACGTAAACGTTTCATAAAATCCCGACAACGGTATTATAATCGTACATGTACACGATTATAGTACCGGAGGTCGAGTTAAATTCAAATCGTGCGATATTTGTATTTAACTCGACCGACCGTCGTTTTCAACCCCAAAAAACGAGACGAGTTGACACTCGTACAGGAACTACTCGACCGAGTGCATAGGCCACTCGATCGAGTAGCGTCCATCAGGCTGGGCAGACCCTTTTTCGAGGGGCTACTCGACCGAGTGCTTAGGCCACTCGATCGAGTAGCGTCCATAACACTGGGCAGAAACTTTTTTGAGGACGCACTCGACCGAGTCAGACCATGACTCGACCGAGTGGGTCCTGTAACCCAGAAAACCGAGGGCCTTGACACACACTTTCAAGCCTCGTCCTTTTATCGACATTAGTCATCACGTGTAAAGACTATCACGTGACTATTCTATTTTCAAAACCATGCACATCACGACACCCTAACGACTTTGATCGATTTTTTCGACGTGATAAGTCGGGACAAGGCATCGAGGCATAGGATCGGGCTAGCATCACGCCTAGGCCCTATGTCTCCGTCCTTCGTTTGATGTACAACATAATGTATATTTAAGCGAGGTTAGTCCACTTACACATTTCGCGGTCAAGCTTACATACGGGTCCGTCCCTAACTTTTATTTATTTATTATACCATTTCCGTATCGTTTATATAATTTTCGTATTGGCCGGGTTGTATTTCCGCCCGTGTAGCTTGTACATTATTTACGTTTGAGTTTCATTTATTTACTTGCTTATCGCTTTATAAATGAACCTCGCATGCTAAATCATTTCGACTATAACTAAGATGCATTAAATGACGTAGTTAACCAATAACTCATATGCTTAGCCCGAAAACGCTGTTTGCATATCATTTAATCGTTTTACTAGCGCGCTCACACGAACACGAACGATGTCTTAGTAGAGGCCGCCATGTGCGGGCGGGGTTGGGTGTCCTTAGTGGGCTTCCCAACACGTACCCTCACCCCTTACTCAGAACCTTCGGTTTCCGGATGCCCGAAACCCTTGGCGCACGAGAGTCATTCTATACACGAAAGCCGGTTTATACGGTATCGGTATTGCAATGCAAAGGGACGAGCCCAATGAACTCTGAAATCGAAGTGGCCTTACTTTGTGTATAGCCCATGACGACATAGAGTGGGCTCGTATGGTTCCGAATAACCACAAAATTCGGTGGCGACTCCATTTTGACTTAAATTTTGAACCCGAGAACAATCTCACCACGAGATTCATTCGCCTACCCAAACCCGCGCGTGGCCGCGTCGGGGTGGACCTACGTAATGTCCACAATTTGGCGACTCCGCTGGGGACACCTGATGTACTACATGGCATCGGGGTTCCTAGGGTGAGACTCGAAGAGAAATCGTTCGAATATTAGTGTGTGCGCATTAGTTTAATGGTTCATGCATAACCCAAATTTTGCCCGGGCCGGTTACTTGTGACCGACGTCCCACTATACCACGGTGCATTCCTACATGGGTGCGCTAAAGACTTCGATGGCGGAACTCACCGGGGTTTTACGGCAGGTCCTAGTTCCAAATCGGCTAGGAAGTCCGTCCCGTTTCGTGAGAATGCGATCGTTGTTGGTATAGACCCTATTGTGACCGACCGAGACTTAGCGTAAAGCATACATAAGCGTCGTTATAATGCTTGTTTGACTACGTGCTACTTGGTTTCCGTGTCATTTTCAAAAAAAACGTCATTTCAAAAATGCATCTTTCCAAAAACACCCAAATTTTGAAAAAAACCGAAATGCTGTCCGTTTCGGGACCCGTCTTTTTTCAAAATATCCAATTTTCAAAACTCGGAATGCCGCCGAAATTTAGGATCAACTGATTTGACTCAAAATATCCTTTTTCTCTAGTCGGCATGCTGCCCATTTTAATTCATGAATTTCCAACACCATCTCGATTTTCTGAATTTTTCAAAATTCTAATCCTGGTTTTCGGAATTCCGTTTTTAATTTCCAAACTCTCGGAAATTCATCCACTCATTTTACATTCAAATTTCAAACTTCCAACTATCCTAGCAAACCTTCCTTATTATAGGACCTACCGTCTAGCCGTGTGTCGGGTCTTTGCATAGTATGTCGAAGGTCTATAGCGTCGAAACTCCGCTGATCCTATATCACGAGTTTCCCCCCTTTCCCGAGTCCGCCTTATCAGTCAAGGCACGACCGACCCGCGTAGGGCATACCCCTACAAAGGAAAGTCCGTCCATACACTCGAGTCAAAAGTCTGGGGAAAAGTCTCACGTGGACCTTCCTTCGAACGGGATTAGGCCCACAAAGCCAAAATCCTAAGGAAGTTATACCACCCATCGAGTCATCCGTCTAGATGTCCTTCTCGAGTCTTTAGTCTTCTTTCCTAGTGTCGCTCGGGATATACTTTTCCTTTCCTTTTCCACAGACCTGGGTTCAGTTTCTGATTACGCGGTGTTCTTACAGACAGGCCACCGGCAACCAGACACGCTCGAAGGATGGCTACTTTGAACAGCCTAAAAACCGCTTTGGACGCCATGGTTGCGAAGCAGACCGATATCGAAGCCCAACTGACCGAAATGAGGGCTGGCCAAGTGGCTATTGTTGCTCGCCTAGCTACGGTGGAGCAAGGGACTCCTAATGTCGAGACTACTGGGCCCATAACTGAACTGGTCAGCGCAGTGCGCCGGTTAGAAGAACAAGTCCATTTGACTGGGAGAAACAATATCCACCGGGAGAATAGCCGAGAGTACTCCACGGTGAGTGACAAACTGCCCGCAAACCTGAACCTCACAGGTTTGCCCATGTTCGAGGGAACTGAAGACCCGTTACTACATGTACGGGCCTTCAAGGAATTCATGGCCATCAAGGGAGTGGATTCATCCATGTTCAAGAATCTCTTCGCTGCATCCCTTGAGAAGCACCCACGGGCCTGGTACTATAGGCTAGACCCGAAAAAATACCCTACATGGGATGATGTGGCTACCGAGTTCGCTCGGAACTATGCTGACAATACCGAGATCCAAACCACGATGCGATCTCTGGAGGTCATGGCCCAAGAGCCAAAGGAAGGTTTCACTAAGTACCTTCAACGCTGGAGGGCCGAGAGCGTGAAATTGGTCGATAAGCCCAATGAGAAGACTCTGGTGGAGGCTTTTGTCAAGAACCTCCTCCCCTCCTACCGGGTTCACCTCCGGTACGCAGTCATACCCAATTTCACCACCCTTACTGAAATGGGTATGAGGATCGAAGACGACCTGAGACTAGAAAGCCTCACTAAGGCTGCTAGCAAAGGGTACCAAGGGGCCTCTTCCTCCACCACTAAGCCCCAGGCTGCAACCCGCAGCATTTTTGACGCGGTTAATCTACTAGATGCCCCGTCCAAGAAGAACACCCCACCTCGGGTCTTCACTGATATAGGTACTACCTATACTTATGCCTTACAAAGGCTATCCTCCAAAGGCCTAATCCAACCGATAGGCCCAACTCCTGAAGTTCCGGTCGAGCGTCGCTCCAAGAACTACAACGCTCAGGCCTATTGCCAATACCACCGGGGCAATGGGCACGATACCGAAAAGTGTTGGAAGCTGAAGCACCTGATCCAGGACCTGATCGAAAGCGGTAAAATCCCGCTACCCGGAGATAAGCCCAGCAACAAGGAGAACCCTTTCAGCTCCCATGCCATTTTTGCCGGGGAGGTGATCGACTGCTCTCACCTTATCTCCCCCTACATCCCGCAAGTGAACGGGATCTGGTTCGACGACGAGGATGATATCTACCTCGCTAAAGGGGAAACCGTTCCCATCACCCCTGAACAGATTCGAGAGGTCAAAACTCGGGTCCTAGCCAGCAACAACCTTGGTCGTCCCTACTTAGCCACAAGCACTAGAGACACCTCTATCCCGACGAACGCCACCGATCCACTCGGGATGGAAGTCGCCCCTGAAGAGCCGACCGCCGAAACGGCCGTCGTGAAGCAATTGAAGAGAACCCGAGTTGACCTCACTATATGGCAACTCCTTGTTAGCTCTCAAGAACATCGAGAAGCACTTACAAAGGCTCTCGATCAAGTCAAGATCGACTCTTTGGCTACCCCCGCTGAAATGGTAGCTACGGTCCTACCCCACCTAAAGGGTAAGGCCAAAATAGGAGGCCCAATGATCACATTTTCCGAAGCCGATCTGCCACCATTCGGGACCTCCCACAACATGGCCCTTTACATCACGGTGATTTGCCGAGGAAAATACCTCCCGATGACCCTAGTCGATGACGGGTCAGCCGTGAATGTCCTTCCTCTAAGGACCGCCAAAGCCCTCGGCATTACCGAGGCTGACTATATCCCGACTGCTCAAACCATCCAAGCCTTCGATGGGAGCCCAAAGTTGGTAGCTGGGGCCATAAAACTGACCATCATCACGGGCCCGGTAGAAAAGGAGCTTGAATTCCAGGTGATTGATGTCACCTCATCATTCAACTTACTCCTAGGAAGGCCGTGGATTCACGCGGTGAAAGCCGTGTCCTCCACCCTCCACCGTAAGATCAAGATGCCTCTACTCGACGGTATTATTACTTTAGAGGCGACCCCAATGACCGTGGCTAGCTGTAACGCCACGGGCCGCACGGACCTCTGGGGGTTCGACTTTGTGGGGATGATCGAGGAAGAGTATCTTTTCAGGCCTTACTTCACCACGAGCATTGACACGATGCTCCAGAACCTAGGGTACCTTCCGGGGGCTACCTCTCGACCCGACCTTCCAGCTGGGAAGATCATCGAGGTTCTCAAGGACGAAGACTCTCACTTCGGCCTTGGCTATGCCCTCACTCCGGACAACGTTGTCCGAGCAGGAATCGAAAAGGCCTGCAACATCATGAAGGGTATCTACTTGAGCCCTTATAGCCCACGGTTGTCTGACTACTTTGTCACACCCGTATTCGGAGCTGTCCAAGTTGAGCTATACCAACCCAACGCTACGCACCTAGGGACCCACTTGGCCCGGGATTGCAATTACATCCCGGATGAGGTGTTCGCCCTCATCCAGTCCGACGGAGCGGACGATGCCGAGCCCGCGCTAGGGCTACTCTTCGGGGAAGACACCGTAGCCCCGACTCCAAAGGAAGACCTGGTCAACCTGATTCTCCGCAGCAACAGGTTTGACCCGACCAAGCTGATCTCGGATGTTGGCTCCGAGACGGGAAAAAGGGCCTGGAGGAAAACTGTCAAGTGGACTGACAGTCAAGGAAGGACCTACAAGCTGGTCGCCGGAGAGGGAGACATGCCTGAGTCTGAGTCCGAGTCTGAGTCGGAGTCTGAGTCAGAGTCTGAGGTCGAGTCTAGAGAAGTCGGTGCTAGAGTCACTCCTGTAACCCCCCTCCCTTCTATCATTCCTGCTGCTAGCACTTCGGGGTCTGTCCCGAGTGCTTTACCAATCCCGCCACTGACCAACGATCAGATGGCTGCTCTCTTTGAGCTGTTTTCTAAATTTTCAATCAATAATAACAACCGTTCTGCTTACGACTTGTCTCTTTTAAATCCTGCTTTCAAAAATGATTTATGCTATGACGTTGAGAAATCCGACGAACAGGTACCCTTACCTCCACATCTGATCGAGCAACTAGAGCAAAGGGAATCCCGGAATCCGGTAATCGAAGAGACCGAGTCCATAAACGTGGGAACAACCTTAGAGCCTCAGATACTTAAGATAGGGTTATCCTTAGATCCCGAGGAGAAACAACAGTTTATAAACCTCCTCCAAGAGTTCAAAGATGTCTTCGCGTGGTCCTACAAGGACATGCCGGGGATAGACCGGGAAATAGCCGAGCACCACATACCTATCAAAGATGGGTGCAAACCGGTCAAACAAAAGCTTCGTCGAATGAGGCCCGAGTGGTCTCTCAAAGTAAAAGAAGAAGTCGACAAACAATTCAAAGCCGGCTTCATACAAGTCTCCGAGTATCCGGAATGGGTCGCAAACATCGTGCCGGTTCCTAAAAAGGACGGTAAGGTGCGGGTATGCGTAGATTTTCGGGATCTTAACAAAGCAAGCCCGAAGGATGATTTTCCGTTACCACACATCGATATACTGGTGGATAACACGGCCGATCATGCCCTTCTATCATTCATGGACGGGTATGCCGGATATAATCAAATCAAGATGGCGGAAGAAGACATGAGTAAGACTACCTTCACTACACCTTGGGGTACTTACTGCTACACCGTCATGCCGTTTGGTCTTATTAATGCCGGGGCCACATACCAAAGGACCGCTACCACCTTACTACATGACATGATGCATAAAGAGGTAGAGGTCTATGTAGACGACATGATCGTCAAATCCAAAAAACGGGACGGTCACATCACCGCCCTAAGAAAATTTTTCACCCAATTGCGCAAATACAACATGAGGCTAAACCCTCAAAAGTGCAGTTTTGGGGTAACGTCAGGCAAATTACTGGGTCATATCGTTAGCCAACGAGGTATCGAAGTCGACCCAGCTAAAATCAAAGCCATTACCGAGATGCAAGCTCCTCAAACCGAAAAAGAAATAAGGGGATTTCTCGGGAAAGTCCAGTATATTAGTCGATTCATTTCCAAGCTAACCATGGTGTGTGAACCAATTTTCAAGAAACTGAAAATAGGGGAACGGGTACTATGGGATGACAAATGCCAAGCTGCTTTCTACAAAATCAAAGAAATTCTGTCTGCACCGCCGGTTTTGATGCCACCTCAACCCGGCTTGCCTCTGTCGTTATACCTAACAACGACCGAGACAGCCATGGGGGCTATGCTGGCTCAGACAGTTGACTCCGAAGAGCGAGCCATCTATTACATCAGTAAAAAGTTTTTAGAGTATGAGTGCAAATACACCATGCTCGAAAAGACGTGCTTGGCTCTAGTCTGGGCCACTAAGAAGCTCCGACATTATATGCTCAGCTATGAGGTCCATGTTCTATCCAGGATGGACCCGATCAAGTACCTCTTCGAAAAACCCATCCTCAACGGCCGGATTTCAAGATGGACTCTAATGTTGGCAGAGTTCGACCTAAAATTTGTACCTTTAAAAGCTATTAAGGGGCGAATAGTGGCTGAATTCCTCGCTGATAGCCCAGTAACCGAGGAAGGACACACCGACACCTGGTCCTTCCCAGACGAAGATATTTTCCATACCGATGCCGAAACATGGGATTTATACTTCGACAGAGCATCTAATTTTCGAGGGTTCGGAGTCGGGATTCTCCTAATTTCACCAAGAGGGGAGCATACTCCCGTCTCCATCAAGCTGGACTTTGACGTCACCAACAATGCAGCAGAATACGAAGCATGCATCTATGGGCTACAAGCCGCCGCCAACCTAGGGATCACAAATCTCCGGGTACATGGCGACTCATCCTTGGTCATTAACCAAGCACTTCAAAAATGGAAGACTCGGAATGCTAATCTCGTGGCCTACCAGGCACGAGTAAGGGATCTCGAGAAACAATTCCAAAAGGTAGAATACATATACCTGCCTCGGGAAGAGAATCAGTTTGCAGATGCACTCTCAAAATTAGCATCTTTACTGAACATTCCCGACCATGTGACCAGTATGCCAATTTGCGTCGAAAGACGGTCCGAGCCGGCGTACGTCTATGACATTGAAGACATCGAGATAACCGATCCCGAACCATGGTACCAAGCCGTGTTAACATACCTGACCAACGGAGAGTATCCTCCCGGGACGGAAAGCCGAGCCAAAAAAGCCTTACGGAGGCTAGCCACCCAGTTCATCCGTACTGATGACGGACAACTGTACAAAAAGACGGCACAGGGGGCTCTTCTCCTTTGTGTTGACAAATATAAAGCCGAGAAAGTAATGGCCGAAGTACATGATGGTGAAAACGGCCCACACATGAATGCTCACATGTTGGTCCGAAAAATCATGAGGCTCGGGTATTACTGGAACACCATGGAGGCCGACTGCCAGTTATATGTCAAACATTGTCATAACTGTCAAATCTTTGGCAATGTGCAACATATGCCGCCATCCCTGCTCTATACCATGACGTCACCTTGGCCATTCTCGACATGGGGTATCGACATAATCGGGAAAGTAAATCCCTCCGGTACTGGTGGACATTGTTTCATTTTGGTGGCTATCGACTATTTCACCAAATGGGTCGAAGCTGAATCATATCGCATCCTCAATGCTAAGCATGTCGCCAAATTTATCCAAAACAAGATAATATGCCGGTATGGAATCCCGCATGAATTTATCAGTGATCATGGAACTCATTTCCAAGCTGAGACCGCGGCCCTACTGGCTAAATACAAAATTCAAAGGCACACGTCCTCGCCATACCGTCCCCAAACAAACGGAGCGGTAGAGTCGGCCAATAAAACGATTATCACCATACTCAAAAAGATGGCTGATAATTATCGGGACTGGCCCGACAAGATACCTTTTGCCCTATGGGGGTACCGGACGTCAATTCGCACCGCAACCGGAGCGACACCATACTACCTAACCTATGGGATGAAAGCAGTCCAACCAGTCGAGCTAGAGGTACCGTCCCTCAGAATTCTGCTAGAAAGTCAAGTACCCGAAGCTGACTGGGTTCGAGCACGGT
Organism: Agrostemma githago; assembly: GCA_958450325.1. Lineage (NCBI taxonomy): Eukaryota > Viridiplantae > Streptophyta > Magnoliopsida > Caryophyllales > Caryophyllaceae > Agrostemma > Agrostemma githago. Next base: position 37,688,530 of record OY288241.1, on the reverse strand, counting down.
ACGATTCGTTGGTTCTACTAGACGAACGACGGTCCCGCGCTCTCAACAATATCCAGATATACCAGAAACGAATCCAACGGGCCTTCAACAAGCGAGTAAGGCCCAGGAACATTAAAGAAGGGGACTTAGTCCTTAAGTCTGTTCGAGCATTGCTACCAGTTGATCCAAGGGGAAAATTCAAACCCAACTGGGCTGGGCCATATCTGGTGAAGAAAATCCTATCGGGCGGAGCAGTAATGCTGACGGACCTGGACGGGAATGAATTTGTCAACCCAACCAACCTGGACCAGCTGAAGCGTTACTACCCTTAGCCATTTCTCAATGTCATTAGCAACTTTTATCAAAATCATTTATTTTACAAAAAGCAAGTCAATGAGCTAGAATTATTTATTCTACTGTCGCAAAACATCTTGAACCAATAGTCTTGGTGTAATTCGAGATTGCAATTTCCTAAGCCTGAACTACGTTTGGTTTGATTCTGCTAACTGCGGATACGTAGGCAGTCCCTCAAAAGGGCACAACCAATGCAATCGAGAAAAGACAGGAACGGTTTTAATAAAAAAACTTCCTTTTATTAATTATCACAAAAAAAAATCCCAAAAAGCTTGGGAAAATTACAAGTGCAGGAATTCAAAAAAAAAACTACAAAAAAAAACCACACGACAAAATAATAATAATATTTAAATAATAAAACTAAGGACTCGGTATTTAGGGCATCTTGCCCTTCCCTTTGTCCTTGGCCTCCTTGGCCGTCCATTGACGACGACGCGGAGGAGAGCGTTCCCGAATCACCACAGGAACCTCTTTGGCCCGGACTCGCTTCTTGGAACTCGAGTCCTCATCCACCTCGACTGGCCCAAGTCGGGCCCTTACAGGCTCAGGAAGCCGGTCGCGCGGACCTAGTCGGTCCCGGGCCGCCAGCCTTGGCCCAAGTCGCCGCTCCAAGTCAGTCTGGGGGCTTTGCCGCCCCCGCGTGCCACTAGCACCGGCATCTTTAGCTCGAGTCTTAGTATGTGACTTAAGACCCGACTCTAATCGGACTAAGGTAGCAGGGGTCTCTCCCTCATCGTAGAATCCCCTATTGTCCTTTACCGTCTCCCGACGGACCAGTTCGAAGGCCTCATCGACCTTCAGAGCTTTGCGAGCCTCCTCGGACTCCTCAGAAGTCCACTTCTCATAGGCTCGAGAAACCCAAGCGGATTGGCAAGGGTTGGGAATAGTCCATGTAGGACGAGTAAACCATCTCTGCAACCAGGTGTCGCACATAGCGTCCGTCAGTTGGAGCGAGACGCTAATAATGGCTTCGGTCTCAGGAATGCGCTGAGACGAACCGAACTGCCTCAGAATGCGGTCCGGGTAGATGTGAACTGTCCAGTCAAGGGACAAGATCACGAGGTAACGAGCTTGGTCCCTCTTGGCCAACCCTGTCAGCTTGGAAAGGAACCACCAAGCAACCGTCCACCTAATAAACGGGCCACCGTGGAACACCAATTCCTCGTCCCAATAAGCTCGATTTATATGGTGATTCGAGCTTATCCGGCGCCCCCTAGAACTGAGTTGGCTGCTACGGTAGTTGGGAACGCTCGGAGGAGGCTCTATGATCGATAAGCGCTCCGACAGCCAGACCTGCAAACGTATACACGGAATTTATGAGTAACGGAATGGTTCGCTACAGCCCGCTCGATCGAGTACACCCTCTGACTCGATCGAGTAAGACTCCCTAAAGACAACCAGAAGCTCGTCAGGTATGACACTCGATCGAGTACACCATCTGACTTGATCGAGTAGGGCACTCTAAGACAATCAGAAGCTCGTCAGGTATGACACTCGATCGAGTACACCATCTGACTCGATCGAGTAAGCTCTTCACAGACCAACAAAAGCACTTTGCAGACATCACTCGATCGAGTGATAGGTCCACTCGATCGAGTGACTTACGGACCTCAAGAAACCGCGAAACAAAAAAAGAGAAAGAAAAGGAAGATTTAAAAAATCGCAAGATGAATACCTGCAGAATGAGGGTGCTACCCGTCAATTGCCGGGTTGGGTCGAGTCGCCTAGCATCCAGACCCATGATGAGCTCCCCAGTGGCTAGCCAAGCAGGGCTATGACCAGTCTCCATCTGGTCAACCACTCCAATTAGCCTAATTTGACCCACGCATGAGTCAGCATCCATCAGACCCTCAAAGACGTAGCGGTGCAGCGTGCAGAACGCGAAAGCCCTACGCCGGTGAGAAGGCGTAGCCCTTACATCCTGGCTGTTCATAAACTTGTCAGCCAAGTCGAAAAGGGAGACAGTATCTCCCCGCACCATTCGATCTGTCTCAGCATGAGACAGACCTAGGAAGTCCCTCAGTCTTCTCCTCGGGTCCGGGTAGAACGGAGGGATGGCAGGACGAGCAACGGGGCTCCAACCTCCAATGGCTGCGATCTCCTCGGGAAGAGGGCATATTTCTCCCCGCGGGAACGCGAAGACGTGGTGGGTAGTATCCCAAAGCGCCAAACAAGCATCCAAAAAGTGCAAATCAGGCACCAAACGCCTAAGAGGAAATAGGCTGATAATCCCCATTTGGGTCAGCTGAATCCTATCCTCGTCCCGAAAATGCTGGGACCAAGCAAAAAGCATTGAAGTTAGATGCTCGATGCCCATGGCAGGAACCTGATTTCTCTTGAAAGACTGAGAGGTTTTTTTTAGAGAAGAGAAGGGTTTTGATTTGAGGTGCAGTAAGCTGAAGCAGGGAAACCTGTGTTTATAATAGGGAAGCCTGGCAGTAACCCTGACTAACCCTGCCTCCTCAGTAAACTGGGCCCCAACATGTGCAGGCCTGACTTCAACCCAGAATAGGAATCTAGTTATCCTGAGCTTTCCTATTTTTTTCTAAAAAATTCCTAAAATTCTAAAAAAAAAATCTTTTTTCGAAAATTTCAACTTTTTTCAAAATCCAGTACATTTTCCCCAGCACAAGTCGGTGTTTTGCCTATGTGTTACATGCAATTTATCATGTGTCAGCATACAGGTACACCTCAAGACTTCAGAAGCAAGTCCCCGCGCCACTACTTCACTCCCCAACGTGAACCCATATTTATCCCGGAACGCTACACTCAAAGCCATGATGTATCAGCATACGGGTACTCCTACACCTCCAAGGGCAAGTTTTATTCCCCACGGAGCTATCACCGACAGGACAGGTATGACCCTCCACTTATGGCTGGCGAGCCCTTCACGCTAGTCTACCGGACTATAAACGACCCGACCGGAAGGCTGCCAGGTCGTAATCTGCGATTGGCCTGGTAGCTACTCTGACTTTCGCCTTGTCCAAGCCTCAGTCAGAGTGGGGGCTCTGTAGACACCCGCATTTTGCCTGCTAGTGTCTATAGCAGTTCCCGACAAACACCCGATGATGATCGGACGCAAACGTGACTTAGTATACTCGGATTTGGACCCGAAATCAATAATATCTGACATGGACTTTTAGCGGAGTAATAATCTCACAAAACAGACATCAAATTCAGGCCCAGTCGGTCGTTCCGAGCAAAATAAGACTAATTTGGGCCAAAACCGACACCAAAAATAAATCCCGTCTTTTGGCGACCGGGTCAAAACCCGGTCAAAGACGAACCCGTCACAAAAATCAGCCTAAGTGGGACCTTCTAGAAGCTGGCGCCCAAATCTATTTCAAAAAAGATACCAAATCAATCAAGTCAACCCTTTCCTCTTTTATCTCGATTTACCTAACCCACTCGATCGAGTGGATTGACCCACTCGGTCGAGTGGAGCGTCAAAAGCCGGATCAGGCCCATTTTCTAGGGCACTCGACCGAGTGCACTAGGGCCACTCGATCGAGTGACCCTAGGTCGTGGGGTAAACTCTATAAATACCCCATGACCCTCACTCATTTCACAACTTTTGATCAACTTTACCAACCCATCTTTACCTACATTTACCTCACATTTCAGCCACACTCACTACTCTACAACCCTAAGCAAGCACACACAAAACCGAGTCCCTTGTCCCTCGATAAACCGACAATTCATCCACACACACACACCATAACTTACATACATCCTCGATACTCTATAGTCCCGTCACTATTCGCGAGTCCATTTCCGAGGTTCCTACTAAGCATGTATGTTGAGGGTGTCCTAAACCCCATTTCTATCTTTTCTACTTTTGTTTATGTTTATGTATCGCTAATATTATACTTATATTAATATCGTAATCCTAACACTCTAACTCTAACATCCTAACTTTTACATTTTCGTTACTAACATTACTATACCGCGTATGTATATAATTAGTATCGAAAATTCGATTTCGAATGCGTTTGACTATAATTGTCGCCTAAAATCCGTTTAATCCCTTTACGAGCAACGACGGAGGTGGAGCCCTTTCGAGGAGCCCCGCCCCAATGTGCTCAAGGGCGTGACGCGATCGCGACTAATCGTAGTTGAACATATCCGATCCCATTTTAATTAGTGCGGAACCCGTTGACACGAAAACCGACATCACATAACCCGAAAGGATTAGTTTCGATGTCGTGACGTAGAGGGAAGCATTCCGTTACTAATTCAAATTTTCTAACGTAAACGTTTCATAAAATCCCGACAACGGTATTATAATCGTACATGTACACGATTATAGTACCGGAGGTCGAGTTAAATTCAAATCGTGCGATATTTGTATTTAACTCGACCGACCGTCGTTTTCAACCCCAAAAAACGAGACGAGTTGACACTCGTACAGGAACTACTCGACCGAGTGCATAGGCCACTCGATCGAGTAGCGTCCATCAGGCTGGGCAGACCCTTTTTCGAGGGGCTACTCGACCGAGTGCTTAGGCCACTCGATCGAGTAGCGTCCATAACACTGGGCAGAAACTTTTTTGAGGACGCACTCGACCGAGTCAGACCATGACTCGACCGAGTGGGTCCTGTAACCCAGAAAACCGAGGGCCTTGACACACACTTTCAAGCCTCGTCCTTTTATCGACATTAGTCATCACGTGTAAAGACTATCACGTGACTATTCTATTTTCAAAACCATGCACATCACGACACCCTAACGACTTTGATCGATTTTTTCGACGTGATAAGTCGGGACAAGGCATCGAGGCATAGGATCGGGCTAGCATCACGCCTAGGCCCTATGTCTCCGTCCTTCGTTTGATGTACAACATAATGTATATTTAAGCGAGGTTAGTCCACTTACACATTTCGCGGTCAAGCTTACATACGGGTCCGTCCCTAACTTTTATTTATTTATTATACCATTTCCGTATCGTTTATATAATTTTCGTATTGGCCGGGTTGTATTTCCGCCCGTGTAGCTTGTACATTATTTACGTTTGAGTTTCATTTATTTACTTGCTTATCGCTTTATAAATGAACCTCGCATGCTAAATCATTTCGACTATAACTAAGATGCATTAAATGACGTAGTTAACCAATAACTCATATGCTTAGCCCGAAAACGCTGTTTGCATATCATTTAATCGTTTTACTAGCGCGCTCACACGAACACGAACGATGTCTTAGTAGAGGCCGCCATGTGCGGGCGGGGTTGGGTGTCCTTAGTGGGCTTCCCAACACGTACCCTCACCCCTTACTCAGAACCTTCGGTTTCCGGATGCCCGAAACCCTTGGCGCACAAGAGTCATTCTATACACGAAAGCCGGTTTATACGGTATCGGTATTGCAATGCAAAGGGACGAGCCCAATGAACTCTGAAATCGAAGTGGGCTTACTTTGTGTATAGCCCATGACGACATAGAGTGGGCTCGTATGGTTCCGAATAACCACAAAATTCGGTGGCGACTCCATTTTGACTTAAATTTCGAACCCGAGAACAATCTCACCACGAGATTCATTCGCCTACCCAAACCCGCGCGTGGCCGCGTCGGGGTGGACCTACGTCATGTCCACAGAATGAATATCGTTTCATCATGTGAATTAATTTCTGCATATAGACTGCGAGAGTAGCTATACATTTTTTAATTTACTTCTGAATGCTGCAGGGGTATAGGATTGCATCTGTAGTATACCTGAACTGTGCACATAGCAGTAAAATGGACGACACATATGCTTTTGAGGGTTTCGTATTTGAATACGCATATCCTGTACGGTGGATAGTTGACAACATGCCCTATGAGATCGGGAGCACCCGTTCAGCAGCCCGCTGCCACACGACTGTGAAGGACACAATAAAAGAACTAGGTTATCCAGCTGTGAGTTTGGAACCAGTAACCAGGCAACCAGGCTTCGCCTTCAGAAAAGCTATAGTGCTGGAGTTTGAAGAAGGCATGAACAGCTACTGGCCCGCCCTTAGGGTTGCAAGCCTTGCTGAGGAAGCGGGTTTTGGAAGGGGACGTATCTCCGAGTGCACTGAAACATTTGGGGGCTGCAACGCGAGGAGATAGCGCATACTTGCCGCAAGATGTGCAATATCGATTTGTGCCAGCTGAATTGGAGACGAATGCAGATGCTGTCGCATCTGAAGACGACGGTATGGAATTTGACAGTGTAATGAGCGAACTATTGAGCTTGTACCCGGAACTATTTATGTGGGATGCTCGAGAGTGATTGCTGCTCTCTTCCCATAACAGTAGTTCCTCGTTCCAGTTATACACGTGCCGCTGGTTCAATGTGTTTGGAAATTATGGAGAAGCCAGTAATAATTGTACTTGGTCCCTCCAGTAAAAGGCGAGGAAGAGTGAATCATACTCCTGGGTACAATTTCATCCTTTTGTCTCTGGTCGGCTGTTTGTGTCAATTTTGGCGTGCTTTGGTCCATTCGTTGTTGTGTCCGTGTGTCGTGTTTATTAATGGACATTATCGATTGTGTATTGGTTGATGTAATCCCCTAGAAATTCTAACGCGATACAGTGGCGGAAATACTGTAGAGTCGGGATTAAAACACACTGTAACTATGTCTTAGTAAAATTAAAATGGTAAAGTCAAACAATAGGCCTTAAATAAAATGGCCAAAATTTAAAACAATCCACAAAAGGGGTTTGAACAATCCATAGGACATAATTTTAAAAATAAATAAGCAGGATCCATACTGCTCGTTAGCCCACACCCGGAACACGTATACCTGCCATGTTAAAACATAACAGCCACAATCAGTGGGGAGCAACGCCAACGTTCTCCCAGCCGTATAACAGGATTTTAAAACCGTAATTACTAATATAGGAAAAATAGTAAAAATGGAAAACAGTAAAACATCATATTAAAATAAGCTTTAGCGTAAAACAAAATAATCAAAAGGGTTTCCGAAGAAACATAAAAATATTTGCCAACCTGCAAACCAATTTATATCGATAATAAATAAAATATTCAAAATGGCGTTATGGATATTCGATCAGTGTGCACAAGGCTAGACTTTCACTAGGATAATACTGGAAACTAGCTTCGAGAACTGTAGAATTAACTCATAACAGAATCCAGTCTCTAACTAGGCAACTCAACTATAACAGGACTGCGTGCGGCGAGGTCCTGGTTTAAGTAGTATACACCCCTCCTGGATACCAAATGTATCCAGTTCAACTGACGGCGACTAACACGATGCGATATCTAGCTTAAGGGCACAATGCACACTCTCCTGGGCGAAACTACGCCCAGTTCAACGACCAAATGTGCCCCAAATGGGCACACCGGCTTTATAGCTGATGGCAAAAACGCACACCCCAGATTATTACTCTAACCCCACACTTGACTTTATTCCATAACTCCAAAACAAGCCGTTATCGATATACAAAAATAAATATAATCAATATAAATAATATGAGGATAAAAAGAATAAACATTTATATATATGGGAAAACTTTCTATAAATAGAAACTTACTATTTTTAGAAACTTTACAAAAAATAGCATCATATCAAAATAGCGAAAATATTAGTCTATACTAACATCACATTCTTAGTAAACGATATAGATTTATAAAACTAATACTTTCGGCCTTAACGATATTAATTATCAAAGTGAACATTTAATTTTATGAAATTATTAAAATATCGTACAAGCGTTATAAAATGATTAAAAATGTCTTAAACATTTTAATACTACTAATTAGGATGTTTTCAAAAGTTAGAAAGCTAAAATTCCCTAATTATTATTAGTTTCGGCAATAAAGTTATAAATAGGATTTCACGGCAAACACCAAATTAAATATTTGAACGTCTTTATTTAATTAAACCAACAAATATATTTTGAGTATGTTAAGGGATGATTTAACTCCTAAAGTTTCAGATTTAAATACTTTCAAAATTGCTGGAAAAATAATTCTTTTAGGTAAGACGAAGCATTTTAACGAAAAATCACAATTTGTCCGAAAATCAATACTTATTAATTAACGACTTTAATAAATAGTACAAAAATTACGTAAAATATTTAAAATATATTTATGGACATTCTGTCCAGAAAAGAAAATTTTCCAGAATTCTAAAACTCGGTTTTTAAAGCGTTTTCTCGTTAATCGTCCAATCTCGACAATAACGATTAATAAAAATAGTAATTACAAAATGATTTAAGTATTAATACCCAAAAATTATTATTAAACCTAAAAATCATGATTTTCCAGAATCTACCATTTTTCCAGATTTCCAAAAATTCCAGATTTAATAAATCCTGTCAAAACCGTCTTTAAAACCCGTTTTCACAATTAACGATTCCACTAATAAAACTTATCGTTCCGAACATTTATTAAGCCACTAAAAATCATAAAATTACATTTTAATATGAAATCATCAGAATCACATTTTTTTCCAGATTTAATTATAGGACCAGAAATCGAGAATTTAAATGACAAACACGGTTTTAACGATAAACGATGATTTAAAGTGATTAATTAATTCATCCACTTAAAAATTCCAAAAAATTATGAAAAAATTCAGAAAATTCTATTTCATCAGAAAGTTTCACCACGTCAAAAATCAGATTAAAATATAATATTTAGATACTAGAACTAAAAATCGGCTTTTAATCGTTTTTGTCCGTAAACGGTAATAATTCAATAATCGATAACTAAAATATCAGAAAAATACTAAATTATTAAAAATCATCAAAAACTTCATTTTTAAAGAATATAATCATATATTACAAGTTTAGGCCGAATATTACGATTTTACAAATTAATATGACGATTTAATCGTTAATCTCGTAAAAGCGATAAAAATACCGAAACATGCAAATTTTAAACTTTTAAAAATTTTCCAGATTTTATGACATACATATATTGTCAAAAATAAAACATAAAAATATATACATGCAAATACACAATTAAAATCATGAAAGTAACATCGACGTTACCTTAGTCCAAATCTGAATCAATAATATATTCGTCGGCCTCGGGATCGACCACAAATCCTTAACGAAGAGATCGGAAAGAGGATTATTTTGACGATAAAAATGATGCGATCAAGGCTCAAATTAAGCAAAAGTCAGCCTAGGAAGGGAGAGGAGTGTCACGGCCAGAAATGAAGAAGGAAAAAGACGTTGTAATATTTTTTTTATGAAAAGAATGAATGAAAGAAGAAGGATGGTTTATGCATAAATGAAAGTAATAATAAGGGTGAAGAAAACTATGTGAAATGTGTGAGGAAACCAGCCAAAATAATGAAGGTGAGGGAGAGTGAAAAGTTTGAGTAATAAAGCATGGAATAAATGGAAGAAAATAATCTTACATTTACGGTTTAACGTGATAAAATGAAACGTATAAATAATACATAGTAAAATTGTGACAAGAAGCTTTGTCGGTCCAAAATGTGAGGAAATGGTCTCAAATAATTTATAAATTGATAAAAAGAAGAATCGTAAAATAGTTAACGACATTTCAAAGCAATTCGAGTAAACCTCGCGATAGAAAATAATTATTTACGAAAGTTCGTAATAAAATCATTAATGGCTAAATTTTCGTAAATAAAAATATTTCTTAGTCTAAAATATTATATAAATGTATTTAAACATTTTTAGGAAAAGAAATAACTTAAATCTGAGCCTAAAAACGTTAATTCGTAGAGAAATAGAATTCCTCGCGGAAAATAAATAGTTTACGAAGAAAATCAAATAAATGGATTTAAAAGAATTAAAAATCTTTTTAAAATATAAATAAATATCATTAAACTCAAAAATGAAAATAGAGCTTGGAAAAAGATGAAATGCAAAGCCGAAATGTGACAAAGTTATGACAGAGTCATAACGGTAAAGACAAAAACGCTAGAAAAAAAATAGCGGGTGTTACAGTTGAAGTGAATCGTTGTTGTGTACATTTCTCTTTTTTTGTCTACCTATCTTTGAGCTCAAGTGTGATTGGTTTGTTTGTGTGGTGACGAGTCTGCGTTCACCCATGTATCGTGATCAGTCGGTTGAGGGTTGAAGCCTCACCTGCTAACTTTTACCATTTTAAAAACTAACCTGAGGCTGTATCTTGCTGTAGTCTCGGTGATGTAGGCTCCAGTTTTAATAGGACTAAGCGCAGTTATGCTACTACGATGGTTGCTTGCGAAACAGTGCTATCATCGGGCGCCTTACCTGAGGTTTGATGCAATGAGTTCGCTGGCTACATGCTATGAGTCTGTGGTGCGTCGGTTTGGTAGCTACATTACATGTATCGTCCGAGGGATCTGTGTGTGTTACAAACGCATTACCTGTACCTATTAGGTCCATCCACTGCACGCTGGAACCAGGTGCGAACTGCCTGTATGCAGCATGCTTTGAAGTTGTTACATTTGATGACCAGGTTTAAATGACCGTTTGAGCGAGTACGTGAGGGCAAGCAAACTGGTAATGAGTGCAAAAGAGTCGCAGAGTTCGGGGCGTTTGCCTTCACTGGTTGCAGGATGGCGCCAGTGTTATGCTTCCTGCATTTACCACTTGTGGGTTGTGTGGCGGGACACTGGTTACGTTGCAGTAGACTGGTTTATGGTCGTGGAAAATGGAGAAATGAACCGGCCACTTGGGATGATTGTATGTGTTCAGATTAAGTACTTGATCTGTCATAAATTCGTAACAAGTATTGTGCGATGAATATCGTAAGAAACTTGTCCATGCTCATTTCCTTTATTGGACATGCATAAGTAAATTCCTCTGTTGCCTCGACTATAATTAGATAAATTATAGGTCGACAATTCGTAAATTATGTTTTGATCTATTTTCGTCTTGCTTGCAGTTGCGTTCATGTTTAGTGCCCTGGAAGTCCATCTCCCTTTTTCCGAAATTCACATATATGTAGCTTTGAATTTCGCAGGCTACACTAGGAGTAGCAGTGGTATCCTTAATAATTGTAGTAGGAGTGTAGGATTTGCTAACCAGATAAATAGCGAGTATTGAATAATCCATCCGATACACTTGTTTATTTACCTTTACTTGTTTGCACTATTTATTGGTAAAGATAATCTCTGCCACAGCTTCAAGTGTGTAGTGTACAACATCGCCATGTTGGATGCTCCCTCCATTTCATTGATTTTCCCACCTTAGAAGTGGCACATTTCTTAAAATAAATAAATAAATAAATAAAAGTAGAGAGGGGTAAAGTAAGTAGGACATAACGATGTATATAAGACAAAACATACATAAGCCAGCGTACTAAACTTAACAAACGTAGTTAAGTGAATCGGGAGGAGTGTCAAATAAGTAAGAAGCACTAGCTGATGTCGTACGGATGCTACTTATGGCCTACTCTCCTCACGCTTACCAAGCTTGCACTCAATTACACTGACCAGTAACATTGATGACCCTCCAACTTGTTACCTTGTCTTACCATTACCACAATAAAAGACCTCGGTAAAAAAATACTACCTTAGGTTGCTTGTGTTGCGCCTTTTGCGTTCTCCACTCTCTCCTGCTGCAAGTGTTAAGCTCCTACCAGCAACATTCTAATTGTAAGCTTTCTACTCTTTCACAGCTCTATTGTTTTGCTTCACGGTGTTTGCAGAATGATCCTAAAGAATGCTTTAGTTTCCCGTCGCCGTTGCCTCATATACATGACATTTTGCATCTTTGTGATCAGTTGTTATGTTCTTTTATTTTGTCTTTTAAAATTGTATCTTGACCTTTTTTTTTAAAATAAAAAAAGGGTTATCTCTTCAAGCTTGCCAGCTTATGCCTGTTTACTGATCTGGAGGGGTTGTGCTTCTGTGCCTACTCTGATCATGGTACTAATCCGTTCTGTCCTAGTCATGCAAAGGGTCGAGGCTTGACTGGATAACTAGATGTGCCTTCTACTATATACTAAGGGATCCATATCGGATCGTAACTGCATTTCGTTGTAATCTTTCAGAAGAAAGTAACTGAGGATATATTGAACATTGATAAACGAACAGTGTACTTGAAAGTGTTATGCCACAGGTCAACTGAAAAGTAGCCAAGCTGATAAGTGTGGAGTGACTTTTATTATTTGATTACAAGGTTTTGATTTTACACTGTAGTATTATACTATGCGGTAGGCAGTCATTCTATAGAGCGATAATATGTGCGTAATTAGTATTACATGGTGTAGGATAGTGTCCGTTGTGTGCTTGCATGTCGTGCAAGCTTCATGGGTTTAAGTTGACATAATAACTAATTACGAAGTTGTGAAATAGTGGTTAGAACAATCCGTCGAGTCCCTGACTATTATCCGCTGCTTTTTGCTTCTTGCTCTCGATATGGTCCATGACTAAGGATGTGGTTAGAGTTGATTATCGCTTCTGCTCTTCGCTTAAGTCTTGATACTGCGCCTCAGTCTTTTAGCAACTATAGTATAGTCATTTAGCAACATTGCTACTCTGTCATTCAATTTGTGGTATGTCCGCAGCCTGCTCAGTTTTTTTTTGCTAACAATATTGGCTCGGGTATCGTATCCAAGCATTACTCTGATATGGACTATACGGTACAGGACTGGTGGGCATCACTATGGTCACGTATCGTTGCAGGGGTTGGGTGACAAACAATGTAAGTGCAGACATGGTTGAAGTTACATCCAACAGTAGGCATTACAAGATGGAGCGCTTGCCTTTCATTTACAGAAGCCAGCATGAGGTCATGATCTATAGCCGGCAGTACTCAGCGACAAGTAAAGTCTTTTCTAGCAAGGACTACATGGACCAGATTTTTGAGAGACTTGATGTAGCTGACAAAGCAGCGGTGTCGGTTGTGTGCAAGGCGTGGGCGCATATGTTTCTGCTACATCTCAATGCACCTTGGTGGACTGTAGACTATAATAGGAGTCTGCAAGAAAAGCATCGTAAAGGTCTGACAACTATTTACAGGGGCGACATTGTTGTCTCACAAAGATGCAGATGCCATCTGACTGACAACGTGATTGCTAAGACAATGCTGCACAACTTCCAATCGTCTGCACTGTTCCCTCCAGCGAATTTATATGTTAGTGACTGCACCACTGCAGAGTGTGTGGCCAAATAGTTTGAGCAGTTCAGCAGGGGAGAGCTTGACAGGGCGCGTGACATCGCTCTTAGTTTGATAAGCAGGGCAGATATGGTTGTTATCAACTGATCTGCTGCTAAATTACTAAACCATGTCTGCTGTATGAAAGTACGTTTGCCTCATTTTTAGGGATAGCCACTTATGGCAACTATAGCACTATAAGTGCGATATCTTGTGCACATGTGCTGCCTATCTTTGTACTGTGCCTGTCTTTTGGACAACGTTGTGTTATCAGTATTGCTGATATTTGAGGTTTACTGTTCTTTGTTAGGCCAGGATTCATCTATACAGATGATACATGCACTGAAGTAGTCTGTTTGATGATAACTGACTAGGTGACTAGCCGTTGTATTCTTGACTGATGACGACTGTTGATTAGTCATCCTATAACTGTTACACACAATCAATATACGGCCAGACCGAGTACATACTATTTGTTCAGAACACGCCTCAGATATTTGTGCCAGGGATACTCGGTAAGAGTAACGTCAAGTTACCTGTAATAATCCGTATATAGCAACAGTACCCATCATTTCAGCAACGGTGAACATCCTCTACGGCGACTTCTTAATCTTTAATGCCGTCGCTGGAAATTATTCTATCGTATAGTAACCAAACACTCACAGTAATTATGTGTTGAGTTGAGGTAATCGCGGATCTTGAGACATTGAGTTTGGGAGAGGCCAGGTATTTGAGATACATTAAATGCCACTTTTAGCCTCATCTGCCAAACCCACAACCAAACTATTAATTCCTCCCTCTTTAGTACGGTCCAGCCCCCTCACCAGAATAAAAACAGGGCTGCGAGACACCATATCAGCATTGCCCTTCTATTGCTCTATTCAGACTTCTTCCTTGCACAATATGTGCGTCCCATCCTGCGTCTACTTGCGCCGTTGTTTACCCTGTTCGGTGTGATGCTGTCGACGCGGCTACTAAGCAGTGTAAGTTTCTTACAGTTCTATATGTGTTGTTACCTTCTACTGTGTAAACGATCTTGCACTTCATGGACTGTGTACGTGATATTATACGCCGACGAAATAAATGGCGGCCCTATACATATGGAATCTTTACAGTTTATTTCACGATCGATCCATCACCCGCCACCTGCATCGCTGCTATTTTTTGCATTGATACAATTTGATCTACTTGAGCCTTATGCTGGTGTACTTTCTGGAGTTGCCAGCTGGAGGTTGGACGACAAGACACTGTTTGCGTTCTGCTAGCCAGGTGCATGGCTAATGGGGAACGGTACAGTGGATCGGCCGCTTACTACCGCTGCGAGGAATGGGTGCGGTGGTACACGGCTGAGGAAAGAGTACCTGTGCCCAGCTCGATGCATTATGGTTAATATGCCATGTTATATAGAGTTCACCCTTCTGCCACGCATTGTTTGCAAGGAGTTTGGCCCCCTGAAGGACAAGTTAGGAATGTAACAGTGGCGTGCTATGCAATTAGTTCACTTACATCACACACTGACTACTTTTGGCGGCTTCACGATATGCTGTAGTCCTGCTCGCTTTTACCCGCAGTGCTGACGGTACCGTACGTACAAATGTGATCTGCGTACTGTTCATTAACAGTTGGGTCATAGGGCAACAACTTGTCCTCTCTCGATACATTTGTTGATTACTATGTTTGTGTTACTCAACTCCATAATTTCCTTAGCTATTGGAGTATGATAGCGTAGTATCACGGTTTCTGTTGCATGGATGTAGGTTCGTTTGCTTATGCATGAATGTCTGCTATGTTCTCGCTAGCCTTTAGATTGTGACTTTAGAATGTCTGCTATGTTCTCGATGGAATATGAGACTTTATTCATGTATATCCCGCTAGAATGCGGACTAGAAAATGCAGGTCATTTGTATGGTTCCGACACATGTGCGCTAACGGAACCAGATCTATGCACGGTGACGTGAGGGTCTGGACCTCACGCGTTTATAGCTGCGCGTTGTATGTGTTTCACTTCTAATACAACATATTAGTGAAGTCGTTTATGCGACTATACTAGGCCATGGTAGATTGCAATAACGGAACCCAATGTCCTCTATATGTGACTATAGTTTAGGCTTTCTTAAAACCTATTACAAGCACCTATATTTTCTAGATATAATTATGCCTCTCATCTAGAAGTTCAAGAGCTTAGATAAAGTTCCATCAAGATGTGACATTTGGTGGACATGCTTTACATTATCACAAATGTGCATATATATACACACCTATGATGTAATTATCTACCTCTATTGTGCATTTTATCATTCCATTCCCAGTCGTTCGTACGTGACTGTTCTACGTACGTACGTTGACAGTTGTTTATTAGTCTTTCTATGAATGCTAACGTGCTCCCAAACGGTTTGGTAAATAATGGACTCCGTATATTTCTCTTTGTTTATTAACTTATATGCTCATTGCTTTACACTTTCTTGAATACATACTTAACAACAGTTTATTAGCACGTTTCCCCTTGCAATAAGGTCGGTTCGTTTAATTTTGCATGGATGTCTACTGTGCTTTTCCTTAGCCCTTAGTTATTTGTGTAGACACAACCCGTTTGACGAAATATACAGCATTACCAAACTGCGTGTACCTGCATAGTTCCGACCCACATGGTTTTATACAGATAGGACCTACACATGGTTTCCCCGATGTTTAGTTTTAGTGTATTTATAGATGTATACTGTACTTCTAACGCCACGAATTACTATAGCTTGTTAGTTCTACATTTTTGTAGGTGATTCTAGAGTAAGCCCTCTCACCACCTACTACACACAGCTACACATGTTGTTGTTCCCCAAGCACCAAAAGGTTACATTTTGGAGTCATGCTTTATCCTATAATCAATGTGCAAGCACCTATAATGTAGGTATTTAATTCTCATATGTATTTGTTAAGTTCTAGCCCATGTAGACTTAATAGTTCTTTTATACACGTACGATGACGCTTGTTTATCATTATTTATGTCATTGATAACGTGCTAATATGGGATGCAGCAGTTTGACTTGCACCAACTAATGTGATGGCGATGCTGGGCAAGTCAACTAGACACCTATGGACTCATGTCTACGTACTCACAACATTATTGACGTACATGATTTTATGTACTACTAATCCTGCCGTTGCGCTCACGTCCTCGGCCATTTATACGTACTAATTCTCGTATGCACGTGCGATGATGCTTGTTTTCGCTCGTTATGCCATTAGTAACGTCCTAATACGAAATGTACCGGTTGGACTTGCGTTACCACTGTGCTGGTGATTCTAGGCGAGTCAACTAGACACCTATGGACTAATGTCTATGTCTACAACATTATTTACATACATAATTTAACATACTGCTAATCCCGCCGGTGCTTTCATTTTCTTGTAACAAATAAACTTTAAATACTGAACACAGTCCAAGTACCCGTGGCTGGACAACCAACATGACGTAGTGAAGTACCAATAAGTTAAGGTCACTATATCAAGCGTTCAACTACATACCCATTTAGATACCCGATGTACTAGGTTGTGAATTGACATGCTATCACGTCTGCTTTACAGACACAGAAAACAGAGGACTGCAACCTGTGTTCTAAATGGGATAGATGTAATTGCCTACCGTTGATGTTTACTGGCTATTCTCTACCTACCAGTGCACAGTCTGCATCGGTACTTTGTTAGTCCTTGGCTATTTGTTTTACTGCCTATCATCATACAATCTAGGCCAGTACCCCACATCATCATTTGTCCTGTCAAGATATTTGGCTCTATTCCTCGTAGAGTTGTGAGCGGGTTCCAATTTAACACCTAACAAAATTACTTGAACAAGTTTAGGTTCGAATGGCTTTACAACTGCTCCACCATTCCAGTCCAACTTCTCAGGTATGATCAGTAGTTTTTTACCCTTGAAGCATTTATGTGGATCAGTATGTTGTACGCTTCTATGGGCAGCAATATTTGTCGACTTTATGTGTTGTGTTGCCTAAATAATCCGCGCGTTCTTAAACACGGGGGTAGTGCTCAATGGGTTATACGCTGAGAGCGATCTGAAAGTTGTGCACAAGTACTTGCTCAGTCTGCATTATTCTATATCATACTATATTACACAGGTTAGAGTGGGAGATTGGGCACCATTTGGTTCGACGGAATACAATCGTCTTTTCTTTCCCTTGATATTGTACGTTGACTGATATAATTGTAGGCAGCAACTAATTCTTACGACACTAGCCTTGGGTGACCATTTGGTTGGTGCTTTTATCATATGTCGCGATGGACTCAGTTTAACCTTTACTGGTCGCTGTAGTTTTCGGGTTTGTGTTAGTGTTTTGCTAGATGGACTGTGTGTGAATCTCGTAAGTAGCTTACCCGTACTGCTTTATCCTCCACAGATGTCGCGCTTATTGTTGTTTTTTTTGGAATATGCTCACTCTATTGTAAGACTTTATCCTGCTTCGGACGTATGCCATTGTTTCCTTAGCATTTAGTCAGCTGCATCGTGGTGTTAATTTGGTACCATCATACTTTCTGGTTTCTGATGGTCGCTGTAGATCAGTCTCCAGATGTTAGGTTGTGTAAATCAAGATATCCAAGTGCTAATATGGCATTTGTTTGACATTCAGGTGCTTGGTGCAACTTCTACCACAATAACCATTCCGTATTGTCCGCTTCTGGAACGCATGGTTGAGGTACTACAGTGGCCAGCTCCTGACTACCGTATACTAGACATATCCAGGAATAGTGCGTATGTGTTGGTGAGGCCAAATTCTGGCACGCTTGTTCTGTCATATGTCGGAGGGCATGCTGCTTCTGTTGCGGAGTCGTGCGATGTCGCTGCACGGAAGACTGTCCATAGCATTGTCAAGATGTTTGATGTTGTCGTCGAAGACTTAACCTTTGAGAGACAGAGACAGGTAGAGCGCTGTAGTCGACTATACCGTCTCAAGCGTACAGGGCTAGAAGACATTACCAAAGGGAGATACAGGCATGCACAAGAGGAAGATGTACCCGGTAGCCCCACGTACGGCAAGCATGTCTTCCTTGATTATATGCCCCTTCTGCGGAAGATTTTCCGGACTGTCGCGATACAGGCTACACCACTTGAGACTGTGCGGCACTCTGCAGGTAGCTACACATCGTGGATTGCAGTCCAGGTTCCTAACGGTAGTCAGCGAAACAAAGTGTTTATCGGTCCAACCAGTAATAATGCCGCATATGCGAAGTGTGAGCTAGCTAAGAATGTTGTCACCTACCAGATATCTGCTTACAATCTTGAAATCATCGATGTTAATTACAACTCACGCAATGCACAGTTTGCTGCTCTTGTCTGTGATTTTGAGCAAAAAAGTTATAAGACAATAAAGGAGGGAATTACAGGTATCCTAGGTGCACCTGGTTATTCGGCCTTGCTAATAGAGTCAGGCGACGGTATGTCCGAGGTTGCAGCCCTGGATACACCAACAATTACTCCTGAGACTGAGACTGGTCAGGGAAGTTCAGGTGGAGATTTTGCTGTGACTGGGGACGTTGTCGTTTGTCAGGGAGGGCAACAACCTGTCTTTTACCGCGTCCCACACACTCGTGTGCCTGAAAGCAATCATGCGCAAGACATATAGGTGAACTTTTAGTTGGTGGTCGCAGGTGTCTTCGTGATGGGTTTAGTTACTGCAACTGCTCTCTTCCAATGTATGTTTGGAAACATTATTGTCAAATGTAGGATATGGTCTCTACGTACTTACGTGTTGGTATTTGCAGTGACTGGTTGGTGCCACAAGTTCTTTTCAGTTCGCTGCGAACCAGCAGCCAAGGGCTTTTGTTTGGTTATCTTAATGTGCAGGTGCTACTTGTCATCGCATTAGATATCTGACAGTGTAGGACGTATGGACATGCCTGTTATGGATTCTTGTGTTATTTCGTGTGTGCATACTCTTACACTAACTACTGACTCCGTGCCGAAATACTATATTTGGTATGCTGATTACTCTTACCTATCAGCGCTGTACTACTATCGTATACACGCCTCGCCGGAAATTGAACGAAGATCTAATCAGAAGTTGGGAATTGAAATCAGACTCAGTAAATTGTACTCACCAGAAATTGAGAAGAGAGAACTAATTAAAAATTGAAACGTGAAAGTTAGACTCACCAAAGCGGTTGCACTCACCAGAAATTGAAAAGTACACTAATCAGAAATCGAACGTCGAACTCGCTTGCTACGGAGCTTTAGTTCTTCTGTAGTGTGTTTGCTGTGTGGCTGACTACTGAACGTTTACGTAGCGGCATTTACTACACCAAAGTATGAATTCAGGCCGACTGTTGTGCTTGGAATCCTATCCTGCAGCTACTCTGCCTTTTCTCCCTGTATTTGAAAAACATTATTCGCTTCTCGGAATGTTCATTGCGTTGCTTAGATAGCGCATCATTGCTACTGCATAATTTAGTCAGAGTACGCAGATGTTCATTTTAAAACAGGCAGAGCACATACGAGCGCATGCTTTCTCGTTCGCTAGACAATATGGCTACACAAGATAATAACTCAAAGTGAAACAGAAGAATTGTGACACACAGATATTATCACTAAATATATAAAGTCAGTGTTAGGAAGACAAAAGCCAAAGAAAAGCAAAAAAAAAAAAAGAACAGAAAAGATAAGCAAACGATGTATGTACAAGGTCTAATCTCCTGTACATCATGTCAATCAGGACTCATTACTTTAATTGTTTTCTGCATTTACCGGTTCAGGCCTATAATTTGGGCTATTATTTTTAAAGTATTGAGTTGACCCAGTTATTTCTGTTGGATGGTTATCTGCTCTATGCAATTTCTGACTTAGTAGTGGGTAATGTCAAGAGTGACGAGACTTGGGAATACACAGCTCTGTAATTGCCTATAGCTGAAACCTTAACATTCAGCACTAGATTAGTTGTCCTATATCCTGTATCCTATAATATACATACATGTGATCGCAACCAATACATCCTGAAAGTATATCTTCTACATGGTTGACGTAGCGTTGGATCCCTTAGCTTTGTATAAAAAATATAGCGTGCGTACATGTGGACAAGTGTGCCACCACGTTAGAAACAAAAATGCCTTCAAATGCAACAAGATCTTGCGCTTTCAGACCGTGGCACTTCCGATTGTCAATTCTATGTACGTTAGCCGTCAGCGCCCTTCCAATCTCGATTAATACTCTTTTCGTGAACAAACCATAGTCTACCTACAAGTTTGCGTTTCTAGGATAAACGCGCGCCTTCATACTCTCTGTGTCATTTACGTCTCCTTACGCTCTAAATTGATATCGAACAAGATAGATACACAACTTAATCGTTCGCCTCACACTATCATCATTTATTTTGGACTCAGGACAGGTGCTGATTATAATAGTTGCTCTAACTGACCCTTGCAGTGTTCCACCTTTTGAACGCATCATGGACACTTAGTCTGGGATTCCACTTTATCCACAAACATAGCGCCAAACTAAATGCCCACTTGACGTACTACACCTCCAAAATTCTGCCTATACGTTTTTACAGGTGATGGCATAACTCAGCATCCTTCACTATATATAACAATACCTGTTACAATTACTCTGCTCACACAAATTTACTTGCTTGCCTAGCTGTTAGGAGTATGCGCATACATCCAGCAACAACTTCTTCCTGAACGATCAACAAACTAAGAGGTGCTTTCTGCTAGCTTTTACATGTTTTCTGGATTACAGATTCTATGCCTTCTTTCAACTTTATCTGGCTGCTACGTGCTTATATTAGTGATTTATATAATACCACTTCGGCTGTTTCATTGTCTATGCACATATTTGCGTTCTATATTTGTTCTTGAAATGTTGGGAGGTTAGTGTAGTAGTCTATGACACTGCTTCTTGTATGATATTTCCTTGGTGCTCGAATTTATATATATCACCTTTCAGTTAATACTGCTACAGTAGTTGTTATGTGCATGTGAATTATTTGGGAGGGATGCCCTGCGAGTTGGTGATTCTGGATGGCAGGATGTTGGCACTGCTTTAGCAGTGCAACTGTTTTTGCGATGCTATATTTAGGTTCAGCCTGTTCATTTTTTCGTTGCTCTGTTCGACCTTGCTGGATGCGATCTTAGGAAGAAGGGTTCAGTCTATTTTGTGTCGAGTGAGCCATCTGGAATTTACTCTCCGCAGCATAACTTACATGTTGCCTCGTATCTACCTATAGTCATTAACTCGGTGCTACAGGTTTTGCAGCATCGGTTCATCCTATCGTAGTCGCTTTTATAGTTTACCGTCATCGCGAAGCTGCTGCTTTACTTACTGAATATGATTCTGTATTGGACCTAATCCGCAGACTGATGGCTCCTCCGGTACTACATATTGATTGCAATCCCTTTTCAGCCGTTGCTAGCTCGGATCACCGAATGTTTAGAATATTCGGAGTCAGAGTATGCGATAGTGAATGCCGGTGAGAACATCGCTTCCGTAACCCTTAGGAGTGACTATTATCCTGAGACATATGCTTACATAGGGAGTTCTGCCTTTACCTTTGAAGAGTCATGCAATACAGCGGCAAGAGTTGCCGTTGGTGATCTCATTGACATATATGATATCTACATCAACGATTTCACATCTGCCAAAAAGGACATGTACACAAGGTGTGTCGATCTTTGGCGCTTGAAGCGCCTTGAACTAGACCAGTTGGCAAAGGGTCTGCCAAAAGTCCCTTTAGAAGAAGAGTTTGATTTTCATGAGATGAATCATTTACAAAGCGTCTCACTAGATCTTGTGTCCGTCCTTACAACTATTATTGATAAACTACCTATTGAGTACATTCCTGTTCGCACCATAGAGCACACGCCTTCCACATTCACGTCGTGGATAGACATAGATCACAAAGATAGCCAACCCGAGCATATCTGTATCTTCAGTGATACGTGTGCAACCCCTGCTGCATCAGAAAAGGATCTTGCCTCTAAGGCAATCAACTATTTAGTACCCCTCTATAATGTTGACATAGTAGATGCAA
The DNA here is from genome assembly GCA_958450325.1 of Agrostemma githago. Lineage (NCBI taxonomy): Eukaryota > Viridiplantae > Streptophyta > Magnoliopsida > Caryophyllales > Caryophyllaceae > Agrostemma > Agrostemma githago. The sequence continues at coordinate 37,666,119 of OY288241.1, read as the reverse complement.
ACTACTCTCCCGAGGTTGTCAGGTTTGCTGCCTTTGTCTGCGAGTGTGCTAAGAATAGGTTTTTAACTTTTGAAAAGCATTTACTTGAAGTTCATCAAGGCCTTGCAAGCGCTTCTCATGTTGTAGAAGACGAATGTACTACTCCAAAAGGAACCATGCATGCTATTCCTAAGTCTGAATACCCATCTTTGCCTCCCCAGAAGCGAAAAACCTGCCTCACCACCTCATTGGGCTTAGATGCTCAAACCATATCATCTTCTGCGGTGTCTTCAGATGCTATTGACAGTTTCTTTAAGAGCGTTGGGTCCCTATGAAGGTGACGTATCTATGCCAAACGACATTTTGTGCTGCTCGTAGTTGGAGCTTAACCTAAATGGCTTGGTTGGACAATGTATTGTTGGACCGTTTTATAAGAAAATATTTGTATTAGGATTTAAATTTGGGTCTGTTGTTATCTGTGCTGTAATGAACTGTTTGTGTACGCTGCAAACTTATAAGATTTTCCTGCTTTGGTATTTTGTTTGCGATGTGGCAGCCTGCACCACGCTCCGTGCTTTGATGCATATATACTTACCATTTCAAAATCATACAGGCCATCAGTGCATGTTCTTCTTAAAGTATTGTCCATACTTAGGTTGCTAATATGTTAGCATCGACTGAAATCGTGCGGTGCATATAAGCCAGGGAGTTGTAACCCAAACTAGGAATTGCCGTCTAAGATTTTTGTATGCCTTCCTATTTTAGATCAGGTGTTACAGGTTATGCACCCATTGTGCCAGGTACTCTGTCCATGATAAGACAAGTAGTTGTAAGGTACACACATTTAATTGCTGCACAGCATAGCGAGTGCTATGCGTGTGCTAGATATAATACCTGACAATTGTGATACTGTGTGTGGTAGTTCGAGTAGACTAAGCTTAGCTGTGAGTAGTTGTTATGACGGTTGATGTGAGCCATGTGTGAGTGATGACTGCTAGGTTGTGTCAGTTACTGAACCATCGGGGTAATCAGTTACTGTAAGCGTGGCCATATGGTCGCTGCATACCTGTGCAGTCTGCAGGCTGTTAATGAGAAACAAGTTGAGGCTGCAGGCGAGGTACTGACGGTGAGGTGGACATCTGCCATTCAGACGTATGTTCTGTTAGGAGAATGGGTACGTCTTTTGTCCAGGATTGTGATGTTGTGTGTATTTGTACCTGTATTATCTTCATTGTATGTAGTGTTTACGGTGCAGTTGACGAGTTTCCATACTACGCGACTACGACTGGAACCAGCAAGCGTGTGCGGCGGTGCATGACACCAGCACAAGATTCGGGCACTGTGTCAGAGTAGCGTCTTACGTTACAATCTTTTGTACGTATCTTGATTCTATCTACCGACACACTGACAACCGTCTTCAAACATATTTCAGGCCACGAACAGATGAAGTATCTTCAAGTGCTCCAAAGAGGTGGACCAGGCGACCCCCAGCAGTCAAGAGTGGGGTAGCAGTGAAGAAGAGAAAGCCTGGAAGACCTCCCAAGCAAAAGCATCTGTGTGAGTTTTCAATGCTCTAGTATCTGCGACTACATATGTGTGCTGCTTGCTCCTGCTGCATGTTGTAGCACTGGTCCTCCTCCTAACTTATCTATTCCACTAAAATGTAGTAGGTCTGCCGCTTGCTGCGTAGGGGCAGCCACTGCCTGGGAAACCTTTTCAGCTACAGCCAGCGGAAGCGTGCACAAAGTGTCATGCAAAAAGATTTGAGCATGAACCTCCAATGTTTTGTTTCGGCAACGGTTCAATAGTTCTGCCGTCGTCCACATATCCGCCGGCATTAGTCAGATTGTACACATCTGCAGACGAGGATGCGGTACATTTCAGACGGTATGCTCGCTTATACAATAACCTATTCGCGTTCAGCTCAATTGGAGGCCACATTGAGGCACAAACAATTAAGGGTATCTATGTTTTTAAGCTACAGGGTCAAATTTATCATAATGTCTCAGACCTGATACCAACAAATGGCGACCCAAAGTACATGCAGTTGTACTTTTACGATGGTCAGCATGAATCTGCTAACCGTTCTAGGTGCTTTACAGAACTTAGGGAGGATGTCATCGATATACTGATAGGTGTCACACAGACAAACCCGTACGCACATTTTTTCCGGTCCTTGCGAGAAATAAAAGTGTGTAGACACCCGCATTTTGCCTACTAGTGTCTATAGCAGTTCCCGACAAAACACCCGATGATGATCGGACGCAAACGTGACTTAGTACACTCGAATATGGGCTCGGAATCAATAATATCCAACGTGGACATTTAGCGGAGTACAAATCTCTCAAAACCAACCTCAAATTCAGGCCCAGTGGGTCGTTTCGAGTAAAATGAGACTAATTTGGGCCGACCGACACCAAAAATAAAAACCGTCTTTTGGCGAACGGGTCAAAACCCGGTCAAAGACGAACCCATCCTTGAAATCGACCAAGTTCGCTTCTAGAAACTTGCGTCTGAATACAATCCTTAAAAAAAATCAAAAAGTCAACCATTTCCTAAGATGGCTCATCAACCCTATCCACTCGATCGAGTGGATTGGCCTCACTCGATCGAGTGGAGCCAAAAAATCCGGAACAGACCCGTTTCTAAGGGCACTCAACCGAGTACACTAGGGCCACTCGATCGAGTGACCCTAGGTCGAGGGTGTACTCTATAAATACCCCTCAAACCCTTCTCATTTTTCAGCTTTGGTGAATGCAAAAAACACCCTACATTTCTACCCTAACACTCTACACTACACTACAACCCTTAGCAATTCTAATAAAAAGCCCGAGTCATTTGTCCCTCGAAAAAACCCGACAAAGTCACCCCCCCCACACACACCATAACTCAACTACATCCTCGATACTCCCGCGTTCCCGTCGCTATTACGAGTCCATTGCCGAGGCCATTCTAAGCATGTATGTTGAGGGTGTCATCAACCCCATTTTCTATCTTTACTATCTCTAATTTTATGTATACATTTTCGTACTTTATATTACATTTATACTAGTATACCGACACTAACATCTAACTTTTATTTATCGTATTATAACCTCTAACATTTAATTATCGTCGTTAACATTTTAATACCGTGTACATACATATCATATAATAGTAATAAAACTCGGATCCAAACGCGTTTGACTATGACGACCATCCAAAGTCCGTTTAATCCCTTTACGAGCCATGACGGAGGTGGCACCCTTTCGAGGAGCGCCGCCCCAATGTACTCAAGGGCGTAACGTGATCGTGGTCGATCATAGTTGAATGTGTTTGACTCCATTTCTAAGATTAGTGCAAAATCCGTTGATGCGAAATCTGACATCACATAATCCATTAGGATTAATATCGATGTCGTGATGCGGAGGAACACAATTTTGTCGCTAATCAAAACTTTTAATCCCATAATGACATTTTTCACAAACTTTCGATGACGATATTTGATTAGTGTAGTTTGTAGTGCCTATTTTGTAGTATTTTGGTCCCATTTCCTTGTGGAATCGCTCCTTGGGAGCGATTTATGGGCTTCTTATGCTTCCTTTAGTTCGTTTCAGGTTCCCGAGACCGATTTGGAAGAGTTGGAGCGATTCCGACTCGATACATACACATTTTGGAGCCAACGAGATAAAGGAACGACGACTCGATGCTTTGGAATCGACCCCGAGACCTTGGGACCCAATCCCGAGCCTCCGAGACCCGATCCCGAGTCCCGAGAATCGATGAGAAGTCCATGTGAACCAAGGAGGAACCTTAAAGATCATATTGGAGGCCTACAAGACTCATCCCCGACGGGTATGACCTCAACCCGTCCGGGATGAGGTGCACAAAAGAGAAGGCTCCTGTTTTGGGTCCCTCCCGACCGGGAGCATGTCTTCCCGACCGGGACCGACACCCTCCCGACCGGGACCACCTCCTCCCGGCCGGGAAGGTCTGCTGCTACCCTGCGCTTCATTCTTCTCTTCCCCCTTCCATTTGTAACCCTATAAATACCCCCCTCTTGTATTAAGGCACCATCTTATGTTATGTTCTTCAAACCCTAGACTACTTTAGGTTAGATTAGTGTAGATTAGTGTAGATTAGTCGGTAATTAGTGGTTAATCTTAGTTTAGTACTTGTATTAAGGGAATTCTTCAAGATCTTCACCAAGCTTGACAACCTTGGTGGTTTGTTTTGGGTTTTCTTCATTAATGCAAGTTCCAATCTTTCTCCTTCACTAGTATGGTATAATCCTCTTCCTTTTTACTCTTTATCTTGTTTAATTCATCCAAGTTTGCATCTTTGATTGTTGTAGTGTTCTTAGTTCATCTTTTTCAATAGTTTCATTATGGATGTTTTGATTCTTGAGTTGATTTCTCTTGTTCTTGTTAGTATTAGTTTGATTATGTTAAGAGTAGTGTTCTTGCTAGGGTTAGTAAGGTGATTAGAGTGTTAATTGGATGATTAAGGGTTTGTTGGAGATGTTTGTGGAAGATTTGAGGTTTCTTCTTGAGTGATGCATATTACATGTTTGATGGAATGCTTGAATGACTAAGTAGGTTGGAATGCTTGTTTTCTTGCTTCCCTTTGTCGTGTGTGTCGCCGGATGGGTTCCATGAGGAACCTCTAGGTCGTGTGTCCTAGATTACCCTACTACCACTTTCACTCTAACTCCTCCTTGGCCATTCCGTTACCCCTTTGACCCCGACCTAATCCTAGCCCGTTTTTCCTTGTTGTTCTTCTTAGTCATAGTCTAGTCTTCTCTTCCTCTTATCATTCTCTAGCTTAGCTCGTTGACTTAGTCTCGTATTTGGGCCGACCTAGTCTAGACGCCTCTTACCGTCCCCGTGGATTCGACCCGACTTACCCTAGCTACCCTAGTTAGGTTTCGCCGGTTTTATTTGACGGTTGGGATCCACGACAAATCCCTTCCCATCAAATTGGCGCCGTTGCCGGGGACGGTGCTAGTTTAGACTTCGTTTTCCTAGTTACTTGACATTGTCTTTGTGTTTGTGTTTTTATTTTTCTTTTTGGGTTACCTTGCTTCTTGTGTGTGTGTGGTTTATTTCTCTCTTGTCTAGTGCCCCAAAAGCACTAGACTTCTCCCGTTTGTTCCTAGTCTACAGTTTATGCTTAGAGGTGGTGACTATCTTCTTCTTGCGATTAAGAGCCGCTTTAACGGACGGTTGCTAGGATGAGTGGTTTCCAACCGGGTATGGACTACGATTTTCGAGCAAGCATGGGGTTTGATCTAAACTCCACACACTCGGGAGCCGATATGAGCTACCCCTCTTCTTCCATGAACCAAGGGTATGACATGACGTCCCCCTACCACTATCAAGCTTCTTGGGGTGATCAAGACTCTAGTGGGTATGAACCTCAAGGTTATGAAAATGGCTACCAACAAGTGAACGATTACCAATCCTACGATCATGGTGACTATTACTCGAGTTATCAATGTGAACCCACCATGTTCAATCAAGATTCACTATATGGAAGCCAATACCCCCAAAACCCACAATATTACCCTCCACCCTAACCACAATATGAACCCCATGACCCACAATACTACCAACCACCCCAACCTTGCTACCAACAATATGATGCCCCACCCCTTGGGCATCATCAAGACACCATGTTTAATCAAGATTTTCAAGATTATCATCAAGATTATCAAGATTATCAAGGAGCTTTACAAGACCCCAATGATCACCAATTGCCCGACATGGAGGAGATTCAATCGATGCTTCAAATGCAACAAGAAATGGCCATCCAAACGCAAAAGAATAATGAACTCTTGGCCGAAATCCTTAGGGATAGGGAGGAAACTAAAGCTAGATTGCATGCTTTAACGGCTCAAACCCTAATGCTCTTAACTCAATCCTCACAACTTGATGAGGGATGTTCATTTGGGGAAGGGGAACAACCCAATGACGAGGCCGTTAATGAATTCCCTATAAGGAGCGAGTCTTGCTTTGAAGAGCCTCAATCGTCTACCCAAAAAGAGACGAATGAGGAGATGACCCTCGGTGAAGACAACATTGGTGAGGAATTGGAGGAGGATGGTGAGTCGGATGGTTTGGTGGAATTTGTGAGGATGTTGGGTGAAATTGTTAGCCTTGAGTTGCCCTTGCGCGATAATGCGACTAAGCATCAAGAGCCCCTAGCTAGTGAACCAAGCAATGACTTGGAGGAGATTGAAACCGCCGGTAGAAGTTTCGATCCTCCTCTCCAAGATGATGTGGGGCCGAATGATGAAGATGGGGAACCACAACTTGAGGAAAGTGTGGGGGTGTGCAACGAGGAAGCAAGGCCAAAATTGCTTCTTGTGCCTTGTTTCTTGGAGATGAAGCTTGCTAATGATTGGAGGCGATGCCTAGGGAGGAAGAGGCCGGTGAAGCTCATAGGATGGATAGACCCCGAATATGACACGAATGATGATTTTGGGTCTTGGAAATCCTACTTCTTGCCTCCACCTTGGAGGCCGTGGAGGTTGGCTAGGCTCGAGCGCTTCTTGGGCCTACATTATGATGTCGGTAGCGCGTTCGACTTGCTCCTCCATGCCCTTGAGGGCTATGGTTGAAGGAGAGTCCACCATCCTAGGTTTGACGGAGTTCCTAAAGAACCGTCATGTTGTATATTCTCCTCTCCTCCTTAGAGTACTTGTGTTTGTATTTGTGTGATTTTTTCTCTTGATTTTGTTAGTTTTGTGGTATTCTTGTAATTGTTTTGGATTGTTGACGAGCGATGTGAGGGAGTGAATTTGATGTGTACTTTGAGTTTATTGTGATAGGTGAAGTGAAGGTGACTCCTAGAAAGGAGTGGTTAGTGATAGAGCTTGGATCGTGAGCAAGGGAATCGGTTTTTGGGGTCATGGGAGTCGTGAAGCCCCTTCCCGACCGGGAAGGGTGTGTCGTCCCGACCGGGATGGGGCCGTCCCGATCGGGATGAGTGTGCCGAAAATCGAGTCCACTGGAGTGTCATCCCGATCGGGAAGGAGGCTTCCCGACCGGGACGAGTATGTCATCCCGACCGGGACCACCCATCCCGACCGGGATGATCCCCAACTCCTTTTTGGTGCTTCTTCTTCGACATTTAAGCCCACCCAACCATTGTATACCCCCACCCAACCTCCCTACCTTCCTTTCTCATATCATACCACCCATGTACCTCATTTACATACCTTAACCTCATTTCCTCCTCACTTTAGACCGATATTCACATCAAATCCTACCCCCTCACACCATTACTACCTTAGCCATGTGGTTTTCATAAGCTTGAAGAAGGATGACAATGATGAAGACAAGCAAGTACCTATATTGATCATTGAGACGATGGAGCGAGTGAGTTGCTAACCGGTCGGTAAGGCAACTATCCTCTCTTTTCCGTTTTTATTGCTTGTTTTCCCCTTGTTTATCCCCTTCCCCTTTGTCATGGTGGCCTTCGAGGCCTTGGTTTTGGTTGCTCCCGATTCTCGATGATGTGACTACATCGAGAGTCATTTTTCAAAATCCAAATTTTACAAGTTTTTCACTCTTTCCTTTTTGTCGGATTTAGTCGGATCTAGGCGGAATCCGGGCTAGGTGACTTGATTACACCTAGCCCTCCCCTCCCATTTCCTTTTATTTCCTTCTTTTTATTTTTCTTCCCCCATCCATATCTTTTTCTTGTCTCGGCCCATGGTGACTTGACTACACCCCGGCCGGACATCTTCTACCCTTTTCTCCACTTTTCTTTTTGATTTCTAGCTTTATTTTCGTAGTTTCTTTTTTACTCCCATGCACTACGGTCGAGCATGAGGACATGGCTCGACTTAAGTGTGGGGGAGTGGTATTTTAGCATAGTTAGCTTTATTTTTGTAGTTTTTTGAAAAAAATCTTTAAAAAATCCTAAAAATTTGAATTTTTTTTCATAAAAATCAAAAAGATTTTCTTTTGTGTGTTTTTCTTTTGTGTCGTATATTTTTTTCTTTGTGTGTTTTGCCTCCCTCTTCCTTATAGGTTGCTCAATCCCCATTAGCTTTGGAGAGCTTTCAAGACTTCCGGTAACATCTTTATCCCTTTTTCTTCTTTATCTCTTGTGGAGTTTGGAGGAGATTGTGATGTTGTGTGCTCAGGAGGAGCTTTGTAAAGTTTGATGTTGGTTGGTTGCTCATCTGGAAGCTAGGGGTGGTGTTTGTGTTTTGTATGTGTTCGTTTTGTGTTGTTCTTGTTTTGTTGCTTTTGCTTCTTTTTCTTTCGTTTTCGTTGAGTCTTTGTTATGTGCTATGTTGTGTGTCTTGTGTGTAAACCGTTTTCAAAAACCCGGTTTAGAGGCTAGTGTGTGAGTGTGTACTTTCCCTTCCTAGTAGTGTAAATCGAGTCTTGAACTTTAGTCTAGTAGAATGACCCTAAATCAATGATTTCGTTGGTTTCTTACCTTGAGTCCACCTAGCTTACTAGGGATTTACTACGGGATTTGCACCTTTGACCATTATGACCACCCACGGTGTGAAAAGGCCTTGGTTGCCGAGTCCCGTCCCTTAGGTGACCATGTTTAGGATTGTTTGATTAGTCCAAGTTCTCCACTTTTTGTGGGTTTGAAGGGAAGGCGCCATCCCGACTCACCCATTTACCTACCTCCCACACATTTCCACACAATAAAATTGCAAATTGTTGATTCCTCTCTTTCTTGTCATACAAAGAAATGTCAAAAAGCCAAATCTTGCCAAAAAGGGCAAAGGAAAGAAAATGAAAGAAAGAAAAGAATGAAGAAAAAGAAAAGGCACAAAAGCCAAAAATAAAATAGAAAAGAAGAAAAAGAATGGCATGGCAAAACAAGGCAAAAATGCAAAAGAAAAGAGAAAATGCCAAAAGAAAACCCGATTCACAAAAATAACCCCTACCTCTCAAAATAAGTCTTTTTCCGACTTTTGCCGTGAAGAGCCTACCAAAGGACCGAGTCCCGAGGAAGGATGATAGCGGTATTAGTCGGTCTTCCCTCATTTTGCATATTTCCACCTTTTTACTTGGACTAGTTAGGCGGTTTCGGACATGGGACGACCCTCTTGGCTCTTTGCTAAAGGGGGCGGGGTCTCACTTACCTACAGTGTCGACTAACACCGTGGTTCATCCTTTTTCCATCCCGCCGATCGTCCCGTAGTACATTCTTAGAAGGTTAGGAGGAACCGAGGTAAGTTACCAACGTTTTTATTGCTTTGTCGTCATACTATTAGGTTTTAGTCCAACTTGGTTTGTATCGCTAGCTTGGGAACGTTGTCACTTGCCTTGAGTCCTAAACCGGTGCTTCTTTCACCGCTTGGTTGAGGGAAGCGGTATTTGTTTTCTTTTGGGTGCAACCATTAGTGTGTTTGTTTGTGTGTTTGCTTGTTTATGTGTTTTGTGTCCGGTTGCATCCACAGTTTTGTCGCAAGACCCCACTTGCCTTGCGGGGTGCACTTTTCCTCTAAGTGCACTCGCGTGAGTTGAAAGGGCGTAGGGTGCGCTAATACCCATTCGGCTAGTATAGTAGTTAGTATGTGCTTACTCGAGGGCGAGTAAGGGTTAAGTGTGGGGGAGTTGATTAGTGTAGTTTGTAGTGCCTATTTTGTAGTATTTTGGTCCCATTTCCTTGTGGAATCGCTCCTTGGGAGCGATTTATGGGCTTCTTATGCTTCCTTTAGTTCGTTTCAGGTTCCCGAGACCGATTTGGAAGAGTTGGAGCGATTCCGACTCGATACATACACATTTTGGAGCCAACGAGATAAAGGAACGACGACTCGATGCTTTGGAATAGACCCCGAGACCTTGGGACCCAATCCCGAGCCTCTGAAACCCGATCCCGAGTCCCGAGAATCGATGAGAAGTCCATGTGAACCAAGGAGGAACCTTAAAGATCATATTGGAGGCCTACAAGACTCATCCCCGACGGGTATGACCTCAACCCGTCCGGGATGAGGTGCACAAAAGAGAAGGCTCATGTTTTGGGTCCCTCCCGACCGGGAGCATGTCTTCCCGACCGGGACCGACACCCTCCCGACCGGGACCACCTCCTCCCGGCCGGGAAGGTCTGCTGCTACCCCGCGCTTCATTCTTCTCTTCTCCCTTCCATTTGTAACCCTATAAATACCCCCCCTCTTGTATTAAGGCACCATCTTATGTTATGTTCTTCAAACCCTAGACTACTTTAGGTTAGATTAGTGTAGATTAGTGTAGATTAGTCGGTAATTAGTGGTTAATCTTAGTTTAGTACTTGTATTAAAGGAATTCTTCAAGATCTTCACCAAGCTTGACAACCTTGGTGGTTTGTTTTGGGTTTTCTTCATTAATGCAAGTTCCAATCTTTCTCCTTCACTAGTATGGTATAATCCTCTTCCTTTTTACTCTTTATCTTGTTTAATTCATCCAAGTTTGCATCTTTGATTGTTGTAGTGTTCATAGTTCATCTTTTTCAATAGTTTCATTATGGATGTTTTGATTCTTGAGTTGATTTCTCTTGTTCTTGTTAGTATTAGTTTGATTATGTTAAGAGTAGTGTTCTTGCTAGGGTTAGTAAGGTGATTAGGGTGTTAATTGGATGATTAAGGGTTTGTTGGAGATGTTTGTGGAAGATTTGAGGTTTCTTCTTGAGTGATGCATATTACATGTTTGATGGAATGCTTGAATGACTAAGTAGGTTGGAATGCTTGTTTTCTTGCTTCCCTTTGTCGTGTGTGTCGCCGGATGGGTTCCATGAGGAACCTCTAGGTCGTGTGTCCTAGATTACCCTACTACCGCTTTCACTCTAACTCCTCCTTGGCCATTCCGTTACCCCTTTGACCCCGACCTAATCCTAGCCCGTTTTTCCTTGTTGTTCTTCTTAGTCATAGTCTAGTCTTCTCTTCCTCTTATCATTCTCTAGCTTAGCTCGTTGACTTAGTCTCGTATTTGGGCCGACCTAGTCTAGACGCCTCTTACCGTCCCCGTGGATTCGACCCGACTTATCCTAGCTACCCTAGTTAGGTTTCGCCGGTTTTATTTGACGGTTGGGATCCACGACAAATCCCTTCCCATCAAATTGATGGTAGGATTTGTCGTGGAACCCGCCACCAATTAAATAACCAACTAGCACCTAACGGTAGTTAGGGTAAGTCGGGTCGTGTCCACGGAGACGGTATTGCAAGGTTTAGACTAAATCGGCCTAAAACAAGACTATGCTACCAAACAAACACAAAGAGCTACTAATTGATGAATTAAGATGAGAGGAGAAGAAAGTAGACTAATGATGAGCTATGATGAACTAGACTATCAAATACTAACTAAACACAAGCCAACTAGCAAACTAAGAGAAATGCTAAACAATGCTAAAAATCCAACTAACTAACAACCTAAAGAAATGATGACTAGCTAACAAGATGAATCAAATATGGAAAAGAGGTGGGTTAGGTCGGGTTCATAAGTGTAGTAGGGTGACTTGGGTGGTCAAGGGTGTCCACATACTAGGCAAACAATGAGTAGAGGAAAACTAGCATGAGAAGCATGGCCACTACAACCCAAACAAGCATTTCAACAAACACATGGTGTGCCAAGAATGTGACTAACAATAAGGATTTACCCTTCACCCCTAATCAAACCCTAATCACCCATAATCTACCCTTAATCCCCCTACTAACCCACAAGTAATCTACTTACTCATAATCAAAGAAGAACTAACAACAATAACAAGAGAGCACAACATCACAACCCTAACATTCACCATCAAGAACAATAACAATCAATAACAACAAACACTAAGTAAAGATTCAAACTTGATTCAATAACAATAAACAAGAGAAAAGAAAGTTATACCAACAATAGGATGATGAAAAGATGATATCTTGCATAAAAGAGAAACCCAAATAATCCCAAGGTTGTCAATCTTGGAGAAATCTTCAAGTATCTTCTTATTACAAGCACTAATTAACTAGGATTAACTAAGATTAACTAAGGATTAATGAGAGATTCAAACTAATATGAGGAACTAAATCTAGGGTTTATATGATGTAGAGAGGCTTAAGAGAGGCTAAACTAATGTAGGATAGATAAACAATACAAGAGGGAAGTATTTATAGAGTTACAAATGGAAGGGAATTGGAATAAAAGAAATGCGGGTTACAGCCTGTTGGTCCCGACCGGGACGGATCATCCCGACCGGGACGGACCCACCATCCCGACCGGGACGGGTTGGTCCCGACCGGGACGGCCTTGCATTGGCACCCCCCAAAGTGCACTTCATCCCCGACGGGATGAGGTGCATACCCGTCGGGGATGAGTCTTGTAGGCCTCCAATATGACCCTTTTGGTTCCTCCTTGCTTCACATGAGCTTCTCATCGATTCTCGGGACTCGGGATCGGGTCTCGGAGGCTCGGGATTGGGTCCCAAGGTCTCGGGGTCGATTCCAAAGCATCGAGTCATCGTTCCTTTACTCCGTTGGCTCCAAAATGTGTATGTATAGAGTCGGAATCCCTCCAACTCTTCCAAATCGGTCTCGGGAACCTGAAACGAACTAAAGAAAGCATAAGAAGCCCCTAAACCGCTCCCAAGGAGCGATTCCACAAGGAAAATGGGACCAAAATACTACGAAATAGGCACTACAAACTACACTAATCAATATTATAATCGTATATTACACGATTTTAGCACCGAAAAACCGAGTTAGATTTTAATTATGCCATATTTCTATTTAGCTCGGCCAACTATCGATTTAAAAGTAAATAAAATGAAATTGCCAACTTTTTCAAAGCGAGTTATGCCTCGTACAGGTACCACTCGACCGAGTGCCATGGGCCACTCGATCGAGTAGCACCCCAAAAACTGGGCAGTAGCTACCTCGAAGGTGCACTCGATCGAGTCCATACCATGACTCGACCGAGTGGGTCCTGTAGCCCAGAAAACCGAGAGCTTTAATGCATCATTCGAGCCTCGTCTTTTTACGACTTTAGTCGTCGCGTGTAAAGACAATCACGTGCTTACATTTTCAAAACTCATGCATATCATTTCACCTAAATGACTTTCATTGACGGTTTCTCACTATTAATTTTGTGTCAACGATTCCTTAGTCGTATCCGGCACATGATTAATCTAGACTCCAAGTTCTCAACATGATAAGTCGGGACAAGGCACCGAGATTCGGGATCGGGCTAGCACCACGCCTAGGTCCCCTATCTCCGTCCTTTGCTTAATACACAATATAATGTGTATCTAATCGAAGTTCGTCCATTTGCACAACTTACGATCTAGTTTGTATTTATATATACGGGTCCGTTTCAAGTTATTATTTATCGCTCTTTATATCTCGTTTATTCTTTTTCATATTGTCCGTTATTTTGTATTGGCCGGGTTGTATTTCCGCCCGTGTATTTTGTACATATTTACGAGCTTTATTTATTTTGATGCTTATCGCTTTATAAATGAACCTCGCATGCTAAACAATTTGACCTGGATTTAGATGCATTAAATGACGTAGCTAACCAATAATTCGCATGTTTAGCTAAAAACGTTGTTTGCATATCATTTAGTCGTTATACTAGCGCGCGTACACGAACACGAACGATGTCTTAGTAGAGGCCGCTAAGTGCGGGCGGGGTTGGTTGTCCTTAGTGGGCTTCCCAACACGTACCCTCACCCCTTACTCAGAACCTCGGTTTCCGGATGTCCGAAACCGTTGGTGCACGAGAGTCATTCTATACACGAAAGCCGGTGTAAACGGTATCGGTATCGTAATGCAAAGGGACGAGCCCCATAAACTCTGAAATCGAAATGGGCCGTACTTTGTGTACGGCCCACGACGACATAGAGTGAGCTCGAACGGTAACGAATAATCATAAAATTCGGTGGCGACTCCAACTTTGACTTAAATTTCGAACCCGAGAACAATCTCACCACGAGATTAATTCGCCTACCCAAACCCGCGCGTGGTCGCGTCGGGGTGGACCTACGTCATGTCCACAAAGTGACTGAGAGTACGTGCATCCGTATATGCAAAAATCCTGTCAGAGATCATCATGTTAGTAACGCTCCTACTTCTGATGAAGTTGCTGTCATCTGGTCCGAAGATTCTAGCTTGAGTGATAATAGCGGACCACACATCTTGGTGACCGGACGCATGAACGTCTCGCATCAGATCAAACATTATTACGGTTGTTATGATCCTTTACAGTACCCTCTTCTTTTCCCGAGCGGTGAGTGTGGTTGGCATCAGGGGGTTAAGAAACATGTTACAGATCCCACCGCAAGAGGAAGTTCTCGGGACAGTTTAGGTGCATCGCTGAAACCTTCTGCGACTTATCCATCAAGTTTTGAGAGTGCTGAGAATCTATTGGATGCTGAAGATCAGAGTATGTCCTCGCTTTGTCTTTTGTACATGTCGCGTTAATTTTGCTATTGGAAAGCACAAGTTCTGATATACATGTTAAATTACGAAGCAAAACAATGAAAATGTATAAATTATTCCTTGAAAGTGAGCATAAACGTATGCTCCTAGGATGAAAACAGTAAGAAATAGAAAAGTGGGCATAACTATGGTCTTGTGTATTGGATCAGGTAATAGTAGCACGCAGTGTACTAAACTGTCAAGGTCATTGGTTGATACGAATAGGTCGATTCATGTACACACCAGCTGCTTATTATAGCCTTGCATGTCAGATGTAGTCAGTTGCTTAGAAATAGTCTTTGTGTTTTTTTTTTTGGTGAAATGTGAGAGGTTGTCATTCATCCAAAAATAGGAAAATACAAAGCATATGCTCTACCAAAACAATAGAGACAACTATACTATACAAACAGAAGTAGGCAATAATCAACAACTATAGCCTAAATTTCTAAAGCAGATTATATCAATATCGGTAAAAGAAGCATTAGAATTGATCTTAATGCGTCTTCGAACACACATAGCCGCTTCACTCGCAAGTGATTTAGGATGACTGATCTTATATTCATGTAGAGCTGTGTTGCGTTGGATCCATATCAGATAATAACAGGCTGCTACTGATAAGTGTGGGTTGTAGTGCCTATTTTGTAGTGTTTTGGTCCCATTTTCCTTGTAGAATCGCTCCTTGGGAGCGGTTTAGGGGCTTCTTATGCTTCCTTTAGTTCGTTTCAGGTTCCCGAGACCGAGTTGGAAGAGTTGGAGCGATTCCGACTCGATACATACACATTTTGGAGCCAACGAGATAAAGGAACGATGACTCAGTGCTTTGGAATCGACCCCGAGACGTTGGAACCCAATCTCGAGTCCCGAGACCCGATCCCGAGTCCCGAGAATCGATGAGAAGTCCATGTGAAGCAAGGAGAGACCAAAAGGATCATAATGGAGGCCTACAAGACCCATCCCCGACGGGTATGCACCTCATCCCGTCGGGGATGAAGTGCACTTTGGAGGAGGCTACTGCAGAGCCTTCCCGGTCGGGATGGTGGGTCCGTCCCGGTCGGGACCAAGTGCTGTTGCCCGCATTTCACTTTCTTTCTTCTCCCTTCCATTTGTAACCCTATAAATACCTCTCCTCTTGTAATCTTAGCTTATGTTCTTCACCTCTCCTTAAACCCTAGACTACTTTAGGTTAGATTAGATTAGATTAGTGTATATTAGTCGGTAATTAGTGGTTAATCTTAGTTTAGTACTTGTATTAAGGGGATTCTTCAAGATCTTCACCAAGCTTGACAACCTTGGATGTTTGTTTTGGGTTTTCTTCATTAATGCAAGATTTCATCTTTCCTCTTTACTAGTTGGTATAATCTTCTTCTCCTTTTGCTCTTAATCCTTTATTGTTCATCAAGTTTGAATCTTTAGTTCTTGTTTATTGTTTTGTTCATCATATTTGGTAGTTTCATTATGGATGCTTTGTTGTTTGTGTTGATTCATCTTGTTAGTGTTAGTTTTAGTTTAGATATGTTAGAGTAGTGTTCTTGCTAGGGTTAGTAAGGTGATTAGGATGTTAATTGGATGATTAAGGGTTTGTTGGAGATGTTGGTGGAAGATTTGAGGTTTCTTCTTGAGTGATGCATATTACATGTTTGTTGGAATGCTTGAATGACTAAGTAGGTTGGAATGCTTGTTTTTCTTGCTTTCCTTTGTCGTGTGTGTCGCCGGATGGGTTCCATGAGGAACCTCTAGGTCGTGTGTCCTAGATTACCCTACTACCGCTTTCACTCTAACTCCTCCTTAGCCATTCCGTTACCCCTTTGACCCCGACCTAATCCTAGCCCGTTTTCCTTGTTTGTTTCTCCGTCTCCTTAGCCGTAGTCTAGCCTTCTCTCCCCCTTATCATTCCCTAGCTTAGCTCGTTGACTTAGTCTCGTATTTGGGCGGACTTAGTCTAGACGCCTCTACCGTCCCCGTGGATTCGACCCGACTTACCCTAGCTACCCTAGTTAGGTTTTGCCAGTTTTATTTGACGGTTGGGATTCACGACAAATCCCTTACCATCAGCTTCCAACGCAGCATGGTGCTTGTCGTGTAACAGCCCCAAAGACGAGCAGACAAGCTGGTGAGGGATAAGAGTATATCCCGCTTGGCCCTCAACTGCATTCAACACCATTTTGCTGTAGGGACATTCAAAAAACAGGTGTTGAGTAGTTTCAGATGATTGCTGGCATAAAACGCACAGATCGTCTTCAATAAATCCAATACGGTGAAGCTTCGATCGAGTATTCAATCCATCATTCATTATGATCCAACAAAGATAGCTATGTTTAGGAACATTCCATTGATTCCACACGAATTCAATCCATGGCGGAGCAGAGTTAGCTGATTTCAGCCAATCATATCCATCCTTAACCGAATAACCAGCAGTGTTATGCATCCAACAACCATTTATGAATCCATTCTTGAATTTGTCCTTCACCCGACATAGGGCTTTCCAGGTCCACGGAGAATCAATAGGGGGGTAATAATCGTGCCAATTCTGATTCTTTAAATATACCGAGTGAATCCATTTTATCCACAGGCTACTACGTTGATTGTAAATCCAACTAACCAACTTACCCACAGCTGCTATATTCCATCTCGACGCCTCTTTTATGCCCAAGCCCCCAGATTCTCTATTTAAGGTGACCTTATCCCAAGCAATAAGTCGAACTTTCCTATAATCCGCAGACCCATCCCATAGATAATTCCGACAGATAGACTCAATTCTCTTAATGGCATGCTTCGGGATAATAAAAATCGTCGCCCAATAGTTGTGCAGAGTATTTAGGACGGAATTAATAAGCGTTACCCTGCCAGCATAGGAGAACTTTTTTGCACCCAAGCTCCTAATCCTGCATATAATTTTTTCCGAGAGAATTAAGCACTGCTCCTTTGACAATTTACCCGCTTGAATGGGTATACCCAGATATTTAAACGACATCTGTCCTTCTTGTATACCAGTCACAGCAAATATATCTGATTTCAGGCTATCTGGCACCCCATTATAATAAGCTTCCGATTTTGTTTTATTCATACATAATCCCGAGGCTTTAGAGAATGTAGAATAGGCTCTCATAAGTAACATAATGGAAGAAGAATCGCCTTTACTAAAGAGTAAGAGGTCATCCGCAAACATGAGATGGGTCAACTTGAGTTGCTTACATTTCGGGTGATAAGAAAAAGGCCATCTGTCAGTAGCATATGATATTGTCCTACTCAAATACTCCATACATATGGTGAAAATCAACGGCGAGATCGGATCCCCCTGCCGTAATCCCTTTTTGCCTGGAAAATAACCAAAGTTACATCCATTAAGGACCAGCGTATAGGTTGGAGATGAAATGCATTGCATAATCCACTTAGTGAACTGTACAGGGAATGCTAAAGCAGTCAACATTCCTTCCACAAACTTCCATTCAACAGTATCATATGCCTTTTGAAGATCGAGTTTGAACATGCACCTGGGTGAAGCCTGCTTTCTGGAATACATATGAATAAGGTCCTGACATATCAGGACATTTTCAATGATAGCTCTTCCTTGAATGAACGCACTCTGGGTGTCTTGAATAATATCAGGGAGGACTCGAGAAATACGATTACACAACAGTTTCGCAATAACCTTGTAGATCATATTACAACAAGCAATCGGCCTGAATTGGGTAACAGATTCAGGCCTATCACATTTAGGAATAAGAACCACATTCGTAGCATTAATTTGCTTAAGTAATTTACCAGATATAAAGAAATCCAAGACCGCTGCAGTCACATCATCACCAATAACAGTCCATGAGTCCTTGAAAAAGCCACTAGAGTACCCATCGGGTCCAGGAGCCTTATCCTCAGGAATCGAAAAGAAAACCGTCTTTACCTCTTCCTTAGTGATCTGTTGAAGTAGAATGTCCTTGTGCCTCTCAGTACAGACCGGTCCCTTTGCTATTATTCAAGACGCACCTTCTGGATAGGGGACTGCTCACCTAAGAGTTTCTTATAATACGCCAAGAAAGCAGATTGGATAGCATGCCAGTCAGTATAAAGCTGACCATGCAAACTCTTTATTTGGGACACTTGATTCCTGATTATTTTTTGTTTAATGGCTTGATGAAAGAAATGTGTGTTAGCATCTCCTTCTTCCAACCATTTTACTCGGGCCTTCCGCATCAAATAATTGTCCCTTGCATTAAGATAGAACTTAGCCTCTTTGATGAGCTTTCTTTCTTGAAGTGTCAAGTCTATAGGTTCAGGATTAGACTACAAATTAACCTGAACTGCCTTCAGCTCGTATTTCTTTTGCGCTGCTCTTCTCTCTACATCCGAGAAAGTCTCTTGATTCAGCTTCTTAAGACCTTGTTTCAGGTCTTTGAGCCGCTTTACCACACCAAACATTTTTGTACCTCCATACTCCTTCCCCCACGCATTCTTCAGAATCTGCACAAAGTTTTCAGCCTTTGCCCACATTCTAAAGTATTTAAAGCTTGCATTCCTCTTAACATTGCATTCCGGATTTTGTACAATGCATGGAGTATGGTCGAATAAACCCTCAGGATGAAAGTAAGCCTCATATTCAGTATACACCCGCATCCACTCTGCATTCACCATAAATCTGTCTAACCGACTGTATTTTCTATCACTAGGCTCCCTCTTGTTCGACCAAGTGAACCAGGCGCCAGCAGCTTTGATATCTAGCATACCACAATTATTCAGACATCTAAGGAAATCATCCATATCTTCTTGCTTCGTGTGCCCACCTAGTCTTTCCCCCGACGAGATGACAGTATTAAAATCTCCCCCCATTGCCCACGGACCATCAATTACATTGGCTATATTCTCAAGCTGATCCCAAAGATCCTTTCTATCCGACCCATCATTGAATGCGTATATGACAGTATAATAGAAGCGATTATTAATAGTCTTATTAGTAACACTACAATGAATGAATTGTGGATGATAAATAACCGGCTGAACATCAAACATCGAAGGGATCCAGGAAACCCATACCCTCCCACCAGGATGAAGATGACCATTAGTAGTGACACACCACCCCTCCAACATATTATTAGCAACCAAATTACCATTATTTTGCTTGATTTTCGTTTCCAATAATCCAAATAGTCCTACACTTTTATTCTGTAAGAAGTATCTAACCTCCTTTTGTTTATTTACATTGTTGATTCCTCTAACATTCCAGAATCCGATTATCATTTGGAGTATTTAGAGTAGGGTCACCCATATCAGTTGTAGCAACTACATTTACAGCATTTGGAGTTTCAGGTACCACATCAATAAAGGGTGGAATTGGATTATTCACCCGTAGCACATCTGCATAATTTACACCTTTGTCCACAGTAGTCTTATTCACTATCGTATTAACAATGTCGTTGCTTACCTGTGGTTCAGAGGTATTTACCAATGATTTTTGTTTCCAAATCTTCTTCAGAACAGGTTTATTCTTCTGGTCTGGTTTCCGACAGGTTGCAGCAACATGCCCTAAGGTTTGACATTTAGAGCATAACACAGGCTTCCATTCAAATTCAACCTTTATAGTGACAATCTCTCCTTTAGCATTCTTGAACTTAATAAGATCCATAAAATCCTGACCCACTGTCAACTCTAATAGAACCCTGGCATATCCTAGTCGAGTTTTATCTTCAGTGAGTGGGTCAGCCTTAATGAATTTCCCAGCAAGGCCTGCAATCTGTGGTAAACAATTCCCCCAATATTTCAATGGCAAGTCGTAGAGACGGACCCAAGATGGAACTTTCTTAATATCCCCCTAATAGTCTTTGTGTTGTGTATAGGCTGTGTGCTGTCTACTGGCAACGTATCCTATAAACTCAGGATGTTCCGGATAGTCGTCGGTGGTCGAGCGTAACCTACCTTGCCGAGCATACTATGCTTACAGGCTGCAGCACAGACCAAATAACATGCTTCTTAGGGCTGGAAGGTGCCTGCAACAGTATGCAGTTGACATGTACGTCAAACTAGAAAACTCTCGCTTGGACTTCGTTCGTTACAATCAGAATGTGATACGTTCGGAGCTATACCAAGGAATACTTGACACGATGGACGCTGGTGAGCAGTGTGCTGCTAATGTTGGAAAGCGTGTAATCCTTCCAACAACTTACATTGGAGGGCCTAGAGATATGCAGCGGTGCTATTTAAATGCGATGACTCTTGTACAGCGCTACGGAAAGCCAGACTTCTTCATAACAATAACCTGCAACACAAACTGGTCTGAGATTAAAAACAAATTAGCTCAAAGAGAGGAAGCCCAGAACCGGCCAGATTTAGTAGCCAGAGTTTTCCGAGCTAAGCTAGTAGTACTGAAGAAGAAACTTATGGACGAGAAAATCTTTGGTGAAGTCGTTGCTTATGTTTATGTTGTTGAATTCCAGAAACGAGGCCTACCACATGCACATCTCTTGTTGATTATGAAGAAAAACAGTAAGATGAACTGTCCAGAGGATTTTGAGAGGTTTGTCAGCGCTGAGATTCCTCCAGAAGGGAACGAGAGTCTCCGTAAGGCCGTGTTGAAACATATGATGCATAGGTCATGCGGTAAGTTGAGCCCTGATTGTCCATGCATGAAGCACAAAAAAACTTTAGGCCAGTGTAAGTCTGGCTACCCAAAGCCATACGCAGCTGAAACCACAAACAGTGTCAGCGGGTACCCAGTCTACAAACGCCAAAGTACTGGTGAGGTAGTCAAAATAAGAGGTCAGTACCTAGACAATCGTTGGGTTATTCCATATAACCCGTATCTTCTTGACCTCTTTGACTGTCATATTAATGTGGAAGTATGCTCTAGCATACAGGCAGTGAAATATCTTTACAAGTATGTCTACAAGGGTCTTGACAAAATATATTTTTCCATTGGACCGAGAGGTGAAGGGAAGGTGATTGATGAAATCAGCGAGTATCAGTCCGATCGTTGGGTGTCCCCGATAGAAGCGATTTGGCGCATATTCAGCTTTGATCTGTTTGAGATGCATCCATCGGTAATGGCATTACCAATTCATCTCAAAGATATGCAGTCAATCCAGATGAAACCACATGAAACATTATCCCGTGTGGTCTCTGACGAAAAGAGGCTAAGAACGCCATTAACTGTCTTCTTCAGAGTCAATAGGGAAAACGCCGGTAAGGCTAGCGAAGAATACGTTTACGCTGACTTTCCTGAATACTATCGGTGAGATGCATCCACACGACGGTGGTTCAAGAGGAAAAACAGTGTTTTCGTGCTGGGCAGGCCTGTCTTTGTATCACCATCGGAGACAGAACGCTTTTACTTAAGGTTACTGCTGACCCATGTACATGCACCTACGTCTTATGAAGATCTCTTATTTGTAAAGGGTTGCTAGTGTCCGACATACCAGGAAGCTGATATTGAGCTTGGACTGATAGAAGACAGTAACATGGTTGATGTAACACCCGCTATTTTCCTAACATTTTTATTCTTTCCGTTACGACGTCGTTATAACTCTATCACATTTTGGCTTATGTTTCATCATTTTGGAAATTTTCAAGCTTATCTTCAATTTTGAGTTTAATGACATTTATTTTTATTTTAAAAGATTTTAATTCTTTTACATCTATTTATTTGGTTTTCTTCGTAACTAATTAATTTTCCGCAAAGAATTCTATTTCTCTTTGAGTTGACGTTTTTAAGCTCGGATTTAATTTGTTCCCTTTCCCAAAAATGTTTAGATATGTTTATGTAATATTTTCAAGTAGGAAATATTTTAGTTACTAAAAAACAAGCCATTTATGATTTTATTACAAAGTTTCGCGAATAACTATTTTCTTACGCGAGGTTTACTCGAATTTCTTTGAAATGCCTTTAACTATTTTACGATTCTTATTTTTATCAAATTATAAATCATTTGAGACCTTTTCCTCATATTTTGGACCGACAAAGCTTATTGTCGCAATTTAACTACGTTTTACTAACACGTTTTATTTTATCACTTTAAACCGTAAACATAAGATTCTTTTCTTTTCAATTAGTAGAGGCTTTAATACTCAAACTATTACTACTCCCTCTCTTTTACTCTTGGCCGGCCAACATAGGTCTAGGTTCACTTTGGATGCTACATTTTGGAGGCTTTAAATTCATTCATATTCTTTAAGTGTAGTAACCTCCATCTCCTCCTTTACTCTACATTCATTTTTGCATTAACAAAAAAATTACTACAACATCTTCCTCATCATCCTTGGCCGTGACACTCACCACCTTCTCTTGGCTGATTTTTGTTCAATTCGAGTCCTAATCATCTCATATTCATCGTCGAATCAATCCTCTTTCCAACTCCTTCGTTAAGGTAATAATCGATGTCGTTTTTGATATTTATTTACCTTGATTTTTAGCTTTTCTCATGGTATTTTTCTGCCATGATTTTTATATATTGTAGCTATCATGGACGATCCCGAAGCTGACGAGTATATTATCGATTCAGACTTGGATTAGAGGTAACGTCGATGTTACTCGGTATTTCGTGATTTAAATTGTGTAATTGCATGTATATTTTTATATTTCACTTTTGACAATATATGTATGTCATATAATCTGCAAAAATTTTTAAAATTGAAAATTTGCATGTTTTGGTATTTTTATCGCTTTTACGAGATTAACGATTAAATTGTTGTATTAGTTTGTAAAATCGTAATATTCGGCCTAAACTCGTAATATATGATTATATTCTGTAAAAACGAAGTTTTTGATAATTTTAATAATTTAGTATTTTTCTGATATTTTAGTTATCGATTATTGAATTATTACCGTTTACGAACAAAAACGATTAAAAGACAATTTTTAGTTCTAGTACTTATACATATTATTTTAATCTGATTTTTGACGTGGTGAAACTTTCTGATGAAATAAAATCTTCTGAATGTTTTCATATTTTTTAGGAATTGTTAATTGGATGAATTAATTAATCACTTTAAATCATCGTTTATCGATAAAACCGCGTTTGTCGTTTAAATTCTCGATTTCTTGTCCTATGATTAAATCTGGAAAAAATATGATTCTGATGATTTCATAATAAAATGTAATTTTATGATTTTTATTGATTTAATAAAATGTTAGGAACGATTAGTTTTATTAATGGAATCGTTAAATGTGAAAACGGGTTTAAAAGACGGTTTTAACGGGATTTATTAAATCTGGAACTTTTGGAAATCTGGAAAAATAGTAGTTTCTGGAAAATAATAACTTTTAAGTTTAATAATAATTTTTGGATATTAGTACGTAAATCGTTTGGTAATTACTATTTTTATTAATCGTTATTGTCGAGATTAGACGATTAACGAGAAAACCTTTTAAAACCCGAGTCTAAGTATTCTGGAATTTTTTTTTTCTGGACAGAATGTCCATAAATATATTTTAGTTATTTTACGTAATTTTTGTACTATTTATTGAAGTCATTAATTAATAGTAGCGATTTTTGGACAAATTATGATTTATTGTTAAAATGTTTCGTCTTACCTAAAAGGAATATTTTTCCAGCAGTTTTGAAAAGTTTTAAATCTGAAACTTTAAGAGTTAAATCATTCCTTAACATACACCAAATATATTCATTGGTTTAACTAAATAAAAGACGTTTAAATATTTAATATTTGCCGTAAAATCCTATTTATAATTGTATTGTCAAAACTAATAATAATTAGGGACTTTTAGCTTTGTAACTTTTGAAAACACCCTGATTAGTAGTATTAAAATGCTTAAGACATTTTAATCATTTCATAATAGTTGTACGATATTTTAATATTGTCATAAACCCGATTGTTCTCGTTTTAGAAATTAATATCGTTAAGGCCGAAAGTATTAGTTTTATAAATCTATATCGTTTACTAAAAATGTTGAATTAGTATAAACTAATATTTTGCTATTTTAATTTGATGCAATTTTTAGTAAAGTTTCTAAAAATAGAAAATTTTCTAAAATAGAATATTATGATTACTCCTTTTATCTCGAAATTGTTTACAATGATTATATCTTTTAAATGTCGATAATGGCTTGGTTTTGGAGTTATGGAATAAGGACAAGTGTGGGTTTAGAGTAATATATTCTGGGGTTTACATTTTTGCCATCAACTATAAAGCTGGTGTGTCTTTATGGGGCACATTTGTTGTTGAACCGAGCATATATGGTGTTCGGGAGTGTGTGTTTATTTTCTTAAGCTCGTGCCTCACAGTGTAAGACACCGTTGGGTTGAACTGAGTATTTATAGTGCTCGGGAGGGGTGTACATATCATTTTAAACCAGGGCCACACATTTATAAGTCGCCGTCCTATTATGGTTGAGTAGCCTAGTTAGAGACCGAAGTTTGATTTGTTTGAACTAAGTTCTCGAAGCTAGATTTTAGTATTCTCCTAGTGAAAGTCTAGATTCTACACTAACTTTATCCATAACGTCATTTTGATTATTTTATTTATTATCGATATAAATTGGTTGTAGGTTGGCAAATATTTTTATGTTTCTTCAGAAACCTATTTTATTACATTGGTTTACGCTGAAAGCTTATTTTTAATATGCTGTTTTTACTGTTTTCCATTTTCACTATTTTTCTATAGTAGTAATTACAGTTTTAAAACCCTGTTATACGGCTGGGAGAACGTTGACGTTGCTCCCCACTGATTGTGGCTGTTATGTTTTAACATGGCAGGTATACTTGTTTCCGGGTGTGGGCTAGCGGGCAATTGGATCCTGCTCATTTTCTTTTTAATAATTATGTCTTGTGGATGTTTAAACGCCTTTCTTTTGGATTGTTTAATTTTTGGCCATTTTATTTTAGGCCTTATGTTTGGACTTACCGTTTAATTTTATTAAGACATAGTTACAACGTGTTTTAATCCCGACTCTACAGTGTTTCCGCCACTGTATTGCGTTAGAATTTATAGGGGATTACAGTTGGTATCAGAGCATCATTGCTCCCAACGCTTACACCTGAAATTAGGGAAAATACCAGTAAATTATTTAAACAGTAAATAAAAATATTGTTAGAAATGGGTAGAAACAAATAAGAACTTAACTGTTAAGATTATCTGTTCCTGAAACTCAATGATTATCATTGAATATTTGTTTTATATGTCAAAGAAGAAGACGAATGAACAAGATGCTGATGTGATGCTTCTCTAGATCGGGATAAGACCTACTTAGAATTCTTATACACCTGCTGACTCGAGTGGACAACTCGGTGCTCCAAGAAAGATGCCGATGGTGACTTTTAACTCCGGTTCAGTTTACTTATGCTAGAGGCCAGATGATCAAGAGTAGATTCCTGTTCCATGATGTCCCAGTAGATCCAGATGGAGCGACCAAAGACTTGTGTGCTCGTTCCTCTATAAGAAGATGAAGTAATACATTTGGATCCCTCGTGAACTCTGGAGGACCGAAGATTCTCCTCTGGTTCAAGAACTTAGTAATATAGGATCATCGACTCTTTTCTTCCTTCCTCTACTTCTTCTAATTCTTGTCTTTTACATTCTCTTCTTCATCCGCTTGGTGAATCCTTGCTATTCTTCTACTTTACCATCTTTCCTTTTGAGATTCTTTGGCTAGACCGAATTCTGTCTTATTGAACCTTTTTGGAAGTTATATGTTGGAGGTTTAGTTAATTCCTTATTACTAATGGTTTGAGAATTGTGAGTTGTGCCCGGTTATCTAATCTAGTGAGCTTTTGAGGAATTGATTTGAATGGTATTAGTTTATTAATGGAATTAGGATTGTACCATAGAGATTGCTCATGCTTGGGTTAAGAATTACTTGATCGTAAAGATGACTAAGAGTTAAGTAAATTTTTGGGTGGTGAGAATTATATCATATTTTGATGGATACCTAATACCCAACATAGAACCGAACTAAGTGTGACCGATAATATTACCTTGGGATTCTTACCTAATGCTTATTGGATGGATCATGGATGCATCGCGAATATTTGGGATCATAGAGTATTGTTTAAAGTGCTAGCCTGAGTGTTGTGGTACCATTAAAGGTTTCCATTATTGTTGTTAGAAATTTCGCTGACATAGATTTCCTGTGTTTCTTATGGATTAGATCGTTGATTGTTGTCTAAGGTTGTAACCTATGAGCTTTGGAGTTGAGTGATCTAACCTGGATGAATTACTCTTAACCTTGATGAAGAGAAATATCTTGCACAATCATAATTTGGGCTTATCATGTTGTTTTGAGGAATACTATAATACAGATCATCTTATTGGGACTTTCAGGTTAGAACTTTTTGACCAGCAAGATTGTGCCTTCGTTGAGTTATTAAATATATTGTGGTTGCACCGTGGTGATTTAAAATTTGATGAAATTCTCATAAACCTCAGTCGAATGACGTGTTTGGAAAATGTGAGTATCAATCGTTACATGTCAGGCTGAGTGTGTTTAAAATTTGGCGTACTTTACTAACCTCTGTCTGTTGATGATGTTAAGAATATGTTGATGATCATTCTTGAAGTTTTCGTGTCCGAACATTGTTATTTGGTGGATTTTATTTAGTGTTCCTTACTCGAGAGTTCAGACCTTATAAGCATTGAATTTATGAGCCTTAGTGATTACGAGTTTGGGTATGTTTTGATGACCGTTGGAATCTTAATTAATGGATTAGTCTAAATCATTTGTGGATTCTTACCATACTAATTGAAGAATTATATAAGTATGTAAGACATAATTTTGGAGGTTGTGGCAGTTGATAATTTTGGAGCTTGTAGATTGAGTAGGACCACCCTGTACCAATATTGGACTTAGCGTTAGTTAATGGGCCAATTAGGAACCCGTGTTTGTGAGAGTCGTGCTAGGAATCTCGAGATGGTTAATTTCTTCTCTAATTCTTGAGAGCTCTCTTTAACTCTCAATCTCGTCCTCCACTTAGCTTTTTCCTAAATCCCTTCTTCGACCTATCCCTTCCACCTTTATCGATTTTGAAAAATCTTATTTTAATTTATAGTTTATCCTTGTTCTATTTATCCGTTAACCATTTTTTGAATTTCATATTTTATAAAAGTTTGACTAGTTTAAAAAATATATATATAAGGATTATCGTAAAATCTTAACAATTTGAGTTATAATTTCTAATTGTGAAACTCCCCGTTTTGTAAAAATTTGACTAACTTTAACTTTTTGAATATCGTGAAATCTAACATTTTTGAATTATAATTTAAGAACTTTATACTTCACTTTTGTTTTATCTTTGGTTGATATTTATATTTAGACCTGTTTCAAAATGCTTTAATAATTAATCTTAAATTATTTCGAAATTATTTCAATTTTTTATTTTCATGCGATCGAAATTTTATGAAGAATTTCATATTTCCAAACACTTCAATTTCTATAGGATTATTATGTAAAGCGTTTTAACATTGTCGAAATTATTTTGTATGTTGATAACATTTTTGAAAACTTTCATAATTACTTTATTTGATAACATTTTTGAAATTTTAACGTTTTGAAAATTGGATTTCGATTTATTGTTGGTGGACTTTTGAATCTGTTATTGAAAATGTTTGACGACTGGTTCGATTTTTACAAACTACAAAATTTGATTTTTCCAAACTAAATTTTGATTCATCAGAAAAAGAAATATTATCGAATTTCTTAATCAAATTGTTTTACTTTTGTTTTGAAAATATTTTGGTTACCCTATTTCCTTCAAGCTCGTTACAAATGCTATTTACCGTCGTTATTTTATCAAATAACTTTACTTTACGATTTAACTAATTAAAAGATTTTAAATTCCGGGTAGCTTAGCCCAATTTCTCTTGGAATAAATATTTGCATTTAATTTTGTATCACTTTAAAAGTTGTAAAATTTTCTTTTTTATAGCAAAATTTTTATGCGAGATTTGTATCCTCATCTTTTCGAGTAAGATGATCTTGATTCCTTTCAGCTTATTCTTAGTTTCGAAGACGAAACTTTCTTTTAGTGGGGAGGATTGTAACACCCGCTATTTTCCTAGCATTTTTATTCTTTCCGTTATGACGTCGTTATAACTCTATCACATTTTGGCTTATGTTTCATCATTTTGGAAATTTTCAAGCTTATCTTCAATTTTGAGTTTAATGACATTTATTTTTATTTTAAAAGATTTTAATTCTTTTACATCTATTTATTTGGTTTTCTTCGTAACTAATTAATTTTCCGCGAAGAATTCTATTTCTCTTTGAGTTGACGTTTTTAAGCTCGGATTTAAGTTGTTCCTTTTCCCAAATATGTTTAAATACGTTTATGTAATATTTTCAAGTAGGAAATATTTTAGTTACTAAAAAACAAGCCATTTATGATTTTATTACAAAGCTTCGCGAATAACTATTTTCTTACGCGAGGTTTACTCGAATTTCTTTGAAATGCCTTTAACTATTTTACGATTCTTATTTTTATCAAATTATAAATCATTTGAGACCTTTTCCTCATATTTTGGACCGACAAAGCTTATTGTCGCAATTTAACTACGTTTTACTAACACGTTTCATTTTATCATTTTAAACCGTAAACATAAGATTCTTTTCTTTTCATTTAGTAGAGGCTTTAATACTCAAACTATTACTACTCCCTCTCTTTTACTCTTGGCCGGCCAACATAGGTCTAGGTTCACTTTGGATGCTACATTTTGGAGGCTTTAATTTCATTCATATTCTTTGAGTGTAGTAACCTCCATCTCCTCCTTTACTCTACATTCATTTTTGCATTAACAAAAAAATTACTACAACATCTTCCTCATCATCCTTGGCCGTGACACTCACCACCTTCTCTTGGCTGATTTTTGTTCAATTCGAGTCCTAATCATCTCATATTCATCGTCGAATCAATCCTCTTTCCAACTCCTTCGTTAAGGTAATAATCGATGTCGTTTTTGATATTTATTTACCTTGATTTTTAGCTTTTCTCATGGTATTTTTCTGCCATGATTTTTATATATTGTAGCTATCATGGACGATCCCGAAGCTGACGAGTATATTATCGATTCAGACTTGGATTAGAGGTAACGTCGATGTTACTCGGTATTTCGTGATTTAAATTGTGTAATTGCATGTATATTTTTATATTTCACTTTTGACAATATATGTATGTCATATAATCTGCAAAATTTTTTAAAATTGAAAATTTGCATGTTTTGGTATTTTTATCGCTTTTACGAGATTAACGATTAAATTGTTGTATTAGTTTGTAAAATCGTAATATTCGGCCTAAACTCGTAATATATGATTATATTCTGTAAAAACGAAGTTTTTGATAATTTTTAATAATTTAGTATTTTTCTGATATTTTAGTTATCGATTATTGAATTATTACCGTTTACGAACAAAAACGATTAAAAGATAATTTTTAGTTCTAGTACTTATACATATTATTTTAATCTGATTTTTGACGTGGTGAAACTTTCTGATGAAATAAAATCTTCTGAATGTTTTCATATTTTTTAGGAATTGTTAATTGGATGAATTAATTAATCACTTTAAATCATCGTTTATCGATAAAACCGCGTTTGTCGTTTAAATTCTCGATTTCTTGTCCTATGATTAAATCTGGAAAAAATATGATTCTGATGATTTCATAATAAAATGTAATTTTATGATTTTTATTGATTTAATAAAATGTTAGGAACGATTAGTTTTATTAATGGAATCGTTAAATGTGAAAACGGGTTTAAAAGACGGTTTTAACGGGATTTATTAAATCTGGAACTTTTGGAAATCTGGAAAAATAGTAGTTTCTGGAAAATAATAACTTTTAAGTTTAATAATAATTTTTGGATATTAGTACGTAAATCGTTTGGTAATTACTATTTTTATTAATCGTTATTGTCGAGATTAGACGATTAACGAGAAAACCTTTTAAAAACCGAGTCTAAGTATTCTGGAATTTTTTTTTCTGGACAGAATGTCCATAAATATATTTTAGTTATTTTACGTAATTTTTGTACTATTTATTGAAGTCATTAATTAATAGTAGCGATTTTTGGACAAATTATGATTTATTGTTAAAATGTTTCGTCTTACCTAAAAGGAATATTTTTCCAGCAGTTTTGAAAAGTTTTAAATCTGAAACTTTAAGAGTTAAATCATTCCTTAACATACACCAAATATATTCATTGGTTTAACTAAATAAAAGACGTTTAAATATTTAATATTTGCCGTAAAATCCTATTTATAATCGTATTGTCAAAACTAATAATAATAATTAGGGAATTTTAGCTTTGTAACTTTTGAAAACACCCTGATAAGTAGTATTAAAATGCTTAAGACATTTTAATTATTTCATAATACTTGTACGTTATTTTAATATTGTCATAAACCCGATTTTTCTCGTTTTAGAAATTAATATCGTTAAGGCCGAAAATATTAGTTTTATAAATCAATATCGTTTACTAAAAATGTTGAATTAGTATAAACTAATATTTTTGCTATTTTAATATGATGCTATTTTTAGTAAATTTTCTAAAAATAGAAAGTTTTCTAAGATAGAATACTATGATTACTCCATTTATCTCCAAATTGTTTACAATGATTATATCTTTTAAATATCGATAATGGCTTGGTTTTGGAGTTATGGAATAAGGACAGGTGTGGGTTTAGAGTAATATATTCTGGGGTTTACATTTTTGCCATCAACTATAAGGCTGATGTGTCTTTATGGGGCACACTGGTTGTTGAACCGAGCATATATGGTGTTCGGGAGTGTGTGTATATTTTCTTAAGCTCGTGCCTCGCAGTGTAAGACGCCGTCGGGTTGAACTGAGTATTTATGGTGCTCGGGAGGGGTGTACATATCATCTTAAACTAGGGCCACGCATTTATAAGTCGCCGTCCTATTATGGTTGAGTAGCCTAGTTAGAGACCGAAGTTTGATTTGTTTGAACTAAGTTCTCGAAGCTAGATTTTAGTATCCTCCTAGTGAAAGTCTAGATTCTACACTAACCCTATCCATAACGTCATTTTGATTATTTTATTTATTATCGATATAAATTGGTTGTAGGTTGGCAAATATTTTTATGTTTCTTCGGAAACCTATTTTTTTACAATGATTTACGCTGAAAGCTTATTTTTAATATGCTGTTTTTACTGTTTTCCATTTTCACTATTTTTCTATAGTAGTAATTACAGTTTTAAAATCCTGTTATACGGCTGGGAGAACGTTGACGTTGCTCCCCACTGATTGTGGCTATTATGTTTTAACATGGCAGGTATACTTGTTTCCGGGTGTGGGCTAGCGGGCAATTGGATCCTGCTCATTTGCTTTTTAATAATTATGTCTTGTGGATGTTTAAACCTCTTTCTTTTGGATTGTTTAATTTTTGGCCATTTTATTTTAGGCCTAATGTTTGGACTTACCGCTTAATTTTATTAAGACATAGTTACAGCGTGTTTTAATCCCGACTCTACAGTGTTTCCACCACTGTATTGCGTTAGAATTTCTAGGGGATTACAGTTGAACTTTGCCTCGATGAAGCGGAAGCTGTTCAGATGCCCTCTATTCGCAACCGTTCTCATGTACTGTGATTCCAAAGATCCACAAGCGTTGTGGGCCAAATACTACAGTTCGTTATCTGAAGATTTCCTGGCAGAAAACCCAGGGGATGCACTTGCAGTTCATAATCTCACAATTCGCAGCGTGGAACAGCACCTGGAGGCGGCCGGTAAGTCTCTCAAGTTGTACGGTCTTGACCAATTGGTAGAGCCACGGGATCTTGTAATGCTGCGAACAAGAGATATAGCTGATGCACTCGCCGCCCCTGTGCTGGAGGAGTGTTTAAAATGTCGCGGTTCACTGAACCCTGAACAACAGCACGCTTTCGATACTATAATTAGGCATGTGAAACAAGAACTCCCTAGAGCCTTTTTTGTGGACGGGCCTGGTGGCACTGGCAAGACATATCTATACAACGCTTTCTATGCTGAGGTCCGGTTACTTGTACACATTGTCTAGCCCACAGCCACGTTTGGAATTGCAGCCTCTAACATTTCGTTTGGAAGGACAGCCCATTGATTCAAGGTTTAAACTTCCTCTAAAGCTGGACAAGTCACTCGCATGCAATGTTCCAAAGCAGGGGGGTTTGGCTGCTCTGATCCAGGCAGCCAGGTTACTTATATGGGATGAAGCTTCAATGGCTAGGAAGGAAGCAATAGAAGCACTTGACAAGTTGTTGCGTGATCTGTGTAATTCAGATGTGATTTTCGGTGGAAAATTGATAGTGTTTGGAGGCGACTTCCGTCAAGTACTGCCCATAGTTCCGCATAAAACCATGCGAGAGGCTGTCAACTCCAGCGTGGTATCTTCGCTAATATGGTCACAGCTCATCGAGTTCCAGCTATAGATGAACGTTCGTGCTCGGACCGACCCACTGTTCTGTGCTTACCTTTTATCTTTGGGAAACGGTGAACTTCAAACTGAAGACTGTGATTTGGTTGTATTGCCAGCCGGAGTTGTACAACATACGGGTGGCGAAGAGACGAATCTAATTACTACAGTGGCGAATGCAGTCTATCCAGAAGTTGATATCCAGGCTTTGGGAATCGCTGTGTTCATGCAAAGATCAATACTCACACCCATGAATGAGGACGTCGATGCTATTAACACAGTACTCATAGACAGGTTTCCTAGCACAACTGTTGTCTACAGAGGATACGACACACTGCTTGCTGACAACTGCAACATTTACCCTGCTGAATTTATAAATAAACTTTGTCCTGGGGGCGTGAGTTCGTACGAACTTGTTCTTAAAGAGAACTGCCCAGTAATTATGCTTCGAA
Source organism: Agrostemma githago (assembly GCA_958450325.1). Taxonomy (NCBI): domain Eukaryota; kingdom Viridiplantae; phylum Streptophyta; class Magnoliopsida; order Caryophyllales; family Caryophyllaceae; genus Agrostemma; species Agrostemma githago. Next base: position 37,632,970 of record OY288241.1, on the reverse strand, counting down.
ATCTTCTTCCATCGTCAGGCTTGTGCAACGGAACTAGACTTATATGTAAAAAACTCTTCCCGAATGTAGTCGAATGTGTCATAACCACTGGTCGTCAAAGTGGTGAACACGTCTTTATTCCACGGATCAGGATGGAACCATCAGAGTCTTCTAACTACCCGTTCAGCTTCTATCGCAATCAATTCCTCTTAAGGTTAAGCTTTGCAATGACTATTAATAAATCACAGGGCCAGACCATAGACCAAGTTGCAGTCTACCTTCCAAGACCTTGCTTCTCTCATGGACAACTATACGTTGCCCTTTCGCGGGCTAGAGAGTCAAGCAAAGTTACTGTTGTTTCTGCGCCAGCAACCCAGGGTCCATTAGATCACCGTGTGAAAAACATCATTTCTTACGAGGTACTGCGGCTTGCAAGCATCATATGAGATGCGAAGGACGTGGCACCTGACCTGTACAAGGAGTGGAATACTTTTGCCTGGAACTACATCCACAACAACTGTCCTGTTTTTGCTTTTTGGCTTTCTAATGATGAACAAGACCATTAGTGTGTCCCTTATATTTCAGGAACCTGCTTTGAAGTTTGCTTCACAGTTAGTCCATCGACTGCTGCCTATGGCGCTGCACGCATTTTTTGGCACTGATGTTCAACAGCCAGTCTCTTTCAATTGTTGGTCTGTTTCTTCTTGCACCAGTCTTCACTCGCTGGCAGCTGTGCGTGACTATTTCCAGGGTCACCAGGAAAAAGGGTACAAAAGTCTTACTCCTAACTGAAGATCCATTCAATGCTCAATCAACAGCTAATGTTGTTTTTAATGGGATATTCACCAGATTGTGCTGATGATATAAACTTAGTACATCATTACTTTGTGCATGTGATCTTTTGGTTTTATGACTCCATGTTCTATCATCAATCTAACCTACCCCTCGCCTGTTTCCCACCGTTGAACCTCAGTATCGACACTTTGACTGTTTGTGGGCTGTCGACACTGTCGTTTGATCATCAACTAAGTACACGATGACAACAGTGCAGACTGTTCTACACTACTGCATACAAAGGCATACATACCACAATACAATGACTAAATAACGATGTGCATCATAACTGAGAACGCAAACAACACGGTTTATGAAATTAGCTGTTACAAATTTGGGAGTATGATGGTTCAAATTAACAGATCCACAGTAATTCAGATAGGACATACCAGCAGAAATTTAACAGGTAAAGACAAAACATTCAGAAATCAGAAAAAACAACAGTTACTTTTCAGACGTAAAATCCGGGGCAGTGATGCTTAAGCAGATTGAACACACAAACGTAACTTGAAATACTGTCCGTGTCCACGTCTTCGTAGCCCTGTGCCTTCCAGTAGTCAGACACATATATGCAGCTTCTCCCCTTTCTCACCAGTCGTTCGTCGGCAGTAGTCGCCACCCACACGTGAGGGCTGGACATGTTTTAAGGGCTTTTATTGAACCCATCTTTTCCCCTTCCCACCATCTCGAAGCATCGCTGCAACTTAAAAGCACTGCTGTATCTTTCATCGCCGCCGAAGAATTCTATCGCTATAGCTCTCCCGAAGTCTCCATTATTTTGCCCACTCCACACATGGTGGACCTTCCTCACTGGATATCCCAGCTTAATTAGTTCGTCCCTTACGCAGCTGAAGCTCCTGCCAATGATTCGACCGTTGCTCGTTCTTTGGTTAGGTAGGTTATGCATGATGCAGGTTGGTGGGTACATGAATCTTTCATCCATTGATTTCGAGCTGCTGATTCTGACCTTCTGCTAGAAAACCTTTCAATTTGATGGATGGGATTTGCCGTGGATCCCGCCACCAAATAATAACCAACTATTCCTAACTAGGTAGCTAGGGCAAGTCGGGTCGAATCCACAGGGACGGGGTGTCGGACTAAGGTATGCTACGGTCAAAGACTAGGTTCAAGACAAGCTAATCTAGGGGATAGACTAAGGACTAAGCTAAGGTCTAAGACAAGAACTAACCAGGCTAAACGAATAACTAATGACAAAAGGAAGCTAATAAATCGATAAGAAGAAACTAGGGTTAGGTCGGGTTCATTGAAGTCAAGGGCATAAAAAGGGGAAGGACGGGGTTACTAGCGATCTCTCGTAGCCTAGGTTCCGTTCGGGCTCTCGCTACTTAAACGGCCTAGGGGTCACTCTCACCACGCTCTCGCTACTAATGAAGGAACCAAACCTACAACCAAACAACCACATACAAGAGAAGAGGCAAGAAAAAACAAGGATTGATCGTCTCTAGTCTCACAAGCCATTCATCAAACATGTGGAGTGCAAGGTAAATGGGAAACAACAAAAACAACATCTACTACCACCCATCTCACCCTAATCATCCCTAATCACATCCAATCCCCCTACTAACCCTAGCAAGAGTCTACTCAAACATATCTAAAGGAAAGCTAACGAGAACAAGAGAAACTAACACAAAAACAAGAGCATACATATGTAAAACTAACAAGGATGATGAACAAAACAATAAACAAGAGCTAAAGATTGAAACTTGAATAACATAAAGAAAGATTAAGAGTAAAAAGATGAGAAGATTATACCAACTAACAAGAGAATGAAAAGATGAGAACTTGTATATAAAGAACACCCAAAACATCCACCAATGTTGTCAAGATTGGATGGATTCTTCAAGAAATCCCTTAATACAAGATTAGCTAACTAGATTGACGGTAGGGGATTTGTCGTGAATCCCACCGATCAAATAAATAACCGGCTAATCCTAACTTGGTAGATAGGGTAAGTCGGGTCGAATCCACGGGGACGGTAAGAGGCGTCTAGACTAAGTTTGCCCAAATACGAAACTAGGTCAACGAGCTTAGCTAAACTAGAGAGTGATAGAAGGGGAAAAAGCTAGACTAAGGCTAAGGTGCCGGAGAAACAAACAACAAAACAGGCTAGGATTAGGTCGGGGTCAAAGGGGTAACGGAATGGTCAAGGAAGAACTAGAGTGAAGGAGGTAGTAGGGTAATCTAGGTATAGTCCGGGCTCTCGCAACTTAGACTCACCTAGAGGTTCCACCTAAAACCCATTTTGGCGACACACATGACAAACGGGGTCAGTAGCGTGTTATTGCGGCCTAGATCGCATCCGGGCTCTCGCATCTTAGACCGACCTAGGGGTCGTCCTCACCGGGCTCTCGCTACTTAGTGAGGGAACCGAACCCACAAGCAAACTATTACCCACAAGAGAAAAGCAAGAAAAACAAGCATATGCACATACTAGTCATTCAAGAATTTCAACAAACATGTGATATGCATCAAACCAAGAGGAAACCCAAATCTTCCACCAACATCTCCAACAAACCCTTAATCATCCAATTAACACCCTAATCATCTTACTAACCCTAGCAAGAGTCTACTCAAACATAATCAAACTACAACTAACAAGAACAAGAGGTATCATCATAAGAAACAAACATACCTAAACAAACTCAATCAAACTAACAAGAACAAGAACAAACAATAATAAAGATTCAAACTTGATTAAAGAACAAAAATTAAGAGAAAGGAAAAGAGATTATACCATACTAGAAGATGAAAAGAAGAAGGAAACTTGCATAAATGGAAGAACCCAAAACAAACATCCAAGGTTGTCAAGCTTGAACGGAAATCTTAAAGAATTCCAAATTACAAGCACTAATCTATAATTAACGATAATCTAAAGACTAATCTACACTAATTTAATCTAATCTAACCTAAAGTAGTCTAGGGTTTAGTGGGAAGTGAAGAACATAAGCTTTACAAAACAAGGGAAGAGTATATATAGGGTTACAAGTGGAAGGAAGATGAAAGAAAAGATGCGCAACAACGACTAGGCCATTCCCGATCGGGAATGGGAAATCCCGATCGGGATACTTCCACTTTCCCGATCGGGAATATGCAATCCCGGTCGGGAATGCTTCACAGTGGCTACGTTCTTTGTGCACCCCATCCCGATCGGGTTGAGGCCTTCCCGATCGGGATGGGTCTTGTAGGCCTCCCTTAAGAGCTTTTTGGTCCCTCCTTGCCTCTCATGGGTTTCTCGTCGATTCTCGGGACTCGGGATCGGGTCTCGGAGGCTCGGGATTGGGTCCCAGGGTCTCGGGGTCGATTCCAAGGCATCGAGTCATCGTTCCTTTACCTCGTTGGCTCCAAAAAGTGTATGTATAGAGTCGGAATCGCTCCAACTCTTCGTGATTGGTCCCGGGAACCTGAAACGTGCTAGAGGAAGCATAAGAAGCCCATAAACCTCTACCAGGGAGCGATTCCACAAGGAAAATGGGACCAAAACACAGTAAAATAAGCACTACAAACTACACTTATCAACTCCCCCACACTTGACCCTTACTCGCCCTCGAGTAAGCACATACTAACTACTATACTAGCCGAGTGGGTATTAGCGCACCCTACGCCCTTTCAACTCACGCGAGTGCACTTAGAGGAAAAGTGCACTCCGCAAGGCAAGTCGGGTCTTGCGACAAAACTGCGGATGCAACCGGACACAAGACACAAAAACAAACAAACACACAAACGAACACATAATCGGTTGCACCCAAAGAAAAACAAATACTGCTTCCCTCTAAAAGCGGTGAAAGAAGCACCGGTTTAGGACTCGAGGTAAGTGACAACGTTCCCAAGCTAGCAATACAAACCGAGGTGGACTAAACCCTAATAGTATGACGATAAAGCAACAAAAACGTTGGTAACTTACCTAGGTCCTCCTAACTTTCTAAAAACGTACTACGGGACGATCGGCGGAGTGGGAAGTGATGATCCACGGTGTTAGTCGAAACTGTAGGTAAGTGAGACCCCGCCCCCTTTAGCGTGAGCCAAGAGGGTCGTCCCGTGTCCAAAACCGCCTAACTAGTCCATGTAAAAAGGTGGAAAACATGCAAAATGAGGGAAGACCGACTAATGCCGCTATCATCCTTCCTCGGGACTCGGTCCTTTGGTAGGCTCTTCACGGTAAAAGTCGGAAAAAGGCTTATTTTTGTGGGGTTAAGATCTTTTTTGTGAGACGATTTACTTTTGGCATTTTCTCTTTTCTTTTGCATTTTTGTTTTGTTTTGCCATGCCATTTCTTTTTCTTTTTTTCTATTTTCTTTTTGGCTTTTGTGCCTTTTCTTTCTCTTCATTCTTTTCTTTCTTTCATTTTTCTTTCTTTTCTTTTCTTTGCCCTTTTTTTGGCAAGATTTGGCTTTTTGGCATTTCTTGACAATTAAGAAAGAGAGAAATCAACACTTTGCAATTTATTGTGTGGATATGTGTAGGAGGTAGGGAAATGGGAGAGTCGGGAGCGCGCTTTCCCTTCAAACCCACAAAAAGTGGAGAACTTGGACTAATTAAACAATCCCAAACACGGTCACCTAGGGGACGGGACTCGGTAACCAAGGCCTTTTCACACCGTGGGTGGTCATAATGGTCAAAAGTGCAAATCCCGTAGTAAATCCCTAGTAATCTAGGTGGACTCAAGGTAAAGGACCAACGAAATCATTGATTTAGGGTCATTCTACTTGATTAAAGTCCAAGACTCGATTTACACTACTAGGAAGGGAAAGTACACACTTACACACTAGCCTCTAAACCGGGTTTTCAAAAACGGTTTAAACACATGACACACAACATAGCACAACACAAAATCAAAGACATGACGAAAATGAACGAAAGAAAAAGAAGCAAAAGCAACAAAACAAAAACAAAACAAAACGAACACATGAACAACACAAACAACACAAACACCACCCCTAGCTTCCAAACAAATCATCAAATCACCCACAAACTTTACAAAGCTCCACCCGAGCACACAACGTCACAATCTCCTCCAAACTCCGCGAGAGATAAAGAAGAAAAAGGGAAAAGATGTTACCGGTAGTCTTGAAAGCTCTCCAAAGCTAGCGGTGATTTAAGCAACCTATAAGGAAAGAGGAGGCAAAACACACACAATACAACAAATACACGACATAAAGACACAAAAGGAAAACACACAAAAGGAAAATCTTTTTGATTTTTTGTGAAATTTTTTCAAATTTTTATGGTTTTTTAAGATTTTTTGAAAAACTACAAAAATAAAGCTAACTATGCTAGAATATCGCTCCCCCCACACTTAAACCAAGCCATGTCCTCATGCTCGATCGTAGTGTGCGGAGAGACAAAAGAAAAGAAGAGAAACTATGAAAATAAAGCTAAAAATCAAAAATAAAGGTGAATAAAAGGGTAGAAGGTGTCCGGCCGGGGTGTAAACAAGTCACCATGGGCCGAGACTAGAAAAGATATGGATGGGGGAAGAAATAAAAAGAAGGAAATAAAAGGAAATGGGAGGGGAGGGCTAGGAGTAATCAAGTCACCTAGCCCGGATTCCGCCTAAATCCGACTAAATCCTACAAAAAGGTAAGAGTGAAAAACTTGTAAAATTTGGATTTTGAAAATGACTCTCGATGTAGTCACATCATCGAGAGTCGGGAGCAACCAAAACCAAGGCCTCGAAGGCCACCATGACTTCAAGACACAAAAGTGTACAATGGGAAGGGAATAAACACAAAAGAAAACAAGCTATAAAAGACGGGAAAGAAAGGATAGTTGTCGTACCAATAGGTTAGCAACTCACTCGCTCCATCGTCTCATAGATCAATATAGGCACTTGCTTGTCTTCATCATTGCTATCCCGCTTCAAGCTTGATAAAACTGCATGGCTAAGGTAGTGGGTTTATAATGGTGTGAGGGGGTGGAAATTGGTGTGTATACCGGTCTAAAGTAGATGGAAGATGAAGTGAGGATATGAAAATGAAGTATGTGGGTGGTATGATATGAACAATGAAGGTAGGGAGGTTGGGTGGGGGTATACAACGGTTGGGTGGGCTTAAATGTCGAAGAAGAGGCACCAAAAAGGAGTAGAGGACCATCCCGGTCGGGTTGATAAACCCTTCCCGGTCGGGAAGTCTCCTTCCCGATCGGGATGACACTCCAGTGGACTCGATTTTTGGCACCCTCATCCCGATCGGGACGGCCTCATCCCGGTCGGGATGACACACCCTTCCCGATCGGGAAGGGTCTTCATGACTCCCATGACCCCAAAAACCGACTCCCTTACTCACGATCCAAGCTCTATCACTAACCACTTCTTTCTAGGAGTCACCTTCACTTCACCTATCACAATAAACTCAAAGTACACATCAAATTCACTCCCTCACACCGCTCATCAAAATACCAAATCAATTACAAGAGCTTCACAAAACAACAAAAATCAAGAGAAAAATCACACAAATACAAACACAAGTAATCTAAAGAGGAGAGGAGAATATACAACATGACGGTTCTTTAGGAACTCCGTCAAACCTAGGATGGTGGACTCTCCTTCAACCGTAGCCCTCAAGGGCATGGAGTAGCAAGTCGAACGCGCTACCGACATCATAATGAAGGCCCAAGAAGCGCTCGAGCCTAGCTAACCTCCATGGCCTCCAAGGAGGAGGCAAGAAGTAAGAATCCCAAGACTCAACGTCATCATTCATGTTGTCTCCGGGGTCTATCCATCCTACGAGATTAACCGACCTCTTCCTCCCTACGCATCGTCTCCAATCACAAGCAAGCTTCATCTCCAAGAAGCGAGGTACAAAAAGCGGTTTTGGCCTCATCTCCTCAATGCACACCCCCACACTTTCCTCAAGTTGTGGTTTCCCATCTTCATCATTCGTCCCCACGTCATCTTGGAGAAGAGGATCGAAACTTCTACCGGCGGTTTCAATCTCTTCCAAGTCCTTGCTTGGTTCACTAGCTAGGGGCTCTTGATGCTTAGTCGCATTATCGCACAAGGGCAACTCGAGGCTATCAACTTCACCCAACATCCTCACAAATTCTACCAACCCATCTAACTCACCATCCTCCTCCAATTCCTCACCAATGTTGCCTTCACCAAGGGTCATCTCCTCATTCGTCACTTTTTGGGTAGACGATTGAGGTTCTTCAAAGCAAATCTCTCCTCCAAAGGGAACTACCTCGGCGGCTTCATGGTTAGGTTGCTCCTCTCTCTCAAGTGGGCACCCTTCATCTAATTGCGATGTTCGGGATGAAAACATTACGGTTTGAACCGATAATGCATTTAATCGAGCATCCCTCGCCTCGTTTGCCCTTTGAATTCGGGCCATTAATTCCTCTTGTTCTTTTTGCAATTGAATGGCCGTTTCTTGGATGCTCCTTTGCATTTGAAGCATAGAATGAAACACCTCCGTGTCGGGCAATTGGTGATCATTGGGGTCTTGTAAAGCTCCTTGAAAATCTTGATGATGCCCAAGGGGTGGAGCATCATATTGTTGGTAGTGAGGTTGAGGTGATTGGTAGTATTGTGGGTCATGGGGTTCATATTGTGGTTGGGGTGTAGGGTAATATGGTGGGTTTTGGGGGTATTGGCTTCCATAAGGTGAATCTTGATTGAACATGGTGGGTTCACATTGATAACTCGAGTAATAGTCACCATGATCGTAGGATTGGTAATCGTTCACTTGTTGGTAGCCATTTTCATAACCTTGAAGTTCATACCCACTAGAGTCTTGATTACCCCAAGAAGCTTGATAGTGATAGGGGGACGTCATGTCATAGCTTAGGTTCATGGAAGGAGAGGAGTAGCTCATATCGGCTCCCGAGTATGTGGAGTTTAGATCAAACCCCATGCTTGCTCGAAAATCCTAGTCCATACCCGGTTGGAAACCTTTCACCCTAGCAACCGTCCGTTTAAGCGGCTCTAAGTTGCAAGAAGAAGATAGTCACCACCTCTAAGCACAAACTGTAGACTAGGAACAAACGTGAGAAGTCTAGTGCTTTTTGGGCACTAGACAAGAGAGAAATAAACCACACACACACAAGAAGCAAGGTAACAAAAAAAAGAAAAAAAGAAAAACACAAACACAAAGACAAAGTCAAGTAACTAAGAAAACAAAGTCTAAACAATGCACCGTCCTCGGCAACGGCGCTAAATTGACGGTAGGGGATTTGTCGTGAATCCCACCGATCAAATAAATAACCGGCTAATCCTAACTGGGTAGATAGGGTAAGTCGGGTCGAATCCACGGGGACGGTAAGAGGCGTCTAGACTAAGTTCACCCAAATACGAAACTAGGTCAACGAGCTTAGCTAAACTAGAGAGTGTTAGAAGGGGAAAAAGCTAGACTAAGACTAAGGTGCCGGAGAAACAAACAACGAAACGGGCTAGGATTAGGTCGGGGTCAAAGGGGTAACAGAATGGTCAAGGAAGAACTAGAGTGAAGGAGGTAGTAGGGTAATCTAGGTATAGTCCGGGCTCTCGCAACTTAGACTCACCTAGAGGTTCCACCTAAAACCCATTTTGGCGACACACATGACAAACGGGGTCACTAGCGTGTTATTGCGGCCTAGATCGCATCCGGGCTCTCGCATCTTAGACCGACCTAGGGGTCGTCCTCACCGGGCTCTCGCTACTTAGTGAGGGAACCGAACCCACAAGCAAACTATTACCCACAAGAGAAAAGCAAGAAAAACAAGCATATGCACATACTAGTCATTCAAGCATTTCAACAAACATGTGATATGCATCAAACCAAGAGGAAACCCAAATCTTCCACCAACATCTCCAACAAACCCTTAATCATCCAATTAACACCCTAATCACCTTACTAACCCTAGCAAGAGTCTACTCAAACATAATCAAACTACAACTAACAAGAACAAGAGGTATCATCATAAGAAACAAACATACCTAAACAAACTCAATCAAACTAACAAGAACAAGAACAAACAATAATAAAGATTCAAACTTGATTAAAGAACAAAAATTAAGAGAAAGGAAAAGAGATTATACCATACTAGAAGATGAAAAGAAGAAGGAAACTTGCATAAATGGAAGAACCCAAAACAAACATCCAAGGTTGTCAAGCTTGAATGGAGATCTTTAAGAATTCCAAATTACAAGCACTAATCTATAATTAACGATAATCTAAAGACTAATCTACACTAATCTAATCTAATCTAACCTAAAGTAGTCTAGGGTTTACTGGGAAGTGAAGAACATAAGCTTTACAAAACAAGGGAAGAGTATATATAGGGTTACAAGTGGAAGGAAGATGAAAGAAAAGATGCGGAACAGCGACTAGGCCATTCCCGATCGGGAATGGGAAATCCCGATCGGGATACTTCCACTCTCCCGATCGGGAATATGCAATTCCGGTAGGGAATGCTTCACAGTGGCTACTTCCTTTGTGCACCTCATCCCGATCGGGTTGAGGCCTTCCCGATCGGGATGGGTCTTGTAGGCCTCCCTTAAGAGCTTTTTGGTCCCTCCTTGCCTCTCATGGGTTTCTCGTCGATTCTCAGGACTCGGGATCGGGTCTCGGAGGCTCGGGATTGGGTCCCAGGGTCTCGGGGTCGATTCCAAGGCATCGAGTCATCGTTCCTTTACCTCGTTGGCTCCAAAAAGTGTATGTATAGAGTCGGAATCGCTCCAACTCTTCGTGATTGGTCCCGGGAACCTGAAACGAGCTAGAGGAAGCATAAGAAGCCCATAAACCGCTCCTAGGGAGCGATTCCACAAGGAAAATGGGACCAAAACACAGTAAAATAAGCACTACAAACTACATTTATCATAGATTAAGGACTAATCTAAGCTAATCTATGCTAAAGAAGTCTAGGGTTTAGTGGGTAATGTCTAACATAACATAAGATTACAAAAGGGGGGTATATATAGGATTATAATGGATAAGGAGAGGAAAAGAAGCGAAGCGGAGCTGCCGGTGGCTCATCTCAGCCGAGATGAGATGGTCTCACCCGAGACGGGACCCATCTCGGCCGAGACGATATGGTCTCGCCCGAGACGGCCTATACAGCAGCCTGTTGAAACGCGCACTCCTTCCCGACCGAGAAGGCACTTGTTCTCGGTCGGGAAGGCTCCTGTAGGCCTCCAATATGATCTTTAAGGTCCCTCCTTGCTTCTCATGGGTTTCTCATCGATTCTCGGGGCTCGGGATCGAATCTAAGGGGCTCGGGAATGGGTCCCAAGGTCTCGGGATCGAATCCAAGGCATCGTGTGATCGTTCCTTCACTTCGTTGGCTCCAAAAAGTGTATGAAACGAGTTGGAATCGTTCCAATTCTTCATGAATGGTCTCGGGAACCAGAAACGAACTAGAGGAAGCATAAGTAGCCCATGAACCGCTCCCAAGGAGCGATTCCGCAAGGAAAATGGGACCAAAACACAACAAACTAGGCACTACAAACTACACTTATCAACTCCCCCACACTTAACCCATACTCGCCCTCGAGTAAGCACAAACTAACTAAAAGAACTACACTACTAGCCGAGCGGGTATTAGCGCACCCTACGCCCTTTCAACTCACGCGAGAACACTTAGAGGACAAGTGCTCTCCGCAAGGCAAGTGGGGTCTTGCGACAAAACTGTGGAAGCAACCAGACACAAAAACACACAAACAAACAAACACACACACAAACAAACACCAAACGGCTGCATCCAAGAAAAAACAAATACCGCTTCCCTCAACAAAGCGGTGAAATAGACACCGGTTAAGGACTCAAGGCAAGTGACAGCGTTCCCAAGCTAGCAATAAAAACCGAAATGGACTAAACTCTAATAGTATGACAACAAAGCAATAAAAACGTTGGTAACTTACCTAGGTTCCTTCTAACCTTCTAAGAACGTACTACGGGACGATCGGAGAGATGGAAAAAGGATGAACCACGGTGTTAGTCGACACTGTAGGTAAGTGAGACCCCGCCCCCTTTAGCGATGAGCCAAGAGGGTCGTCCCATGCTCAAAATCGCCCAACTAGTCCAAGTAAAAAGGTGAATAAGGTTTGCAAAGTGAGGGAAGACCGATCATTACCGCTATCATCCTTCCTAGGGACTCGGTCCTTTGGTAGGCTCTTCACGGTAACGATCGGAAAAAGGCTTATTTTGAGAAGGTGAGAATCTTTTTGTGAGACGTTTTTCTTTGGCATTTTCTTTCTTTTGCATTTTTGCTTCTTGTGTTGCTATGCCATTTCTTTTTCATCTTTTGTATTTTCTTTTTGGCTTTTTGTGCCGTTTCTTTTTCTTCAATCTTTTCTTTCTTTCATTTTCTTTCTTTGCCTTTTCTTTGCCCTTTTGGCTAGATTTGAGTGTAGGCATTTCTTTTTCGCAACTAAGAAAGAGAGAGATTTCAACATATTGCAACTTTATTTTGTGGATATGTGTAAGAGGTAGGGGAATGGGTGAGTCGGGGAGCGTCCTTCCCTTCAAACCCACAAAAAGGGTAGAAACTTGGACTAATCAAAGCAATTCCGAACACGGTCACCTAAGGGACGGGACTCGGCAACCAACGCCTTTTCACACCGTGGGTGGTCATAATGGTCAAAATGCAAATCCCGTAGTAAATCCCTAGTAAGCTAGGTGGACTCAAGGTAAGAAACCAACGAAATCATTGATTTAGGGTCATTCTACTAGACTAAAGTCCAAGACTCGATTTATACTACTAGAAAGGGAAAGTAAACACTTGCACACTAGCCTCTAAACCGGGTTTTCTAAAACCCTTTTTACACACTAGACACAACTACACACCACAAAACAAAGACGAGACAAGAACGAAAGAAAAAGAGACAAAGGCAACAAAACAAAACAAAAGCACAAGGATAACAAACACCACCCCGAACTTCCAAACAAGCCACCACAACCACCACAAATTTCAACAAGCTCCACCCGAGCACACATCATCACAATTCTCCTCCAAACTTCACAAGAAACAAAGAGGAAAAGAGATAGAATGACGTTACCGGTTGTCTTAAGCTTTCCGAAAATTACGGCGATCAAGGAACCTATAGGGAAAAAGGGCAAACACGCACACGAAACACAAAAACACGACACGAAGACACAAAAGAAAAAGATACAAAGTAAAAATCTTTTTGATTTTTGTGAATTTTTTTCAAATTTTTAGGGTTTTTAAAGATTTTTCGAATAAACTACGAAAATAAAACTAACTACACTAGGATATCGCTCCCCCATACTTAAACCGAGCAATGTTCTCATGCTCGACCGTAGTGTATGAAGACACTAAAGGAAAGAAAATAAACTACGAAAATAAAGCTAAAAATCAAAAAGAAAAGTGGAGAAAAGGGTAGAATGTGTCCGGCCGGGGTGTAATCAAGTCACCATGGGCCGAGACAAGAAAAGATATGGATGGGGGAAGAAATAAAAAGAAAGGAATAAAAGGAAAATGGGAGGGGAGGACTAGGTGTAATCAAGTCACCTAGCCCGGATTCCGCCCGAATCCGACTAAATCCTACAAAAAGGGTGAAAATCTTGTAAATTTGGATTTTTCAAAGGACTCTTGATGTAATCACATCATCGAGAGTCGGGAGCGACCATTACCAAGGCCCCGAGGGCCACCATGACACAAATGATAAGGGGAAGGGGAAGTAACAAAAGAAGACAAGCAATAAAAGACGGAAAAGAAAGGATAGTTGCCGTACCATGCGGTTAGCAACTCACTCGCTCCATCGTCTCATAGGTCGATAATGGCACATAGCTTGTCTTTGTCATTGCTATTCCTCTTCCTTCTCAATAAGTCCGCATGGTTGAAGTTCAAAGCTATAAGGAGGTGGGATTTGATGTGAAAGTCAGTGTAAAGTGAAGAGAAAAGGAGGTGAATATGTGTATATGAAGTGTAGGGGTCATATGATAAGGGCAAGGATAGGTAGGGAGGTTGGGAGGGGGTATAAAATGGTTGGGTGGGCTCGAATGACAAAGAAGAGGCCAAAAGAAGGAGCACGGCATCATCCCGGTCGGGATGGATGGTCCCGGTCGGGATGACACACCCGTCCCGGTCGGGAAGCTCCCATCCCGGTCGGGATGACACTCCAGAAAACCCAATTTTTGGTACACTCATCCCTATTGGGATGACATCCTTCCCGGTCGGGATGGTTCATCCTTCCCGGTCGGGATGCTCGCTTCTCGGCCGGGAAGGTTCCTCAAACCCTCTATAACCCCAAAAGCTTGTCCAAAGCTTCAAAAACCGACTCCCTTGCTCACAATCCAAGCTCTAACAATGACAACTCCTCTCTAGCATTCACCTTCACGTCACACCTGTCACAACAAGCTCAAATACAACATCAAATTCCCTCCCTCACATCGCTCATCAAAACACCAAATTACTAGATTTCCACAAAAACTAACAATCCTAAAAACCAAATGATCCAAACAAACATATATACAAACAAAAGCTCAAAAAAAATATATTTACAATAGGATACTCTCACCATCTACACCTCCATAGCCATCAAGAGCTCGAAGGAGTAAGTCAAATGCTCTAGCAACATCTTCACTGAGGCTCACATGGCCGAGCCTAGCCACTTTCAAGAGCTTCCAAGTCGCAGGCAAGAAGCAATCATCTTCAGTATGCTCGGGGTTCTCCTGATCTTCCGGGTCTTCCGAACCATGATAGCAACAACTCTTATGACCATCCGGTAGGTATAGTGGTCTAGAGTCATGCTCGGTGTTATGAGTTGGGAGATCACACCCTAAGGGGGTTGCTTCTTTTATGGAGTCGAGAGTAGAGTTCTCTTCCACCGCCCGACAAGGATCCTCTCCATCAACCGTCTCACAAGACAAGGGACTAGAAATCGAGTGCGATAGAGGAGGTGAAGGCGTCATGTTTTCTTCATTGGAGGCTTTAGGATCCTCCAATTTCCCATTCAAGGCGAGTTCTAACGCATCTACCTCTTTTTCCCAAGTATTGCGTTCCTTTTCACTCACCTTGTCTACATGGCCTAGAGGAGTCTTGTCTTCACTTGGCTTTGGATTGTGAAGATCCGGTTCATCACGAAGAAAATCGAACAAATCCAATTTGATAGCCAATACATCGGCTCCCCAAGAGTTATCTTGAGAATCATGTTCACACCCCTTCTCATTGTCGGCCCTTGAAGCTTCAACTTCCTCTATTCTTCCCATATCTTCACCACCCAAGCAACACTCAACAATGGTCTCTTGATTGACCCTCTCTTCTTCATTCATGGCTTCATGATCGGGTTGACTTTCTTGTGGAAACACCCGACCTTCTTGCCCAAATGAACCTTCCTCAACAAATTGTGGAGCTCGAGTGGCCGACATCGTGATAGGAGCCATGAGTGCATCGATTCGAGCATCTTGCACCTCTAATTGGGCCTTGAACTCCTCTTTATCCCTTTGCATTTGAATCATCATCTCTTGTTGATTCTTATGCATTTGAATCATCATCTCTTGTTGAGTCTTTCGCATTTGAATCAACATTTGACAAGTCTCAAAGTTGGGGATTTTTGGTTGTGGGTTGTGTGAGGGTATTTGGTAGTTGATAGGATGTTGGAATGATCCTTGACAACTTTCATGGTAATCATATGGAGAGGGTTCATAAGATTGTTGATGAGATTGGTATGGTTGGTAAAGTTGTGGGTCTTGGCAATTAGCCCCTTGATTGTCCCATGATGATTGATGGTAGCTTGGATGCCACATCGTCGTAACGTTGCCTTGATACATTGGATGCACTAGAAGCACTTGAGCAAACGTTAGTAGCCTAATACTTTTGAGGCACTAGGATGGGAGAATAGCACACAAGAAGTAGAACGGAGATACACAAGGAGAAGAAAACACAAAAATCAAGAACAAAGTCTAAAACTAAGCACACAAAAGTCTAAACTACGCCGTCCCCGGCAACGGCGCCAATTTGATGGGTGGGATTTGCCGTGGATCCCGCCACCAAATAATAACCAACTATCCCTAACTAGGTAGCTAGGGCAAGTCGGGTCGAATCCACAGGGACGGGGTGTCGGACTAAGGTATGCTACGGTCAAAGACTAGGTTCAAGACAAGCTAATTTAGGGGATAGACTAAGGACTAAGCTAAGGTCTAAGACAAGAACTAACCAGGCTAAACGAATAACTAATGACAAAAGGAAGCTAATAAATCGATAAGAAGAAACTAGTGTTAGGTCGGGTTCATGGAAGTCAAGGGCATAAAAAGGGGAAGGACGGGGTTACTAGCGAGCTCTCGTAGCCTAGGTTCCGTTCGGGCTCTCGCTACTTAAACGGCCTAGGGGTCACCCTCACCACGCTCTCGCTACTAATGAAGGAACCAAACCTACAACCAAACAACCACATACAAGAGAAGAGGCAAGAAAAAACAAGGATTGATCGTCTCTAGTCTCACAAGCCATTCATCAAACATGTGGAGTGCAAGGTAAATGGGAAACAACAAAAACAACATCTAGTACCACCCATCTCACCCTAATCATCCCTAATCACATCCAATCCCCCTAATAACCCTAGCAAGAGTCTACTCAAACATATCTAAAGGAAAGCTAACAAAAACAAGAGAAACTAACACAAAAACAAGAGCATACATATGTAAAACTAACAAGGATGATGAACAAAACAATAAACAAGAGCTAAAGATTGAAACTTGAATAACATAAAGAAAGATTAAGAGTAAAAAGATGAGAAGATTATACCAACTAACAAGAGAATGAAAAGATGAGAACTTGTATATAAAGAACACCCAAAACATCCACCAATGTTGTCAAGATTGGATGGATTCTTCAAGAGATCCCTTAATACAAGATTAGCTAACTAGATTAAGGACTAATCTAAGCTAATCTAAGCTAATCTATGCTAAAGTAGTCTAGGGTTTAGTGGGTAATGTCTAACATAACATAAGATTACAAAAGGGGGGTATATATAGGGTTATAATGGATAAGGAGAGGAAAAGAAGCGAAGCGGAGCTGCAGGTGGCTCATCTCGGCCGAGATGATATGGTCTCGCCCGAGACGGGACTCATCTCGGCCGAGACGATATGGCCTCGCCCGAGACGGCCTATACAGCAGCCTGTTGAAACGCGCACTCCTTCCCGACCGAGAAGGCACTTGTTCTCGGCCGGGAAGGCTCCTGTAGGCCTCCAATATGATCTTTAAGGTCCCTCCTTGCTTCTCATGGGTTTCTCATCGATTCTCGGGGCTCGGGATCGAATATAAGGGGCTCGGGAATGGGTCCCAAGGTCTCAGGATCGAATCCAAGGCATCGTGTGATCGTTCCTTCACTTCGTTGGCTCCAAAAAGTGTATGAAACGAGTCGGAATCGTTCCAATTTTTCATGAATGGTCTCGGGAACCTGAAACGAACTAGAGGAAGCATAAGTAGCCCATGAACCGCTCCCAAGGAGCGATTCCGCAAGGAAAATGGGACCAAAACACAACAAACTAGGCACTACAAACTACACTTATCACAATTTCAGAAATTGGTCGTTATGGTTGTGAACAATTGATTACAAATTAAGCAGGTATAGATTTAGAGTTCTGTGGAAGTTTCGCATGTAACAGATTGTTCTTGCATCAGTTAGTGGGGGATGGCAGTTGTGGGTAAAGGTAGATTTACTGGAAGGGGTAAAGGCATGCACAGTGGTTGGTGGAATTTACTGCTGTTCTCTTGGTATACGGTTTGTAGGTTGTTGATTATCTCACCCTTAGTTGCCAATTGAAGGAAGTAATAATGATTACTCTTTGTGGGTATCCATAATTCTTTGGCAGTCAGTGCAAGCGTACTCCGTAATCTGTTTCCGTTATGGTGTTAGAGTGTTACGTGGTTAGTTTGTTACTTGATGGATACTCCCTCTATTACAAAATATAAATAGTTTAACGTATTTGCACACTTATTAAGAAAATGTTTCAAATGGATATTAAGCTGTTGTGGAAATTGAATGAACTCTTTTTGACCAATGAAAGGAGTTTTACTGCATTGAAAAGTGTAAAACAACTTATAAAAAGTAAAATTTTCAATTCTCTAAAACAACCTATATTATGTAACGGAGGGAGTATTCTTTGCGATACGTAAACCATTCGTATAGCTTCCACACAACGATTAAGAAGATTCCGTCACGTAGTCGCACCAACAGTCACCAACATCAATACGCTAGACCTACCGTTGCGCCTTTTCTTTTATGCCTTAGTACCGCATTTATTGTTGCCATGACTCTTTACATCCATCTTATTATGAACTTTATGTCCTCGTGAAGTGGCAGTACACTAAGCCTCATCCGAATAGTTTGCTCTAACTGAACGACATATTCGTAAGCACTGCATCTACTCTTTGTTTGTGCATTATATATATATATATATCCTACATAGTCGGAACTGGACGTCAACCAAAAATTTGCCGTTACCAGGTAACTGGCTCAACGTCTGAGCTTTTTCTCACTCGGTCGATCCCCACAACGTATAATGGTACATCACCACCATACACTACGTTGTTACCTCACGTTCATGCTGGTGACATGTTCATCGCTTAGTACACTATAACCAATTTATGCAGGTTTCCCATAAGAGTCACGATGTGACTTTGCATACGTTCGAAACATCGCTAAATCCGACATGACTTCGTGAACCATAACTAGATTCGTTTTGGGACAAACGCGATCCAGACGACATCTTCTTGCGGCACTCTACTCCTATATATTTAAAAGATAAGACAACTGTAATCCCCTAGAAAATCAAACGCAATACAGTGGCGGAAACACTGTAGAGTCGGGATTAAAACACACTATAACTATGTCTTAGTAAAATTAAAATGGTAAAGTCAAACTATAGGCCTTAAATAAAATGGCCAAATCTTAAAACAATCCACAAAAGGGGCTTGAACAATCCATAGGACATAATTATAAAAATAAATAAGTAGGATCCACACTGCTCGCTAGCCCACACCCGGAACACGTATACCTGCCATGTTAAAACATAACAGCCACAATCAGTGGGGAGCAACGTCAACGTTCTCCCAGCCGTATAACAGGATTTTAAAACTATAATTGCTATTATAGAAATATAGTAAAAATGGAAAAAGGTAAAAAAGTATAATAGAAATAAGCTTTCAGTGAAGAATTTCACGTATCGAAACAATATAATAAAAAAATGAGTTTTCCGGAGAAAACAGAAAACATTTGTCAACCTGCGAACCAAATTATACCGATAATAATAAAATATTCAAAATGCTGTTATGGATAGGATTAGTGTAGACGGCTAGACTTTCACTAGGAGAATACTAAAACTAGCTTCGAGAACTTAGTTCAAACAAATCAAACCTCGATCTCTAACTAGGCTACTCAACCATAATAGGACGGCGACTTATAAATGCGTGGCCCTAGTTTAAGATAATATGCACACCCCTCCCGAGCACCATAAATACTCAGTTCAACCCGACGACGTCTTACACTACGAGGCACGAGTTTAAGGTCAAAATGTACACACACTCCCGAACACCATATATGCTCGGTTCAACAACCAGTGTGCCCCATAAAGACACACCAGCCTTATAGTTGATGGCAAAACGTAAACCCCAGAATATATTACTCTAACCTCACGCTTGTCCTTATTCCATAACTCCAAAACAAAGACATTATCGATATTCAAAAGATATAATCATTAAAATAATAAGAGAACAAAAGGAGTAACCATTATATTGTAAAAGAGGAAACTTTCTATTTTAGGAAACTTCTATTTTTAGAAAATTTACTAAAAATAGCATCATAGCAAAATATCGAAAATATTAGTTTATACTAATACAACATTTTTAGTAAACAATATAGATTTATAAAACTAATATTTTCGGCCTTAACGATATTAATTATCAAAGTAAGAGCATTTAGGTTTATGAAATTATTAAAATATCTTCTAAGTGTTTTAATACTACTAATCAAGGTGTTTTCAAAGTTTATAAAATTAAAATTCCCTAATTATTAATAGTTTCGACAAAACGAACATAAATAGGATTTTACGGCAAATGCCAAATTAAGTACTTTAACGTCTTTTATTTAATTAAACCAATAAACATATTTAGAGTATGTTAAGGGATGATTTAATTCTTAAAGTTTCAGATTTAAATATTTTCAAAATTGCTGGAAAAATAATTCTTTTAGGTAAGACGAAGCATTTTAACGACAAATCGTAATTTTGTCCAAAAATCATTACTGGTAATTAAAGACTTTAATAAATAGCACAAAAATTACGTAAAATAGCAAAAATATATTTTTGGACATTCTGTCCAGAATTTTTTTTTTCCAGAATTCTTAAACTCGGTTTTTAAATAAGGGTTTCTCGCTAATCTTCTAATCTCGATAATAACGATTAATAAAAATAGTAATTACAAAACGATTTAAGTATTAATTTCCAAAAATTATCATTAAACTTAAAAATCATGATTTTACAGAATCTACCATTTTTCCAGATGTCCAAAAAATTCCAGATTTAATAAATCCCGTCAAAACCGTCTTTAAAACCCGTTTTCACAATTAACGATTCCATTAATAAAACTTATCGTTCCTAACATTTATTAAGGCACTAAAAATCATAAAATTACATTTTAATATGAAATCATCAGAATCAGAATTTTTCCAGATTTAAACCAAAGACCAGAAACCGAGAATTTAAACGACAAACACGGTTTTAACGATAAACGATGATTTAAAGTGAT
Organism: Agrostemma githago; assembly: GCA_958450325.1. NCBI lineage: Eukaryota > Viridiplantae > Streptophyta > Magnoliopsida > Caryophyllales > Caryophyllaceae > Agrostemma > Agrostemma githago. The sequence continues at coordinate 37,612,459 of OY288241.1, read as the reverse complement.
TAATTAATTCATCCACTTAACAATTGCGAAAACTTATGAAAAAATTCAGAAAATTCTATTTCATCAGAACATTCACCACGTCAAAAATCAGATTAAAATAAAATGTTTGAGTACTAGAACTAAAAATCGGCTTTTAATCATTTTTGTCCGTAAACGGTAATAATTTAATAATCGATAACTAAAATATCAAAAAAATACTAAATTATTAAAAATTATCAAAAGCATCATTTTTACAGAATATAAACATATATTACATGTTTAGGCCGAATATTACGATTTTACAAATTAATATGACGATTTAATCGTTAATCTCGTAAAAGAGATAAAAATACCGAAACATACAAATCTTCAACTTTTAAAAATTTTCCAGATTATATAACATATACATATCATCAAAAACAAAAATATAAAAATATACATCCAATTACACAAATAAAATCACGCAATACCAAGTAACATCGACGTTACCTCTAACCCAAATCCGAGTTGATTATAAATTCGTCGGCTTCGGGATCAACCAAGAATCCTAATTCACATGACATACATGGTACAAAAATACCATGAGAAAACTAAAAGAATCAAGGTAAATAACGATCGGAAATAACATCGATTATTACATTAACGAAGGGAAAAGAAAATCGATAATTTAGAAGATGAAACTACGACGATCAAGGCTTGATTATGGATGAAAATGGCTGCTGAAAATGGGCAGGAACACCAGCCAAAAAGAGGGAGAAAGAAGAGGTTTTTGTTAAAATAAAATTGATGTAAAAATGAATAAGAAAAATATGAAAGGATGGTGGATGAATGAAGCATTAAAATTGATAAAACCAATGTGAATGTAATCCTAAAATTTCAGCCAAAATGAATGTGATGGTAGCATGAATGTAATTTAAGCATGTAAATCAATTAAAGAGAAAAATATCTTTTTAATTAAAGTTTAAACATAAAGTGTTATGTAAATAAAAGTTGTAATCAAATGTTTTACTACATGGTGTCATGGTCCAAAAAGATCTCTTTTTAGTTGTAGGTTGATAAAAATAAGGATCATAAAATTATTAAAAGCATTTCAAAGCAATTCGAGTAAACCGCGCGTTCGAAAATAATTATTTACGAAACTTCGTAATAAAATCATTAAAGGCTAAATTTTCGTAAATAAAATATTTCTTAGTTGAAAATATTATATAAATATATCTAGACATTTGTAGGAAAAGGAATAGCTTAAATTAGAGTTTAAAAACGTTAATTCGTAGAGAAGTAGAATTCATCGCAGAAAAATAATTAGTTTACGAAGAAAATCAAATAAATAGATTTAAAAGAATTAAAATCTTTCAAAATAAAAATAAATACCATTAGACTCAAAAATGAAAATAGAGCTTGGAATAATGATGAAACATAAGGCCGAAATGTGACAGAGTTAGAACGAAGTCATAACGAAAATGATAAAAATGCTAGAAAAATAGCGGGTGTTACAATCCTCCCCACTAAAAGAAAGTTTTGTCCTCGAAAATAAGAATAAGCAGAAGGGAATCAAGATTAGCCCACTTGAAAAGATGAGGATACAAATTTGTATAAGAACTTGCTTTAAAAGAAAATTTAATAACTTTCAAAGTGATACGAAATCGAACGCAAATATCTATTCCAAGAGGAACTGGGCTAAGCTACTCGGAGTTTAAAATCTCTAAATTAGTGAAATCGTAAAGTAAAGTTATTTGATACCAACTGTAATCCCCTAGAAAATCTAACGCAATACAGTGGCGGAAACACTGTAGAGTCGGGATTAAAACACACTGTAACTATGTCTTAGTAAAATTAAAATGGTAAAGTCAAACTATAGGCCTTAAATAAAATGGCCAAAATTTAAAACAATCCACAAAAGGGGCTTGAACAATCCGTAGGACATAATTATAAAAATAAATAAGCAGGATCCACACTGCTCGCTAGCCCACACCCGGAACACGTATACCTGCCATGTTAAAACATAACAGCCACAATCAGTGGGGAGCAACGTCAACGTTCTCTCAGCCGTATAACAGGATTTTAAAACTATAATTGCTATTATAGAAATATAGTAAAAACGGAAAAAAGTAAAAAAGTATAATAGAAATAAGCTTTCAGTGAAGAATTTCACGTATCGAAACAATATAATAAAAAAAATGAGTTTTCCGGAGAAAACAGAAAACATTTGCCAACCTGCGAACCAAATTATACCGTTAATAATAAAATATTCAAAGTGGTGTTATGGATAGGATTAGTGTAGACGGCTAGACTTTCACTAGGAGAATACTAAAACTAGCTTCGAGAACTTAGTTCAAACAAATCAAACCTCGATCTCTAACTAGGCTACTCAACCATAATAGGACGGCGACTTATAAATGCGTGGCCCTAGTTTAAGATAATATGCACACCCCTCCCGAGCATCATAAATACTTAGTTCAACCCGACGGCGTCTTACACTACGAGGCACGAGTTTAAGGTCAAAATGTACACACACTCCCGAACACCATATATGCTCGGTTCAACAACCAGTGTGCCCCATAAAGACACACCAGCCTTATAGTTGATGGCAAAACGTAAACCCCAGAATATATTACTCTAACCTCACGCTTGTCCTTATTCCATAACTCCAAAACAAAGACATTATCGATATTCAAAAGATATAATCATTAAAATAATAAGAGAACAAAAGGAGTAACCATTATATTGTAAAAGAGGAAACTTTCTATTTTAGGAAACTTCTATTTTTAGAAAATTTATTAAAAATAGCATCATAGCAAAATATCGAAAATATTAGTTTATACTAATACAACATTTTTAGTAAACAATATAGATTTATAAAACTAATATTTTCGGTCTTAACGATATTAATTATCAAAGTGAGAGCATTTAGGTTTATGAAATTATTAAAATATCTTCTAAGTGTTTATAAAATGAATAAAAATGTCTTAAACATTTTAATACTACTAATCAGGGTGTTTTCAAAGTTTATAAAATTAAAATTCCCTAATTATTAATAGTTTCGACAAAACGAACATAAATAGGATTTTAGAGCAAATGCCAAATTAAGTACTTTAACGTCTTTTATTTAATTAAAACAATAAACATATTTAGAGTATGTTAAGGGATGATTTAATTCTTAAAGTTTCAGATTTAAATATTTTCAAAATTGCTGGAAAAATAATTCTTTTAGGTAAGACGAAGCATTTTAACGACAAATCGTAATTTTGTCCAAAAACCATTACTGTTAATTAAAGACTTTAATAAATAGCACAAAAATTACGTAAAATAGCAAAAATATATTTTTGGACATTCTGTCCAGAAAAGAAAATTTTCCAGAATTCTTAAACTCGGTTTTTAAATGGGTTTTCTCGTTAATCGTCTAATCTCGACAATAACGATTAATAAAAATAGTAATTACAAAACGATTTAAGTATTAATATCCAAAAATTATCATTAAACTTAAAAATCATGATTTTCCAGAATCTACCATTTTTCCAGATTTCCAAAAAATTCCAGATTTAATAAATCCCGTCAAAACCGTCTTTAAAACCCGTTTTCACAATTAACGATTCCATTAATAAAACTTATCGTTCCTAACATTTATTAAGGCACTAAAAATCATAAAATTACATTTTAATATGAAATCATCAGAATCAGAATTTTTCCAGATTTAAACCAAAGACCAGAAATCGAGAATTTAAACGACAAACACGGTTTTAACGATAAACGATGATTTAAAGTGATTAATTAATTCATCCACTTAACAATTGCGAAGACTTATGAAAAAATTCAGAAAATTCTATTTCATCAGAACGTTTCACCACGTCAAAAATCAGATTAAAATAAAATGTTTAAGTACTAGAACTAAAAATCGGCTTTTAATCATTCTTGTCCGTAAACGGTAATAATTTAATAATCGATAACTAAAATATCAAAAAAATACTAAATTATTAAAAATCATCAAAAACATCATTTTTACAGAATATAAACATATATTACATGTTTAGGCCGAATATTATGATTTTACAAATTAATATGACGATTTAATCGTTAATCTCGTAAAAGAGATAAAAATACCGAAACATACAAATTTTCAACTTTTAAAAATTTTCCAGATTATATAACATATACATATCGTCAAAAACAAAAATATAAAAATATACATCCAATTACACAAATAAAATCTTGCAATACCGAGTAACATCGACGTTACCTCTAACCCAAATCCGAGTTGATTATAAATTCGTCGACTTCGGGATCAACCAAGAATCCTAATTCACATGACATACATGGTACAAAAATACCATGAGAAAACTAAAAGAATCAAGGTAAATAACGATCGGAAATAACATCGATTATTACCTTAACGATGGGAAAAGAAAATCGATAATTTAGAAGATGAAAATATGACGATCAAAGCTTGATTATAGATGAAAATGGCTGCTGAAAATGGGCAGGAACATCAGCCAAAAAGAGGGAGAAAGAAGAGGTTTTTGTTAAAATAAAATTGATGTAAAAATGAATAAGAAAAATATGAAAGGATGGTGGATGAATGAAGCATTAAAATTGATAAAAACAATGTGAATGTAATCCTAAAATTTCAGCCAAAATGAATGTGATGGTAGCATGAATGTAATTTAAGCATGTAAATCAATTAAAGAGAAAAATATCTTTTTAATTAAAGTTTAAACATAAAGTGTTATGTAAATAAAAGTTGTAATCAAATGTTTTACTACATGGTGTCACAGTCCAAAAAGGTCTCTTTTTAGTTGTAGGTTGATAAAAATAAGGATCATAAAATTATTAAAAGCATTTCAAAGCAATTCGAGTAAACCGCGCGTTCGAAAATAATTATTTACGAAACTTCGTAATAAAATCATTAAAGGCTAAATTTTTGTAAATAAAATATTTCTTAGTTGAAAATATTATATAAATATATCTAGACATTTGTAGGAAAAGGAATAGCTTAAATTAGAGTTTAAAAATGTTAATTCGTAGAGAAGTAGAATTCATCGCAGAAAAATAATTAGTTTACGAAGAAAATCAAATAAATAGATTTAAAAGAATTAAAATCTTTCAAAATAAAAATAAATACCATTAGACTCAAAAATGAAAATAGAGCTTGGAATAATGATGAAACATAAGGCCGAAATGTGACAGAGTTATGACAAAGTCATAACGGGAATGATAAAAATGCTAGAAAAATAGCGGGTGTTACAACAACACTATGGGAGACCAACCAAAGAAATGTAAAGCTTCAAATCGCTACTATCTAAACCGATGTCTGCAACCGGAATGTGAACCTCCACAAGACTATGGACAAATTGTAATCACCAGCTAAAGGTATAGCTAATGCCTACAACTTCCTATCATAATAGCCAGCACCCCATGTCAAATCAGCCCGGGTAAAGAGATTAATTATACTAATTCAGCCGCCCTCCTCACAGATGCCCCTCAACCCCCTACTTTCCCTCCCCCAATACTGACGAAAAAAAGCAAAGGTACATCTTCTACTCCCCGAGAACTCTTTTGTTGCATTTGTTGGACCTCCATCAAGAACAATTTTAACTGTAAGTTTTCTACTACTGCACACCTTCCACTGTTTTGCTTGACATAGATCATGAAATGATCCCAAATACTGGTCAGTATGCCCCAGCATCCCCGCATCATGTGCATGACGCTTTATTCTCCTATATAAGTTCCTTCTACTTGTCTTGTTCACGCTCTTGTTCCTTCTTTTCCAAGTTCCTCCTGCTCTCTTCCTTTCTTGTGTGCGTGTAGGCTTCATTTAAGCTTAGAAATACATTCATGTTCAGTGATTTAGAATTTGGATAAAAGTTGTGTCCATGTACCTTGCTGGTGTTGCTGTAACGACTCAGCCACATCCATGCGAGTAACTCTTGGTATGCTCGGAGTCAGTTTTGTTGCCAGACCACAATACCCATTCTCTTTTTCTCATGCATGTTCATATATGTATATATTACTTTGATTAGCTCCTATTTCACTAGAAAAAGGTAGCACCTTTCTAAAGGCAACAACTTCTTCGTAGCCATTAGTTAGATGTACCCAGGATAGATGGGATAATCAAAGTAGGATGGATGTTGTATATGACACGAAGTGCCGCATGTTGTTCCGTCACATCACCAGCAATTATTTACACTATAGCATTGTTCTCGCTTCGTATTTCTGTATTATCTGTGCAGCTACCTGTTTCTGACCAGTATCCAGACATGTAGTGCTACCGTGCAGGCCTTTCACCTATGAGCATGTCTCTGTATTATTGCAAAGGCTGGATAACAAACAATGTAGACGAGGATAGGGATGCCTTCATATATATAGCTGAAAACAGGCAACAGAAGTTACACCGATTACATTTCATTTACAATCTCCCGCATGAAGTTATAGTCCATGGTAGGCGATACTCGCATGTAAGTAGAGTCCTTTCCAGCGACGACTACATGGAGCAGATATTCCTAAGGCTTGGTACCGCTGGCAAGGCAGTGATATCGCTTGTCTGCAAGCGATGGGCTCAAATGTTCGCACTAAGGCCAGATGCGCCTAGGTGGGCTGCAGATTACGATGTACTCCTACAAAGACACCAGCAATTCGGTATAACAACTACCGTTCGGGGTGAAGTTGTGGTTTTGCGCAGATGCAGATGCTACTTGACAAACAATAGCCTCCCGAAGAGAATAATACATAATTTCTAGGTGGAGGCACTACAACCTCATCTGGATATTACTGGTTCTACCTCTGCAGAAACTACAACCGCCTATGTTAAGCAATTCGGTGAGAGGGCTGTCATCCCAGCACAGCTCGTAGCTCTAGGATTACTTAGCACAGTAGATGTTATTGTTCTTGAATGACTTTGTAATCGATTTACGTAACTACGGCTACTGAATGTATGTGCTATGACCTAACTCTCATTTCTCCCTAGACATAACCTTCTGAAACATACCTATAATTGTTTTGGAGGAAACACGAGCCAGATAATATCTTCTTCATGGGTTTGGTAATCTAATGCGCACTGTTTTATATTGGAACAAGACTTTGCAAACGTTTGAAATGTCACTATCTCTGACACGACTTTGTGAAATTTGTTTAGGAGGAGATGCGAGCTAAACAAACATCTTCTCCCTTCGCTTAGTAATATAATCCGCATCATTTCAAAATGGAGCGACAGACTACTCATTAATATGTCATGCGTGTCAGTGTCTTCTGTCATTATTTTACTGCGACTGTCATCCACAAGAGGTCAGGAAGTAACGATTGTTTGTGTGCCCCAGTAATAGATACTAATTTAATGGAGTCCAGTTCAGGTTGAAATAATGGGCTGACTGCAGTTTTGGTTTTAGGCTTTCGTAGAATGTTTCAATTTGTTTGTAGATTCCGGTTGTTTGGCTTTCAGATATCATTTCTGGTTTGTTTGGTTCGATCGTTGATTGTGATTGTGGGTTTGGACCGTTTCTTTTTCTGTGGGGTGTCATACCGTCGTGTTTGGGGACGAACGTTTCTATGTGTGTTGACTGTCCATCTGCGATTGGAGCTCTGTGTCTCCAGATTCCGCGGATTCAGTCGTATGCTTTTGCTTTAAGTCTTGATCGCTGCTGCTTGTTCTGGTGTCGTAACACCACGCTTCGGACCGGGTTTTTCAGTGATTTTGAATGTCTCGGGATGCTTGCAAGCTTCGATTTTCGGCTTTAGTTGATTGGTTATAAGTCTGGAACGCTTCCGACTGCTTTGGTGTCGTCCCGTCACGCTTTGGAAGGGACCTTCCCGGTGGTTTTGAATGTCTAGGTGTGGCTGCAACTTTGGCTTTCGGTTTCGGAACACACATTATTGTGTATTTAGGGATGAGAGGGAGGGATGTCATTAACGTACAACAACACCATTCATTGCTCATGTTCTGTTACTACTCCTGTGTATAAAGTACCCACAGAGTAAAGACCATTTGGACTCATGTTATGTCTCCCGTTTCTTTGGTAGTCCACCTGTAGCACTTTCAGGCTGTCTGAGAAACCTGGCGTGCAGTACTTATAAGGCAGAAAAAAAAAGCTGGAAAAGAGTAGTGATTGTACCCCATTTTTTACACACTGTCTGTGTGTTAGACTCGTCTCTGCATTGAGTATGTTGTTGATGGTCATGTGTAATCCCCTAGAAATTCTAACGCAATACAGTGGCGGAAACACTGTAGAGTTGGGATTAAAACACACTGACAAACTATATCTTATTAAAAGAAATGGTAAGTCAATACAAAGGCCTCTTTTTACAAAAGGGCTAAAAGCAAATTCTCCAAACGGGTTTATACAATTCCATAAATTACAAGAATAAAGAAAGAGTAGGATCACGCTACTCGCTAGCTCACACCCAAAACCCCAGCAGCAAATACCTGTCATGTTATAAACATAGCAGCCACGTCAGTGGGGAGTCACTCGGACGTTCTCCCAGCCATATTATATCATATGGAAAAATAATAGTATTATTATATCAAAATATTTAAAAAGAGAAAAACATTAAAACGATATAATAAAAATAAGTTTTCGACGAAACTTAAAGCACTTGCCAACCTGCAAGTCAAAATCAACCGATAATAATAATATTCAAAAATGGCGTTATGGAAATTCGTTCAGTGTGCACAAGGCTAGACTTTCACTAGGATAATACTGGAAACTAGCTTCGAGAACTGTAGACTTAACTCATAACAGAATCCAGTCTCTAACTAGGTAACTCAACTATAACAGGACTGCGTGCAGCGAGGTCCTGGTTTAAGTAGTGCATACCCCTCCTAGACAACAAATATGTCTAGTTCAGCTGACGACGACTAACACGATGCGATATCTGGCTTAAGGTCAAAACATACACTCTCCTCGGCAAAACTACGTCCAGTTCAACGACCAAATGTGCCCCAAATAGACACACCGGCTTTATAGCTGATGGCAAAAATGTACATCCCAGACTATATTAATCTAACCCCACACCTGTCTTTATTCCATAACTCCAAACAGCCATTATCGATATATATATATATAGAAGATATAATCATTATAAATGATATGGATAAAAGGAATAAATATTTTATATAAAAAAAGAAGTAAACTTTCTATAAATAGAACTTACTAATTTAGAAACTTACTTAAAATAGAAAGTCTTATAGAAAATACCTAAGTTATTGAAATAAGTGAAATGTATAAAAATAGCATTTCTAACGAAATTAACATTTTATTATTATCGTCGTTATCGTAACTTTAATATATTGCTAAATTCGTTACTCAAAATATAAATAAAATGTAATAAGTTAATATATAATATTATATAAATAAATAGGAAATCGAGTTAAAATTATAGATTTTAGAAAATAGATGTTTTAAGAAAAATGATATCAAAATTAATTGAGTCGACGAGTTTTATAAATTAAACAAGATTTTATAAAGCTTTCAAATTATTTTTAGCAAATAGATTTTATCAATAAATAATACTGATTTTACTAAAAATAATTAATCGTGGATAAATGCGAAATTATTAGGGAAAATACTCTCGACTTAAAATGTATTTAAAACAAAATCGACTATTTTCTCATTTATTGATATAAGTCGTAAAATGAAATTAATTTATTAAATGAGTTTACAAATCTCGATTATATAATATAAAAATATGATTTTGAGTTAAAATTATAAATTAACGAAATATGAAGAAAATACGAAATCGTTATTATTTAGAAACTAGTGTCACGATAACCATCAAAATATTATAACGATCGTAAATAATTAAATTACTAACGCTTTATAAAACGATATCGAAAGTCGTAAAAATATTGATAAGGCATACGATTTAAAATTAATATAATTAGCAATAATATATAGCTAAAATTTGAAAACCGAAAGTTAAAATATTTACTACAAATTACTACTCAAACATACGATATAAAATCGAGTAACGTCCTAAAGTTACCTGGAGCCTACATACGAATCGATCCCATGTCCTTGCTTGGGTCTTCATGAAATCCTACGAAGCACGAAAATATGATATAAAATACCATATAAAAAAAATGAGTCGGGCAAAAAGGATAATATCGGTAATCAATTTACCCATAGAACTTGGAGATGAACGGAAAGATTAATTTGAGGACGGAGTATGAAAATCGAGAGTTCAAGTAGAACAAAGTCAAAGAAATACAATTTTTAAGAAGGAACGATGAATGAACGATGATAACGGGCTGAAAAGACGCGAAGGGACACAATTAGGAACAAGATGAAAGAGCAGCGAAAATACGAACAAGAAGAACGAGGAACGAACAACGAGCAAGACTCGGGAAACAAACAGCAACAAGGACGAGACGGACTCAGCTACGGCAATGATGATGACGCAAGGGACACCAACCGACAACAGCCGAGAACGGAAAACAGAAGGAATAAAGGACACGGAATGCAAACATCGGATAGCAGCGATAACGACGCCAAAAAAAATGAAACCTGAACACGACAAAACAGGTGAAACAGCAGGGACGACTTGATGATGATAATCTAACAACGGTATCAACAAAAGAACAGCAGTCGTGGCAGCAAAACAGCAGCAACAGTATGACGAACAGTAACAACAGTAAGACAGAACGATGAAGAAAGGAAGAAGAATGAAGAAGCAAAACAGTAGCACAAGACAGCGACAGAAATGAACAACAGCAGCAACGCAATGTATGAAGGGAAGAAGAAGAAGAAGAAGAAGGGGCATCGGATAGGAGCAACGAATAGCAGCAGGAGAAACCAAAAACAGAACAACGACAAAGGACAACAAACAGAAGCAGCGAGCAGACAGAAACAACAACGAAGAGGAAGACAGAGATGAAGGAGAAGAAGAACGAAAAGGAAGTAACGTACAAAAGATCAGCAGCAGCAGGACGGACAAAACGCAGCAGCAACCAAACTCAATAGCAGTAGAACGCGGTAGCAAATCAGGCCCAAAACTTCAACAAATGAAAACAGGACAGAAGTAACGAGCAGCAGCAAGAGAAAGGGCAAACAGAGAAGAGAAAGGAGAAGAGGAGAGGAAAACAACGGACAACATCCATGAAAAGAAAAAGCTGGTTGAACGAGGATGATGAAGAGGGGTGACAAAAATGAGGGAGGCGGTGGATGAAGAAACAAAAGAAGGGGGAAGGAATGATGAGGGATTGAAACGGTGGATTTAATGTGAAAAGGAAGGGGATAAATGTCAGTAAAAAGGGGGGTTGAATGAGTGTGGGTAAAACATCAATAAAAGAAAATGGGAAAGAAAATGTTAAATAGAAGGGGTTGGATCGGCGCATAAAATGAATCGAGTCGAATTCCAAAATGATAGTTGATTGACCCACAAATCAAATTAAAATGAGTTAATAAAAATTAATAAATAATCGGGCCGACAGATAAAATGAGTAAATAAAGTACTCGAGACAAAAACGAAGTTGATAGAAATAAATAATTAGACGATGAAAATATATTTCCCGATAAATAATAAATTTTCGATAAAGTGAATTAAATTGATTTCTCGAGAAACTGTAATAAATGTTTTGACGAAATTTAAAATAAATGAACTTCGAGCCGAAAATAGAAATTCGAGCTTAAATATAAATAAGTAAAAGAATTTAGGATTTAAATCGTTGAAATAGAGCTTCGATAAGAATTAAATTAAATGTATAAAGTAAATCGAAACAGAAATGAAAATATGTTTTAAATATATGTGTTTCCGAGACAAATAGAGTTTTAGGAGTTTGAAACGATTAAATAATAAATTCATTTTATAATAATTTTAAGAATCACGAGTTAAATCGTAACACAACAAAAATACGAACATAACTTTAAATTAATTTAAATTTATAAAATCAGGGGTGTTACATCATGTGTGGGCCCGTTGTCCTTCTCTACAAACTGCAGCTGTACCAATGAACCACCTCTCTTCTGAACCTCTCTCTTCATGTGCTAACCAAGTTACCCTCACGTATAATTTCCACTCTTTAGCTAATCCTGTTTTACTTTGGCCATTCAATGATACAGGCTCTCAAATCTGATAATGGTTAAGCTCCTGTGCAGAAGGTGGGTTGTGAATAATGAGCAGATTGATAGAATCGAGGAAGTGTTCTGAAGAAAGCAGAGGAAGGTGCGTCACCTATAGTATATATTCCAACAGGATCACAACATCGAAATACATGGCTGACTGTCTCCATCTATATCAGGTGTCCTATCTAATGAAAATATTATGGTGAAAAACTTCGAATGTCTTTCCTGCACCAGTGACAAGGCTAATGTAGCTGTTGCATGCAAGACATGGGCACGAATGTTCCTACTGCATCCAGATGCACCAAAATGGGATACACACTATAGTAGACAGTTCCGGAGAGAACTTAAGGATGGCGTAATGACTGTTTCTAGAGGTTGGATCCCAATCTCACAGAATTGCAGATGTTGCTTGACTCAAGATGAGACTACTAGGACAATGCTACATATCATCTAGCATGCACCGAAGCACCATGCACATTTAGAAGTCATGGAGTGACGGTAAGAACTTCAAGGAACTCCCGCGCAAGAATATTAAGAGAGCGCGGAAGATTGCTATAATGTTGCTGGGTTTGGGATAGGTCTTTATAATGTGGCCTTCTTATGTGGCTCGCTGAAAGTCAGCAGGAGGCTCACTTATTCCGCACTTCTCTATCGGTTTCTAGACAGTGTCTCGCTGGTTTTGCGGGTGTACCGTTTAGCAGTGAACGGTATGTACTATAGAATGCTTGCAGTGCCTCCGTGGTTAGACTGACATGAAACTTCATTCATTGCGTTGCTCTCGTACTCTTGCAAGTGAGTGCATAGAACATGTAACGCATGGGTGTATAGTTTCGTGGCTTTTAGGCTCCACGTCCTAATTGCAAAGAAATGTCTGCAACATTATATGATCTACTCGCACATGTCGTAGCAAATATAGCATTTGTCACAGTATAGGAACATGAAGGATCTGACCGCTATGTACAAAGTAAATATTTGGTAAGCAACAAAGCGCAAATAATGGATGCGATTGTGCTGTTCGTGTGATACGAACTACTGCGCACAATTAAGCGCAACCATCAAGACTATTACAACATCTTCCAGTGCAAGGTAATGCGTGTACAAAGCACCGATATACTATTGTGTCGTGCTTGAGATGACATTGTTCAGCGTAGTGTTGTGCGCCTCGATGTGAACTTCAGGGTAACTGGACTTTGCTAACTTGCTGCAATTTATGTGCAGAAGTCTGTCATCTGTACACTAAACTGAGTGTAAATTCTAATGAATGTGAACTCATCAAATTAAGATGTATAGTACAGCAATGTATCAACTCAACCTTCCTTTCTGGCTCTTTTTTAAACTGGTTGGAAGCATGATAATCACTACCATTTCCACCTTCAACCAAAATTCTCTGTTTTCCGGAGCGCCAAACTACCAAAGTGCAGTTATCCCTAGACATCCAAGCTCACCAAAGAGCACGTTCCAAAGCGCGATGCTACGACAGCAGAACATATGGGAACGACCGCTTATTGCGTGAAGTTGTCACACACATTTACTAAACAAATAGCAGTTGTAAATCTATTAAATCCGAATAATAAGTACACAACATCATATTAGGCAGTAGACAGTGGCAATGTAGAGCACCTAAAGCAAATAGAACAGACCCGCGCCTACGGTGGTTACCTATGCAGCTTCAGATAGAGGCCCACCAATTATTACATTACAGCACGACATTAGTCCTCCTCCGATGTAGAGCCAATTGGTGAAATCTCTTCCATGTAGTCGCAGCACAAATCAGTTATAGTAAGCTTTTCCTGTGGAAGTAGCAGGCCCCCTCCATCACCACAGAGGTCAAGCACAAATCGCCACTGGAAAACATCCTGAAGCCTCTTGAACAACCCAATCACATCAGTCTTGAAACGGTCAAGCTCATCGGCTTTGATGCCAACTGTATCTACACAGCATACTAAGCAGTTCAGATAACATTACAATAATAGCCATGAGAACCATGGAAAAGAGAAAGCCGGAGTATCAGGTACCTCTTGAGACATTCTCGCCGGGAACTCGGACAGAGACAGGAGCAGAAGAATTGATGACGGTTCTGCTTACAATGGAGAGCGACGGTTCCCTTCGTATAAGCCGCAGTATAGTTTCAGGGACTACGATGTCAGTCAAGCGATTGAACAACACCCAAGTTCCGTGGATAATCTTGTCAATCTGAGATTGGTAATGGTGAACAGCCTCAACGTTAGACATGGCTTTAGACATTCTCTGCTAAAAGGGTTTGGGGTTTAGGGTTTGGAAGTATCTACCTCTACACTTTTTTTTGTAGTGGGGTGATTGTGCTTCCCTCCTTTTGTTAATTCATGTTATAGTTGTCTTTCTATGGATCTCGTGATCTAATACATGTATCATTTAGAACAAATTGTATTTCATGTACAATTAAATCATACATATATTGTAAGACTATCCCTACTCCCAATAGCACATGATAATTAAAAATAGATTGTGTTGCATGATTTCAGAATGAACTACCAATTCAATTCTAACTGTACGACATGATTGGAATGTATTTAAGTTAAATAATTACGGATCTAAGTACTATTTAGCAAAACATTTAATTGGCGACACATCTATATACTACATGACTAGGCACTCAGAAATTAGAATTTATTTAGTTTGCTTTACGTCTAAAAAAATACTCATATATAGGTTCATCATACATGTACTAAACGATTTCATCCTGTTGAGTATGGTACTTTCGTGGTGAATTAAATGTATGAAGTTAGGAAACCCCTTGCAACTATTCCCTTATGAACACTTCGTTTAAAACAATATAGTAAAATAATTCAAAACTCAAAAGAGACAAAAAAACCCTAATGCTGTAGGAGAGGCGATTTGAGGGCGATTTGAGGCGGCTCCATGGCTCGTAACTCTGCTACGAAAACTAGGAGGAAGAAGAAGGGCTCTGCTACCAAGGAACACTCATCAGCTAAGGGCTCTGGAAAAGCTCTAGGACCTAATGTGGATGAGACGTTACGTACCCTTATGATGCATGAGATAAATGATATCCCTGGACTAAACCTTGATGATGAAATTGATAGTATCCTAAATTCAGATGATGAAGAGTTGAATGGTCTGTGGATCACACAGAGAGGGCACAAGAAGAATTCGACCCAGGGAGCTATTCCTGAACTGAATACTACGATATTGGATGAACCCATGCTCCAATTCTCAGATGAGGATACAAAGGAGGAGGAGGATTACTGGTCAACATCAGTTTATTGCTATATCTTAGGCGCGAATCCACCATGGGAAGTGATTAAGGGCTATATTCAGAGAGTTTGAGGGAAGCATGGCGTGGACAAAATCTCATTTAGTCCAAATGGTGTTTTCCTTGTACGCTTTAAGGAGATGAAGGCCAAAGAATTGGTACTGCAGGCTGGTTATCATATGTTTTATAACAAGTCGCTCATTGTCAAACCATGGCAACCGGAGGTGAATCTATTGAAGGAAGACATTAAAAATGTACCTTCTTGGGTACGTCTCTATGACCTGCCACTGAAATATTGGGGGAATTGCTTGCCTCAGATTGCAGGCCTAGCCGGAAAATTCATTAAAACTGACCCTCTCACTGCAGATAAAACACGACTAGGCTATGCCAGGGTACTCGTGGAACTGACTGTGGGTCAGGATTTTAAGGATCATGTCAAATTCAAAGATGCAAAAGGGGAAATCATTACTATCAAGATTGAATTTGAGTGGAAGCCTGTCTTATGTACTAAATGTCAAACTTTGGGTCATATTGCAGCAACTTGCAGGAAGCGTGACCAGAAGAATAAGCCTGCTTTGAGGAAGAATTGGAAGCCAAAACCCCTGGCAACATCCTTGGAGACACAGGTAAAGAATGATACAGTACAGGTGCTTGAGAATAAATATTTAGAAGGTGGCTCTTATGTGGATGCATTGCGGATGAATATCCCCAGCGCGCCCATTACTGAATTAGTCCCAGAGACGCCAAATATTGGAAATGTGGTTGTTACAACTGATATAGGTGACCCCTCTCTAAACAGTCCAAATGATAATCGGCTTCTGGAATGTTAGAGGGCTCAATAATGTAAATAAGCAAAAGGAGGTTAAACTCTTCTTGCAGAATAAAGATGTAGGTTTGTTTGGGTTATTGGAAACAAAAATTAAACAGAATAATGGCAGCTTGGTTGCTAATAATATGTTGAATGGGTGGTGTGTCACACTAATGGACATCTACATCCTGGTGCGAGGGTATGAGTTTCCTGGCTACCGTCGATGTTTGAAGTTCATCCGGTAACTTATCATCCGCAATTCATACATTGTAGTGTTATTAATAAAATTAATAAGAATCGATTCTATTATACTGTCATATATGCATTCAATGATGGGATGGACAGGAAGGATCTCTGGGTCCAACTTGAGAATATTTGCTATTACTGTTGATGGTCCGTGGGCCTTGGGGGGAAATTTTAATACTGTAATCTCTCCGAAGGAAAGATTAGGAGGTCATACGAAACAAGAGGATATGGATGATTTCATCAATTGTCTGAATAGTTGTGGTATGGTTGATATCAAAGCTGCGGGAGCCTGGTTTACTTGGTCTAACAAGCGGGAACCTAATGAAAGGAAATACAGTCGACTAGACAGATTCCTGGTGAATGCAGCATGGTTGAGGATGTACCCTGATTATGAGGCTTATTTTCACCCTGAGGGAATGTTTGACCATACCCCATGTATTGTGCAAAACCGGGGTGCATTATCAAGAGGAATTCAAGCTTTAAATATTTTAAAATGTGGGCGAAGGCAACCAGTTTTGTACAAACTCTGAAGGATGCGTGGGGAAAGGACCATGGAGGAACTAAAATGTTTGGTGTCGTTAAGAAGCTTAAAGAACTGAAACACGGGCTTAAAAGACTGAATCAAGAGACTTTTTGAGATGTAGAGAGAAGAGCATCACAGAAGGAATACGTATTGAAGACAGTTCAGACAAATCTGCAGAACGATCCAAGCTCTGCAGACCTGATAGTTCGAGAAAGGGAACTCATTAAAGAGGTTAAGTTCTATGTTACTGCAAGGGATAGTTTTCTGATGCAAAAGGCTCGAGTGCAATGGTTGGAGGAGGGAGATGCTAATACACATGTCTTTCACCAAGCTATAAAACAGAAAATTATCAGGAATAAAATAACACAGATAAAGAGCGTGGATGGGCAGATATGTAATGACTGGAATGCTATACAAATGGCTTTCTTGTCATATTATAAGAAGCTCTTAGGGGAACAGACTCCTGTTCAGAAGGTGCGACCAGATATTATAGCAAAAGGCCCGAGTTGTACTGTGATGCACAAGAACATCCTATTGCAACAGGTCACAAAAGATGAGGTAAAGACTGTTTTCTTCTCGATCCCTGAAGATAAAGCTCCTGGACCCGATGGATACTCAAGTAGCTTTTTTAAAGATTTTTGGGCTATAATTGGTGACGATGTGACTGCAGCGGTCTTGGATTTCTTCACAGCTGGGAAATTGCTTAAGCAGATTAATGCTACGAATGTGGTTCTCATTCCTAAATGTGATAGGCCTGATTTTGTCACGCAATTCAGGCCGATTGCATGCTGTAATATGATTTACAAGGTGATTGTGAAGCTATTATGCAATCGACTGGCTCGTGTCCTCCTTGATATCATCCATGACACTCAAAGTGCATTTATCCAAGGTAGAGCCATTATTGAAAACGTCTTGATCTGTCAAGACCTTGTTCATATGTATTCCAGGAAGCATACTTCTCCCAGGTGCTTATTCAAACTCGAACTTCAGAAAGCATATGACACGGTTGAATGGGAGTTTGTAGAAGGAATGTATTACTTCTCCTGATTATGCATTAGAATTCCCACCTCAATTCACTAACCTGATTATGCAATGCATTACTTCTCCTACCTATACTCTGGTCCTTAATGGGTGTAATTTCGGATATTTCCCTGGCAGAAGGGGACTGCGACAAGGAGACCCGATCTCGCCCCTGATATTCACCATATGTATGGAGTATTTGAGTAGGACAATAACATATGCAACTGATAGATGGCCTTTTTCTTATCACCCAAAATGCAAACAACTCAAGCTAACTCATCTCATGTTTGCGGATGACCTCTTACTTTTTAGTAAAGGAGATTCCTCCTCCATTATGCTACTTATGAGAGCCTACTCTACATTCTCCAAAGCCTCGGGACTATGTATGAATAAAGCAAAATCGGAAACTTACTATAATGGAGTACCAGA
The DNA here is from genome assembly GCA_958450325.1 of Agrostemma githago. Classification (NCBI taxonomy): domain Eukaryota; kingdom Viridiplantae; phylum Streptophyta; class Magnoliopsida; order Caryophyllales; family Caryophyllaceae; genus Agrostemma; species Agrostemma githago. The sequence goes on along the minus strand of OY288241.1, from coordinate 37,594,157 downwards.
TAGCTTGAAAAAAGACATATATGCTGTTACTGGTTTTAAGGAAGGACAAATGCCATTTAAATATTTGGGTGTGCCCATTCAAGCGGGTAAATTGAAAAAGGAGCAGTGTCTAAGCCTCTCGGAAAGGATTATAAGCAGGATCAGGAGCTTGGGTGCAAAAAAGCTATCTTATGCTGGTAGGGTGACTCTTATTAATTCTGTTCTCAACACTTTGCATAATTATTGGGCAACGATGTTTATCATTCTGAAACATACCATTAAGAGAATTGAGTCTATTTGCCGAATTGCTTGGGATAAGGTCACCTTAGATCGAGAAGCAGGTGGTTTGGGCATAAAGAAGGTGTCGAGATGGAATACAGCAGCTGTGGGTAAATTGGTCAGTTGGATATATAATCAACGTGACAGCCTGTGGATTAAATGGATACATTCGGTCTATTTAAAGGCGCAGGATTGGCACGATTATAATCCGCCCACCGACTCTCCTTGGACCTGGAAAAACCTTTGTCGGGTGAAAGATAAACTCAAGAATGGATTCGTGAATGGCATATGGATACATAATATTGCAGGATATTCGATTAAGGAGGGATATAGATGGCTGAAACCATCAAATTCTACTCCGGCCTGGACTGAATTCATCTGGAATCAATGGAACGTTCCTAAGCATAGCTATGTTTGTTGGATCATCATGAATGATGGTCTAAATACACGTTCTAAACTGCATCGAATTGGATATATTGAGGACGACCGGTGCGTCTTATGTCAACAGCAGTCTGAAACAATTCAGCACTTATTTTTTGATTGCCCATACAGCAAAATGGTGATGAATGCAGTGGCGTGTCAGGCGGGATATACCCTCCTCCCTCACCAGCTCACTCACTCTTCTTTGGGGATGCTACACGAAAAGCTTCATGCGGCGTTGTTATCGGCATGCTACTACCTGATATGGATACAACGAAACTCGGCCCTCTATGAATACAAGATCAGCCTTCCTAGTTCTCTTGCGAGTGAAGCGGCTATGTGTGTTCGAAGACGCATTAGAATCAACTCTAATGCCTCCGTTACAGATACCAATATTAAGTGCTTTAGGAATTTAGGATACGAGATTTATGCCTAAATTCTTGACTAGTTCAGCCGTATCTATTGTATTGGTAGAGCATATGTTTTTGTAAATACCTATTTTCTGGATGAATGAAATTCCTCACATTTCACCGAAAAAAAAAAAGTAACTTCATGTGCTCCTCATGACCCGCTCTGCCTCCCCTGCTCCTTCCTCTAGCTTCCTCCCGATTCCTTTGCTTCTCCTCCTTCCTCATCGGTCTTCTCTCATTCTTCTTCTCCTTCTCCTGTTCTTCCACCGCCATCAATTTAGGTTTGTTTTTTTAGTCTTCTTCTCCTTTTTCCCGTGTGTTCCGTGACTCTGGTTTTGGCTAACATCAAATAGGTTTTCGGATCTTGGGTTTGTAAACCGATTTAAATTTATGCATTTTTAGAGAACATGTACAATAGTACACCTATTAAATTATCTGGTGCATGTACTATATAGTACAGATTGTAGTTCATGTACATTTACATCGTACATGTACAGTACGACTATACGCTATTCCCAATATCGTACGTTACGCGAAACTATATTAGTTTGCGTGATCACAATTCGTCTCATCTACTACCCCTAATCAAATTAATGCCAGCTAGAGCTTTATTATTATTAGAATACAAATAATACCCTCCATTAAATTAGTCTACTATAGTAGGCTATAATATCCTCGATAAACGTTCCAGTAGCCCTTCATAACCTCACTTCCTACTGCACCCTTCCTCAATCCTTTGCCTACTGCCACACTCAACCTCCTGAATATTCACACCGTGTACATCTATCATTAATTCTAAGAATACCTTGAATACTTCACATACAGCTATCACTCAATCCCTTGAATACTTTGGTGTTCTCCTAAGCCCGCAAACACTTCACTAAAAAGGTAATGTGATATTATAGCTTAACACTTTGTCTTCGACCTGCAAATCGCATGCATGTTATGCATCTGTTGGTCTCTTCCAGAAATAACTTAAGTCGTCTTGTATGGTCGGTGGTGCAGGAGTTAGTGGCATTCTAAATAATTTGAGGCACCAATTGTTAGAGATTTCCCAGGTATGTGAAGCTAAGATTCTTGCATACCCGCAGGCTTTGTGAGGGTTTGTTTAGATCATTTTTGTAGAACTATTAGAAATGAACATATACGATTTTTGCTAACCTTAAACATAAATTTGGTGCTCAATGTTTGGTTTGCAAATCTGGGTTTTGGTGACGTATTCATCTAAGGATCAATTTTTGCTTGATTCTCTGCGTGAACTGTTATGCTTCCTTTCCAGCTGCGATAGATTGAATGTGTTCGTTCAAGTCATGTTGTGTGATAGTTCTACGACTGTCAGATTCGTGCTGCCTTCTGTAACTTCTGCCTACCCAATTGTTTCCTTTAGTGGCGAGTCTATCAACGGATATAAGGATCATTAGTAGATTACTACAAACTGTATACCTAACAGTAGCTTACGCTACAAAAATAATATTAGATGCTCGCTCGTCCAAAAGGGGCGAACCGTCGTTGAACTAAATGTTAGGATGCTGTCTAATGCCTTATTGATGCACATTAGATGCGTTGCCTGCAGTGTGTTTTGAAGTTCTGCTGGACTCTTGCCTGGTCTGAAACTATAACTTCTGCTAGATTAAGGTACAACTTGCACTGTAGGTTTAGAATGTGTGAATCCAGGATGTGTTGAGCTAGACGTGTCAGTGCTTCTCCTACGTACGCTAAGTATATGTAGTCACCTAGCTGTCAGATAGATCTCTGAAACCGTTCGGCCAACATCATGCAAGCAGTCAGTCTGATTTGAATAGCATCTACGGTTTTGCAGCATGAAGCCCAACGCAACTTACCTAGCTGACTTGAACACGGACAACCGTGACTACAAGGTGAAGGTCAAGGTAATAAAAAAAAGACGGCCGAAGACATCTTCTAACAAGAATATGCTCGCAGGCTGCTCAAGCAGGTGAACACCACTGCTGTAACACTCATACCCAAAGTAGATAGACCCATGACAATAACGCAATTCAGACCTATTGCGTGCTGTAATGTGGTCTATAATGCTATCTCGAAGATCCTTTGTTCTAGACTTGCTGCGGTACTTCCTGATATTGTGTCCCCAACTCAAGGTGGATTTATTAAAGGGAGAAGCATAATCGAGAACATCCTGATCTGCCAAGATATTATTAGATTGTATAACAGGAAGAGCGTCTCTCCTAGGCGCATATTCAAAATTGACATTCAAAAAGCTTATGATACCGTAGAATGGGACTTTCTTCATCAGATGCTGGTGCACCTCAACTTCCCAAAACATTTCAGAGAAATGATCATGCAATGCGTTACCTCAGCGACATATACACTCAAGCTGAATGGAGAAAGTTTTGGTTTTTTCCAAGGTAAAAGAGGACTCAGACAAGGGGACCCCCTTTCCCCTCTCCTATTTACCATCTATATGGACTACCTGACTAGATTATTGAGTTTCACCACGAGTTCCAAGCCGTTTACTTTTCATCCGTTGTGCAAAAAAATGAAGTTATCCAATCTCATGTTTGCGGATGATTTGCTCTTGTTCTCCAAAGGGGATGCGAAATCCATGATGCTTCTGTTGAGAACGTTTGCAACTTTCTCGGAATCAGCAGGTTTAAAAATGAGCAGAGGAAAATCGAGTGTCTATTTTAATGGAGTTGACCCTATTCTTAGAGCAGACATTATCCAGGTTTCAGGTTGCGTGGAGGGTTCACTCCCTTTCAGATACTTGGGGATCCCGATTAAAACCTCCAAACTGTCCTTATCAGAATGCCAGCCCTTAGTGAACAAGATAGTAGAGAGAATTAGACGCCTGGGAGCAAAAAAATTGTCTTATGCAGGTCGCTTGACACTAATCAAGAGTGTTATGGCTACATTGCACAATTATTGGGCTACTATCTTCATTTTGCCTTCTTCAGTGATGAAGCAGATTGATAGTATTTGCAGGAATTTTCTATGGGATGGAAGTGCCGAGTTTCACAGAGTACCCACTGTCTCTTGGGAGAAAATTTGTGCTCCGTATAAGGAAGAGGGACTGAACTTGACTCAGAACGCAATATGGAACAAGGCCGCGATAGGGAAAATGGCTTGGTGGATAGCAAGTAAACAAGATAGGCTGTGGGTAAGATGGATTCACCAAGTATACTTAAAAGGGAGGAACTGGGAAGATTACCGTCCTACTGCTGACTCTAGCTGGTACTGGAGGAAGATTTGCCAGATTAGAGATGTTCTGAAGCCCGCGTATGCTGCTAATGCTATTGCTGTTCAAGCAAACGGTTTTACAGTGGCGAAAGCATATAAGTGGCTGAGAATTAAACATGGGGAGGTTGATTGGTGTGCGTTTGTGTGGACTAGATGGTCGGTGCCTAAACATAATATGGTCGCCTGGATGATACAGCATGGAGGGCTGAATATGAAGAGTAAACTGTGCAAAATTGGAGTAACGGCGGATGACAGGTGCACGGTTTGTGCATCGGCAGAAGAAACAGTGCAGCATCTATTCCAGGAGTGCGAGTACAGTAGGAAGATTCTCTATGAAGTCAATCGAGTTCTTTCGTTGGCGCCAAATATTGAATTACAGAATGAGAAGAGGAGGAAAATGAAAGGGACCAAAATGCAAAGAGCTATAAAGAATGGACTTATTAACTCGATATGTTACAATATTTGGATCCAACGAAATAAGGCTAGAGTGGAAGAGCAGCTAATCCGACCTGAAAAGCTGGCTAGACGAATCATTAAGGAATTTATTGATTTTTGCAAGAGTAAATGTAACCAAAAGTTTAGTGATAAGGACAGAAATTTCATAACGAGCCTTTTGAGGCAGCCGATGTAATTGAGACTGTACAGTCTATTCTTTATTTAATATACTTACACTTTACCAAAAAAAAAAACAAGAATATGCTCTACCAGAGTTTGCTGCTGGAGGATGAAAAGGTAAGATTGCAGTTCAGAAATTACATTGCCCTCAAAAAAAATCTATTGTTTTAGTTTATGATTGAGTTGTTAGATGAATCATACCTGTGAATATTGGTTGACGTGGCTGAGTGAAACATTTGTACGATTGTTGGAGACAAATTACTTTCGCCAATCTCGGAAAGAATTAGGTCCTTTTTTGTGTAGTTGATTACGAAATGCGTTGGTGCAATACTCAGCATGATTCTTATTATTCGTCGCTATACCCTCAAATGTGTAGGACTGAACTACTGATATATAGACAGGGCCCTGGTGTCCATCGCGCCCAACGTAATTTAGATAGAGTGCTCCATCGGTTCTGTGCCCAAATGTTTCGCTCTGGGTACAATACCTGGTCGCTCAACGGACTAGTATGACCAATGACACTTTCCTTCTTGGTATATAGTTGCTGAGAATATATAGACTGCACTGTTCTCCCTCGGCAGCCACTGTTTGTGCCACCCATTAGTTGACTCAACAAGAGGACCGCAGTTTTCATGAGCCATGGGGATCTGCACTCTACATTTGATCTTAATATTTTCTTTCCCTGAATACATTATAGTCTGCATACTTCGATATCATCTTTTCGTGCACACTGCTTTTAGTAATACAGTTACTACGTAGGGCTAAAATTCTTGCGTACACTTTGTAGGGCACAAAGGATGCGAGGTGCTCTGTTCGCTGACCAAGTTGCAATGTATGAAGATGCAATTCACCGTAACAAGACATATGAAATAAGGAATGCTGCTATCAGCTCTGTCAAGCCCGAGTGGAAGACAGGTCCAGCTGATCTCGACTACCAAATGACGTTTGGCCATAGAACACTCATAGTTCCGTTAGATGATGACACTGGCCTTGGTACTGTTGCTACTCAAGAGTACCAACCAATCTCGCAGCTTCCTAGGCAGCAAGAGTATTCTGAGCTGTTTGGTACGCACCTTTGTGTCTCCAAAACACTGCCTTAGTTCATATATCTGTGCAAATATTTGTCTGTAAATATATATCTAACAGTCTAGAAATGTATACTACTAAACAACTTACCTACAGTTATCCTATAGCTCATTAATCATTTGATGTCACAAAAATGACTACCCTTAGTCGATGAGTGACTACCAACTACTATTGCAGATGTGCTGGGTGTTGTCCAGTTTGTTGAAGACCAGCCACGTGTGATTACAACATCTAACAAGCGCGAGTCCAGGGTACGGGAACTCATGCTGATTGACCACATGTTACATACACACTAATCCGTCGCTCATATGACGTATGTTCTGCATATTAGTGAGTCTAACGTTACACTTGTTGCTGTATCTGTAACAACACTACGCAACCACTGGCAATCTCCGTATGGGATGAACTAGCTGAAGACGACTGCACCATGCTGATTCCAACACCGGCAAAGTTCAGGATCGTAGGCCTGACAGCGCTTCGAGTATCAGGCTACAAAGGTCTATATTATTTAAGCCGTCCTCTATTTCTTTGCATAGAATAGCCATGTATACAAATAACCGGCTGCGACCAACACGTAGGATTCTCGCTGTCGACTTCTGCGTCAACTACCATCATACATGCGCCTGTTGGCGCTAAAGCTGAAGCACTGTCAACCTGGTAATGTTCACGCTTACCGTTATTTGTTAGCTGTAGATCCATTTTATTATCGGTTACTCCTCCTGGTATCTGTACATACGCAGTGCAGACATTACTACTTAGGTGCTCCTAACCAATGGATGCCTTTTACTCTACACTGATCTTGCACTTCAATTTTACACATGGCACCGTTTGTAGGATGGCTGCCCACCACATGCCATTGTCAGAACTTTAATCAAGGATTTTGAGTGCTAGAGTGTCGCCTCAGACACAGAAGGCTACCACAATTGCAGCCATCCGTTTTAAAAAGGTGCGCGCGGCACTGTTATCTGATTTAAGTTGAATATACTGCTCATATGCAACCAACTGTAGATGCATCGCTGTTTATAACCCCTGGAATGTCCCGCAGGCGAAGTTAGTCCTCCAGGACGACAGGCACTGGCTGGATGTTACTATTCCGGATGCTGACCTATCCAGGATGCATGCGTACATGGGTTGCTCCCACTGCAGCAAACGTTCCAGCACACCGCCAGGAACTGCCTACACTTGCTACGCTTGTGTAGACACCCACATTTGACCGCCAGGTGTCTATAATAGTTCCCGCCAAACACCCGATGATGATTAGACGTAAACGTGCTTTGATGGACTCGGATATGGGCTCGTAATCATGGACATTTGGTTTAGACCTATTACGGAGTACAAATCTTACAAAACCAACCTCAAATCCAGGCCCAGTGGGTCGTTTCGAGTCAAATAAGACTAATTTGGGTCGAAACCGTGACCAGGGGTAAAACCGTGTTTTAACAACCGAATCAAAACCCGGTCAAAAATATTTCCCGAGACCCACGGACAAACCGTGACACCACAAGTGTCCGGTTTGGACTCCAACACTACCAAAAAATCAGCTTTGAGAACATTAAACAATTCCATTGAAGGTAGAATTCGATCTCAAGTAGGAGTTCTATCCGGAAACCGAATCAGACACCGACCGAGCTCCAAATACTCGGCCAAATCAGCCAAATCAGCCAAAACAGCCGAGATTTCCTTGCTTCTTCCACAAGCAACGGACTTCTCGTTCCTTTCAACTTCTTACATTTCCTATCCAAACCGGTATTTCTTGTCATACAAACAAGGCTACCTCCACTCCTATAAATAGGACCTCCCTTTCAACACATAAGACACATCATAGATCTATTATTCCTACATCACACATTCATCATCAATCATCGAAAGTCAGAAAATATACAACCTCGTAACGCCTAACAATTCCCGAGTAATCTCGACCCGACGAATCCGACCCCCAGCCGGCCGAAACCCGTCCCATTACACGTCCAAAATAACACCCTAACTCATCCTCATCATCTCGACGCTCCCAAGTCTAAGCCACTTTCCGACGAGCCTTATTCCGAGAAAACAAAGCATGTAGGTTGAGGGTGTAAATCAAACCCGATTCTTCTCTTCTTCTCTCCTTTTCTTCACGTTTTTTTCTCTTCTTTTTTGTGTCGAGTCGTCGGTCCTCGTTTAATATGGGTCGTTTTCGCATATTTTTCATTATTTCTAATAATCGATATTAAAAAAAAAAAAACTAATTTTCTATAACGTTCTTAAAATACGATATCGATTCTCTAATCGAATATCGTATCTAACAAAAACAAAATTAATTAATTCTCGTTGATGCTAATAAAATCGTTACATCTTTCTAAACAAAATTCGACGATTTTATACGCGGAGAGAATTAACATTTTTTTCGTTCAAAATTCTTTTTTACTTTTCGTTCAAAACAAACCTTTTTTCAAAACCTTTTCTAAAATAATTTCGACTATTCGATATCGATTTCATAATCGAATATCGAATACGACGCATATCGAAAATATGAATCGGGTATAAATTAATCCATATTTGTACGCGATTTATAAATTGACGGTTTTCGACCTAAAAAAAAACCCGAACAGACCGCCACGCGAGTCGCGCGCCTGTCAGGCGACTCGCGCGGTGGCCTGCTTAGCCGAGTCTCTTTTTTTTTTCGTTTCCTCACTTTTCTATTTTTTATTCTTTTCGAATCTTACATAAAAAGCGACTTTCGCGACATATTTCGATAAATACTTTTTCTTTGACCTTGGTCAACGCGTGCTAATCCATCACGTGACATAAATCTTTTCAAAATCATGCATATTATTTATTTGCATCGTTATTCGATTTATTCATCGTTCGTTACTAGCTAACTCGATTTCTCGTGTTTGCAGCAATTTATTTTCATATTTTGTTTTTATCGTTTTATTAGACTAAAACGAAATTCACATGCTAAAATAACTTTGACGTTATTAGTTTAATATGCATTAAACGACTTAGCAACCCATTTATTTATTTTTCTCACATGTCTTAGGAAAATAATGTTTGCATATCATTCAACCGTCAAACTAACGCGTGTACGTAAAACGAACGATATCTTAGTAAAGGCCGCTAAGTGCGGGCGGGGTTGGGTGTTCTCAATGAACTTCCCAACACGTACCCTCACCCCTTACTCAAAACCATGGTTTCCGGATGTCCGAATCCATTGGCAACGAGAGTCATTCAATATATGATATCCAATAATGTCGGTATCGGTATCAAATGCTAAGGGACGAACCAGATAAGCTCTGACATCGGAAATGGGCCATGTTTTAAATATGGCCCACTACGACATAGAGTGGGTTTGAATGGTTCCGAATAACCACAAAATTCGGTGGCGACTCCTACTTCGATTTAAAATTCAATTCGACCCATCTCATATGGAGATTTATTCGCCTCCCCAAACCCGCGCGTGGCCGCGTCGGGGTGGACCTATGTCATGTCCACAATTTGGCGACTCCGCTGGGGATTAACTGATGCGTCACTTACCATCGGCATCCTCAGGGTGAGACTCGAAAAGAAATCGTTCGATTAGTAATGTACACGTTTTAGTTCAATGGTTCATGCATAACCCCATTCTTTCCCGGGCCGATTACTTGTGACCGACGTCCCACTATACCGCGGTGTATTCCCACTTGGGTGCACTAAAGCCTTCGATGGCGGAACTCGCATGGGTTTTACGGCAGATTCTAAGACCAACTCGGCTTAGGAGGTCCGTCCTGATTTGCGAGAATGCGATCGTTGTTGGTATAGACCCTATTCGACCGACCGAGACTTAGACTAAGAGCATACATGGCGTCGTTATACTGTTTCCGTGACTACATGCTACTTGATCTTCTTTGGTCTTTTCAAAAACCGTCATTTTCAAAAAAATTGCATCTTTTCAAACCCATCTATTTTTTCAAAACCCGGAAAGCTACCAAATTTAGGACTTATGATTTTGATTCAAAATAGCCTATTTTTAGCCGGTATGCTGTCCAAACTTTCCAAAAAAAATTTCAAAATCTCGGCCCGGTAACCATTTTTTCGATTTTTAAAAAAAATCGGGCCTTCCAATCCGACCTTGCTCGGTTTTCAAATCCAAATTCCCTTTTCAAAACATTCTTCTTCTCAGGACTTCCCGTATTTAGCAGTGTCGGGTCTTGTCATAAGTTGTTAGAATCTATAGCGTCGAAACTCCGTCGATCTTACATCACGAGTTTCTACCCCATCCCAAGTCCGCCTTATTTGTCAAGGCACGGTCCACCTACGTAGGACAAACTCCTACAAAGGGAAGCCCATTTACCCAATCGAGTCCAAAGTCTGGGGATTTCACACACGGATCTTTCTTCGAACGGGACTAGGCCCACTTTGCCAAAACCCAGGGAGAGTCCACCATCCACGAGTCACCCGTCTAGGAGTCGGTCTCCAGTCCCACTCGGGGGCTACCCTTTAGCGGGGCGATCAACCGCGTTTGCTCTAAGGATCAGGTCTTACACGTGTTGGCTCACGTACCCCACTTTCGAGTCACTTAGATGTCGCACCATTTGAGTTCTATCAAAGTCTTTAGTCTCACTCGGGGGCTGTCCTCCACCCGAGCAGTCAACCATGGTCACCTTAAGGGGTACCCTACGTTCATCCTGCACCGGCGTCCTTATGATGCCTTCTTCGTGTCGTACCTATGCTACGAATACTCGAGTCACCTAGGGTTAGGTCACCACGGTTGATCCGAGCACGTGATACGGTCAAACACGGTCGCCCCCATTTTCGGATTCACCCTTATGCAGCTCGAGTCCAATTCGCAGTCGTTACCTTGTCTAGGCCAACGTTCGAGTATCCCGGTCCAAGAGTCTTTGTCGACCCGTCACCCCGGGTCGTGTCTAGTTTGACTCCCTCTCTTGCACTTGCGCAAAGCCGAGTTTAGGCGAGTCGTGGCACCCGTCTTTTTCTCCAATCAAAGACCTTACCAAAAAAAAAACAACCAACCGAGCGTCCGAGCCCGGATTTGATTCGAATCTAAGTCTGAGTTCGAGTCTAGGATACCCTACATCCTCATTTCAAAATCAAAGTCAGAGTCAAAGTCAGTTGTATTCTGTCCTCTTTTTTCAAAATTCAATAAAATCAACTTTTCTATTTCTTATACATACTTTCCTTATGTGTTTCCGAGAACATGATGAACACCATCATACACTGTGAGCACACGCACGTGACTATTATAGGCACATCTATAATGACTGCAGGAAACCGAGCCCGTGTTTTCCTTTTACCTATTCCATGTCTGGTATAGAAAGCCACATAACTACCCGTAGCAGGAGCATATCGAATCCTATGACAAATCTGGGTAGTCTTCTAGTTTGGGTTCAAGATGGGAGGCAAGCCCACTTCCCACAATAAACACCCATCCAATAAGACTAGCCAGTCCCTACCTTAGATGTTAGTCTGACCGACAAAAAAAAAAAGCTGGACAAAAAAAATCAAAAGTCCAAGAGAAAAAAAGCAAAAGGCCAAAACAAAAAAGCTGGCCATGATCAAAAAAGAATTATCAACATCTCTCGACCAGACACGGTCAACTCAAATGAAGAATCCCGTGACCGGGGCTAAGAGGTCAACCCAAAGAATTCAAAAACCCATGATCGTGAAACGGTCAATTCAAAAATTATCAATACCCATACCATCAAATAGGGGAGAGACAGTCAAGCTGGTCAGTTAACACCACATCTAGCCTTCCCACATTACAACCCTCAAGACCTTCTCGAGACCTAGGCTAGAGACAGCCCAGAATTTTGAGGATTCAAGCTCCATAGGATACACCCTAACCTTTAGGGCCAGACATGGAAACCAGATCCCGCATTATCAACCTGCCCGATCGAAGTCCGAGTCATTTTTACTCGACTTTCCCCTTTCCTACCACATTACAATACCTTACCCCGAAGCCTTAGCTCCACAAAATCGAGCTCCAGATTTCGAAACATCAAAGTCACTTGCGACCTAGCTCCATATTTCCAAAAACATCTAATCAGTTACCAGCCCCAAACACGGGAACTCGACTTGCAGTCGGCATAGAACATGCCCAAATAGTTCACACCACCTCTGGGGGCTATCCCGGAGAACGCTCACAGTCACAGGATCAACATCCTAACTATTCTAGCCCTTTGATCAAGACATCACTGGGAATGCACCTAGCCTACACCATCGCTGCGGCTAGTTACACACAACGCCCTAGTAAACTAGGCACCATTATATATCTTTCAATCCACTGAACTACGGCTTGGTTTGATTTCACTACACGTGAATACGTAGGCAGCCTTTCGACAAAGGCACAACCATTCACATTCACACAAATTCAAAAAAGCATCATCATTCCGGTCACGACACTGTCATGTTCTCAGCAGCTAGCTTTGTCATCCTGGGGGCTTCTCCTAGGCAGAAGTTCTCCATCCACTCACAAAATCCAGATAAATTCAAAAAATAAAGATCTAGCCACCTTTCTATAGTGTGTCCTAGTACTCGGCTCAGTTGAAGACGAGAATTGGTCAGGGACTCGAAGCAATGCCCACTTTGGGAATGTACCCCTAAATCAAAAGAATATCCAAAAGAACACCAGTCTACGACATTGCTACCACAAAGCCCTGTCGTACGGAAACAATCCCATTCCGAGGATTCGACCGTATTGCCACTCGCCTAGGCGACGGGATAACGCAACTTAAGAGTCTTGTCATATTAGGTGGCCCACCTTCTACCGAGTCACGGTCTAACCCTTAGAGAGTCAAAGTCGTGTCTGTCAACTCGTCCTCTCACGTCCAGAGTCGAGTCTGTCGGTATATCTCTCTCTTCAAATTCTCATTTTAAAATTTGCAAAACTTAGCCATTTGAGAAAATCCTTTTCCCAGTCACCACGGGAATAAGAATTTTTATCACACTTCATCTAGGCATACAGGCCTAACCGGAGACTTTAGGAGTCCGTGTCAGAAACGGATTAGGAATGAAGTCATCCCAAGCATTCTAATTTCCAAAAAAAATTCATTTTCTTTCCAAAAAATCAATCAAAAATCATTTCTTCCCCAGCATGAGTCAGTGTTTCGCCTAAATGTTACATGCAATTTGTTATGTATCAACAGACAGGTACCCCAAGACTCCCCGAAGAATTCTCAAAGACTCTCCAGTGGAAGGATCATGCAACATTTCTATTAAGGAATCGGGATATATCTGTAAGCAGATACACCCAGAGCTTCCAAGGCAAGCTCCCGCGCTATTCCAAGATGGGATGTGTCTGTAAACAGACACACCCAAGACTTTTTAGGAGAAGTCTTCGCGCTATTCCAAGATGGGATGTGTATGTAAACAGACACACCCAAGACTTTTTAGGAGAAAGTCCCCGCGCTATTCCAAGATGGGATGTGTCTGTAAACAGACACACCCAAGACTTTTTAGGAGAAGTCCCCGCGCTATTCCAAGATGGGATGTGTCTGTAAACAGACACACCCAAGACTTTTTAGGAAAAGTCCCCGCGACATTGTTGACATCTACCCAAGTATGATTTCTATCTTATGGCTGGCGAGCCCTTCACGCAGGTCTAATGGACCATAAACGACCCGATCGGAAGTCTGCCAGGTTCTAATCCTTGATTGACCTGGTAGCTACTCTGACTTTTGCCTTGTCCAAGCCTCAGTCAGAGTGGGGGCTCTGTAGACACCCACATTTGACCGCCAGGTGTCTATAATAGTTCCCGCCAAACACCCGATGATGATTGGACGTAAACTTGCTTTGATGGACTCGGATATGGGCTCGTAATCATGGACATTTGGTTTAGACCTATTACGGAGTACAAATCTTACAAAACCAACTTCAAATCCAGGCCCACTGGGTCGTTTCGAGTCAAATAAGACTAATTTGGGTCGAAACCGTCACCAGGGGTAAAACCGTCTTTTAACGACCGAATCAAAACCCGGTCAAAAATATTTCCCGAGACCCACGGACAAACTGTGAGACCACAAGTGTCCGGTTTGGACTCCAACACTACCAAAAAATCAGCTTTGAGAACATTAAACAATTCCATTGAAGGTAGAATTCGATCTCAAGTAGGAGTTCTATCCGGAAACCGAATCAGACACCGACCGAGCTCCAAATACTCGGCCAAATCAGCCAAAACAGCCGAGATTTCCTTGCTTCTTCCCCAAGCAACGGACTTCTCGTTCCTTTCAACTTCTTACATTTCCTATCCAAACCGGTCTTTCTTGTCATACAAACAAGGCTACCTCCACTCCTATAAATAGGACCTCCCTTTCAACACATAAGACACATCATAGATCTATTATTCCTACATCACACATTCATCATCAATCATCGAAAGTCAGAAAATATACATCCTCGTAACGCCAAACAATTCCCGAGTAATCTCGACCCGACGAATCCGACCCCCAGCCGGCCGAAACCTGTCCCATTACACGTCCAAAATAACACCCTAACTCATCCTCATCATCTCGACGCTCCCAAGTCTAAGCCACTTTCCGACGAGCCTTATTCCGAGAAAACAAAGCATGTAGGTTGAGGGTGTAAATCAAACCCGATTCTTCTCTTCTTCTCTCCTTTTCTTCACGTTTTTTTTCTCTTCTTTTTTGTGTCGAGTCGTCGGTCCTCGTTCAATATGGGTCGTTTTCGCATATTTTTCATTATTTCTAATAATCGATATTAAAAAAAAAACTAATTTTCTATAACGTTCTTAAAATACGATATCGATTCTCTAATCGAATATCGTATCTAACAAGAACAAAATTAATTAATTCTCGTTGATGCTAATAAAATCGTTACATCTTTCTAAACAAAATTCGACGATTTTATACGCGGAGAGAATTAACATCTTTTTCGTTCAAAATTCTTTTTTACTTTTCGTTCAAAACAAACCTTTTTTCAAAACCTTTTCTAAAATCATTCCGACTATTCGATATCGATTTCATAATCGAATATCGAATACGACGAATATCGAAAATATGAATCGGGTATAAATTAATCCATATTTGTACGCGATTTATAAATTGACGGTTTTCGACAAAATAAAAAAACCCGAACAGACCGCCACGCGAGTCGCGCGCCTGTCAGGCGACTCGCGCGGTGGCCTGCTTAGCCGAGTCTCTTTTTTTTCGTTTCCTCACTTTTCTATTTTTTATTCTTTTCGAATCTTACATAAAAAGCGACTTTCGCGACATATTTCGATAAATACTTTTTCTTTGACCTCGGTCAACGCGTGCTAATCCATCACGTGACATAAATCTTTTCAAAATCATGCATATTATTTATTTGCATCGTTATTCGATTTATTCATCGTTACTAGCTAACTCGATTTCTCGTGTTTGCAGCAATTTATTTTCATATTTTGTTTTTATCGTTTTAATAGACTAAAACGAAATTCACATGCTAAAATAACGTTGACGTTATTAGTTTAATATGCATTAAACGACTTAGCAACCCATTTATTTATTTTTCTCACATGTCTTAGGAAAATAATGTTTGCATATCATTCAACAGTCAAACTAACGCGTGTACGTAAAACGAACGATATCTTAGTAAAGGCCGCTAAGTGCGGGCGGGGTTGGGTGTTCTTAATGAACTTCCCAACACGTACCCTCACCCCTTACTCAGAACCATGGTTTCCGGATGTCCGAATCCATTGGCAACGAGAGTAATTCAATATACGATATCCGATAATGTCGGTATCAGTATCAAATGCTAAGGGACGAACCCGATAAGCTTTGACATCGGAAATGGGCCATGTTTTAAATATGGCCCACTACGACATAGAGTGGGTTCGAATGGTTCCGAATAACCACAAAATTCGGTGGCGACTCCTACTTCGATTTAAAATTCAATTCGACCAATCTCATATGGAGATTCATTCGCCTCCCCAAACCCGCACGTGGCCGCGTCGGGGTGGACCTATGTCATGTCCACAGCTTGCTACGCTCGCTCTGTCCCAGCCTGTACTTCAGAGCCACGGTATATTCGGCACCCTCCTAATTCTTTGCATACGCTCTGACCTTCAGAACCAGCCGTACACCTTAACTGCGGAAATAGTTTTACCCAGATTGACCTGTGATATGCTTGGCTAAAGTCGTTCTGCACACGAATTCCTACAGGGTCACTTTCAATTGTGAAATATCAGACGGGACAGGCACGCTACCAATGACAGCTTTCACAACAACCGTTTCAAAATATGTATGATGTCAGCGGCTGACATATTCCACATGAAACAATCTGTAAGACGATACCCGTCTGTACGTACCTGCTAATTCACCTACTGAACACGTAAGGTATATCGTCACACGTCGTCCATTACTGTGCAGGAAAATGTTGAAGCTTTTGCAGTCCTCCGGGAAACATTAGAGCGTAGGAATTTCTCGGTCTGTGTTGGTCCAGCACAGTCGCTATCAACAAGTAACATCCTGCAGTGGGTGGTGAAGCAGGTCGTGGTGACTGATGATGGTGTCAACAAACCATCGACCAGTGCTGGCACTCCAACAATGAATGTACAGGCTCAGAAAAATGATGAAACAATTGTAGCCGTCGTGGAGGAGGTCAGCAAAGATGAACCAGTCAGCAACAGCTCAGCTACCACTGTCGACACTCCATCACCCGAAACTCCTCGTAGAACTTAAAACTTTGTCCCACTTATTTGGCTAGCGTAAACAAAACCTCTGCCATCTATAGTACTCATCGAAAACTTGTGATGAAAAAATACTATCTGTATCCTGTGTGGGCAGGTGTTGCCCAAACTACCAAATGTATCCCTAAAATGTCTCTGTAGTTTCCGTCGCACAACCTTGTTACTGCAAACGTTTGCTCAAACCTACTTCTTTTGCCTTGGAACTTTGGAATAAATTGCACAAACCCGAGCAACTGCTATCTAAACCGATATTTGCAACCAAAATGTAAACCGTCGCAAACCTCCGGACAAACTGTAATTACCAGAGAAACGTAGACTTCGTGCGTACAGCTTCCTATCATACCTGCCTACACCCCATGTCAAATCAACTCAGATAAATAGATTAGTTGTACTAATTCAACCACCCTCCTCACGGATTCCAACCTCTCACTCAATTACCCCTGCTAGCATCATTAATAAACTCAACCCCCTACTTTCCCTCCCCCTTCCTTGAACATTAAGCCATTACAGGACCCCAAATTTCACGGAAAAAAAGACAAAGGTACATCTTCTACTTTTCCAAACTCTTCTACTGCATTTGTTGGACCTCCATCAAGACGGACTGGAACTGTAAGTTTTCTACTATTGCGTACCTTCCATTGTACAGCTTAACATAAATCATGAAATGATCCCAAATAGTAGTCAGTGTGCCCCAGCATCGCCGCCATCTATCTCGATCTACCAGGTTTGACCTTTACTGGTAGTTGTAGTTTTCAGGTTTGTGTTAGGCTGTGTGTGGATCTCGTAATTAGCTGTCCCGCACTCCTTAACTATATAAATTCCTTCTGCTCTTCTTGTTCGTACTCTTGTTCCTCCTTTTACATGTTGCTATTGATTTCTCCCTTTCTTTTGTGCGTACATGCTTCACTTAGGCTTAGAAATACATTCATGTTCCGTAATTTAGAATTTAGAAACACCTGGTAAGCTTGGAGTCAGGCTTGTCGCCAATGACCACATCACCCATATTTTATTTCTTATGTATATCCACATCCATATGTTGACATTTCACTTTGATTTTCCTGAATAGTCACCGCTATTTCGCAGAATAGATATAGCATTTTTCTAAAAGCATCAACTTCTTCGTAACCATTTCTTCGATGTACCCGGATAATAAGTGGGATACTAAAAGAGGGATGGATGTTGTTCGTCACACGAAATGCATCATGTTTGTTTGTCGCATCACCAGCAATTATGGTCAATATAGAATTATTCTCAGTTCCTGTCTCTGTATTAGCTGTGCAGCTACCTGGTTGCGGCCAACATCCTAACATGTAGTCACATTGTACAGGCCTTTCGAGTGTTAGCATGGCTGCGTATTCTTGCAGGGGCTGGATAACCAACAATGAAGACGAGGATAGGGCTGCCGTCACGGCTACCAGCAGGCAACAGAAGTTCCAACGCTTACATTTCATATACAACCGTCCTCATGAGGTTATAGTCCATGGTAGGCGGTCCTCGCAAGTAAGCAGAGTCCTTTCGAGCGATGACTACATGGAGCAACACTACAAGAATAGATGGGCCTGGCGTCCATCCATTGGCTTCCGTTAGTGGACGCTGTATGAGTCCTGGCGTCCGCAAACAGACGCTAGAAAGTGGATGCCACGACCAGTCGCCTTTTTTTTAAACGGGCGTCCACTATTGGACGCCAAAAAAATTGGCGTCTGACAGCGGACGCTATGAATGGCGTCTAACTGTGGACGCCAGATGGGCCAAGGTGGCGTCCATAGTCGGACGCCATGTGCATCATGTTGGCGTTCGACTATGGACGCCATCTTGGCCCATCTGGCGTCCACAGTAAGACGCCATTCCCCTGAATAGAAGATCGTCTTTAGTTCCCTCCGGCTTCTGGCTTGGCGTCCGTTATTGGACGCCATTTATGCTGATGCATTACCGTAGCCAAGCGTTCGATGTCTAGCCAAAACCTGCAAAATAAAACAAATCCACAACAGTCGACCATCCACAACACACTCTCAATCAACCAAAACACTTGATCTCTCGCCACATTTACGCTAAAAAACCATTTATATAAAAAAGTTTTAAGATACGGTTTAAAGGTACATAAATCTAAACTAGTTCGAAGATACATAATCCATAAATCCATTTACAACACCAACAACAAAAAACAATCAGCTAACTGTGAAGCTAGCTGAAGCACCAGAGTTACCGCCATCCCCGCTAAAGGGGTCTCTGTCGTCTGGAGGGGAAGGGGGACGACCTGGGTTGCATTTGTTGAACATGGCCTGAAACATGGCCATCTGTTCCTGCATCTTCTTTATCTGCTCCGCCTGCTCCTTCAGTTGCTGCTTCATGGCCTCCTTTTCTTGGTCGGGCTGCTGAGACTCGGGTGGCGTATACTCCATCTGTGTGGAGGTGCCTAGACGCGCTGTGGGAGGTGTGAAGTACATCCCGTGTGCATTCCCAACACCATACACACTACCTTTCTTGTACCCCTTCACGACCTTGAAATAGGTCTCATTCGGGTCTACTTCGGCACCACTAGTAGAACTCTCGTTATTTGCTAACTCCTCTTGGTAGGCATCCTGCGTACACAACAGTGATTTCAATTCAAGTTATTAGAAAATGAAATCAATAAAGATACTTATCTACCACCTAAAGTAAATATATAGGCACAGTTGATTTGTTTGAAATAGTAAGTACTCACCCATATTGCCTGATCTCTACTCGTCATAAAAGAAGTCCCTTCCGAGTCAGTCTTCCCGTGCATGTCCAGGAACACCTCAGGGGCGGTTGGCGTCCTCCCGAGTTCAGCTTGTAGCTGTTAAATAAATACGACCGTTAGGCAAACGTATTTTACGTGAACGTAGTTTATGATTAATCAAGTAGGAGTACGATATTATTAGAAATCATACCCTCTTGAGACGAAGAAATGAAGACTGTGAACCCCGATGATGTGTCGGGTCGGCCTTCCCCACATGCTCACAGTTCTTCAATTTGTTTTGTGATGCCCTCTCCGATCTGACCTTGAACCCCTGGTCGTCGTGGTACTTAACCCACCTCTCCAACGCCTCACCTGAAGTGTGACAACACTAATATATTATTAGTTAATATTGTAAAAGATTGAAGTTAGATTTTTCTTTAAAATTGAGTAATATAAAAAACTACACCTTTCAGGTCTTTCAGCGCAGTCCCCCGCTTGTGGCGCTTGTTCATTACGTCTTTGAAGCGGCGTGAGCAAGTCTCATTGTACCGCTCATATACCCTTCCTTCGAGCTCCGGCTTCCAACAGAACTTCAACTACAAAATCAAGGCGGATTAGTAATTAGTAAAAGAAATAATAAAAAACTACACATTATGAGTGCGGAACTCGGTAGCAAAAACAGTAAACAAACCCGGAAGTTGTTGAACCACTGCGCCCGATGATCCGTCGGCACCTGAGTCCAACAGGCATACCCTAGACCTTTGTCGGTCATGTAGCTGTTAGTACAGCCAGTGGTCACCTCCCCATGGAGGAACCTGCACCAAGTCGAGAGACACAGACATGTACGAAATATTACAAGATGTATGTAGTCCAAAAGTTCATATGTTAAAAAAGAGTGGGCATGTTAGATTATATTACCATACGCGACCGGGGTCGAGAATCACACGCCCGTTCTCGTCCTTTTGTAGCTCCTCCGTGTTCCCCTGCCGCTGCTCCTCGTCATTCTGCTCCTGTTGCGGCGTTTCAAGGACCACTTCCTCCTCCTCCTGCTGGGAGGTCGATGCGTGAACAGACCGACTACCTCCGCCACGTTTCCTCGTCGATCTACCGCCTGCCATTATCTTAACCTTGCAACAAATTAGCAACAATTAGCAATTACAATCTAACACAATAGAAATAACGTACACAATTTTTGAAGCCTTGGTGCAATAGGGAAGTACGTAAGCTGACTTATTGGGATCGGTTTCTTACCCCTAACACCGCTTTTCCCTTTTCTACCCCTCAAAACAATATCCCCCTCAAGCATCTTATACCTACCCTTACCACATCTCTTACATTCATCTAGCATCGCATCGTCTTTCCAAAATAACATACATCCATCTGGACAAGCATCAATCTTCTGATGCGGGAGTTGAAGGCCCTTCACAACTTTTTTGGTTGTGTAGAAAGTTCGGGTCATGAT
The DNA here is from genome assembly GCA_958450325.1 of Agrostemma githago. NCBI lineage: Eukaryota > Viridiplantae > Streptophyta > Magnoliopsida > Caryophyllales > Caryophyllaceae > Agrostemma > Agrostemma githago. The sequence continues at coordinate 37,573,332 of OY288241.1, read as the reverse complement.
ATTGTCTTTCGGGATTACTCTCTCGAGCAAGGCAGCAATACCATCGACACAGGCAAAGGGTAGGTTGAACTCACATTTAAGGCTGACTACCATAGATGCGACTTCTAACAAAGTCACCTCGCACCCTCCGTATAACGGTTTCTCCGAAGCGTTCAACATGTCGAAGAACGCCTTCGCTCGTGGGTTAGGTTCTTGTGGGTTGGGTGAGTCGTGTTGGTTGGGTGAGTCATTCCCATATGTGTTCTCGTTGTTAAACAAGTTGCACTCCACTACGTCAACTATCATACCTCTCAAACCCCCCTCATTTTGACGGTTTTCGGGTTCCTCAGACTGAGCTGGCTCACCATGACAAATCCAATTATAATAATTTGATGAAAAACCATTATAGATGACATGTTCCTTAACTACAAGGACATCAAAAAATTTAATGTTCTTGCATTTAGTGCACGGACACCTAACCTCCCCCCTCGATGCATAGTCTACTGACTTTTTAGCGACCTCGACAAATGATTCCACACCCCTCAAAAATTCTACGGCGGGACGTCTCTTCTTATCAAGTCTACCCTCATACATCCATTTGCGTTCAACTCTCTTCATTTTCTATGTTCAAAAAATATATATAACAAATAAAAGTTTAATTTCCGTAACTTAATTTAGAACTTACTAAACGAAAATTTAATCAACACTTAACTTAAACTTAATTTCTCTAACTTCATTTCCATAGCTGAGTGTCCTCAATTTAACTTAATACGTCAAAGTAAACCCATTTTTTTAATTTGCAACTCTCTTATTAATTTTTAATTGACCTTACAAAAATTAGTCACCGAATTTATTCACAAATGTAATCACAATTTAATCCCAATTTACAAAAACTGTAGCTAATTTATCAAAGTAATCCAAATTCAACCGAACAAAACACAACAATTCATGGCTCATGTCAGACAGAATAAGCTTAAACAGGTCAAAAGAGGGTCAAATTTTCGAATGCAGAAATCAAATTTCCAAAAGCGCCGCTAACACCTATTTACAACCCCAATCAGGATAGAAGTGGTTTCGGGAAAATCCGGCATTATTACGACACCATTTGGTCCGTCCTAAGTCACATAAAACCTCACGGAAGGCCCTAGAGGTGATTCTAGCTCAATTCAACCAACTTCATCAAACCCTATTCATAATTGTGATGGGCAAATCTAATCTACCTAATCAAATTTCAACTAAACTAATCAACCTAAGCGAATTTGGGCTAAACTAATCAACCTAATCGAATTTTAGACCTAAACAATATTAACGAGCAAACTATCAATAAATAACGATAACAATCAAAAATAAGAACTAATTATAATAAATAACAACTAAGTAAAGTAAGAAAACATACCACAAATTAAGAAAAAGAATGAAAATTGGGGAGGAATTTCAAAGGAAATCGGCGAGGGAGTGTGGAGAGAGTTTAGAGAGATAAAAAAAAATTTAGAGAGTGAAAGGGGAGAGGGGGGTGGGCGGGTATTTGTCGCCGAAAACATTTGGACGGGCGTCCACTATCGGACGCCAGGTGGACGCCCGTGTTTTCTCTTTGGCGTCCGACAGTGGACGCCATTTGGGGTATATGGCGTCCGTCTGTGGACGCCTGTTGGCCTGAATTTCGTCCTACATCCTCAGTCGGACGCCAAGTTTGGCGTCTTACGGTGGACGCTCGGAAGTATTTTCAGACGCCATGTGGGCGTCCATATGCCCAGGACGCCAAAATAGCAGACGCCTGGGACTGTTTTTCTTGTAGTGCAAGTATTCGTAAAACTTGATGCGGGTGGCAAGGCAGCGATATCACTTGTCTGCAAGCGATTTGCTCAAATGTTCGCCCTAAGGCCAGATGCGCCTCGGTGGGCTGCAGATTACGACAGACTCCTACAAAGAGAACACTTTTTTGGTGTGACAACTACCGTTCGGGGTGAAATTGTGATTTCGTGCAGGTGCAGATGCTACTTGACCAGCAACAGCCTCGTGAAGAGACTGGTGCATAGTTTCCAGGCGTAGGTAATGAACATTACACCTCACTTGGACATTACTGGTTCCACCTCTGCAGAAAATACGATCGCCTACATTGCGCAGTTCGGTGAGGATGCTGTAACCACAGCACAGATACTAGTTCTGGGCCTACTTGGCACGAGAGATTATATTGTTATTGAATGACTTGGTTATCAATTTACATAACTACGGATACTCTGTGTTTGTGTTGTGACCTCGTTCTCGTTGATGCGTAGACATGCCCTTGTGGAACATATTTAGATTTTTTTTGAAAGAAGCGTGACCCAGATAATATCTTTGTTATGGACTTAGTTATCTAATGCGCAATGTTTAGAAGGGAATGCAAGACTCTGCAGACGTCTGAAACACAGATACCTCAAACTGTTTTCGTTATTTTATTGAAAGGGAAGGGTATCACTTAATCGTATAGTTTTATGTGGGTGTAGAGGCTTGTGGGGGGTGGAAAATCATAAAATATCCTCGGACTGTCCTCGCGTTTGGAGTTTATCGTTAGTGTGTAGTGTGTGTCAATGCCTTGTGCCACTTTTCGATATATATCAGTTGAATAGCTTGACTACATAGAGTTGGCCAGCATTATAAGACGGAGCAGTAGACATGCATTAGAGGATAGTGACAACTACTGAAATAGACGGTCTCTTAATACCTAATTGAGAGAACGCATCTTCGCTACCACTACGTGTGCTTTTAGTAACCCTACGTGACATTTTCGTTCCGTACCTGTCTTTTTTAGTAAACGTAACCTCTTTAGATTTGTATACATTTCCTTCCCACAGTCCGTCGAACAATCCGTTCAGTACCCCTCTCAGGTTTACGCTATGGAACGAATGTACGTTTGCTGCTGAACCAATGAACGTGTGCTCAAACCTACTTTTGTCATTTTGGAGCTCCGCGCGAACCGCGCGCGGAGAAACAACTAGTATATAAAAAAAGGAGGAAGTAGAAAATCATCTCAGACAAGAATAAAGAGATTGAAGAAAATTTAGAAAGAATTTTTTTGGAAGAGATATGAAAATTAGTTAACGTTAGATTTGGATTAAAGGGAAAAAGTAGTCAGTTAACGTAAGTTTTAATAGGAGAGAGGGGGGACATTAATAAGAGAAATTAACAAAGAGATAAATAATGGGAATTAAGGAAAAATAATGTGATTAACTGGAGAATAAATATTACGGGGTACTATATTAGTTGGAAATAAGGATTTTGGAAGGTCGGTAATTATTGCATTGTGTACCACCGTTGTATCATGCGACAATTTTAGGAAATTTAGTTACCACTAGATATATAGTTACCACATTTTCGTATTAAAAAGTGGTGTATTTAACTCAAATTGATCCCCAAATAACCTAAAGTGGTGTCTATTTATCCGCCATGTCCTGTTTGTTCTTAAACTTAAACAAACACGGACTAAAAGACGTCCAAATTCATACGTATCCTATTTTTTGGATAACAAGGGAACCCACAAACGTTATCTTTGGAGAATGTACCCTATTATTACAATACTATTCGGTGTTTATTCTTTGTACGATTAATTATGTGTTGTTTAAATACCCACTAAAAACTTATTTCATTATTAGTTTACACCTCCTATATCCCTTTTTCGTATATTTCTAAAAAAATTAATTTAACTTATACCGTCTGAGCGCAATATTTGATTATACAGCCCCGTGATTTTATCACGAGGTTTATACTAGTTTGGTTAGTAAATGACAACCTTACCAAATATTTGGAGGGAAAAAATTTGGTGGAAACAAAAGTAGTTCAAGGGTAAAATAGTAATTTCAACAAAAAATACATCTTTTCAACACCACCTAAATTCTTGTGCTAAAAGTAAATGTATGGTATTATATGGAACGGAGGAAGTACTATATATGAAACCAATCTGCTAGAGGAAATATTTAGCTCTTGTTGCCCAGTAAGCTGAAGACGCAACTGCAAACAGCTCATCTGGACGTGTAACTGAAGGAATCCTCTTTTGTTTGCCCATTTGAGCGCCTCTTGGACAACTAATGCTTGCTTTAGCCTGTAGCCGTTATTAAATCTGAGATGTGCCCATTCAAGATTTTTGTTTATGTATTTGGTGGATGGTTGGTAAGTGAGAGTTGTTTCTATGCGCAGGGAAGATGGGGAAAAAGCCTGGAGTACCGTAACCCGTGAGTTCTCGTAGAAGCTCATAGCAGCTAGACTTGTCAAAACTGACCCAACCCGAATAACTCGAGCTGATACCCGAACAGAAAATCCAAGTTTGACTCGTAACTCGAACTGACCGACATACCCAGATGTTATTATAGAAAACGAGTTGATATCAGTTGAAAATAGAAATCCAAAAATTACCCAAACCCAAAATGATCCGACCTGATTCGAAGTTAACCCGATTGTAATAACCCAAAAGTGACCCGACCCGAACCTGATCCGGTTGTCCCGTTTGCCGGTTCTAATAGCATCCGGGAAAGGAAGCAACAGTCCATCAAAGAACTTATTTCTAGTGGCTCATATTGTCCATATAACGCTCATGAAATTCAGAATAAGGTGGCCTGATATTTTCGTAGGTGTTAAAGCCTATTGAAGATCCAAAGGGATACATACATATGTTATTGAACACAATAACATCTAATGTCAAGATGATTTCCAAACCAGATTTTACTGCTGATTTCATGGTTAGAGGTGTTCACTTGTCCAAACCCGGACCAAACCGGATTGACCTGTGGACCGTGGACCGACTACCCAAAAAACCCAAACACGGAATGAGCGAACCGGAGCCATTTAGGACTGATTTTTGACCGGATTAGACCGGAAAAATAGACTAAATTAGATTTTTTAAAAGTGTGAACCAAACCGCACCTGAGACCGGTCACCAAGTTTTGGAGACCATATGACCGGATCGGACCGTATGGTCCATGTTGGCCCGGTTTACCTGTCCGATCCACTTTTTTAACGCCCCTACTCACAGTCTCTAAAAAGATGCTCCGCGGTCTCTATTGATGGTTATGGTTACATAACCCACAGGTTCAAATAGGGGTAAAATTTCTTTGAAATTCTTCTCCCGTGGGTAGACTTCCTGTGAAGATTCGTCACCGAAGTAGAATCCACCGGGGCCCCTTTAAATAATGCCAAAGGTAGGAATAAACTGGCCTCCATTTTCAATTCGCCTACGATCTCTACGTGTTGCACCATGATTCCATACTTCATTAAGTCCATACCCTATTTAACTAGGTAATTACCTCAGGGTGAAGGTTTCCAGTAAAATACTTTGATTGCGGAATTGGAATGGCTAAGATCTCCCTAACAGTGTGTTCAGGAAAAAGGTCTGTCAGAAAATCACATTCCACCTACTATCACTAACAATTAAGTCTCTGATCTTATGGTTTTCAAGGAAGTCTGTAGTTATAGTTGTGTCGGGCTTGGGTAATGGGTATCTTTCGCCTACCATCGTGATGAGGATACCTTAAGTTCCGAGGAGGTCCCAATATTCCACGCTAAATGTGCTAAAATAATCCGAAGTCCCCATAAGATACCTTTCCAGCACCAGGTTCCAGACTGAGGTAAATTCGTCAGTAAATATGGGTTATCATGTATGTATGGCCTTGGGATATTTTCTTCCAACTGTGATGTATCAGATATAAGGCGCCATCCCATTTTTGCGAGGAGAGCTTGGTTAAAGTAGGATGTGTCGCGTAATCCGATCCCTCCATATGTTTTTGATAATTGTAGAACATATTTAGTTATTTACTACACCAGTTGTGGAGATAGTGATGACTCGGATTTGGTCGGGAGTTTCTGCCACCTGTGACCCTATTATCTATACTACTCCCATTATTATCATTATTATTATTTAAAGTTTTTAAAAATCCGGGTTGTTATATGCAAGACGTAGTTCTTTTGTTGGTGTTTAGAAATATTGTTTGATTGTTCTAGTGTACGACATTTGACGCTCGCGAGTAGGGATGGCAACGGATCCGGGATCCGATCCGGTCCGCACGGATCGGATATGGATCCTAAATTTTGAGATCCATTGGATATGGATCCGGATCTGCTATCTTTAAACGGATCCGGATCTGGATCTTAATAAATAAATCCGGATATGAATCTTAATAAATAAATCCAGATCCGGATCCGCAAATCCGTTTTATTATAAAATTAACAATAATAAAAAACTTAGAAGTTTAATTTGTGTTTTTTTTGTAATTTCTAAGACTCTTTTATTTTAGTTTATTAATATTTGATTATTAATCTTTATATTCAATTTTATTTGTAAAATTATGAAAATTAATATGGTCGCAAATATGTATTAATTAAATTTTTTGTAGAATTTAAGTAAGAAATTGGATCCGCGGATCCGATCCGGATCCGGATCGGGATCTACATTTTTGGGATCCGTCGGATCCGGACCGGATCCAGATTCGCTACTAGGAGTGCGGATCTGGATCTGGATCCATGCGGATTCGGTCCGGATCCGGTCCGTTGCCATCCCTACTCGCGAGCCATCAAAATGGCGTCGTTGCCGGGGATAACGAAAGTTGATTGGGTTTTAGTCTTTTTGAGTTTGTTTTTGCGTTCATTTTTATTTCTCTCTACCCTAGTGCCATTGTGGACATGACATAGGTCCACCCCGACGCGGCCACGCGCGGGTTTGCGGAGGCGAATGAATCTCATGTTAGATGGATCGAATTGAAATTTAAATCGAAGTGGAGTCGCCACCGAACTTTGTGGGAGTTCGGGCTGTTCGAACCCACTCTATATCTTAGTGAGCCATGCACAAAGTATGACCCATTCAGATCTCAGAGCTATTGAGTTCATCCCTTTGCATTGCGATACCGATACCGACATTATCGGATATCGTGTATTGAATGACTCTCGTGCGCCAACGGTTTCGGGCATCCGGAAATAGAGGTTCTGAGTAAGGGGTGAGGGTACGTGTTGGGAAGTTCACAAAGAACACCCAACCCCGCCCGCACTTAGCGGCCTCTACTAAGATACCGTTTGACTTTTGAATACGCGCGTTAGTAATTCGATTGAATGATATGCAAACAATATTTTGACTAAACATGCGAATATTTGAATAAGTTGCTATGTCGATTTAATGCATCTAAATTAACGTTGAAGTTGTATTTAGCATGCGAGGTTCGTTTTTGTACAATAAAACAAACAAAATAAAAATAAGATGCAAAAGACATGAACAAACGAGTTAGTAACGGTAAATAACGGTTTGTAAATAGTATAGAATGATATAGAATGACGTGAACGACATGATGCATGGTTTTGAAAAGTAGTATGGCACGTGATTGACTTAACACGTGTTGACGTAAGTCATGAAAAATATTATCGAGGCTCGAAAGACGTTGTGGGACTCACGGTTTTGACGTGATAAAGGCCACTCAATCGAGTCATTGAGGGACTCGACCGAGTGGACTTCGGAAAGAGCTTATGCCCAAAATTTGAGGTGTCACTCGATCAAGTCATTGAAAGGACTCGATCAAGTGGTCCTCGAAGATGCATTCTGTCTCGTTTTTGGGACGTCACTCGATCGAGTGGCCCCCTGTACAAACTATTGTCCGTTTCGATTGTGATTTCGAAATTACTCTTGATTTTGGAAAATCGATGATTTTGTTGAGTTGCGCAAAAATATTATATGATTTATGCTCGACTCGAATTTCGATACTCGTCATATTCGATACTTGATTATGGAATCAATATCAAATATTTAGAGTGAACTTTGGGAAAAGATGTTATAAGTCGTTTAAATCAAACTAAAACGTAATAGATTATCTCCGCGTTATAATGTCGTATTAGTTCTTTAGAACTACGTGACAATTATTTTAGCATCAACGAATTCATATTAGTTTAATTTGTTGACTAATTCTTTTAGGTGCGATATTCGACTATAGAGTTGATATCACATCTTTAAGAATGGACGCTTTAGATTAGAAAAGATGATTCCCTCCGCATCTCGACATCGTAATAAATCCTTGCGGATTATGTGATGTCAGATCCGTATCAACGGGTTTCGCCCTAATTTGAATAAACGTGTTTGATTCGAAATAATTTTAGAAATCGATGAATATGCGATATTAATGATGACGAATATGTGAATAAAACGAGACTAACGATGCAATAAAAAAAAGGAACGATCTTGTCAACGTTGACTCGCTTCAATAGTCAAATACTCGGGGTGTTGGGATAAGCGACCGGCCACATCGGGTGCGAGACCCTTGTATTCGGATTTTCTTATTCCTTCATCCTTTGTATTCGACACGAATCAGCGAGTATTTTAATGTTTTGATACTAGTAATATTAACGATATTAGAAGTAAAAAAACGAAAGATAGAGGAGGAAGACGGACGAAGAGGGACGAGAAAATAGAAGAGAGAAAAAGGAAGAAATCGGGTTTGTATGCACCCTCAACCTACATGCTTCGTATTCTCGGTATGGAACTCGTCTAATTGCGGCTTGGACACGGGAGTATCGAGATTGTAGATGGAGTTATGGTGGTTTTAGGGTTTGTAGGTTTGCTAGATACTAGAGTTGTAGGTTGTATGTAAAAGTGTTAAATTTTAGGGTTGAAAAGTTGTAGGTAAAGTTGTGTCAATTTGTGTTGCAAAGGGGAGGTATATATAGGAAGTCTCCCCCACCCTCGTCTAGGGTTACTCGATCGAGTGCCCTGACGGACTCGATCGAGTGGCCCAGCTAAAAGGAGATAGCGGGCCTGTTGGAGACCCACTCGATCGAGTGAGCTGACACTTGATCGAGTGGATGAGGCGGATGGGCCATTTCGAAGATTTTGTGTTTGAGTTAGACTTTTTGATACTTGCAAGGCAGTTTTGTGTCTCGGAAACGGCTTTGACCGGGGTTTGACCCGGTCGCTAAAAGTTGGTGTTATTCCCGGTGTCGGTTTTGACCCAAATTAGTCTTATTTGATTGGAAACGACCTGCTGGGCCTGAATTTGAGGTTGCTTTTGTGAGATTTGTACTTCGTAAAAAGCCCAAGCCAGAAACTAATGATTTCGAGCCCATATCCGAACGCATAGAAGCACGTTTACGTCTGATCATCATCGGATGTTTTTTGGAAACTGCTATAGACACCTAACAGCCAAATATGGGTGTCTACAGCCATTGAGTGCTAGGAGACTCACCTTTTGCCCGACGCAGGCCGACCAGGCAAAATTTTGCCCGATGACCTGGGACGCACCACATTACCAGAAAATCACCATTTATTCCCCCTCATTCGTCACTTTTATTCTTTCAGTTCAGCCTAAAATCCTCTGATCCTTTTCACAAATTCTCTTTCAACCACCATAAAAACACCACAAAAACCATCATTCTTTACAATTCAAAACACCGTTTTCTCCATGGGCGGACCTAGGGAGGGCCAGGGGGGTCAAGGGCCCCCCAGTCCATTTAGAAATAAGTAGGTTTTAGTTAAATTAATTATCATTATATTAGTGATGGTGAAGTGGTTTAGGTATTTGCCTTTCTCACAAATGGCAGGGGTTTGATCATATAACCAACTTTACTAACTCATACTTAATGTCATAACTTAATGAAAATTTCTATATATTATACTTCAACTATTTCTCAAAATCTTCACTCTTTTACTTATAGATTATTCACGATATGTTGCATATAGTTGTCTTAATTTTTTCCTATATAATGTAATTAGTTTATTTAATTTGGTAATGATTTTAATAACCGTGTGATAAAAATATGATTTAAAACATATATAAGCATTTTTTACAAGTCTCATTGTTCATTATTATATAGAAAAAATATCCCAAAAATAGTTTTAAAATGCAAAAATGTCGGAAAAAAATAGTGCCCCCCTAGCTGAAAAATCCTAGGTCCGCCACTGGTTTTCTCCAATTTTTCTCCAAATTCAATACACTATTTCACTCATTTCCTACATTCTACCCATTTTTTGGAAGCAATTTATTTTCCACTCCTCAAACCGGTTTCACCCCAAACCCCAACATTCCCAACAAATCAGTTTCTACAATTGTTATGATGATGAAGGGTTGGAAGCAAAGTGCTAGGAAGCGAGGTTCATTCTTTCACAAAGAGAGAGGTTCTGCCATCACACAAACCGCCATTCCACCGTCGGCGTCAACCTCAGCGCAATCTTCCGACAGCCAGTTGATTCCACACGAACAATTTGTCCCACTAGAGGTACGTTAGCCTTCCGTTCGTCGTCCCCATCTTCATTCCGGCACAGGGGTTCGATTCACCAAAAAGGAATATCTTAATCAATTTCTAAGCTTTTAAAATAAAAATTTGAGCCAACTCACTGGCCTCACAAGCTCACTTTAGGTGAATAGGTGTAGACACCCACATTTTGACTGCTTTTATCTATAGTAGTCTCCAACAAAACACCCGATGATGATCGGACGTAAACATGCTTTAATACGCTTGAATACGGACTCAGAATCAATAGTATCCAACGTGGGCACTTAGCGAAGCACAAATCTCTCAAAACCGACCTCAAGTTCAGACTCAGAGGGTCGTTTCCAATAAAATAAAGCTATTTTGAGTTGAAACGTTACCGGAAATAAAACCGTCTTTTGCGACCGAGTCAAAACCCGGTCAAAGCTGAAACCCAAGACAAAACCAGCATCGCATGCGTCCTAATACAAGGTCAAAATCAGTCAAAACAACCAAATCAATCAAAAAAATCAAATCCCAACTTACCATAACAAAATCCGGACCTTTCACACCCGGTCAAGGGCACTCGATCGAGTGCCATAAGACCACTCGATCGAGTGAACCCCTAAAAAGCAACCATGCATCCTCCAATCAAGGCACTCGATCGAGTGCACTTAGGGCCACTCGATCGAGTGACCCTAGACGGGTGCCAACTCTATAAATACTCCCTCATTTCCCAAATTTTCACAACATACATTCACATCAACCCTACATCATTTTACACCCGTTCTTAACCCTCTTCACTCACATCCTCTCTACACACACACACACACAAGCATATTTCGAGATCAAAACTTGTCAAAATCAAAAAGCATACTCTTCAACCATACACACCCTAACTCACCCTACGTTCTCGACGCTCCCGCGGCTTTGCCGCTACTAGACGAGCCCGTGTTTCGAGACGAAAGCATGTAGGTTGAGGGTGTAAATAAACCCCATTTCCTCTAATCTCTTTTAATTCCGTATACTAATTATTTACTATTACTAACTATTACTAACCGCTAACTTTTATTTACTCGTTCTACTAACATTTAATTTATGTTTACTAACTACTAACTTGACTATAAAATACTCGTCCTTTACGTATCGAATACAAAGGATGACGGGATAAGGAAACACGAATACAAGAGTATCGCACTCGCGTTGCCGGTCGCTTATCCCGTCACCCCGCGTATTTGGTTGTTTAAGGCGGGTCAACCCTTTAAAACAGTTTTACTTTTTTGTTCATTTTAGTATCGCATCTAACTTTTATTTATTTTATACTAACACCGCTAACAATCTAACATTTAATTTCCGCTTTTTTAAATCCGGTCATATAATACCGCGTATATATACATTTAACAAAACTATTTTCAAATCGATTCGAGCAACATCCAAAGAGGCTAAATTAACAGTCGTAGGCTTTAAAAGCCAAATTACGACATCGAAACGCCGAGGATCTAAGTTTGTAACGACGATCGAATTTTTGAGTCAAGTATGATCGATAATGAATTCCATCCAAAGTTCGTTATAATCCTTCAAAAAGTCGTACTGGAGGTAGAGCCGTTCGAGGCGCGCCGCCCTAGACACTTAAAGGTATAATGCGATCGCGGTAATTTTTTATCAAGCATATTTGATGCCATTTTCAAAATACTATTCTAAAGGTATGATTTTGACTCTGTAGTCAAATGTCATGTCTAAAGAATCGTCGATAGTCGAATTAGCATGAAACCGATATTCATTGTAGTTCAAATAATGACGAATTCGCAAATTCTACTTTAAAATGCTTGATACCGGTTCCGGAACCAGGCATCGCACATTACGAGTTATCGAAAACCGAGTGAGCATAATTTATTTAATATTTATGACTAGCTTGATTATTCCTTGATTCAAATAATTATTATCAATTTACGAAATGGGTTATTTTGAAAACCAATCTCGCGCCCATCACAGAGGGCACTCGATCAAGTACCCAAGAGTCACTCAATCGAGTACCAGGGTACTCGATCAAGTGACCCTCTCAAAAATGGGTAGGGGTTCCTCACGAAGGGCACTCGATCGAGTCCCCTCCACGACTCGATCGAGTGACCTCCATAGCTCTCCAACGTGAGCTTACAAGTGACATAGAGTCCCGTCAATATATTTTTGCGAATTTAAGTCAACGTGTGCAAATTCAATCCCACGTTTCTCTATTCAAAACTCATACATCATATCATATTCTATTTCTTTACCTTACGACTTTGAGTGGTGTCTCGCGTAACTAGTCTAGTGTTGACGACTTTGTAGTCGAATCCGATACTCGATAAGTTAAGACATTTCTAATCCACCATGATAAGTCAGGATAAGACTCAAAGGCCCGGGATTGAGCTAGCACTACGCTCCGGTTCCTAAAGCGATCGCGTATTAAAGCCTTCGTCCTTCGATTATTATACAACACAATGTGTACTTAATCAAAGTTCGTCCATTTATCTAATTTACGGTTTCAATTTATGTCGTCTATTTACGAGTCCGTCTATAGTTCATATTTTACCTTTACTATTTTGATTATTATAATATCGCTTGTTTAATTGTGAATTCCGGGTTGTATTTCCACCCATATAATTTGTAATTTATTTACGAGCTCTATTTTTTATGTTTGCCATTTATCGTATTTAAATGAACATTGCATGCTAAATAACTTCAACGTAAATCTAGATGCATTAAATGACGTAGAAACACGTATTATATTTATGTATCATAAAACAATGTTTGCATAACATTTCACCGAATTACTAGCGTGCATATTCAAAAACCAATCGATATCTTAGTAGAGGCCGCTATGTGCGGGCGGGGTTGAGTGTCCTTTGTGGGCTTCCCAACACGTACCCTCACCCCTTACTCAGAACCATTGGTTTCAAGATACCCGAAACCGTTGGCATACGAGATTCATTCGATATACGATACCCGATTACTCGACGTCGGTATCGTAATGCAAAGGGATGAACCCCAGAAGCTCTAGTATCAAAGTGGGTTGTGCTTTGTGCGTGGTCCGCCCAAGTGTGGAGTTGGTTCGAATGGGCCCGAATTCCCACAAATTTTGGTGGTGACTCCTATTTTGATTTAAATTTCGACCCTAGAACAATCTCACACGGGAAACATATCGCCGCCCAAACCCGCGCGTGGCTACGTCGGGGTGGACCTATGTCATGTCAACAATGAGAATCGAACCCACAGTTCGAGCGATGTGCATCAAAAAAGGCCTTAGTGCTTTTTATTTGTCCACCGAGGACACATCTAGAGTCCTTACATGCGAGTTTTTTGCCACATTTGAAATGCACCTCGGAACCGAGACTACCACCTCGTTCCAACTTTGTGGTACTCATCAAAGTTGGACTCTAGACGCTCTCGGTGCCCATCTTTCGCTTCCCAGTTTATTCCTCGGGAGGTCTCGCATAGGTCAGCATTAGGAAGAAATATTCGCTTGTGATTGCTTATGGCATCGCATTACCTGTTAGAAGGCTTTCCTAGGTGGTAAGATGAAGTCGTCCATGGCCTCGAGATATATATATGCTGGTAGAGGACCAACTATACATGAAAGGGGTGTCAGCACCTATCTTAAGATGTGTAAGGCCTTGGGAGGCGGCAGAGGTGTTGGACGACATCCACTCAAGGATGTGCGGCCACCACATAGGCGGAGGAAACCTTGCCCACAAAGCAGTTAGAGCCGACTATTACTAGCCGACCATCCTGCACGATGCCAGAGAATTGACCAAGAAATGCCGCAACTGCTAAATCCACTCGCCAGTGATCCATGCACCGGCCAAAGAGCTGCGAATCCAATACCCTTCGCATAATGGGGGATGGACATCTTGGGGCCATTCACCACAGCGTCCGGGGTCAGGAGATTCGTAATAGTGGCCGTTGACTACTTCTCCAAGTGGGTGGAGGCGAAGGCCGTCCCGAACATCGCCGAGCTAGCCGTGAGGAAGGTGATCTGGCAACGTGATAACTAGGTTCGGAGTACCAAAAGTGCTAGTCTTTGATCACGGTCGTCAGTTCGACAACCCCCCCATCAGAGAATGGTTAGGAGACTTGGGAATTGCTGTAGCCTACTCTGCTGTCTGCCACCCCCAAACGAATGGCCAAGCTGAGTCAGCCAATAAACGGATCCTCAACGTGCTAAGAAAGAGGCTGGAAGACCTCAAAGGGAGGTGGGCCGACAAGCTCCCCAGCGTACTCTGGTCCTTGAGAACCACACAGAAGAAGGCCACCAGCCACTCACCGTTTGGCCTCGTTTACGGAGCTGAAGACTTGCTCCCAATATAAGTGCGCGTCCTGTCGGCCCGCAGCAAATACTTCCTAGGAGACACGAATGAAGCGGCCATGGCAGAGGCCCTGGACCTGGTGGACGAAACTAGGGAGGAGGCACACGTCAACCTGGTGGCATACCAGCAGCGCATGAGGACAGCATACAACCAAAAAGTGAACCATTGGAAATTCCAAGTGGGAGACCTCATCCTCAGGAAGACGACATCGGTCGGCAGAGCCAATGAGCTTGGAAAGCTCAGCGCCAACTGGGAGGGCCCATATGAAATCATCCAAGTCATAGGGCTAACCACATTTAGACTCAAGGACGGCGAGGGGCGCGATTTGCCATCACATTGGAATGCAGATACCATCAGACGGTACTATGTCTAGGGGTACGTAGGCCCATAATTTATTTGGTCCCGGCAGGGGACGATCAGGATTATCGATGGCCTTGCCCTTCAAAACTTTTGAACATTTTAATGTGGAAGGACTTTTCTTTGTTATCTACTTTCTCCTTGTTCATTACTTTCTCAAGCAAGAAGCAGTGGGCAATAAGAGGGGAGCCTCTATTCAACGTAGCACAAAGAATGGATACCCCATCGAAATTGGCTAAGGACCCTCATACATAGAAAGGGGGCATAAGCCCAAGTCCGTTTGGATGCCATAGCTCCATATGGCAGTGGCTAGGGACCCCATCCATAGAATGAGAGCGTAAGCCCAAGTCCGTCTGGATGCCATAACTCCAGACATCAATGGCTAGGGACCCACATCTATAGACATAGGGACATAAGCCTCCACAAGCCCACCTGTCGGTTCTCATCGCAGGGGGCGCCGGCTAAAAAATTCCCACGCCATAGACAAAGGGGCATAAGCCTCCACAAGCTTGCCTGCCGGTCCTCACCGTAGGCAGCGCCGATTACCAATCCCACTTGCTGCCCCCTCCTGCTACCAAGATAGACTGACCCAAGGCGCGAGATATCATTGAGTAATAAGGCCGACAAAGGCGGTTAACGTTAGAACAAGTAGCAGTGTTAGAATAAGAAGATAAGAAACAGAACTACATAGAATAAAGGGCGTCAGAAGCGCAGAGGAATGAGCGGTGTCGGCTCGCTCATTTGCCGCCCCCTTCTCTCCCTCCCTGAGGGTGCAAGAGGCACAGGAGGGCGATGGCTCGACTTCCTATTTTGGAGGCGAGTGAGGCATCGCCTACGTCTCCTCAGCCTCTTCCTGATCATCCTCCTTCATACGCTCATCGTGGAGGCGGTGATAAATGGCGTTTTACTGCGTGTAGTCGAAGCTGGGGTCATACTCCTCCAAGGCGGCAAGAGTCAGGTTAGTCACCATGTCTACACCAGCACGGAAAGACTCGGTGACCTCTCGCTCCATTTCGGTTAGATTGACGGAATTCTCTAATAAGGCCCCCTCCACCGTCGAAAGCTTCTACTTCAGCACCTCTACGTCGGCTAGAACGGCGCCAAACTGATCCTTGGTAGATTTTACCTCGCCGAGCGCAGTGGCGAGTTTGTCCTCGGCAGCCTTCACCGCTGGACCGCACACCAGAGAGGGCCGCCAACTCCCGCTCCACCGCCAACTGGCGCTCCTCCTTGGTCTCCGACTTCCGCTCTGCCTCCCACAGGGCAGCCTTCAGAGATTCCACGATGGTCGGGTCTGGAGCAGTTACAAGGGACTCCTCCGCAGACCTCTTGATCACACTCATGTTTTGGGCCACAAGAGTAAGGCCGTCAGCTACCTGGCGGTAGTAAGCATTGAGTTGGGCGGGAGTTCGAGGAAGCTTGCCACCATGGGAAGAGACGTTTCCATCCTTGGTCGGTTCGAGCATCTTGAAGAAGCTAAAGTCAAATAATGAGCCATACCTGCCGGACCAGAAGGGGAGGGGCGCATCCACAGCGGCGGCCACATCACGCCTAACCGACCTATCCTTGGAAGCCTCGAGAGCACAAGCAATCTCCTGCGGACCCACATCCACCCTAATTGGAGGTGGTGCATCTTAGCATGCCCCTTAGCCGCCGGCTCATCATCCTCCATCGCCACCACCTCCGGGGCTGAAGCCGGCGTAGTGCCCTTGAAAACAGCTATCGTGATCAACGGAGGGATAACCGACCGGGGGGAGGTGACGACCTCCAAAGCTCCAATATCGCCTTGGCTGCCGGCATAACTCAGGGCCGCCTCGGTGGCATGAGAAGACAACAACAAGCTCTGTTTCTTCCGAGGAGGCTTCAGTGAAGGAATAGAAACCTGTTTCCTCAACTTCGACGCCTTCGACCTTCCGTACGTCATAATTATGGGCTGGTCAACGGGCGGAAGGAGAGGCCGAGCAGAGAGAGGATGGAGCATGTTGTTCACCCCCAACAAGGTGAGCTCCCCTAACGTCCAAGTATGTGTCCTCGGGCTACCCGCAAAAGCAGAAGGTAAAGAGAAGCCAAGGTACTAGGCAAGATACTAATTATGACCACGAAAGAGAAAGGTTATGCCCCAGGTACCTGGGGGAGAAAGAGTGAAGGTCATGCCCACCCGTTCCAAGTTTTCGTTACAAGTGATCAAGTCGTAAAGGGGCATCCAGACCGTAGAGAGGGCCACCTTCTTCTTGCCAACCAGCTGCAAGGCGGCCAGGAAGGCGCTAACAATCTCCTTGTCAGGTTGGCTTAGCCCAGACTCCCTCAGGTCCAGGCAATGCCCTATCTCATTGTCCCTCTCCATGTGAATACGTACGTCAGTCTGAAACTCTCTGGGGACGAACCATGGTGGATCGAGCGCACATAGAGGAACTTACCCCTCCAACCATGACAGATGGAGAGGATAAGGTAGGACGTGACATAGTTACCAAGCCGACCAAGAGTCCAGTAGCTTGTGGCCGGCACAATTTTCAGGAATGTGATGGTGGGAATTGTCGTGGATCCCCACCGCAAAATAAATAACCGGCTAGCACCTAACGGTAGTTACGGTAAGTCGGGTCGTGTCCACGGAGACGGTGTTGCAAGGTTTAGACTAGGTCGGCCTAAAACAAGACTATGCTACCGAACAAACACAAAGAACTACTAATTGATGAATTATGATGAGAGGAGAAGAAGGAAGTGGGATAACAATGACTAGACTAAAATGATGCTAAAACGGAATAACTAAGATCAAACTAGCAAGCAAACTAGACTAACCGATGACTAACTAATAAGTGGAATCAAATATGGAAAGAAGTGGGTTAGGTCGGGTTCATAGGTGTAGTAGGGTGACATGGGTAATCAAGGGTGTAGGTGTCTCCTAGTTGCTATGGTCGGTCCGGGCTCTTGCTACTTAGACCGATGCCAAGGTGGGTTCGCGCTTGATGACGTCTAAACCCTAGTCCACATTGTATGTATAATGACTATTCTCAACATGACCACATACTAGACAAACAATGAGTAGAGGAAGACTAGCATGAGAAGCATGACCACTACAACTCAAACAAGCATTTCAACAAACACATGGTGTGCCAAGTATGTGACTAACAACAAAGATTCACCCTTTACCCCTAATCAAACCCTAATCACCCATATTCTACTCTTAATCCCCCTACTAACACACAAGAAAAATACTCACTCATAATCAATGATAAACTAACAACAATAAGAGGGAACAACATCACAACCCTAACATCCATTATCAAGAACAATATGAACAATAACAATAAACACTAAGTAAAGATTCAAACTTGAATTAATAACAATAAACAAGAGAAAAGAAAGTTATACCAACAATAGGATGATGAAAAAGATGCAATCTTGTATAAATAAGAACCCAAATTAATCCCAAGGTTGTCAAGCTTGGAGAAATCTTCAAGTATCTTCTTAATACAAGAACTAATTACAACTAGATTAAACTAGGTTTAACTAAGGATTAAATAGAGATTAAAACTAATGTGAGGAACTAAATCTAGGGTTTATAACTTGTAGAGAGGCTTAAAATAGTCTAGGGTATGATAAGATACATAAACAATACAAGAGGGAAGTATTTATAGGGGTACAAGAATGAAGGAGGAGGAAAATAAGAGGCGCGGCTACAGGTGCTTGGTCCCGACCGGGACGGGATCATCCCGACCGGGACGGGTTGGTCCCGACCGGGACGGCCTGTCATCCCGACCGGGACGGCCTGGCAGTGACCCCTTTAAAAGTGCACTTCATCCCGGACGGGATGAGGTGCATACCCGTCGGGGATGAGTCTTGTAGGCCTCCAATATGATCCTTTTGGTTCCTCCTTGCTTCACATGAGCTTCTCATTGATTCTCGGGACTCGGGATCGGGTCTCGGAGGCTCGGGATTGGGTCCCAAGGTCTCGGGGTCGAATCCAAGGCATCGAGTGATCGTTCCTCCGCTTCGTTGGCTCCGAAAAGTGTATGTATTGAGTCGGAATCACTCCAACTCTTCACAAATGGTCTCGGGAACCTGAAACGAGCTAGAGGAAGCATAAGTAGCCAATGAACCGCTCCCCAAGGAGCGATTCCGCAAGGAAATGGGACCAAAACACTACGAAATAGGCACTACAAACTACACTTATCAACTCCCCCACACTTAACCCTTACTCGCCCTCGAGTAAGCACATACTAACTACTAAACTAGCCGAGTGGGTATTAGCGCACCCTACGCCCTTTCAACTCACGCGAGAGAACCTAGAGGATAAGTGCTCTCCGCAAGGCAAGTGGGGTCTTGCGACAAAACTGTGGATGCAACCGGACACAAAAACACATAAACAAACAAGCACACAAACAAACACACAAAAGGTTGCACCCAAAAGAAAAGAAATACCGCTTCCCTCAAACAAGCGGTGAAAGAAGCACCGGTTTAGGACTCAAGGCAAGTGACAACGTTCCCAAGCTAGCAATACAAAACAAAATGGACGAAACCCTAATAGTATGACGACAAAGCAATAAAAACGTTGGTAACTTACCTCGGTTCCTCCTAACCTTCTAAGAACGTACTACGGGACGATCGGCGGGATGGAAAAAGGATGATCCACGGTGTTAGTCGACACTGTAGGTAAGTGAGACCCCGCCCCCTATAGCAAAGAGCCAAGAGGGTCGTCCCATGTCCGAAACCGCCTAACTAGTCCAAGTAAAAAGGTGGAAATAATTGCAAAATGAGGGAAGACCGACCATTACCGCTATCATCTTTCCTAGGGACTCGGTCCTTTGGTAGGCTCTTCACGGTAATAGTCGGTAAAAGGCTTATTTTTTGAGGTGTGAGGTTTCTATTTTTTTGTGAGTCGGTTTTCTTTTGGCATTTTCTTCTTCTTTTGCATTTATGCTTTGTTTTGCCATGCCATTTCTTTTTCTTCTTTTCTATTTTCTTTTTGGCTTTTGTGCCTTTTCTTTTTCTTCATGTCTTTTCTTTCTTTCATTTTTCTTTCTTTTTCTTTTCTTTGCTCTTTTTGGCAAGATTTGGCTTTTTGGCATTTCTTTGTATGACGAGAAAGAGAGGAATCAACAAGTTGCAAGTTATTGTGTGGATATGTGTAGGAGGTAGGGTAATGGGTGAGTCGGGGGTCGCGATTTCCCTTCAAACCCACAAAAAAGGGGAAAACTTGGACTAGTCGACCAATCCTAAACACGGTCACCTAAGGGACGAGACTCGGTAACCAAGGCCTTTTCACACCGTGGGTGGTCTTAATGATCAAAATGCAAATCCCGTAGTAAATCCCTAGTAAGCTAGGTGGACTCAAGGTAAAGGACCAACGAAATCATTGATTTAGGGTCATTCTACTAGACTAAAGTCCAAGACTCGATTTATACAACTAGAAAGAGAAAGCAAACACTTGCACACTAGCCTCTAAACCGGGTTTTCGAAAATCGTTTACACACAAGACACAAATACACACACAAAACAAAGACTCAACAAAAATGAAAGGAAAAGAGACAAAAGATAACAAAACAAAAACAAAACAAAACAAATAAACAAATAGCACAAACACCACCCCGAGCTTCCAAATAAGCCACCAAACCAACCCAACTTTACAAAGCTCCTCCCGAGCACACAACATCACAATCTCCTCCGAACTCCACAAGAGACAAAGAGCGAAAAAGGGATGAAGATGTTACCGGAAGTCTTGAAAGCTCTCCAAAGCTATCGGTGATTCAAGCAACCTATAAGGAAAAGGGGAGGCAGAACACGCACAACACAACAAATACACGATACAACGACAAAAAAAGAAAACACACAAAAGGAAAATCTTTTTTATTTTTATGAAGTTTTTTTCAAATCTTTTTGATTTTTATGATTTTTTTTGAAAAACTACGAAAATAAAGCTAACAATGATAGAATATCGCTCCCCCACACTTAAGCCGAGCAATGTCCTCATGCTCGACCGTAGTGCATGGGAGCACAAAAGAAAATAAAAGAAACTACGAAAATAAAGCTAAAAATCAAAAATAAAGTGGAGAAAATGGTAGAATGTGTCCGACTGGGGTGTAGTCAAGTCACCATGGGCCGAGACGAGAAAAAGATATGGAAGGGGGAAGAAATAAAAAGAAAGAAATAAAAGGAAATGGGGGGGGGGACTAGGTGTGATCAAGTCACCTAGCCCGGATTCCGCCCAAATCCGACTAAATTCTACAAAAAAGTGTGAAAATCTTGAAAAATTTGGATTTTGAAATGACTCACGATGTAGTCACGTCATCGAGAGTCGGGAGCAAGAAATACGAAGGCCTCAAAGGCTACCATGACACATAAGTGTATAAGGGGAAGGGAATAAACAAATGAAGACAAGCTATAAAAATGGAAAAGAGAGGATAGTTGCCGTACCGTCCGGTTAGCAACTCACTCGCTCCATCGTCTCATAAGTGAAAATAGGCACGTAGCTTGTCCTTGTATTCATTATCCCTCTCCAATCGCGATCCAGTTCCATGGTTGAGGCACAAAGGTAAAATGAGGTGGGTTTTGATGTGAAAGTCGGTTTAAAGTGAAGAGAAAGTGATGTGAAAACGTGTATGTGAGGTGCAAGGGTCATATAAGGAGAGTAAGGACATGTAGGGAGGTTGGGAGGGGGTATAAAGTGGTAGGGTGGGCTCAAACGACGAAAAAAAAGGCCAAAGGAGGACAGGGGGTCCATCCCGGTCGGGATGGGTGGTCCCGGTCGGGATGCCCGGCTCGTCCCGGTCGGGAAGCCTTCGTCCTGGTCGGGATGACCTGTCAGTAGACCCGTCTTTTGTGCACCTCATCCCGGACGGGATGACATCCTTCCCGGTCGGGATGGGCCTTCCATCCCGGACGGGATGGCCTCTTCTAAGCCGAGAAGAGTCTCCTAACCCTCTATAGCTCCCAAAAGCTTGTTCCAAGCTTCAAAAACCGACTTCCCTTCACACGATCGACGCTCCAACATTAACCCTTCCTTCCTAGGAGACACTTTCACTTCACACCTATCACAATAAGCTCAAATGCACATCAAATTCCCTCCCTCAGATCGCTCATCAATAATCCAAATAGTCAAGAAGTTCACAAGACAAAACAAACTACAAGGGAAAGAGATATATACAAAGAGACGGTTCTTGTGGAACTCCGTCAAACCAAGGTGGTACATTCTTCATTCTTTTTCAACAACGAGAACTAGTTCCATCTCCATCAAGGGCACGATGATACAAGTCGAAGGCCCTAGCAAAGTCTTCAATCAAGCTCGAGATATAATCGACCACATACCAAGGCTCTTCATGGCCTTGCCTTGACGTTCCTGGGGCATCCCGATCTTCCAAGTTTAATGACTTGAACTTGTACTTTTGGTCTTTGGGGATATACCCAAACGTCCACCGGTCTTCATGTAGCCCCAAGGGAGGCTCATCCTTCTCCTTGCTTTTCAACTTGTCATCAAGCCCGTGAAATGGGCACTCATCTTCCTCCAAATCGGAGTCATCATCCTGAAGTTCACAAGCGTTCTTGTTCAAGCTTTGTCCCGACTCTCCCCCTAGATCGATGTCTTTTGCGGCTTGGATCATATTGCATGATTCATCATTGGCGGGCGAAGTGTTACCTTGGAGGTCAAACACTAGCTTCTCTTCGCCCAATTCGAAGGTGATCCTACCATTCTTCACATCGATCATAGCACCGGCGGTGTGTAGAAATGGGCGCCCAAGGATAATGGGAGTGTTGGCATCTTCCGGCATATCTAGCACGATGAAATCGACCGGAATGAAGAACTTCCCGATTCTCACCGGCACATCGTCTAGCATCCCCAAAGGTCGGTTTAGAGAGCTATCGGCCATTTGGAGAGTAATGGAAGTACTCTTGAGCTCCTTCATCCCAAGTCGCTCACAAATGGAATAGGGAATGATCCTTACACTCGCACCCAAATCACATAATGCTCTTTCGATCTTGTACTGGCCTATGGTGCAAGGGATCGAGAATCTACCCGGATCCTTCAACTTTGGAAGCGTAGAACCTTGAATGAGCTCGCTCACCACCCTTGTGAACGCTATGGTCTCTTCCTTGTCGACGAATCTCTTCCTAGCCAATATTTCTTTCATAAATTTTCCATATGCCGGGATTTGGGTAAGTAACTCGGTGAATGGGACACTAACATCCAATTTCTTCACTATGTCAAGGAACTTTTCATATTGAGAATCAACCTTGGTCTTCATTTGCCTTGTTGGGAAAGGCAACTTGATATGAAATTTATTTGGCTCAATCGGGGTAGACTCCTCAAATGACACTTTCCTTTTTCCCTTGTCTTTTGCTTGAAGTGGGGGAAGCTTGTCTCCTTGGGGTCTCTCGATCTCCCATAAGACTTGCTCCTCCATTGGATGTTCCTTGCTTGAGTTTTCTTGAATCGGAGGCACAACTTCTCTTGTTGGTTCTTGCTCATTAGGGGTGGGGGAGGGTTATAAGATGTACCTCTCCTCGTGGTAATAGCATTCACATGCTCGAATTTCGGTGTTTCACCTTGAGGAGGTAATTGCCCCGGTTGCCTTGAAGAGCTACCCGAAGCAAGTTGAGCTACTCGGGTTTCAAGCATCTTCGTATTGGCATCTCTCGCCATGTTGTCCCTTTGAATAAAAGCATAGAACTCTTGTTGGTTTTTTGACATCTCCATTTGATCCCTTTGCATCTCCAACATAGATTTTTGAATGTCGAAATCATGAGTTGGAGATTGTGGATTGTGCGGAGTATTGGTGAGGGCTAATGGAGAACCGTAATCATGAATAGGAGATCGGCTCCTAGGCTTGCTTTCTTGACGGTTAGCTTGAGTCGCTTGTTGTTGATGGTTCTCTTGGAACCCATGAGAATTTCCTTGATTAAGGCCATTGTTGTGGTTTTGTTGTCTTTGGAAGTTTTGGTTTCCTTGGAAACCGCCTTGATTGAAGTTCCCTTGTTGGAACCCTTGATTGTTGTTGTGGAAGGTACCTTGGTTATTTTGCTTGAAATTGTTGAAGGGTCTTGGATTACCCACATAACCTTGATAGCCTTGATTATTGTCCCTTAAGGGAGGTGGAACATAGGGACGAGGTTGCATAGCTTGTTGTTGAGGGACTTGATTGGAAGCTTGGTATTGATTGGAATAGGAGGCACCTTGCTTGAATGCTTGAAAGGCATTCACTTGCTCAATACTCCCTTGACAATGCATAGGATCATGACCAACGATTCCACAAGTATCGCACATCCCATAATAAGGCAAAGGAGGTGCAAATCCCAAAGCATTTACTTCTTGAATTGAGTGTTGATTGGAGGAACCAATTCTTTGAACTTGAGTGAGGTGGCCTTGGAGCTTCTAGTCAATGGTCTCCATATGGGTCTTCAATTGAGCTCCAAGGTCAATGCTTAGTTGAGTAATAGCATCAACCTCGTGCCTACCTCCTCGATTTGCCTTCCTAGGCCTAGAGTATTGCGAATTATGCACCGCCATCTCTTCGATTCTCGCCGTCATCGACCTCGGTAAACCTACCATTGGAGCCCATATTAAGTGTAGCTCTCGAGTACTCATAAAGGCCATTCCAAAATTGTTGTACCAAGAACCATTGTGAGAGTCCATGATGAGGGCACGACCTAACCAAAGACTTAAACCGCTCCCAAGCTTCATATAGGCTCTCTTCATCCCTTTGTTGGAAACCGGTGATGGAGGCCCTAAGCAAATTTTTCTTCTCCGGAGGGTAGAACTTTTGGTAGAACGCCAAGGCAAGATTTTTCCAAGTATCGATCCCCATGGTTGCCCTATCGAGACTCTTGATCCATTGCTTCGCTTTTCCAATAAGAGAAAACGGGAAGAGTACCCAACGAATTTGATCTTGAGTAACCCCGGGTTGAGATATAGCGTCACAATAATCGGAGAAGGTCTCCATATGTTGGTGCGGGTCTTCGGTGGGCAAACCACTAAATTGATTCCTTTCCACAAGTTGGATGAAGTGAGTGTTGGCCATAAAATTTCCGGCATAAGCGGCCGGTAGAGCATTTGGTCCTGGCAAGACGTCTTCCGTAAATGTAGAGTAGGATGAAAACTTCGGCATTATTGGATGTAAGGGAGATGGTGGTGAAGACGGAGTTGAAGTAGATGTAGAGGGGGAACTAGGACTAGAATATCCAAAGGGATTGGTGAAATTCCCTTCGGCCGTCTCTTGAAATGCTTGCTCAAAATCGCTTCCTTGAGCTTGCTCTTGATGAGTATTGCTTGCACTTGGTTGAGAGATCCTAACCCGGTTAATCGTTCGTTGGCGAAAAGCTCGAAAAAGCCTTTCCGGCTCTGGATTAAAGAGAAAGAATTCGCCTCCCCGCCTAGGCATACACTACACACTAGAACAAACGTGAGAACACCTAGTGCTTTGTGGGCACTAGGTAACGACAATAAACAAGCACAATCGAGAGACAAAGAGAAAAAGAAGGAAATAAAACTAAGGAAACAAGAAAAATCTAGAGAGTATGCACAAGAGAAGATAGAAGAGCACAAAGAAGAGTAACTAAGTCTAGCTATAAGCAAACTAAGTCTAAACAATGCACCGTCCCCCGCAACGGCGCCAAATTGATGGTGGGAATTGTCGTGGATCCCCACCGCCAAATAAATAACCGGCTAGCACCTAACGGTAGTTAGGGTAAGTCGGGTCGTGTCCACGGAGACGGTTTTGCAAGGTTTAGACTAGGTCGGCCTAAAACCAGACTTTGCTACCTAACAAACACAAAGAACTACTAATTGATGAATTATGATGAGAGGAGAAGAAGGAAGTGGGCTAACAATGACTAGACTAAAATGATGCTAAAACGGAATAACTAAGATCAAACTAGCAAGCAAACTAGACTAACCGATGACTAACTAATAAGTGGAATCAAATATGGAAAGAAGTGGGTTAGGTCGGGTTCATATGTGTAGTAGGGTGACATGGGTAATCAAGGGTGTAGGTGTCTCCTAGTTGCTAGAGTCGGTCCGGGCTCTCGCTACTTAGACCGATGCCAAGGTGGGTTCGCGCTTGATGACGTCTAAACCCTAGTCCACATTGTATGTATAATGACTATTCTCAACATGACCACATACTAGACAAACAATGAGTAGAGGAAGACTAGCATGAGAAGCATGGCCACTACAACTCAAACAAGCATTTCAACGAACACATGGTGTGCCAAGTATGTGACTAACAACAAAGATTCACCCTTTACCCCTAATCAAACCCTAATCATCCATATTCTACTCTTAATCCCCCTACTAACTCACAAGAAAACTACTCACTCATAATCAATGATAAACTAACAACAATAAGAGGAAACAACATCACAACCCTAACATACATTATCAAGAACAATATGAACAATAACAATAAACAATAAGTAAAGATTCAAACTTGAATTAATAACAATAAACAAGAGAAAAGAAAGTTATACCAACAATAGGATGATGAAAAAGATGCAATCTTGTATAAATAAGAACCCAAATTAATCCCAAGGTTGTCAAGCTTGGAGAAATCTTCAAGTATCTTCTTAATACAAGAACTAATTACAACTAGATTAAACTAGGTTTAACTAAGGATTAAATAGAGATTAAAACTAATGTGAGGAACTAAATCTAGGGTTTATAATTTGTAGAGAGGCTTAAAATAGTCTAGGGTATGATAAGATACATAAACAATACAAGAGGGAAGTATTTATAGGGGTACAAGAATGAAGGAGGAGGAAAATAAGAGGCGCGGCTACAGGTGCTTGGTCCCGACCGGGACGGGATCATCCCGACCGGGACGGCCTGTCATCCCGACCGGGACGGGTTGGTCCCGACCGGGACGACCTGTCATCCCGACCGGGACGGCCTGGCAGTGACCCCTTTAAAAGTGCACTTCATACCGGACGGGATGAGGTGCATACCCGTCGGGGATGAGTCTTGTAGGCCTCCAATATGATCCTTTTGGTTCCTCCTTGCTTCACATGAGCTTCTCATCGGTTCTCGGGACTCAGGATCGGGTCTCGGAGGCTCAGGATTGGGTCCCAAGGTCTCGGGGTCGAATCCAAGGCATCGAGTGATCGTTCCTCCGCTTCGTTGGCTCCGAAAAGTGTATGTATTGAGTCGGAATCACTCCAACTCTTCACAAATGGTCGCGGGAACCTGAAACGAGCTAGAGGAAGCATAAGTAGCCCATGAACCGCTCCCCAAGGAGCGATTCCGCAAGGAAATGGGACCAAAACACTACGAAATAGGCACTACAAACTACACTTATCAGAATGTCATAAACCTGAAAGCCTCTACTGACGGGCCCCACCTCCTAACCTGGCATACCCAGCAGTAGGATATGACGGCGCGAACTGCCTGAGGGGTCAGTTGGCTAAGCGCTAAGTTCATGCGCCAAAATACCTCCTCCACGAAAGGGTCGAGGGTAAACCGAAGGCCGAATTTGAGAGATTTCGCTAAGATGCCTATACAACCCTTCCGGAGAGAGCACATTGATTGGTCGGTGGCCGACATCTCGTACTCATAGGCCTCCCCTAAGGGATAGAGATCCCTAGCCGCCTCCAGACAGTCATTCTACATCGCCCGTCGGTGCCATTTTGCGTCCACCACGGTGGAAGTGTGGATGCTGGCCCACACCGCTCCGCCCCGCGCGCGCCCACGTGGGACCTGGTCGTGAAGGCCTCCCACGTGGCCCTGTTGTCCTGAGACCGGTCCGATCTCGCGTACGGGGCGATTTGTCGGACCTCGATTTGGTTGACGATTTGAATTGTACTAGACGAATGCGGACATCCGTGTTTCCGTTAGAATCGATCGAGACGTGGTTGTAAATGTTTAAAGGCCGATATGTTTGGTAAGACGACCTTCTTAGTGAACCGAATTCTTTGCCAATTTGTGGGGTCGCCACCGAGTAATTTGGAAACTCGGAACCGTTCAAGTCAACTTTAATCCTTAGCCAACTCAAAGTTGAGTGACATGGGGACCTAAATATAAAGACTAGTACCCTTAAGCATTCCATGTCTAGAATGACTCTTATTGCCAATGGTTCCAGACATCCGGATACCGTAGATTCCGAGTAAGGGGTGAGGGTACGTATTGGGAAGCCGACGTCCGATAGACATCGACACTCAATCCCGCCCGCACGTAACGGCCTCTAGTAATAGATCAGTGGGCTGATAACTTCGTTCCTTAATTGTGGCGGAAGTACGATAAAATTCGTTGTTTTAACCCTATGTCTTTGCTACTTCGGTTGTTTAAAGACAAGTAAGTTTTTGTCATCGAAGTAGTTGCGTTTACATTCTTTGCACGTGATTTCATGTGACAAGAAGACCATGAAAAGATTCACGTAGGAGTGTAGAGGGTACTAGATATTATACGTATTAGCAAATCTGTTTTAATGTGGTAATACGGATATTAGTCATTCTCGTGGTATACCTTAATTACCTGGTATTCTGCTTAAGATGCATTAGTTCGGTTTTAATAGGGATGCATCAAACCACATGTGAGGGGTGAGCATCAGAATTAATATAGAACCCGACCACCACTTGTTTAGTTTTAGCTTTGTTTACGTTTGGAATTCCGTGTTAGGTGATTTAGCATGCGATTATGGTCATAAAAGCAGTAAATCATACAAAAGCGGTAAATGCGAAATGTAAGTAAATCACATTGTGAGAAATTGCATCCTCAGAGTGTACACTAAACGAGACACGATGCGTAGATGGTTGAGAATGGATCTCATGTCTACCCGGGTTTAGTTAGGGTGTTTTAGTGCTTATGGTTGAAGTTGTGGACGTTACCTATGTTTATGACGTACCAAGGACATAGTGTCCATATGGGTCGGACTCAATGTTATCGAAGTGCATAAGTAATGAGTGCGAAATGTAAAGTTATGTTTAGATGACAACCTAGTTACGATACGACTTCTTAGGCGGATCCTCCTAGCTTTCCTGCGGCAAATCCGGCAGAGCTTCGCTACGGTGTCTTGAGATGGCTAGTCGAACACGGGTGCCCCTTTTTATTCGGATCGAGCCAAGGACTCGAGGAACTACGAGGAGTAGTGTTGATGTACGTATCAAAAGGGAACGATCGATTGGATCGTACTTAGAGTCGGAGTACGACGCTAAGTTACAGCACAAGGCTCGAAGAGAGGAGGAGGAGGGAGAGTAGTGAATTTTGAATGATGTTTGAATTCTGAAATGTGTGTTGTAATGAGCGGAGAAGGGGGGTATTTATAGTTTTTCTCGCGGTTCAAATCGAGCTCTCAGGCACTTGGTGGCGTGCGTATCAATATAGAGGCGCCTGAGGGTGAGCGCATCAAGATTGAGACGCCAGGAGGGGGGCGGTTGGAGTTTTGAAGATCCGATATCAAAACTTTTCAAAATGGAGATTATACGTAATCTCATACTTTTCTTGGGTGTTAAGGTTTCCGCCGTGACCTAGTGGGTTGCGCGGATGGGCCTCAGGCGCGCATCTTGAGCCTTGCTCGGCCTGGAGTGCTGACTCGGGTTTGACTTTGCGTGTTTCGAGATCGATTCAGAGCCCCGGTGTCGGAATTGACTCTAATTAGTGTTGATGCGACCGTAATGACACGACTAAGACCCTCTTGATGTTGAGTTAATATGTCCGAGTAATTATTTGATACGTTCTATAGAAAAAACCATCTAAAATATCGTAAACTCGTGTCGTGTTGCAGTCTGATCGTCATAGGGTGTTTGTTGGGCACTCTTGCAGCTACCAGGTCAGAATTTGGGTGTCTACCAAAGCCTCCACTTTGACTGAGGCTTGGACAAGGCAAAAGTCAAAGAATAGCCGCCTAGGTCAATCGAGGATTACGACCTAGTGGCTGTCCATTCGGGTCGTTCTAAGTCCGTTGGACTACGTATTATGACTCGTCAGCCAGGGCTTAGAAATCATACCTGACCACCTTGCATGTGGTTGCCTGTTGGAGCTCGGATCTGGGCTTGCTTATCTTGCTTTGAGTTGCTTAATGTTGATTAGTGCTTCGGTCTTTGACGTGGAACTTTTGTTTGAGTCTTTTATTGGTGATTTAGTTCTGATTCAATCCCTCGCGGGTGGTAGCATTAAGTTTTAGATTTATCCCTCTCGGGTGGCTGCATTGGTTTTGAGTTTAAATTCTTTGGAATAAAATCCTGTCTATTCCTGGTCTTTCTTTGAGATAGTTTCCGACTACCTCTGGCCTATTCTTTGGAACAGATCTCGGTTCCTGGTCTTTTGCTTTCTTTGGGATAGTCTTTGACTATCCCTGGACGATTGATTTCTTAGAGATAGTTTCCGACTATCCCTGGTCTGTTGCTTTCTTTGGGATAGTTTCCGACTATCTCTGGTCTATTGCTTTCTTTGGGATAGTTTCCGACTATCCCTGGACTATTGTTTTCTTTGAGATAGTTTCCGACTATCCCTGGACTATTGCTTTCTTTGGGATAGTTTCCGACTATCCCTGGACTATTGCTTTCTTTGGAATAGTTTTCGACTATCCCTGGACTATTGATTTCTTTGAGATAGTTTCGACTATCTATGGTCTTTTGCTTTCTTTGGGATAGTTTCTGACTATCCCTGGACTATTGCTTTCTTTGGGATAGTTTCCAACTATCCCTGGACTATTGCTTTCTTTGGGATAGTTTCCGACTATCCCTGGTTTATTACTTTCTTTGGGATAGTTTCCGACTAACCTTGGACTGTTGCTTTCTTTGAGATAGTTTCCGACTATCTCTGGTCTATTGTTTAGGTGAGTGATTGTTTAGGCTTCGTGATAGTTTTGCTTTGGATTCTTGTTAAGGTGGTCGCGTAAACTCTTGGCGAGTTCATAATGGAGTTTGCATTGGTTATTGGGTTTGTGTTTGCTATGGGGACTCCTTTGGGGATGTGAATCGGATACTTAGGGACCTGCTAGGATAATGTGTTTGCGCTTGAGTCTTGGTCATTCCGAGTTAATGGGTGCCGCTGGGGATTTTCATGGGTTTACATGTCGGGTTGTGCCGGTTGGTGAGATTCTCTACTTAGGTAGCGTATTTGGATTGACATGGGTTTTAGTACGAGTTGCCGTACTAGCCGGAGATTTCGTGCTTACTCCTCTGGAGGGAGGTAGATTGAATTTAATTACCCTGTTAGAAGGGGTATTAAGGTTTGCTTAATCTGCTGGGGAGAAGTAAATTGTCCCGTCCTTGTTTATTTTGTTTATTACGTGGAGGCACGTCTTGTGGGCATTGAATATTGCGTCTGGGTTAATCTTGTTCTTATTTTAGGCTGTAAAATCAGGCACGAGTTTTGGGGCGCCTTGAAACTCAGTCGCCCAACCCTCTGCGCTCTAAAAGTCAGACGCCCACGCTGAGGCGTTTTGAGATTTGATTCCCTGATTCGTTTTAAGGCTGCAAAGGAAAGGGAGGGCGATTCATTCGTCCCAAAAATCGAACGCGCGACTCCTTATGTCCCAAGCTCGTACTTTCGACTTTGCTCAACCGATTTCCGACTCGATTCCACATTCGATCATGTCGACACCGGGTAAGCGTTCCTTACTCACCTATTGTTGATTTGTGCTTTATTGGTTTAGTTGCGGGCCTATTTTGCTAAAACCCTAGAATCGATTTGGGTGTTTTGTTTTTGCTAAGTTTTGATGCTTAATCTTGGTCCCCTTATTGAATTGGGATGGAATAGAGCTTGATAGTGTAGTTATTTGCTTGAGATGAAGCTTGGAGGTGCTTTAATGGCTCCTTATGGGTAAAAGTTTAAATGCTAGGGTTTAGGGTTTGGTTTCCCATTCGTTCCCGTATTTAACTCTTATAACCTTGCTTGATTATTGCTTGCGGGGTCATGGGTAGCTCATATGTCGATTTTTGTGAGTCAGAATGCACTCTGGGCCATTCCGTGCGAGTTCATGAAGCTTACGACGGACTAAATGATATCGTAACGATGCCGGATTTTCCCGAAACCACTTTTATTGTGACCGGGAACGAAAATGGTGCTTGTGGGTCTTTCGGAATTTTGATATCACTATCTTTGAGCTTATTTTGACCTGTTCGAGTTATCCTGACCTGACCCGATGTGCGTTTGTTGTTTTGTTTTTGTAGTTGGAGATGGTACGGGACATCCCGAGGGAGTTCCTACAGCTGGTAATGGTGGTGAGGCTACCGGGTCCAGCTCACTGACTCTCCGAGTGGCTCGTAAGAGGCGACGGAACGTTCTTTCACAACGTCTTGAGCCTGGAGCCGTGGACGAGGCTAACTTTGATAGAGTCACGAGGCGTCGATTGCTTGTGACAGCTGCTAGGAGGGCGCACATCCCTAGGCCTGTTGATGTGGGTGAGGAGGCTGTCTATGAGGATCTCGTTGGGGCTCGGGATTGGGACGGTCAGCAATTATTGCTGCGTCCGTACTTACATGTATCCAGCCGTGTCGTAAACGACCTGGTGAGTGCCTTGATTCATGTTATTGGGCTCAGTTTTTGACTTTGGTTTGCGCTAGTTTATTTATACTTGTATCGTCTTGATTTGTAGCCCCTAGGTTCGATGAGGACCTTCTCGGGCTTTACAACATGCTTGGAGATTTATGCGCAGAAGCTTAGCCTAGAGGCTAAGCATGGGGACGACTTTGGGCCCCTTGGTCGGACATTGGGCCCGTTTGGTAGGTTGCAAGACTAAGTGCAACCTGACGATGATTAGAGCGATGGTGGATCGTCTTCATGACACGACCTCGATATTCCATATGTCGTTTGGAGAGGTCGACATGATTTTAGAGGACTTCGGGGTTATTACGGGTTTGCCTTGGGATCCTGAGATGATTAGGTGGGCTCCTAAGGGCCCTAGGTTGGATAGCGATGAGGTTAGTGGTTGAATCGGGGACTGCTTAGAGCTCTCGGCTTACAGTACCCCCCTCCCCCCCCGCTTTAGTGAGGTCATATATCACCGACCACTTTGAGAGGGTGGCGGTTCTAGGAGGTCGAGTGCCCAACACAGCGGTGCAGGACACCCGTCTGTGGTTGTGGTATTTCCTAGGGTCGACCCACTTCTCGGGTGAAGGCGAGAAGTTTAGCACTAGGATTTCGCCTTTCCTAGCTGACTTGAGTCGGTTGGGACGTTTTGACTGGGTAACCACAACTTTTGCGGAGATGACCCGCTGCCTACAGGTCATGGTGAGGCCGCAGTGGGTGGACTTTGGCTCTACTATACCCATCGTGGTCCAGGTCTCGTGCTAGAGGTTAGTTATTGACTCTGTACTTGGTTTCGGGATTTTGTTTAGTCTGGTTTGGTTTTGCTGACGATATTTCGGGTTTTGCAGGCTTGGATCTACTCCAATTTTCCGCGTTTGGCGCCTAAGACAGTGTCTGTTTGCCTGGATAGGTTTCCGGCTGGGATTGAGTGGCGGTTGACTCAGACTAAAAATACGACGAGCCACTACTCGTCGGAGAACGTGCTGGTGAACCAGTTGCGTCTCGAGGATGTAAGTTTTTCCTTCTTACTGTTTACTTTCTTAGGTAGCCCCCAAGGTTAGAAGTTTAAGATGTAGGTTTGTTTACGCAGTTTGTGGGCCGTTCTTGGGCCAACTACGAGGGTCTTCCTGGGTATGTGAGGGCGGAGTTGAGGCCTAGGACCTACAGGAGGATGCTCCTTCCTGCGCTGTTTCGCCCGGTGTGGTACCTGGGCGAGAGGTTGGTGCACCAGTGCTTATATGATGAGTTCAGGGTGCCGGTTGATCCTCCCCATACCATGTTTAGGCCGCCGACTACTGTAGAGGCCTGTGCGGACAGGGATGGAGAGGTAGGTGAGGCGTTAATAGTGCCTCTTATGTGTCTCACGTCTGCCAGCGGCTAGCTTGCCACCACATTGTGGTGAGTATTTGATTTTTTGGCCTTCGCTTCATGGTCTTATGTCTGTTTATGCTCTAATCAGCTCGCTTTCCTTCAGCTGGCCGACCCGGCTGATGCTGTTTAGCTCCTAGACTTCCCTTTTACATTGCTTATGGTGGACGCGGCTGGGGTAGCTTTTAGAGAGCCTCTTCCTCTATGCTCTGCAGAAGAGATGGAGGCCGGGATTGATTGGCGTGACTCGGTGTACCGGGTAAGTTTCAAGACTTTGCCTTGAACTAGGCTTTGAGGGTTAGACTTTGTTATTTGACGTGCTTGGTTCTCTTTCAGGTTTCGTCCGCTTCCCATCAGTGGTTATGGCAGGCTGCCAACTGCTTCCGGGGACTCAATCGGTAAGTGTGGTCTTCCCAGGAGTGATTTTTAGGCTGTTTGTCTCTTCCCCTAAAGGGTAGTTATTTTTGCAAAATTTCCCGGACATGGTAGGGCAGTTGGAGAGGCGGGTGACCGAGCTCGAGGAGGCTCAGATGAGCCTACGACAAACTTTGTGATCTCGGGACGACGAGATTGCTGAACTCAAGGAGCAGCTGGCTCGATCTCGAGGTGAGACATCGGCGCAAGGTGAAGCTAGGTTTGGGGCTGAGGTGGGGAGAGAGGCTGAGGCTGATGTTCGGGTGTAGACACCCACATTTGGCTGCTAGGTGTCTATAGCAGTTTCCAAAAAACACCCGATGATGATCGGACACAAACGTGTTTCTACGCGCTCGGATATGGGCTCGAAACCATTAGTTTCTGGCTTGGGTTTTTTACGGAGTACAAATCTCACAAAACTGACCTCAAATTCAGGCCCAACGGGTCGTTTCCAATCAAATAAGACTAATTTGGGTCAAAACCGACACCGGAAATAAAATCAACTTTTAGCGATTGGGTCAAACCACGGTCAAAGCCGTTCCAAGACACAAAAAATAGTCACTCAAACATCAAAAGTCAAACTCAAATACAAGGCCCACAAAAACACCCAACTCAAGGTCCAAAAAAAACCGGACCCTTACGCTTCAGCTAACCCACTCGATCGAGTGTCACCCCACTCGATCGAGTGGGCCCTCAAACAGGCCCGACTGCGGTTGCTTGGGCCATTCGACCGAGTCAGCAGGTTACTCGGTCGAGTAACCCTAGACGGGGAAGGGGAGCTTTGCCTATATATACACCCCTTTTGCATACAATTAACCATCTTTTTTCACCCTTTACAACCCTAATCATTCATCTTCAACTTACAACCTCAAACCCTAACAACTTACAAACCCTAAACCACCATAACTTAACCTAAGTAAACCTCGATACTCCCGTGCAAGCCACAATCAAGCGAGTCACATCCGAGACAAGAAACATGTAGGTTGAGGGTGCACAATCCCGATTTCTCCTTTCTCTTCCTCTCTTCTTCTCGCGTTGTCCATCTCGTCGTCGTCGTCTTTTTGTTTTCATTTTTTTTTGTCGTCGCGTCTCTAATATCGATAATATTACTAGTCTAAAAGCATTAAAATACTCGCTAATTCGTGTTAAGCGGGAGTGATGACGGGATAAGGAAATCCGAATATACAAGGGTGCTTCACCCGACGTTGCCGGTCGCTTATGCCGACACCCCGAACGCTTGATTGTTGAAGCGAGTCAATATCAACAAAAAATGTCTCTTTTTATTCTCGTCGTATCGTAATCATCATTCATCGCATATTCATCATTCTTCAAAAACTCTCTTTTTCTCTATGAGTCAAAACCCGTTGATGCGGATCCGACATCATGCAATCCGCAAGGATTTATTATGATGTCGGGATGCGGAGGGAGTCAAGTCGAGTCCTTTTTTCGTTCAAACAAATATAAAGCATCAATTTATTAGATTCGATACCAACTCAATAGTTAGATGTTGAATCTAAGCGATTTTAGTCAATAAACCTAACTAACACGATTTTCGTTGATGCTAAAATAGTTGTCATCTAATTCGACAAGAATTAATTACGACACTATAAACGCGGAGAAAATCTATTTCGTTCTAGTTCGATTTAAACGACTCACAAAATCTTTTTTAAAACTTTACTCAAAGTATTCGGTATTGGTCCTATAATCAAGTACCGGTTACAATGAGTAACGAAAAGTCGGGATCGGGAACAGTCCGACACGCGAGTCGCACTAGCCTCATGCGAGTCGCGTGGCTGCGCGAGTCGTGCCCCTCTCGCACGGGTCGCGCGGTTCCCTGAAAACCGAGACACAAAATAAATTATTTTGTCTTAATTCAATTAAACAACTATTTTTCTAACATCTTTTTCCTAAAGTACACTCTAAATATTCAATATCGATCTCATAATCGAGCATAGAATATGGCGAGTATCGGGAGATTCAGATCGAGTATAAATCCCGTTGTATTTCTACGTGACCTAACGAATCGTTGATTTTGAAACACAAAAGCAATTCTCAAAAGCAAAACCGAAATGAACCCCAGTTCGTACAGGGGTCACTCGACCGAGTGCCATAGGCCACTCGATCGAGTAACATCCAAAAATTGAGGCAGAATGGTTTTTTGAGGACCACTCGGTCGAGTCTCGCAATGACTCGATCGAGCGGCGACCTACTCGGTCGAGTCTCTTCGTGACTCGGTCGAGTAACACCTCAAATTCCGGGCAGAATTCTTTGCCGAGGCACACTCGGTCGAGTCTTTCAATGACTCGATCGAGTGTCCTCCCATCACGT
The DNA here is from genome assembly GCA_958450325.1 of Agrostemma githago. Classification (NCBI taxonomy): domain Eukaryota; kingdom Viridiplantae; phylum Streptophyta; class Magnoliopsida; order Caryophyllales; family Caryophyllaceae; genus Agrostemma; species Agrostemma githago. The sequence continues at coordinate 37,536,903 of OY288241.1, read as the reverse complement.
CACAACGTGAGCCCTAAACGTATTTCGAGTCTTGTAAAATATTTTCATGACTTCAGTCAACACGTGTCAAGTCAATCACGTGTAAAACCACTTTCTAAAATCATGCATAGTGTCATTTACGTCATTCCATATTAGTTGTAAACCGTTATTACCGTTATTATCGTTACGAACACATTTATCTCTTTTTTTGGCTTTTTATTTCCGTTGTTTATTTTATTGTACTAAAATGAACTCACATGCTAAATATTACTTTGACGTTAGTATTAGATGCATTAAATTGACTTAGAAACCCATTCAAATTCTCGCATGTTTAGGCAAAACAATGTTTGCATATCATTTCATCGTTCTACTAACGCGCGTATTCGAAAGTCAAACGGTATCTTAGTAGAGGCTGCTAATGTGCGGGCGGGGTTGGGTGTTCTTTGTGAACTTCCCAACACGTACCCTCACCCGTTACTCAAAACCTCGGTTTCTGGATGTCACACCCGGACCCAATCCTAGGACCAGAAATGTTAACCGCGGTAGCTCGCCAGGCTTTGTACCGGTCCCACAGACCAACACGAGTCCTTTCCAGCACATTTTGTCCTCACTCATGTGCATCTTGGAAACCTTCCCAGGAGGTCACCCATCCTAAGATTGCTCCCAGTCAAGCACGCTTAACTGCAGAGTTGTTATCATGGGCAAAACCAGAAAAGAAAGTGCACTTTGTTGATATGAGTAGTACTTCAAATCCCTTTAAGGGAAGCTCATAAATAGGATATCTTCAATCAATGTGGGGTGTTTCAATCACTCCCACTTGAAGAACGCAACGTCCTCGTTGCGCCTGGCAGCATAACCGCTGACCCAGAATCCACCCCCGCTAGGTGCGAAATGCACGGTCGCAGGGTTGCTCTGATACCAACTGTAACACCCCGACCCAATTCTAGGACCGGAAATGTTAACCGCGGTAGCTCGCCAGGCTTTGTACTGGTTCCATAGACCATCACGAGTCCTTTCCAGCACATTTTGTCCTCACTCATGTGCATCCTGGAAACCTTCCCAGGAGGTCACCCATCCTAAGATTACTCCCAGTCAAGCACGCTAAACTGCAGAGTTCTTATCATGGGCAAACCAGAAAAGAAAGTGCACTTTGTTGATATGAGTAGTACTTCAAATCCCTTTAAGCAAAGCTCATAAATAGGACATCTTCAATCAATGTGGGGTGTTTCACTGGATGCCTGAAACCATTGGCGCACGAGAGTCATTCAATACACGGTATCCGATAATGTCGGTATCGGTATCAAATGCAAAGGGACGAGCCCAATAAACTCCGACATCCGGATGGGCCATACTTTGTGCATAGCCCACTAAGATATAAAGTGGGTTCGAACGGGCCCGAACTCCCACAATATTCGGTGGCGACTCCACTTCAATTTATATTTCAATTCCACCCATCTCATATGGAGATTCATTCGCCTCCCCAAACCCGTGCGTGGCCGCGTCGGGGTGGACCTATGTCATGTCCACAATTTGGCGACTCCGCTGGGGATTAACTGATGCGTGACTTACCATCGGCATCCTCAGGGTGAGACTCGAATAGAAATCGTTTGACTAGTACAATACGCGTTTTAGTTTTATGGTTCATCCATAACCCTATTTTTACCCGGGCCTGGTGACCGACGTCCCACTATACCGTGATGTACTCCAATATGGATATGTCAAAGGTGTTCATAGTCGATTCGTATGGGTTTTGCGGCATGTTCCAAGCTCAACTCGACTTAGGAAGTCTGTCCCGATTCACCGATAGGCTATGCGCACTGGTATAGACCCTTTATAGACCGACCGAGACTTAGTGTAGAGCATACATGGCGTCATTATAATGCTTGCGTGACTATATGCTACTTGGTTTCTAAGGTCGTTTTACAAAAACCGTCAATTTTTCAAAAATACATCTTTTTTCAAAGTATCCAATTTCAAAACCCGGGAAGCATACTGAATTTACGACTTATGATTTTACTCAAAATAGCCTATTTCTAGCCGGTATTCTGCTCATTTCAAAACTCGATTTATGTTCGAACTTTCAAAATTGTGGCCCGATACCCTTTCCAATTTTCAAAAAAATCGGGCCCTCCACCGAGTCTTCTCGGATTTTCCAAAAAAAAAATCCCTTCTCAAAACCTTCCTCTTCTTAGGACTTCCCGTATTTAGCAGTGTCGAGTCGTATCATAAGTCGTCGAAGTCTTTAGCGTCAAAACTCTGTCGATCTTAGATCACGAGTTTCCTCCCTATCCCAGTCCGCCTATTTGACTAAGGCTTGGCCCACCTACGTAGGACATACTCCTACAAGGGAGGGCCCGTTTACACAATCGAGTCCAAAGTCTGGGGAACGTCTCACGTGAACCTTCCTTCGAACAGGACCCGACCCACATTGCCGGATTCTAAGGGAGGCCCACCTTTCACAAGTCACCCGTCTAGGTGTCTTTTCCGAGTCATTTCCTTTTCCGTCTTTCCTTTGCTCGGGATGTACTTTTGTCTGGGCTAGCTTCTGATTACGCGGTGTTCTTACTGACAGGCCACCCGAAACCAGACGCCAAAGCAAGTTGCAAGAATTCTTGGATGAACTGAAAGCCGCGCTGGTTAAGATGGAAACTCAATTGACGGCTATCCGGACCGACCAAACCACCCTTGCCACCCGTTTGAGTGCCGTGGAGCTAATGACTCCCAATGCTGGATCTGAGCCCACCGGGCCCATAGCTGAACTAATCAGCGTTGTTCGCAAGCTCGAAGAGCAAGTCCACTTGTCAACAAGCAACTCGATCCATACTGAAAATGCTCGCTCCTACTCGCCCTTGAATGACGAGATGCCTGCCAACCTCAACCTCACGGGAATAACGATGTTTGAGGGTACTGAAGACCCGGTCCATCACATCCGGGCTTTCAAAGAATTTATGGCTGTCAAGGGGGTGAAATCCACCATGTTCAAACACTTGTTCGCTTCTTCCCTTGAGAAACATCCCAAAGCCTGGTACTACAGGCTGGATTTCAAGAAGTACAAGACTTGGGATGATGTGGCGACTGAATTTGCTCGGAATTATGCTGATAATACCGAGATCCAGACTACGATGCGTACTCTGGAAGTCATGGCCCAAGAGCCCAAAGAAGGGTTCACTAAATATCTTCAAAGATGGAGGGCCGAGAGTGTGAAACTGGTTGATAAGCCCAGCGAGAAAGTCCTAGTGGAGGCCTTCGTTAAGAACCTCCTTCCTTCCTACCGGGTCCGTCTCCGGTATGCCGTCATCCCTAACTTCGCCACCCTAACTGAAATGGGCACAAGGATCGAGGTTGATTTAAGGTTAGAGAGCCTGACTAAGGCCTCTACCAAGGGATATTAAGGGGCCAGTTCATCTGCGAGCAAGCCCACACCTGCAGCGGCAACCCGTAGCATCTTCGATGAGGTTAATCTGCTGGATACCTCATCCAAAAAGAATACTCCAACTCGGGTATTCACGGATATAGGGACCACCTATACCAACGCCTTACAAAGGCTGTCTTCAAAGGGCCTGTTCCAACCCATAGGCCCAACTCCCGAAGTTCCAGTGGAGAAAAGATCCAAGAGCTACAACGTTCAGGCCTATTGCCAATATCATTGAGGTAATGGGCATGACACTGAAAAATGTTGGAAATTGAAGCATCTAATCCAAGATATGATCGAGAGCGGGAAAATACCGTTGCCCGGGGAAGAGACGAGTAACAAAGAAAACCCGTTCTTTGCCCATCACTACTACAAAATCAGTAATTTCTTGACGCTTTAAGTTCGACACTTTTATAAGTGTCTACCCTTCCCTTTATCAAATTTTCTTTCTGTACACTTTAATGTGTCGAGAATTGATTTATTTAATATAATAATATAAACAAATAAAAACCTCTAATAAACGTACTAATAGTAATCCTCAAACAGATTTTGTATCCGCCCTAATAATTATCCCGCTTAGATGAAAAACCCAAATTAAACCTAATCATCCCGCTTAATCCCGCCTAATTATACCAAAAATGAAATCACCAAATTACCGCCCTAATAATCAAATTACACGAAATCCCCAAATTCAACCTAATCATTCGTACTAAATCAACATCAGCGCCTTTGTATCGAGCAACCTAATCATATATGTCCGCTGCTTCCTCCTTCATCAATCCCCTTCAATTTGTGATCTTATCATTCAGATCTGGTTTTCTTAAATCGTTATTTATCTTGCTGATAATCATAATATTTGGCGTCGATGTTATGTTGTGATTCGCAATACGTATATGCTAATATTTATCGCTCTTGATTTCGCGTCACGGTATTGATTTCACGATTATTCATCGTCTCTACTGCCGATTATTGATTTTAGGTACGAATTTAATTTCATGTCTGATATTGATTTCACTTTTGATTTTACCTCGCTATTCTGCTATTGATTATCGGTCACCGTTCTGATTTTAGTTCGCGTCATCGTTCCGATTATCTCGCTGGTCATCACGGTTCTGATATCTTCACCTTATCTTATTTTTCCGATTGCACAGGAAGTGTGTTATATGTATGTCGGCAAGACAGTGTTGTGGTTTGTCTCACATTTTCTCATTTAGAGGCATGATTATCACCACTAATCTTTCTCTAACCTACATGATAGAGACTTATTGTAGATGCAGACTCGAATTTAGTCTCATTTATCATTATATTGACCACAGGCGTCGGTTTTGTGGTCATTATCGAACCAATGAGAGTAGGTGAAAAACAATCTAAATTGAATCTAATCGCCTTTTTAATTAATTAAGTCTATAATTAAAATAGTACTGTATTATTTCAACGATTGGTTTTTATGGAAAAGAATTATTTTAATACTCCGTGCTTTGCAGAACATACTCCGTAATTAAGAAGTTACTTAAAAATTTCGTTAAGATTCAATAAATAATGTCGTTAAAATTGAATAAACAATCCGGCCATTATTTAGCGGTTGTAATGGAGCAGTAGAAGTCAATGGATGCAGCTAACCAGTAGTAGCCAATTTGAGTTTGAAGTCTTTTCAATCGCCATCTCAAACTGAAACTAGTAGTAATAGTGTACTACTCCTATTTCTCCCCTCTTATCAAACGTCTAAGTTTTCCAATATCAAGTGCAACATCAACCATGGTGTGAACTTAGTTACGGTTTTTCTAACTTGTGTCTACGAGCTCATCTTAAAGTTACCTGACTGACTGCAGAATTTGAATTATTTTTCCGTCTCGTCTCGGTCATTTGCTTACTGTATGTATCAGGCAAGCTCAGTGAAGTCCAAACTGCAGCTCTACTCTACTGCAGGAAGTTCATGTTCTTGGCGTGTTCGTATTGCTCTTCATCTCAAAGGTCCCCTTTTTTTCTGATTATATCTTAATTGCTCTTAATTTTTCTGGGTTTTCAGTTTTATATGGAATTTTACTTGACAATTACTGTTTGGGGAAAATTTCAGGGCTGGAATTTGAGTACAAACACGTAAATTTGCTCAAAGGAGAACATTCTACTCCTGGTCAGTATTTCATTTTTTTCAACTTCTTTTTGTGTTATTTAATTCTTGCTTTGAGGGTTGGGGTTGAATGCTTGATATTTAGGTTTTGCTTCATCTATTGTTCATAATTCTTGTTTATGATGAGAATATCCGTCGCAAATTGTAACCCATGTGGATAGATAATGACAAATCATTTCTGAGTTGTGACCGATATACTGTCACAAGGGACTGGCTGTTTTTTGTTTATGCTTCAACTAAAACAACTAGATGAGTTTCGAGAACAATAAACTATAGAGTATAGACTAGAGCCTTTAATCTAGGAATGTTTGGATTCGGTTAAATTGAATCATTATTTAAAGCCGTAAAAAAGACTGGCAAAATCATAAGATGAAGGAGCGAATTGGAAATTTGAGGAAAAGAAGATGATCTATTGTTTTGCTTCAAATAATAATAAAAAACCGTTTTAAACTTAATGAATGAGGTGTCTGGTGGGCATCGGTCTGTTTAAGGTGTTGATCTTATGTCCTACTCGCATTGGTTCACTTGTTTTTTTTGTTAATTAACAGAGTTTCTGAAACTAAACCATCTCGGCTATGTGCCGGTGTTGGTGGATGAGGATGTTATTGCAGATTCCTTTGCAATAGTAATGGTCAGTTACCTGCTTTATTGTTTTTTCTTGATTTCACTATTATAAAGAGTTCGACAACTCTTGTCGTAAGCTCTTAGTCGCCCAAGATATTGGTGACAGCATCCGTTTTTATGTTGTACAGTATCTGGAAGGCAAGTATCCTGAAAACCCATTGTTGCCTCAGGATCTTAAGAAAAGAGCACTCAATTACCAGGTATACTTGGTGTAAACACCAGGGTCTTACTGTTTGGGTAAAAATCTGCAAAGATTGTGTTATCTAGTATCAACTTTGGATGCGTATCAGGTTTAAATGCAGTTTAACAAATGAAAATATAGAACACAGACACAGCAATTTATACGTGGAAAACCCTTGTAAATAAGAGTAAGAAATCATGCATCAAGCCACTAAGTCAGGAATGGGGTTTCACTAATTTCATAATTGGTTAGTGATTGTTTGATTGTTTCATAATTTAAATCAGAATGGAGTTCATATATTACTACGGAGTATAATATTATGATAATATTGAATTATAGTATATGTTTGGCCAGAACCACATTCATTCTTTATGTGCACTGCACTTTTACGTGGTTCTGGGTTTTTGATTTGGGGTTTTTGATTCTGGGTTTTACTTGTTCACTAATTATAGTGTTATACGATCTCAAAATACGTATTGTGAAACTGTCTCACGTAAGAGCTCTTAATGATGATTGCCTGATTTGTATGTCGTGAAAATGAATTGTTTCGATTTTGGAATTTTGATTATTGACTTTTTTCCCTTGGTTTTCATTTGGGGGTTTTGATTCACAAGTTTTACCGATTTGTATAATCGTGAAATTGTCTAGTTTTGATTCAAAGTTCCCGCCTTCTCTTGCTATATCATATTAGTATGTGTCGTATTATGAAACCGTCTTACATAAGAGATCGTATTGCTGATTTTGTATGTGGTGAAAATGAATTATTTCTGTTTTTGGAATTTTGAATCTCGGGTTTTTTCCTTGGTTTTCATTTGGGTGTTTTGATTCTCAAGATTTACGGGTTTGTATATCGTGAAAATGTTGTGTTTTGATTCAAAATTTCCGCCTTCTCTTGTTACATTGTATCAGTATTTGTCATAGATGAATCACTTTCTTTAGCTAGATATTCGAGTTACTCTTCAACTATGCATGATATCTTTGATTGCTGTTACATTTTCACAATATCGGCAAGATGTCTGTTTTGATTCAAAGTTCATGCCTTCTGTTGCTATATCGTGATCAGTATTTATCGTAGCTGAATTACTTTCTTTAGCTAAGATATTTGAGTTACTCTACTGTTACATTTCACGATATCTTCGGATTGCTAAAACTATGCATATGAAATTATTATTTGGTGCATTTTGAGCTGGTAAAACTGTTCTGATTCCACGTACATACTTCTGATTTTCGACTCAGTTCCTCATGAAATCTACGACTATTTAGTACAGCTCAAATTGGTTTTTGGACGATTTTAGTGTATCTGGTACGTATACCCAGTATTAGTTTTATTCACAAATTCTTGTTTTAAGATAACACATATATATTTTATCATCATTCTTGTTTTTTTAATTAATCGACTTGTTCATGATTTTTCTTCTGTGACTATTATTGTTTGGGTTATAAATGTGTCACTACTACAAAAAATGCAAAAGAAATCGGTTAATAATGGCATAAGAAACCGGTTCGTACCGGTTCATAAGAAATCATTTGAGGGAGGTGGTCTGTTTGGTGAAATTAAGACACTTATTATTAACAAAAATCGGTCTCTTTGATATATACTTAAAAGACTAGATGATACCTATAACCGGTCTCTTTGATATATACTTAAAAGACTAGATGATACCTACAACCGATCTCTTTCCAAAGTGCTAGGAGACCATCATTACAAAGAAACCGGTCTCTTTGATCTTAGCTTAGAAACTTGTTAATAACCCTAACCGATCTTAGCTTAATAACACAGTTATGCTCAATGTGGAAAAGAGGCACGAGCAGCACATAACCATGTCCATACAACTGGGTCAACAAGCTATGCTAATATACGAGCTAATATAGTTGGGTGTGTATAATACCTAATGTGCTATAACTAATTTAAGTTTTGACAATGAACAGGAAGAGAAGAATAAGAGAGACCCGAGTGAATTGGAGATATTTAAGCAAACTCATACGAGGAAAGATGAAACCTTTGTGAAAGACACACTAACAGAGGAATTTCTGGTAAGCTTATACTTATAAACTTCTACCACCCAATTGCTTTTCATTTTTCTATTTCTTTTTTTAAAGGTTAGAAGTATATCTGTTAAATAATTTTTTGTTCAGATTGATGCAGATATTAATGTTGACACTCAAACTATGTTGTATCCTAAAAAGTCTCAACTAGAAATTGAGAATGATGTTTTTAACAAGCTAATGTTTGGGGAGGAGGTCCCTGAACGTCCCTTGGCTTACGGATTTGGTGTGAATCAAACTGATATATATGGGGTGCGTAGTATCTTAAGAAAAGAGAGATTTAGGTGCATTGAAAAAGATACTTCAGCTTTTCGAGATGTGCAAAAGGTTGTGGATAAGTTAACAGAGGAGAATAAGGGAATGCCGAAGAAAAATGAAAAACTACAATTGAAGTATGCTGAGACTAATTCGTTACTGAAAAAAATTTGAATGTAATGAGTAGTGGGGGAACATCAGATGAGATTGCAAATATGGCAAAGACAATCTTGCACAGCATTGCTGATCCCGAGGTAATTTATTTCTCTAATATGGATTTATATTTTCTACCAATTTATGGTTCATTATATGGTCTATTCAGTTTTCCTTATTATATTTTTTTTACCACTACAGGACAATGTACAACACAAAAGGGGAGATGATGATGGAATTGATGGATGACAAAATCGACTCACATGGACATTAAATTCAATGTTTTTTCGGATAAAAACAGGTACCTTTTAAAATAATACTGTAGTTTTTTACTATTTTTTTTATTTTACTTTGGAATGCGAAATATATGATTGGATGGAGATTATTCTAGGTATTCGTCGTATGAAGCTCTATTTATTGATTGCGAAATATATATATATGATTTGACATTATTCTAATTAAGTGTTTGTTTTCTGAATGACCAACTCGATCTTTGTGTATATGGATATCAATTCAGTAAATGTGGAGTCGCGCTTTTTAGACAACATAAATATGTAATCGCAAGCAGTATTCAGTTGTTGGAAATATATAATTATTATTTTATTCTTTATGAAAAGATTCTCGACGCTTTTACAATATTAAAGTGTCGATAACTAAATTTTATATTATTATTGCTTGACACTTTAAGTAGTAGAAAGTCTCCCGCTTTGAACAAAAATTGGCCGGGAAAAAAAATCGCGACATAGAAAAGCGTCGAGGTTGCATATTTTAGTGTACCATGTAGTGACGCAAAAAAGCGTCTTAAATAAAATATTCAACGTTTTAATGCGTCGAGAATGGCGACATAAAAATGCGTCGAGAATTCCCGACGCCCAAAATCTCCACGCTTTCTAGAAGCGTCGAGAATTAAATTTGCGACACTTTAAAACGTCGAGAACCCACCTTTAAAGCGTCAAGAAACCAAGGATTTTGTAGTAGTGCATGCTATATTCACTGGCGAGGTAATCGATTGTTCACACCTTATCTCCCCTTTTATCCCACAAATTAACGGGATATGGTTCAATGACGAAGACGATGTCTACCTGGCCAAAGGGGAAGCTGTCCCCATCACCATTGAAGAGGTACGGAAAGCTAAGTCTAAGGCCTTAGCCACCAACCACCTCCCCACTGCCGGGCATCCCACCCCAACAACCGTCACTGAACCTGCCAGGACGGAGCCTACCCTCGAGGAACCAAACAACGACAAGGCCTTGGTCCAGCAATTAAAGAGGGTTCGAGCTGATCTAACCATATGGCAACTTCTGGTTAACTCGCAAGCACATCGGGAAGCACTGACCAAGGCTCTCGATGAGATCAAAGTCGACTCACAGGTTACCCCCGCTGAAATGGTAGCCACTATCATGCTCTATCTCAAGGGCAAGCCAAAAGAAGAAGGCCCGCTTATCACCTTCTCCGAGTCCGACCTTCCACCATTCGGGCCAACCATAACTTGGCCCTATACATCACGGTCATTTGCCGAGGGAAGTACCTCTCAATGATCCTAATCGACGATGGGTCCGCTGTGAATGTCCTTCCTCTAAGGACCGCAAAAGCTCTCGGCATCACCGAGGCCGACTACCTTCTGACCGCACAGACTATCCAGGCTTTCGAGGGAAGCCCAAAACCGGTGGTTGGGGCCGTCAAACTGACAATCATAACGGGCCCAATCGAGAAGGAACTGGAGTTTCAGGTGATTGATGTCACCTCGTCCTTTAACTTGCTGCTCGGAAGGCCTTAAATCCATACGGTCAAGGCCGTGTCCTCTACCCTCCATAGAAAGGTCAAGATGCCACTTCAAGACGGTGTCATCACACTGGAGGCAACCCCCATTACCGTAGCAAGCTGCAACGCTACGGGCCGGGGCCGACCCACCAGGATTTGATTTCGTGGGAATGATCGAAGAGGAATATCTCTTCAGGCCTTACTTCACTACTAGCATCGATACGATGCTACAGAACTTGGGCTACTTACCGGGGGATACCTCGAGACCATATCTTCCAGCCGGGAAGATCATCGAGGTCCTAAACAACGGCGAATCACGATTTGGCTTGGGGTATGCTGTAACCCCGGAAAACGTGGTCCGGGCCGGTATTTAAAGGGCCACCAACATCATCAAGGGCACCTACTTGGGCCCTTACAGCCAAAAGCTAACCGATTACTTCGTTACACCAGTTTTCAGGGCTATTCAAGTGGGGCTATAACAGCCCACTATCACATATCCCGAGATCAAAACGGCTCGGGAATGCAATTTCATCCCCGATGATATATTCACCCTCGTTCATGCCGAATCCAAGGAAGGTGAAAATAACTTTGAGCCTGTGCTGGGGCTCCTATTCGGAGAAGACAAGGCCATCCCTGCTCCAAAAGAAGATCTGGTCAACCTGATCCTTCGCAGCAATCGGTTTGACCCAACCAAGCTGATCTCCGAAGTTGGTGCAGACACCGGGAAAAGGGCCTGGAGGAAGACCATCAAGTGGACCGACAGCCAAGGACGAGTCTACAAGCTGACCACCGGCGAGGGAGATATCCCGGATACTGAGTCCGAGTCCGAGACTGAGTCTGAGTCTGAGTCGGAGTCTGAGTCCAAGTCTATAGGGTCCAGTGCTAGAGTCGAGTCTGTAACCCCTCTTCCTTTAGCCACTTCCACTGGAGTCTCGGGGCCTGTCCCGAGAGCACACCCTATCCCGCCACTGACCAACAATCAGATGGCCGCTCTTTTCGAGCTGTTTTCCAAATTTACTATTAATAATAACGAAAACCGTTCCGCTTACGACTTGTTTTATTTCCAAAATTCCTTCACTTTCAAAAATTTTATATGCAACGACATTGAGAAACCCGACGAACAGGTACCTCTGCCGCCGCATATGATCGAGCAACTCGAACAAAGGGAGTCCCGAAATCCAGTAATTGAGGAAACCGAGTCCATTAACGTGGGAACCACTTTAGAGCCCCAGATGCTTAAGTTGGGTTCATCCTTAGATCCCGAGGAGAGAAAACAATTCACGGACCTCCTCGAGGAATTCAAGGATGTCTTCGCATGGTCCTACAAGGACATGCCGGGGATAGATCGGGAAATAGCTGAACACCATATACCCATCAAAGATGGGTGTAAACCGGTAAAACAGAAGCTCCGAAGAATGAGGCCCGAATGGTCTCTTAAAGTCAAAGAAGAAGTTGACAAGCAATTCAAAGCGGGCTTTATACAAGTGTCTGAATATCCAGACTGTGTTGCAAACAACGTGCCGGTACCAAAGAAGCACTGCAAGGTTCGGGTATGTATAGACTTCCGGGACCTTAATAAGGCCAGTCCCAAAGACGATTTTCCGTTACCGCACATCGACATACTTTGTGGATAACACGGCCGATCATGCCCTCCTTTCATTCATGGATGGGTATGTCGGATACAATCAGATCAAAATGGCAGAAGAAGACATGAGTAAGACCACCTTCATTACACCTTGGGGTACTTACTGTTACACCGTTATGCCATTTGGGCACATCAATGCCGGGGCTACTTATCAAAGAACTGCCACAACTCTTTTACATGACATGATGCATAAGGAAGTGGAGGTTTATGTGGACAACTTGATTGTTAAGTCCAAAGACCGAAGTGGGCACATTGCGGCCCTAAGAAAATTCTTTACCCGACTACGCAAATACAACATGAGGCTAAATCATCAAAAATGCAGTTTTGGGGTAACATCAGGCAAAATACTGGGCCATATCGTTAGCCAACGCGGCATCGAGGTCGACCCAGCTAAAATCAAGGCCATCACCGAGATGCAACCACCCGAAACCGAAAAAGAAATAAAGGGGTTTCTCGGGAAAGTCCAATACATTAGCCGGTTTATTTGAAAGTTATCCATGGTATGTGAACCTATTTTCAAGAAACTAAAGATAGGAGAACGAACACTATGGGACGATAAATGTCAAGCGGCTTTCGATAAAATCAAGAAGATTCTGTCTGCGCCGCCAGTATTAATGCCACCTCAACCCGATTTGCCTTTGTCGTTATACCTAACAACGACCGAGACAGCCATGGGGGCTATGCTGGCCCAGACACTCGATTCAGAAGAACGGGCTATTTACTACATCAGTAAAAAGTTCCTGGAATACGAGTGCAAGTATACAATGCTCAAGAAAATGTGCCTAGCTTTGGTTTGGGCCACTAAAAAGCTCCGACATTATATGCTCAGGAACGAGGTACATGTATTATCCAAAATGGATCCTCTCAAGTACCTATTCGAAAAGCCCATCCTCAACGGCAGGATGTCCACTTGGACTTTAATGTTAGCAGAGTTCGACCTCAAGTTCGTACCATTAAATAAAAGCCATCAAAGGCCGGGTAGTAGCCGAGTTCCTCGCCGATAGTCCGATATCTGAAGAGGGGCACACCGATACTTGGGCTTTTCCAGATGAAGACATATTCCATACTGACACCGAAACATGGGATTTGTATTTTGATGGGGCGTCCAACTTCCGAGGATTTGGGGTCGGGATCCTGTTAATCTCGCCACAAGGGGAACACACCCCTTTATCCATTAAACTGAACTTTGACGTGACTAACAACGCAGCCGAGTATGAAGCATGCATTCACGGGTTGCAAGCCGCCACTGATTTAGGAGTAACGAACCTCCAGGTCCACGGTGACTCATCCCTAGTCATCAATCAAGCTCTCCAAAAATGGAAAACTCGGAATGCCAATCTCGTGGCTTACCAAGCGCGAGTAAGGGTTCTCGAGAAGCAATTCCAAAAGGTAGAATATATCTATCTACCCCGAGAAGAAAATCAATTTGCAGATGCACTCTCCAAATTAGCATCCTTACTAAACATCCTGGAACATCTAACCAGCATGCCAATCTGCGTTGAAAGACTGTCCGAGCCGGCCTATATCCACGCCATCCAAGATATTGATATAACTGATCCGGAACCTTGGTATCAGGCTGTCCTAACCTACTTGACGACGGGAGAATATCCCCCGGGAACTGAAAACCGGGCCAAGAAAGCCTTGCGAAGATTGGCAACCCAATTTGTTCATACGGACGACGGACAATTATACAAGAAGACAACACAGGGGGCTCTCCTCCCGTGTATCGATAAAGTACAGGCCGAGAAGGTTATGTCCGAGGTACACGATGGTGAAAATGGTCCGCATATGAACGCCCACATGCTGGCCCGAAAAATCATGAGGCTCGGATATTATTGGAATAGCATGGAAACTGACTGTCAATTATATGTCAAACACTGCCATAATTGTCAGATTTTTGCTAATGTACAACATATGCCATCTGCTAATGTACAACATATGCCATCTTCCCTATTATATACCATGACATTGCCATGGCCATTCTCAACATGGGGAATTGATATAATTAGAAAGGTGAATCCTTCCGGAACAGGAGGTCACTGTTTCATCTTGGTGGCTATCGACTATTTCACCAAATGGGTCGAAGCCAAGTCATACCGGATCTTGAATGCCATGCATGTTGCCAAATTCATCCAAAACAAGATCATATGCCGATACGGGATTCCGCACGAGTTCATCAGTGATCACGGGACCCATTTCCAAGCTGAAACCGCTGCGTTGCTAGCGAAGTATAAAATACAAAGGCATACATCTTCACCTTATCGGCCCCAGACAAATGGAGCAGTAGAAGCAGCTAATAAAACGATTGTCACCATACTTAAAAAGATGGCTGAGAATTACCGGGACTGGCCCGATAAAATACCTTTTGCCCTTTGGGGGTATCGGACGTCAATTCGCACCGCAACCGGAGCAACTCCATACTATTTGACATATGGAATGGAGGCGGTCCAACCGGTTGAGATAGAAATGCCATCCCTCGGGATTCTACTTGAGAGCAAAGTGCCGGAAGCAGATTGGGTACAAGCCCGATATGATTCGCTAGTTCTTTTGGACGAACGGCGGTCCTGGGCCCTCAACAATATCCAAATATATCAAAAGAGCATCCAACGGGCTTTCAACAAAAGGGTTAGGCCCAAACATATCAAAGAAGGAGATCTGGTCCTAAAATCGGTTCGCGCAATACTACCAGTCGACCCACGAGGAAAATTCAAACCCAATTGGGCTAGGCCGTATTTAGTAAAGAAGGTCCTATCAGGAGGAGCAGTGATGCTGACAGACTTGGACGAGAATGAATTCGTCAACCCAACCAACTTGGCCCAGTTGAAGCGCTACTACCCATAAACCCTATCTCAATGTCATTTGCAAAATTTAATAAAAAGTTACCTTTTTATAAATTTTCAAAAATTATAAGCAAGTCAATGAGCTAGGATTATTCATCCTACTGTCGCACATCTTGAACTAATAGTCTTGATGTATTTCGAAAATTGTAAAAAATCTATGTTTGAACTACGTTTGGTTTGATTCCGCTAATTGTGGATACGTAGGCAACCCCTCAAAAGGGTAGAACCACTGCAATAAACGAAAAGACGGAAACAGTATTCACTAATATGCCTTTTATTAAAAACCCGATAAACTCGGGAATTCCAAAATTACACCACACACACGCAAAAAAAAAGGAAAAACACACCACAAAAATAATAATAATACTTAAATAATAAAATTAAGGAGACTAGTGGTCATGCATTTTGCTTTTTCCTTTATCCTTCGGGTCGCGTGGAGCCCGATGTCGCCGGGGCGGAGGCGAGCGTTCCCGAATCATGAGGGGAACCTCCTTAGCTCGAACCCGTTTCTTCGACATCGTGTCTTCTGCCATTGTCACCGGTCCAAGTCGAGCCCGTACGTGCTCGGGTAATCTGTCTTGCGGACCGAGTCGGTCCTGAACCGCCAATCTTGGGCCAAGTCTTCTTTCTAAGTCAGTTTGGGGACTCACCTTCCCCCGCGCACCTCTAGCACTAGACCCTTCACCTTGAGTCCTAGTCTTCTTTTTCTGACCTGACATTAGACGGACCAAAGTAGCCGGAGTGTCGCCCTCGTCAAAGAAGTCTTGATTGTCTTTAACTTGCTCCCTCCGTAGCAGGTCAAAAGCTTCATCAACCTTCAAAGCATCTCGGGCCTTCGCAGAATCAGCTTTAGTCCACTTCACATAAGAATCCGATACCCAAATTGAGTGAAGAGATTTGGGAATGGGCCAAGTGTGCCGAGTGTACCATCTTTGCATCCAAGTATCGCACATCACGTCCGTCAGTTGGGTAGATTCACTCACAACTGCTTCAACTTCTGGGATTCTTTGGGTCCAACCATACTGCCTTAGTATGCGGTCCGGGCGGAGATGAATCGTTTGCCTAAAAGACAGGATTACTTGATAGAGAGCTTTATCCCTCGGGGCCAAGCCCGTCCAAACATAAATGGGCCACCATGGCAATACCCATCTAATCAACGGACCACTATGGAATGATAACACCTCGTCCCAATATTTCTGAGTAATCTGGCGAGAAAAATCAATAGCCCGTCTCCTTGTCATCACCTGATTATGACGGATTTGCTCGAATCAAGGGGAGGATCTATGACTGATAGCCTCTCGAATAACCAAATCTGAAAAAGAAACAAGAAATATGAGTTCTCGGGACAAAATAGACGTCCGCCTGAGGGCACTCGATCGAGTGCCCGGGGGTCACTCGACCGAGTGGCACCTCTGAAACCGGATAGAGGGCTTTTTACAAAGGCACTCGATCGAGTGCCAGGGTGACTCGATCGAGTGCCCACTGCAGCAGGAAAATCGCGAAAAAAAATCAAAAAATCGGAAAATTGAGAAATTGAGAAAAATCAGAAATACCTGCAATAAACGGGTACTTCCAGTCAGACGAACCGATGAATCCCTTTTGCGATTATCTAAGTCCTGGATAATTTCACCCTTAATCAGCCAAGCCGGACTGTGCTCCGTCTCCATCAGATCAACCACGGTTAAAAGACGAGCGTTACCCATGCACGACAACAAGTCCATGTGACCTTCAAAGGCATAAACATGGAGCATACAAAAGGAGAAAGCCCTACGGCTGTGAACCGGTCTGACCCGGACATCATAAGGGTTCAAAAATTTCTCGGCCAAGTCGATCAAAGAAATACTATCATCCTCCATCGTGCGAGATACTTCATTATGAGAAAGTCTTAAAAATTCATGTAGGTTTCTTCTTGGGTCCTGGACGGAAAACGGGACTGCAGGACGAAGTATGGGATTCCATCCTCCCACAACAGCAATCTCCTCGGGTAAAGGACAAATTTTGCCTCGAGGAAAGGCAAAGACATGATATGTATCGTCCCAATAGGACAAACATGCATCGAAAAAGTAGCGATCCACTTGCATCTGACGGAAAGTATACAGCTGAGTAACACCTGTCTGGTTCAAAGCTACCCTATCGGTGCCCCTAAAGTGGCGGGACCATTTTTGCAACATGGCGGTCAGGCGCTCAATCCCCATGACTAAATTTCTTGAAAAGAATAAGGAACTTTCTTTGTGAGAAAAAAGAATTGTGAGGAAGTTGTGAAAAAATTAAGACAATGGAGGGGTATTTATAGCATCAAGCCCTACAACCTTCTTTCCATATCTTCTTTATACAAAGTTTCTTAATTTAATTGGGTTTACACATACAGGCCTAGTCTCAGATTCCCCAATCTTAGCCCAGGAATTAGTCTTTCCGAGTATTCCTAATTTTTCAAAAAATTTCAAAAATTGCAAAAATTGCAAAAATTCAAAAATTCAAATTTTTATTCCCCAGCACGAGTCATATTTTTACCTACGTGTTGCATGCAAAAGTTTATGTAACTGATACAGGTACGACTCAAGGCTTCGGAGACAAGCCTGCACAACTCATATATTTCCTCAGCGGAAAGTCCGAGGCGGCATTTTCCCCGGAATAGCACGGGATGGGCCCATATATAGGCGCACCCAGGACTTATACGACTAGTCCAATTCCCCACGGAGTTATCATCATCTACTCAGGTATGATTTCTATCTTATGGATGGCGAGCCCTTCACGCAAGTCTAACGGACTATAAACGACCCAACCGGAAGTCTACCAGGTCTTAATCCTCGATTGGACTGGTAGCTACTCTGACTTTCGCCTTGTCCAAGCCTCAGTCAGAGTGGGGGCTCTGTAGACACCCACATTTGGCTGCTAGGTGTCTACAGCAGTTTCCAAAAAATACCCGATAATGATCGGACGCAAACGTGTTCCTACGCGCTCGAATATGGGCTCGAAACCATTAGTTTCTGGCTTGGATTTTTTACGGAGTACAAATCTCACAAAACTAACCTCAAATTCAGGCCCAGCGGGTCGTTTCCAATCAAATAAGACTAATTTGGGTCAAAACCGACACCGGAAATAAAACCGACTTTTAGCGATTGGGTCAAACCCCGGTCAAAGCCGTTCCGAGACACAAAAAATAGTCACTCAAACATCAAAAGTCCAACCCAGATACAAGGCCCACAAAAACACCCAACTCAAGGTCCATAAAAACCGGACCCTTGCCCTTCAGCTGACCCACTCGATCGAGTGTCAGCCCACTCGATCGAGTGGGCCCTCAAACAGGCCCGACTGCTGTTTCTTGGGCCACTCGACCGAGTCAGCAGGTTACTTGGTCTAGTAACCCTAGATGGGGAAGGGGAGCTTTGCCTATATATACACCCCTTTTGCATACAATTAACCATCTTTTTTCACCCTTTACAACCCTAATCATTCATCTTCAACTTACAACCTCAAACCCTAGCAACTTAAAAACCCTAAACCACCATAACTTAACCTACGTAAACCTTGATACTCCCGTGCAAGCCACAATCAAGTGAGTCACATCCGAGACAAGAAACATGTAGGTTGAGGGTGCACAATCCCGATTTCTCCTTTCTCTTTCTCTCTTCTTCTCGCGTCGTCCGTCTTGTCGTCGTCGTCTTTTTTTTTTCATTTTTTTATTTTTTGTCGTCGCGTCTCTAATATCGATAATATTACTAGTCTAAAAGCATTAAAATACACGCTAATTCGTGTCGAGCGGGAGTGATGACGGGATAAGGAAATTTGAATATACAAGGGTGCTTCACCCAACGTTGCCGATCGCTTATCCCGACACCCGAACGCTTGATTGTTGAAGCGAGTCAACATCAACAAAAAATCGTCTCTTTTTATTCTCGTTGTATCGTAATCATCATTCATCGCATATTCATCATTCTTCAAAAACTCTCTTTTTCTCTATGAGTCAAAACCCGTTGATGCGGATCCGACATCATGCAATCCGCAAGGATTTATTACGATGTCGGGATGCGGAGGGTGTCAAGTCGAGTCCTTATTTCGTTCAAACAAATATAAAGCATTAATTTATTAGATTCGATACCAACTCAATAGTTGGATATTGAATCTAAGCGATTTAGTCAATAAACCTAACTAGCACGATTTTCGTTGATGCTAAAATAGTTGTCATCTAATTCAACAAGAATTAATTACGACACTATAAACGCGGAGAAAATCTATTTCGTTCTAGTTCGATTTAAATGACTCACAAAATCATTTTTAAAACTTTACTCCAAGTATTCGGTAATGGTCCAATAATCAAGCACCGCTTACAATGAGTAACGAAAAGTCGGGATCGGGAACAGTCCGACACGCGAGTCGCACTAGCCTCATGCGAGTCACGTGGCTGCGTGAGTCGTGCCCTTCTCACGCGGGTCGCGCGATTCCCCGAAAACCGTGACACAAAATAAATTATTTCATATTAATTCAATTAAACAACTATTTTTCTAACATCTTTTTCCTAAAGTACAGTCTAAATATTCAATATCGATCTCATAATCGAGCATAGAATATGGCGAGTATCAATAGATTAAGGTCGAATATAAATCCCGTTGTATTTCTACGCGACCTAACGAATCGTTGATTTTCAAACACAAAAGCAATTCTCAAAAGCAAAATCGAAACGAACCCTAGTTCGTACAGGGGTCACTCGACTGAGTGTCATAGGCCACTCGATCGAGTGACATCCAAAAATTGAGACAGAATGGTTTTTTGAGGACCACTCGGTCGAGTCTCGCAATGACTCGATCGAGCGGCGACCTACTCGGTCGAGTCTCTTCGTGACTTGGTCGAGTAACACCTCAAGTTTCCGGTAGAATCCATTTCCGAGGCACACTCGGTCGAGTCTTTCAATGACTCGATCGAGTGTCCTCCCATCACGTCACAACGTGAGCCCTAAACATATTTCGAGTCTTGTAAAATATTTTCATGACTTCGGTCAACATGTGTCAAGTCAACCACGTGTAAAACCACTTTCTAAAATCATGCATAGTTCATTTACGTCATTCCATATTAGTTGTAAACCGTTATTATCGTTACTAACACATTTATTTCTTTTTTTGGCTTTTTATTTCCGTTGTTTATTTTATTGTACTAAAATGAACTCACATGCTAAATATAACTTTGACGTTAGTATTAGATTCATTAAATTGACTTAGCAACCCAGTCAAATTCTCGCATGTTTAGGCAAAACAATGTTTGCATATCATTTCATAGTTCTACTAACGCGCGTATTCGAAAGTCAAATGGTATCTTAGTAGAGGCCGCTAATGTGCGGGCGGGGTTAGGTGTTCTTTGTGAACTTCCCAACATGTACCCTCACCCCTTACTCAGAACCTCGGTTTCCGGATGCCCGAAACCGTTGGCGCACGAGAGTCATTCAATACACGTCCCGGGTTTTGAAATGGGTAGAATATCGGCTAGAAATAGGCTATTTTGAGTGAAATCATAAGTCCTAAATTCGGTATACGTCCCGGATTTGGAAATGGGTAGAATACCGGCTAGAAATAGGATATTTTGAGTAAAATCATAAGTCCTAAATTCGGTATGCTTCCCGGGTTTTGAAATTGGATATCTTGAAAAAAGATGTATTTTTTTTTAAATGTTGACGGTTTTTGAAAACGACATAGAAACCAAGCAGCACGTAGTCAGGCAAGCATTATAACGACGCCATGTATGATTTACACTAAGTCTCGGTCGGTCTAGAAAGGGTCTATACCAGTGCACATAGTCTAGACGTTAATCGGGACGGACTCTCTAAGTCGAGTTGAGCTTAGAACATACCGCGAAACCCATTCGAATCGACTATGGACACCTTTGACATATCCATATTGGAATACATCAGGGTATAGTAGGACGTCGGTTTAGACACCCGCATTTTGACTGCCAGGTGTCTATAGCAGTTTCCAAATAACACCCGATGATGATCGGACGCTAACGTGTTTCTACGCGCTCGGATGTGGGCTTAAAACCATTAGTTGCTGGCTTAAGCACTCACTGAGTACAAATCTCGCAAAACTGACCTCAAATCCAGGCCCAGTGGGTCGTTTCCAGTCAAACAAGACTAATTTGGGTTAAAACCGACACCGGAAATAAAACCGACTTTTAGCGATTGGGTCAACCCCGGTCAAATTCGTTTCCGAGACACACCAAAAACAGCCACATAAACATCATAAACTCAGCCCAAATACAAAACCCATCTCGAGGTACAAAACATTGGACCCGCGCGACCCAGCTGACCCACTCGATCGAGTGCTCAGCCCACTTGATCGTGTGGGCCCTTATTCGAGCCCGGCTACTGACGTTTGGGCCACTCGACCGAGTAGCCCCTTGACTCGGTCGAGTAACCCTAGCCGGGGGTGCATAGCCTAGCCTATATAAACACCCCCATGCACAAACTTTTGAACAACTTTTCATCATCTAAAAACCCTAATCAAAACCCAAAGCCTTAATTCAACCCCATACTACGTACATCCAATCCCTAACCCTAGCGTTTAGGAATCCAAACCCTAACCACCATAACTTAGCCTACATCTCGATACTCCTGTGCAAGCCACAACTACGAGTCCCGTCCGAGAACAAGAACATGTAGGTTGAGGGTGCCAAATCCCTTTCTTCTCTTTTCTTCTTTCTCTTTCTCTTTCGCGTCGTCCGTCGTCCCATGTCACGTTTTTTTTATTGTTTTTTTAACTTAATTATCGCGTTTATAATATTGTTAATATCACTAGTATTAAAAAACACTAAAATACTTGTGAATTTGTGTCGAGTGTGAGTGATGGTGGGATAAGGAAACCCGAATATACAAGAGTATTGCACTCAGCGTTGCCGGTCGCTTATCCCATCACCCCGATCACTTGATTATTGAAACAAGTCAACCTAAATAATTTTTTTATTTCGTTCGCATCATCATTCAATCG
Source organism: Agrostemma githago (assembly GCA_958450325.1). NCBI lineage: Eukaryota > Viridiplantae > Streptophyta > Magnoliopsida > Caryophyllales > Caryophyllaceae > Agrostemma > Agrostemma githago. Next base: position 37,514,908 of record OY288241.1, on the reverse strand, counting down.
CATATTCCATCGATTTCCTAAAAACTACTTTCAAAACATACTTTTTTAATAAGGGTCGAAACCCGTTGATGCGGATCCGACATCAAACAATTCCCAAGAATTAATTATGATGTCAGGATGCGGAGGGAATCAAGTCGAGTTTTTTTAATTCAAGTATCGATTTATTAGATTCGATACCAATTCCGTAATTGGATGTCGAATCTAATGATTTAGTCAAATAAATTGATTAACACGATTTTCGTTGTTGCAAATATAGATGTCTTCTAATTCGATTGAATTAATTACGACATCAATAAACGCGGAGAAAATTTATATCGTGCTAGTTAACTTAAAACGACTTATAGCAACCTTTTTATCCTGCTCTAATATCCGATGTCGATTCAATAATCGCACGTTGGATATGACGAGTATCATACACACGAATCGAGCACAAATTAATCAATATTTATGTCCGGTTCGACAAAGTCATCGAATTAGAAAAATCAAAAGCGATTCTAAAATTAATAATAAAAATCGCGAGCGAACCCTAGTTCGTACAGGGGGCACTCGATCGAGTGTCTAGCCCACTCGGTCGAGTGGCACACCAAAAACGAGACAGAATGTTTTCCGACCTCCACTCGGTCGAGTCTCGCAATGACTCGATCGAGCGGCAGTGTACTCGGCCGAGTTCGTCAATAACTCGATCGAGTAGGGTCTAAAACACGAGACAAAGCCTTTCCCGAGGACCACTCGGTCGAGTCCTGCAATGACTCGATCGAGTGGCCTTATCACGACAATACCGTGAGTCTCATATCCCTTTTCTAGTCTCATCACTGTTTTTTTACGACTCAAGTCGACACGTGTCTAATCAATCACGTGAAACATCACTTTTCAAAATCATGATACATCTTATTTACATTATTTCACTTCATTCCATATTGCATCATTCTACAAACCGTTACTAACCGTTTGTTCTTTTGTCGATTCGCTTTTTGTTTATTTTATCGTACTAAAATGAACCTTCGCATGCTAAATTTAACTTGGACGTTAGAATTAGTTGCATTAAATCGACATAGAAACCCTTTCAATTTTATGCATGTTTAGGGAAAATAATGTTTGCATATCATTTTCCCGTTCAACTAACACGCGTATTAGAAAGTCATTCGATATCCTAGTAGAGGCCGCTAATCTGCGGGCGGGGTTGGGTGTCCTTAGTGGGCTTCCCAACACGTACCCTCACCCCTTACTCATAACCTCGGTTTCCGGATGCCCGAAACCGTTGGCGCACGAGAGTCATTCAATACACGATAACCGGTAGTGACGGTATCGGTATCGTAATGCAAAGGGACGAGCCCAATAAACTCTGACATCGTAAATGAGCCGTATTTTGTACCCGGCCCACTACGACATAGAGTGGGTTCGAATGGGCCCGAACTCCCACAAAGTTCGGTGGCGACTCCACCTCGATTTAAATTTCAATTCGATCCATTCTCATATGGAGATTCATTCGCCTCCCCAAACCCGCGCGTGGCCACGTCGGGGTGGACATATGTCATGTCCACAATTTGGCGACTCTGCTGGGGATTAACTGATGTGTGACTTACCATCGGCATTCTCAGGGTGAGACTCGAATAGAAATCGTTTGACTTACAATACGCGTTTTAGTTTTACGGTTCAGGCATAACCCTATATTTTCCCGGGACGGTACTCGCGACCGACGTCCCACTATACCGTGATGTACTCCAATATGGATATGTCAATGGTGTCCATAGTCGATTCGAGTGGGTTTCGCGGCATGTTCTAAGCTTAACTCGACTTAGAAAGTCCGTCCCGATCAACGTCTAGACTATGTGCACTGGTAAAGACCCTTTTTAGACCGACCGAGACTTAGTATAAAGCATACATGGCGTTGTTATAATGCTTGCCTGACTACGTGCTGCTTGGTTTCTATGTCGTTTTCAAAAACCGTCAATTTTTCAAAAAGTGCATCTTTTCTCAAAATATCCAATTTCAAAACCGGGAAGCATACCGAATTAAGGACTTATGATTTTACTCAAAGTAGCCTATTTTCAGCCGGTATGCTATCCATTTCAAAAATTCAAAAGTTTTCAACTTTTCAAAAAAAATCGGGCCCGATGTCATTTTCGCCAGTTTTAAAAGTCGGGATCCTGTTTTCGATTCTCAAATTTTTGGAAATTCATCTTCGATATTCAAAATTCCGAAATTTCAAAAATGCATTCAAAAATATTCAATTTTCAAAAACTCGGAAAGCTGCCAAAATTTAGACTTAAGATTTGACTCAAAACAAGCCTATTTTCTAGCTGGCAAGCTGCCCATTTCAAAGTTCGAATTTCCGATCCACCATTCGATTTTCGAATTTTCAAAATTCAACTTCGATTTTCAAATCCTCGTGATGCCATTCGCGATTTTCAAATTTTCGAGATGCCATTTTTTATTTTCAAATTTTCGAGATGCCATTTTCAATTTTCAAATCTTCGAGATGCCGTTTTCGATTTTCAAATCTTCGGGATCCCGTTTCCATTTTTTCAAATTATCGAAAATTCTTTTTTTCGATATTCAAATTTCAAAATTCCAATTATTCAACCTTTCAAAAACCTGGAAATCTACCGAATTTAGGACTTATGATTTTACTCAAAATAGCCTATTTCTAGCCGGTATGCTGCCCGTTTCAAGACTCAAATTATCTTCGAAACTTCAAAACCGCGGCCCGATAACACTTTTCCGAATTTCGAAAAATCGGGCCATCCGCCGGTTTTTCCGGATTTTCTAAAAAAAATCCTTTTTCAAAACCTTCCGCTTCTTAGGACTTCCCATATTTAGCAGTGTTGGGTCGTGTCGTAAGTCATCGAAGTCCTTAGCGTCGAAACTCTGTCGATCTTACATCACGAGTTTCCTTCCTATCCCAGTCCGCCTTATTTGACTAAGGCATGGCCCACCTACATAAGACATACTCTTACAAAGGAGGGCCCGTCTACACATTCGAGTCCAACGTCGGATGAATGTCTCACATGGACCTTCCTTCGAACAGGACTCGGCCCACCCGCCGAATCCTAAGGGAGGCCCACCTTTCACAAGTCACCCGTCTTGGTGTCCTTTCCGAGTCATTTCCTTTTCAGGTTTTTCCTCACTCAGGGGCTACCCTTCAACAGAGCGATCAATCACGGTTGCTCTAAGGGTCATGTCTTATACGTGTCGTCTCACGTACACTTTCGAGTCACTTAGATGTCACACCATCTGAGTCCTTTCTGAGTCCTTGGCCTCACTTGGGGGATATTCTCCGACGGAGCGATTAATCACAGTCACTCTGAGAATCGCACCCTACACATTTGTCTTAGGAGAGTCTAACCCGAGTCAAACACGCTCGCCACATTTTCGGACTCATCCTTCTGCAGCTCGAGTCTAATTCGCGGTCGTTACCTCGTCTAGGTCAACATTCGAGTATCCCGGTCCGAGGGTCTTTGTCGACCCGTCACCCCGAGCCGTGTCTAGTTTGACTTCCTCTCTTGCACTTGCGCAAAGACGAGTTTAGGCGAGTCGTGGCACCCATCGTTCTCTCCAATCAAAGACCTTACCAAAAAAAACAACCAACCGAGCATCCGAGTCCGGATTTGATTCGAGTCTAAGTCTGAGTCCGAGTCTAGGATACCCTACATCCTCATTTCCAAATCAGAGTCAGAGTCTTTTGCATTCTGTCCTCTTTTTCAAAATTCAATAAAATCAGCTTTCAAATATTCTTTCTCTTATATACTTTCCTTATGTGTTTCCGAGAACATGATAAACACCATCATACATTGTGAGCACGTGCACGTGACTATTATAGGCACATCTATAATGATTGCAGGAAACTGAGCCCGTGTTTCCCTTTTACCTATTCCATGTCTGACATAGAAAGCCACAAAACTACACTTAGCAGGAGCGGTATCGAATCCTATGACAAATCTAGGTAATCTCCTAGTTTGGGTTCAAGACGGGAGGCAAGCCCATTTCCCATAATAAACACCCATCCAACAAGATCAACCAATCCCTACCTCAGGTGTTAGTTTGACCAACAAAAAAAAACGCGACGAAAAAAAAATCAAAAGTCTAAGAAAAAAAACTGGACAAAAAAAAATCAAAAGTCCAGGAAAAAGCAAAAGGCCAAAACAAAAAGCAGGCCATTATCAAAAAAAAAACCCATGACCGGGGCTAAGAGGTCAACCAACAAAAATTCAAAAAACCCAAGACTGGGGCTAAGAGGTCAACCAACAAAAATTCAAAAACCCATGACCGGGGCTAAGAGGTCAACCAACGAAAATTCAAAAATCCCATGACCGGGGCTAAGAGGTCAACCCACAAAAAATTCAAAAACCCATGACCGGGGCTAAGAGGTCAACCAACAAAAATTCAAAAAACCCATGACCGGGGCTAAGAGGTCAACCAACAAAAATTCAAAAAAAGCTATGACCGGGGATAAGAGGTCAACCAACAAAAATATTCAAGAACCCATGACCGTAGTGAAAACAGTCAAATTCAAAATTATCAATACTCATACCATCCAATAGGGGAGAAACAATCAAGCTGGTCAGCTAACACCACATTTAGCCTTCCCACATTACAACCTTCAAGACCTTCTCGAGACCTAGGCTAAGAGACAGCCCAAAATTTTGAGGATTCAAGCTCCATAGGATACACCCTAACCATTAGGGCCAGACATGGAAATCAGATCCCGCATTATTAAACCTACCCCGATCGAAGTTCGAGTCATTTTTACTCGACTTCCCCCTTTCCTACCATATTACAATAACTTACCCTCGAAGCCTAGCTCCACAAAATCGAGCTCCAGATGTCAAAACATCAAAGCCACTTGCGACCTAGCACCACATTTCCAAGAACATCCAAACCAGTTACCAACCCCAAACACGGGAACTCAACCTGCGGTCGGTATAGAACACGCCCAAATAGTTCACACCACCTCTAGGGGCTACCCCGGGGAACGCTCACAGTCACAGGATCAACATTCTAACTGTTCTGGCCCTTTGATCAAGACGTCATTGGGAATGCACCTAGCCTACACCATCGCTATGGCTAGTTATACACAAAGCCCTAATAAACTAGGCACCATAACATATCTTTCAACACTGAACTACGGCATGGTTTGATTTCACCACACGTGAATACGTAGGCAGCCTTTTAACAGAGGCACAACCACTCACATTGACACACATTCAAAAAGCACCATTATTCCGGTCACGACACTGTCATGTTCTCAACAGCAAGCTTTGTCATCCTGGGGGCTTCTATTAGACAAAAGTTCTCCACCCACTCACAAAATCCAAATACTTTCAAAAACTAGCCTCTTTTCTGTAGTGTGTCCTAATACTCGGCTCAGTCGAAGACGAGAATATGTCAGGACTCGAAGCAATACACACTTTGGAAATGTACCCTAAAATCAAAAATCCAGAAGAGCACAAGACTACAACAGTCCCATTACAGACTACTGCAAGTCCCGAATAGCATATCTGGCCCATTTCGATGTTCGACCGTGTTGCCACTCGCCTAGGCTACGGAATAGCGCAACTTAAGAGTCTTGTCATCTTAGGTGGCCCACCCCCCTACCGAATCACGGTCCAACCCTTCGAGAGTTCAGTCGTGTCTGTCAACTCGTCCGGTCACGTCCAAAGTCGAGTCTCTCGGTAGACCTCTCTCTTCAAATTCATGCTTTGAAATTTGCAAAACTTAGCCATTTGAGAAAATCCCTTTCGACAAGGTCAAATTTCGGTCTATTTAAACTGCAAATTTCTTTTCTACCCCTTTCCATTTTGAAAACCTAGCCCATGAGTTGCTTTCAGGATTTCAAGTCAAAAAATTCAAAAACTTTCAAAACTTTCAAGAATTCCAAAAATTCAAAAATCTTTTTTTCCTCGGCACGAGTCATTTTCATCTACGTGTTGCATGCAAAATTTTATGTGACTTATACAGGTACGACTCAAGCAGGGACATGCAACCCACATATCTCCTCAGCGGAAAGCCCAAGGTGGCATTTTCCCCGGAATGGCACGGGATGAGCCTACATATAGGCGCACCCAAGACTTATGCGACAAGTCCGATTCCCCACGGAGTTATCATCATCAGCTCAGGTATGATTTCTATCTTATGGTTGTCGGGCCTTCACGCGAGTCTAATGGACTATAAACGACCCGATCGGAAGTCTGCCAGGATCCAATCCTCGATTGGCCTGGTAGCTACTCTGGCTTTCGCCTTGTCCAAGCCTCAGTCAGAGTGGGGGCTCTGTAGATACCCGCATTTTGACTGCCAGGTGTCTATAGCAGTTTCCAAAAAACACCTGATGATGATCGGACGCTAACGTGTTTCTACGCGCTCGGATGTGGGCTCAAAACCATTAGTTGCTGGCTAAAGCACTCACGAAGTACAAATCTCGCAAAACTGACCTCAAATCCAGGCCCAGTGGGTCGTTTCCAGTGAAACAAGACTAATTTGGGTTAAAATCGACACCGGAAATAAAACCGACTTTTAGCGATTGGGTCAACCCTGGTCAAAGTCGTTTCCGAGACACACCAAAAACAGCCACATAAACATCATAAACTCAGCCCAAATACAAAACCCATCTCGAGGTCCAAAACATTGGACCCGCGCGACCCAGCTGACCCACTCGATCGAGTGCTCAGCCCACTTGATCGTGTGGGCCCTTATTCGAGCCCGGCTACTGACGTTTGGGCCACTCGACCGAGTAGCCCCTTGACTCGGTCAAGTAACCCTAGCCGGGGGTGCATAGCCTAGCCTATATAAACACCCCCATGCACAAACTTTTGAACAACTTTTCATCATCTAAAAACCCTTATCAAAACCCAAAGCCTTAATTCAACCCCATACTACGTACATCCAATCCCTAACCCTAGCGTTTAGGAATCCAAACCCTAACCACCATAACTTAGCCTACATCTCGATACTCCCGTGCAAGCCACAACTACGAGTCCCGTCCGAGAAAAAGAACATGTAGGTTGAGGGTGCCAAATCCCTTTCTTCTCTTTTCTTCTTTCTCTTTCTCTTTCGCGTCGTCCGTCGTCCCATGTCACGTTTTTTTTATTGTTTTTTTTTTACTTAATTATCGCGTTTATAATATTGTTAATATCACTAGTATTAAAAAACACTAAAATACTTGTGAATTTGTGTCGAGTGTGAGTGATGGTGGGATAAGGAAACCCGAATATACAAGAGTATTGCACTCAGCGTTGCCGGTCGCTTATCCCATCACCCCGATCACTTGATTATTGAAACAAGTCAACCTAAATAATTTTTTTATTTCGTTCGCATCATCATTCAATCGCATATTCCATCGATTTCCTAAAAACTACTTTCAAAACATACTTTTTTAATAAGGGTCGAAACCCGTTGATGCGGATCCGACATCAAACAATTCACAAGAATTAATTATGATGTCAGGATGCGGAGGGAATCAAGTCGAGTTTTTTTAATTCAAGTATCGATTTATTAGATTCGATACCAATTCCGTAATTGGATGTCGAATCTAATGATTTAGTCAAATAAATTGATTAACACGATTTTCGTTGTTGCAAATATAGATGTCTTCTAATTCGATTGAATTAATTACGACATCAATAAACGCGGAGAAAATTTATATCGTGCTAGTTAACTTAAAACGACTTATAGCAACCTTTTTATCCTGCTCTAATATCCGATGTCGATTCAATAATCGCACGTTGGATATGACGAGTATCATACACACGAATCGAGCACAAATTAATCAATATTTATGTCCGGTTCGACAAAGTCATCGAATTAGAAAATCAAAAGCGATTCTAAAATTAATAATAAAAATCGCGAGCGAACCCTAGTTCGTACAGGGGGCACTCGATCGAGTGTCTAGCCCACTCGGTCAAGTGGCACACCAAAAACGAGACAGAATGTTTTCCGACCTCCACTCGATCGAGTCTCGCAATGACTCGATCGAGCGGCAGTGTACTCGGCCGAGTTCGTCAATAACTCGATCGAGTAGGTTCTAAAACACGAGACAAAGCCTTTCCCGAGGACCACTCGGTCGAGTCCTTCAATGACTCGATCGAGTGGACTTATCACGACAATACCGTGAGTCTCATATCCCCTTTCAAGTCTCATCAATGTTTTTTTACGACTCAAGTCGACACGTGTCTAATCAATCACGTGAAACATCACTTTTCAAAATCATGATACATCTTATTTACATTATTTCAATTCATTCCATATTGCATCATTCTACAAACCGTTACTAACCGTTTGTTCTTTTGTCGATTCGCTTTTTGTTTATTTTTTCGTACTAAAATGAACCTTCGCATGCTAAATTTAACTTGGACGTTAGAATTAGTTGCATTAAATCGACATAGAAACCCTTTCAATTTTATGCATGTTTAGGGAAAATAATGTTTGCATATCATTTTCCCGTTCAACTAACACGCGTATTAGAAAGTCATTCGATATTCTGGTAGAGGCCGCTAATCTGCGGGCGGGGTTGGGTGTCCTTAGTGGGCTTCCCAACACGTACCCTCACCCCTTACTCATAACCTCGGTTTCCGGATGCCCGAAACCGTTGGCGCACGAGAGTCATTCAATACACGATAACCGGTAGTGACGGTATCGGTATCGTAATGCAAAGGGACGAGCCCAATAAACTCTGACATCGTAAATGAGCCGTATTTTGTACCCGGCCCACTACGACATAGAGTGGGTTCGAATGGGCCCGAACTCCCACAAAGTTCGGTGGCGACTCCACCTCGATTTAAATTTCAATTCGATCCATTCTCATATGGAGATTCATTCGCCTCCCCAAACCCGCGCGTGGCCGCGTCGGGGTGGACCTATGTCATGTCCACAGTCGGTCACCAGTACCGGCCCGGGAAAATATGGGGTTATGCATGAACAGTAAAACTAAAACACGTATTGTACTAGTCAAACGATTTCTATTCGAGTCTCACCCTGAGGATGTCGATGGTAAGTCACGCATCAGTTAATCCCCAGCGGAGTCGCCAAATTGTGGACATGACATAGGTCCACCCCGACGTGGCCACGCGCGGGTTTGGTGAGGCGAATGAATCTCCATATGAGATAGGTCGAATTGAAATTTAAATCAAGTGGAGTCGCCACCGAACTTTGTGGGAGTTCGGCCCCGTTCGAACCCACTCTATATCTTAGTGGGCCGTGTACAAAATACGGCCAATTCGGATGTCAGATTTTATTGGGTTCGTCCCTTTGCATTCGATACCGATATTATCGGATACCGTGTATTGAATGACTCTCATGCGCCAACGGTTTCGGGCATCCGGAAACCGAGGTTCTGAGTAAGGGGTGAGAGTACGTGTTGGGAAGTTCACAAAGAACACCCAACCCCGCCCGCACATTAGCGGCCTCTACTAAGATATCGTTGGATTCTCTAATACGTGCGTTAGTGGAACGGTAAAATGATATGCAAACAGTGTTTTACCCTAAACATGCGAGAATTGAAAGGGTTGCTAAGTCGCTTTAATACAACTAAATTTAACGTCAAAGTTATATTTAGCATGTGGGTTTATTTTAGTATAATAAAATAAATAGCGGAAAATAAAATCGACAAAGACGAAAACAAACGTGTTAGTAACGGTATAACGATAATAACGGTTTGTAAAAAGTGTAGAATGATGTAAGGAAATACGATGCATGAGTTTTGAGAAAGTGTAATATGACACGTGATTGACTTGACACGTGTTGACCGAAGTCATAAAAAGTATTATTGAGACTCGAAGGACGTTATAGAACTCACGGTTTGGCGTGATAAAGGTGCACTCGATCGAGTCATTGAGGGACTCGACCTAGTGTGCCTCGAAAAATGCTTCTGTCCAATATTTGAGGTGTCACTCGACCGAGTCATGGCGTGACTCGACCGAGTGAGCAGCCACTCGATCGAGTCATTGTGAGACTTAACCGAGTGGTTCTCAAAGGAGCCTTCTGCCTCGGTTTTGGGGTGCCACTCGACCGAGTGGGATAGGCACTCGATCGAGTGCCCCTTGTACGAACTATAGTTCGTTTTTCAATTTGTTGTCGATTTCGTAATTGCTTTTTAATTTTGAAAAGTTGATGACTTTTTTGAATTGGACATGAATATTGTATAATTTATGCTTGATTCGATCTTTGATACTCATCATATCCGATAGTCGATTATTGAATCGATATCTAATATTAGATGCTATAAGCCGTTTAAATTAAACTAAAACGATATAGATTTTTTCCGCGTTTATAGTGTCGTATTAATTCTATCGAATTAGGTGACAACTATATTAGCATCAACGAGAATCGTATTAGTTTGATTTATTGACTAAACTACTTAAATTCGACATCCAACTATTGAGTTGGTATCGAATCTAATAGATTGATGCTTAGTGTTTGCTTTAATTAAAACTTTGATTCCCTCCGCCTCCCGACATCGTAATAAATCCTTGCAGATTATGTGACGTCGGATCCGCATCAACGGGTTTCGACCCATAAAAAAAGTGTGATTTGAGAGAAAAAGATTGATGAATACTCAATTAATGATGATGCAAACAAAAATAAGAAAATTATGGTTGATGTTAACTCGCCTCAACAATCAAGCGATCGGGGTGTCGGGATAAGCGTCCGGCAACGCTGGGTGCAATACCCTTGTATATTCAGGTTTTCTTATCCCGTCATCACTCACGCTCGACACGAATTGACGAGTATTTTAGTTTTTTATACTAGTTATATTATCAATATTATAGATGCGACGATAGAATAAGAAAAACAAAAAAAACAAAAAAAAGGGAAGAGGACGAGATGGACGACGCAAGGAAGAAGAGACGGGAAAAGAAAGGAGTTTTGCACCCTCAACCTACATGTTCTTGTCTCGTATAGGACTCGCTTGATTGTGGCCTAGGCACCGGAGTTCGAGGTTTACGTAGATTAAGTTGTGGTGGTTTAGGGTTTGGATTCCTAGTTGCTAGAGTTAGGGTTTGAGTGTATAGGATTAGGGTTGATTAGGGTTTGCTTAGGGTTGAATTTTGATGTAAAAAAGATGTGTAAAGATCATCGATTTTGCATACAAGGGGGTGTTTATATAGGCATTGCTATGCACCCCCGTCTAGGGTTACTCGACCGAGTAGCCCCTGGACTCGGTCGAGTGGCCCAAGTGACCGCAGTCGGGCCAGCTTGAGAGCCCACTCGATCGAGTGGGTTGACACTCGATCGAGTGGGTCAGCCGCAGCGCAAAGGGCCGGTTTTTTGGACTGTAGGGATATTTTGTGGGTTTTGTATTTGGACTGGATCCATGGCATTTGTATGGCTGTTTTCTGTGACTCGGAAGCGGCTTTGACCGGGGTTTGACCCAATCGCTAGAAGTCGATTTTATTTCCGGTGTCGGTTTTGACCCAAATTAGTCTTATTTTATTGGAAACGACCCATTGGGCCTGAATTCAAGGTCGATTTAGTGAGATTTGTACTCCGTAAAGGGCCTAAGCCAGCAATCAATGGTTTCGAGCCCATATCCGAGCGCGTAGAAACACGTTTGCGTCCGATCATTATTGGGTGTTTTTCGAAAACTGTTATAGACACCTAACGGCCAAATGTGGGTGTCTACAGTCACCTTCACGCCGAGAAGATGAAAGAGGATGACTGCGAGGGAGGTGAGGTATCGACGGCGCCTCATTCTCCTCCTAAATAGGAAGTCAGACCATTGTCCTCCTGTACCTCTTGTACCCTCAGGGAGGGAGATGAGGGGGCAGCAGAAGAGCGAGCTGATACCGCTCACTCCTCTGCCCCCCTTGAGGCATTTTGTGGATCTCCTAGCACCTACCCCTGGGGCTCAGGCATAGGCTTGCCCTCCTTGCTCTATCGCCTTTCCTTTTTGTTGTGTTTGTAGGTGGCGCTTGATCCGTTGAGGACGACTGTCGATTTGTAATAGTCGTAGCCTTATTTTGACTCTAACTGCTATGTACCCAACACTTGGCGCCTCTTACGCCCTTTATTTTTTATTTTGCATTCATTTTCTATCTTCTTGTTACCGTAACCCAGACCACGGGTTTTTAACTCTAGCGTCTTTCTGTCGGCTTCTGTAACCGACGTCAGGATTTGCGTCGTAGGGCTACGGTGTTTCGGTCTTAGTTTTACGTCCCCATGCTGTGGATGGGGGTCCCTAGCCATTTGTCGCCTTGGGCTATGACACCCAAACGGACTTGGGCTTTCGCCCCCATACTGTGGATGAGGGACCCTAGCCATTTGGCGCCTGGGGCTATGGCACCCAGACGGACTTGGACTTGGGCCACCATACTGTGGATGGGGGGGCCCTAGCCATTTGCGGCCTGAGGCTATGGCACCTAGACGGACTTGGGCTTATGCCCCTATATTGTGGATGGGGGACCCTAGCCATTTGCCGCCTAGGGCTATGGCACCTAGACAGACTTGGGGTGATGCCCCCTTACCGTGGTTGGGGGCCTATAGCCATTTGCCGTCGGGGGCTATGGCACCCAGACGGACTTGGGCTTATGCCCCCATACCGTGGATGGGGGACCCTAGCCATTTGCCGCCTGGGGCTATGGTACCCGGACGGACTTGGACTTATGCCCCCATACTGTGAATGGGGGACCCTAGCCATTTGTCCCCTGGTGCTATGGCACCCAGACGGACTTGGGCTTATGCCCCCATAACGTGGATGAGGGACCCTAGCCATTTGCGGCCTGGGGCTATGGCACCCGGACGGACTTGGGCTTATGCCTCCATACTGTGGATGGGGGACCCTAGCCATTTGCCGCCTGGGGCTATGGCACCCGGACCGACTTGGGCTTATGCCCCCATACTGTGGATGGGAAACCCTAGTCATCTGCCGCCCGGGGCTATGGCACCAGGACAGACTTGGGTTTATGCCCCCATACTTTGGATAGGGGACCCTAGCCATTTTTTGGTGGGGTATCCATTTCTTGTGCTAGGTGAATAGGGGCTCCCCCCCCTTATTGCCCCCTGCTTGCTGCTCGAGAAGATAATGAACGGAGAGCAAGTAGATTAACAATGAAAAGGTCCCTCCTCATTAAAGTGCTTACAAGGTTTTGAGAGGTAGGGTCGTTGATAGGTCCGATCATTCCTTGCCGGTATTCAAAATATAAGTGGGCCTAGACGCCCCTAGACGTAGTACCGTCTGACGGTATCTGCGTTCCAATGTGATGGCAGATCATGTCCTTCGCCATCCTTGAGCCTGTAGGTGCTTGGCCCCATGACCTGGGTTATTTCATATGGGCCTTCTCAGTTGGCACTGAGTTTCCCATGCTCGTTTGCTTTGCCGACTGCTGCTGACTTTCTGAGGACGAGGTCCCCCTACCCGGAACTTCCTGTGGTTGACCCTCTGATTGTACGCTTTCTTCTTACGCTACTAGTATGCCACCAAGTTTAGGGCCTTTCTTACGCTTTCTTCTTACGCGTGCCTCCTCCCTGGTTTCCTCTACCAAGTCTAGGGCCTTCGACATGGCCGTCTCGTTGGCGTCCCCCCAGAAGTATTTGCTGCGGGCTGATGGGATCCGAACCTCTATCGGGAGTAAGGCTTCGGCTCCGTAGACAAGACCAAAATGCAAGTGGCCGCCTTTTGTGTCGTTCTCAACGACCAGAGCACACTAGGAAGTTCATCTGCCCATCTCCCCTTGAGGTCCTCCAACATTTTCCTTAGCCCGTTGAGGATTTATTTATTGGCCGATTCGGCTTGACCATTCGTCTAAGGGTGGCAAATGGCAAAGTAGGCTACAACAACTCCTAACCCTCCTAACCATTCTCTTATAGGGAGGTTGTCGAATTGACGGCCATGGTCAAAGACCAGCACCTATGGCACTCCGAACCTAGTTATCACATTATGCCAAATCACCTTCCGTACCACCGACTCGGTGATGTTTTGGATGACTTCTGCTTCCATCCATTTTGAGAAGTAGTCTACAGCTACTATCATGAATTCTCTGCCCCCGGACGCTGTTGTAAACGCTTCCAGGATGTCCATCTCCCATTGTGCGAAGGGTATCGGGTTCAGGATCAGCTGTAGCTCCCTCGCTGGCGCGTGGATTACCGGTGAGTGGATCTGGCAGTTGTGGCATTTTTTGGTTAGAAAATCACACAAAAGAGAAAATCTTTTTGATTTTTGTGAAAAAAAATTCAAATTTTTATGGCTTTTAAAGATTTTTTCGAAAAGAAACTACGAAAAATAAAGCTAAGTACGATAGAATATCGCTCCCCCACACTTAAACCGAGCAATGTCCTCATGCTTGACCGTAGTGTATGTAGACACTAAAAAGGAAAGAAACTATGAAAATAAAGCTAAAAATCAAAAAGAAAAGCGGAGAAAAGGGTAGAATGTGTCCGACCGGGGTGTAGTCAAGTCACCATGGGCCGAGACGAGAAAAGATATGGATGGGGGAAGAAATAAAAAGAAAGAAATAAAAGGAAAATGGGAGGGGAGGACTAGGTGTAATCAAGTCACCTAGCCCGGATTCCGCCCAAATCCGACTAACTCCTACAAAAAGGTGAAAATCTTGTAAAATTTGGATTTTTCAAATGACTCTCGATGTAGTCAAGTCATCGAGAGTCGGGAGCAACCATTACCAAGTCCCCGAGGGCCACCATGACACAAATGATAAGGGGAAGGGGAACTAACAAAAGAAGACAAGCAATAAAAGACGGAAATGAAAGGATAGTTGACATACCATGCGGTTAGTAACTCACTCGCTCCATCGTCTCATAGGTCGGTATCGGCACGTAGCTTGTCTTTGTCATTGCTATTCCTCTTCCTTCTCAATAAGGCCGCATGGTTAAAGTACAAGGGTATAAGGAGGTGAGATTTGATGTAAAAGTCGGTGTAAAGTGAAGAGAAAAAGAAGTGAATGTGTGTATATGAAGTGTAGGGGTCATATGATAAGGGCAAGGATAGGTAGGGAGGTTGGGAGGGGTATAAAATGGTTGGGTGGGCTCGAATGACAAAGAAGAGGCCAAAAGGAGCATGGAATCATCCCGGTCGGGATGGATGGTCCTGGTCGGGATGACACACCCGTCCCGGTCGGGAAGCTCCCATCCTGGTCGGGATGACACTCCAGAAAACCCAATTTTTGGTACACTCATCCCGATCGGGATGACATCCTTCCCGGTCGAGATGGTTCATTCTTCCCGGTCGGGATGCACTCTTCTCGGCCGGGAAGAGTCCTCTAACCCTCTAAACCCCAAAAGCTTGTCCAAAGCTTCAAAAACCGACTCCCTTGCCCACAACCCAAGCTTTATCAATAACCGCTCCTCTTTAAGCTTCACCTTCACTTCTCACCTATCAAATAAGCTCAAACACATCCGTCAAAATCCCTCCCTCACATCGCTCATCAAAAATTCCAAGATTACAAGGATCCCACAAATCAAACGAATCCTAGAAAAAAAATTATAAATAACACAATTACAAACACAAGAACTCTAAAAAAGAAGGAAGAAGAATATACAACATGATGGTTCTTTAGGGACTCCGTCAAACCGAGGATGGTGGACTCTCATTCTTCAACCATAGCCCTCAAGGGCTTGGAGGAGCAAGTCAAACGCACGACCGACATCGTAATGAAGGCCCAAAGAGTGCCCAAGCCAAGCTATCATCCACGGCCTCCAAGGTGGAGGCAAGAAGTAGTAATCCAACGACCCAACGTCATCTTGCATGTTGTCTCCGGGGTCTATCCATCCTACAAGCCTTACCGATCTCTTCCTCCCTAAGCATCGTCTCCTAGCACAACCAAAGCTCAAAATTCTAGCACAAGTGTCAAAACGGAGTTTAGCCCTCTTCTTATCATCAAGCAAACCCAAGTCCTCAACAAGTTCCGGCCCATTATCTTCCAATCCGAAAACATCGTTCTTCCCCACATCATCAATAAGAAGAGATATAAAACTCATACAAGCGGTTTCAACCTCCTCTAAAGCAAGATCCAAATTACACACAAGGGGTTCACAATGTTTCATTGGATTGTCACATATGGGCGACTTGATTTCTTCATTCATGTCCCATGACTTCACAGCACTTATCACCTCACTCAAATCATCCCAAAGTTCATCATCCTCCACAATAGTCTCACAAGAAGCGGCGTGAAGCTCAAGAGGAGGGCAAGCGGTGGGGATTGAAGGTTCAACAAGTATAGAGGGGGTGGACTCTTGACTTTCCTATATTATATCGGTGTTTTCATCAATGAAAATCTTCAAATTCCCATTATCCTCACCCAATTCTTCACCAAAAACTCCTCCATCAAGGATTATCTCCTCTTTCGCCTCTTCTAGGGTAGACGATTGAGGTTCTTCAAAGGAAATTTCGCTACCAAAAGGACCTTCATCGGCGGCTTCGTGATTAGGTTGCTCCCTTTGCTCAAGTAAGCGCCCTTCATCGAGTTGCGATGTTCGGGATAAAAACATTACGATTTTAACCGATAACGCATTTAATCGAGCATCCATCGCCTCGGCTTCCCTTCGATATTGGACCAAGAATTCCTGCATTTGAATGGCCATTTCTTGTTGGCTCCTTTGAAATTGAAGAAATGATTGATATAGCTCCAAGTTGGGCATTTGGTGGTCATTGGGGTTTTGGAGTGCTACTTGTAAACCTTGATGATGCCCAAGTGGAGGGGCATCATATTGTGGGTAGTGAGGTTGAGGTGATTGGTGATACGGTGGGTTTTGGGGAAATTGGCTTCCGTATCCTTGAAGCTCATACCCACGGGTTTCTTGATTACCCGATGAAGCTTGGTGGTAGCTTGGAGACATCACGGCATAGTCTCGATTCATGGAGGAAGAGGAGTAGCTTGTTGCGGCTTCTATGGGTGGGGAGTTTAGATCGAACTTCATGCTATACTCGAAAATCGTGGCTCGTATCCGGTTGAGGACCTCTCAATCTAGCAACCGTCTAGTCACCACCTCTAGGCACAAACTGTAGACTAGGAGCAAACGTGAGAAGTCTAGTGCTTTTTGGGCACTATACAAGAAAGAAATAAACTTCACACACACAAGAAGCAAAAGAAAACAAAAAAACTACAAAAATGAAGACAAAATCAAGTAAATAGGAAAACAAAGTCTAAACTAGCACCATCCCCGGCAACGGCGGCAAATTGATGGGAGAGATTTGCCGTGGATCCCCACCGATCAATAAAAAACCAACTATTCCTAACATGTAGATAGGGCAAGTCGGGTCGAATCCACGGGGATGGTAAAGAGGTGTCTAGACTAAGGTCACCCAAATACAAGACTAGGTCTCGGGACTAAGCTAATCTAGGACGATAGGAAGGGGGTAAACTAAGACTAGGACTAAGATAAGGACAAAAAAAAGGAAAGAATAGGGTTAGGTCGGGTTCATAAGTGTAGTAGGATGGTTGGGAGATCGATGGTGCAAGGTTCACCTAGTTACTAAGGATGGTCCGCGCTCTCGTGTCAAGGCCTATGTCCGCACTTTCGTGTCAAAGACTAAACCCGAAGACACAAGAGTTCAATCACAAGTCGACCACAAAATGAGAAGAAGAAGACTAGCATGAGAGGAATGGCCAATTCTACTCAAACAAGCAATTCAACAAACACATGGAGTGCTCAACATGTGACCAGTAACAAAAGGATCAACCTTTACCCTCAATCAAACCCTAATCATCCATAATCAACACTTAATCACCCTACTAACCCCACAAAAAGTCTACTCACATATATCTAAACAAACATTAACATAAACAAGAGAAATTAACATAAACAACAAAACATACATAATGAAACTAGTGAAAACTATGAATAATGAACAATACAATGAACAAAGATTAAAACTTGAATGAATAAACAAGATTAAGAGAAGGGAAAAGAGAGATTATACCATACTACAAGGTGAATGGAAGAAGGAAAACTTGCATAAAAGAGAAAACCCAAATACATCAACCAAGGTTGTCAATCTTGGTAGAGATCTTCAAGAATTCAATTAATACAAGGATTAAACTAAGATTAACGATTAACTAAGGACTAATCTACACTAACCTAGGCTAATCTATCCTAAAGTAGTCTAGGGTTTAGTGGGTAATGTCTAACATAAGCTAAGATTACAAGAGGGGGGGTATATATAGGGTTATAAGAGGAAAGGAGAAGAAAGGAAGCAAAAGCGGGCTGCAGCTCTGCCATCCCGGCCGGGAAGGTGGTGGTCCCGACCGGGACGAGGTGGTCCCGACCGGGACGAGGTGGTCTCGACCGGGAAGGCACTTGATCTCGGTCGGGAAGGCTTTGTAGGCCTCCAATAAGATCTCTAAGGTCCCTCCTTGGTTCTCATGGGCTTCTCATCAATTCTCGGGGATGGGGATCGAGTCTAAGGGGCTTAGGAATGGGTCCCAAGGTCTCGGGATCAAGTCTAAGCCACCGGGTGATCGTTGCTTCTCTTCGTTGGTTCCAAAAGTGCCGGAAACGAGTCGGAATCGTTCCATCTCTCCATGAATAGTCTTGGGAACCTAAAACAAAATAGAAGAAGCATAAGTAGCTCAGAAACCACTCCAAAGAGCGATTTCACAAGAGAAACCGGAACTAAACACAACAAAATGGGCACTACAAACTACACTTATCATGTCATACGATTTTTATCACATGGGTTTCAGTTTGTTTCATCAAAGTTGATTTATGGGGATGATGACACGTGTTGGAGACGAGGTTTTGTTTGTCGCGTTCTTCATGATGCTTCTTATTAATATTTATCATTAATCGCCAAAAGGTAACTAGATGTGATTCTTTTCGTGTTTATGCATTTTGAATGTGTTGTGTGATTTTAATGATTTGTAACATGATTTAATTGATTTGTGTTGCGTCTATATTCATGATTCAAAGAGTCTAATTCATTAGTATGTTAATTGAATGATTTATTATTATCGTTAGATCTATAATTATCGTTTTCGTTATATTAGAATTGTTAGATCTAATCCGTTGTAACATCTAAAATTCGTGTGTGACCCGCTTGGCCTCTCTGTTTGTATATGCTAGGGTTGTTTCATCGATGGCTTTAGGGTTCCAACCCTAAGTATTAGATGACTCGTCCTATCATTGCCCGATGTGGAGGTTAGGGTTGAGGTTAATCTAACCTTGATTGAAGATCATGTGACTTTTTGGAAAGTTACTATACAACTTCACATAAGGTTAAGGTAACTTCAATGCGGGGTTATAGTGTCGTTGGGGTTCAATTTAAGTGACTCCACGAGGTTATGATCAAGGTTAATATAACCTTAGTTGAGGTTTACGTAACTTTATTGGAAAGTTAATATACAACTTCACACGGGGTTAATGTAACCTTATTGCGTGTTATGATCTCACGGAGGTTAACGTAACCTCACGAGGTTATGACAAGGTTAATGTAACCTTACTTGAAGTCAAGTAACTTCAATGGAAAGTTACGATACCCTTCACTTGAGGGTTACGTAACACCGTTACGAAGCTATAATCTCACTGAGGTTAAGGTAACCTCACAAGGTTATAGTCGAGGTTAATGTAATCTTAACTTGAAGTTGACGTTATAGTGGTTATACTATGACACCACCTTTGGGTTGACGTTATATACATAACTTCACTTTAGTAAACAAGGTTAATGTGGCCTTACCTTGACCTTGAATACTAATACACGTTAGATGTTCAGGGTTATAGTCCGTTAGACCTTAACTCTATCACTATTTGAAGGTTATAGTCGGTTGTACTATAACGTCATTATGTTATCATTGTTGTTTACTTTTATACTCGTTCCTCTAGAACAATCAGTTACATTGTTTCACATTTGAGTCGTGATGTTTATCACGAATGATTATTACTTGGTATAGTCCGTTACACTATCTAGGGCCTGATTTTCCTGGTATAGTCAGTGACACTATATTCAGTCTGATTACTACATAGTGCAGTCAGTTACACTTTACTACGTAGAAGTCTTGAGGTTGCTCACGCAGTTGGCAATCAGTTACACTGTGCAACGTACATGATGGTTAGTGATATAGATGACAGTAGTATCAGTTACATACTATCGGAATGAACCAATACTGCTCGCAAGAGGTTTAATTGGTCTACGTTCGGTGGGTCCAGATTCGTCAGTTACACGTTCTAGGTTCCCGTGTGTCGTTCGACGTACAGTTACTGTGTCGAGAGCTCTGGCCAGGTCTTAGACATACAGTCGTCAGTTACACGCTATACATAGTACCGTGGAGTATCAGTTACATACTTCACAAAACGGAGGGTCAGTTACACGCTCCGTGTCAGAGGGTCAGTTACATGCTCTGACTAGTTAGAGTATCAGTTACATACTCTAGCCGGTGTTCATTCTATATCCTATACGTCTTTGTATGAAGTCTGTGGTTACTTACTCCGACATGTTTGGATGGATACGTAGTATCTATCTCGATCGTAATGATTAATTATGGATTGCAATATTTATATGATCGTGTCTAATAACATGTTGTCACGTGTATTGATATCTTCATATGTCGTTTGATTATGTTATCTTTTATTATCATTACTATGCATGTTCAACCTGTTATAACCATGGCTGGGAAAACATCTAGTTGCTCCCCACTGACTGTGGCCCCCCCTTTCAGGTCTTTCGAGATGCTGTTGAATGTGATGATGTTGGGGAAGACCTGTGGAGAGAGACTTTTATTTAAGTTTCTTTTGAATTTCATTTTGAACACCTTTGAATAATGTATTAGTTGAATGTCGAGATAGTGGCGATCCGGATTCGGTCAGGTGTTTCCGCCACCTTTGACCCTATATTTCATACTATTTATATTATTATAATTTTTTAAAAATCGGGTTGTTACAGTTGGTATCAGAGCGAATACTCTCCCAACTCTCGCTTAATCATTAAAAGAATAACTTGACTTAGTAATTGAGTGAGAGTAAATGGGGGTAGAAACAATTAAGGATTTATCTGTTTATGCCTTAGTGTTTCATATCGTTATTAATTGTATTACAAGTGTTGATCAGTACTTGCTTCTGTATTTTTTAACGTTTCGTCTCGTTATTAATTGTGTTACATGTGTTGTTCATGTTTTAATTGTTTATACCGTAATGATTATCTTTAATAATTGTATTAAGTGCATGGTTCGCGTAAAGACTTTTTCAAGCATGCTTTGTTGATTTAAATCACGGTGATTTTTGGAAAAAAAGTCTCTTTAATGTTGCATACACATCGTACTTTTGGTTATATGTTTCTCAAAACTCTTAATCCTTGATAACCCGAACTTTACTCTTCTCGTACTATTATCCTTTTGGATCACTTGGTGGTGTCGTCTTTTCTTAAAGTAACTTTGAGAGTTTTCTTGTTGTGATTCAGTCTTGGGTTAATAAGTTAGAATTGATTGTATTTTGAGATTCAAGTATGAAAGAAAAGAGCAATTATTATCAAGAGTTTGATCGCAAAGAAGTCTAATTTGGGATTAAAGGTTGTGAGATGATGTTTCCTTTGGGATTAGATTGAGATGAAGTTTACTTTGGGAATAGAGGTTGTTATGACGATGTTCACTTTGAGATTATGAAAGTTAAGTTCTTTTATTTTTGAGGAAATTCGTATTGATGATATTGGGTGTTTGTGTATGGTGTAAGATGTAAGACTATGGTTTCTGAATTTTTCAAGGAGTGAGACACATGTTGAATAGATATATTTTATGGTATATTATTCGGGAGTATCGCGACTTATGCTTGTAATTAATAGAATTATTGAATTCGGTCTTAAGGAAATAAGTTATTTATGGATTAAGAATACAGGATGATACAAAATTGAATGTTATTGTGGATTTAAGATTAAAGGATGAGAATTTTGGGAACTATGCTTGTCTTTAATGAGAATATAACATTCAAGGAGTAAGAAACGTTAATGGCAGACAGTGTGTGATGAAAAGAATTTATGATTTATCTATTGAGGAGTTATTTAATGATCATACCTTTTAAGGACCGAGTGAAAGAGAGTAATATGAGTTATGAACTTATGACGTATTAATGTTTAGATCTTGATTTCGTAAACTACCATATTGAAGATGGAGATAATGAATCGTGGTATTTGTCTTTTTAAGGATGTAGAGGATTCTATGGTTTTATTCATTATATATGATTAGATGAAGGTATTGAGATTTAATAGTCTAGAGAATGATTATCTGAGGAACATAGTGATTGTAAAGGAAAAATTACATAGAGATTTGTCTGTCTTCAGGTAGTATGGTAATATGATTGAAGATTGTTACGAGACGGAGATACCTTGAGTGATGATTGTACGAGAATTATAAGACCCTGGTTTTTCGTGCTTTGCTTATATTATTAAGGTGTCGTCTTTGGGTAGATAAAACTGTTTTGAGTCGTCTATCGTTGTCTCCTTGATCGTATCAACTGTGCCTCTCATATTTTCATACCAACCAAAAGTTTTCTTTTATATTTGTCCTCTTTATGCTTGATCTTTCGATACCCTCTATTTGATCATTATTTTAACACCAACTTTCTCTTCCTTCAACTTTTTGTAATTTCTCTTTCGCCTTGATGTCACCTTGTGCTGCAACTTCTCAAACTTTTTACCTTGTGGTATTGCTAAGAAATATTTCCTTTTTTTAGCTCGCGTGCTTTAAGCTCAATTATGGTAATGTGAAAACTTTTGATTCCTTCTTCATAACTACTTGTGATCATCTCATAGTGGAAGTTTGGATCCTTTGGCGAGTAATGTTTATACTTTGAGTTTGAGGTTGGGTTAATTGAAGTTGAGAGCATAGAACATCGTATATGAGTATGAGTTTGGGTAATATATGGTGTTTTGGAAGTGTTGTATTTAAGGTCTTATACCGAGCTTAGAAAGTTTGAGGATGTTATTACATTAAGGGCACGTGGAAGTTAATTTGTTCCTTCAAAAGCTAAGTAGAAAACTTTGAAGATAAGGTGTTTCAATTAAGTGCATGAGTCATTTATTGAAGGACATAGATTTGGGCATTCCTTTGATGGACTTTTAAGGTTAATATATTCATTTATGGATAGCAAATTGTAATTAAAAATTGAGGTTATAAGCTTGGTCGTCATATTGATGATGAGATTTGTACGGTGATATTATGATTCAATGCTTTTGTGAAATTGCATTATCAATGGAGTAGTATATTGTGATACATTGAGTACTAGCTTAATTAAAGGTGTATAATTATTTGGGGGCCTAGGAATAGCGTGATCAGATGTGTTCAAAGGAAGTGATTGGATTTTTTCAGCGTGTGACTAATAATTATGACATGAGATTGAGGTTGCATTGAGTTTGTGATAGTTATAATCAAATTTAAGGTCTGAAATTTATTGATTTGGACAGTAATACATATATCAAGAAGATTTGCGATATTATATTAAAGCATGTTGAGCATTAGAGTTGTGGATGATAGTAATCACTACTTGCTTTGAGGTTATTAAAGTAGTGATAGTTCTAATGGATCTAGTGAATATTAGAGTTTTCTAATTCGGAAGATACAATTTGTTTAGAGACTATCTATATGGAGTTTTGTCGATTTCATATCTTGTGTGAATAGTGAACTAGAATGATTGAATCATTAGTAATGAGTTTGCACAAATGATGAGAGAGCATATATTTTGGAATGATGGCTGATATTTGTGGATAATGTTCGAAATAAATGGAGTAGAAGTTGGTAATTCATGAGATAAGATGTTGTACATCCATGAGTATTACTTAAGGGTATTGAGAATACTTGGTGAACGTAAGACAATCATCGATATTATGGGATCTGAGATGTAATGATATTTATGAGAGTTAATCACATGCTTAAGGTGATGCTGGTGTGGAAATGTTGATCAGTTTTACTCGATAAGGTCATATCGCGATAAAGTAGACGACTATTTGGAAGATGGTATTGATTTAGCGATTATTTCGGGTTGTGATTATGTGGGATTAATCTGATTGAGATTTTAGAATGGATAATGATTATTTAACATTGAGGACTTAAAATACACTTTGGTGGTTTGAGTGTTTATAAGGATCATAGTGCGCAGCGGTTTGGATTCCGAGACGACTTGTGGTGATGATCACTTGTAAATCTTATCTTCTTTTGATCTTGTCTTTGAACTTCAAGTTTCGAGGACGAAACTTCTTTTTAGGGGGTTGGATTGTAACACCCCTTATTTTATAATAATATTTATTCGGAAAGTTATTTATTTAAAATAATTATTTTCGAGTTTTATAATAATATGCATTCTGTATTTTATTACCTACATTGTCCGTTTTAAAGAAATGTCCCGTTTTGACTCACTTTTAATGGGTTAAAATGTCCGTACACAATTTGACTATTTTACTATATTATGTACTTCACCTATATTGTTTCTCTAAGCGTTAAATTTTGGTCCAACCTAAATTTTAGTTGGATGATACATTGTATGAGATAATGGATCCAAAGCCCATTTGTTAATCCTCTTAAAAAAAGAAGTTAACCTAGCAAGCAACTAGGTCATTTTCATTTTTTCGTGCGCTAGTTTTGCCGCACGCCTTCCTCCTCCCTTCTTTTCTTTTATTTTTCATTTTCTCCATTTAACTCCATTGTTATGCGTCTATCTCTCTTTCAAATGCATACATAAATTATATTTTCATAATCTTGACTCTTTCCTCTACAACATATTCATCTCCAATTAATTTTATGAGACTCATTTTTATGAATATTTAGACCTACCTTTAGGGTCCCTAATTAAAGAAAAAGATATCATTCTTTTGGTCGTTTTGGAAGGTGATTTGTGTCATAGGATTTTTATCACATGGGTTTCGGTTTGTTTCATCAAAGTTGATTTATGGAGATGATGACACGTGTTGGAGACGAGGTTTTGTTTGTCACGTTCTTCATGGTGCTTCTTATTAATGTTTATCATTAATCGCCAAAAGGTAACTAGATGTGATTCTTTTCGTGTTTATGCATTTTGAATGTGTTGTGTGATTTTAATGATTTGTAACATGATTTAATTGATTTGTGTTGCGTCTTTATTCATGATTCAAAAAGTCTAATTAATTAGTATGTTAATTGAATTATTTATTATTATCGTTAGATCTATAATTATAGTTTTCGTTATATTAGAATTGTTAGATCTAATCCGTTGTAACATCTAAAATTCGTACGTGAGCCGCTTGGCCTCTCTGTTTGTATATGCTAGGGTTGTTTCATCGATGGCTTTAGGGTTCCTACCCTAAGTATTAGATGACTCGTCCTATAATCGCCCGATGTGGAGGTTAGGGTTGAGGTTAATCTAACCTTGATTGAAGATCATGTGACTTTTTGGAAAGTTACTATACAACTTCACTTAAGGTTAAGGTAACTTCAATGCGGGGTTATAGTCTCGTTGGGGCTCAATTTAAGTGACTCCACGAGGTTATGATCAAGGTTAATATAACCTTAGTTGAGGTTTACGTAACTTTATTGGAAAGTTACTGTACAACTTCACACGGGGTTAATGTAACCTTATTGCGTGTTATGATCTCACGGAGGTTAATGTAACCTCACGAGGTTATGACAAGGTTAATGTAACCTTACTTGAAGTCAAGTAACTTCAATGGAAAGTTACGATACCTTTCACTTGAGGATTACGTAACACCGTTACGAAGCTATAATCTCACAGAGGTTAAGGTAACCTCACAAGGTTATAGTCGAGGTTAATGTAATCTTAACTTGAAGTTGATGTTATAGTGGTTATACTATGACACCACCTTTGGGTTGACTTTATATACATAACTTCACTTTAGTAAACAAGGTTAATGTGGCCTTACCTTGACCTTGAATACTAATATACGTTAGATGTTTAGGGTTATAGTCCATTAGACCTTAACTCTATCACTATTTGAAGGTTATAGTCGGTTGTACTATAACTTCATTATGTTATCGTTGTTGTTTACTTCTATACTCGTTCCTCTAGAACAATCAGTTACATTGTTCCACATTTGAGTCGTGATGTTTATCACCAATGATTATTACTTGGTATAGTCTGTTACACTATCTAGGGCCTGATTTTCCTGGTATAGTCAGTGACACTATATTCAGTCTGATTACTACATAGTGCAGTCAGTTACACTGTACTACGTAGAAGTCGTGAGGTTGCTCGCGCAGTTGGCAGTCAGTTACACTGTGCAACGTACATGATGGTTAGTGATATAGATGACGGTAGTATCAGTTACATACTATCGGAATGAACCAATACTGCTCGCAAGAGGTTTAATTGGTCTATGTTCGGTGGGTCCAGATTCATCAGTTACACGTTCTGGGTTCCCGTGTGTCGTTCGACGTACAGTTACTGCGTCGAGAACTCTGGCCCGGTCTTAGAAATATAGTCGTCAGTTACACGCTATACATAGTACCGTGGAGTATCAGTTACATACTTCACAAAACGGAGGGTCAGTTACACGCTCCGTGTCAGAGGGTCAGTTACACGCTCTGACTAGTTAGAGTATCAGTTACATACTCTAGCCGGTGTTCATTCTATATCCTATACGTCTTTGTATGAAGTCTGTTGTTACTTACTCCGACATGTTTGGATGGATACGTAGTATCTATCTCGATCATAATGATTAATTATGAATTGCAATATTTATATGATCGTGTCTAATAACATGTTGGTCATGTGTATTGATATCTTCATATGTCGTTTGATTATGATATCTTTTATTATCATTGCTATGCATGTTCAACCTGTTATAACCATGACTGGGAGAACATCTAGTTGCTCCCCACTGACTGTGGTCCCCCCTTTCAGGTCTTTCGACTTGCTGTTGAATGTGATGATGTTGGGGAAGACCTGTGGAGAGAGACTTTTATTTAAGTTTCTTTTGAATTTTATTTTGAACACTTTTGAATAATGTATTAGTTGAATGTCGAGATAGTGGCGATCCGGATTCGGTCAGGTGTTGCCGCCACCTTTGACCCTATATTTCATACTATTTATATTATTATAAGTTTTAAAAAATCCGGGTTGTTACAAGATCGAAGGCCTCATCAACCTTCAGCGGCTTGCGAGCCTCCTCCGACTCTTCAGAACTCCATTTCCGATATGACTCGGAAACCCAAACATAATGGCAAGGGTTGGGTATTGTCCAAAGGACACGTGTGTGCCACCACTGCAACTAGGTGTCACACATTATGGCCTCGGTCTCAGGAATCCTCTGAGTCCATCCAAACTGCCTCAGAATGCAGTCCGGATAGATGTGAACGGACCAATCAAGTGATTGGATCACCAAATACCGAGCTTGATCCCTCTTGGCTAACCCTGTCAGCATGGAAAGAAACCACGAAGCAACCGTCCACCCGATCAAGGGACCTCCGTGGAACACAAGTCCTCCTCCCAGTAAGCCCAATTTATGTCATGGCTCGGGATCATGCGCCTCTTCCTCAAAATCACATGACTGCTGTGATATTTGTGCACGTCAAGAGGGGGCTCTATGATCGACAATCTCTCGTACAACTAAGTCTAGCAGGACAAGGTCCGTAAGATTAAAAAAACGAGACGAGATGAGCAAGGCATGCCAGCAGAAGTCGACAGCTTGCTGTCAAAGTCAATCCTCCTAGCCTCAAGTCGAATTTGGCTCATGCACGAGTCAACCTCCATACGCCCCTCAAAGGTGTAGCGATGAAGCATGCAAAAAGCAAAGGCCCTACGCCTGTGAGAAATGATGATCCTCACATCCTTCCCATTCATAAACTTATTAGCTAAATTAAACAGGGAAACGGAATTCCCCTGCACAATTCGGTTTACCTCGGCATGAGACAAACCCAAAAATTCCCTCGCCTTCCTCCTCGGGTCAGGATAAAATGAAGGAATGGCAGGATGGGCAGTAGGACGCCATCCTCCAACAGTTGTTATCTCCTCAGGGAGAGGGCATATCTCTCCTTGAGAGAACACAAAAACATGACGGATAGTATCCCAAAAAGACAGACAAGCGTCTAAAAAGAAAGAATCGACCTTAAGTTGCTGCAACGAAAACAGGACAGAAATTCCCATCTGATTAAGATGAACTTTCTCCTCATCCCTAAAGCTCCAAGACCATACATGCAGCAACGCAGTCAAATTCTCGATACCCTTGACAAGATCACTCGGTTTTCTTTGAGAGGTTTTATGGAAAGAATGCAAAGTCAAATGTGAGAAAGGACGGGGCAGAAGGGTCGTATATAAACACGAAAACCCTACGACGCCTTGGGATCCGCGCCACTGTGCGAAAAAGGAAATACCGAAAGTCGAGGTGCCCGGGCCCTGGCACCTGAATTCCAGGACGCGCGGGAGCCCGGCCCGAATCCTGCGTCGCCTCAAAGTGTGCGTCTGTGAGCGCAGGCCCGGTCTACACTCCTATGCCTTTCTGAGCCCAATATAGGAATCGAGTCATCCCAAGCATTTCTCCTTTTAAAATCCCTAATATTCAAAATATCAAAGTTTTTACTCCCCAGCGGATAATCGAGTCGGCGTCTCGCCTAAATGCTACATATAAAATATGAACATGTCTGCATACAGGTACACCCAGCACTTTGAAAGCAAGTTCAACTCCCCACAGAGAATTATCATCATCAAGACAGGTATGACCATCTACTTACGGCTGGCGAGCCCTTCACGCAAGTCTAACGGACTTTAAACGACCCAACCGGAAGGCTGTCAGGTTGTAATCCTCGATTGACCTGGTGGGTACCCTGACTTTCACCTTGTCCAGGCCTCAGTCAGAGTGGCTCTGTAGACACCCGCATTTTGCCTGCTCGTGTCTGTAGCAGTCTCCAACAAAACACCCGATGATGATTGGACGTTAACATGCATCAATACGCTTGAATACGGACTCGGAATCAATAGTATCCGACATGGGCACTTAGCAGAGTAAAAATCTCTCAAAATCGACCTCAAATCCAGACTCAGTGGGTCGTTTCCAATCAAATAAAGCTACTTTGAGCCAAAACCGCCACCGGGGACAAAACCGTCTTTGTCGACCGAGTTAAAACCAGTCAAAGTTGAAACCCGAAAATCAAAAGAGCCACAATGGCGTCCAAATGCACAGATCAATCAAAGTCAAACGGAATGAAATCATACCTCGAATAACCCGGATATCAATCTGTATTTTGAGCAACTTCCGATACGAGCGATTTCAACCGCTTGCATCCAGGCGCCTCAAAACTGAGCCGCCTCAAGTGGGGCACCCCAATACCAAGGAGCTAGCCTTTAGGCGCCTGAATTCCAAAATCGGAAAATTTCGCAAAACTCTATAAATACACCCTCATGCTCACCATTTCTGGGGTCAACTTTTTTCTCTCGAAACTCTTAATCAAAAACCGAGAGCATTCTTTCTCCTTCACATACACCCTAACTCCACTTACATATATCAAACCGTTCCCCGTGTCTACAACGATACTCTGTGAGCCCGTATTTTGAAGCATTTGACATGTAGGTTGACGGTGTCCAAACCCCGTTTCTAATCCTTTAACTCGTTTACTTATCGTACTCTAACATTACTAAAAAAAAAATTTTACCGTATACTAAGATTTTATTTTTCGCATCTAACATTTTACTTTTCCGTTCCTAAGATCAAAATACTAACATTCAACTACAAAATACTCGCCATTTAACGTATGGAATACAAAGGGTCACGAGATAAGGAAACACGGACACAAGAGTACCGCACTGGCGTCGACGGTCGCTTATCTCGCCACCCCGCGTAATTGGTTGTTTACGGTGAGTCAACCCCCCTAAAACGCTCTTTTAATTCCGTTAGATTAATACCGCATAAATTATTATAAAATTATTTACAAAAATGTGATCCGAGCAAACGTCCGATGACTCTAAATCGAGCATCATAGCCCCTAAAGGCCAAAATACGACGCCGAAATGGAAAGGGCTTAATGTTTGCGATGACAAAATCAATCCTTCGCATTCGAAAATCGACTCTGCCCAAAGTCCGTGTAACCATCAGGCAAGACGCACGGGAGGTGGCACCTCACAATTGAGGCGCGCCACCCCAGGCGCTTGATGATCAAGGCGCATGGCGTGTGCCTGACTGTAGACACCCAGATTTAGACCTGGTGGCTGCAGAAGTTCCCGACAAACACCCGATGACGATCGGACAGCAACGCGACGCGAGATTACGATGTTTTAGATAGTTTTCTATAGAACGAATCAAATAATTACTCGTAAAGATTAATTTGACATCAAGGCATCCTTAGTCGTGTCATTATGATCGCGTCGACACTAATTAGAGTCAATTCCGACACCGGGACTCCGAATCGGTCCCGAAATACGCAAAGTCAAACCTGGGTCAGCACATCGGGCCGAGCGAACCTCGGGATGCACACCCGAAGCCCACCTAGTGCAACGGCGCGCTAGGGTAAAGGAGGAGACTTGATCCCCAAGCTATGATATTATACACATCTTCTCGGTTTTGGAAAGTTTCAAAATCGTATCTTCAAAATGTCAGGCGCCTCACCCGAGGCGTCTTACAACTCATGCGTCTGAGTTCTGGTGCGCCTGGACTCAGGCGTCCATCTGGGCGATGTGAACCGTGCGAGTACCTATATATACCCCCTCTCACCTCATTCATTCGACACACAACACTTCTTCTTCTCTTCTCCCTCTTACTCTTTACGAGTTTTTTCTCTAACTTGGGCTCGCACTCCGACACCTGTAATCCCCTAGAAATTCTAACGCAATACAGTGGCGGAAACACTGTAGAAGTGGGATTATAACACATTGTAGCTATGTCTTGATTAAATAAAAATGGTAAGTCAATACATAAGCCATAAAATAAAAATGGCTACAAAATAAATAAATAAATAAATAAAATCCATAAAAAGAGTTTTAACAATCCATAATACAGTGATCTGATTAAAACAAGTAGGATCCATAACTGCTCGCTAGCCCACCCGAAGGAAAACACATATACCTGCCATGTTAAAAACATAACGGCCACAATCAGTGGGGAGCAACGTCAACGTTCTCCCAGCCGTATAACATGATTTTAAAACTGTAATTACTATTATAGAAAATAGTAAAAATGGAAAATAGTAAAACACATTATAATAAAAATAAACTTTCATTGAAAAACTTCACGTATCAAAACAATATAATAAAAATGAGTTTTCCGAAGAAAACATAAAACATTTGCCAACCTGCAAATCAAAATTATATCGATAATAACAAAAATATTCAGAATGGCGTTATGGATAGGATTAATGTAGAATCTAGACTTTCACTAGAACAATACTAAACTAGCTTCGAGAACTTAGTCAAAACAAATCAGACTTCAGTCTCTAACTAGGCAACTCAACTATAACAGGACTGCGTGCAGCGAGGTCCTGGCTTAAGTAATGTACACCCCTCCTGGACACCAACCGTAATCCAGTTCAACCCGACGGCGACTTACACGATGCGATATCTAAGTTTAAGGTCAAAATATACACACTCCTGAACACAAACCATGCTCAGTTCAACGACCAATGTGTCTCAACATAGACACACCAGCTTTATAGTTGACGGCAAAACGTACATCCCAGACTATATTACTCTAAACCCACACTTTTCCTTATTCCATAACTCCAAAACAATCAATTATCGATATTCAAAAGATATAATCATTATAAACAATAAGAGAACAAAAGGAAAAAGGACCACTTTCCAAAAAGAGGAAACTTTCTATTTTAGGAAACTTCTATTTTTAGAAACTTTACCAAAAATAGCATCATATCAAAATAGCGAAGATATTAGTTCATACTAATACCACATTTTTAGTAAACGATATAAATTTATAAAACTAATACTTTCGGCCTTAACGATATTAATTATCAAAGTGAACATTTAATTTTATGAAATTATTAAAATATCGTATAAGCGTTATAAAATTATTAAAAATGTCTTAAACATTTTAATATTACTAATATTAGTAAAGTTATAAAGTTATAGAGTTTTCCAAAGTAAACATTTTTAAACATTTTAAAAATGTGTTTTCCAAAGTTATAAAGTTAAAATTCCCTAATTATTATTAGTTTCGACAATAAAATTATAAATAGAAATTTTACGGCAAATATCAAATTAAATACTTGAACGTCTTTATTTAATTAACCAACAAATATATTTAGAGTATGCTAAGGGATGATTTAACTCTTAAATACTTTCGAAATTGCTGGAAAAATAATTCTTTCGAAGCATTTTAACGATAAATCACAATTTTTCCGAAAATCAATACTTATTAATTAAAGACTTTAATAAATAGTACAAAAATTACGTAAAATAGTTAAAATATATTTATGGACATTCTGTCCAGAAAAGAAAATTTTACAGAATCCTAAAACTCGGTTTTTAAAGCGTTTTCTCGTTAATCGTCCAATCTCGACAATAACGATTAATAAAAAAAGTAATTACAAAATGATTTAAGTATTAATTTCTAAAAAATATTATTAAACCTAAAAATCATTATTTTCCAGAATCTACCATTTTTTCAGATTTCCAAAAATTCCAGATTTAATAAATCCCGTCAAAACCGTCTTTAAAACCCGTTTTCACATTTAACGATTCCATTAATAAAACTTATCGTCCCAAACATATTATTAAAGCACTAAAAATTATAAAATTACATTTTATTATGAAATCATCAGAATCATATTTTTTTCCAGATTTAATCATAGGACCAAAAATCGAGAATTTAAACGACAAACGCGGTTTTAACGATAAACGATCATTTAAAGTGATTAATTAATTCATCCACTTAACAATTCCAAAAAATTATGAAAATATTCAGAAAATTCTATTTCATCAGAAAGTTTCACCACGTCAAGAATCAGATTAAAATAAAATGGTTAAGTACTAGAAATAAAAATCGGCTTTTAATCGTTTTTGTCCGTAAACGGTAATAATTCAATAATCGATAACTAAAATATCAGAAAAATACTAAATTATTAAAAATCATCAAAAACAACATTTTTACAGAATATAAAAATATATTACATGTTTAGGCCGAATATTACGATTTTACAAATTAATATGACGATTTAATCGTTAATCTTGTAAAAGCGATAAAAATACCGAAACATGCAAATTTTCAACTTTTAAAAATTTTCCAGATTATATGACATACATATATTGTCAAAAAGAAAATATAAAAATATACATGCAATCACATAAATAAAATCGTGCAATACCGAGTAACATCGACGTTACCTCTACTCCAAGTCTAAATCGATAATATACTCGTCGGACTCGGGATCATCCACAAAACCTACATCACCCGAAAATCATGGTAGAAAAATACCATGAGAAAAACTAAGAAAATGAATGGTAAATAACGATCGAAAACCCATCGATTATTACCTTAACGATAGGATCGGAAAGAGGATTAATTTTACGATAAAAATGAGAGGATCAAGACTCGATTAGGGACAAAATTGGGCTGGAAAATATGGCTGAAACTCATGGCCAATATGAAGAAATTGAAAAGTATTTTCTTTGTTTAATGTGGTTGAATGAGAATGAATGAAAAGAAATGAATTATCTGAATTGTGTGAATGAATATGATCTTAAAAATTGATGAAAACAATGTTGGATACACTTAAAAAAACAGCCAAAATGGATTAACAAGAGAGAGTGAAGAGTTTTGCAATTAGTCACCAAATTCATTAAGGTAATAAAAATATCTAAGGCTTTAATCACTTTATAAAACCAAATGAAAAAAAAATGTGAAGATGTGTGACCATGGGTGTCATGGTCTAAAAAGGGGCCAAAAAGTGCTTCTTTTAAATGTAGGTTGATAAAAATAAGAATCGTATTAATTCTAAAAGCATTTCAAAGCAATTCGAGTAAACCTCGCGATAGAAAATAATTATTTACGAAACTTTCTAATAAAATGATTAAAGGCTAAATTTTTCGTAAATAAAAATATTTCTTAGTTGGAAATATTATATAAATGTGTTTAAACATTTTTAGGAAAAGAAATAACGTAAATCCAAGCTTAAAACGTTAGTTCGTAGAAAAAAAAGGACTTCTCGCGAATAAATAAATAGTTTGCGATGAAAATTTTGTAAATAGATCAGGAAAATAAAATACTTAAAATCTTTTAATAAAAATAAATAATATTTGACTTGAAAATGTTATGAAGCTTGAAAATGAAGGAAACTGAAGACAGAAAAAATAACATAGTCATGACGGAGTCATAACGGAATAGATAACAACGCATAGAAAATTAGCGGGTGTTACAATCCTCCCCACTAAAAGAAAGTTTCATCCTCGAAACTAAGAATAAGCAGAAAGGAATCAAGATTACTCCACTCGAAAAGATGAGGATACAAATTTGTATAAGAATTTTATTTCAAAAGAAATTTTACAACTTTCAAAGTGATACGAAATCGAATGCAAATATTTATTCCAAGAGGAATTGGGCAAAGCTACCCGAAGTTTAAAATCTTTTAATTAATGAAATCATAAAGTAAAGTTGTTTGATAAAATAACGACGTCAAATAACATTTGTAAACGAGCTTGAAAGAAATAAGGTAACCAAGCAAAACATTTTCAAATCAAAAGTAAAACAATTTGATTAGGAAATTCGAAAATATTTATAATTTTTTTTTGAAGAAACAAAATTTATTGCGGAGAAATCAAAATTTGTAGTTAGTAAAAATCGAACCAATCGTCAATCATTTTCAATAACAGATTCGAAAGTCCACCAACAATAAAACGAAAACTAATTTCAAAACGTTAAAATTTCAAAAATGTTATCAAAGTAATTATGAAAGTTTTCAAAAACGTTATCAAACTTGAACATACAAAATAATTTTGACAATGCTAAAACGCTTTACATACTAATCCTGTAGAAATTGAAGTATTTGGAAATATGAAAGTCTTCATAAAATTTTGATTGCTTGAAAATCAAAAGTTGAAATAATTTCGAAATACTTCAAAATAAATTATTAAAGCATTTTGAAACAAAACTTAATATAAATATCAACCAAAGATAAAACAGAAGTGAAGTATAAAGTTCTCAAATTATAATTCAAATATGTTAAATTTCACGATATCCGAAATGTTTAAGTAAGTCAAACTTTTTATAAAATAGGTAGTTCGAAAAATGGTTAACGGGTAAATAGAACAATGATAGATAATAAATTAAAATAAGAGTTTTCAAAATCGATAAAGGTCGAAGGGATTAGCAGCAGATGCGGTAACAAAATTCAAGAGAAGCAGAAAGGAAGACGGAGTTGAGAATCAAAAAGAAATATCAAGGATTATAGAAGAAATTAATCATCTCAAGATCCCTAGCACGACTCTCACAAACACGGGTTCGTAATTGGCCCATCAAATAACGCTAAGTCCAATATCGGCACAGGGTGGTCCTACTCAATCTACCACCTCCAAAATTATCAATTGTCACCGCCTCCAAAATTAAGTCTTACATACTTATATAATCTTTCAATTAGTATGGTAAGAATCCTCAAATGATTTAGACTAATCCATTAATTACGATTCCAGCGGTTATCAAAACATATCCAAACTCGTAATCACTAAGGCTCATAAATTCAAAGCTCATAAGGTATAAACTCGAGTTATACTTCAAATTTCTCGAGTAAGGAAAACTAAATAAAATCCACCAATTAACAATGCTCGAGTACGAAATCCTCAAAAATGATCACCAACATATTTATAATGCCACAAGTACAGAAGTTGGGAAAGTACAACAAGTCCTCAAACACGCTCAAACCTATAGGTAATGGCGCAGACACTCACATCTTTGAACACGTCATTCGACTAAGGTTTCTGAGAATTCCACCAAATTTCATATCGTAACAGCGAAACCACCAAAATATTAACTCAACGAAGCCACAATCTCGTTGGTCTAAGGGTTTTAAACTATAAATCCATCAAGATGATTCGCATTAAGTATTCCTCAAAACAACGCGATAAATACAACCTCTAATTGTAACATGTTTCTCCTTTTCAAGGTTAACAACAATTTATCCAAGTTAGATCAATCAACTTCAAAGTTCATAGGTTACTACCTTAAGCAACGATCAACGAACTAATTCTTAAGAAACACGGGTAATCTATGTCAACCAAAATTTCTAACGATATTAATGAAAACCTTCGATGGTACCACAACACTCAGGTTAACACTTTAAATAGTACTCTATGATCCCAAATATTCATGATTCATCCATCAAATAAGCATTAGGTAAGAATCTCAAGTAATATTATCAGTTACACTAAGTTCGGTTCTAGGTTAGGTACTAGGTATCCATCAAATATGATATACTCTTGCTACTTCAATAGATTATTCAACTTTAAGTCCTCCAAATAATCAAGTAACCTATAACCCAAGGTTCAAAATCTTAAGTACCAACCTAATTCCATTAATCGACAATTTATCATTCAAATCGATCCTCAAAAGCTTACTAAGATAGATAACAAGGAATAACTCAGAATTCTCAAACCACGTAACAAGGGTTGACCAAACCTCAAACATTTGTAACTTTTCACGGGTTCACTAAGACAAAATTCGGTCTAACCAAAGAATCTCAAGAGAAAGATGGTAGAGTAGAAGAATATAACAAGGATTCATCAAGCGGATGAAGAAGAAAATATAAAAGTGAAGAATGAGAAGAAGTAGAGGAAGGAAGAAAAGAGTCGATGACCCTATATTACTAAGTTCTGGAACCAGAGGATAATCTTCGGGCCTCCAGAGTTCACGAGGGATCCAAATGGATTACTTCATCTTCTTGTAGAGGAACGAGCACACAAGTCTTGGGTCGCTCCATCTGGATCTACTGCGACATCATGGAACAGGAATCTACTCTTAATCATCTTGCCTGTAGCTTAAGTAAACTGAACCGGAGCTAAAAGTCACCATTGACATCTTTCTTGGAGCACCAAGTTGTCCACTCGAGTCAGCAGGCGTTGAGAGTTCTAAGACGGTCTTGTCTCGATCTGGAGCAACATCCTATCAACATCTTGTTCATTCGTCTTCTTCCAACAAAAGCAACAAATATTCAATGCTAATCATTGAGTTCAGGAACAGATAATCTTAACAGTTAAGTCCTTATCTGTTTCTACCCATTTCTAACAATATATTTTTTTTATTTAATGTTTAAATAATTTGCTGGTATTTTCCCTAATTTCAGGTGTAAGCGTAGGGAACAGTGATGCTCTGATACCAACTGTAATCCCCTAGAAATTCTAACGCAATACAGTGGCGGAAACACTGTAGAAGTGGGATTATAACACATTGTAGCTATGTCTTGATTAAATAAAAATAGTAAGTCAATACATAAGCCATAAAATAAAAATGGCTACAAAATAAATAAATAAATAAAATCCATAAAAAGGGTTTTAACAATCCATAATACAGTGATCTGATTAAAACAAGCAGGATCCATAACAGCTCGCTAGCCCACCCGAAGGAAAACACATATACCTGCCATGTTAAAAACATAACAGCGACAATCAGTGGGGAGTAACGTCAACGTTCTCCTAGCCGTATAACAGGATTTTAAAACTGTAATTACTATTATAGAAAAATAGTAAAAATGGAAAATAGTAAAACACATTATAATGAAAATAAACTTTCAGTGAAAAACTTCACGTATCAAAACAATATAATAAAAATGAGTTTTCCGAAGAAAACATAAAACATTTGCCAACCTGCAAATCAAAATTATATCGATAATAACAAAAATATTCAGAATAGCGTTATGGATAGGATTAATGTAGAATCTAGACTTTCACTAGGACAATACTAAACTAGCATCGAGAACTTAGTCAAAACAAATCAGACTTCGGTCTCAAACTAGGCAACTCAACTATAAGAGGATTGCGTGCAGCGAGGTCCTGGCTTAAGTAATGTACACCCCTCCTGGACACCAACCGTAATCCAGTTCAACCCGACGGCGACTTACACGATGCGATATCTAAGTTTAAGGTCAAAATATACACACTCCTGAACACAAACCATGCTCAGTTCAACGACCAATGTGTCTCAACATAGACACACCAGCTTTATAGTTGATGGCAAAACGTACATCCCAAACTATATTACTCTAAACCCACACTTTTCCTTATTCCATAACTCCAAAACAATCCATTATCGATATTCAAAAGATATAATCATTATAAACAATAAGAGAACAAAAGGAAAAAGGACCACTTTCCAAAAGAGTAAATTTTCTATTTTAGGAAACTTCTATTTTTAGAAACTTTACCAAAAATAGCATCATATCAAAATAGCGAAGATATTAGTTCATACTAATACCACATTTTTAGTAAACGATATAAATTTATAAAACTAATACTTTCGGCCTTAACGATATTAATTATCAAAGTGAACATTTAATTTTATGAAATTATTAAAATATCGTATAAGCGTTATAAAATGATTAAAAATGTCTTAAAACTTTTAATTTTACTAATTAGGGTGTTTTCCAAAGTTATAAAGTTAAAATTCCCTAATTATTATTAGTTTCGACAATAAAATTATAAATAGAAATTTTACGGCAAATATCAAATTAAATACTTGAACGTCTTTATTTAATTAACCAACAAATATATTTAGAGTATGTTAAGGGATGATTTAACTCTTAAAGTTTCAGATTTAAATACTTTCAAAATTGCTGGAAAAATAATTCTTTTAGGTAAGACGAAGCATTTAACGATAAATCACAATTTGTCCGAAAATCAATACTTATTAATTAAAGACTTTAATAAATAGTACAAAAATTATGTAAAATAGTTAAAATATATTTAGGGACATTCTGTCCAGAAAAGAAAATTTTACAGAATCCTAAAACTCGGTTTTTAAAGCGTTTTCTCGTTAACCGTCCAATCTCGACAATAACGATTAATAAAAATAGTAATTACAAAATGATGATTTATGTCTAAAAGTTATTATTAAACCTAAAAATCATGATTTTCCAGAATCTACCATTTTTCCAGATTTCCAAAAATTCCAGATTTAATAAATCCCGTCAAAACCGTCTTTAAAACCCGTTTTCACAATTAACGATTCCATTAATAAAACTTATCGTCCCAAACATTTTATTAAAGCACTAAAAATTATAAAACTACATTTTATTATAAAATCATCAGAATCATATTTTTTCCTGATTTAATCATAGGACCAAAAATCGAGAATTTAAACGACAAACGCGGTTTTAACGATAAACGATCATTTAAAGTGATTAATTAATTCATCCACATAACAATTCCGAAAAATTATGAAAATATTCAGAAAATTCTATTTCATCGGAAAGTTTCCCCACGTCAAGAATCAGATTAGAATAAAATGGTTAAGTACTAGAACTAAAAATTGGCTTTTAATCATTTTTGTCCGTAAACGGTAATAATTCAATAATCTATAACTAAAATATCAGAAAAATACTAAATTATTAAAAATCATCAAAAACAACATTTTTACAGAATATAACATATATTACATGTTTAGGCCGAATATTACGATTTTACAAATTAATATGACGATTTAATCGTTAATCTCGTAAAAGCGATAAAAATACCGAAACATGCAAATTTTCAACTTTTAAAAATTTTCCAGATTATATGACATACATATATTGTCAAAAAGAAAATATAAAAATATACATGCAATCACATAAATAAAACCATGCAATACCGAGTAACATCGACGTTACCTCTACTCCAAGTCTAAATCGATAATATACTCGTCGGACTCGGGATCATCCACAAAACCTACATCACCCGAAAATCATGGTAGAAAAATACCATGAGAAAAACTAAGAAAATGAATGGTAAATAACGGTCGAAAACCCATCGATTATTACCTTAACGATAGGATCGGAAAGAGGATTAATTTTACGATAAAATGAGACAATCAAGACTCGATTAGGGACAAAATTGGGCTGGAAAATATGGCTGAAACTCATGGCCAATATGAAGAAATTGAAGAGTATTTTCTTTGTTTAATGTGGTTGAATGAGAATGAACGAAAAGAAATGAATTATGTGAATTGTGTGAATGAATATAATCTTAAAAATTGATGAAAACAATGTTGGATACACTTAAAAAAACCAGCCAAAATGGATTAACAAGGAAGAGTGAAGAGTTTTGCAATTAGTCACCAAATTCATTAAGGTAATAAAATATCTAAGACTTTAATCACTTTATAAAACCAAATGAAAAAAAAATGTGAAGATGTGTGACCATGGGTGTCATGGTCTAAAAAGGGGCCAAAAAGTGCTTCTTTTAAATGTAGGTTGATAAAAATAAGAATCGTATAATTACTAAAAGCATTTCAAAGCAATTCGAGTAAACCTCGCGATAGAAAATAATTATTTACGAAACTTTCTAATAAAATGATTAAAGGCTAAATTTTTCGTAAATAAAAATATTTCTTAGTTGGAAATATTATATAAATGTGTTTAGACATTTTTAGGAAAAGAAATAACATAAATCCAAGCTTAAAACGTTAGTTCGTAGAAAAAAATAGGACTCCTCGCGAATAAATAAATAGTTTGCGATGAAAATTTTATAAATAGATCAGGAAAATAAAATATTTAAAATCTTTTAATAAAAATAAATAATATTTGACTTGAAAATGTTATGAAGCTTCAAAATCAAGGAAACTGAAGACAGAAAAAATAACAGAGTCATGACGGAGTCATAACGGAATAGATAACAACGCATAGAAAATTAGCGGGTGTTACAACACCTAAGCCAACAATCCACTCGATCGTAGTCCCGATAAGTGAATTGACGTTACTCCTCACCTTTGAGCACTCCACTCGATCCTGAGGTGCCTGTGTTCGACTAGCTACCCCGAGTCTAGTAGCGGAAGCTCTGCCGGATTAACCGCAGAACCAGCCGTGGTAACGGAACTCTGCCGAAATCATCACAAGGCAAGCTAGGAGGAACCGCCCTCGAAGTCAAACCGTCTCTAGTTTGTCTTCTAAACAAAACTTTACATTTTCGTATATTTTTTATTATGCACTACGATAATATCAAACGTGGACGTTAGGTCCATGACACGTTATAAACATACCTAACCTCCCAACTTCAACCATAAACACTAAAACACCCTAAATAGACCCGAGTAGTTCCGAGATCCGTTCTCAACTATCTATGCATCGTGTCCCGTTTAGCGTATACTCCGAGGGTGCAACTCCTCACTATGTGATTTACTTACATTCGTATTTACAGCTTTCGTATGATTTATTGCTTTTATGACTTTATAATCGCATGCTAAATCACCTAACACGGAATTCAAAACATAAACAAAATAAAAATGAACAAAATGATGGTCGGGTTCCGTATTAGTTCCGGTGCTCACTTTACACGGTTTGACGCATCCCTATTAATACCGTGCAGACGCATCTTAAGCAAAATACCAGGTAAGGTATACCACGAGAACGACTAATATCCATATTATCACGTTAAAACTGATTTGCTAATACGTATAATATTAGTACTTTTTACTCTCCTATGTGCATCATTTCATGGTCTGCTTGTCACGTGAAATCGCATGCAAAGAATATAAACGCAACTACTTCGACGACAAAGATCATTTGTCCTTAAAACAACCGACATAGCAAAGATATAGTGTTAATACAATGGATGTTACAGTACTTCCGCCACAACAAAGGTACAAAGTTATCAGCCCACCGATTGATTAGTAGAGGCCGCTATGTGCGGGCGGGATTGGTTGTCGATATCTAGCGGACGTTGGCTTCCCAATACGTACCCTCACCCGTTGCTCAGAATCGACGATTTCCGGATGTCCGAAACCATTGGCAATGAGAGTCATTTCAGGCATGGAGTGCTTAAAGGTACAAGTCTTTATCTTTAGGTCCCGTGCCACTCAACGTTGAGCCAGCTAAGGATCAAAGTTGACTTGAACAGTTTTCGAGTCCCCATAATTGACTCGGTGGCGACTCCACAAATCGGCAACGAACTCGGTTCACTAAAGAGGTCACCTTACAAAACATATCGGCCTTTAAACATTTACAACCACGACTCGATCGATTCCAACGGACACCCGGGTGCCCGCATCCGACTAGTACAAGTCTGAATCGTCATCTAAATCGAGGTCCGAAACATTGCCCCGAATGCGAGATCGGATCGGCCCCCGACCGGGAGGGGGCCGCATGGGTGGCTGCCGCGATGAAATCGGGTCGGTCTTGCGCAGGCGCGCGCGGGGCATCGGACGGTGCGGACGGACGTCCACAGTTTGGCGACTCCACTTGGGATTCGGAAACAAGTTTCCAGCGGTGGTGTAACTCGAACGAGGTCGATGAAGCTCATTTCCTAGTTCCCTGTTGTGGTCACTACTGGTTTTGGCCCTAAAAAACCCACCCTAACCGATATTAGGACCAATCGACCTCTTCACAGTAAGATCCTTATGGGCACGCGGGGAGATCCTCGGTTGACGCTCCGGCCGCCTAACGCGCATCCCGCGGATATACTAAAAGAATGGTTCTAAGCAGACGGTACGACACTCATCTCCCCAGGTGACTTGTCGTCACCTAAGCAAAGACTATTTGTGGGCGGTAGCCTACCCTAACCTACCCGTGTCTGTATCCTGCATGAGTGTACGCATTCCTAGTTATGTGTAGCATGTTTGAACAACCCAAATAAAACACTAAAATCTGGATTCAACCACGACAACATATTCAACCACACCCAACTCCGTTTTCGAAAAAGAAACATCTTGTTTTCGGAACTACCGTTCGAGCGCTGATGCTCCGGCCAAATTAAAGTTATTTTCAAAAACACTTTAGCACCGTCATCATGACAAATTTTACACTCACTACTTTCAAAAGACCCTTTTGAGCGCCATTGGCTTGGACAAAATAAAAACTCGTCGTTTTCCAACAACAACGAGGGCCGTTAATGTCACCAAGCTCCCAGCTAATGGGATCGAGGTACCCTATGCGGTTACATCCTATTTTTTTTCAAAACATTTTTCGCACAGACCGTTAACACAACCGAAACTTCAATCAATGAAGTCAAGGAAACCCAAAACGGTTATACCCTCAAAACACTGTTCACAATACATCACCTCCACCGTCGAAATGCCAGTTAACGGAGTCGACAAGCATGGGTCACCCTTTTTTTTAAAAAAAGTTTTTTTAAGAAAAAGAAAGAAAGACACTTTCACCACCTAAATTCTGTAATAAGGATTTAGTCACACCTCCGAAGCACCGTCACAGACGCCACGTTCTCCCACGAGCGTCGTCTACACCACAATATTGAAGTAGCTAATCAATAGTAGTCTCGACAAAAGCACATTATTAACATTTTCAAAACCGGTTCCTTTAGAATCGCGCTTCTTTTGTAAAACCACCATTTACACTTTTGCTATCGTCGAGTCCTCGATGCGCACGTAGCAACACCTTTTCACGTCACAAACAATGTCACTACACCATCGTAGCACCAACTTTATGAAGCCCACTTTTCGAAAGAAAAGATTTTATTTTTGGAACCCAACCATTTTCAAAAACATCAAAACTCTTTGATTCTGAGCCGGGATCGTGATCAATTCCTTACGTCGTACAACCGTGTGATTAACTGTCTATTTTAGTTACTAGGGTCACCTCTATTCGAGGTCTTACGTTTTGGGACGTCTCATCTCGAGAAGTCCTCTTCTTTAAATCTCACTCCCAAGATTTGTGTCAAATCGTCACGTTCCAGAGACATAAGTTCGTTAGGCGCTTTGCCGAATACATCAAAAGTCTAAAGCACTCGAGTCCCTAACCCAATGACCGCATACACGTGCGAGTCAAGGGTCTCATTTCCGTGTCGCTTGATTATGAGCATTCCTCGAGTCTCTAAGTGTAACACCCCGGCTCAATCCTAGGATCGGAAATGTTAGTCGCGGTAGCTCGCCAGGCTCTGTACTAGTCTCACAGACCAACACGAGTCCTTTCTAGCACATTTTTTCCTCACTCATGCGCATCTTGGCCTGGAAACCTTCTCAGGAGGTCACCCATCCTAAGATTGCTCCCACTCAAGCACGCTTAACTGTGGAGTTCTTATCATGGGCAAACCAGAAAAGAAAGTGCACTTTGTTGATATGAGTAGTACTTCAAATCCCTTTAAGCAAAGCTCATAAATAGGACATCTTCAATCAATGTGGGGTGTTTCAGTCATCCGACGGATCCGTCCTAACCTCCAACGTTATCTTGCAGAAATCATTCCCCAACATGTCCTCAGAACCAGGAGTAATTGAAAACCTCTGCATCAACGTCAATACCCTGACCGAGGTGGTTCATGATGTCCGTGCCTCGATAGACCATCTGCCCTGATTCGTTCGTCACATTGACAGTCGCCTTAATTTCCTCGAAAGTGGAGGAACAGAGAACGAGGCAGATACCAGGCCGGTACTCCGTGAGGACAAGATCCCCTAAGGCCAGTAGAGAAATAAACTCGATGCCCCACAAAACTTTGCCCGGCAAAGCAAGAACACCCCAAAAGGAGTTTACCGAAATCAACTCATCGTACACGCACTCAAACACCTAGTAGAGCAGGGGTTGCTCACACCCATGGGTCCCAATCCGGACCCACCGGTCGGTAGGTGAAGCAAAACTTGGAGTCCTAATGCGTACTGTCTATTCCATTAAGGTAATGGACACTATACCGAGGCATGTTTTACTTTAAAACACGTCATTCAAAACCTAATCGAAGCAGGAACATTCTCCCCCACAAAGGGGCAAAAGGCAGACTTCACCTTCTCGGTTGCTGAGAGAGAAATAGTGACGTCGGTAGTCGTCACGAGTCACTTTAAGCCCCCCAACGAGACACCTCCGAGAATCACCTCCAAACGCCCCTCAAGGGGTACGTCCTCGGAAGGCTATGGCACAATCTAAGGCCCGGAGAATGTGTTGGGCCAGTGTCGC
Organism: Agrostemma githago; assembly: GCA_958450325.1. Classification (NCBI taxonomy): domain Eukaryota; kingdom Viridiplantae; phylum Streptophyta; class Magnoliopsida; order Caryophyllales; family Caryophyllaceae; genus Agrostemma; species Agrostemma githago. The sequence goes on along the minus strand of OY288241.1, from coordinate 37,470,050 downwards.
GACATGCTCAAGTCATGGTAGTCGCTCCCTAAAGGCAGTAAGTCGGTCATAGTCGCAGTGTAGTTCGTCTTAGGGCCTAGGCTTAAAATAATAATAAATGTTTCTTTTTTCGAGTTCGGAGGGTGTGAGGGGACCTGTCCTCCCCCTCCCCATCAAACAACATCATGGGTACGTAACCTGTTTATTACTATATCGATAAAATAACAACCTTTTACAAGCATGCCTCGACAATCGCTCGATTTTTTAATAACGTACTTCATCGCTCGAAACTCGATACTATGCCATTCATCGGTAACAATTAACCCAAGCGTAAGGGCTACAACAAACGGCCCACTTAATTTCACCCTAAAAAGAAATCAGGAACAATTACCCTATGCTCAACCCACAACAGACTCCCCAAAACACAACATAAGAAACTCACACAACCAACAACCAATAGGTGCCACACTAGACTTCCCTGTTACCAACAACGCAGCCGGATACGAAGCCTGCCTAATAGGGCTAAAAGTCGTCGTAACTCTAGGAGTCAAAAACCTTAGAGTACACGGAGATTCATCCCTAGTAGTCAACCAAGCCATGGGCACCTGGAAGGTCTATAGCGAAAACCTAGCCCCGTACCAAATCGAAATAGAAACAATATCCCGAGAGTTCACCGAAATCGACTTCATACACATACCCCGCGAGGAAAACCAATTCGCTGACACCCTATCCAAGCCAGCCTCATTAATAAACATGCCCGACAACCTCTTCTCTATGCTTATCTGCGTAGAAAGGAGTGAACAACCCGCCTACATCCAAAATCTCGAAACCAACGACATCCTCGAAGAACCCTGATACAAAGCAATCCTAAACTTCAAAACCGATGGTTCATACCCACCCAACACAAACACCAAAAACAAAAGAGTCTTATAATACAAGCCGCCCATTACGTCCTAAACCAAGGACTACTATACAAACGAACCCCACAAGGAATACTCCTTAGATGCATAGACAAAACCCAATCCGAGAGAATCATGGAAGAAGTACATGATGGGGAATGCGGACACCACATGAGTGCACACCTATTAGACCAAAAAATAATGAGACTAGGTTACTACTGGGTTACCCTAGAAGCAGACCATTGGCGTCATGTCTGCCACTGCCACAACTGCCAAATATTCGCCAACATCCAACACCTACCGCCATATTCACTCCATACCATAAGAACACTCTGGCCCTTCTCTACCTGGGGAATTGACATCGTAGGGAAGGTACACCCAACCGGGACCGGCGGGCACTGTTTTATATTGGTGGCCGTCAATTACTTTACTAAATGGGTAGAAGCGGCCTCTTACACCACATTAACCTCCAAACAAGTAGTCAAATTCTTACAAAATAACATCATCTGCCGCTACGGCATACCTCACAAAATCATTAGTGACTAGGGGGCTCATTTCAGGGCCGACACCCAAAAACTCCTAAACAAATACAAAATCCAAAGACACAAATCTTCACCCTATAGACCTCAAACAAACGGGGCCGTGGAGGCAGCAAACAAAACCATCACCACAATCCTTAAGAAAACGTAGACAACTACCGGGATTGGCCAAACAAAATACTACTTAACCTACGGCTCCGAAGCCGTGCAACCCATACAACTAGAAATACCCTCACTAAGGATACTAGCCGAAAGCGGCATTCCCGAAGAAGAATGGAACCAAAAACGTTACGATGAGCTAGTACTCCTAGACGAGCGTAGAATACTCGCACTGTCCAACGTGCAAGCCTACCAACAACGCATACAACGAGCCTTTAACAAACGAGTCGAATCCCGAAACATACATGAGGGAGATTTAGTAGTCAAATCCATCAGGGCACCCCTTCCCGTCAATCCTAGAGGGAAGTTCAAACCAAACTGGGCGGGCCCCTTCCTCGTCAAGAGAATACTCACGGGGGGCACCGTGATCCTCACTGACCTAGACGATCAGGAATTCTCAACCCCAACCAATATAGACCAACTCAAACGGTACTACCCCTAAACATCCCAACAACTCCATAATGATCTCCAACCTAGGACGAAAGCCCACACAAAACGCTTAAATATAATTCGCATCGAGAATTGGCATAACGAGTCTGAAGCAAAATCACTCACATTTAGAAAGAACTACGACCATGGTTTGATTCCGTATAAACAGAATATGTAGGCAACCCTTCCATGGGTACAACCAACAATATAACAAATCGATTACTCGATTAACATGCAAACCAGAGCCTTTTCCCACGCTCCGGTTAGCCAGTGATTTCAATGACGAAGCACAAACGACGAGGCGAGGACGGGGTAAAAACCCGAAAGGCCGCCCTGGGCAAAATGAAGAAACGAGTTGCGAGCCGTCGTAAAAAAAATAAAAAAAAATGATGAGCCGAGGATGGAGTGAAACCCGAAAGACGCTCCGGGCAAAATGAAGAATCAAGTTGCGAGCCGTAAAAAAAAGAGCCAAAAAAAAGAGAAACACAACAAAGGTGAACCGAGGACGGAGTGAAAACCCGAAATGGCGCTCCGAGTAATATGAAGAATCGAGTTACGAGCCACCAAAAAAAATGACAAATAAAAAAAATGTGCTTCTCATTAATAAAAAAATCAGTTAAATCGAGCCTTTGTCAAGGCCTTTTACATCAAGCATCAGAAATTCGGCTATCCCGAAAAATGACAACGTGTCAAAACACCACAAAAACTAGTACTAATACGCCACATAATATCAACTAATAAAACATAGTACAAACCGGCTAGTCTCTACCAGTCCAACTTCCTTTTTCTCCCATCGCCATATGGGTGTGCTTGTTCGGGATTTTACCATCGACCCCTCATAACATAAGCTTCCACCACCCTAGCCAAAGGCGAGCTTAGCCAATCATACTTCCTCTCATCACTCACATTTTCAATATGGATCTCGTCAGTCTTGGCCCGTATAGACGAACTGACGGCACTACGATCGGTAATGCTGTATATGGTCAGGCACTTAGTGACGTTACCTTAAGTCGCCTCCTTATCCTCTAGCATCACGGTCTTCCTAACTTTCGACTAGCTCTGTCCTGACGGGTTTTCATAAACTCTCTGCCGGAAGGAAGTAATGTCGGTCGGTCGAGCACTCTCTATAACAATGGGACGTGAAAACTCCTGTCCCCAAGATATCTTAAACTCCCGGAAAGAACTTTCCGTCCATGGGTCAAACTTAGGATCACCCTTAGTAACCTCCGAGGTGGTTGGCCTCACCCCATTTGGCTCGACAACTCGTTCGGATAAATATAAACTGGATCCCTTAAGGATAATATCTGGATAGCCTGAGTCGAAGAGGAGAAGGGAAACCTGGTCTGTCCACTAATATGTCACCACGGGACTGTCCACCTTATAACCACTCGCCCATTAGCCAAGTAAGAATGCCATCCTTCTTCGGCATGACAATCACTCCATGCCTGTACCATTTTGCGACCCGTAAAGCCCTTATAGCTATAACCCTTGACGGACCGGGGAGGGTCGACCAAACCAAGCTTTCCTTGTAGCCAAACCTGCACGAACCACAATATAATGTCACACTTTCGAACTAAGGCAGCCTCAAAAAAATAAGCAACAAAAAAAAAAGACAACACTCCACATACCTGCAAAATGATCCTAGAACCACAAAAAGGAGCTTGATGCAGCCGGACACGAGCATCAAGACCTGGGATAAGCTCACCCAGTATGAGTAAAGAGGGTGATCACCCATGTTCCATCCCCATGACAACGTCCAAAACCCAAGGATTACCCCAACCACTACTACAAATCATGACATAGACATGGGACATTTTAACTAATAGACATGGGTTTCGCGACCCATGTTAAGTTGAGTGACATCTATTGTCCAATACTTAGACATGGGTCGTATGTCCTATGTCTATCTAAAACATAGACATAGGTTTTTCAATTAACCCATGTCTTTATAGAATTAACCCATGTCTATAAAAACTATAGACATGGGTTTTTTGTTCGCCCTATGTCTATTATAAATATAGACATTGGTTTTTTGTTCGCCCTATGTTTATTGTCATAGTACAGACATGGGTTATTTGTTTACCCCATGTTTATTGTCATAGTACAGACATGGGTTTTTTGTCTGCCCCATGTTTATTGTCATAATAATCAGTCCGAAAATGATATCAATTATTAATGCTTTCCGTATTTTTTATAAGAAACTGCAATCCAACCGAAATCAAAATAAATCTCATAAATTATACAACACCCAATTGGACAATCAAACGTTCCATATTTCATAAAATTAATCATCATGCCAAACAAATAAGTAGCTAAGATAAAAAAAACTACACAAGTACGCGATGTATCAATAATAAAATCTCTTCCTACTACAACCAATCTTTTTAGCTAATACGTTGAATACTACATGCATGTCTCATACTTCTAATTTTGAAGATAATAACAAAATAAAGATGGAGTTGGCGGGTGAACCTATCATGAACAAATAAAACACCATTTGCACTGCCACGTTGGTCAGATGATAGGAAATCATCTGAAGTTGGAAACTTGTATGGCCATTTTTTAGATTCAACATTAGCCTGCAATAAACACACCAACTTACTCTTGAATGTCAAATCTATTTAACTTACCACGTACTAACAAGTAACAACATTACCTGTAGTTTGGCATCCTCCCATAGCTGGTATGAATCATTATTATTATTACTACTCATACTTCCAGAATTAGCATATACAAAAAGTGGACCTAGAACCTTCTTCCATAACTCCCCATCTTCAAATTTTGCCATGAGTTCCTTTCCTGAGTAATGAGTACTTAGGAGTACCTAATATAATGTCCCCACGTACTTTAAGAATCAGTAGAGCCGATAAACACACATACATGTCCACAGCATATTCTCAAGAGTCAATAAGACCATATATACGATAGTATTACCGAGAGAGAAGTGGGGCCAACATGTGAGGTGAGGTACTGTTTAGAGTTTAGTTGGTCCAGCAGATCGGAATTCATTACTAAGTATGATTTGCCACAAGCCAGTAGTGGATCACTGCATATCCACCCATGCACTTGAATATCTTTTGCTGCACCTGAGTATTCGTATTTGTCATCAACCTACATATATACATATTCGTAACTTCTATCAAAATAAAATTAAGCAATCAAAATTAAGAAGAGGAAGTGAACACCATTAAAGCCTTGCACAGCATCATACACAATTTGCTTAGTACGAGACTCGTAAACCTCTTTAGTCTTGCAATCTTCTCGAAAAACCCGATCTACAAGAACCGAAACAATCAGAATACACATTCAAAACCCTAGAATTGGAAAACAATCGAAATTGAAGCTAAAAAAACACATATTATCTCGATTTTTGAAGAAAATTGTACCGAAATCAAATTTAGAGGAAGAATTAGCGAAGGAGATGGAGTTGCCGGAGATTTTCTAAGGAGTTGATGTAGCATCCTCCGACGACAGTGGTCTCGCTCTAACGCTAACATATATTCTCTCCATTTTAAAAGCATAATCAGGATGGTGGCGAGCGTTCAACACGATTGAAGATTCTGGAAGATCGAAGCCTTGAAAGCTTGAACACAGACAAATCAACCAGGTTAATGAACCAGATTCAACCAGGTTAATCAACGAAACTTCAACAAAACTTAATTACAGTACACAGATTACAATCAACCCGTTGAATTGAAACCCTAAATCGATTCTCCCAATTCACACCTAAAACCTAATTGAAACCTGAACAACACCGAACCAGGTAATTTGGAGAGGAAGAAACTGACCCGTTGAAGAAACTGGAGGCAAATTGATGTTGAAGGCAGATTGATGTTGAGAGCAATTAGGTCTTGAAGGATTCACGTGATCTTGTACAATCGAGAGTAGAAGAACTACTAAGATCTACAACAGGAGGACGCCCGTTTTCTGGCCAACTTGATGATACTTCCTCCAGCCATCATACTTCAGAATCGAGGGAGAGAATTTCATGGTTAGATGATTCATCAGGAACATCGGATACATCAGATTACCAGCGCCTAGATGTGGACATGACGATACCCGACTCCTTTCATTATCTGGATGAACACATTGATTTAGAATCTTTAATTCAACCGTCTGATCTTTTGGAGAACTATGAGTCCATGTCTCATCCCCCTGCTTGTCGGTCGGAGGAAGATAATTGCAAGGAGGTTCGTTGCATTGAAGTTGAAGAAGCAAGTATCAATAGGGAAAATCGATTATCAGATCTGTGATGATTTTTTCGGCACGAGTTACTGAAAAGGAAATTCAAAAGGCGAAAGACAGGGAAAAGGAGAAGGATAAGGAAAAGATCGATGCTTATGTGAAAGAGAATATTGTATCAGCTGAAGACACGAAAGGTACCGATTTCGTGAAGAATTCTGGAGTTGGCTTCATCCTACAGTAGGTTTCATCCTATTAGTTCATTAAAAATAGATGATTAATTCCGGAGGCTGCGTGAAGAATTTTGGAAGAGAGATGAGTAATTCTAGGGTTCATTAGTCTAGGACTAATAGACATGGGGCATTAGTTTATTGGTCTTGTTTCAATATACATGGGTTTTTCATATGCCCTACATCTATTCATATATTACAGACATAGGTTTTACTTTGACCTATGTCTATAATTTATAGACATGGGTTTTAATTTTGACCTATGTATATTCTCTTTTATAAACATAGGTTTTTTAAAAAACCTATGTTTATTAAAAATAGATGTGGGTTTTTCTTTTAACCTATGTCTATTAGGTCATGTCTATGACTAATTTTGTAGTAGTGAACCCTCATGCACCAATGCATCCTCAAAGAGATAGTAACAAGCCACCGCAATATTAAAAGCCCGCCTACATGCTAGAGTTGAAATATCATGAGAACTCGTCGGTGAAAATGTCCTAAAAAGCAACTTTAGGTCAATATCATCTCTCCCGAAGAAAACTTTAGCCTCCTCTAACGAAGAAAGGTCCAAAAAGTGACAAAACCATTCCACAAAACCATTGATAAACCATCACTTGGACAAACCACAAGGTCACATTTCTTAAATGACCTGCCCACTCGATTAAGAGATTCCCAAAACCCGACATGACTCCAAGTAACACAAGGAAGCTACAGACACACTATGGGTATTTTAGTATGTCTAAAACAAGCACCCGTAACCCGCATATATAGCCCTAGTCCCACGACAATTAGGAAACTACAAAAATTTACATAAACGAGGATCAGACCGCCCGAGCCCAGTCGCCCAAATATCAGGCCGCCCGAATCCAGGCGACCCGAAACCAAACCACCCCAGCCCGGGCGCTTGAACCCTAAGTCATTAGCCTCCCTAGCACCCGAAAGTCATAACATCGACCTCGCTTTACCCTAGCAATTACCGCTTGACAACCCCGGACATTCGGAACGACCTCCCGAAGTCGCTTAAACTCTTTTCGAAAGCCAAAATACCCACACAAGAGCAACAAGGCCATACGGGCAACAAATTTCACCCGTCGGATCCACCAGACTTAGACGTTTTTTTATTTTATTTTATTTAGAGGGATAAGCTACCCCACCTAGGCATGTTGTAGCCTTTAACGGCATCGTCAATTCGCGTCTGTAGCCCAGTACAGCATTGCCATGAATATACAAGAAGTGGCCTAACTTTTTTTTCAAAATTGGTTTAACCCCTTTTGTTTTGCCTCATTCTAAACATAAATGTCGAGACAACTACTGATGTCTCCCAACGCGCTTAGTCAAAACATGTTAATTTCTTATATTTCGCACGTCTCAACTCAAACATCTTTAATCGACGTACTACTTGATCCAACTCCTGGCTCAAACTAACGCATTTCAAAAATTCCAAAAAAAGACCGTTTTCAACTCTTATGCAACCCTAACTGTGGACATGACATAGGTCCACCCTAACGCGGCCACGCGTGGGTTTGGGGAGGCGAATGAGTCTCCATATGAGATGGGTCGAATTGAAATTTAAATCGAAGATGGAGTCGCCACCGAACTATGTGGGAGTTCGGGCCCGTTCGAACCCACTCTATTTCGTAGTGGGCCGTGTACAAAATACGGCCAATTTCCAATGTCAGAGTTTATTGGGTTCGTCCCTTAGCATTTGATACCGATACCGACGTTATCGGATACCGTGTATTGAATGACTCTTGTTGCCAATGGTTTCGGACATCCGGAAACCGAGGTTCTAAGTAAGGGGTGAGGGTACGTGTTGGGAAGTTCACAAAGAACACCCAACCCCGCCCACACATTAGCGGCCTCTACTAAGATATCGAATGACTTTTGAATACGCGCGTTAGTGATACGATGAATGATATGCAAACATTGTTTTCCCTAAACATGCGAAAATTGAATGGGTTGCTAAGTCGATTTAATGCAACTAAAATTAAAGTCAAAGTTGTATTTTAGCATGTGAGATTTGTTTTAGTCTAATAAAACAAACGAAAAGAAAAGAAATTGCTACAAACACGAACAAACAAGTTAGTAGCGGTTTGTAAATGGAATAAGGAATATGAATAATAATATGCACGGTTTTAAAAAAGGATTTTTTATGATGCGCGATGGACTAACGAGTGTTAAAAAAATCAATGTCGAAATCTGAAAAAAAAAAACGTAGTTTTGTCTAAAAAACGACGTTCGCAGAATAATAAAAAAACGAAATTATGCCGCGTTTTCTAGTCGGCCGCGCGCCTCGCCCGGGTTAGGCGCGACCCGCGCGGGTCAGGCGACTCGCCCGGGATGCCGGCGGGTCGCGTGACGGGCTGTTTCGAAATCGTTTTTTTTAGAAAATCGATGGTTTTATTAGATCGCGTACAAATATGGCATAATTTGTACTCGACTTAATATTTTCGATATTCGTCGTATTCAATATTCGATTATGAAATCGATATCAAATATTTGAATGATTTTTAGAAAAGATAAATTTTTTTTTGAAAATCGTTTTGTAAAATTAAACTAAAAAAACGATGTTTGATTCTCTCGGCGTTAAAAAACCGTCGTATTTTGTCTTACGAAATCATATAACGATTTTTTAGCATCAACGAGATTAATGTAGTTCTTTTTTCAGTACGATATTTGATTAGAGAATCGGTATCGTATTTTTAAGAACGTTTCGTTGTATATGAAAATATTTTTGTATTATCGATATTAAAAAAGACGCGATGACGACGACCCATAAAAAAACGACCGACGACGACAAAACAGAAAATGAAACGAGAGAAAGGAAGGGAGAGAAAGAGAAGTCGGGTTTGATTTTACATCCTCAACCTACATGCTTTGTTTACTCGGAACGGGGCTCATCGGAACGTGGTTTGGACACAGGAGCGTCGAGGTAACGTAGGTGAGTTATGGTGGTTTGATTTGGACGGGTGAAGTGGCGGGTGAGGTGGCCGGTTTCTTCGGGCGTGATCTCGGGTTTTTGTATAAGCGTGTATGAGTCGTGTGTGTATGATTTTAATGTATGGTATGTGTAATTGTGAATGTCGTATCCTCTGTTTATGTTGATGCTAAAGGGTCCTATTTATAGGATAGAAGGCTAGGAGAAGTATTCTTGCTTAGATGACAAGAAATACCGGTTTGGATAGGAAATGTAAGAAGTTGAAAGGAACGAGAATTCCGTTTCTTGGTGAGGAAGAAACGTATCTCGGCTGGAATGAGGGCTGCTCGGCCGAGTATTTGATGCTCGGCCGAGTATTTGATGCTCGGTCGAGTGTTTGATCGGGTGTTCGGATAGAATTCCTACTTGAGATCGAATTCTATCCTTAACGGAATTGTTTAATACTTGTCGTAGCTGATTTTTTGTAGCATTTGAGTCTAGGCCGGACTCGTGAAGTGACACGGCTGGTCCGTGTGTTTCGAAATATCTTTGACCGGGTTTTGACTTGGTCGCTAAAAGACGGTTTTGCCCCTAGTGTCGGATTCGACCCAAATTAGTCTTATTTGACTCGAAATGACCCACTGGGCCTGATTTTGAGGTTGGTTTTGTGAAATTTGTACTCCATAAAAAGCCCAAGCTAAATGCCAATGATTTTGAGCCCATATTCGAGTATTTAAAGCACGTTCGTGTCCGATCTCCATCGGGTGTTTGTCGGAAACTACTATAGACACCTAATGACCAAATGTGGGTGTCTACAGAGCCCCCACTCTGACTGAGGATTGGACAGGGCGAAAGTCAGAGTAGCTACCAGGTCAGATTAAGACCTGGCAGACTTCCGATCGGGTCGTTTATAGTCCAATAGACTCGCGTGAAAGCGGCTCGCCAGCCGTAAGTTGGAAATCATACCTGAGCTGATGATGATAACTCCGTGGGGAATTTGGACTTGTCGCGTAAGTCCCGGGTGCATCTATATATGGGCCCATATCGTGAAAATGTCGCTGGGGTGCTAACCGTACGGTCCTGCTTGAATCATCCTGTACATGATTTATGCAACATTTTTAGGAGAAATGACTCGCGCTGGGGAATATAAATTTTGAGAAAGGTTTTGAATTTTTGAAGAAACTTTTCGATTTTGAAAAGGAATAGGGATGCTCGGGGTGACTTAGCTAGATCCTAGGATAAGGCCTGTATGCTAAATCCTCTGGGATTCGGAATCCTAAAGTAGGGAGGAAAGTCTGGGTTTTAATGCTATAAATACCCTTTTCCTGCTTTTAATTTCCTCACAATTCTCACAATTCCCCTCCTTCTTAAAGAAAAACAAGCCTTGAGAAATTTATTCTTTCTTTTTAGAAATCCAATTATGGGAATCGATCGACTAATTGGAATGTCGCAGGATTGGTCCCGATTTTTCAGAGATGCAGATAAAGTCATTCTGAATCAGAATGGTATAACCCAATTATTCACAATCCGTCAAATGCAAGTGGACCGTCATTTCTTGGATGCTTGCTTGTCCTATTGGGACGACACTTATCACGTCTTTGGCATCCCTCGAGGCGAAATCTATCCTATTCCTGAGGAGATTGCTGCCATAGGAGGATGGAATCCCATACTTCGCCCTGCTGTCCTGTTTTCAGTTCACGATCCAAGGAGAAAATTACGGGAATTTTTTAGGGCTTTCTCATATGGAGGTATCTCATATGCTGGAGGGAGATACCGTTTCTTTGATCGATTTGGCTGAAAAATTTATGAACCCACACGATGTCCGGGTCAGGTCGGTTCATAGCCGTAGGGCCTTTGCTTTTTGCATGCTCCATGTTTATGCCTTCGAAGGTCATATGGATTTATTATCTTGCATGGGTCATGTCCGACTTTTCACCATGGTTGACCTGATGGAAACGGAGCACAGCCCGGCTTGGCTGATCACAGGAGAGATTATCCAGGGTTTGGATAATCGTAAAAGGGATCCGTCGACCCGGCTGACTGAGAGTACCCGTCTTTTACAGGTATATAGATTTTTCGATTTTTTGCAATTTTCCGACTTTTCAATTTTTCCGGTTTTCTCAATTTTTCGCGGTCTTCACGGTTTTCTCGGTTTTTTCGATTTTCTCGTGTTTTTTTTGGCGCGGTTTTTTTCAACTTTTACGATTTTTCACGATTTTGACTTTTTTCGTGAATTTTTAGCTTTGGCTATTTGAGAGGCTGTCGATCGTGGATCCTCCGCTTGACGTGACCCAATATCGCCCGAACCAAGTGATGATGAGGAGAAGGACCGTTGACTTTTCTCGCCTTAATACTCAAAAATACTAGGACGAAGTGTTGTCTTTTCACGGAGGCCCATTGATCCGGTGGACCGTACCATGGTGGCCCATTTATGTTCGGACTGGCTTAGAGTCTCGAGATAGGGCTCGATATCAGGTGATCCTATCTTTTAGACAAACAATGCACCTCTTCCCCGATCGCATACCTAGGCAATATGGTCGGGCCCAAAGAATTCCGGAAATCGAGGCGGTCGTGAGTGAATCTACTTAGCTGACGGACGTAATGTGTGACACTTGGATGCAAAGGTGGTATACCCGAGCCACTTGGTCCGTTCCCAAGACTCTTCATTCAATCTGGGTATCCGATTCTTATGTGAGATGGACCAAGGCGGATTCTGCTAAAGCCCGAGCTGCCCTGAAGACTGATGAGGCTTTCGACCTGTTGCGTCGAGAACAAGGAAAAGATAACCGGGGTTTCTTTGATGATGGTGATACTCCGACAAGTCAAAAAGGAAGATCTAGGACTCAAGCTGAAGGGTACAGTACTAAGGGTGCACGGGGGAAAGTGAGCCCCCAGACAGACCTGGAAAGGAGACTTGGTCCAAGATTGGCGGTTAAGGACCGACTTGGTCCTCGAGACAGACTACCCGCAGTCGAAGAAACGGGTTCGAGCAAAGGAAATTCCGCTTGTGATTAGGGAACGTTCGCCCCCGCCCCGTCGGCCTCAGGCTCCGCGCGACCTGAAAGATAAGGGGAAAGGAAAAATGCACGAGTAGTCTCCTAATTTTATTATTTAAGTACTACTATTATTTTTGTGGTGTGATTTTTGTTTTTGTTTGTTTTTGTGTGATGTTTTTTTTGAAATTTCCGAATTTATCGGTTTTTTATAATAAAAGACATATTAGTGAATACCGCTCCTGTCTTTTCGTTATTGCAGCGGTTGTACCCTTTTGAGGGGTTGCCTACGTATCCATAATTAATGGAATCAAACCTTCCGTAGTTCAGAATTATTTCTGCAATTTTCGAAATACATCAAGATTATTAATTCGAGATGTGCGAGGGTAGGATAAGTAATCCTAGCTTATTGACTTGCCTCAAAATTTTGAAAACTTATAAAAAGACAAATTTTTATAAATTTTGAAAATGACATTGAGGTAGGGTTTAAGGGTAGTAACGCTTCAACTGGTCCAAGTTGGTTGGGTTGACGAACTCGTTCCCGTCCAAGTCCGTCAGCGTTACTGCTCCTCCCGAAAGGATTTTCTTTACTAAATATGGCGCAGCCCGGTTCAGTTTGAATTTTCCCCCTAGGTCAACTGGTAGTAAAGCCCGAACGGATTTTAGGATTAGATCCCCTTCTTTGATATTTCTAGGCCTAACCCTTTTGTTGAAAGCCCGTTGTATCCTCTTTTGGTATATTTGAATATTGTTGAGGGCCTGAGATCGCCGTTCGTCCAAGAGAACTAGCGAGTCATATCGGGCTTGGACCCAATCTGCTTCAGGTACCTGACTCTCGAGTAAAATCCTGAGGGATGGCACTTCTAGCTCAACTGGCTGGACTGCTTCCATTCCATACGTCAGATAATATGGAGTTTCTCCGGTTGCGGTGCGAATTGATGTCCGATACCCTCATAAGGCGAAAGGTATCTTGTCCGGCCAGTCCCGGTAATTCTCAGCCATCTTTTTAAGTATGGTGACAATTGTTTTATTAGCTGCCTCTACCGCTCCATTTGTTTGGGGACGGTATGGCGAAGATGTATGCCCTTAAATCTTATATTTTTCTAGCAGAGTAGCGGTTTCAGCCTGGAAGTGGGTCCTGTGATCACTGATGAACTCGTGTGGGATCCCGTATCGACATATAATCTTGTTTTGGATAAACTTGGCTACATGCTTGGCATTGAAAATCCGGTATGACTCGGCTTCGACCCATTTGGTGAAATAGTCAACAGCCACTAAAATGAAACAGTGACCCCCTGTTCCGGAAGGGTTTACCTTCCCAATTATATCTATTCCCCATGTCGAGAATGGCCGTGGTGATGTCATGGTATATAATAGGGATGACGGCATATGCTGTACATTAGCAAAGATCTGATAATTATGGCAGTGTTTGACGTATGATTGACAGTCCGTTTCCATGGTGTTCCAATAATACCCGAGTCTCGTGATTTTTCGGGCTAGCATATGCGCGTTCATATGCGGACCATTTTCACCATCGTGTACCTCGGCCATGACCTTTTCGGCTTGCGTTTTGTCGATGCATAGGAGTAAAGCCCCCTGTGCCGTCTTCTTATATAACTGTCCATCGTCCGTGCGGATGAACTGGGTGGCCCACCTTCGTAGGGCTTTTTTGGCCTAGTTTTCAGCTCCCGGAGGATATTCACCCGATGTTAAGTAGGTCAGAATAGCCTGATACCAAGGTTCTGGATCAGTTATTTCGATATCCTGAATAGTGTGGATACATGCCGGCTCGGATCGCCTTTCGACGCAAATGGGCATGCTGGTTAGATGCGCTGGGATATTCAGTAAAGATGCTAATTTTGAAAGAGCATCTGCAAACTGGCCACACTACTACAAAACATCAAATAGACAACTGTTTTTTTTTGTAATAGACAACTGACTTACAACAGTTGAGTAGTTTGGAGTTGTATATTACTCTGAGCATAGACATCTGTTTTAGAACAGTTGTCTATTGGTTAATAAACAACTGTTTTTTAAAACAACCGTTGTCTATTATGTATATAGACAACTGTGTTTATAAAACAACGGTTGTCTATTACGTATGTAGACAACTGTTTTTTTTAAACAACAGTTGTCTATATACATAATAGACAACTGTTTTTTTAAAACAACAGCTGTCTATATACATAATAGACAACTGTTTTCTTAAATACGTATATATAGGTATGTGCTTATATACGTACACAAATTTAATATTTTTTAATAATTCTGAAATACATACGTATTAACAAACCATAAAAAGGGAATACCATAACGAATAATTGAACAAAAAAAATTACATTTTTATAAAATCCAACATCCAAAATCTAAATGATACATAAAATCATTATCCAACATCCAAAATCCAAAAGATACACATAAAATCATTATCCAATGTCCAAAAGTACCTAAATCCACAAGGTAATCCGATGCACCATATACGATTAATTATTAAGAAAATAATCCGCTCATAATCCACGAACCTCGTCAATATCTTCTTGAGAATGTATCATCATATCGTTGAAATGCTACAAAATCAATAATATAAACGAACTAATTATTTTGTTTCAATTATGTGCATAAAACAAATGATTGAAACAAGAGAAAGTGTAAAAACCCAGGCCTTACCTCATTGACGGTTCTCTTCAAATCAGAACGAGTGATAATTTCAATCATATATCTCATCACGTAATAACCGCACTCTGTTTTCTGAGCATGAGGAGCCGACTATATTGCAACAAGTATAACAAACTGTAAGAGTCGTACAAATGAAAAAAGAAGTTTTTTGCAGAAATATCATACATTCTATATAAAAACATTCTATATAAGATCCATGGGGGCTAGCTTTTCCATTTGAACGGAGTTTAATTCCACACCCATCAAAGTCTCCCAAACCCTATGAACCAAAATCACCCCATTCTTATGTCCCGTCACCACAACACTCTCATTCATAAAAGTCGACATATACGAAAGCATAGCAGTAACAGGGGATTCACAGGATGTGTAGAACTCAACCAAACAACCAAAACATCACCAGAGGAACACATAAACCCAACCCCGGTCATCCCCTATCGTAATATACTTATTAATCCCCTCATAATCTCTAAAGGGCAACGCATGCACACTAGTAGCAACTGAATCCAAGCTCACTGCTGACATAAACTAGAACTTTTCAGACCAAAATGGACTGAACTTAGTCACTAGCACTGAACCCCCCCACCGTCGTCTTCACCCTACTCACTTCCCCATCGTTAACCCACTCATCATCATCTTCACTCTTTTCTTTTACCAAACTCTCAATCTTTTTGGATTCATCAAATTTGGAATCTAATCTTTGAACCAGCTCGCTCAAATTCCTCACTAATTATTGTTCAAAACTGAAGCTAAAAAATAATATGGAAATGGGAAGTTTTGAGAAAATAAAATAAACTCACCACAAAAATGGAAAATGAAGAAAGAATGGGTAGTGAGTGAAGAGTAAGGTGGGTTTTAAGAGTGGTTGTCTATTAAAAGAAAATTAGACAAGGACAAAAACGATTCAAGTCGATGAGAAACCATCAGTACTCGCATAATTAACAGACATTTCCATGTTATTCTAATATACACTGACCACATCAACTAAAAATGATCATTGATAAATCGATATTTATACATATTTTTACCCCTTTAATATTAATAGTATTATTATTATTAGTAGTAGTATTATTATGTCGTCTTTCATATTATTTGAGCTAAAACCATATTTTTATGACTTAACGGGTTAATATATACTTTAATATTATTTATATGCTAAAATAAATTTTATTATCTATTTTAAAATTATTTAGAATAACCCATTTAATTTGAAGGTCAAATAATACATACATTCTCGTATACATTATGTAGGCCTATCTTAAGACGACAATATCTCACTTATACGAGATCAAAATAAAGTGATTCAGGATGCGTTGGAAAGCTAAGTCAAGACCTACAAGTTTGTAGAAGAGAGAAACTTCAACTTCCGTCATATACTAGCTCGAAATCGAGCTATAAGACAGCAGGCGAGCAGATTTTGACACCAAACAAATGGGTTGAAGCCCATTACTACAAAAGATGGGTTAGGAAACAAAGAAAGAAAAGGGTTTAGGAAACAAAGAAAGAAAAGGGTTTAGGAAAAAAGAAGCCATATGCTTCTTATAAATTGAAAAAGAAAAAAAAAAACCACAATAAGAAGAGAGAGGAGGAAGAACCAGGGAACACGCATCAATCATATTGTTTTAGTTGACTTCCATCCATGTAATTAATTAAGACTAGATTTAATTAAGCTGGTATTAAACAATGTCGGTCATGTTTAATTATGCTAACCAACTTGATCAACACAACACTATTCATTCATTCTAAGCAGCATAATTAAGTATATCAAATCAAGGTTGGTTGGTTGGTTTACCACCCGACAAGTTTGCTGCTAAGTGGAGTAATTAATTAAGCAAGTAGTAGAGATAATTAATGGAAGACGAAGGTCGACGTTTGAGTCAACGCCATCATGGGTAATTGGAGCTGTTGTTTTTGTCATCGTTGGTGTTTCTTTGGCAATCGATAAGAGTCCTAGTAAACTTGGCAGTGTAAGTTTGTTTGTTTCTTTTGTGTTGTTTTGGTTGGCTTTTCCCACCTATCCTCAGAAATTACCCACGAGACGGTTTTACAAGAGAATTAATCGTAAAAATAGGAGATTCAGATAAAGGTACTACGTATGAATGTACCTTCCTTTGACATTGAAGTCAGAATCGAGAAGGAGAAAGCCGTTTCCCTCAGCCTTGCCATCAGCGCCACCAAGGCATGAGATAAGAAGATCACCAGAGGCAAGGCATTGAGAAGTGTGTGGATAAGCCAATCCAGTCTTCTTCACAATTTCTTCTGATTCAACAACTTTGTGCAACGAGGGTGCTCTTTCATTGGTTTTGGTATCTACTATGTAAACTCTCCCAGATCTGCAACCAATGAAACAACTCTAACTTCAAATTGCAAACATT
Source organism: Agrostemma githago (assembly GCA_958450325.1). Lineage (NCBI taxonomy): Eukaryota > Viridiplantae > Streptophyta > Magnoliopsida > Caryophyllales > Caryophyllaceae > Agrostemma > Agrostemma githago. Next base: position 37,452,675 of record OY288241.1, on the reverse strand, counting down.
CGAAAGGATGGAGCTGACGTAGAGAGATTAGAGGAGGAATTACATCAAGGATGGAAGGACGAGAAAGCGCCTGGAAGCAGAAGGGTCACCATGGCAGGAGCTGCAGGAATTCCAATCAGAATGATGGAGTTTATCACCCAAGTATGGGACAGGCAGTCTATGTATCACTTTAGAATAAGTGGAGGAGTTTGGATCAACATCAACTGTTGCTAAATAGTCTGGTTTCTCCCTTCCAGTTCCTGCACAATTTTAATCACACGTATATGATCACTATTGAAGTCTCACTTGTGACGGATATAGAGAATTGATGGTAGGAGTGAAAAGGGTAGATACCAGAGTAGACAGAAGTGACATAAAGGAGAGTTTCTTCGGGGCCAGAGAGCATGGCGTCCAAGGTAGTGGCATTGCCAGGCCCAGATGCTGCTTTCCCTTTGCTACAACCATTTCCATGATTATCCACCTTCTTCTCTACTACTACAACTTCTGCAATCACTGCTACATCTATGCTTGCCAGTCTTAGTAAACTTGGCAGTGTAGGACCCAAAATGATATTGACTTGACCCGATTTAACCTTAAATCAACTCGACTCGACCTAATCACCACCATATTATCCGTTTTCCACCACCAAATTATGCGAAAATCACGAATCATAAACTTACCGTACCACAACTTCACTTCAGTAATTAGATTTCTAAATAATTCACTACTCCAGGTGAACAATCATACATCAAATCAAAACTAACGCACATAAATTACTCCAATTAAACCTAATTCGTTAATCACAAATTACACAAAATACGCAATTTAAGCAACAATTAACAGCTAAAAAATCACAATTCGAATTCAAAAGAAAAACGTAACTAAATTTAGAAACCAATTAAACAAAAACTTACCAAAGCATGTAGAAATTGAAAATACAAAAAGTAACTAAAGTTCAACCAACCTTGATAATTTCTTCTACTGTTAGCAATGGAAGGAAGAAACTCAGAACATCATCTATACGCCAAATTGAACAGGAAACAATCTTCCTAGACCAGAACAGCGACACGTTTTGGCGCCGTCTAGGAAGGACGAGCAGGAGACTGAACAGCGACAAATAGAGAAGAAGAAGAAGAAGAAGAAGAAGAAACAGCGAAGAAGAGCGACGAAATTAATTAGAGAATAAGGAAGAAAAGAAGAACGACGAAGATCGAGCGACGAAGAGAACGAAATTAATTAGGGTTGCTTCATGATGCGGCTTCAGTGGGAAAAAGTTAGGGATTTGGAAGTGATATGTTGAGAAATAGATGTGGGTCGAGTAAATCAGAAGAAAGGCATATGGGTTGAAAAAGTGATATGGGTTAGGACACTTATTATTGCATTATTAGATTAGATTAGATTATTTATTGTTATATACTCTTATTATAGTGGGACACTTATTATTAGATGGTGTAGTATAGTGGGACACTTATTATTAGATTACTTAAAAAAAATATTTGAGAAAGTGATATGGGTTGGGTAGTAACACTCAATTTTTAGTGGTCCTGAAAATTAGAATAGACAACTGAGGTTAATTAAAACAGTTGTATAATATATAGACAACTGTTTTTATAATACTCAGTTGTCTATTATCAAATAAAGACATCTGTTTCTCAAACAAAACAGATGTATAAATATTATACATCGGTTGTTAAGAATATCTGATGTCTATTAGGAGTTGTCTATTTGATGTTTTGTAGTAGTGTGGTTTTCTTCCCGAGGTAGATAAATGTATTCCACCTTTTGGAACTGTTTTTCGAGAACCTTTACTCGTGCTTGGTAAGCCACGAGATTTGCGTTCCGAGTCTTCCATTTTTGTAGGGCTTGATTAATGACTAAAAAAGAGTCACCATGGACCCGGAGATTTGTTACTCCTAAATCAGCGGCGGCTTGCAGTCCGTGAATGCATGCTTCATATTCGGCTGCGTTGTTAGTCACGTCAAAATCTAGCTTGATGGATAACGGGGTGTATTCCCCTTGTGGCGAGATTAGCAAAATACCGACCCCAAATCCTCGGAAGTTGGACGCTCCATCAAAATATAAATCTCATGTTTCGGTGTCAGTATGGAATATATCTTCATCTGGGAAGGCCCGAGTATCGGTGTGTCCTTCCTCGGATATCGGGCTATCGGCTAAGAACTCCGCTACTACTCGGCCTTTGATTGCCTTTAATGGTACGAACTTGAGGTCAAACTCTGCTAGCATCAAAGTCCATCTGGATATCAGGCCGTTAAGGATGGGCTTTTCGAATAAGTACTTATAGGATCCATTTTGGATAACACATGTACCTCGTGACTGAGCATATAGTGTCGGAGCTTTTTAGTGGTCTAAACTAAAGCTAAGCACGTCTTTTCGAGCATCGTATACTTGCACTCGTACTCTAGAAACTTTTTGCTGATGTAGTAGATAACCCATTCTTCAGAATCGACTGTTTGGGCCAGCATAGCCCCCATGGCTGTCTCGGTCGTTGTTAGGTATAACGACCAAGGTAGGCCGGGCTGGGGCGGCATTAATACTGGCGGTGCAGACAGAATCTCTTTGATTTTATCGAAAGCTGCTTGACATTTGTCGTCCCACAGTACCCGTTCTCCTATCATCAGTTTCTTGAAAATGGGCTCACATACCATGGTTAGCTTTGAAATGAACCGGCTAATATATTGGACTTTCCCGAGAAACCCCCTTATCTCTTTTTCGGTCTTGGGTGGCTGCATCTCGGTAACGGCTTTGATTTTTGCTGGGTCAACCTCGATGCCGCGTTGGCTGACGATATGGCCCAGTAATTTGCCCGATGTTACCCCGAAACTGCATTTTTGAGGGTTTAGCCTCATGTTGTACTTGCGTAACCGGGTGAAAAACTTTCTGAGGGCCAAGATATGCCCGTTTCGGTCTTTGGACTTAACGATCATGCTGTCCACGTAGACCTCCACTTCTTTGTGCATCATATCATGTAATAAAGTGGTGGCGGTCCGTTGATAAGTGGCACCGGCATTGATAAGCCCAAATGGCATCACGGTATAGCAGTAAGTACCCCCAAGGTGTAATGAAGGTGGTCTTACTCATGTCTTCTTCTGCCATTTTGATTTGATTGTATCCGGCATACCTGTCCATGAATGATAGAAGGGCATGATCGGCCGTGTTATCCACCAGTATGTCGATGTGTGGTAACGGGAAATCGTCTTTTGGGTTGGCCTTATTAAGGTCCCGGAAGTCTACACATACTCGTACTTTACCGTCCTTCTTGGGTACTGGCACGATGTTTGCAACCCAGTTTGAATATTCAGACACTTGGATAAAGCCCGTTTTGAATTGCTTGTCGACTTCTTCTTTGACCTTGAGAGGCCATTCGGGCCTCATTCTTCGGAGTTTCTGTTTTACCGGCTTATACCCGTCTTTGATGGGTATTCGGTGTTCGGCTATCTCTCGATCTATTCCCGGCATGTCCTTGTAGGACCATGCAAAAACGTCTTTGAATTACTTAAGGATATCCGTGAAATGTTGTTTCTCCTCGGGATCTAAGGATAAACCTAACTTAAGCATCTGAGGCTCCAAAGGGGTTCCTACATTGATGGAATCGGTTTCTTCGATTACCGAATATCGGGACTCCCTCTGTTCGAGTTGCTCGATTAGATGCGGAGGCAGTGGTACCTGTTCGTCGGGTTTCTCAATGTCATTGCAAATAAAAATTTTAAAAATGTTTTGAAAATAAGACAAGTCGTAAGCAGAATGGTTATCGTTATTATTGATAGTGAATTTTGAAAAGAGCTCGAAGAGAGCGGCCATCTGATCATTGGTCAGAGGCGGAATCGGCAGTGCTCTCGGGACAGACTCCGAGACTCCCAAAGGTGTGACTAAAGAAAGGGGGGTTACAGACTCGATCCTAGTACTGGACCCTCTAGACTTGGACCCAGACTCCGACTCTGACTCAGACTTAGACTCGGACTCAGACTCAGTGTCTTGCATATCTCCTTCACCAGTAGTCAGCTTGTAGATTCGACTCTGGCCGTCATTCCACTTGATTGCCTTCCTCCAAGCCCTTTTTTCCTGTGTGAGCACCAACTTCGGAGATCAGCTTGGTTTGATCAAACCTGCTGCTGCGGAGGATCAGGTTCACTAACTCCTCCTTGGGAGTCGGGATGACTTTATCTTCTTCGAATAAGAGCCCAAGTACGGGCTCAGTATTGCTCGCACCTTCCTTTGACTCGGCCTGGATGAGGGTAAAGATGTCATCTGGGATGAAATTGCATTCCCGAGCCAATTTGGCCTCGGGATACGAGATAGCGGGCTGATAGAGGCCCATTTGAATAGCTGCGAACACCGAAGTGACAAACTTGATTGTATTGGTTCTGTCCATGTGTTCTGGGATCATAGTGTAACCCAAACCGCATCGAGATTGTCCGTCATTTAGGACCTTGAGAACTTTCCCAGCTGGAAGATAGGGCCTTGAAGTAGCCCCCGGCAAATAGCCCAAGTTCTGCAGCATCGTGTCGATGCTGGTGGTGAGGTAAGGCTTGAAGAGATACTCTTCTTCAACCATTCCCACGAAATTAAAACCTCGTGGGTCGGTCTGGCCTGCCGTGTTGCAGCTTGACACGGCTATGAGGGTAGCCTCGAGAGTGATGATCCCATCTTGTAGAGGCATCTTGACCTTCCTGTGAAGGGTGGAGGATACGGCTTTGACCGCGTGAATCTATGGTCTCTAGAATAGCAGATTGAAAGACGAAGTGACATCAATCACTTTGGATTCTAGCTCTTTCTCTATCGGGCCGGTTATGATTGTTAGTTTGACAGCCCCAGCAACTGATTTTGGGCTTCCGTCAAAAGCTTGGATAGTTTGTGCGGTTGGAAGGTATTCAGCCTCGGTGATGCCGAGGGCTTTAGCAGTCCTTAAGGGAAGGACATTTACTGCGGACCCGTCATCAATTAGGGTCATGGGGAGATATTTTTCCCGGCAGATCACCGTGATGTATAAGGCCAAGTTATGGGTGGCCCCAAACGGTGGAAGGTCGGACTCGGAGAAAGTGATAAGTGGGCCTTCTACTTTGGACTTGCCTTTGAGGTGAGGCAAAATAGTGGCTACCATTTCGGTGGGGGTAACCAACGAGTCAACCTTGATTTCATCGAGAGCCCTAGTAAGTGCTGCCCGATGCTCCTGAGAACTAACCAAAAGCTGCCATATAGTAAGATCAGTTCGGACCCTCTTTAGTTGTCTGACTAGGGCCGTGTCAGTGTTCTGTTCCTCGAGAGTAGGTTCCGTCCTGGCAGGTTCAGTGACGGTTTCCGGGGTAGAGAGACCGGTCGTGATGACGTGTGTGCCGGCCAGGACCTTGGTTTGAGCCTTCCGGATCTCTTCGGCGGTGATGGGGACAGCTTCCCCCTTAGCCAAGTAAACTTCATCTTCATCGTCGTTCCATATCCCGTTGATTTGGGGAATGAAAGGGGAAATGAGACAAGAACAGTCAACTATTCCTCCAGTAAAAACGGCGTGAGTAGCAAGTGGGTTATTTTTGTTACTCGGCTTGTCACTGGGTAGTGGTATCTTCCCATTTTTGATTAGATCTTGAATGAGATGCTTCAATTTCCAACATTTCTCAGTGTCGTGCCCGTTGCCTCGGTGATATTGGCAGTAGGCCTGAATGTTGTAGCTTTTGGACCGTTTGTCGACCGAAACCTTCGGAGTTGGGACTATTGGTTGGATTAGGCCTTTCGAAGACAGCCTTTGTAAGGCATTAGCATAGGTTGTTCCTATATTGGTGAATACCCGAGTGGGAGTATTCCTTTTGGTCGAGGTGTCTAGTAGATTGACCTCGTCAAAGATGCTACGGGCCGCAGTTGTAGTCGCGGGCTTGCTGGTGGACGAGCTGGCTCCTTGATATCCCTTAGCAGAAGCCTTAGTAAGGTTCTCTAGTCTTAGATCATCTTCGATTCTTGTACCCATTTCGGTTAAGGTGGCGAAATTGGGTATGACAGCATACCGGATATGGACCCGGTAAGAAGGAAGGAGGTTCTTGACAAAGGCCTCCACTAGCACCTTTTTGCTGGGCTTGTCAAACAGCTTCACGCTTTCGGCCCTCCACCTTTGAAGATACTTGGTGAACCCCTCTTTGGGCTCTTGGGCCATGACTTCCAGAGTACACATGGTAGTCTGGATCTTGGTATTGTCCGCGTAGTTTCGAACGAACTCCGTGGCTACATCGTCCCAAGTCTTGTACTTCTTGGAATCGAGCCTGTAGTACCAGGCTCTTGGGTGCTTCTCGAGGGAAGAAGCGAATAGATGCTTGAACATGTTTGATTAAACCCCCTTAAGGGCCATGAATTCCTTGAAAGCCCGGATATGGTGGACCGGGTCTTCAGTACCTTCAAACATTGGCAGGCCTGTCAGGTTGAGATTGGCAGGCAAATCATCGGTCAGAGGTGTGTAGGTTCGAGCATTCTCCGTGTGGATTGAGTTTTGGGTTGACAGATGGACCTGTTCCTGCAGTTTGTGGACCGCGCTGGCCAATTCAGCTAATGGCCCATTGGTTTTGACATTGCCGTTGGGAGTACCTTGCTCCACGGCACTTACCCGAGTAAGGATGGCGATCTGATCCCCCCTCATCGTTGTGATCATAGTCTCCAATTTGGTCAAAGAGGCCCTCAATTCATCTATGGCTTGTTGCGTCATGGTTCGAGTGAAGGGCGGCCTGTCTGTAAGAATACCGCGCAGTCAGCAACTAGCCCAAATCCTAAAAAGTACATCCCGAGCAAGGGAAAAGTAGACTAGGAAGGAATTGACTCAGAAAAGACGCCTAGACGGATGACTTGTGAAGAAGTGGACCTCCCTTAGGATCCAGCTGTGTGGGCTGGGCCCTGTTTGAAAGGAGGTTCACGTGGGACGTCCCCAAACTTTGGACTTGATTGTGTAAACGGGCCCTCCTTTGTAGGAATATGTCCTACGTAGGTGGACCTTGCCTTAGTTAAATAAGGCGGACTGGGATAGGGAGGAAACCCGTGATGTAAGATCGATGGAGTTTCAAAGCTAAAGACCACGATGACTTACGACACGACCCGACACTGCTAAATACGGGAAGTCCTAAGAAAAGGAAGGTTTTGAAATGGATTTTTTTGAAAGCCCGAAGAAAAATTCGGGAGATGGCCCGTTATTTTTTTCGAAATAAGAAAAAAAAGAAATCGAACCGGGCGACGGTTTTGCAAGTTCAAAAATAATTTCGAGTTTTAAATTGGGCATAATACTGGCTAGAAAAAGGGCTATTTTGAGTAAAATCGTAGGTCCTAAATTCGGTATATGCCCGGGGTTTTGAAATTGGATATTTTGAAAAGGATGCAATTTTTGAAAATGACGGTTTTTGAAAATGATGTAGATCAAGTAGCACGTAGTCATGGAAGCAGTATAACGACACCGTGTATGCTCTTAAACTAAGTCTCGGTCAGTCTGTAAAGGGTCTATACCAGTGTACATAGCCTATTCGAGAATCGGGGCGGACTTCCTAAGTCGAGTTGAGCCTAGAACATGCCGTAAAACCCATACGAATCTGCTATGAACACTTTTTGACATATCCAATTTGGACTACATCAATGGTATAGTGGGACGTCGGTCACCAGTACCGGCCCGGGAAAATATGGGGTTATGCATGAACCGTAAAACTAAAACGCATATTGTACTAGTCAAACGATTTCTATTCGAGTCTCACCCTGAGGATGCCTATGGTAAGTTACGCATCAGTTAATCCCCAGCGGAGTCGCCAAATTGTGGACATGACATAGGTCCACCCCGATGCGGCCACGCGCGGGTTTGAGGAGGCGAATGAATCTCCGTATGAGATGGGTCGAATTGAAATTTAAATCGAAGTTGGAGTCGCCACCGAACTTTGTGGGAGTTCGGGCCCGTTCGAACCCACTCTATGTCGTAGTTGTAATCCCCTATAAATTCTAATGCAATACAGTGGCGGAAACACTGTAGATTTGGGATTAAAACACACTGATGTTCTATATTTTACAGAAAGAACGGTCAGTCAATACAAGGGCCACTCTTTACAAAAGGGCTAAAAATAAAATTCTCCAAATGGGATTAAGAATCCATAAATAATCATAAATCAAGCGGAGTAGGATCCACGTCACTCGCTAGCTCACACCAAACCCCAGAACAAATAATACCTGTCATGTTATAAACATTACAACCACAATTCAGTGGGGAGCAACTCAGGCAGTTCTCCCAGCCATATTACATAATATTAAAGCATAATTACTATTATATCAAAATAGTTGAAAACGGGAAACATTTAAAATGATACGGTAAAATACTTCAAAATGATTGTCAACATGCAAATCAATGTCAATCAATAATAGTAACGGCGTTATGGAAATCAATCAGTGTGACAGAATAGACTTTCACTAGGATCATACTAAACTAGGTTCGAGAATTCAGTCAAAATAAATTAGACTTCAGTCTCTAACAAGGCAACTCAAACTATAACAGGACTGCGTGCAGCGAGGTCCTGACTTAAGTAATGTACACCCCTCCTGGACACCAACCGTAATCCAGTTCAACCCAACGGCGACTTACACGATGTGATATCTAAGTTTAAGGTCAAAATATACACACTCCTGAACACAAACCATGCTCAGTTCAACGACCAATGCGTCTCAACTTAGACACACCAGCTTTATAATTGATGGCAAAACGTATACCCTAGACTGTATTACTCTACCCATACACTTGTCCTTATTCCATAACTCCAAAACAAAGCCGTTGACGTAATTCGATAAGATTATCAAAACGTTCTTCAAAGGAAACTTTCTAATTTGGGAAACTCTCTTCAAATATTAAATACTATTATAATTAGAAATCGTTCAACATTTGGATTATATAAAATAGTTAATATTAGGCCTCGAGACATAAACATTATACTTATTTTATAAATATATATTTAACGATTAAAAGTCAACGAAAGTCAAAATCATAATTATTTCTCAAAAGGTTGAATTATAAGTAATTAAAAGTATTAAATTACAAATATACAGATTTTCCGAAAAAACACTGTCTTACTATAAAATTCATAATTAAATCATAAAAAGTCAAAACAAAGTAAGATTAGTGGGGTTGAAAACTTTAAAATCTTAGCTAAAGCTTTTATTTCTGGAGTAAATCCAAATTTCAAACTTAGCAAAGGTTTTTACTTGTACTTTCACAAACTGACAGAATTCGACACCCGATGGTATCTCATTAATAAAATAAGTTTAAAAATTGATTTTGAAGAAAAACCAATTGGAAACATTAAGTAGACTCTTCAAAATTTAGGTACATAAATTACCCAGAATAAATTCAAAGTTCATCAAAGGGTTTAAATTAGATTTTACAAAAATTGACAGATTCGCGGTCTAATCCGACGTCTGTTCGTAAACAATTATTTGTGACCAAAATACTTGTAATTATTATACGAATTTTAAATGATATAAACTAGACTTAAAATAAACAGTAGTTTCTTTTCAAAGTTTTCGAAAATAAAGTATTTAAACAGGAGAAATAAATCGTATAAAAGCACTAACAGATTTCCAAACATGCTGTGACTTTGTTAAAAACAATAAAACTTTCAATTTGATCGTTTATATTAAAAACACGAAAATTAAGAAATTAATTCTTATTTATACATTTTAGTCTCGGCCTTAATATGCATTTAGAAGATTCAAAATGTATTATCATAATTTAGTAAACATGTTTATAAAAATTCGATTTTTAAAACAATACTACAAGCAACTACAACACATATATCAAGCAATACCGAGTCATGCCATCATGTGTTACCTTCATCGAGATCCGAGTCAATTATGATAATCATCTTTGTCGGAATTAATATGATAACCTACAAAATAAATTAACATATGGTATTAATCCATATTATAAGTTAATAAAAGAGGGAAACGAGACGGAGAATAGGAGTAATCAAATTACCCTCGAGATTGGAATAGGATCGGTAATTAGAATTACCGAGAAGAAAATAGGACGGAAGGAACAAGCGAAGAAGCGAGATACGACGGATAACAAAACCACAAACGATAGTAGCAGCAAGCTAACAACAGTAGGAACAGAACATTAAGAGCAGCAACACCAATAGCGACATCAGCAACAAAAATTGACATTGACAGCAGACTATAGAAGCAGTAGCATCCGCAATTAAAAGAAGAAGAAGTTGAAACACAGACCGAGGCTGACCAGCAACAACAGCGACAATAGCACGCAGGACAGAATCATCAATGCGCCGGATCGGCCGCACCATGCAGCAGCAGTACGCAAGTTACAGCAGCAGTGCATCAGCAACATCGACATAGAAAAGAAGGACAAGAATCAGAAGAAGAAGAATGAGAAGAAAGTAAGAAGGGGAATAATAAGGATAAGAAGGAGAAAGTAGAACAGCAGTAGCACGTACTAACAACAACAGACAGCAAAGTCGACGACAATACGAGCGAGACAGGTCAAGACAAAGTGATAGCATAGCAGCGGTAGCAGCATCAGACATTAGACCGCATCAGCAGCGAACACAACAGAAATAGGGAAGTGAAGGGCTACCTTTCGTTGGTGAGAGGCCGTAGCGGCAACAGAGAGTCATCTGAGCCCAAAATAAGGGAAGGCGTGAAGGTTGATTGAGGATGAACGAAGGAAGAAGAAGAAGAAAACAAAACTGGCAGGAAACTGCAGTTGAGGATGACGGCTCTCACAAAACAAAAAAAGAGGAATTGTTTAATAGGTTAAAAGTTGAGTGATAACTGATATGAGGTGTGCAGTATCGGGTGATCACAAGCTGACCCACGAGTAATCGAATTAAACCGATTAGAAAGGGTGAATACCTGGGTCGAAGACTTCGAAAAATAAAGAGAGTTTGTATACATTTAGGAGACGGAAAAATATCAGCTTATAAAATTTTATAAAACGGATTAAATAAATCTTAAAATTCGATCGTGAAGGATTATAAAATAAAATGCGGGTACAAGAAGAAATTGGGTCAAAATCGCATTAGAAAAGAATTAGATCCAAACTGCGAAATTAGCTAAAAATATTATTTCGTCGAAACATTAAATAATTACTTGACTCGAAAATCAAATGGGTCAATCTTGAGTTTAAATAGTTGTTTGAAAGGGAATAGAATTCTCGACGAATAAATAGTTTTTTTAACGAAAATGAATTAAATTGATCTCTCGAAAACAAAATAACGACTATTCAACGAAAGTTTAATTAAATGATTGCTCGAGAAAATAATAAAATGTTTCTAACGAGTTTCGAGTTGAAAATAGAAATTTGAACTAAAATAAAGGTTTTAGGAACCGAGACGAAGTCAAAGTAAATCCGATAAGAATTAAAATGAATTACGAGTTAAATCGCAAACAAAATAAAAAAATATGAATACAAATTTAATTTATAAAAAATTAGGGGTGTTACAGTAGTGGGCCGTGTACAAAATACGGCCCATTTCCGATGTCAGAGTTTATTGGGTTCGTCCCTTAGCATTTGATACCGATACCGACGTTATTGGATACCGTGTATTGAATGACTCTCGTTGCCAATGGTTTCGGACATCCGGAAACCGAGGTTCTGAGTAAGGGGTGAGGGTACGTGTTGGGAAGTTCACAAAGAACACCCTAAACATGCGAAAATTGAATGGGTTGCTAAGTCGATTTAATGCAACTAAAATTAACGTCAAAGTTGTATTTTAGCATGTGAGATTTGTTTTAGTAACGGTTTGTAAATCGAATAAGGAATATTAATACGATAATATGCATGGTTTTAAAAAAGGATTTTTTATGACGCGTGATGGACTAACGCGTGTTAAAAAAAAATCAATGTCGAAATCTGAAGAAAAAAACGCTGTTTTGTCTAAAAAACGATGTTCGCAGAATAATAAAAAAAAACGAAATTATGCCACGTTTTCCAGCCGGCCGGGCGCCTCGCCCGGGACAGGCGCGACCCGCGCGGGTCAGGCGACTCGCCCGTGATGCCGGCGGGTCACGTGACGGGCTGTTTCGAAATCGTTTTTTTTTAGAAAATCGATGGTTTTATTAGATCGCGTACAAATATGGCATAATTTGTAGTCGACTTAATATTTTCGATATTCATCGTATTCAATATTCGATTATGAAATCGATATCAAATACTCGGAATGATTTTTAGAAAAGATAAAAAAAAGTTTTGAAAATCGTTTTGTAAAATTAAACTAAAAAAACGATGTTTGATTCTCTCCGCGGTTAAAAATCGTCGTATTTTGTCTTACGAAATCATATAACGGTTTTTAAGCATCAACGAGATTAATGTAGTTCTTTTTTCAGTACGATATTTGATTAGAGAATCAGTATCGTATTTTTAAGAACGTTTCGTTGTATATGAAAATATTTTTGTATTATCGATATTAAAAAAGACGCGACGACGACGACCCATAAAAAAACGACCGACGACGACAAAACAGAAAATGAAACGAGAGAAAGGAAGGGAGAGAAAGAGAAGTCGGGTTTGATTTTACACCCTCAACCTACATGCTTTGTTTACTCGGAACGTGGTTTGGACACAGGAGCGTCGAGGTAACGTAGGAGAGTTATGGTGGTTTGATTTGGACGGGTGAAGTGGCGGGTGAGGTGGCCGGTTTCTTCGGGCGTGATCTCGGGTTTTTGTATGAGTCGTGTGTGTATGATTTTAATGTATGGTATGTGTAATTGTGAATGTCGTATCCTCTGTTTATGTTGATGCTAAAGGGTCCTATTTATAGGATAGAAGGCTAGGAGAAGTATTCTTGCTTAGATGACAAGAAATACCGGTTTGGATAGGAAATGTAAGAAGTTGAAAGAAACGAGAATTCCTTTTCTTGGTGAGGAAGAAACGTATCTCGGCTGGAATGAGGGCTGCTCGGCCGAGTATTTGATGCTCGGTCGAGTGTTTGATCGGGTGTTCGGATAGAATTCCTACTTGATATCGAATTCTATCCTTAACGGAATTGTTTAATACTTGTCGTAGCTGATTTTTTGTAGCATTTGAGTCTAGCCCAGACTCGTGAAGTGACACGGCTGGTCCGTGTGTTTCGAAAATATCTTTGACCGGGTTTTGACTTGGTCGCTAAAAGACGGTTTTGCCCCTGGTGTCGGATTCGACCCAAATTAGTCTTATTTGATTCGAAATGACCCACTGGGTCTGATTTTGAGGTTGGTTTTGTGAAATTTGTACTCCATAAAAAGCCCAAGCTAAATGCCAATGATTTTGAGCCCATATTCGAGTATTTAAAGCACGTTCGCGTCCGATCATCATCGGGTGTTTGTCGGAAACTACTATAGACACCTAATGGCCAAATGTGGGTGTCTACACTAACGCATTTAAAACATACTAAAACTATATCGAAATCGCAAACAAACGAACCTGAAGTGATTACTTGCCAACATCTCACAAAATGAAACGCAAGACTAAACAAATCAATCTGAACACTAAAAGTCTTTAAAAAATAAAAAATATACAAATTCATACACAAGCCAAGTTCACAAAATAGGGAGGACCCCTAGAAGCTGCGCCTATAGCTATTACAAGCTCACCGATGTGGTCATCCAAACCAAGATCCACCAAGACGAAGGTAGGAGACTCACTACCATCCATCCCCGACAACATATCTAGAGTTGCTGTCTCGGGAATCCCTCCAACATCCTCGGTGGTGCCCGTAGCGTGACCCTTAGCCTCAACCTCCCTCTCCATCTCATCCCCTAGCCTAGCCTCCCCCTGCGCTGAGGTCTCATCTTGAGACCGAGCTAACCGCTCCTTAAGTTGGGCAATCTCGTCGTCCTGGGACCGCAGGAGCTGTCGCAGATCAGCCCCTTCCGCCTCGAGCTCGGTCACCCGAGTCTCCAGCTGCCCCGTCATGTCCGGGTTATCCTGCAAATACACTTATGCTTTAGGAAAACATACAAACAACCTGAAAAGCCAAATCCTAGATACACATACTCACCGATCAAGATCCCGAAGTATCACGGGAGACCCTCGACGCATAGGCCCGAAAGCAGTTGGCGGCCTGTCACAACCGCTGATGACAAGCCGACGAAACATAAGAGGCAAAAAAACAAACGAGTTAGCCAAACAAAACCTGGCCCTTAGAACCCAAATCCAAGTCAAAAATCGAAACTTATCCGGTACACCCGGTCACGCCACTCTATCCCAGCATCCATCACTTTGGCGGAGCACGGGGGGAGAAGTTCATTGAAGGCTACCCCTGCTGCATCGACCCTAAGCAGCGTCAAGGGGAAGTTTGGGGGCTGAACAACATCAGCCGGATCGGCCAGCTAAAGGAAAAGCAAACCAGTCAAGGCGCGAATAAGCAATTAAGCCATGGAGCAAAACAAGCCCTAAAATAAAGATCGAGTACTCACCACGAGGCGGTGGCAAGCTAGCCGGTGGCTGACGTGAGGCAGCTAGGAGGCGCCAAGTACCAGTAGAGCATCACCTCCTTCTCCATCCCTACCCTCGAGGACCTCTGTGGCGGTCGGTGGTCTAAACATAGTCCGGGGAGGATCAACCGGCACCCTGAAATCGTCATACAAGCACTGACGCACCAACCGTTTGCCCAGATACCAAACTGGGCAAAATAGAGCAGGAAGGAGCATCCTCCTGTAACTCCTAGGCCTCAGCTCCGCCGCCACATACGCAGGCACACCCTCGTAATCGACCCAAAGATGGGCCACAAACTACACAAAGAAAATTGGCGCCTCAATAATCCTAAACCTAGGGGGCTAATAAAGAAAACAAGTCGTAAGATGGAAACTTACGTCCTCAAGGCCCAGCTAGTTCACCAGCACGTTCTCCGACGGGGAGTGACTCGTCGTACTCTTGGCCTGAGCCAGTCTTCGTTCGATCCCCGCCGGGAACCTAACCGGACGAGCACGTACCATCTTAGGTGCCAATCGAGGAAAGTAGGAATAGATCCAAGCCTACAAAACCCAAAGGAAAACATCATTAGCAAAACTAGACCAAACTAAGCAAAACCCGAGAAACAAATATAGGGGCAATGTCCAACCTCTAGCACGAGACCTGGGCTCACGATGGGCAAAGCCGAGGCCGATTCCACTTGCAGTGGCCTCACCATGACTTGCAAGCAGCGGGTCATCTCCGCGAAGGCCACGGTCACCGAATCAAAATGTCCTAGCTGATCTAAATCAGCTAGGAAGGGCAAAACCCTAATACTAAACCCCTCGCCCATATTAGAGAAGTAGGTCGACCCTAGAAAATACCACAACCACAGCCGGGCATCCTGCACCGGCGTGTTAGGTGCTCGACCCTCTAATGCCGCCACCCTCTCGAAGTGGTCGGTAATGTAAGAACTCACCAGAGCATGAGGCGTACTATAAGCCTCCCGCTCCAAACAATCCCCGATCCATCCCCAGACCTCATAGCTATCTAATTTAGGGCCCTCGGCAGCCCATCTAATCAACTCCGGACCCTAGGGTAGGCCTGTGATAACACTGAAGTCCTCCAAGGTCATTCCGACCTCCCCAAAAGGCATGTGGAAGGTCGAGGTAGTGTCGTGAAAGTGATCTACCATCGCTCTGATCACCATAAGGTTGCACTTCCTCTTGCAACCCACCAACCGGACCCAGTGTTCGACTCCGGGGCCCAGAGCCATCCTCGCGATAATCTCCTTTGCCGCGGGACTAAGCTTCTGAGAATAGACCTCTAAGCATGTCATAAATCCCGAGATGGTCCTTATCGGACTTGGGGGCTGCAAACCGAGACAGTACAAGCATAACCAAACCAAAAAAGCCTCAATACGTAGTCCAACGGACTTAAAAGGACATGATCGGACAGCCACCAGGTCGTAATCCTCGATTGACTTGGGCGGCTATACTTTGACTTTCACCATGTCCAAGCCTCAGTCAAAGTGGGGGCTTCTTTAGATACCCAGATTTGGACCTGGGGGCTGCAGAAGTGCCCGATAAACACCCGTTGACGATCGGACTGCAACGTGATGCGAGATTACGATGTTTTAGATAGTTTTTCTATAGAACGAATCAAATAATTACTCGGAAAGATTAATTTGGCATCAAGACAGCCTTAGTCGTGTCATTACAGTCGCGTCAACACTAATTAGAGTTAATTCCGACACCGAAACTCCAAATCGGTCCCGAAATATGAAAAGTCAAACCTGAGTCAGCACATCGGGCCGAGCAAACCTCGGGATGCACACCCGAAGCCCACCTAGTGCAACGGCGCGCTAGGGTAAAGGAGGAGACTTAATCCTCAATATATGATATTATACACATCTTCTTGGTTTTGGAAAGTTTCAAAATCGTATATTCAAAATCCCAGGCGCCTCACCCCGGGCGTCTTACAACTCATGCGCACAAACCCAGGCGCCTGAGTTCTGGTGCGCCTAGACTCAGTCGTCCATCTGGGCGATGTGAATCGCGTGAGCACCTATATATACCCCCTCCTCATCTCATTCATCTAGGCGATGTGAAATGCGCACAACACTTCTTCTTCTCTTCTCCCTCTTACTCTTTACGTGTTTTTTCTCTAACTTGGGCTCGCACTCCGACACCCAAGCCAACGATCCACTCGATCGTAGTCCCGATAAGCGAATTGACAATACTCCTCACCTTTGAGCACTCCACTCGATCCCGAGGTGCATGTGTTCGACTAGCTACCCCGAATCTAGTAGCAGAAGCTCTGCCGGATTAACTGCATAACCAGTCGTGGTAACAGAACTCTGCCGAAATCATCACAAGGCAAGCTAGGAGGATCCGCCCTCGAAGTCGAACCATCACTAGGTTGTCATCTAAACAAAACTTTACATTTCTGTATTTTTTTTATTATGCACTACGATAATGTTAAACGTGGACGTTAGGTCCGTGGCACGTTATAAACATACCTAACGTTCCAACTTCAACAATAAACACTAAAACACCCTAAATAGACCCGAGTAGTTCCGAGATCCGTTCTCAACTATTTATGCATCGTGTCCCGTTTAGCGTATACTTTGAGGGTGCAACTCCTCACTATGTGATTTACTTACATTCGTATTTACAGCTTTCATATGATTTATTGCTTTTATGACATTATAATCGCATGCTAAATCACCTAACACGGAATCCAAAACGTAAACAAGCTAAAACTGAACAAAACGATGGTCGGGTTCCATATTAGTCCCGGTGCTCACCTTACACGGTTTGAAGAATCCCTATTAATACCGAGCAAATGCATCTTAAGCAGAATACCAGGTAAGGTATACCACGAGAACGACTAATATCCATATTATCATGTTAAAACTGATTTGCTAATACGTATAATATTAGTACTCTCTACTCTCCTATGTGCATCTTTTCATGGCATGCTTGTCACGTGAAATCGCATGCAAAGAATAAACGCAACTACTTCGACAACAAAGCTCATTTGTCCTTAAAACAACCGACGTAGCAAAGATATAGAGTTAAAACAATGGATGTTACAGTACTTCCGCCACAACAAAGGAACAAAGTTATCAGCCCACCGATTGATTAGTAGAGACCGCTATATGCGGGCGGGATTGGGTGTCGATGTCTAGCGGACGTTGGCTTCCCAGTACGTACCCTCACCCCGTACTCAGAATCAACGGTTTCTGGATGTCCGAAACCGTTGACAATGAGAGTCATTACAGGCATGGAGTGCTTAAGGGTACAAGTCTTTATCTTTAGGTCCCGTGCCACTCAGCTTTGAGCCGGCTAAGGATCAAATTTGACTTGAACGGTTTCCGAGTCCCCATAATTGACTCGGTGGCGACTCCACAAATTGGCAACGAATTCGGTTCACTAAAAAGATCGTCTTACCAAACAAATTGGCCTTTAAACATTTACAACCACGACTCGATCGATTCCAACGGAAACACGAGTGCCCGCATCCGTCTAGTACAAGTTTGAATCGTCATCCAAATCGAGGTCCGTAACATCGCCCCGAATGCGAGATCGGATCGTCCCCCGACCGGGAGGGGGCCGCGTGGGTGCGGACAGACGTCCACACTGACCCATCGGGTTCTGTTCTCTCATCAGCATGCAACATAATGCATAGCTGGTCGGAGTCTGTTCCGCTATTCTGTTTGTGGGTTCAGTTTACGTTTTCTATTTACAAGTCCGTTTATAGTTCACTTTATCGTTTCTAATTCGATATTGTTATTGCTTGTCGTATTGTGAAATTCGGGTTGTGTTCCGCCCGTGTAACTTGTAATCTATTTTCAAGCTATTTATATTCGTTGTTTCGCATTTATTGTTTTCAAATGAACATCGCATGCTAAATTCAACTTCGACAAATCCTAAAGATGCATTAGACGACGTAGTGAACACTTAATTCGCATGTGTAGCCTAAAATAGTGATTGTCATACATTTTCATCATCTTACTAACGCGCGTACCTTAAACACTAATCAATATCTTAGTAGAGGCCTTTATGTGCGTACGGGGTTGGGTGTCGTTTGTGGACTTCCTAACACGTACCTTCACCCCTTATCAGAACCTTTGGTTTCCGGATGCTCGAAACCATTGGCAACGAGAGTCATTCGATATACGATATTCGATAATGCGAGAGTGATATCGTTATGCAAAGGGACGAACCCCACAAACTCTAGTATTGTAAGGCAAGCCGTGCTTTGTGCGCGATACGCCTAAGTACAGAGTGGGTTCGAACGGGTCCGAACTCCAACAAAGTTCGGTGGGGACTCCAACTACGATTTAAGTTTCAATTCTTGAACAATCTTATCACGAGATTCATTTGCTTATCCAAACCCGCGCGTGGCCGCGTTGGGATGGACCTTGCCACGTCCACACATGGATTCTTCTTTATTTCAAGTTGGTGCTTTGCTGTCTCTTGCCTTTCTGATACTACAGACCCTGAGTTGCGTGATGGATTTATGATTCCTCCATTTCTGAACAAATTATTATTTATCAAAGTGTGTACACTTAATATGTGCTACATTTGCTTTGAACTATTGTCTTTTTGGTATATATCGTGTATTCTAAACCTAAGTAATCGCCCAATTCACCTATTTATACTTCATCTACAAAATACCGTGCAATCGCACGGGATCTACACTAGTAAAATCATTGACTGGGACTATTCCCATAGGTTTCACCCAAAAGTGATCTCCAAGTATTCTTTCAAAAGTAATCTTATAACTCTTACCCATAAATTAACCATAGGGAACCTTATGGTCCTAGGAGCCATAACTGGTTCTCATTGCCTAAACACCATAAGGCCACCGTAGAATGATGCTACACTTCTACTAATAAGGTCCAACTTGTCTGTCTCATTATCGCATTAAAAGATTAACAAATCGTTCATTTGAACACTAAGATTATGCTCCTAGTAGTCCACTTTACATAATAGCGCTATTCACAGCGAAAGAGTCGAACTCTCTGTAATCTTCCATAAAACCAAGCACACATCAATATATATATAGAGAGAGGGGGGGGGGGATCAAGGGAGTTGCTCACTTCCCAAGAGTTGCTTAGTGATGATCTACTCCATCCATTCATCCTAAAATGGATGGTGGATGGAGGGGGTTCAATTAAAAAAAATAGAAAGGGTCTGACGTGCTGCGGAGCAGACATCAGCCATCACTAATCAGCCATCAACCCTCAGCCATCAGTAATCAATAGCTTCCCTCCTCACCCCTACCCCAATTAATTTCACTTCCCAATTCACCCATCTCTATACTCCCGCCCAAACCCCTTTACACATCCCCATTCACCTTCTTTTGAAATCATTTCACCGGCTATTCACTCACCGCTCTCTTCCTCTCTCTAAAAATAAACCCATCTCCACCTCCATCTCCATCTCCGCAGCTTCTCAATCTCCGATGATGGCTAAAATTCCGATGATCAACTTAAGGTATGTTGAATGTTCCATTTTCGACTTCCGATTTTTCTTTTGTTCAACCCTTTCGACTTGCATTTGCATGAACTCCGGTTATGCATGAACCCTAAAAAGTGGTAAAAGAGCATTTTTCCAACCCGATAACCCTAATTTTGAGTTCAGTTGTACCGTGGTTATAGTAATGGAGTCAAAGTTGAAGTTTTTTTTCTTTGTTGAAGTTCATGTTTTTTTTTGGTGAAATGTAAGTATATTCATTCAACAAAAAAATATACAAAGAAGCCATATTCTGTACAACAATATCAAGGACAAAACAATATAAAACCGAGACAATATAAAACCGAGAAAAATTTGTTAACTAGCGTCAATAATCATATCCCATTTTTCGGAGGCAGCTGGCATCTTCCTCAGTTACTTCATCTTTCTCATTAATCCTTATTCGAGGCCTCACTTCAGACAAAATCTGGTTCACCACTTTTTCGGGTCTGATCAATAACCCATCAATCCTTGCCTTATTTCGCTGTAACCACACGTTATAATACGTAGCAGCAAGGATACACGCAGCTAATTTCCAATTCACAGTTCCGTCATCAGCTTGTATTACTCGATTTATGCTTAGGTTTAGTCCCATTTTTTCCTCAGCCAACAGCCGTATCCTGGAGCTTTACCCACACTCGAAAAACAGGTGGGATAGTGTCTCCTGCTCTCGATCACAAAGGCAGCAGTTAGCATCGATTGTGCAGCATATCCGGTGAAGCCTGTCCTTTGTGTTGATCCCTTTATGCATAGTAACCCAAGCAATCAGGGCGTGTTTCTGCACATTCCAACGGTTCCAAATAAAAGCTGACCACGGTGGGTCAGTGGGCTGGGGATCGATCCAGACATAAGCACTCCTAACCGAGTACCTTTTATCATCCTACATCCATCGATCATTCAGGAATCCTTTCTTTAATTTTTCTTTAACCTTGCAGATAGTCCTCCAAGACCAAGGAACGTCTTTGGGAGGGGTATAATCGTGCCATCTAACTTTTTTCAGATAAAGCGTGGAAACCCATTTGATCCATAGGCTATCTCTTTTTTCATAAATCCAATTAACGAGTTTTCCTATAGCCGCTATGTTGTAGATACCTGGTCTCTTAATTCCTAACCCACCAGCTTTTTTTGCGCACGTAACATTGTCCCAAGAGACAAGAGGGACTCTCCTATAGTCAGCACTACCATCCCACAAATAATTCCTACACACTGCTTCTATCCTCCTAATAACATGCTTCGGTAGTAGGAAAATACTAGCCCAATAGCAACGGAGCGTGTTAAGTATTGAGTTGATCAAAGTAACTCGCCCAACATACGATAACTTACGGGCCCCAATGCTTCTAATTCGAGCCACGATCCTCTCAATGAGGATATTCCACTCCTGACGGTTTAGTTTACCAGACTGGACAGAGACTCCCAAGTACTTAAAGGGAAGAGACCCTTATTTAATTCGAGTCACCTAAAAGATATCGCTTTTATCCATCTCTTTCATGCCACAATAGAAAACTTCAGATTTATCCTTGTTCATGTGAAGACCGGAAGTTTGAGAGAATGTAGAGACAGCACGTATAAGCAGCATAATAGAGGGAACATCCGCCTTACAGAATAGAAGCAAGTCATCCGCAAAAACAAGGTGAGTGAGTTTAAGGGTCTTACATTGAGGATGGTAATTAAAGGGCCATCTGGATGTAGCATAATCAATAGTTCTCGTGAGGTACTCCATGCAGAGGGTAAAGAGCAATGGCGAAATAGGGTCTCCTTGTCTTAGACCACGCTTACCTTTAAAAAGCCAAAAGATTCCCCGTTCAGCACAATAGAGTAAGTCGTGGTAGTCACACATTGCATAACCCATTTTATGAACCGGTCTGGGAAGTTCATTTTAATCATCAGATTTTCCACAAAATCCCATTCTATCGTATCATACGCCTTCTGTAGATCCAGCTTGAACATACATCTTGGAGAAGAATTTTTCCTATTGTTCATCTTGACAAGATCCTGACATATAAGGACATTCTCGATGATCGAGCGACCCTGTTGAAGTTCATGTTGTAGTTCAGTAAGTTTTTATTTCTTTGTTGAAGTTCATGTTGTAGTTCCCATTATCATCATTGTAATTATCCATGTGGCATCGATTACGCAGTTTTTTGTTGTTATGTACATTTTACATGCTTTCTTGTTGAAGTTTATGTTAAAGCAGTCTTATTTTCTCATGTTCAAATCCACATAATCATCTGTACAACTCTGTATAATCATCTTTCCACTTTTTAGGGTTTTGTTGTAAAGTCACAGAATTGGTGCTTGGGAAGATAAAAATTTAACATTTGAATAGTCATACAGAGTTGGTTATACAGTCACCCGTCTGAAGATACATGATCGCACTCGTTATATTTTGTTGTGAAGTCACAGAATGATGTACAATCACACATTTCAAGCCACACAGTCGCAGTATTTATGATGCAAAGTCATACGCTTTATGTTGTATAGTCACATTATATAACTGATGCGGGTTTTGTTGTAAAGTCACAGAGTTGGTGTTTGGGAAGATAAAAATTTAACATTTGAATAGTCATACAGAGTTGGTTGTACAGTCATACAGAGTTGGTTATACAGTCACCCATTTGAAGATACATAGTCGCACTCGTTATATTTTGTTGTGAAGTCACATAATGATGTACAATCACACCTTTGAAGCGACACAGTCGCACTAGTTATGATGCAAAGTCACACGCTTTATATTGTATAGTCATACAGTGTTGGTTGTATAGTCACCCGTTTGAGGCTGTTTAGTCACATTCGTTATGTTGCAGAGTCACTGTCATTTTACTGTAGAATCACACTGTTGACGCCGTATACTCAGTTGTACAATCACACTCATTACGCATGTTGTTATTGCAGCAGAAAGTCTTGTGCGAAGAAGAAAGTTCGAACGAAGTCCAATAAGAAGAAGGCCATGGCAGAGACATCGGTCCGCGAACATGTAATTGATGATAGAGTGGTTGTGGACCAAAAATTGGGTAAGAAGAAGAAGAAGAAGACTGTTGAAGATACATCGGGGGACCACATCCTTGCTGAGACGGATGTGGGGGAGACAGATGTTGATGACGAAGGTAGAGGAAAGAAAAAAAAGAGGGTGTTTTTTGATACACCGGTCGCCGATTTGGATGTGGGTGAGACAGAAAATGTTGAGGAAACCAGGCCAAAAAAAGAGGAGGGTCACATCTGATATACAGCCCAACCCCACTGTCGTGCGCGTGTCTCAGGGGGAGAGAGGAGTGGACCGACGACAGCCAGATATTCACTGTAGGCCTAGGCGGTTGCACCAGCTAATTGCACAATTATCGAATGATCAGAGAGAGAGGGTGCGTGCTGTTGGCTTCGACGGGCTATTGGAGCTGAGGATCGAATCAGTCCCCATTGACCATGCGCTTATGTTCCTACGTGCATTTTATGACGGGTCCGATATTTTCCGTGCCTCACGTCGGGAGGCATTCATGATGTCAAAGTACGACGTCCACGATTGCCTCCAGCTACCTTTAGGCCCTCATCCGGTGAAAGTAATCCCAACACAAAATAAAAAAGGGGCAGACTCACCTGACGTGATCAGGTTAAAGAGTACCTGGAGGAAGGGGTTCGATGTGGTTGATAGCAGCGGGCCAATATCATTAGAGAGGGTGCACAAAAAGTTAATGGCAACCAAGGCCGCTGACGACGACTTTGTCCGCAGGTTCGTGTTGTTCGCGTTGTCATCATTCCTCGCGCCTACTATGAACAACTCCATGGACCTGAGCCTGCTGGCCGCAGTGGATGACGTTGACTTGATTCGGGAGAAGGACTGGTGTAGATTTGTCCTGCAGGATCTAGTGCGGGCGGGTAGGGGGACGCGTGACCCCACCAAAGTCTTCAACTACCTCCGGGGGTGCATCCCCATTCTGATGATTGCGTACTTCCAGCTCTACGATTTCCGTAGCGAGACTTGCAGATGCAACATACCATTTATCGCACATTGGGATGCACGGAGAATATGCGATCGTCTTGCTGGAGAACTGGAGACAGGATCCCTGGGAAATTAGCTGCGTTCGAAGGTGTCGTACCCACGTACATGTGGGAAAACAGACATCGAGGGCACCTCCGCTATAACGATGCCCTCTGACAACCATCACTCTAGTCCCAAGAGAATAACGACAGGGATGGAGAGAGCTGATCAATCGGAAGACAGCGCCGTTGATGTAAGTGATCTCCCAGCCATTCTATAAATCATCAATTAATTGTTCGTGGAACGATTTATTCTGAAAGCCCTACCTATGTTTATAAAAGCATATACGATTCATAAAAATTGTGTTTATAATACAGTCACCACTATAACCTGCATAGTCACACGCTATAAGCCGTACAATCACACACTTTATGCTGTATAGTCACACAATTTATTCCGTATAGTTACACACCTTATTCCGTATAGTCGCACACTGTTATCAGTATAGTCACACACTTTATGTTATACAGTCACACAATTTATGCTCTATAGTCACACATTGTATTCTGTATAGTTACACACCTTATTCCGTATAGTCACACACAATTGCGTATATAGTCACACACTTTATGCTGTACTGTCACACACTTTATTCCGTATAGTCACACACTAGTATCTGTATAGCCACACACTTTCTTCCGTATAGTCACACACTTAGAGGCTTGGTCATACTCACACTGCCAGCCTCAACACAACTGAGCTTCACACTAATGGTTTGACTTCAACTGAATTATAGGACGACCGACGGTTTTTCATGAATTTCCGAAGGTGTGCGCTAGCCTTTTGCGGTTTCTGTGAGCAGGCTGCCTCCAAAGTAAGAGAAATATCGACGAGGAACACCGCGGTTCCAAGTCAAGACCCGTCTTCCCAACAATTCTGGAAAGATCCATCTGTCCTCCAGTATATCGATGAGGCCGTTTCGTTGGCCGGCCAGTTGAAGAAGACTACCCAGAACGCCCCCGTTGTTGAGGGCGAGGTGCAACGCGATACTGAAGCCTGCGCTCTGGTACGCCAAATTGTGCAAGACTTGCGTGAATTTGGATACGAGGATGAGGAAATTGAGAAATCAGGTTTCTGTGTGGGAGATGGTGATGGAACAGAAGGTTACGATGATGAGGGCACTTTTGATGGTTGCATCGTGACACCAGGTTTCTGTGAGGGAGAAGTTCAAGAGGGTGATGGAGCTGAAGAAATAAATCAAGTCTCCGCTGTGGAGGGTTCGGTCGACATGAGTCCGACCGTAGTGGTGTCTCTACGGCAAGCAGGGTGGGGGACAACTGACGCACGGTCGACTTTAGATGTAACACCGGCTCCGCCCAATGCGACAGTCAGTTCTAGTCTTGAGAGGGAACTGCACAAAGCAGGCTGGGCTGTAGCGGACGCTGTTGCCACCACGCCCGCGCCGGCAGAAATCGTCACGGACGATAATCAGCAGACCGGCGAGGGTTCAGGGACCAGAACGCACCCGGCGACTAAACATCATCGGTACATCTTCCAC
This sequence comes from Agrostemma githago, assembly GCA_958450325.1. NCBI lineage: Eukaryota > Viridiplantae > Streptophyta > Magnoliopsida > Caryophyllales > Caryophyllaceae > Agrostemma > Agrostemma githago. The sequence continues at coordinate 37,427,248 of OY288241.1, read as the reverse complement.
TCCGACGTGGCATTTGAGTGCATGGATACGATTCCAGACAATTTGGGCTGCACGTTGGATTGTGGGAGAATAATGAGGGGGCAGCTTGTAATCTCTGGATTCATGTGCTCCAATATCGTCATCTTCTGGGATATCCTCAGCGTACGGAAAGATGTAATCGACTATGTCTTCTACCGGACAACGCCACGTCCGTAAGGGTACGTACTTATTGTGCTGCTCATGTCGTTTTTAAAATGCATGTGCTAATCGGGACTTCGTTTGGTCTACAGCGAAATGCTGGTCGAGTTCACAGCTTACGACTGTATCGCGAGGGGCGACATGCAGATGCTCGAGCCTGGCCTGGAGGTGATGAATAACGTCATTGACTGCTAGTGTAGGCTGCTGAACCAGCTGGTGCACGACAAAAAAACATCAAGAGTAACCAGTAGATGTTACTTCTCTCTTGGACATACGGTAGGTTCAACCCCCAAATTAGGTGTATAATCGCAGACAATTGGCTGTATAGTCACACACTGTTACCTGTATAGTCACACACATTGTGTTGACCAGTCACCACTATAAACTGCACAGTCACACGTTATGAGCTGTATAGTCACCCACTTTATGCTGTACAGTCGCACACTACAAGCTGTATAGTCACACACTTTACGCTGTACAGTCACACAATTGCAGTTGCACAGTCACACTCATGTCAAACACACACTGACTACGTGTATTACCAACAATGCATGTGAGCAGGCCCCAGTGTTGGAATTGTGGAAGAAAGGAGGCAAGGGCAATAATTATGATGAAGAAATATTTTACGTGTGGGGCGAGTGGATAAAAAATAGTTTCTCCGACTTTGCTTTGGACTCGGACATGGTATTATCCTGGACATACTGTCTATTCGTAGTTGTTATCAGCCCATAATCCTGACGCATTGTTTGCAGGTGTTCGTCCCGATCTTGACGGGTGACGAGGGTCACTACAGTTGCGCCTACATCAACTTCAATTCTGAGCAAATAGAGTACCTCAACAACCGGTTGTACGATAAAGATTTTACAAAGTTGCCTTACTATGGCATTGCTCGGACAGCGGTCAGGCCCTTTTAATTTAATATTGAATTAATTATGTGACCGCGAATGTGTTCAACAACTGATCCTGTTTGAACTTGTTTTGCAGGCTGATAAGATGGGGGAGTTCATGGTACAACGAGGGGTGGAGAAAGGTGAGAAGGTCCGTGCGTTTAAATTGGTAAACGTTCCCTTATCATGGCAGGGAGTGGGGTACTCCGCCAATGACTGTGGAGTGTACCTGATGATGCACATGCTGCTGTACACCGGGTCCCCGTTCAACTGTTCCTTAAGGACAATGCCGGCCATGAATATGTGCAGGGCGGAGATCATGGCGACCCTTATACTGAGCGACGTGAATAAGATAAGGAACGCTATTTTGCAGAAAGTGGTTGAATTCAGAACATACAAGGAATCGTTGGAATCTGCCCGTACGTTTGAAACCACTCCTGTGAAGGCAACCACCAAGAAGCGTCAGAGCAAATCACCAAAAACACCTGAATCCACCCCCAGATCAGTCCCAGAAGAAAGACAGTCGCCAATTAAGTCTCGGATACGGGGCTGTGGAGATGGGTTGGGTTGCTCTTTGAACCAAGGTGAACCTGATCTGGACGCCATTATCATGTCGGTCTTGTTTCGCCTGCACCGACCACTGACGAGTGGGATGCTCAGCCCGCGAAAACACACCGCCGACTACTGCTTCCTCGACGATAATGGGTACGACGAAAAGTAAGTAACCGTCTTTTATTACTGATGCGTGTTGCATATTAAACCTACTAACCGGTGTCAACAAATCCGCAGTGAACGATTGGGGTCCTACGGCCCTCGTGTGCAGCTGGAGAGGCGTGACATTCAAATGCTCTTGTCCGGCGGTGGGATGAGCGCCGCTGTGCTGGAGTGTTGGTCACACCTCATGAACTGGTGCGAATCAGACGACAACCGGCGTGGGTTATCCTTCCCCGCTGACCCAACGATGGCGTGGTTCGAAATTCAACACATGGTATGCCCCCATAACCTCCTACCTATCACATTAAATAGTACAAAATGATCCCCATTCACATTAACTGAAAAGATGTAAAGTCCGTGTAATAGTTAGAAATAATCACAAAGTTCACTTAGCACAGTCACACATGTTGACGTGTACAATCACATGCTATGAGTTGCATAGTCACACATATTGAGGTGTACAATCACGTGATATAAGTTGCACATTCACACATGTTGATGTGTACAATCACTCTTGTTGAGTTGCACAATCACACTGTCATGTATAGTCACAGTCTGTACGCTGCAAAGTCACGCAACTTAGTCTGTATAATCACATGCTATAAGTTGCATAGTCAGGAATTAAATAGTACAAATGACCCCCATTCACATTAACTGAAAGGGTGTAAAGTCTGTGTAATAGTCAGACATCACTTTGCAGAGTCACTCTTGTTAAGGTGCACAATCACGTGATATAAGTTGTACAGCCACGCACATGATATAGTCAGACATCCTAGGATTTGCAATCACACTGTCATGTATAGTCACACTTTGCACGCTGCAAAGTCACGCAGCTTAGTCTGTACAATCACACACTTTGCGATGTGCAGCCACGCACATGATATATTCCATTCTCGCATCATGTCACTGATGACAACTAATTTTCGCCATCCGTTAGGACTCACTGACCCGTATACTGGAACGACCCGACTCAAGTACCCCTGCGGATGAAGACACTGACGGTCTGTACGAAGCGTGGGACAGATTCATACAAGACTGCGCCGGGACATTCGACTTGAACGCCGAACTGTTGTTTTTCTCGGTGCATACTATGGGACACTACGCGTGCGTGTGCGTCAACTTTAGAGAAAGAACAGTTGATATCCTCGATCACCAGACACACGGCCCAGGGTCACATATGTTCCGGGTGTCCAGCAAGATAGTAAGTTGCACGCATATGCTTTTTTTCACCACGTCAAAAATATTCTACTGCTTAAGTGCTGATGTTTGCTATTGTCTAATACTGCAACAGATGCAAGCATTGAGGGTCTACATGGACGAGAAGGGGCTGATTAAGAGCAATCACCTGGCGAATTTTGAGCATCGCCAAGTAAAATTGGAATGGCAGAGCGCCCGGAAGAACGATCCGGAGTCCGGCATTTTCTGCTTGATGCACATGTGCCTGTACGATGGTGCGTTGTTCACCCACACTGATATTGTGTCAAAGGTCGGGAGGCGTTACTTGTCGTTCGAGGTGGCAGCAACTCTCGTACTTGCTGACATAAATGAATCTCGCGGGGACATGTCGCCGAAAATTTGCGCTTTCATAGCAGACGCGCCAAGCATATGGAAAGCACTCGATGACAAACGTAAGAAAGGGAGACTCGTGGAACGAAAGACCTCAGCGAACCGTAAGGCATGATGTGTAGTGAAGTAAAAACACTTTTTTGTGAATATAGAAAAAAATCTCATGTTGAAGTATCTTCTGAGTATCAGATGAATGACAACTCAGTATCAGGGTCGCATGTGCGACGTGATGCAGTCATGCAACTTCTTACTCACAGTCACAGTCATGACAGACGACCACAAATTCACTAATTAATTATACTAACTACCCCTGCATATATGTCCATCCATTTACTTTCAGTTTATTTCAACTTATTTCACCTTAAAAAAAACCGATGGTTCCCGTATTTACAAAAGACAACAAAAGAACAATACACACACCGTAAAATCAGATTATTTTCCCAATAAGAAAACGATGGTTCGAAAACGATGTCGACAAAATATAAACTGTACAGAACAAAACAAACAATCACCAATCACCTTACTCTCCTAACCCTAATTATGAACTGGGACTGGGAAGTGATGTTTGTGAGTCTCAATGCACATTGAGAACACAAACAATCACCTCACTCTCCTAACCCTAATTACTTTAGAAGGATAGGACCCCCACCTAACTCAATTAATATTTACTGCCCCCTTTACTGCCTCCCCCCTTCAAATACCAACGCCATTTTTACCCAAGCTACTTCCAACTTCACCTCTTTAACCCTACAAAAAAATGGCAAGCAAAATAGAAGAAATCAGAAAATTGATCGAGGAATACGATGGTTTGTTGAATACCACTAGATCCAATGAATTATCAGCCATGCAGCTAGTCGCCCCTGCCATAGATGCGAGGACCTATATGGCATCCAATGGCAATACAGAAAAGGAGACCGAACTGGACGACTACATCGAATTCTTGATGAAAAAGTGTATTGGATGTTTCCGCACTAAGAAAGCGTTGCAGCGTGATTTGGCCAACTTGAAGAAGATGCTTCAAAAAAAACGGGGGTTAATTATGCATGTAGCGTAAATGTAGCGTGTTTTAATGGAATGTAATGGATGTTTTAATGTGTTTTAGGATTTAAAATGTAGAATGTTTCCCGCGTTATGTCGTGGAATGTTTTTATGTTTCAAGTACTGTGTTCGTAGAATGTTTTTACGTTTCAAGAACATTTTTATGTTTCAGGATGTGACTTTTTCTGATGTACAAATATTTCCATCGTTGTTTCGCTATTTCTCTATTTTTATGGACACATGGTGTACAGTCACACTCGACAAGTCTTATAGTCACACTCAACATGGTGCATAATCACAGTCATCATGTCATAAAACCAGTTTAAGTTTCTACACTTCATTTTGTAGAATCACAGTCAGTGTATTGTAGAATCACAGTCATTATCTTGTACAATCACACTCCTACAATTAGTGTAACCACGCTCCACCTCTTGTTGTAGAATCATACCCTGCCTACTAGAAAGTCACATTCATTGCATTGCACAATCACACTCGTTTGTTTTGTGGCAACCAAATATTAAGTTAATAATGTTTGTAGCGTTTAAAGATGATGCATTTCAGATTAAAAACGACTGCTATTTCAATGTATTTTTACAGCCAAACAACAAAAAACAATTTTACGGACCCCCATGTTTTACGACTATGCCATATTAGAAATAATTGGGATCCGCAATAGACGTAAGCAATATCACGGACCTTGACCATTTCAAACGTCAACAATCTTTATATTTAAAAAAAACTCGATGTGACTGTGAAGGGATGTTTGGGAGTCTCAATGAAACATTGAGAAACACAAACACCCACCTCAATCTCCAAACCCTAATTAATTTATGAGGATAAGCCCCCCACCTAACCCATTAAATTTTCACCCCCCCCCTTTACTGCCTAACCCATGAATTTTCAACCCCCCTGTTTACTGCCTCCCCCTCTTTAAATACCAACGCCATTTTTTACACCTTAACAACTTCAACTTCACCACTTTTACCAGCCCCTACATACAACTCCACCACTTCAACCTTAGAAAAAAATGGCCAGCAAAATAGAAGAGATCAGAGGTTTGATCGAGGAGTACGATGGTTTATTGGATTCCACTGTGTCCAATGAATTAAGATCCATGCAGCTAGTCGCAACTGCAATTGACGTGAGGAGCTTTGTGGCATCCACTAGTGATACAGATAAAGAGGCCGAACTGGACAACTACATCCAGTTCTTGATGAAGAAGTCTATGGAGTGTTTCCGCACAAGGAACAGGTTTCAGCGTGACTTGGCCAACTTGAAGAAGATGCTTAAAAAATACGGAGGTTAAGTATGTATGGGTTAAGATGTAGCGTTTAGTAATCGACGATTTTATGTGTTTAAAGTTTTAGTGAATGTTAAAATGTAGCGTTTAATGGTATGCAATGGATGTTTTCCGAATTATGTCGTAGAATGTTTTCCGCGTTTAATGGTATGCAAGTATTATATGTTGTGTAAGAGATGGACTTTTTCTAATGTACAAATATTTCCATCGCTATTGCGCTATTTCTCTATTTTCATCGCTATTTTTCTAATGTACAGACACATGGTGTATAGTCACACTCAACAAGTTTTATAGTCGCACTAAACATGGTGTAGAATCACAGTCATCATGTCATAAAACTAGTTTAGGTTTATCCACTTCATTTTGTAGAATCACAGTCAGTGTATTGTAGAATCACAGTCATTATCTTGTACAATTACACTCCCACAATTAGTGTAACCACACTCCACCTCTTGTTCTACAATCACACACTGTCTACTGTAAAGTTGCACTCATTACGTTGCACAATCACACTCACTTGTTTCGTGTCACCCAAATATTAAGGGCATAATGTTCCTGTACAGCTGTATTTGTAGCCAAAGATGATGCATTCCAGAATAAAAACGGCTGCTATTTCAATGTATTCTTACAGTCAAAAAAACAAAAACAATTTTACGGACCCCCACGCTTTACGACTACGCCATATTAGAAATAATTAAGGTCCGCAATAGACGTATACAATATCACGGACCTTGACCATTTCAAACGTCGACAAGTCTTTATGTTTCACAAAAAAGAAAATCGCCCCCATGATCTACGACTTACACCATATTAGAAATGATTGAGGTCCGCAATATACGAAAACAATGTCACGGACCTTGACCATTTCAAACGTCGACAACCTTTGTGTTTCCAAAAATGATGTTCCTAAGTAACAGATGATATTCATGAACAATCCTCCTCGGCAATTCCTGTCGCGTCCTCCTCCTCCTCCTCCTCAACATCAACAGGTGGGTACTTAGCAAATGGGTTGGGGCAGTTCCTCTTGTCATGGTGCCCCATCCTCTTGCAGTTCTTACACAACCGTTTAGGCTTGGCGGCAATTGCAGCAACCTTTGCCTTAGAAGAAAGCATCCGCTTCCCACTGCCCTTACTCTTGGCTTTCTTCGGGGGCAATATGGTTATTTCAATTGCGCTCGTACAGCCGAGGATCTCCTCTAATTCTTGCGTCTTGCTACCAGGACCAGCAAAGGCAATATCGGACCTGAAGTCGCGAATGACGTCAGCTAGATTACTAACGTCTTCCTTACCCATTTTGCTGACATGACTGACGGTCTCATAGAATTCCGAAAACAGCCTCGTGACTGTAACAGCCTTCTCATCGCGTAGGCGACTCTCTAAGAGGGGACACGCTTTAACATTATGTAGAACATCCTTTGTCCATCTACATGCCACGTACCGTTCCGGGATCGTCTCCCGTCCTTTCGAAGAGTATATCCAAATGGCGTGCCTGCAAAGAATTCCATACCGAACGAACTTCCTGCAAGTACAGCTGACTTCACAGGTACCTACCAGTGCATTAAAAAACATATAAAGAGTGCGACTCTTGACCGTACGGACAGTGGCTACGCAACGTACAGGATGTGACTTTCCAAAGGTATAGTCACAACCTTTACAGGGTATAGTCACACCCATTATGTTGCATAGTCATAGTCCTTACGTCGCAGAATCAAACGAATTGCGTTGTACAATCACACGCACTGCATTCTAGAGTCGCATCCTTTATTGTGTATAGTCACATTCAATGAATTATTGAATAAAACTCGTTACGTTGTGCATTCACACTCACCACATTGTGCACAGTCACTGTAATCCCCTAAAAATTCTAGCGCGATACAGTGGCGGAAACACTGTAGAGTCGGGATTAAAACACACAGAACTATGTCTTAATAAATTAAATTGGTAAAGTCAAACATGCGCCATACATAAAAATGGCTAAAATTTAAAACAATCCATAAAGAGGTTAAACAATCCTTAAGACATGATTATTAAAAGATCAGCAGGATCCAAGACTGCTCGTTAGCCCACACCCACCGGAAAATAAACACGTATACCTGCCATGTTAAAACATAACAGCCACAATCAGTGGGGAGCAACGTCAACGTTCTCCCAGCCGTATAACAGGATTTTAAAACAGTAATTACTAATATAGGAAAAATAGTAAAAATGGAAAACAGTAAAACAGCATATTAAAATAAGCTTTAGCGTAAAACAAATTAATCAAAAGGGTTTCCGAAGAAACATAAAGATATTTGCCAACCTGCAAACCAATTTATATCGATAATAAATAAAATAATCAAAATGGCGTTATGGATGTTCGATCAGTGTGCACAAGGCTAGACTTTCACTAGGGATATACTAAAAACTAGCTTCGAGAACTCAGACACCAACTTCACACGCAGCGAAGATCCAAGGTCTCTAACTAGGCAACTCAACCATAATAGGACGTCGACTTATCATGCGAGGTCCTAGCTTAAGTAATATACACCCCTCCTAGATACCAAATGTATCCAGTTCAACTGACGACGATTAACACGATGCGATATCTAGCTTAAGGGCACAATGCACATATACTCCTGGACACCAAATGTATCCAGTTCAACAACCAATGCATCCCAAATGGATACACCAGCCTTATAGTTGATGGCAAAACAGTACATCCTAGACTGTATTACTCTAACCCCACACTTATCCTTATTCCATAACTCCAAAACAAAGTCATTATCGATATATATAAGAGATATGATCATTATAATAATAAGAGAACAAAAGGGCAAAAGAAATCACTTTCCAAAAGAGGAAATTTTCAATTTTAGGAAACTTCTATTTTTAGAAACTTTACTAAAAATAGCATTATATCAAAATAGTGAAAATATTAGTTCATACTAATACCACACTTTTAGTAAAGGATATAGGTTCATAAAACTAATACTTTCGGCCTTAACGATATTAATTATTAAAGTAAGAACATTTGAGTTTATGAAGTTATTGAAATATCGTACAAGTGTATAAAATGATTAAAAATGTCTTAAAATTTTTAATAATACTAATCAGGGTGTTTTCAAAATTTACAAAGCTAAAATTCCCTAATTATTATTAGTTACGACAATACAATTACAAATAGGATTTTACGGCAAATGTCAAATTAAATCTTTTAACGTCTTTTATTTAATTAAACCATTGAATATATTTAGAATATGTTAAGGGATGATTTAAATCTTAAAGTTTCAGATTTAAATACTTTCAAAATTGCTGGAAAAATAATTCTTTTAGGTAAGACGAAGCATTTTAACGATAAATCACAATTTGTCCGAAAATCAATATTTATTAATTAAAGACTATAATAAATAGTACAAAAATTACGTAAAATAGTTAAATTATATTTATAGACATTCTGTCCAGAAAAAAAAATTCCAAAATTCTAAAAACTCGGTTTTTAAAGCGTTTTCTCGTTAATCGTCCAATCTCGACAACAACGATTAATAAAAATAGTAATTACAAAACGATTTAAGTATTTATATCCAAAAATTATTATTACACTTTAAAATCCTGATTTTACAGAATATAAATTTTTCCAGATTTTTCCAAAACCCCAGATTTAACAAATTTCAACAAAACCGTCATTTAAACCCGTTTTTCGCAATTAACGATTTCATTAATAAACCTATCGTTCTTAACATTTTATTAAGGCACTAAAAATCATAGAAATAGATTTTAATATGAAATCATCAGAATCAAAATTTTTTCCAGATTTAAACCAAAGACCAGAAATCGAGAATTTAAACAACAAACACGGTTTTAACGATAAACGATGATTTAAAGTGATTAATTAATTCATCCACTTAACAATTCCGAAAACTTATGAAAAAATTCAGAAAATTCTATTTCACCAGAAAGTTTCACCACGTCAAAAATCAGATTAAAATAAAATGTTCAAGTACTTGAACTAAAAATCGGCTTTTAATCGTTTTTGTCCGAAAACGGTAATAATTCAATAATCGATATCAAAAATATCAGAAAAATACTAAATTATTAAAAATCATCAAAAACAACATTTTTCCAGAATATAAACATATATTACATGATTAGGCCGATTATTACGATTTTACAAATTAATATAACAATTTAATCGTTAATCTCGTAAAAGCGATAAAAATATCGAAACATGCAAATTTTCAACTTTAAAATTTTTTCCAGAATCCGTGACATACATATATTGCCAAAATAAAATATAAAAGTATATACATGCAAATACTCAATTAAAATCTTGAAATACCGAGTAACATCGACGTTACCTCTACTCCAAGTCTGAATCGATAATATATTCGTCGGCTTCGGGATCGTCCAAAAATCCTACCAAACACGGAAATCATGGCAGAAAAATACCATGAGAAAACTAATAAAAATTTAAGGTAAGAATTGATCGAAAACGACGTGGATTAATACCTTAACGAAGAGAACGGAAAGAGGATTATTTGACGATGAATTTGAGTCGATTAAGACTAGAATTGAAGCAAAAATAATCCTAGAATAGAGGTGAGTGCCACGGCCCAAAGTGAGGATGAAGATAGATTTTTTTTTACTTTTGATAAACGAATGAAAGGTAGTAAGGAAATGGATGGTTTCCTAATTAAAATGGGATTTAAAAGTTGATGAAAACAAGGTGGAATAAGCTAAGGTGGCCGGCCAAATGAATGGGAAAGGGAGTGTGAAAAGTTTTGACACTAATGCAACAATTGAATGAAATAAAAATTATCTTATGTTTACGTTTCAACGTGATAAAATGAAACGTTTAAATAAAACGTAATAAAACTTGTGACCAAGAGCTTAGTCGGTCCAAAATGTGAGAAAATGGTCTCAAATAATTTATAAGTTGATAAAAAGTATAATCGTAAAATAGTTAAAGGCATTTCAAAGTAATTCGAGTAAACCTCGCGTAAGAAAATAATTATTCGCGAAGCTTCGTAATAAAAATCATTAACAACTAATTTTTCTGTAAATAAAAATATTTACTAGTTGAAAATATTATAGAAACGCATTCAAACATTTTTAGGAAAAGGAATAACTTAAATCCAAGCTTAAAAATGTCAATTCGAAAAGAAATAGAATTCCTTGCGGAAAAATTAATTAGTTTACGAAGAAACCAAATAAATGGATTTAAAGGAATTTTAAATCTTTAAATTTAAAAATAAAAATTATTAAACTCAAAAATTAAAATAGAGCTTAGTAAAATGATAAAATATGAGGCCAAAAGTGACAGAGTTAAGACGAAGTCCCGACGGATAGAATAAAAATGCTTAGGAAAAATAGCGAGTGTTACAGTCACACTCACCGCAGTTTAGAATCACAATGTTTAGGTCATATAGCCAGCCTATGTGACTGTGGCTACACAACATGGACAGTGACTTTCTGTGCCAATACCTGGATTGTATTCAACAATGTAGTTGCGGTCCCGGATGGAGTCCAGAACTGTTGTCGCTTCGATCCCATCCTTCTCCTGATACCCACGAACGCTGCACGTGTACAGCGAAAACTTGACCTCTTCCTGAAAGTGTGCAAAAGCCACGTGCGTGTACACCCTTGCCGCGTGGGTCTCCATCGGATTCATCGTTCCAGTTTTGGGGAATGTCTGCCGGTTATCGTTATCTAGCCTCTTCTGCATGTGCCTCTGTTGGTCCATCGCACTTTCGAAACGCATCCAGAACTGGACCAACGTACCTCTGTTGTCTTCAAACTTTTTGAAGAAACTGTTCTCACTCTCTGATCTCTGCGTTGTCCTCATAATTCCGGACATCCTCACCTCCCTGCAATGGGCTGCAACCCATTTGCTCCTGTCTTCGAACATATTTTCGAACCATTCGATCCCAACAGCATCATGGTCGATCATAATCCGCCCCCACCTGTCATCAAACTCCGACGCCTCGATGTCATCATCCCATATAATTGCATTGAGTGCTTTTACGAATTCCTAGGCCTCCTCTCTTGATCTGCCGTACTTTGTTGGAACCTTGTTCATGATGTGCCACGTGCAGCACCGTTGGTGCGTTGCTTTGAATATTTCTGGGACGGCTTTTAAAACACCGGGATCCTGGTCTGTAATGATATAACAGGGTTCCTTCCCGCCCATGGCTTCCAGAAAATGGGAGAGGACCCATATAAATGACTCTTAGTCCTCCTTTAATAGCAACGCCCCACAGAACGTGACAGACCGTTTGAACACCATAGAATACACGTTGGTCCCGTACGTTGGGTCGAACGAAACTGCATCCCCGAATGCCGCGTAGTTCCTTCGAGCTGCACCATCCGCCCAAATGACCCTACGTAAACTTCCATCTGCATCCACATCGTAGTCAAAGTAAAAATCCTCCTGACTGTCTCTCAAACTCTTGAACTGGTCTATGAACAATTGACCATCCTGCTCGGGGACGAAGCACTTGACGTTCCTCCCCCAGTTCTTGAAATCAACCAACGATGCTCCGATGTTCTGATATCCGCTCGACAGCTCCTTGCATATCCTGTATGTCCGAGTCGCCCCGATCTTCAGCTGCACACACAAAATTGCAACTGCATTAGTCGCGCACAGTTAGCAGTCAACCATACACTAACAACATTGTTCACAGACGTTACGCACCCTCGAGTTGCAAACGATCATCTCCTTGTGATATCTTGATAGATTTCGAGATGACTTTTGAAACTCTCTTTCCTTAACCATCACAAGATCGTGGTTGTGTTCCTCAATGAACTCTTCAATATAAAACCCCCCGATCATTGCACAGAGCCTAATTCTTGCTCCACATTGCGTCCTCGTTGTCTTCGTATTCCTTTTGGGTTCATACGATCCCACATACTCTTGCCCCTCCTTCTCTCCCGTGCTCGACAACTTCACCATGCTCTGGCTAGCTGTTTTGCCCTCCTTGTTACAAGCCAACAATTTCTTCTTGATCGAACCATCAAAAGATCTAGTTGTTGTGTACCTCTTCGCCTCGAAACCAAAGGAAGATGCGTAAGATTGATAAAACAAGAATGCTCCGTCGATGTACGCGAACTTCTGCCCTACGTAAGGCATAATCATTGTGTCTTCAACTGGCATATAGGTTGGAACAATAAAAACAAAAAACACTATCAGTGGTTGGAACAATATATTACACACTAAAAACTAGTTAGAAATAGTTAGAAATAATCACAAAGTTCACTTGGCACAATCACACATGTTGATGTGTACAATCACATGCTATGAGTTGCATAGTCACTCATATTGAGGTGTACAATCACGTGATATAAGTTGCATGGGTTAAACTACTGTCGATAAAAAGAAACCCTATATTACACACTATCAATCTTGCAACGCACGCATTCATCTCTAACCTTAATGAAATGTGACCTTTCTCAACAGCGACTGTGGCTTTGCTCATATAATAGCATGATAAATATAACAATCATAAGTATAACACCCATACAAAATACCAACAATAATAAATATAAACAAACCAACATAAATATTTTGAATAAAGGAACTTCAACGTAATACAACTACACCTGTAGCAGAAAACTACAACTACATGGATCCAACACAATAATAATTTGGCTTGATTAATACCCACAACGCATAAGAACTATAAGTACAACTACAAACCAATATACAATACTCGACAACCAAAAAAATAACAATAATAAACATAATAATGATGGAACGTGTGGATAATGAATATAACGTAATAAATATATCAGTCTTACCCGCACCAATATTTGGAATAATAAAACTGCAACTTCACATAATACAACTACATCTACAGCAGAAAAGCTGTAGAAAAACGTGGAACGTGTGACTGTCTATCATATTAAGTTTGACTATCACGTTATAACTGTGTGACTGTCCATCATATAAGAGTGTGGTTGTGACATTACAACTGTATAACTTTTCAAATTAACAAACCAAACAAAAAAATGGAATTCCAAAATGCAAGATACCAAATATATATGTATGTACTCATCTTACCTCCTGCATGTTGAACAGAAATTTTCGACTGGACATTTTCGAGAACATACGAATCTTCAAGGAACAGCACCATTGGAGCATGGAGATGTAGAGGGTTTAGCTATTTTGCATGATAGTATAAATAACGAGTTGAATATTGAGTTAGGATGAATTTTGAATTTTAATGAAATGAAATGGTGAGCAATGGGATGAATTTTTGAATTTTAGTGAGAGAGTGAATTTTGGTGATGGAAGTTATGAAAGATTGGGAGAGATTGCGCTACGAAATGGTGAGTAATTGAGAGAAGGAAAGTGAATTTTGGTGATGGAAATGATGAAAGATTGAGAGAGAGTGCGCTGTTGTTGCTCTGCTTTACCTGCTGTTGCTCTGCTCCTGTCTGCTACTGCCTGCAACTAGTCATTCCAAGTACCTCCTCTCCCTTTTTCTTTTTCTTTTGATTAATCTAGGTCATCCATCCAACCAAAATCAAGGGCCATAAACACAACTTCCCAACTTCCCATTTTTCACCAAACTCCCTTGATCCCATTTATATATATATAAAGGAGGAACTTTTCATGCGATATGATTGGTTTGTTGTATCAAAACTCAATTTAGGAAAGTATCATTAATAATAAAAAATAAAGTAAAGAATCTTTTAATTATTGTAATAATATATTTAATATATCATCTTAATATGATGTTTTATAATTTTCATCTTAAAACCATGAAATTTCGTGTAACAAAAAGTTATCGAAAATAAAATTATAAAAATGAATGAATTAGATTTGTGGTAGAAAATGCTTATATTAGAGTATAAATTTCTTATTATTTGCTCAAAAAAGTGATGAATTTATTACATATAAAGATATTAAAGTTATCCCACATTGACAAATTATAAAAAGGTGATGAAATTCTGTATTATAAATAATACTCCCTCCGTTCCAATCAATTGTTTACCTTTCCTTTTGGTATTAAGGGTAAGGGATCCAATGAGGGAGTGACATGTAGAGCAAAACTCATGAGAAGGATCAAATTGCATATAAAAATATTTCTAAAATAGAAATGCAAACAATTCATTGAAACGTCCCAATATGGAATAGGCAAACAATTCATTGGAACGGAGGGAGTAGTAATCATCCGTGCTTAGATATCCACCAAAAATCTCTTGAGTCATAAAGAACTCTTAAGATTATAACCTTAAGTAATTCATTTTTTTTTGTCAGCTGTAAAATACATGACTAACAGTTTTTCCGTGTCGTGATGGCTATTCCATGGGCACGTTTATTAAAAATTCTAGGGATAAATCTAAAAGATAAGCAGTGAAAATGACTACAGAGCTCTAATAAATCGTCGAGGATATTCCTGAGATCGTTTCTGTAGCGAAAAGGATCAGAGAGAGCTTCAACTAGCATTAAGCAGTCAGTCTCAACAATGATATGGAAGAGATTACTACTCAAATCCCACTTGCAAGCAGCTAGAGAAGCAAAAGCTTCCGCTTGTAAAGAGTTGACGATCTCAAACCTAACAAAGTCTTGATCAACAAGATTACCAGCTCTGTCAAGGAGGATCCAACCTCCCGCTGACACCGAGTCTGGAGTCCAAGAGGCATCGACCATGATGGTGTGAGTGTCGCACCCAGAAGTGTTACCAGTTAGACGAATAAAGTCACCAGAACGATTGATAGCTTCCAGCACCAGGGTTGGTGAGCTCAGGTCGCCTTTAAAGACAATATTGTTCTTTGCGCACCAAATAAACCAAAGGGTACCTATAAATTTGCACGTTAGCCAATCTCCATCATCCTTAGAAGTTAAGAAAAACAACCAGTTAATAATCCAATGGATGAGATCGATATTAAGGGCAGAGGAGCAATTGAGACCGAGCGGTCCACTGGACCAAGTTCTGAGGCAAAACCGCAATCTCCAAAGAGATGGGCCTCGGTTTCCAGAGTAGAGCTTCCTGAGAGATCACAATAAGGGCAATAAAATTGCAATTGAATCCCACGCTTCGGAAAAGCAACACCAATAGGAAGACATCCATAGATAAGTTTCCAAAGAAAAATTTTCCATTTTGTGGACATTTAATCTTCCAAAGAATTTTTTTATTGAATTTCTTCAGCTCCGGGGTGATAGTTTCCTTACCAGAAGGAAAATGGGAAGTCTCTTTATGGTTATCAAAAGCCACCCTGTAGCCGGATTTAACCGAGTAGTCTCCGTCAAAAGAATCACTCCAATATATTCTATCGGGAGTAGGAGACCGGGGAAGATAAACCTTCAGGATATGAGAAACCCAATGCGGAGCGAAGAGGCTTTCAAGAATGTTAATGTTCCAACCACCAGAACTGGAGATAAGTTCAGAAATGACAGAGGGAAAATCGTCAGAATTAGTCAGATTGACCCCGGTCATAGGAACCGGAATTTGACCTCCAGTCCATTTCTCGCTCCAGATACCCAGCGAGCTATTCGAACCCGGAATCTAGGCAGTTCGACTTTTGAGAAGTTTTAATCCCCATTGGATGCCCTTCCATCCCCACGAGCTCCCTTGATAATACTTCCCAACAGTTTTAGTAATAGAAGAGCAACCAATCTTGTATTTAGCCCCAAAGACTTTACTAATTAAAGAGTCAGGGCACGTCAAAATCTTCCAGGTCATCTTCGCAAGGAGAGCTTGATTAAGACACGTAACATTACGAATACCCAAACCACCCTCAAACTTTGGAAGACTGATGTAGTTAATGCTTCTCCAATGAATAGTGTTATTACACTTGATCCCAGCCCACCAAAAATGAGCAAAGAGAGAATTTAATTTCTTTGCCACACTTATCGATATATGAAATACCGATAGGGAGTAAATAGATAATGAAGCGAGGATCGAAGTGATAAGAGTCAGTCGACCGGCCGGCGAGAGGGTAGAGTCGCTCCAGGAATTGATTCGCTTTTTGACACGACTTAGAATATCATTGTAAAATTCCTTTTTATTACCTTCCAATAAGATTGGAATACCCAAGTAATTACCCATCTTATTATTACTTCTAATCTGAAGAGACTTGATGCAATATTTAGCATTAGCCAGAGTCGTCGAGGGAACAAAGTGTATAACAGATTTATCAAAATTTATGAGTTGACCTGAGGGAAGACAATAGTCATGAAGAATTTTACTCACAGTATCAAATGAGTTATGATCGCACTTGGCAAAGAAAATGGCATCATCTTCAAAGAAGAGATGGCTAATATTTGGTGCTTGTCTACAAATTTTAATCCCGTTCAGATTTCCCATTTCCTGTGCTTTAGTGAGACTAGCAGAGAGTACTTCCATAGCCAGGATGAAGAGATAGGGAGACATCGGGTCTCCTTGTCGAAGACCTCTAGATGGAACAATTTTCTTAGAGGGAGCACCATTAATAAGAATTTCATAAGAGACAGATTGGACACAATTCATGATAAGAGAGATGAACTTCTCAGGGAATCGAAATGCATAAAGAGTTTTTTTAAGAAATCCCATTCCAATCTGTCGAATGCCTTGCTCATATCTCCCTTGAAAGCCATCAATCTGTGCTTGGCTTTCCCGGATTTATTAATATGATGAATTAATTCATGGGCAAGCAGTATATTATCTCCGCAGCTTTTGCCCGGCATGAATCCGTTTTGAAAGGGACCAATAACACCAATAATAATTTTTTTGAGTCTATTCGCTATACATTTAGTAATAATCTTCGTAATAGTGTTGCAAAGACTAATTGGGCGAAAATGCTCCACACTTTCTGGATTAGCAATCTTGGGTATCAGAGTGATGTAGGTTCTATTGAACTCCTTGAGAATGAAACCAGAATTTAGACAATGGCATGCTGCCTGAGTGACATCATCTTTGATAAAGTGCTAATATGGCTGAAAAAAGATAGCTGAAATCCCATCGGGACCTGGCGATTTAAGTGCCCCAGTTGGAACACCGCGCTTCTAACCTTCTTGACAGTGAAAGAAGTGCTGAGATAAGCAATATTACTGTCCGATAATAGAGATGAAAGATTATTGAACAAATAATGTGAAGGAGGGAGGACATCCCGCTGCTGTAAATGGCTATCAGAAGAAATAGCCTCCTGAGAAGGTAAAGATCGGAGAGAAGTGTTGAAGATACTAGAAAAGTAGTTCACAAAGGCAGTTTGAATCTCTTCCTGCTGAAAAGTCCAGGAGTTGTCAGCTAGGTTAAGCCCAACAATAAAATTCTTACTGCTTCTTCCTTTCACCCAGTTGAAATAAAATCTGGTACAAGTGTTACCATCAAGGTCCCACTTAAGCTTCATTCTTTGTTTCCAATACTTGTTTACAACATTACAATAATCAATCAGTTCCCCGTGGTGATGATTATAATCATAGGTATTTTTGCCTTCAAGAATATCATCCATGTCCGAAGAGAGAACTTCGTCAAACTCCGTCCATTTCTTGCCCCATTCAAGTCGTTTGTCTAAAGACCATTTTTTCACGATAGTCCTAGCTTTAGCAATTTTCCTTGCGAGGATGAAAGAAGGTGACCCTTTAAACTCCTGGGATGAGGAAGCAGACGTCCAAGAGACGAAACCTTAAGCATACAATCATTAAAATCAAAGTTCCAGGCCTCGATTTTATAAGGACGAATTTTGTGATCACGACAAAGGAATAGGTCAATTCCAATCATAGCATGGTCACTTATCTGAACTGGGTAATGCTTAACGGCTGTATTAGGGAAGATGGAGAGCCAACAGGAAGAAGCAAAAGCTTTATCAATTCTTTCATAAACCTTAAGTAATTCTTAAGTAACCTTAAATAATAGTAATCATCCGTGCTTAGATATCCACCAAAAAAACTCTTAATAAGATTACAAACTTAAAATTGTCCCACATCAAAACAATTAAAATAAGATGATGATTTTATGTTATAAATAAGAGTAATGTGTTCTTTTGGGTCTTAGAAGGAGTTTTTAAGATAGTAAATTATCCCACATCACAAAAATTATGATAATGGAATTCTATATTATAAATAAGACTAATCATTCGTTCTTTAAATATCAATAAAAAACTTTTGAATCTTAGAAAATATCTTAATAAAACTACAAACTTAAGTAACATAATCTCACATCAAAGTAATCATTCCTCCAAATTATGATGAAGTGATGAAATTCTATATTGTAAATAAGTATAATCTTTCCTCCTTAAATATGACTAATCATTCGTTATTAGATATCTTCCAAAACTCACTTGAGTCTTAAGTCAATTGAGTCTTAAAAACCTCTTAAGACTATAAACTCAAGTAAAATTATTACAAGAGTTCTTAAGACTATATCAAAACTTAAGTCAAAATTATTCTATATCAAAAAATTATGAGGTGATGGAATTTGATTTTGTAAATAAGATTAATCATTCGCTCTTAAATATAAAAAAAAAGTTTCTTGAGTCTTACAAAAGTACTTGAGACTATAAACTTATGTAAGATTATCCCACATCGAAAAATTATACTAAGGTGATCCAATTTTATTATATAAATAAGAGTAATCGTCCATTCTTAAGTTAGATATAAAAACAAACTCTTTTATTATTATAATTATCCTAACGTTGTCTCACATCGAAAAATTACGATGAGGTGATGAAATTATATATTATAAATAATAATCATTTGTCCTTGGATAAGAGCTAAAAAAATTTGAGTCTTAAGAATGCTCTTAGGACCGTAATCATTTGTGCGTGTTTAGATATTAAGAGTTTTTAAGACTATAAACCTAAGTAGAGTTATCGCAAAATTATGATTATATATCACAAATAAGAGACATAATTTGTTTTTAGATATTAACAAAAAAAATGTCTTATAAAAGTTCGTCAAGCTATAAATTTAAGTAAAATTATCCCACATCAAGAATTTATAATAAAGTGATGAAATTCTACTATATAAATACGGAGTAAAAGCGTCTTTAGACTATAAACTTAAGTAAAATTAAATCACATCGAAAAATTATGATGAGGTGATAAAATTCTACAACAATAAGAGAATTTATTCGTTTTTTGATATTGATCAAAAATCTTTTTAATCTTATAATACTCCTCTTAAGGCTATAAATTGAAGTAAAAATTATCCCACATCAAAAAATTACAAAAAAGTGATGAAATTCTACTATATAGATAAAAGTAATCATCATCTTTAGATATTAATTAGAAATCTTTTGAGTCATGAAAAGAATTCTTAAAACTATAAATTTAAGTAGAATTATCACACATCGAAAAATTATGATGAGATATCATAAACACAAAGTAAGACAAATCATTCATTTTAGATAATCATTTGTCCAAAAGTATACTCCGTAATAAGGTGATTGAATTCTGCTGTGGTCCGTTTGGGAAGAAGTATCAACAGTATTACGATCTCAAATCGTAATATTCTGTAATCTCGTCAATAATAGTAATTATTCCATATCTCGTCAATAGTTGTAATTATTTCAATATCTTGTTATTAGGAGTAATTATATGAATCCCCTTTCCACTAACCAAATAACATAACTCATATATTTTCCCGCCTAAAGCTATACAAAAAAAAAAACCAAATGAGCTAGGTGCGATTCGAACCCTTGACCTCATGTGTGTCACCCTTCTCCTCTCCAACTACACTCTAACATCTTACTAATTTAAATATCATTACATCGCACATAAAGCTATACACCACAGAAAGTATGTAATTAAGAAAATTTGATTGATTACATTGGTTACAAAAATCACATGTTTTAAATGAAAGATATCACATACAATATTTAATATGGAATGTATGATCAATTTTTTTTAAAAGTATAAACATATTGTATTCCGTTTTAACCAAATAGTTGCATTATTTTTGTTAATAGGAGATTGCACTATCCCGTACAATATTTTACATAGGATATAAAATAGTTATTGTTATTATTGTATATCTTTCTGATCATATTCGAAAATCATATTCTTAGCATCGATATAAAATTTAGTAACTATATAAAAATGGGATATATATTCCGATTGCTCTTACAAATCCTAATACATAGTAAAAACTCACCGAAAATTCTCTATATACTACTCTAAGACAATAACAGTTACTAACATTTTCCTCAAAAATACACTAATTTAAATTGAGAAGTAAAAGAACATTTCACTAATAAATTCGCAAACTATTCATTTTCATTAATGTTAAAGAAATTGACAAAAAAAAACTTCTTTTTATGAAAATAATTAGATAAATTTTAAGATATGATGTTATTAACCTTGAGAAAAAATATCAGTTTAAAAAAAATATTTTTGAAATGAGCTATTTACTTTAACTCTTACAAAGATATACTCTCCCCATCCCAATGAATTCTTTGTCTATTCCATATTGGGGCGTCTCAATGAATTCTTTGCTTCTATTTTAGGAATGTTATATATATATGTAATTTGATCTACTCATGAATTTGGCTTCACATGTCACTTCATCATTGGATCTTTGCCAAAAGCAAAGGCAAACAACTCATCGGGACGGAAGGAATATATACTCACTCGATACCACTAAGATCTTCTAATTTATTCAAATGTGAGGATTATAATTATCATATAGAATGATTATTTTGGTAGGGGGGCTACAAAATACGGAATATACTATTAAAATCCATATAAGAAAGTTTCACAAATTACATAATATAAGTCTTACACCTGAGACGGTCCATTTTTAATTTATTTTTTTAATTTTCTAATGAAAAACTGAATAGTTTTTTTACACAAAGACAATGTATCACGGCGTGCTAACCATTAAAAAAAGTACATGATTATACAATTTTTGATAAATATTTATGTATTTTATGGTATGTTAAAGAGAGAAGTGTGTATCTCGAGATGTGAGATGATATAAACCGAGTATATAAAAAATACTCCCTCTGTTTCAATGAAAGCTTCCACCTAAAAAACGACGCATTTTTTAAGGATAATAATAAATTATTCAAAAGTAGAGAGGGTGTAAAGTTGGTGGGTCACCTAGGTAAGAGTGAAGAGTAATACCAAAAAAGAAAGTGAAGAAATTTACGAAAAAATGAAAAGTGGAAGCTTTCAATGAAACGAAGGGAGTATAAACAATATTTTCATTAATTATACGTTATTTAATACTCCGTGCATTTCAAGACATTACTCAAATATTTTGATTAGTTTTGCGATTTAAAAATTATTTTCCTATTTCAAAATTATTGTGGACATGACGTAGGTCCACCCCGACGCGGCCACGCGCGGGTTTGGGTAGGCGAATGAATCTCGTGGTGAGATTGTTCTCGGGTTCGAAATAAGTCAAAATGGAGTCGCCACCGAATTTTGTGGTTATTCGGAACCATACGAGCCCACTCTATGTCGTCATGGGCTATACACAAAGTAAGCCCACTTCGATTTCAGAGTTTATTGGGCTCGTCCCTTTGCATTGCAATACCGATACCGTATAAACCGGCTTTCGTATATAGAATGACTCTCGTGCGCCAAGGGTTTCGGACATCCGGAAACCAAAGGTTCTGAGTCAGGGGTGAGGGTACGTGTTGGGAAGCCCACTAAGGACACCCAACCCCGCCCGCACATGGCGGCCTCTACTAAGACATCGTTCGTGTTCGTGTGTGCGCGCTAGTAAAACGATTAAATGATATGCAAACAGCGTTTTCAGGCTAAGCATATGAATAGTATGTGAACTACGTCATTTAATGCATCTTATTTTTGGTCAAAGTGGTTTAGCATGCGAGGTTCGTTTATAAAGCGTAAAAGCAAGTAAATAAACAAAGCTCGAAAGTGAAATAAAAACGTACAAGTTACACGGGCGGAAATACAACCCGGAATTCACAATACAACATTACGTAGAAGTAATAAAAATAACGCGATACAAAGATATGGACGGACCCGTATGTAAGCTAGACCGCGAAATGTGTAGATGGACTAACCCCGATTAAATACACATTATATCGTGTACTAAACGAAGGACGGAAATATGAGACTGTGGCGTATTGCTAGCCCGATCTCATATCCCGTAGTCTTGTCCCGACTTATCATGTCAAAAGGTGGTCAAAGTCGTTCTACGTGTCGTGTTGTGCATGGTTTTGAAAATAGGAGAGTCATGTGATAGTCTTTACACGTGATGACTAATGTCGATAAAAGAGATGAGGCTTGAAAGGTGTGTCAAGGCCCTCGGTCACGGGGCTACAGGACTCACTCGGTCGAGTCATGGTCTGACTCGGTCGAGTGCGTCCTAAAAGAAGCTTCTGCCCACGGTTTGGGGTGCTACTCGATCGAGTAGCAGGTGTACTCGGTCGAGTGGCACCTGTACGAGTTGTGACTCGTGATTTATGTGTCTTAAATTTGAAGGTTGGCCGAATTGAATCAAAATATTGACGAATTTAGATTTAATTTGGTTTGCCACGATAAACGTGAGTTTTAGAAAATGAGTTCACGTGATTGGCTTTACACGTGTCGACTAAGAGTCGTAAAAAAAGAGACGAGGCTTAAATGTTGCATCCAAGCCCTCGGTTTTCTGGGCTACAGGATCCACTCGGTCGAGTCATGGCCTGACTCGGTCGAGTGTACCCTTGGGAAGTAATCTGCCCGGTTTTGTGGACACTACTCGATCGAGTGGCCTATGCACTCGGTCGAGTAGTCCCTGTACGAGTGTTAACTCGTTTCATTTTTGGGGTTGAAAACGACGGTCGGTCGAGTTAAATACAAATATCGCATGATTTGAATTTAACTCGACCTCCGGTGCTATAATCGTGTATATGTACGATTATAATACCGTTGTCGGGATTTTATGAAAACGTTTACGTTAGAGAATTTGAATTAATGACGGAATTGCATCCCTCTACGTCACGACATCGAAACTAACCCTTTCGGGTTATGTGATGTCGGTTTTCGTGTCAACGGGTTCCGCACTAATTAAAATGGGATTGAATACGTTCAACTAAGATTAGTCGCGATCACGTCACGCCCTTGAGTACATTGGGGCGGGGCTCCTCGAAAGGGCTCCACCTCCGTCGTTGCTCGTAAAGGGATTAGACGGACTTTAGGCGACAATTGTAGTCAAACGCATCCGAAACCGAGATTTTGATACATAGTTATATATATATACACGGTATGGTTATAATGTTAGCAACGAAATGTAAAAGTTAGTATGCAAAAAAAGTAAAAATGTTAGAGTGTTAGATGTTAGAGTGTTAGGATTACGATACTAGTAAAAGTACAAAATAAACGATACAAAAACATAAGCGTAAATAACAAGGATAGAAACGGGGTTTGGGACACCCTCAACATACATGCTTAGTAGGGACCTCGGAAATGGGCTCGCAAATAGTGACGGGACTATGGAGTATCGAGGATGTACGTAAGTTATGGTGTGTGTATGTGTTGTCGGTTTATCGAGGGACAAGGGACTCGGTTTTTTGTGTATAGGGCTTAAGGTTGCTAAGGCTTGTAGTGTAGAGAGTATAGATAGGTTAGAGTAGAAGCTTAGGGTAATTTTGCATTAGTTGCCCCCTTTTTTTTTGAATGCAATGGGTTTGAAGGGGTATTTATAAGCTTCACCCCGTCCTAGGGTCACTCGATCGAGTGCCCTAGTGCACTCGGTCGAGTGCCTTCAGGAATGAATCTGGTCCGGTTTTTTACGCTCCACTCGACCGAGTGGCCAATCCACTCGACCGAGTGGATCAATTAGGCCGGGCTATTTTGGGCGTGATTGCCCTTGATTTATGCTTAATTGATTATGATTGATTTGGCTAATTTTGGCTGATTCGTGAGCGATTTGGATAGATTTGTGAACCTGGTGCATGTTTTGGGAACGCACCCGGTCGCTCTTTGTGTTGGGTTTGTCTTGGCCGGGTTTTGACCTGGTCGCTAAAAGACGGGAATTATTTTTGGTGCCGGTTTTGGCCCAAATTAGTCTCATTTTGCTCGGAACGACCCACTGGGCCTGAATTTGAGGTCTGTTTTGTGAGATTATTACTCCGCTAAAAGTCCATGTCAGATATTATTGATTTCGGGCCCAAATCCGAGTATACTAAGTCACGTTTGCGTCCGATCATCATCGGGTGTTTGTCGGGAACTGCTATAGACACTAGCAGGCAAAATGCGGGTGTCTACAGAGCCCCCACTCTGACTGAGGCTTGGACAAGGCGAAAGTCAGAGTAGCCACCAGGCCAATCGCAGATTACGACCTGGCAGCCTTCCGGTCGGGTCGTTTATAGTCCAGTAGACTTGCGTGAAGGGCTCGCCAACCATAAGCAGAGGGTCATACCTGTCCTGCCGATGATAGCTCCGCGGGGAGTCAGACTTGTTGCATAAGTCCTAGGCGTGCCTATATGTGGGCCCAACCCGTGCCATTTCGGGGAAAATGCCGTCTCGGGCGTTCCGCTGGGGAAATATGCGAGCTGTACAGGCTTGCTTTCGAAGCCTTGAGTCGTGCCTGACCTGATGATGATGCTCCGTGGGGAGTAAAACTTGCCTTTTGGGGCGTAGGTGTACCCGTATGCCGACACATTATGCCTTGGATGTAGCATACCGGGGGAGAGTTGACTCCGTTGGGGAATAAAACTTGTGCTTGGAGGTGTAGGAGTACCCGTATGCTGATACGTCACATTTTGGATGTAGCGTTCCAGGAGAACACCGACTCACGCTGGGGAGTAAAGTAGCTGCGCGGGGACTTGCTTTTGAAGTCTTGGGGTGTACCTGTATGCTGACACATGATAAATTGCATGTAACACATAGGCAAAACACCGACTTGTGCTGGGGAAGAAAGCACCGGATTTTGAAAAAAAGTTGAAATTCTCGAAGAAGGAATTTTTTTTAGAAAGAATTTAGGAAAGCTCAGGATAACTAGATTCCTATTCTGGGTTGAAGTCAGGCCTGCGCATGTTGGGGCCCAATTTGCTGAGGAGGCAGGGTTAGTCAGGTTACTGCCAGGCTTCCATATTATAAATACAGGTTTCCTGCTTCAGCTTTCTGCACCTCAAATCAAAACCCTTCTCTTCTCTAAAAAAATCTCTCAGTCTTTTTAAGAAATCAAGTTCCTGCCATGGGTATCGAGCATCTCACTTCAATGCTTTTTGCCTGGTCCCAACACTTTCGGGATGACGACAGGATTCAGCTGACCCAAATGGGGATTACCAGCCTATTTCCTCTTAGGCGTCTGGTGCCTGATGTGCATTTTCTGGATGCTTGTTTGGCGCTTTGGGACACTACCCATCACGTCTTCGCGTTCCCGCGGGGAGAGATATGCCCTCTTCCCGAGGAGATCGCAGCCATTGGCGGTTGGAGCCCTGTTGCTCGCCCTGCCATTCCTCCGTTCTTCCCGGACCCGAGGAGGAGACTGAGGGATTTCTTGGGTCTGTCTCATGCTGAGACAGATCGAATGGTGCGGGGAGATACTGTCTCCCTTTTCGACTTGGCTGACAAGTTCATGAATAGCCAGGATGTAAGGGCTACGCCTTCTCACCGGCGTAGGGCCTTCGCGTTTTGCATGCTGCACCGCTACGTCTTCGAGGGGTTGATGGATGCTGACTCGTGCGTGGGCCAGATTAGACTGATCGGAGTGGTTGACCAGATGGAGACTGGTCACAGCCCTGCTTGGCTAGTCACGGGAGAACTCATCATGGGTCTGGATGCTAGGCGACTTGACCCGACCCGGCAACTGACGGGGAGTATCCTTATTCTGCAGGTAAACGTCTTTCGATTTTTTCAATTTTGGTTCGCGCGATTTTTTTGTTTCATGGTTTCTTGAAGTCCGTAAGTCACTCGATCGAGTGAACCTACCACTCGATCGAGTGGCGTCTGCAAAGTGCTTCTGCCGGCCTGTGAAGGGCTTACTCGATCGAGTCAGAGGGTGCACTCGATCGAGTGTCATACCTGATAGGCTTCTGTTTGTTTTAGCGAGTCTTACTCGATCGAGTCAGAGGGTGTACTCGGTCGAGTGCCATACCTGACGAGCTTCTGGTTGCCTTAGAGAGCCTCACTCGATCGAGTCAGAGGGTGTACTCGATCGAGTGGGCTGTAGCGAACCATTCCGTTACTCATGAGTTGCGTGTACACGTCTGCAGGTTTGGTTGTCGGAGCGCCTGTCGATCATAGAGCCTCCTCCGAGCGTTCCAAACTACCGTAACAACCAACTCAGTTCCAGGGGGCGCAAGATAAGTTCGAATCACCATATAAATCGAGCTTACTGGGATGAGGAATTGGTGTTCCATGGTGGCCCGTTGATTAGGTGGACGGTTGCTTGGTGGTTCCTTTCCAAGCTGACGGGATTGGCCAAGAGGGACCAAGCTCGTTATCTCGTGATCCTGTCCCTTGACTGGACAGTTCACATCTACCCGGACCGCATTCTGAGGCAGTTCGGTTCGTCTCAGCGCATTCCTGAGACTGAAGCTATTATTAGCGTCTCGCTCCAACTGACGGACGCTATGTGCGACACCTGGTTGCAGAGGTGGTTCACCCGTCCTACATGGACTATTCCCAACCCTTGCCAATCTGCTTGGGTTTCTCGAGCCTACGAGAAATGGACTTTTGAGGAGTCCGAGGAGGCTCGCAAAGCTCTGAAGGTCGATGAGGCCTTCGAACTGGTCCGCCGGGAGACGGTAAAGGACAATAGGGGATTCTACGATGAGGGAGAGACCCCTGCTACCTTAGTCCGATTAGAGTCGGGTCTTAAGTCACATACTAAGACTCGAGCTAAAGATGCCGGTGCTAGTGGCACGCGGGGGCGGCAAAGCCCCCAGACTGACTTGGAGCGGCGACTTGGGCCAAGGCTGGCGGCCCGGGACCGACTAGGTCCGCGTGACCGGCTCCCCGAGCCCGTAAGGGCTCGACTTGGGCCAATCGAGGTGGATGAGGACTCAAGTTCCAAGAAGCGAGTCCGAGCTAAAGAGGTTCCTGTGGTGATTCGGGAACGCTCTCCTCCGCGTCGTCGTCAGTGGACGGCCAAGGAGGCCAAGGACAAGGGGAAGGGCAAGATGCCCTAGATACCGAGTCCTTAGTTTTTATTATTTAAATATTATTATTATTATTTTTTTGTCGTGTGCTTTTTTTTTGTAGTTTTCTTTTTTGAATTCCTGCACTTGTAATTTTCCCAAGCTTTTGGGATTTTCTTTTTTTGTGATAAATAAAAGGAAGTTTATTATTAAAACCGTTCCTGTCTTTTCTCGATTGCATTGGTTGTGCCCTTTTGAGGGGCTGCCTACGTATCCGCAATTAGCAGAATCAAACCAAACGTAGTTCAGGCTTAGGAAATTGCAATCTCGAATTACACCAAGACTATTGGTTCAAGATGTTTTGCGACAGTAGAATAAATAATTCTAGCTCATTGACCTGCTTTTTGTAAAATAAATGATTTTGATAAAAATTGCTAATGATATTGAGAAATGGCTAAGGGTAGTAACGCTTCAGCTGGTCCAGGTTGGTTGGGTTGACAAATTCATTCCCGTCCAGGTCCGTCAGCATTACTGCTCCCCCTGATAGGATTTTCTTCACCAGATACGGCCCAGCCCAGTTGGGTTTGAATTTTCCCCTTGGGTCCACTGGTAGCAAGGCTCGAACAGACTTAAGGACTAGATCCCCTTCTTTAATGTTCCTGGGCCTTACTCGCTTGTTGAAGGCCCGTTGGATCCTTTTTTGGTAAATTTGGATGTTATTGAGAGCGCGGGACCGTCGTTCGTCTAGTAGAATCAACGAATCGTACCGTGCTCGAACCCAATCAGCTTCGGGTACTTGACTTTCTAGTAGGATTCTGAGGGACGGTACCTCTAGCTCCACTGGTTGGACTGCCTCCATCCCGTAGGTTAGATAGTATGGTGTCGCTCCGGTTGCGGTGCGAATTGACGTCCGGTACCCCCATAGGGCAAAAGATATTTTGTCGGGCCAGTCCCGATAATTATCAGCCATCTTTTTTAGTATGGCGACAATCGTTTTATTGGCTGCCTCTACCGCTCCATTGGTTTGGGGACGGTAGGGCGAGGATGTGTGCCTCTGAATTTTATATTTGGCCAGCAGGGCCGCGGTCTCAGCTTGGAAATGGGTTCCATGATCACTGATAAATTCATGCGGGATTCCATACCGGCATATTATCTTGTTTTGGATAAATTTGGCGACATGCTTAGCGTTGAGGATGCGATATGATTCAGCTTCGACCCACTTGGTGAAATAGTCGATAGCCACCAGAATGAAGCAATGTCCACCAGTACCGGAGGGATTTACTTTCCCGATTATGTCGATACCCCATGTCGAGAACGGCCAAGGTGACGTCATGGTATAGAGCAGAGATGGCGGCATATGTTGCACATTGCCAAAGATTTGACAGTTATGGCAGTGTTTGACATATACCTGGCAGTCGGCCTCCATGGTGTTCCAGTAATACCCGAGCCTCATGATTTTTTGGACCAGCATGTGAGCATTCATGTGTGGACCGTTTTCGCCATCATGTACTTCGGCCATTACTTTCTCGGCCTTATATTTGTCAACACAAAGGAGAAGAGCCCCCTGTGCCGTCTTTTTGTACAGTTGCCCGTCATCAGTACGGATGAACTGGGTGGCTAGCCTCCGTAAGGCTTTCTTGGCTCGGTTTTCCGTCCCGGGGGGATACTCTCCGTTGGTCAGGTATGTTAACACGGATTGGTACCATGGTTCGGGATCGGTTATCTCGATGTCTTCAATGTCATAGACGTACGCCGGCTCGGACCGTCTTTCGACGCAAATTGGCATACTGGTCACATGGTCGGGAATGTTCAGTAAAGATGCTAATTTTGAGAGTGCATCTGCAAACTGATTTTCTTCCCGAGGCAGGTATATGTATTCTACCTTTTGGAATTGTTTCTCGAGATCCCTTACTCGTGCCTGGTAGGCCACGAGATTGGCATTCCGAGTCTTCCATTTTTGAAGTGCTTGGTTAATGACCAAGGATGAGTCGCCATGTACCCGGAGATTTGTGATCCCTAGGTTGGCGGCGGCTTGTAGCCCATAAATGCATGCTTCGTATTCTGCTGCATTGTTAGTGACGTCAAAGTCCAGTTTGATGGAGACGGGAGTATGCTCTCCTCTTGGTGAAATTAGGAGGACCCCGACTCCGAACCCTCGAAAATTAGATGCTCCGTCGAAGTATAAATCCCATGTTTCGGCATCGGTATGGAAGATATCTTCGTCTGGGAAGGACCAGGTGTCGGTGTGTCCTTCCTCGGTTACCGGGCTGTCGGCGAGGAATTCAGCTACTATTCGCCCCTTAATAGCTTTTAAAGGTACAAATTTTAGGTCGAACTCTGCCAACATTAGAGTCCATCTTGAAATCCGGCCGTTGAGGATGGGTTTCTCGAAGAGGTATTTGATCGGGTCCATCCTGGATAGCACATGGACCTCATAGCTGAGCATATAATGTCGGAGCTTTTTAGTGGCCCAGACTAGAGCCAAGCACGTCTTTTCGAGCATGGTATATTTGCACTCATACTCTAAAAACTTCATACTGATGTAATAGATGGCTCGCTCTTCGGAGTCAACTGTCTGAGCCAGCATAGCCCCCATGGCTGTCTCGGTCGTTGTTAGGTATAACGACAGAGGCAAGCCGGGTTGAGGTGGCATCAAAACCGGCGGTGCAGACAGAATTTCTTTGATTTTGTCGAGAGCAGCTTGGCATTTGTCATCCCATAGTACCCGTTCCCCTATTTTAAGTTTCTTGAAAATTGGTTCACATACCATGGTTAGCTTGGAAATGAATCGACTAATATACTGAACTTTCCCGAGAAATCCCCTTATTTCTTTTTCGGTTTTAGGAGCTTGCATCTCGGTAATGGCTTTGATTTTAGCTGGGTCGACTTCGATACCTCGTTGGCTAACGATATGACCCAGTAATTTGCCTGACGTTACCCCAAAACTGCATTTATGAGGGTTTAGCCTCATGTTGTATTTGCGCAGTCGGGTGAAGAATTTTCTTAGAGCGGTGATGTGACCGCCTCGTTCTTTGGATTTGACGATCATGTCGTCTACATAGACCTCTACCTCTTTATGCATCATGTCGTGTAGTAAAGTGGTAGCGGTCCTTTGGTATGTGGCCCCGGCATTAATGAGACCAAATGGCATGACGGTGTAGCAGTAAGTACCCCAAGGTGTAGTGAAGGTAGTCTTATTCATGTCTTCTTCCGCCATCTTGATTTGATTATACCCGGCATACCCGTCCATGAATGACAGAAGGGCATGATCGGCCGTGTTATCCACCAGTATGTCGATGTGTGGTAACGGAAAATCATCCTTCGGGCTTGCTTTGTTAAGATCCCGAAAGTCTACGCATACCCGCACCTTACCGTCCTTTTTAGGAACCGGCACGATGTTTGCAACCCAGTCCGGATATTCGGACACTTGTATGAAGCCGGCTTTGAATTGTTTGTCGACTTCTTCCTTTACTTTGAGAGACCACTCGGGCCTCATTCGACGAAGCTTTTGTTTGACCGGTTTGCACCCATCTTTGATAGGTATGTGGTGCTCGGCTATTTCCCGGTCTATCCCCGGCATGTCCTTGTAGGACCACGCGAAGACATCTTTGAACTCTTGGAGGAGGTTTATGAACTGTTGTTTCTCCTCGGGATCTAAGGATAACCCTATCTTAAGTATCTGAGGCTCTAAGGTTGTTCCCACGTTTATGGATTCGGTCTCTTCAATTACCGGATTCCGGGATTCCCTTTGCTCTAGTTGCTCGATCAGATGTGGAGGTAAGGGTACCTGTTCGTCGGATTTCTCAATGTCATAGCATAAATCATTTTTGAAAACAGGATTTAAAAGAGACAAGTCGTAAGCAGAACGGTTGTTATTATTAATTGAAAATTTGGAAAACAGCTCAAAGAGAGCAGCCATCTGATCATTGGTCAGAGGCGGAATTGGTAAAGCACTCGGGACAGACCCCGAGGTGCTAGCAGCAGGAATGATAGAAGGGAGGGGGGTTACAGGAGTGACTCTAGCACCGACTTCTCTAGACTCGACCTCAGACTCTGACTCAGACTCCGACTCAGACTCGGACTCAGACTCAGGCATGTCTCCCTCTCCGGCGACCAGCTTGTAGATCCTTCCTTGACTGTCAGTCCACTTGACAGTCTTCCTCCAGGCCCTTTTTCCCGTCTTGGAGCCAACATCCGAGATCAGCTTGGTCGGGTCAAACCTGTTGCTGCGGAGAATTAGGTTGACCAGGTCTTCCTTTGGAGTCGGGGCTACGGTGTCTTCCCCGAAGTGTAGCCCCAGCGCGGGCTCGATATCGTCCGCTCCGTCGGACTGGGTGAGGGTGAAAACCTCATCTGGGATGTAGTTGCAATCCCGGGCCAAGTGGGTCCCGAGGTGCGTTGCATTGGGTTGGTATAGTCCAACCTGGACAGCCCCGAATACGGGTGTGACAAAGTAGTCAGACAACCGTGGGCTATAAGGGCTCAAGTAGGTACCCTTCATAATGTTGCAGGCTTTTTCAATTCCTGCTCGGACAACGTTGTCCGGAGTGAGGGCATAGCCAAGGCCGAAGTGAGAGTCTTCGTCCTTAAGGACCTCGATGATCTTCCCAGCTGGAAGGTCGGGTCGAGAGGTAGCCCCCGGAAGGTACCTTAGGTTCTGGAGCATCGTGTCAATGCTCGTGGTGAAGTAAGGCCTGAAAAGGTACTCTTCCTCGATCATCCCCACAAAGTCGAACCCCCAGAGGTCTGTGCGGCCCGTGGCGTTACAGCTAGCCACGGTCATTGGGGTCGCCTCTAGAGTAATAATACCGTCGAGTAGAGGCATCTTGATCTTGCGGTGGAGGGTGGAGGATACAGCTTTCACCGCGTGAATCCACGGCCTTCCTAGGAGCAGGTTGAATGAGGAGGTGACATCAATCACCTGGAATTCAAGCTCCTTTTCTACTGGGCCCGTGATGATGGTCAGTTTTATGGCCCCAGCTACCGACTTTAGGCTCCCATCAAAGGCTTGGATGGTTTGAGCAGTCGGGATATAGTCAGCCTCGGTAATGCCGAGGGCTTTGGCGGTCCTTAGAGGAAGGACATTCACGGCCGACCCGTCGTCAACTAGGGTCATCGGGAGGTACTTCCCCCGGCAAATCACTGTGATGTAAAGGGCTAGGTTGTGGGAGGTCCCGAATGGCGGTAGATCGGCTTCGGAAAATGTGATCATTGGGCCTCCTACTTTGGTCTTACCCTTTAGGTGGGGTAGGACCGTGGCTACCATTTCAGCGGGTGTAGCCAGAGAGTCGATCTTGACTTGATCGAGAGCCTTTGTAAGTGCCTCTCGATGTTCTTGGGAGCTAACAAGGAGTTGCCATATAGTGAGGTCAACTCGGGTTCTCTTCAATTGTCTCACGACGGCTGTTTCAGCGGTCGGCTCTTCAGGGGCGACTTCCATCCCGAGTGGATCGGTGATGGTTGTCGGGGTAGGGGTGTCCCTAGTGCTTGTGGCTAAGTAGGGACGACCAAGGTTGTTGCTGGCTAGGACTCGAGTTTTGACTTCTCGAATCTGTTCAGGGGTGATGGGAACGACTTCCCCTTTAGCGAGGTAGATATCATCCTCGTCGTCAAACCAGATCCCGTTCACTTGCGGGATGTAGGGGGAGATAAGGTGAGAGCAGTCGATCACCTCCCCGGCAAAGATGGCATGGGAGCTGAAAGGGTTCTCCTTGTTGTTGGGCTTATCTCCGGGTAGCGGGATCTTTCCGCTTTCAATTAAGTCCTGGATCAAGTGTTTCAGCTTCCAACACTTCTCGGTATCGTGCCCATTGCCCCGGTGGTATTGGCAATAGGCCTGAGCATTGTAGTTCTTGGAGCGTCGCTCGACCGGAACTTCAGGAGTTGGGCCTATCGGTTGGATTAGGCCTTTTGAGGATAGCCTTTGTAAGGCATAAGTATAGGTAGTACCTATATCAGTGAAGACCCGAGGTGGGGTGCTCTTCTTGGACGGGGCATCTAGTAGATTGACCGCGTCAAAGATGCTGCGGGTTGCAGCCTGGGGCTTAGTGGTGGATGAAGAGGCCCCTTGGTATCCTTTGCTAGTAGCCTTGGTGAGGCTTTCTAGTCTTAGGTCATCTTCGATCCTCATACCCATTTCAGTAAGGGTGGTGAAATTGGGTATGACTGCGTACCGGAGGTGAACCCGGTAGGAAGGGAGGAGGTTCTTGACAAAAGCCTCCACTAAGGTCTTCTCGTTGGGCTTATCGACCAACTTCACGCTCTCGGCCCTCCAGCGTTGAAGGTATTTAGTGAAACCTTCTTTTGGCTCTTGGGCCATGACCTCCAGAGATCGCATTGTGGTTTGGATCTCGGTGTTGTCAGCATAGTTCCGAGCGAACTCGGTAGCCACATCATCCCATGTAGGGTATTTTTTCGGGTCTAGCCTATAGTACCAGGCCCGTGGGTGCTTCTCAAGGGATGCAGCAAAAAGGTTTTTGAACATGGATGAGTCCACTCCCTTGATGGCCATGAATTCCTTGAAGGCCCGTACATGTAGTAACGGGTCCTCAGTTCCCTCGAACATGGGCAAACCTGTGAGGTTCAGGTTTGCAGGCAGCTTGTCACTCACCGTGGAATACTCTCGGCTATTCTCCCGGTGGATATTGTTACTCCCAGTCAAATGGACTTGTTCTTCTACCCGGCGCACTGCGCTGACCAGTTCAGTTATGGGCCCAGTAGTCCCGACATTAGGGGTCCCTTGCTCCACCGTAGCTAGGCGAGCAACAATGGCCACTTGGCCAGCCCTCATTTCGGTCAGTTGGGCCTCGATGTCGGTTTGCTTTGCGACCATGGCGTCCAAAGCGGTTTGCAGACTGTTCAAAGTAGCCATCCTTCGAGCGTGTCTGGTTGCCGGTGGCCTGTCTGTAAGAACACCGCGTAATCAGAAACTGAACCCAGATCTCGGAAAAGGAAAGGAAAAGTACATCCCGAGCAGCACTAGGAGAGGAGACTAGAGACTCGAGAAAGACATCTAGACGAGTGACTCGATAGGTGGTATAACTTCCTTAGGATTTTGGCTGTGTGGGCCTAGTCCTGTTCGAAGGAAGGTCCACGTGAGACTTTTCCCCAGACTTTTGACTCGAGTGTATGGACGGACTTTCCTTTGTAGGGGTATGCCCTACGCGGGTCGGTCGTGCCTTGACTGATAAGGCGGACTCGGGAAAGGGGGGAAACTCGTGATATAAGATCAGCGGAGTTTCGACGCTATAGACCTTCGACATACTATGCAAAGACCCGACACATGACTAGACGGTAGGTCCTATAATAAGGAAGGTTTACTAGGATAGTTGGATGTTTGAAATTTGAATATTGAATGAGCGGAAGAATTTCCGGGAGTTTTGAAAAAAAACGGAATTCCGAAAACCAAGATTAGAATTTTGAAAAATTCAGAAAATCGAGATGGTGTTGGGAATTCACGAATTAAAATGGGCAGCATGCCGACTAGAGAAAAAAGGATATTTTGAGTCAAATCAGTTGATCCTAAATTTCGGCGGCATTCCGAGTTTTGAAAATTGGATATTTCGAAAAGACGGGTCCCGAAACGGACAGCATTTCGGGTTTTTCAAAATTTGGGCGTTTTGGAAAGATGCATTTTTTGAAATGACGGTTTTTTGAAAAATGACACGGAAACCAAGTAGCACGTAGTCAAACAAGCATTATAACGACGCTTATGTATGCTTTACACTAAGTCTCGGTCAGTCACAATAGGGTCTATACCAACAACGATCGCATTCTCACGAAACGGGACGGACTTCCTAGCCAATTTTGAACTAGAACCTGCCGTAAAACCCCGGTGAGTTCCGCCATCGAAGTCTTTAGTGCACCCATGTAGGAATGCACCGTGGTATAGTGGGACGTCGGTCACAAGTAACCGGCCCGGGCAAAATTTGGGTTATGCATGAACCATTAAACTAATGCGCACACACTAATATTCGAACGATTTCTCTTCGAGTCTCACCCTAGGAACCCCGATGCCATGTAGTACATCAGGTATCCCCAGCGGAGTCGCCAAATTGTGGACATGACGTAGGTCCACCCCGACGCGGCCACGCGCGGGTTTGGGTAGGCGAATGAATCTCGTGGTGAGATTGTTCTCGGGTTCGAAATTTAAGTCAAAATGGAGTCGCCACCGAATTTTGTGGTTATTCGGAACCATACGAGCCCACTCTATGTCGTCATGGGCTATACACAAAGTAAGCCCACTTCGATTTCAGAGTTTATTGGGCTCGTCCCTTTGCATTGCAATACCGATACCGTATAAACCGGCTTTCGTATATAGAATGACTCTCGTGCGCCAAGGGTTTCGGACATCCGGAAACCAAAGGTTCTGAGTAAGGGGTGAGGGTACGTGTTGGGAAGCCCACTAAGGACACCCAACCCCGCCCGCACATGGCGGCCTCTACTAAGACATCGTTCGTGTTCGTGTGTGCGCGCTAGTAAAACGATTAAATGATATGCAAACAGCGTTTTCGGGCTAAGCATATTAATAGTATGTGAACTACGTCATTTAATGCATCTTATTTTTGGTCAAAGTGGTTTAGCATGCGAGGTTCGTTTATAAAGCGTAAAAGCAAGTAAATAAACAAAGCTCGAAAGTGAAATAAAAACGTACAAGTTACACGGGCGAAAATACAACCCGGAATTCACAATACAACATTACGTAGAAGTAATAAAAATAACGCGATACAAAGATATGGACGGACCCGTATGTAAGCTAGACCGCGAAATGTGTAGATGGACTAACCCCGATTAAATACACATTATATCGTGTACTAAACGAAGGACGGAAATATGAGACTGTGGCGTATTGCTAGCCCGATCTCATATCCCGTAGTCTTGTCCCGACTTATCATGTCAAAAGGTGGTCAAAGTCGTTCTACGTGTCGTGTTGTGCATGGTTTTGAAAATAGGAGAGTCATGTGATAGTCTTTACACGTGATGACTAATGTCGATAAAAGAGATGAGGCTTGAAAGGTGTGTCAAGGCCCTCGGTCACGGGGCTACAGGACTCACTCGGTCGAGTCATGGTCTGACTCGGTCGAGTGCGTCCTAAAAGAAGCTTCTGCCCACGGTTTGGGGTGCTACTCGATCGAGTAGCAGGTGTACTCGGTCGAGTGGCACCTGTACGAGTTGTGACTCGTGATTTATGTGACTTAAATTTGAAGGTTGGCCGAATTGAATCAAAATATTGACGAATTTAGATTTAATTTGGTTTGCCACGATAAACGTGAGTTTTAGAAAATGAGTTCACGTGATTGGCTTTACACGTGTCGACTAAGAGTCGTAAAAAAAGAGACGAGGCTTAAATGTTGCATCCAAGCCCTCGGTTTTCTGGGCTACAGGATCCACTCGGTCGAGTCATGGCCTGACTCGGTCGAGTGTACCCTTGGGAAGTAATCTGCCCGGTTTTGTGGACACTACTCGATCGAGTGGCCTATGCACTCGGTCGAGTAGTCCCTGTACGAGTGTTAACTCGTTTCATTTTTGGGGTTGAAAACGACGGTCGGTCGAGTTAAATACAAATATCGCATGATTTGAATTTAACTCGACCTCCGGTGCTATAATCGTGTATATGTACGATTATAATACCGTTGTCGGGATTTTATGAAAACGTTTACGTTAGAGAATTTGAATTAATGACGGAATTGCATCCCTCTACGTCACGACATCGAAACTAACCCTTTCGGGTTATGTGATGTCGGTTTTCGTGTCAACGGGTTCCGCACTAATTAAAATGGGATTGAATACGTTCAACTACGATTAGTCGCGATCACGTCACGCCCTTGAGTACATTGGGGCGGGGCTCCTCGAAAGGGCTCCACCTCCGTCGTTGCTCGTAAAGGGATTAGACGGACTTTAGGCGACAATTGTAGTCAAACGCATCCGAAACCGAGATTTTGATACATAGTTATATATATATACACGGTATGGTTATAATGTTAGCAACGAAATGTAAAAGTTAGTATGCAAAAAAAGTAAAAATGTTAGAGTGTTAGATGTTAGAGTATTAGGATTACGATACTAGTAAAAGTACAAAATAAACGATACAAAAACATAAGCGTAAATAACAAGGATAGAAACGGGGTTTGGGACACCCTCAACATACATGCTTAGTAGGGACCTCGGAAATGGGCTCGCAAATAGTGACGGGACTATGGAGTATCGAGGATGTACGTAAGTTATGGTGTGTGTATGTGTTGTCGGTTTATCGAGGGACATGGGACTCGGTTTTTTGTGTATAGGGCTTAAGGTTGCTAAGGCTTGTAGTGTAGAGAGTATAGATAGGTTAGAGTAGAAGCTTAGGGTAATTTTGCATTAGTTGCCCCCTTTTTTTTTAATGCAATGGGTTTGAAGGGGTATTTATAGGCTTCACCCCGTCCTAGGGTCACTCGATCGAGTGCCCTAGTGCACTCGGTCGAGTGCCTTCAGGAATGAATCTGGTCCGGTTTTTGACACTCCACTCGACCGAGTGGCCAATCCACTCGACCGAGTGGATCAATTAGGCCGGGCTATTTTGGGCGTGATTGCCCTTGATTTATGCTTAATTGATTATGATTGATTTGGCTAATTTTGGCTGATTCGTGAGCGATTTGGATAGATTTGTGAACCTGGTGCATGTTTTGGGAACGCACCCGGTCGCTCTTTGTGTCGGGTTTGTCTTGGCCGGGTTTTGACCTGGTCGCTAAAAGACGGGAATTATTTTTGGTGCCGGTTTTGGCCCAAATTAGTGTCATTTTGCTCGGAACGACCCACTGGGCCTGAATTTGAGGTCTGTTTTGTGAGATTATTACTCCGCTAAAAGTCCATGTCAGATATTATTGATTTCGGGCCCAAATCCGAGTATACTAAGTCACGTTTGCGTCCGATCATCATCGGGTGTTTGTCGGGAACTGCTATAGACACTTGCAGGCAAAATGCGGGTGTCTACAATTATACAGTCGATAAATAGTAAAAATAAAATAATAATTTTTTTATTTTAAATCTTAAATGAAATATTCTATAAGGTAAATATAATATAAATACCGTGCATTGCACGGGGTCTATACTAGTAGCATATAATTATATAACGTCTTGCACATTCATTAATTGTTTCTGTAAATATGAAGATAGTCATATGTCAAGATTGTATAGAATATATTTTAGGCTTGTATAAATTAAGTGTTTCGATGTTAATAAAACTTATTCAAACTTCAATTCTATTATGGTATCTGAGCTTTTCTAACAATCCAAAATAAACCCGCCATCCTCTCGCCTATCTCTCAACCGTCAGCTACTATGGCACCCTCCCTCCAAATTGAAAACGTC
The DNA here is from genome assembly GCA_958450325.1 of Agrostemma githago. Taxonomy (NCBI): domain Eukaryota; kingdom Viridiplantae; phylum Streptophyta; class Magnoliopsida; order Caryophyllales; family Caryophyllaceae; genus Agrostemma; species Agrostemma githago. The sequence goes on along the minus strand of OY288241.1, from coordinate 37,388,282 downwards.
GACGAACCCAAGAAACCGCTTTTTGTTATTCACTTCCAAAATTATGTCCAACTATCTGACCCTCTCGCCTACAAACAATGGGCATTCCAAATCCGAGCTCACCTCAATGGTCTTCGTTTATTCACCTACCTCGATGGCACCAACCAGGCTCCCAAACCCACCATCACCGTCCCAGCCCCGGTCGATGACCCCAAAGCCAAACCCACCGTTGCCTCGAATCCCGCTCATGCTACTTGGTCTCGCCAAGACCAGTTTATTTTAGGTGCCCTTGTTGGAACCTTATCCTCGTCCGTTGCGTCCTAATCACTAACGCCACCACCTCTCACGAGGCGTGGTCCACCCTTGCCCGAACCTATGCTAACAACACTCGTGGCCGCAAACTCCAACTCAAAGCCCGTCTCCATTCCCTCAAGAAAGGCAATGGCACGATCACCTAATTCATGCAACCTGTTAAGTCTTGCACGGATGACATAGCCCAATTAGACCGACCCATGGATATCGAGGATATCCTAACCGTTGTGTTCAACGGTCTTGACCCGACTCAGTACCAATCCATCATCGACGTAGTTAAAGCACGAGACACCTCAATATCTTTTGATGACCTTCATGAAAAACTCATTCAACACGAATTAACCATCAATTTAACCACCCCTCCCGTCCCAACACACTTCCAGCCGGCTGCTCAGGTCGCCCAAAACCGTCAGCCCAACCGCCCCTATGTCCTCGTACCCGCCCCAATCTTGCACCTTACACCCCTGCCACCACCAACCCGAAACCCTATAAGGCACTACAAGAAAAACAGTCCCTGGCGTCCGCTAGGTTGGCGTCCTGGGCATATGGACGCCCACATGGCGTCTGAAAATACTTCCGGGCGTCCACCGTCAGACGCCAAACTTGGCGTCCGAATGAGTTTGGAGGACGAAACTCAAACCAACAAGCGTCCACAGACGGACGCCATATACCGCAAATGGCGTCCACTGTCGGACGCCAAAGAGAAGTTACGGGCGTCCACCTGGCGTCCGATAGTGGACGCCCGTCCGTTTGTGTTCGGCGACAAATACCCGCCCACCCCCCTCTCCCCCTTCACTCTCTAAAAAAATTTTTATCTCTCTACACCCTCTTCACACTCCCTCGCCGATTCCCTTTCAAATTCCTCTCCAATTTTCATACTTTTTCTTAATTTGTGGTATGTTTTCTTACTTTACTGAGTTCTTATTCATTATAATTAGTTCTTATTTTTGATTGTTATCGTTATTTATTGATAGTTTGCTCGTTAATATTGTTTAGGTCTAAAATTCGATTAGGTTGATTAGTTTAGCCCAAATTCGCTTAGGTTGATTAGTTTAGTTGAAATTCGATTAGGTAGATTAGATTTGCCCATCACAATTATGATTAGGGTTTGATGAAATTGGTTGAATTGAGCTAGAATCACCTATAGGGCCTTCCGTGAGGTTTTGTGTGACTTAGGACGGACCAAATGGTGTCGTATTAATGCCGGATTTTCCCGAAACCACTTCTATCTTGATTGGGGTTGTAAGTAGGTGTTAGGGGCGCTTTTGGAAATTTGATATCTGCATTCGAAAATTTGACCCTTTTTTGACCTGTTTAAGCTATTTCTGTCTGACCTGAGCCATGAATTGTTGTGTTTTGTTCGGTTGAATTTGGATTACATTGATAAATTGGCTACAGTTTTTGTAAATTGGGATTAAATTGTGATTACATTTGTGATTAAATTCGGTGACTAATTTTTGTAAGGTCAATTAAAAATTAATAAGAGAGTTGCAAATTAAAAAAATGGGTTTACTTTGGCGTATTAAGTTAAATTGAGGACACTCAGCTATGGAAATTAAGTTAGAGAAATTAAGTTTAAGTTAAGTGGTGATTAAATTTTCGTTTAGTAAGTTCTAAATTAAGTTACGGAAATTAAACTTTTATTTGTTATATATATTTTTTGAACATAGAAAATGAAGAGAGTTGAACGCAAATGGATGTATGAGGGTAGACTTGATAAGAAGAGACGTCCCACCGTAGAATTTTTGAGGGGTGTGGAATCATTTGTCGAGGTCGCTAAAAAGTCAATAGACTATGCATCGAGGGGGGAGGTTAGGTGTCCGTGCTCTAAATGCATGAACATTAAATTTTTTGATGTCCTTGTAGTTAAGGAACATGTCATCTATAATGGTTTTTCATCAAATTATTATAATTGGATTTGTCATGGTGAGCCAGCTCAGTCTGAGGAACCCGAAAACCGTCAAAATGAGGGGGGTTTGAGAGGTATGATAGTTGACGTAGTGGAGTGCAACTTGTTTAACAACGAGAACACATATGGGAATGACTCACCCAACCAACACGACTCACCTAACCCACAAGAACCTAAACCACGAGCGAAGGCGTTCTTCGACATGTTGAACGCTTCGGAGAAACCGTTATACGGAGGGTGCGAGGTGACTTTGTTAGAAGTCGCATCTATGGTAGTCAGCCTTAAATGTGAGTTCAACCTACCCTTTGCCTGTGTCGATGGTATTGCTGCCTTGCTCGAGAGAGTAATCCCGAAAGATAATATCATGACCCGAACTTTCTACACAACCAAAAAAGTTGTGAAGGGCTTTCAACTCCCGCATCAGAAGATTGATGCTTGTCCAGATGGATGTATGTTATTTTGGAAAGACGATGCGATGCTAGATGAATGTAAGAGATGTGGTAAGGGTAGGTATAAGATGGTTGAGGGGGATATTGTTTTGAGGGGTAGAAAAGGGAAAAGCGGTGTTAGGGGTAAGAAACCGATCCCAATAAGTCAGCTTACATACTTCCCTATTGCACCAAGGCTTCAAAAATTGTACGCCACAAAAACCATAGCGGAGCAAATGAGGTGGCACAAGGAGGATATTAGGGTACCAGGGAATATGTGTCATCCGAGTGACGGCGAGGAGTGGAAGCGTTTCGATAGACTACATCCCCACTTTGCGTCAGAACCCCGAAATGTAAGGCTAGGGTTGTGTACTGATGGATTTGCACCTTTCGGCCAATTTGGTAAGTCGTACTCTTGTTGGCCTGTGATGATCACACCTTATAACCTACCTCCTTGGTTGTGTTTGAAACAGCCTTTCATCTTTCTATCACTTATTGTGCCTGGTCCCAAAAATCCAAAAAATCATTTGGATGTTTACTTGCAACCTGTTATTGAGGAATTGAAACAAATGTGGGAGGTAGGGGTCGAAACATATGATGTCTCTCTTAGACAAAACTTTCAGTTGAAAGCAGCTTTGTTGTGGACTATAAATGACTTTCCCGCATACGGTATGCTCTCGGGATGGTCTACTGCGGGTCAAAAAGCGTGTCCGTGTTGTATGGAAGAGAGCAAAGCTTTTTATCTCCCAAATTCTAGTAAAATTAGTTGGTTTGACTGTCATAGACAGTTCCTATCAGAGGGTCACCCGTATAGGAAGAATAAGAAGGCGTTCAAGAAGGGTGGATTTGTGCTTGACGACGCACCTGATCGACTCCCAGGAGATGAAATATGGGAGTTGATTTCCGAGTACCCGTCCACTGTTGATGGAACCGATCAGGAGTTCAAAGACCTGAAAAAGTTGAAAAATGGTTGGTTTAAACGTAGCATATTCTTTGACCTACCATATTGGAGGACTTTGTTACTTCGTCACAATTTAGATGTGATGCATATAGAGAAAAACTTCTTCGAGCAGTTGATTCACACTGTAATGGATGTGGAGGGGAAGAGTTGTGACACTGCCGGCTCCCGGCAAGATGTAAAGATTTTTTGTGACCGTCCTCAGCTGCACATAAAACGGGATGGGTCCAAACCGAGAGCCTTGTTCACACTTGACAAGGCCCAGAGAAAGGCGTTGTTGGAGTGGGTACAGAAGTTGAAGTTTCCTGATGGGTACGCCTCCGACTTCAAACGTTGTGTTGATCTTAAGAACCTAAAACTGCAAGGGTTAAAGAGTCACGACTGCCATGTCTTTATGGAGAGGTTACTTCCGGTAGCTCTAAAGCAACTTCTGCCACCGACGGTGTGGAATTCTATAACTGAGATATCTCAGTTTTTTCGAGATTTGTGTTCGTCTACAGTAACAAGTGAGGACATGACTCGGCTGGAGGATCAGATTCCACAAATACTATGCAAACTCGAGATGATCTTCCCACCGTCGTTCTTTAATTCCATGGAGCATCTACCGGTCCACTTGCCCTACGAGGCTAAGGTTGGAGGACCTGTCAAGTATAGATGGATGTACCCATTTGAAAGGTACATAAATTTTTGTAACTTTATTTATAAATTTAATTTAAACATAGCTAACTTTTATTAATTAAAATACATAACTTGTTTATTTAGGTTCCTCAATCATCTGAAGAAGAAAATTGGTAACAAGGCTAGGGTAGAGGGTTCTATTTGTAATGCATATTTGACAGAAGAGATTGCGAACTTCTGCTCCCTATACTTCGAGTAAGACATCCAAACAAAAACCAAGAACCTGAACCTAGAACATTCGATTTCCATTGATCCTACTATACCAGAGTTTTTTCAAAAGAAGGGCGATGAAGGAACTTCATCCGTCGAGGGTTCTAGGGTACTAGATGAGAAAGAGTACAACCGAGCGCACCTTTACCTACTCTCTAATTGTGAGATTTTAGAGCCTTATGAGAAACAATTTGTAACTGAATATGTCGCCTTGAACCCTGACGTGAACCCTGATGACGTTTGGAGTAAGCACGATGAACATTTTCCTAAGTGGCTAAAGGATCACGTAGTTGCCTTAGACATACGTGATGATTTGGTTAGAAGTTTGGCTTACGGACCAGTGCGAGTTGTTAAAACCTGGAACCAGTACACAGTGAATGGGTTCAATTTTCACACATTCAACTATGGTAAGAACAAGGCTAGATGTAATTTCGGTGTCAGTGTGACATCTCTTGATGGTGATGAGTACTACGGCATTTTGGAGGATATTTTTGAGTTGTGTTATGCCGGCAAAGAACGGGGGTATAGAGCTCTGTTGTTCAAATGTGAGTGGAAAGACAGCTCCGTGAAAGGAACCCGGGTGCATGAACGTTACAAGATCGTGGAAGTTAACCACACCCGGAAATATCCTACTTACGATCTGTTCATACTTGCGCACCAGGCCAAGCAAGTCTACTTTGCTCCTTCCCCGTACACGAGAAATGACAGAAATCAAAGTCAATAGTGGGCAGTCTTTACGACAAAACCACGGGGGCAAATAGACAGTTCTTTGTTCCAGGAAGATGCGGCTTCAAGTGGTACACGCTTGTCTCCTATTGACGAGACCATAATCTCCAAAGAAGATCAGAATGTTGGGGCAGATGAATACTCTGAGGATGATACTGAAGATGGACAGGGAGATTACATGGTTAGGGATGTTCCGGAGATCCTTGAGGAGGATGACGGACACGATGAAGAGAATTTGGAGGACGATCAAGAGGAGGGCGAGGAAACGGAGGAGGAGGATCAGAGTGAGGACAATGAGGCTGAGGGCAATAACGACAGCGAAGATGACCTCTAGACTTGTTGTAGTAGGTTACCCATATTAATCATTGTGTTACTTATTGTGTACGTTATTTCAATTGTATTAGATTGTAATTGCTAATTGTTGCTAATTTGTTGCAAGGTTAAGATAATGGCAGGCGGTAGATCGACGAGGAAACGTGGCGGAGGTAGTCGGTCTGTGCACGCATCCACCTCGCAGCAGGAGGAGGAGGAAGTGGTCCTTGAAACGCCGGAACAGGAGCAGAATGACGAGCAGCAGCGGCAGGGGGACACGGAGGAGCTACAAAAGAACGAGAACGGTCGTGTGATTCTCGACCCCGGTCGCGTATGGTAATATAATCTAACATGCCCAATCTTTTGATACATATGAACTTTTGGACTACATACATCTTGTAATATTTCGTACATGTCTGTGTCTCTCGACTTGGTGCAGGTTCCTCCATGGGGAGGTGACCACTGGCTGTACTAACAGCTACATGACCGACAAAGGTCTAGGGTATGCCTGTTGGACTCAGGTGCCGACGGATCAGCGGGCGCAGTGGTTCAACAACTTCTGGGTTCGTTTACTGTTTTTGCTACCGAGTTCCGCACTCATAATGTGTAGTTTTTTATTATTTCTTTTACTAATTACTAATCCGCCTTGATTTTGTAGTTGAAGTTCTTTTGGAAGCCGGAGCTCGAAGGAAGGGTATATGAGCGGTACAATGAGACTTGCTCACGCCGCTTCAAAGACGTAATGAACAAGCGCCACAAGCGGGGGACTGTGCTGAAAGACCTGAAAGGTGTAGTTTTTTATATTACTCAATTTTAAAGAACAATCTAACTTCAATCTTTTACAATATTAACTAATAATATATTAGTGTTGTCATACTTCAGGTGAGGCGTTGGAGAGGTGGGTTAAGTACCACGACGACCAGGGGTTCAAGGTCAGATCGGAGAGGGCATCACAAAACAAAATGAAGAACTGTGAGCATGTGGGGAAGGCCGACCCGACACATCATCGGGGTTCACAGTCTTCGTTTCTTCGTCTCAAGAGGGTATGATTTCTAATAATATCGTACTCCTACTTGATTAATCATAAACTACGTTCACGTAAAATACGTTCGCCTAACGGTCGTATTTATTTGACAGCTACAAGCTGAACTCGGGAGGACGCCAACCGCCCTTGAGGTGTTCCTGGACATGCACGGGAAGACCGACTCGGAAGGAACTTCTTTTATGACGAGTAGAGATCAGGCAATCTGGGTGAGTACTTACTATTTCAAACAAATCAACTGTGTCTATATATTTACTTTAGGTGGTAGATAAGTATCTTTATTGATTTCATCTTCTAATAACTTGAATTGAAATCACTGTTGTGTACGCAGGATGCCTACCAAGAGAAGTTAGCAAATAACGAGAGTTCTACTGATGGTGCCGAAGTAGACCCGAATGAGACCTATTTCAAGGTCGTGAAGGGGTACAAGAAAGGTAGTGTGTATGGTGTTGGGAATGCACACGGGATCTACTTCACACCTCCCACAGCGCGTCTAGGCACCTCCATACAGATGGAGTATACGCCACCCGAATCTCAGCAGCCCGACCAAGAAAAGGAGGCCATGAAGGAGCAACTGAAGGAGCAGGCGGAGCAGATAAAGAAGATGCAGGAACAGATGGCCATGTTTCAGGCCATGTTCAACAAATGCAACCAAGGTCGTCCCCCTTCCCCTCCAGACGACAGAGACCCCTTTGGCGGGGATGGCGGTAACTCTGGTGCTTCAGCTAGCTTTACAGTTAGCTGATTGTTTTTTGTTGTTGGTGTTGTAACTGGATTTATGGATTATGTATCTTCGAACTAGTTTAGATTTATGTACCTTTAAACCGTATGTTAAAAATTTTTTATATAAATGTTTTTTTAGCGTAAATGTGGCGGGAGATCAAGTGTTTCGGTTGATTGTGAGTGTGTTGTGGATGGTCGACAGTTGTGGATTTGTTTTATTTTGCAGGTTTTGGCTAGACATCGAACGCTTGGCTACGGCAATGCATCAGCATAAATGGCGTCCAATAACGGACGCCAAGCCAGACGCCGGAGGGAGCTAAAGGCGATCTTCTATTCAGGGGTATGGCGTCTTACTGTGGACGCCAGATGGCCCAAGATGGCGTCCATAGTCGGACGCCAACATGATGAACATGGCGTCCGACTATGAACGCCATCTTGGGCCATCTGGCGTCCACAGTAAGACGCCATTCATAGCGTCCGCTGTCAGACGCCAATTTTTTTGGCGTCCAATAGTGGACGCCCGTAAAAAAAAAAGGCGACTGGTCGTGGCATCCACTTTCTAGCGTCTGTTTGCGGACGCCAGGACTCATACAACGTCCACTAACGGAAGCCAATGGATGGACGCTAGGCCCATCTATTCTTGTAGTGAGGGTCGATGTCACTTTTATGACACTCCTGGTCATGTCACGTCCAATTGTCGCAGCTTCGCTGCCACCTACCCTATGGTCGTTTTCCCCACTCGTCCCCCTCGCACCACCCCGTCCTAAACGCACAACCGCACCCATCCACAGGCCCAGACCGTGTCCCTCTCCACCCCGGCTAACCCTCACACCTGGCTCCTTGACACTGGGGCGACACATCACATTACCAACGATCTTGACACTCTTGCCCTTCACATTCCGTACAATGGCCCCGACGACATTGTCATCGGTGACGGCTCCGCTCTACCCTTTACTCACATGGGTTCTTTTTCAATCTCGTATACCTCTCATACTCTCAATTTCACTAACGTTTTATGTGTCCCGTTAATTTCTCGCAATTTTCTGTCTATTCCTCAATTTTGTAAAGATAATAACACAATTGCCATCTTTTCCTCTTCTTATTTTATTATAAAGGCACAAGTCACGGGAGCGATTCTTCTCCAAGGACCTCTTAAGCGAGGTTCGTACGAATGGACGCCCCCTGTTCCACCCCGAGCTCTAGCTGTGTCCTCCATCTCATCCGAATGGCATCACCGTTTAGGCCACCTGTCCAAAGACACGTTACTTCGTCTTAATAAAACTCTTAATTTATGTATTTCCCAATTTCCGCATTGTATTTCTTGTTCTATTAATAAATCTCATAAGCTACCGTTTTCCGTTTCTATCTTAAAATCCACAGCCCTGCTAGATTTAATATACTCGGACCTTTGGACCGCTCCGGTCCCGTCCACCGATAATTTAAAATATTTTGTTATATTTGTAGATCATTACACGCATTATATTTGGCTTTTTCCTATTCAACGCAAGTCGGATACTTTTCTCACACTTACTCGCTTTAAATCTCTTGTCGAAAAACATTTTCAAAAACCGATCCGTCATTCTTATTCCGACAATGGCAGTGAATTTCAAAAACTTACTCCAGCTTTACTCGATCATGGTATCTCACATCTCACCACCCCACCTCACACCCCCGAACACAACGGGTTTGCGAAACGCCGTCACGATCACATAGTTGAAACGGGCCTTGCCCTTCTCACACATGCTAAATTACCCACCTCGTTTTGGCCTTATGCCTTTACGACAGCCGCCTACCTTATTAATCATCTTCTGACCGCTACTCTTAATTACGACACTCCATACTTCCGTCTTTTTCACTCTCCTCCTAATTATTCTAAATTACATAGCTTCGGGTGCCTTTGTTTCCCTTGGCTCCGGCCTTATACCCGTCACAAAATGGAACCCCGATCTCTTCCATGTGTCTTCCTTGGTTCCACTTCGCAAAGTGCCTTCCTTTGCTTAGAACCCATCTCAAACCGACTTTACACATCACGACATGTTCGATTTATTAAACACGAATTCCCATACCCGTCCCTTACTCAGACTCCTATTAATCCGGACCTCCCTACGCACACCCCCTTCTTTGTGGTCCTCATCGATCCACCCTCCCACTTGGACACCGTAACCCCTTCCCCTGCCCCCAACTCCCCTGCCATCAAACCCTCTATTTCTAGCCCCGCTTCCCTGACCCCTCATGTCCAACACCTCCCCGACCGTCGAGCCCACCGAACATGCACCACCTGTCACCCGACCCACTACACGGCTCTCCAACAACATCACTAAACCAAATCCTCGCTACTTTAGCTCTTCTCACGCTAATGTAGCTATTACACCCACTCAATACACTACACCCAACACCATTAAACAAGCTCTCATTGACCCACTTTGTCGCGATGCAATGCTCGCCGAATATGAAGCTCTAACCAAAAACGATACTTGGACCTTAGTCCCTTCTGACCAAGCCCAAAATATAATTGGGTGCAAGTGGATTTACAAAATTAAATACAATCCCGACGGTTCTCATAATAAACATAAAGCCCACCTTGTAGCCAAAGGCTTCAATCAACAACACGACCTTGACTACTCGGAAACCTTTAGTCTCGTAATCAAACCCATTACTATTCGACTCATTCTTACCCTCGCCGTTACCCAAGCTTGGCCTCTTCGTCAACTTGATGTAAACAACGCTTTTTTACAAGGATCTCTCACCGAAACTATATTTATGAAGCAACCACCCGGTTTTATAAATGCTGCCCAGTCTAACCACGTTTGCAAATTGACCAATGCGATTTACGAGCTCAAACATATCTCATCTCCTACGGGTTCACCCAATCCATCTCTGACCACTCATTATTTTTCTTCCACACCACAAATTCCCGTCTCTATGTGCTAGTATACGTCGATGACATAATTGTTACTGGGTCAAATACCTCACACATCAATACATTCATCCAGGCCATCTCAAAATGTTTTTTCCCTCAAAGACCTCGGCCCGCTGTCGTATTTCTTAGGAGTCGAGGCGACACCCAACTCCGTCGGCCTCCATCTTAACCAAACCAAGTATTCGTTCGACATTCTTACTAAATACAATATGCAAGACTCTCATCCCGTTACTACCCCTCTCACACCCAAAACAAAACTCACCCAACGACCCGATTTGCCTATAGAAAATGAGCCCACTTATCGTGCCATTGTTGGCAGCCTGCAATATTTATCACTTACCCGGCCCGACATAGCCTTTTCCGTTAATAAACTAGCTCAATTCCTCAACCACCCACCTCGGATCACTGGATCGCTCTAAAACGCCTTTTACGTTATATTAAAGGAACAATTCATCATGGTATACAGTTATTTAAGTCAGGTCCGTTAAACTTACATGCTTATTGCGATGCTGATCATGCGCGCTATATATACCAACGATTGCATTTCTACTACTAGTTTTTTCTTATTTTTAGGTAATAAGCCGTTAACTTGATCGTCTATAAAGCAGCGTTCTGTTTCCCGTTCTTCCACCGAAGCCAAATTTCGTGTTGTGACCGACACCACGGTCGAGCTCTTATGGGTCCGTGGATTACTCTCTGAAATTGGTGTTAACCGACTGTCACACCCGTCATTTTCACTGATAATCTTGGTGCAGCCCATTATTCCATCAACCCGGTATTTCACTCACGTATGAAACACACAGCCATCTTTTTCCATTTTTTCCGAGAACAAGTCATGAAGAATGTCCTCCGTGTTCAACATATTAATGGTTTTGACCAGCTCGTCGATGTTCTAACCAAGTCCTTACCGAAGTCCCAGTTTTACTCGCTACTTTCCAAGGCAGGCCTTTCTGCCCGACCGACTGTCTTGTGGGAGCGTATCAATAATATTACGATCTCAAATCGTAATATTCTGTAATCTCGTCAATAATAGTAATTATTCCATATATATATCTCTTCAATAGTAATAATTATTTCAATATATTGTTATTAGGAGTAACTATATGAATAGTGTAGACACCCGCATTTGGCTGCTAGTGTCTATAGCGGTCTCCGACAAAACACCCGTTGATGATCGGACCTAAACGTGCTTTAATGCGCTCGAATATGGGCTCGGAATCAATAGTATCTGGCATGGGCTTTTAGCGGGGTACAAATCTCACAAAATCGACCTCAAATTCAGGCCCAGTGGGCCGTTTCCAATCAAATAAGACTATTTTGTGTCAAAACCGTCACTGGAAATAAAACCATCTTTTAGCGATCGGGTCAAAACCCGGTCAAAGACGAATCCGATAAAAAAAAGCAGCCACATGCGCTTCTAGAAGAAAGCCCAACAACCAAATCGTTTCAAAAATAGTCAACAAATCTTCCCCTAAATACACTTCATGCGGTTCGACCCACTCGATCGAGTGGTTCAGACCCACTCGATCGAGTAAGCCTGTGAACCGGCCAAACCGACCTTGAACCGGGCACTCGATCGAGAGTGCACTTACACCACTGGATCGAGTGACCCTAAACCGGGGTCATTCCTATAAATACCCCATCACACCAATTCATTTTACAACTTTGTTTCCACCTTTTCCATCACCTTCGAACCTTCACATTTTCAGCCATAGTCAAACCTTCAATCATCACCATCTCGATACACACACACACACACACACACATACATACATACATACATACAATCCCGAGATCAAACCTCGACAAAGACCGAGAGCAAAACTCGTCAAATCCCCTCCCAAAATCATAAACACCATAACTTGCCTACATATCTCGACGCTCCCGCGCCTTCGCCGCTACTAGACGAGCCGTACGCGTATTCCGAGACTAAAGCATGTAGGTTGAGGGTGTAATTCAAATCCCGACATCCCTTTCTTCCTTCTCCTTTTTCGTTTCTTTTTATATACATATATGTACTATTAATATTAGTCGGTATTAACGACACTAACATTTTATTTCCTTGTTACTAACATTTTAATTTTGTTACTAACATTTTATTTATGTACTCTAACCACTAACATTTTCTTTTATTTATTTACATTTCGTCATAAAACTAATACCGCGTATAATTATATAATATTTAAACCGTTTTCGGATCGAACATGTTTAACTACGGTTTCTGCTTCAAGTTTGTTTAATCCCTTTACAAATCGTAATAGTGGTGGCGCCCTTTCGAGGAGCGCCGCCCTAAACACTTAAGGGCGTAACGCGATCGTGGTAACACGTAGTTAAACACGTCCGATGCCATTTTCGAGGTTAGTACGAAATCCGTTGACTCGAAATCGAACATCACGTAATCCGTAAGGATTAGTAATGATGTCATGACGCGGAGGGATCAATTTCGTCCTAATCAAATTCAAAAGGATTTTACAACACCTTTTTCCAAATCCCTGATACCGGTCTCGTAATCATAAAATACATGTTACGAGTGCCAAAAACCGAGTTGAATATAAATTACATCATATTTTTATTTAACTCGGTTAGTTATCGATTTTTTAAACAAAATAAATTCGGAATTACCTCCTCACGAATTTCGAGCATCAGCTCGAACAGGGGGCACTCGATCGAGTGACATAGCCCACTCGATCGAGTAGCACCCCAAAACAGAGGCAGGGGGTCTGTAACAGGATCACTCGATCGAGTCCTTTCTACGACTCGATCGAGTGTCCCTTTTATGCTAAAACGACAACTCCTTACATCATCTTCACCTCGTTAAATATTTTTATGACTTCGGTCGTCACGTGTAAAGACCATCACGTGCCTACATTTTCAAAACCATGCGTTGCATTACCTATTCTAATCCGTTAATCATTACCGTTACTATATCATTATTATTTCGACTTTGCTTGTTATTTTGTTTTGTCCGGGTTGTATTTCCGCCCGTGTAACTTGTAACTTATTCTCTTTTTTTTTTGGTAAATGGTAAAAATTGAATAAATGGATAATTACAGAGTTTATGACCTTTCGCTCAATCAATTACATTCCAATTCGTCAATCCAATTTCTATCGCTAGTAGATAGCTTATCACTAACACAATTCCTAATTTTAGTCTTCAGTTCCTGTTTGATACGCAACATCACGATTTCAGGTCTGTGAATATAGTTCTCCATTCGACACTTATTCCTTTCCTGCCAAATATTGTATATTATTACTACATTAATGATGTCATTCGTCACTTGCCTTCTAAATTTGGACCCTCTTCTCTTAAGTCGCCATACCTGCATATCGGTAACCGGAATGTTAAGGTGAGACCACACATTAACCAGCCGGATTAATTGGTTACTGTATGAGCACTCAAAGAACAGATGTTCGTGCGTCTCAGCCTGCTGTCCGCAGATGCAGCAGGAGTCATCTTCCACTACTCTTAAATTCAGCAACTTCTCCTTAGTATTTAGTCCTTTGTGCTGGTATATCCAATTCAGGACCTGATGCTTAGGCGTAGTCCATCTATTCCAGATGAGATGCCACCAATCGATTTCCTCTCCTCGCTCCCTTAGGTATTCGTACCCTTTCCTGACCGTGTACTTCCTCCCTACTTCATTTAACTTATTCTCGTTTTGCTTTGCTTTATTTGTTTGCGATTTACCATTTTACAAATGAACTTCACATGCTAAACCACTTTGACGTGAATTAAATGCATTAAAATGACGTGGCAACTTATTCAATTTTTCACATCTCGTAAAATATTGTCTGCATAACATTTCATCGAATCACTAGCGCGCGTATTAAAAACTCGAACGATATCTTAGTAGAGGCCGCTAAGTGCGGGCGGGGTTGGGTGTCCTTTTTTGGGCTTCCCAACACGTACCTTCACCCCTTACTCATAACCTCGGTTTCCTGATGTCTGAAACCGTTGGCGCACGAGAGTCATTCGATATACAATACCCAAAAACTCGGCATCGGTATGGTAATGCAAAGGGACGATGTAACGCCCCGTATTTTTCAAATAGAGTTAAAATTTAAAACATTTATTTAAACCAATTTTAACGTTTGACAAAAAAAAATTCGTGAATAAAATTTATTTTCGTTAAAAAAAAAATATTTCGTACTAAAAACATGGAAATTTATTATCGAATTATTAAAAATTTTATCTTTCGTTAAATAAAGTTTAAAACTCGAAAATACTTTTAATTTTGACCTGTCATTTTGACATTTTCTCGTCTCATAAAAATTTAATAATTTATCGAATTCTTAAAACAATGATTACTTATAACTTTTGTCCCATAATACTATTTATCGTCTATTTTACTTACCATCTTACAAATTCTTTTATAAAAATAAATTTTACGTTTTTCATTATTTTAATTTCGTAATCTTATATTTCAACTTTTTAAGAAAGAAAGACGTTTGTACGAGAAACGGACCAAGACTCGGTCTCTTAACTGACACCCACGTATTACTATGTTACTACACACTAAGCTCAACTAGTACTCCTCCGTTCCAACCATTTGTATACATTAGGTTTTTTTAACACTATTTATAAGTAATGAGAATCTTCAATGTAACTTCTAATATGTAAGATAAAAGATAGTCATGTGGGATCTTGTTTAAATCGTCTAATAAAATACATTATAAATATCAAATTTTAAAAATTTTTAGTCACAGGTAACTAAAGATATAGACAAAAGAAAACGAGTATCAACGTACGTAAATAAAGCAAACGTATATAAATGGTTGAAACAGAGGGATTACCCATTCACTATACCACTACACCTACCCACTATATATGTTACTACCCACACCTACATACCTATACTTACTAATTTAATACTGTTATAAGATGAAAGAGAAAGAGGAGAGAAAGAGGTGCCATATTTCATTGATCATTAATGTGTATATATACATATACAGATATCTAGGGTTTCTTCTAGGTCTAGAATATTCTGTGTAGATATGTGTGGACATGACATAGGTCCACTTCGACACGGCCACGCGCGGGTTTGAGGAGGCGAATGAATCTCATGTAAGATGGATCTCGAATTG
Organism: Agrostemma githago; assembly: GCA_958450325.1. Lineage (NCBI taxonomy): Eukaryota > Viridiplantae > Streptophyta > Magnoliopsida > Caryophyllales > Caryophyllaceae > Agrostemma > Agrostemma githago. The sequence goes on along the minus strand of OY288241.1, from coordinate 37,373,000 downwards.
AAATTTAAATCGAAGTAGGAGTCGCCACCGAACTTTGTGGGAGTTCCGGCCCGTTCGAACCCACTCTATGTCGTAGTGGGCCATGTACAAAATATGGCCCATTTCCGATGTCAGAGTTTATTGGGTTCGTCCCTTAGCATTTGATACCGATACCGACATTATCGGTAATCGAATATTGAATGACTCTCGTTGCCAATGGATTCGGACATCCGGAAACCATGGTTCTGAGTAAGGGGTAAGGGTACGTGTTGGGAAATTCACAAAGAACACCCAACCCCACCCGCACTTAGCGGCCTTTACTAAGATATCGTCCGATTTTTATGTACGCACGTTAGTTCGACGATTGAATGATATGCAAAGAGTATTTCTAGACTAAACAAGTGAATTATTTTTGCTAAGTCGTTTTAATGCATCTAAAAATTAACGTCAAAGTTGTATTTTAGCATGTGATGTTCATTTTAGTACAATAAAACAAACAACAAAAACGATAACAGATTACAATATACGAGCGGCATACCACCCGGAATTACAATGCAACCAACGATACAATATAACAATCGCGATAATAAAGGAGCAAACGAGTTAGAAGATGTAAATATGATATGATGAAAAAATTGTATTTGGTTTTGGAAATCGATGATTTGGTTAAGTCGTGTAAAAATATGGTGCAATTTATACTCGACTTAAATATTGATACTCGTAATATTCGATGCTTGATTATAGAATCAATATCGAATATTTAGAGTAGATTTTGAAAAAGTTGCTGAAAGATTGTGTAAAGTTTCTGAAAAATTGTGTAAAAATTGTGACTAAAAAAATTGTGACTAAATATTGTGACAAAAAAAATCGTGACAAAAAAATCGTGACAAAAAATCGTGACAAAAAAATTGTGAAAGGGAGAAAAACGGGATTTGAAACACCCTCAACCTACATGCTTGATTATCTTGAAAACGGACTCGTAGTAGCGGCCTAGGTGCGGGAGCGTTAAGATGTATATAGGTGAGTTATGGCGTGTATGGTTAGGAAGGGGATTTGGCGAGTTTTGCTCTCGGGTTTGTATATATTTTGCCTAAAATTGCCTAGAATTTCGGATTGGTATTTGTGTATGGTTTGCCTAAAATTGCCTAGAATTTCGGGTTAGTATTTGGATGTCGGGATGTTATGGATGAATTGTTGTCTTAGATGAATAATTGATGTGTGAATCGTTGGATGATTGGTGTCAATGATTGATGTGTTTTATTGATGTTGCGAGAGTGGGATATTTATAGGATGGGATACCCCCACTCCGGATAGGAGATTCCTAGTGTTTGGATAGGAAAGCGGTTTCTTGCCAAGGAAGAAAGCAACGGTTGGGTGGAAGTATGATTCCGTCTTTGGGTAGGAAAAGGTTACTTGTAGGGGAAGAAACACCCGGTTTAGATGGAGTAGGAATCTGACTTTGGATAGGAAAGGATTCCTACTTTGTAGCTGATATTTGTGTAGTATTTGACTTCAAACCGGACTCACGGGATGTCACGGCTGATTCGGGTGTCTCGAAAATATCTTTGACCGAGTTTTGACTCGGTCGCTAAAAGACGGTTTTGCCCCCGGTGTCGGATTTGATTCAAATTAGTCTTATTTGACTTGAAATGACCCACTGGGCCCGATTTTGAGGTTGATTTTGTGAGATTTGTACTCCGTAAAAAACCTAAACCAAATGCCTGTGAGTTCGAGCCCATATCCGAGTTCATTAAAGCACGTTTGCGTCCGATCATCATCGGGTGTTTGGCAGAAACTACTATAGACACCTGACGGTCAAAATGTGGGTGTCTACAGAGCCCCCACTCTGACTGAGGCTTGGACAAGGCAAAAGTCAGAGTAGCTACCAGGCCAATCGAGGATTAAGACATGGCAGACTTCCGATCGGGTCATTTATAGTCCATTAGACTTGCGTAAAAGGGCTCGCCAGCCATAAGATAGAGATCATACCTGGATAGATGCTGATAATTCCGTGGGGACTTTGCCTAAAAAGTCTTGGGTGCGTCTGTTTGCAGACGCATCCCATCTTGGAGTTGCGCGGGAGCTTGCCTTGGAAGCTATGGGTGTATCTGTTTACAGATACATCCCATCTTGGAGTTGCGCGGGAGCTTGCCTTGGAAGCTATGGGTGTATCTGTTTACAGATACATCCCGTCTTGGAGTTGCGCGGGAGCTTTCCTTGGAAGCTATGGGTGTATCTGTTTACAGACACATCCCGTCTTGGAGTTGCGCGGGAGCTTGCCTTGGAAGCCACGGGTGTATCTGTTTACAGACACATCCCGATTCTTTAGTAGAAAATGTCGCCTGAGCTTTTCCACTGGGGAATTTTTGTGAGGAGTCTTCCTCTCGAGTCTGGGTGTACCTGTATAATGCCGACACATAGCAATTCGCATGTAACATTTTTGGCGAAACACCGACTCACGCTGGGGAAGTAAAAACTTGATGTTCCTTTGGGAAGCACAAGTGATACCTGAAATATTAGATATATAGGCAGAAATAGCACATATAGCAGACAGTAAGATAGCATACAGGAAATGCAGTTAGCATCTATAGACTGACTTGCGCTGGAGAAAATGATTTTTGCTTCATTTTGAAATTGAAGTCCTGAAAGCAACTCACATGCTAGGAGATATATTTTCAAAATTGAAAGGGGTAGAAAAGAAATTTGTAGTTTAAATGGACTGAAATTTGACCTTGTCGAAAAGGATTTTCTCAAATGGCTAAGTTTTACAAGTTTTTGAAATGAGAATTTGAAAAGAGAGGCTTACATACCGACTGACTCAACTCTGGACGCGACAGGACGAGTTGACAGACACGACTGGACTATCGAGGGGTTGAACCGTGACTCGATAAAAGGGTGTGGGCCACCTAACAAGACTCTTAAGTTGCGTTATTCCGTAGCCTAGGCGAGTGGCAACATGGTCGAATCCTCGGAATGGGAAGGATGTGCTATGGGGGGATTGCAATAGTCTGTAATGAGACTGTTTTGGCATGACAGGACTTTTAGTAGTGGCAACGCCGTAGTCTAGTGCTCTTCTGGATTTTTGATTTTTGGGTACATTTCCAAAGTGGGTATTGCCTCGAGTCCTGACAGATTCTTGTCTTCAGCTGAGCCGAGTACTAGGACACACTACAGAAAGGAGGCTAGATTTTATGAATTTATCTGGATTTTGTGAGTGGATGGAGGTTTCCTGCCTAAGAGAAGCCCCCAGGACGACAAAGCTAGCTGTTGAGAACATGATGGTGTCGTGACCGGAATGATGGCGCTTTTTGAATGTGTGTCAATGTGGGTGGTTGTGCCCTTGTTGAAAGGCTGCCTACGTATTCACGTGTAGTGAAATCAAACCAAGCCGTAGTTCAGTGGATTGAAAGATATATAATGGTGCCTAGTTTACTAGGGCTTTGTGTGTAACTAGCCACAGCGATGGTGTAGGCTAGGTGCATTCCCAGTGATGTCTTGATCAAAGGGCTAGAATAGTTAGGATGTTGATCCTGTGACTGTGAGCGTTCTCCGGGGTAGCTCCCAGAGGTGGTGTGAACTTATTTGGGCATGTTCTATGCCGACTGCAAGTTGAGTTCCCGTGTTTGGGGCTGGTAACTGGTTTAGATGTTTTTGGAAATGTGGAGCTAGGTCATAAGTGGCTTTGATGATTGGAATCTGAAGATCGATTTTGTGGAGCTAAGGCTTCGAGGGTAAGGTATTGTAATGTGGTAAGAAAGGGGGAAGTCGAGTAAAAATGACTCAGACTTCGTTTGGGCAGGTTTGATAATGCGGGATCTGATTTCCATGTCTGGCCCTAATGGTTAGGGTATCCTATGAAGCTTGAATCCTCAAAATTCTGAGCTGTCTCTTAGCCTAGGTCTCGAGAAGGTCTTGAGGGTTGTAATGTGGGAAGGCTAAGTGTGGTGCTAGCTGACCAGCTTGATTGTTTCTCCCCTATTGGATGGTATGAGTACTGATAATTTTGAATTGACCGTTCTCACTACGGTCATGGGTTTTTGAATATTTTTTGGTTGACCTCTTTAGCCCCAGTCATGGGATTCTTCATTTGAGTTGACCGTGCCTGGTCGAGGGCTTGACCGTATCTGGTCGAGGGATGTTGATAAATCTTTTTGACTATGGCCAGCTCTTTTGTTTTGGCCTTTTGCTTTTTCCTTGGACTTTTGATTTTCTCTTTTTTGTCCAATTTTTCCTTTTTTTCCTTTTTTGTTGGTCAGACTAACACCTAAGGTAAGGATTGGTCAGGTTGGTCAAGTCTTATTGGAAGGGTGTTTATTGTGGGAAGTGGGCTTGCCTCCCGTCTTGAACCCAAACTAGAAGACTATCTAGATTTGTCAAAGGATTCGATACCGCTCCTGCTAAGGGTAGTTATGTGACTTTTCTATACCAGACATGGAACAGGTAAGAGGAAAACATAGGTTCGGTTTCCTGCAGTCATTATAGATGCGCCTATAATAGTCACGTGCATGTGCTCACAGTGTACCCTGGTGCTCATCATGTTCTCGAAAACATATAAGGAAAGCATATAGTGGAGATAGAATATTGAAAGCTGATTTTATTGAATTTTTGAAAAGAAGACAGAATACAAATGACTCTGACGCTGATTTGGAAATGAGGATGTAGGGTATCCTAGACTCGAACTCAAACTTAGACTCGAATCAAATCCGAACTCGGATGCTCGGTTGGTTGTTTTTTTTTTGGTAAGGTCTTTGATTGGAGAGAACGACGGGTGTCACGACTCGCCTAAACTCGGCTTTGCGCAAGTGCAAGTGAGGGAGTCAAACTAGACACGGCCTGGGGTGACGGGTCGACAAAGACTCTTGGACCGGGATACTCGAACGTTGATCTAGACGAGGTAACGATCCTGGCTTGGACTCGACCATGAGACTCGAACGGTGTATGAGGGCGAGTCCGAAAATGGGGCAACCGTGTTTGACCGCGTCGCGTGCTCGGACCAACCGTGGTGACCTAACCCTAGATGACTCGAGTATTTGTAGCATAGGTACGACTCGAAGAAGGCATCATAAGGACGCCAGTGTATGATGAACGTGGGGTGCCCTTAGGATGACCGTGGTTGACTGCTCGGTTGGGGGATAGCCCCCGAGTGAGGCTAAAGAATCTGATAGGACTCAGATGGTGTGACACCTAAGTGACTCGAAAGTGGGATACGTGAGACAACGTGTAAGCCATAACCCTTAGAGCAACCGTGGTTGATCGATCTGCTGAAGGGTGGCCCCCGAGTGAGGAAAAGCCTGAAAAGGAAATGACTCGGAAAAGACACCTAGACGGGTGACTCGTCAAAGGTGGGCCTCTCTTAGGATTCGGCTATGTGGACCGAGTCCCGCTCGAAGGAAGGTCCACGTGAGATACTCCCTAGACTTTGGACTTGAATGTGTAAACGGGCTTCCCTTTGTAGGAGTTCGTCCTACGCAGGTGGGCCGTGCCTCGACAAATAAGGCGGACTGGGATGGGGAAGAAACTCGTGATGTAGGATCGACGGAGTTTCGACGCTATAGACTCTAACAACTTATGACAAGACCCGACACTACTAAATACGGGGAAGTCCTAAGAAGAGGAAGGTTTTGAAAAGGGAAATTTGGATTTAGAAAAACCCGAAAAAGTCGGATCGGATGGCCAGATTTTTTTTGAAAACCGAAAAATCTTATCGGGCTGAAATTTTGGAAATTTTGATAAAGTTTGGGCAGCATACCGGCTAAAAATAGGCTATTTTGAGTCAAAATCATAAGTTCTAAATTCGGTAGCTTTCCGGGCTTTGAAAAATGGATAGGTTTGAAAAGATGCAAGCTTTTGAAATAGCGGTTTTTGAAAAAGAAGGCAAGTAAATCAAGTAGCACGTAGTCATGGAAACAGTATAATGACACCATGTATGCTCTTAATCTAAGTCTCGGTCGGTCGAAATAGGGTCTATACCAACGACGATAGCTTTCTCGCAAATCAGGACGGTCTTCCTAAGCCGAGTTGGTCTTAGAACCTGCCGTAAAACCCATGCGAGTTCCGCCATCGAAGTCTTTAGTGCACCCATTTAGGAATGCACCGTGGTATAGTGGGACGTCGGTCACAAGTAACCGGCCCAGGAAAAATTTGGGTTATGCATGAACCATTGAACTAAAACGTGTACATTACTAATCGAACGATTTCTTTTCGAGTCTCACCCTGAGGATGCCGATGGTAAGTAACTCATCAGTTTATCCCCAGCGGAGTCGCCAAATTGTGGACATGACATAGTTCCACCCGACGCGGCCACGCGCGGGTTTGGGGAGGCGAATCAATCTCCATATGAAATGGTCAAATTGAAATTTAAATCGAAGTAGGAGTCGCCACCGAACTTTGTGGGAGTTCGGGCCCGTTCGAACCCACTCTATGTCGTAGTGGGCCATGTACAAAATATGGCCCATTTCCGATGTCAGAGTTTATTGGGTTCGTCCCTTAGCATTTGATACCGATACCGACATTATCGGTAATCGAATATTGAATGACTCTCGTTGCCAATGGATTCGGATATCCCGAAACCATGCTTCTGAGTAAGGCGTGAGGGTACGTGTTGGGAAGTTCACAAAGAACACCCAACCCCGCCCGCACTTAGCGGCCTTTACTAAGATATCGTCCGATTTTTATGTACGCGCGTTAGTTCGACGATTGAATGATATGCAAAAAGTACTTCTAGACTAAACAAGTGAATTATGTTTGCTAAGTCGTTTTAATGCATCTAAAAATTAACGTCAAAGTTGTATTTTAGCATGTGATGTTCATTTTAGTACAATAAAACAAACAACAAAAACGATAACAGATTACAATATACGAGCGGCATACCACCCGGAATTACAATGCAACCAACGATACAATACAACAATCGCGATAATAAAGGAGCAAACGAGTAAACGAGTTAAAAGATGTAAATATGATATGATGAAAAAATTGTATTTGGTTTTGGAAATCGATGATTTGGTTAAGTCGTGTAAAAATATGGTGCAATTTATACTCGACTTAAATATTGATACTCGTAATATTCAATGCTTGATTATAGAATCAATATCGAATATTTAGAGTAGATTTTGAAAAAGTTGCTGAAAGATTGTGTAAAGTTTCTGAAAAATTGTGTAAAAATTGTGACTAAAAAAATTATGACTAAATATTGTGACAAAAAATTGTGACAAAAAAAATCGTGACAAAAAAAGCGTGACAAAAAAACCGTGACAAAAAATTGTGACAAAAAAATTGTGAAAAGGAGAAGAACGGGATTTGAAACACCCTCAACCTACATGCTTGATTATCTTGAAAACGGACTCGTAGTGGTGGCCTAGGCGCGGGAGCGTTAAGATGTATATAGGTGAGTTATGGCGTGTATGGTTAGGGAGGGGATTTGGCAAGTTTTGCTCTCGGGTTTGTATATATTTTGCCTAAAATTGCCTAGAATTTCGGATTGGTATTTGTGTATGGTTTGACTAAAATTGCCTAGAATTTCGGGTTAGTATTCGGATGTCGGGATGTTATGGATGAATTGTTGTCTTAGATGAATATTTGATGTGTGAATCGTTGGATGATTGGTGTCAATGATTGATGTGTTTTATTGATGTTGCGAAGGTGGGATATTTATAGGATGGGATACCCCCACTCCGGATAGGAGGTTCCTAGTGTTTGGATAGGAAAACGGTTTCTTACCAAGGAAGAAAGCAACGGTTGGGTGGAAGTATGATTCCGTCTTTGGGTAGGAAAAGGTTACTTGTAGGGGAAGAAACACCCGGTTTAGATGGAGTAGGATTCTGACTTTGGATAGGAAAGGATTCCTACTTTGTAGCTGATATTTGTGTAGTATTTGACCTCAAACCGGACTCACGGGATGTCACGGCTGATTCGGGTGTCTCGAAAATATCTTTGACCGGGTTTTGACTCGGTCGCTAAAAGATGGTTTTGCCCCCGGTGTCGGATTTGACCCAAATTAGTCTTATTTGACTCGAAATGCCCACTGGGCCCGATTTTGAGGTTGGTTTTGTGAGATTTGTACTCCGTAAAAAGCCTAAACCAAATGCCCATGATTTCGAGCCCATATCCGAGTTCATTAAAGCACGTTTGCGTCCGATCATCGTCGGGTGTTTGGCGGGAACTACTGTAGACACCTGGCGGTCAAAATGAGGGTGTCTACAATATGATGTCGACATAATGTCGTCATAGTGTGGGCATCCACCAATACAATATATTACATTATAACACTCCCCCTTGGATGTCCATCAGTGAAGTCATGTCTTATTAAAACTTTGCCTAGAAAAACCCAATGGGAAAAACACTAGTAAAGTAAACGAGTACATAAATCTTCAAAACACGCATAACATGCTGCCTCGTTAAAACCTTTCCATGGAAAACCCAGTGGGACAAAACCATGGCTTAGGAAAAAGAGTACAGCGCATGATTACTCCCCCTGATGATTGCACGACTTGATATGTCTTGAAATTATCCATGTCTTCATGTAGCTTCACGGCGTTGAAATGGATTTGTCGTAACTGATAAACTTGGTATCTTCAATCAATAGAAATCCTTGATAATTCGATATCATATTTCTTTGGAACCACAATCTGGATAGTCATTCATGGCTCTTGGATCTTCATTTCAAATAATATTTCCACAATTGTGAACTTGTTCTCAATGCACGTCATAACATAATATGTCTAGACAATTGTCATCTCAACAATGACGATTATAACTATAGCGTTATTAACACATCTATAGCGCTACCTCGTTAAAAACCTTACTGGGAAAAATCCATTAGGACAAAAACCTAGTTGAATGTAAAAAGAGTGTAGCTAATATTTATAACTTAAATACCCTAACTAATTGATCTTTCTTGTCATATTTTCTTATTTTACATATATATTGACATATAATTATAGCCTTTCACTACATTATTTTCCAACTATTATGGTGCTTCTGGACCATAAAGTATTCTCATATAATCGGAAGGAAACATACTCATGTATGAATTCTCAATACACTCAAACTTCAAATTGAGATAATAAAACCGTGCATTCACATCAACTCTCATGTTGAACACTTTTATAAATACACATTTATTGTATAGAAGATCATACACTTAATAATGAGTCATTCTGAAACTAATTTGATCAACTATCATCATCTTTTGATCATTTATAATATGCTCCTTCAAGGAGTTATCAATCTATATATGAGTATAAATCTCCTTAAAACTTATATATAAGTATGTATCCTGCAATATATAACAATAATAATCTTGTGCATGCCTATATTATGAACAATGCTCGATAGTATATGGAGTATGTACTGAACTAATGCAACGAGGTTTTATGAAACTAATACATAGTATCTAATATGCAATGATAAAATAACTATGTTACATGCACATGAGACTCAAATGCAAACTGTACAGTATCTTCACCGATATTATTCATAATTGGATTGACTTCGAGTCAATACGTGGACTTCAAGTCCATGTGCTCATTCTTAACCATAGATTGTACGTCAACAATCAAGATGAACGCTTATATAAGGTCCCCATTAAACTGTCCATCACATATCGCGCGCAAGTATTATTCGGTTCCATGAATTAACATATCGATATAATTACTTATACTACCGGCACTGCTTAAAGATATCTGAATATATTTGGTACCAATATTTTCATATAGCTAGGCCATTTATTATCGTTCAGATATCTATGTCACTTCAACGACATCCAAGTTTCATTACTCTTCATGAGTACCAATTGCACATGCTTGTCATTGTCTTTCACTTATAACATATGAACCGAATATGACCTTCACACTCCGCCGTGTGTGATTATTGAAAATATGGCAAGAATCTCAATGTTCATACATTTTACTATCCATGACGGAGCTATAGCTCGCTCTACCTCAAGAAGGGTAAATTTGTCTATAGTCAAATCATAAATTTCAATGTATAACATATCTTGATAAGATAAGGTGATCAAGCTGATATATCCTGGTACATCCTCAAAACCAAATGATATAAATCATTACTAATATTTCTTGAATCTCTAGGTGATGTATTTCATATCCAAAATAAGTCTCTAAACTTCATATTCAGATGGGATCAACCTTACTTGTTTGTTTTTACCAGCTTATTGTTATCAATCTCCCCCTTAAGGTGGTAAAAATTATCATTACTTGATAGATTTAAAGGGCAATATCCACCTTAGAATTCATCTCATATTTTATACACTTTAATCAACTGATTTTCTTCAGTAGAGTAATATATTAGGGAGCTCGACTTATCGCAGTTGGTTTTTCCACGTGCTGACTTAAAATTGCCCATTTGGGAAATCATCATGTTCACATAATACTCAAATGGTGAACTCTGATTACAAGAACTACTCGTAAAATTCTATGTGACTACAGGTCACGTAATTCAACCATACATAAACGTTCATGTTCATTATGCAACTCCGAGCAGTATTCAAATCTCCAACATAATTATATTCCATCTCAGTGTACTGTCTTGCCTCAAATATAATTCTAATAACACATGAGAGGGATTCAGCACGTTGTTACGTTTCTTTCAAGATAAACATTAGGTTTATCAAAACGAGTGTAACAAGAACCCGGATGGCCTAAATTTGTCATATCTTTAATATTTGTGTCGACTTTGCATTGCCTAAAACTCATGTCATTTTTTTTATTCATTTGACTATGTCGTGATAAATTCACTTGTTGTACGCCACATTTTCAGTCGACTGAATCTCATCATGCTAAACTTTTGTTTAACTACATTATATATTATGGGCACAACAATTTTATTTTCTCATATGGCCATGAAAAATTATAGATGTGACATGACACAAGTGGTGTCTCATATACATAGGCAAGACCCGTCAATATTCCTTTCGGGAATATGCTATATTACTCGATCACTTGTAATTATCATAAAATACGATCAATAATTATAATTGTCAACATATACAATGATGACATTCACTTAATCAATCTCTTTTATTCGATGTCATATTCGCTTTGCAGAATGATCATCGTTAATCGAATACATTATTTCAAGTCATATCCGAAATTATGACTATTAACCAATGATATGTTACTCACAATTTTTAATAACTCAATGCAGAATTTTGTCTCAATTAAGGTCATATCATTAGACTCATTTTAATTATGCCAGTTCTATCTCGACTCCTGCTTCTGGTAGAGTCTTTATTAAAAAAATTCTCATTCTGGTAGGGGCTTCTTCCTCCACCACTAAGCCCCAAGCTGCAACTCGCAGCATTTTTGACGCGGTTAATCTACTAGATGCCCCGTCCAAGAAAAAAAACCCACCTCGGGTTTTCACTGATATAGGTACCACCTATACCTATGCCTTACAAAGGCTGTCCTCCAAAGGCCTAATCCAACCGATAGGCCCAACTCCTGAAGTTCCGGTCGAGCGACGCTCCAAGAACCACAATGCTCAGGCCTATTGCCAATACCACCGGGGCAATGGCCATGATACCAAAAAGTGTTGGAAGCTGAAGCACCTGATCCAGAACTTGATCGAAAGCGGTAAAATCCCGCTACCCGGAGATAAACCAAGCAACAAAGAGAACCCTTTCAGCTCCCATGCCATCTTCGCTGGGGAGATGATTGATTGCTCTCACCTTATCTCCCCGTTTATCCCGCAAGTAAATGGGATCTGGTTTGACGACGAGGATGATGTCTACCTCGCTAAAGGGGAAACGGCCGTCCCCATCACCCCTGTACAGATTCGCGAAGCCAAATCCCGAGTCCTAGCCAGTAATCACCTGGGTCGTCCCTACCAAGCCTCAAGCTCTAGGGACATCCCCATCCCGACAACCATCACCGATCCACTCGGGATGGAAGTCGCCCCTGAGGTGCCGACTGCTGAAACGACTATTGTGAAGCAACTGAAGAAGACCCGAGTTGACCTCACCATATGGCAACTCTTGGTTAGCTCACAAGAACATCGAGAAGCACTCACTAAGGCTCTCGATCAAGTTAAGATCGACTCTTTGGCTACCCCTGCTGAAATGGTAGCCACGGTCCTGCCCCACTTGAAGGGCAAAACCAAGGAAAGAGGCCCAATGATCACTTTCTCTGAAGCCGATTTGCCACCGTTCGGGGCCTCTCATAATCTGGCCCTCTACATTACGGTAATCTGCCGAGGGAAATACCTCCCGATGACCCTAGTCGATGACGGGTCCGCTGTAAATGTCCTTCCCTTAAGGACCGCCAAAGCCCTCGGCATCACCGAGGCCGATTATGTCCCGACGGCTCAAACCATCCAAGCCTTTGATGGGAGCCCAAAGACGGTATCTGGGGCCGTAAAACTGACCATCATAACGGGCCCGATAGAAAAGGAGCTCGAATTTCAGGTGATTGATGTCACCTCATCATTCAACTTGCTCCTAGGAAGGCCATGGATTCACGCGGTCAAAGCCGTGTCCTCCACCCTTCACCGTAAGATCAAGATGCCTTTGCTCGACAATGTTATTACTTTAGAGGCAACCCCAGTAACCGTGGCTAGCTGTAACGCCACGGGCCGCACGGACCTCTGGGGGTTCGACTTTGTGGGGATGATCGAGGAAGAGTACCTTTTTAGGCCTTACTTCACCACGAGCATTGACGCAATGCTCCAAAACCTAGGGTACCTTCCGGGGGCTACCTGTCGACCCGATCTTCCAGCTGGGAAGATCATCGAGGTCCTTAAGGACGAAGACTCTCACTTCGGCCTTGGCTATACCGCCACTCCGGGCAACGTTGTCCGAGCAGGAATCGAAAAGGCCTGCAACATCATTAAGGGTATCCACTTGAGCCCTTACAGCCCACGGTTGTCTGACTACTTTGTCACACCGGTATTCGGGGCTATCCAGGTTGGTCTGTACCAACCCAATGCTGCGCACCTCGGGACCCAATTGGCCCGGGACTGCAACTACATTCCGGATGATGTGTTCGCCCTCATCCAATCTGATGAAGCTGATGATGCTGAGCCCGCGCTGGGACTGCTCTTCGGGGAAGACACCATAGTCCCAACCCCAAAGGAAGACCTGGTCAACCTGATTCTCCGCCGCAACAGGTTTGACCCGACCAAGCTGATCTCGGATGTTGGTTCCGAGACGGGAAACAGGGCCTGGAGGAAGACTGTCAAGTGGACTGACAGTCAAGGGAAGATCTACAAGCTGATCGCTGGAGAGGGAGACATGCCTGAGTCTGAGTCCGAGTCTGAGTCCAAGTCTGAGTCGGAGTCTGAGTCTGAGTCTGAGGTCGAGTCTAGGGAAGTCGGTGCTAGAGTCACTCCTGTAACCCTTCTCCCTTCTATCATTCCTGCTGCTGGCACTTTGGGGTCTGTCCCGAGTGCCTTACCAATTCCGCCACTGACCAATGATCAGATGGCTGCTCTTTTTGAGCTATTTTCCAAATTTTCAATCAATAATAACAACCGTTCTGCTTACGACTTGTCTCTTTTAAATTCTGCTTTCAAAAATGTTTTATGCTATGACATTGAGAAATTCGACGAACAGGTACCCCTACCTCCACATCTGATCGAGCAACTAGAGCAAAGGGAATCCCGGAATCCGGTAATCGAAGAGACCGAGTCCATAAACGTGGGAACAACCTTAGAGCCTCAAATACTTAAGATAGGGTTATCCTTAAATTCCGAGGAGAAACAACAGTTCATAAACCTCCTCCAAGAATTCAAGGATGTCTTTGCATGGTCCTACAAGGACATGCCGGGGATAGACCGGGAAATAGCCGAGCATCGAATACCAATCAAGGACGGGTGTAAACCGGTTAAACAGAAGCTCCGTCGAATGAGGCTCGAGTGGTCTCTCAAAGTAAAAGAAGAAGTCAATAAACAGTTCAAAGTCGGCTTCATACAAGTGTCCGAGTATCCGGACTGGGTTGCAAACATCGTGCCGGTTCCTAAAAAGGACGGTAAGGTGCGGGTATGCGTGGATTTTCGGGATCTTAACAAAGCAAGCCCAAAGGATGATTTTCCGTTACCACACATCGACATACTGGTGGATAACACGGCCGATCATGCCCTTCTATCATTTATGGACGGGTATGCCGGATATAATCAGATCAAGATGGCGGAAGAAGGTATGAGTAAGACCACCTTCACTACACCATGGGGTACTTACTGCTACACCGTCATGCCATTCGGTCTCATTAATGCCGGGGCCACATACCAAAGGACCGCTACCACCTTATTACATGACATGATGCATAAGGAGGTAGAGGTTTATATAGACGACATGATCGTCAAATCCAAAGAGCGGGACGGTCACATCACCGCCCTAAGGAAATTCTTCACCTGATTGCGCAAGTACAACATGAGGCTAAACCCTCAAAAGTGCAGTTTCGGGGTAACGTCAGGCAAATTACTGGGTCATATCGTTAGCCAACGAGGTATCGAGGTCGACCCAGCTAAAATCAAAGCCATTACCGAGATTCAAGCTCCTAAAACCGAAAAAGAAGTAAGGGGATTTCTCGGGAAAGTCCAGTATATTAGTCGATTCATTTCCAAACTAACCATGGTGTGTGAACCAATTTTCAAGAAACTGAAAATAGGGGAACGGATACTATGGGATGACAAGTGCCAAGCTGCTTTTGACAAGATCAAGGAAATTCTGTCTGCTCCGCCAGTCCTAATGCCGCCTCAACCCGGTTTGCCTCTGTCGTTATACCTAACAACGACCGAGACAGCCATGGAGGCTATGCTGGCTCAGACGGTCGACTCCGAAGAACGAGCCATCTATTACATCAGCAAGAAGTTTTTAGAGTATGAGTAAAAATATACCATGCTCGAAAAGACGTGGTTGGCTCTAGTCTGGGTCACCAAGAAGCTCCGACACTATATGCTCAGCTACGTGGTCCATGTTCTATCCAAGATGGATCCGATCAAATACCTCTTCGAAAAGCCCATTCTCAATGGCCGAATTTCCAGATGGACTCTAATGTTGGCAGAGTTCGACCTAAAATTTGTACCACTAAAGGCTATTAAGGGGCGAATAGTAGCTGAATTCCTCGCCGACAGCCCGTTAACCGAAGAAGGACACACCGACACCTGGTCCTTCCCAGACGAAGATATTTTTCATACCGATGCTAAAACGTGGGATTTATACTTCGATGGAGCATCTAATTTTCGAGGGTTCGGAGTCGGGATCCTCCTAATCTCACCAAGAGGGGAGCATACTCCCGTCTCCATCAAACTGGACTTTGATGTTACCAATAATGCAGCAGAGTACGAAGCATGCATTTACGGGCTACAAGCCGCCGCCAACCTGGGGATCACAAATCTCCGGGTACATGGCGACTCATCCTTGGTCATTAACCAAGCACTCCAAAAATGGAAGACTCAGAATGCTAATCTCGTGGCCTACCAGGCACGAGTAAGGGATCTCGAGAAAAAAATTCCAAAAGGTAGAGTATATATACCTGCCTCGGGAAGAAAATCAGTTTGCAGATGCACTCTCAAAATTGGCATCTTTACTGATTCCCGACCATGTGACCAGTATGCCAATTTGTGTCGAAAGGCGGTCCGAGCCAGCATACATCCATGACATCGAGATAACTGACCCCGAACCTTGGTACCAGGCTGTATTAACGTACCTGACAAACGGAGAATATCCTCCCGGGACTGAAGGCCGAGCCAAGAAAGCCTTACGGAGGCTAGCCACCCAGTTCATCCGCACCGATGATGGACAATTGTACAAACAAACAGCACAGAGGGCTCTTCTCCTTTGTGTTGATAAATATAAGGCCGAGAAAGTAATGGCCGAAGTACATGATGGTGAAAACGGCCCACATATGAACGCTCACATGCTGGTCCGAAAAATCATGAGGCTCGGGTATTACTGGAATACCATGGAAGCTGACTGCCAGTTATATGTCAAACGGTGTCACAACTGTCAAATCTTCGGCAATGTACAACATATGCCGTCATCTCTGCTTTATACCATGACGTCGCCTTGGCCGTTCTCGACATGGGGTATCGACATAATCGGGAAGATAAATCCCTTCGGTACTGGCGGACACTGTTTTATCTTAGTAGCTATCGACTACTTCACCCAATGGGTCGAAGCTGAATCATATCGAAACCTCAATGCTAAACATGTTGCCAAATTTATCCAGGACAAGATAATATGTCGGTATGGAATCCCACATGAATTCATCAGTGATCACGGGACTCATTTTCAAGCTGAGACCGCAGCCTTGCTGACTAAATATAAAATTCAAAGGCACACGTCCTCGCCCTACCGTCCCCAAACGAATGGAGCAGTAGAGGTGGCTAATAAAACAATTGTCACCATACTCAAAAAGATGGCTGATAATTACCGGGATTGGCCCGACAAAATACCTTTTGCCCTATGGGGGTACCGGACGTCGATTCGCACCGCAACCGGCGCGACACCGTATTACCTAACTTATGGAATGGAGGCAGTCCAACCAGTTGAATTAGAGGTACCGTCCCTCAGAATTCTGTTAGAAAGTCAAGTGCCCGAAGCTGACTGGGTTCGGGCACGGTACGACTCGTTGGTTCTACTAGACGAACGACGGACCCGCGCCCTCAACAACATCCAAATCTATTAGAAACGGATCCAACGGGCCTTCAACAAAAGGGTAAGGCCCAGAAACATTAAAGAAGGGGATCTAGTCCTTAAGTCTGTTCGAGCTTTACTACCAGTTGACCCAAGGGGAAAGTTCAAACCCAACTGGGTTGGGCCATATCTGGTAAAGAAGATCCTATCAGGGGGAGCAGTAATACTGACGGACCTGGACGAGAATGAGTTCGTCAACCCAACCAACCTGGACCAGCTGAAGCGTTACTACTCTTAGCCATTTCTCAATGTCATTAGCAAATTTTATCAAAATCATTTATTTTACAAAAAAGCAAGTCAATGAGCTAGAATTACTTATTCTACAGTCATAAAACATCTTGAACCAATATTCTTGGTGTAATTCGAGATTGCAAATTTACTGAGCTTGAACTACGTTTGGTTTGATTCTGCTAATTGCGGATACGTAGGCACCTCCTCAAAAGGGCACAACCAATGCAATCGAGAAAAAGACAGGAACGGTTAAGTAATAAATTTCTTTTATTAATTATCACAAAAAACCTCCGATAAACTCGGGAAATTACAAAATGCAGGAATTCAAAAAAATTACAAAAACAAAAAAGCACACGACACTCCAAAATAAATAATAATAATATTTAAATAATAAAAAAAACTAAGGACTCGGTATTTAGGGCATCTTGCCCTTCCCCTTGTCCTTGGCCTCCTTGGCCGTCCACTGACGACGACGTGGAGGAGAGCGTTCCCGAATCACCGCAGGAACCTTCTTAGCCCGGACTCGTTTCTTGGAACTCGAGTCCCCATCCACATCGATAGGCCCAAGTCGGGCCCTCGCGGGTTCAGGGAGCCGATCACGCGGACCTAGTCGGTCCCGGGCCGCCAGCCTTGGCCCAAGTCGTCGTTCCAAATCATTATGGGGGCTCAGCCGCCCCCGCGTGCCGCTAGCACCGACATCTTTAGCTCGAGTCTTAGTATGTGACTTAAGACCCGATTCTAATCGGACTAAGGTAGCAGGGGTCTCTCCCTCATCGAAGAATCCCCTATTGTCCTTCGCCGTCTCCCGACGGACCAATTCGAAGGCCTCATCGATCTTCAGAGCTTTACGAGCTTCCTCAGATTCCTCGGAAGTCCATTTCTCGTAAGCCCGAGAAACCCAAGCGGATTGGCAAGGGTTGGGAATAGTCCATGTAGGACGAATAAACCATCTCTGCAACCAAGTGTCGCACATAGCGTCTGTCAGTTGGAGCGAGACGCTGATAATGGCTTCAGTCTCAGGAATGCGCTGAGACGAACCGAACTGCCTCAGGATGCGGTCCAGGTAAATATGAATTGTCCAGTCAAGGGACAGGATCACCAAGTAACGGGCTTGGTCCCTCTTGGCCAGCCCCATCAGTTTAGAAAGGAACCACCAAGCGACAGTCCACCTGATTAAAGGGCCACCATGGAACACCAACTCCTCATCCCAGTAAGCTCGATTTATATGTTGACTTGAGCTTATCCGGCGCCCTCTTGAACTGATTTGGCTGCTGCGGTAGTTGGGAATGCTCGGAGGGGGCTATATGATCAACAGACGTTCCGACAACCAAACCTGCAAAAAGTATATACAAAATCCGTGAGCAGCGGAGTGGTCCGCTACAGCCCACTCGATCGAGTACACCGTCTGACTCGATCGAGTAAGGCCCTCTAAAGGCAAGCAGAATCTCGCCAAGTGTGCAACTCGATCGAGTAAAATATCTGACTCGATCGAGTAAGCCCTCCACAGATGAGCAGAAGCACTTTGAAGATGTCACTCGATCGAGTGACAGGTCCACTCGATCGAGTGACTTACGGACCTCAAGAAATCGCGCGAAACACAAAAAAAAAAATGAAAGTCGCAAGACATATACCTGCAGAATAAGGGTGCTCCCCGTCAGTTGCCGGGTTGGGTCAAGTCGCCTAGCATCCAGACCCATGATGATTTCTCCAGTGGCTAGCCAAGCAGGGCTATGACTAGTCTCCATCTGGTCAACCACTCCGATCAGCCTGATTTGACCCAGGCATGAGTCGACATCCATCATCCCCTCAAAAACGTGGCGGTGCAGCATGCAAAAGGCGAAAGCCCTACGCCTATGAGAAGGGGTAGCCCTTACATCTTGACTGTTCATAAACTTGTCAGCCAAGTCAAAGAGGGAAACAGCATTTCCCCGCACCATTCGATTTGTCTCAGCGTGAGACAGACCCAGGAAATCCCTCAGCCTCTTTCTCGGGTCCCGGTAGAACGGAGGGATAGCAGGACGAGCGACAGGGCTCCAACCCCCAATAGCTGCGATCTCCTCAGGAAGAGGGCATATCTCTCCCCGCGGGAACGCGAAGACGTGATGGGTAGTATCCCAAAACGACAGGCAGGCGTCCAAAAAGTGTGAATCAATTATCAAACGTCGAAGAGGAAACAGACTGACAATCCCCATTTGGGTCAGTTGAACCTTGTCCTTGTCCCGAAAATATTGGGACCAGGCAAAAAGCATCGAAGTAAGATGATCAATACCCATGGCAGGGGTTTGAATCTTCTTGAAAGTCTAAAGGATTTTGAGGAGAAGTAGGAGTTTTTTTATTCGAGATACAGTAAACTGAAGCAGAGAGACCTATATTTATAATAGGAAACTCTAACTATAACCCTAACTACCTTGCCTCCTCAGCAAAACCTGGGCCCCCAGCATGCGCAGGCCTGATTTCAGACAAGAACCCAGAATAGGAATCGAGTTGTCCCGAGCTTTCCTAGGAATTTCTAAAAATTCTGTGATAAAATTTGTGATAAAAAAAAATCTCTTTCAAATTTTTTCGACTTTTCAAAATTCAGTACATTTTCCCCAGCACGAGTTGGTGTCTTGTCTATGTGCTACATACAATTTGTTATGTGTCAGCATACAGGTACACCCCAGACTTCAGAAGCAAGTCTCCGCGCAACTACTTCACTCCCCAACGTGAGTCAATATTTATCCCATAATGCTACAATCAGAGCTATGATGTATCAGCATACGGGTACTCCTACACCTCCAGAAGCAAGTTTCACTCCCCACGGAGCTATCATCAGCAGGACAGGTATGACCCTCTGCCTATGGCTGGCGAGCCCTTCACGCTAGTCTACTGGACTATAAACGACCCGATCGGAAGGCTGCCAGGTCGTAATCTGCGATTGGCCTGGTAGCTACTCTGACTTTCGCCTTGTTCAAGCCTCAGTCAGAGTGGGGGCTCTGTAGACACCCGCATTTTGCCTACTAGTGTCTATAGCAGTTCCCGACAAAACACCCAATGATGATCGGACGCAAACGTGACTTAGTATACTCGGATATGGGCTCGGAATCAATAATATCCGACATGGACATTTAGCGGAGTACAAATCTCTCAATACCAACCTCAAATTCAGGCCCAGTGGGTCGTTTCGAGCAAAATAAGACTAATTGGGCCAAAACCGACACCAAAAATAAAACCCGTCTTTTGGCGACCGGGTCAAAACCCGGTCAAAGACGAACCCGTCACAAAAATCAGCCTAAAGGGACCTTCTAGAAACTGGCGCCCAAATCAAAATTCAAATAAGACAAACAAATCAACAAGGTCAACTCCTTCCTAATTTATCTCGATTCACTTGATCCACTCGATCGAGTGGATTAACCCACTCGGTCGAGTGGAGCGTCATTTACCGGATCAGGCCCATTTTCTAGGGCACTCGGCCGAGTGCACTAGGACCACTCGATCGAGTGACCCTAGGTCGTGGGGTAAACTCTATATATACCCCACGACCCCCTCTCATTTGACAGTTTTTTTTACCTACATTTACCCTACATTTTCAGCCCTAATTCACCTATACTCTCTACACTACAAGTCCTTAGCAACCCAAAGCAAATACACACAAAAACTGATCCCTTCGTCCCTCGAAAACCGACGAATCATCCACCCACACACACACACACCATAACTCGTGTACATCCTCGATACTCCGGCGTTCCGGCGCTATTTACGAGTCTATTTCCGAGGTCCTTACTAAGCATGTATGTTGAGGGTGTCCTAAACCCCATTTCGATCCTTATTACTTCGTTTTCATCTACGTTTTTGTATTATCTATATAATAACTATACTAGTATCCTAACGCTAACTTTAACATAACTCTAACATTTATTTTTCGTATACTAACTTTTACCTTTTCGTCACTAACACATTATCATACCGTGTATATATATACTAGTATTAAATTTCGGTTTTAAATACATTTGACTATAATGATCGCCTAAAGTCCGTTTAATCCCTTTACGAGCAACGACGGAGGTGGAGCCCTTTCGAGGAGCCCCGCCCCAATGTACTCAAGGGCGTGACGTGATCGCGATTAATAATAGTTGAACGCATTTGATCCCATTCTTATTAGTACGGAACCCGTTGACACGAAAACCGACATCACATAATCCGAAAGGATTAGTTTCGATGTCGTGACGTAGAGGGATGCAATTTCGTCACTAATACAAAATTTCTAATTTAGCAAAAGCATTTTCATAAAACTCCGATAACGGTACTATAATCGCATGCATACGCGATTATAGCACCGGAAGCCCAGTTAAATACAAATCGTGCGATATTTGTATTTGATTTGGCCAACCATCGATTTTGAACAAAGAAACAAAACGAGTTGGCACTCGTATAGGGGCTACTCGACCGAGTACGTAGACTACTCGATCGAGTAGCACCCATAAATTTGGGCAGAAGCCTTTTCGAGGACACACTCGACCGAGTCCGACCATGACTCGACCGAGTGGGTCCTGTAGCCCAGAAAACCGAGAGCTTAAATGCAACATTTAAGCCTCGTCTTTTTACGACTTTTAGTCGACACGTGTAAAGTCAATCACGTGAACCCATTTTTCAAAACCCATACATATCACGACACTATAACAACTTTGATCGATTTTTCGACGTGATAAGTTGCGACAAGGCATCGAGACATGGGATCGGGCTAACATCATGCTTAGGTCCTATGTCTCCGTCCTTCGTTTAATACACAACGCAATGTGTATTTAATCGGGGTTCGTCCATCTACATAGTCCACGGTCTAGTTTACATACGGGTCCGTTCCTATCTTTTTATTATTTGCTATTCCGTTTGTATATTATTCGTGATTTTTGTATTGGCCGGGTTGTATTTCCGCCCGCATAACTTGTACGTTGTTTACTTTCGAGTTTATTTATTTACTTGCTTATCGCTTTATAAATGAACCTCGCATGCTAAATTACTCCGACCATATTCAAGATGCATTAAATGACGTAGTTCACATACAATTCACATGCTTAGCCCGAAAACGCTGTTTGCGTATCATTTAATCGTTTTACTAGCGCGCGCACAGGAACACGAACGATGTCTTAGTAGAGGCCGCCATGTGCCGGCGGGGTTGGGTGTCCTTAGTGGGCTTCCCAACACGTACCCTCACCCCTTACTCAGAACCTTGGTTTCCGGATGCCCAAAACCATTGGCGTACGAGAGTCATTCTATATACGAAAGCCGGTTTAAACGGTATCGATATTGCAATGCAAAGGGACGAGCCCCATAAACTCTGAAACTGAAGTGGGTCGTACTTTGTGTACAGCCCATGACGACATAGAGTGGGCTCGTATGGTTCCGAATAACCACAAAATTCGGTGGCGACTCCATTTTGACTTAAATTTCGAACCCGAGAACAATCTCACCACGAGATTCATTCGCCTACCCAAACCCGCGCGTGGCCGCGTCGGGGTGGATCTACGTCATGTCCACAAGTACTTTTACATTTGTTTATATATTATAATAATAGAGTAAATTAGTAACTTACAAAATGTTTTATTTTAATAATATTTCACTTATTATTTTATACAGGTAAAAATTTATAAATTTTATTTTCTAAAATAAATGAATTTATTTTATTGCGAAATTTTTACACGACATTCATAAATATTTAAAAATTAATTTTACGTCAAATTTTGTAAATCGATTAAGTACGACTTAATTTATATTTTTCAGAAACTTTTATATTATTCAGAAACTATAAATTTTGAAATAATATTTTATTATATCTTAAATTTTATTTTTATATAAAAACTTCATTTAAAGATTTACTATTTTAAAATAAGTTATACGATATTTGGGATATAATGTCTTGGGTGACACGTGAGGATTAAAGTGTAACGTTGTCACACCGAGAGTAAGAATTTGAGGATTTGACTGTTTCAAATGAGTCCGGCCAATTATTGAAGTCACCAAATAATGTACTATTTGTTTACGGGCGACTTTTATATAAAGCTTACGATGCGAGTCTGGGACGAATATGTGTTGGATCCTACCATGCGTGATATTTCGACTGCACTTGTAATGAAAAGCAGACTCGGAGACGCGTTCCGATAGTCGACCTAGTGTTTAAGGTAGTCATCCTACGGCAGTGAGAGCTGCGGGTCAAGAGTCTGCGTAGGGTATGTGCGCATGTATAGACAAGTACTTGATCAGTATTACCACCTAGGTAGCGGAGGCAGAACAGGATTCTGAAAACTGCGGGTTCCCTCTTGGTTATGCAGAGAATGTAATCATCAGCTTTATTTCAGCCCAGAGCCCCGTTTGAATAAACGTATAATATAATAGAAGTTCGGGCCCAATTGAGCCTTATGGGTGAGATGTAAACCTCATAAGATCGGTTTGGTCTACGAGTCGGTAACACGGTTACTTTTATTGGTGAGATGCAAGCCAATAGGGTGTAGCGGTGATACTAGGAGCCACGACTCGTGTGTTTGTTCTCTGATTACGTGAAAAATGATTTTAAAATCAAATGGCTATCAATCTCTCATCTTTTAAACTTTATCGTTTTCATCACCTCACATGTTAGTAATTGAATTACAGGAAACTATTTGTTACGTGATATTCTTTAATATTTTTGTAAGCATATTATTTGTTATTCACATGATTGTCTTATGTGTATGAGGAGATGTTAAATGAACGGCTTGGTTGTTGTCCCGCTCAGCATCCACTGTTTTATTTTTTTTGCAGGTCTAAGACGTTGGGGAATCGAGCGAGATATTTTAATAATATGTTTTGTATAAAAATACAATCTATATTCTGTACTAAGTGAATCAAGACTATGTATTTAATAGTCGTTTGTTGTAAGGATCCGTAGCGATCCTGATTTATTTACACTCTGATATAGTTTTAGTTAAATGGCTTAGATAACTTTCCGCATTATCTATTAATTTAAGTCATCGAAAATCCGGGTTGTTACAGAAGAACCCCACAAGCTCTAGTATCGAAGTGGACCGTACTTTCTGCACGGTCCACCGAAATATAGAGTGGGTTCGAATGGGCCCGAACTCCCACAAAGTTCGGTGGTGACTCCAACTTCGATTTAAATTTCAACCCGAGAACCATCTCACATGGGAAACATTTCGCCGCCCAAACCCGCGCGTGGCCGCGTCGGGGTGGACCTATGTCATGTCCACACAAAGCATATAATTATATCATGTCTTGCACATTCATTAATTGTTTCTGTAAATATGAAGATAGTCATATCTCAAGATTGTATAGAATATATTCTAGGCTTGTATAAATTAAGTGTTTCGATGTTAATAAAATTTATTCAAACTTCAATTCTATTAAGAAGAATTTCATTTTGAAATTTAGATTTGACCTAAATACTTGTTTGGGAGATGAGGTGAATTTGGATTTTGGAATTTTGTCAAATCCAACTAAATCACAACCCCTAATAAAAGACTTCATTTCCAAATGACACCATAACCCATGTCATTCTAAAATCCATAATTTCACTTTTCTAATTTGACAATGATAATTTAAAATGAAATATGAGTTCACAAACGCTACCTTATATAAATAAGAGTAATCGTTCGTTCTTAATAACTTAGATGGAAAACAAACTCTTTTGGGTCTTAAGAAAAATTCTTAAGACCATAAATTTAATTAAGTAAAATTATCCCACACTTTTGATTCTTAAAAAATCTTATGACTATAAACTTGATTAAAATTTCTCGCATCGAAAAACTCAAGATATAACAAAAAGTCATGAATTTCATAGATATAAACCAAACAACTTGTAAGTTTTAGAAAAGCTCTTAGGATTATGATAAACTCAAGTAAAAATTTCTCTTTTGAATCTTAAAAAAGTTCTTAAAACTATAAACGTGTGTGAATTTTTCCCACATCGAAAAATTATTATAAATTATGATTTCATATTATTTGCTCGAAAAAGTAATGAATCCATTACATATAGAAACAGTAAAATCACTCCACATCGAAAATTTATATTAAGGTGATAAATTTCTGTATTATAAATAAGTATAATCATTCGTTCTTAGATATCAACAAAAAAATCTTTTGATCCTTAATCTCTTAAAACCACAAAATTAAGTAAAATTATCCTACATTGAAAAATTATGATGAGTTGATTAAATTTTATATTATAAATAAGAGTAATCATTTGTCCATAGATATTAACCAAGATCTTTTGAGTCTTAGAAAAACTCTTATCTAACAAACAAACGAAATAAATACGATAAAAAGACTAGGGTCAAGGTCAACGAGGTAGTCTCAAGGGAGTTATCGAAGTTCACAAACGAGTCGATTAAGGTCGGTAATTAGGAAGATAAATGACCTCTCTCGAGTCTCTATCTACCCGGGACGGTCCTAATAACGGGCTCTCGCAATTATTACTAGGTCAACCCACCCCAAAGAAAGGTTAACAAAATATAATTCATCCATCGCGGCCAAGACAAGTAAATCATAAAAAAATCGCAATCAATGGAGAATACCAACAATAAGTCGACAAAGTCCGTAAACACACAACAAACCCACAAAATGAGACAAACCAAGTCTTACTCAACCCTAGAAATTAACTACTCAAACATGATTATAATTAAACTATTCAGTACTCTAATCATAATAATAAACATAAATAACTCATAAAGATGCAAACTTTAAACTAATTAAACAATAAAATTAACTTAAACTAATAAACAATAAAGATAAACAATAATGAAAAAGAGAAGAAATTGTACCAAACTTGAATGGAGAATTTCATAAAATGAAGAAAAATACTAGTGCTGGAGATTAACCCAAGTTATAAAGACTAATATAATCTAGATTAAGACTAATAAAATCCTCTATTTATTAAAAGCACAACCATCTTAGTATGGATGACATCAACAATTAGTGTAAAATTTGTATGGAATGATGTCATGATGACATCATCTTGAAAAAACTACTCTTCAATTCGTTTCTTTTGCTTAATACTAACAACACTTTCACATATAAAATTTACAAATAATTTTATATCTAAATTAAATAATTAAGTAATATACCCAATTTTCTTATACATTACAAATTTACAAACAACATAATTTTTTCTTATACATTAAAAACTACAAATGTAAATATAAATATGGCAATAAAAATAAATAAATATTAAAGATAAAATGTACACGTACAATGTGATACGTCGGCAACTATTATGGCTGCTACATTCTCCGCTTTATTAGGGTTGCAACACGTAAGCTACCAGACATTTTAACTTAACAATTTTTTTCGATTACGAGTTGCCGCCGTTCCGAATTTATTAGGGTGACATAAAGGTAACTCATCTATTATTTATAGACGATTACACTATATGCCGCCAAACCAATAACGTCGGGTGACAAAACGTAACTACAAAGTAATTCTTAGTCAAACAGTATAAACTAATATTTATCATCGTCAATCCCAATCTGCATAAAAATAACAGATTAGTAAAGATCAATAAAGATTAATAAAGAGTAATAACTACAAAGTAATTCTTAGTTAAACAGTATAAATTAATAAAAATTAATAACATATTAACAGCTAACTTAGTTAACTCCTAAAGTTAACTACCCATGACCCCCACTAATATTATTTAACTTCTGAAAAACTAACATTGTTAACTACCCATGACCCCACCAAAAAAAACCACCTATCTTAAGTTATAAGTTTCCCATTTAACGGGAGTAATTGTCATTCAAAACACCAAGAAAAATAATATCAAAATGTTACATGCAACCGAAAAAATACTAATTTGTAAACTAAAAAGAGAAGTATTTGGCGTCCATTTGAAAGGAAGAATTGTTCGAAAATGGAAAAAAGAGAATTTGAAAAACAAAGGAGTAGAAGACTATGTATCTCTAGAGATATTATTGGTTGATGAAGAGGTAATTACATGAATTGACAAAAAAAAAATTAATTACATGTTATTCATTTTACTATATATCACACCATAGATAAATGCAATTAATTACCTTAAAAACTTTTGAAGGGAGACATTATTCAAATGACATCAACAAAGGATTTGATTCAAGTCTTCAATGGAAAAACTATAAGATCGACAAATTTCTGATCATGCTCAACAATGGATACAATATAGCAACACCACATCCATGCGTGTCGTTTGAGATAAGGATCAACATCAATTGTTAAAGAGAAAAAGGATGACTTCCCAATCAATTAGACGAAATATAAAAATTACATGATTGTCGTTATATATCATCGTGTGAGGCCGTGTGGAGAATTTTTGGATTTCCAATTCATTTTAGGACACCTCCTGTTGAAAGGCTGCGTTTTCACCTTTTCGATGAACAAAACGTCATTTTTAATGACAAAGACCCCATTGACGCAGTAATTGACAATCCTACAGTTGGTATGTCAAAAATTTTAGCTTGGATGGATTGTAACAGCTCAAACGAAGTCGCTAAAATTTTTTTGTACACTCAGTTTCCAACCAAGTTTGTTTGGAAACATCCCAATCGAGCTTGGTCTCCAAGACAACGTGGGTTTGCTATTGGGAGAATGCATCATGTCTCACCAAGTTGTGGTGACTTATATTACATGAGGACATTGCTCAATTTTGTTAAAGGACCCAAAGATTACGATGATATAAGGATAGTTGACGGGGTTGTGTATGCCACTTTTAGAGAAGCGTGTTATGCTCTTGGTTTGCTTGGAGATGACAATGAGTACATAGATGCTATACGAGAAGCAAGTGAATGGGGATCTACGTTTTACGTGCGAAATCTATTCATAACATTGTTGTTATCAAACACCATTTCGATGCCAACTAGGGTGTGGAATGAAACATGGATGCTGCTTAGAGATGACATCCTGTATAAACAACGGAGATTATTAAGAAACCAAGGTAAGTGCATACTCTACATATTTTGTTAAAATGTTATATACCGAATCATATTTTGTAATATAGCTCATGGTAATCTGAAATGGCCTATACGAACAATAATTTTAGTTTAAATCTTGCAGACTTGAAACTCAGTAACGATGAACTTAAGAACTACACACTATTAGAAATTGAAGCATCTCTTCAGCGTGATGGTAAGCACTTTAAGAAAGTTTGAAGGTATGCCGCTACCGAATTCCTCCACATCTTATCATTCTAATACCTTACTGTTAGATGAGTTATCCTATGATAAAGCTTCTTTACGGGAGGAACATCTCCGATTGTTAGCCACAATGACTCAACAACAACTATTAGTGTACAATGAGATAATGGAGGTTGTTAATGAATGTCGGGGAGGTGTTTCTTTGTAAATGGATATGAAGACACAGGTAAGACATTCATTTGGAGGACCTTAAGTGCTGCCATATGAAGCGTTGGAGACGTTGTCCTTTTTGTGGCGTCTAGCGGCATTGCGTCCATATCTTCCTGGTGGTCGAACAACGCACTCGAGATTTGGTATTCAACTGAATGTTTCAGAGAACTCCACATGCCCTAGGATTAAACCAGGTACTGATTTGACAGAGCTTTTGATTTACACTAAACTAATCATATGGGATGAAGAACCAGTGACGCGCAACCATGCCTCTGAGGCCCTTGATAAGAGTTTAAGAGACGTCATTTGTGGTTCGAACGCAAACCACGCCATTCGGTGATAAGGTAGTTGTTTTTGGTGGTGATTTCCGATAAATTCTTCCCGTTGTCCCAAAAGGTTGATCGGACATTGTGCACGCGTCTTTGTGCTCATCATATCTTTGGTCTTCATGCAAGGTACATTGCATGTCTGTTACTTAATTTTTTACAAAGACCATGATATATAACTACTACCGTTAAAATACCATATTTAACTGAACATTACACACTTATGTCATTACTAGGTGCTAATGTTGACAAAAAATATTCTAGAGGTTCGTGAATTCTCTGATGGATTCTGAAAATTGGAGACGGTTTAGCTGGAGACCGAAATGATGGGAAAGTTGACGTTGAGTTGCCACCTGATATATAAATTGACCATGGGATGAATCCTATTGTTTCCATTGTTGAGAGCACATACCCATCTCTTCAAACCGAATTACGAAACCCCGATTATCTTCAAGAGAGGGTCGCCCTTGCACCAACCCACAAGATTGTTGAATTGGTTAATGAATATGTTTCCTGGAGCAGAAAAAATTTACTTTAGCTTTGATGAGGTCTGCAAAGATGAGGGGAATTTTACGGGACACAATCTATACTCCACAGAATTTTTAATTGGTATTAAGTGTTCCGGTCTTCCAAATCATGAGCTTAAGTTGAAGGTTGGTACAATGGTTATGCTCCTGAGAAACATTGATTAATCGCAAGGATTATGTAATGACACAAGATTATTGGTAACTGATTTAGGTACTCGAGTGATTAGAGCCATGGTGTTGTCAAGTAGTAACAAAGATGATAAGGTTCATATTGCCTGTTTAACACTTACCCCATCAGACACTACCAAATTTCAGGTTCATTTCAATAGAAGACAGTTTTCGATAACAGTATGTTTTGCGATGACTATCAATAAGAGCCAAGGGCAGTCCTTATTAGCCCACGTGGGCTTATATCTTCCACGCCCTGTATTTACGCACGGACAACTTTATGTGGCTTTATCGAAGGTTACTAGCAAAAAGGGGCTGAAGATACTCATATATGACAAGGATAAATTGTTATCTAATAGTACAAAAAATGTAGTCTATAAAGAAGTTTTTGAGTATGTTTAAGACAATTAAATTGGAGTCGATGTCCTAATTATTTCATCCTACTGTATAATATATTTCTACTAATGTTTATTATATTAGTTGCTTTGTAACATTTCAATTTGTTCCAATTAAATACAGTTATACAAGGTATTCCATCTCAATCATATTAAACATAAACCAATTCGATGTTACAAAATATTATTCTGTCAGTATAAACTCAACTTAGAAATATGCAAACGTGCACGGGGTAACACTAGTGAAGAATTAAGAGGACATCCTAAAGCTACACTACTGCCGCCTACGGACTGCTGCTGCTTCGTGTTACTCCCCTCTACCATGCGGCCCCCTCTCTCAATCTACTCCTTTTTTTAATGCTTGCTACGTGTCCCCCATGCTCTCCAACCCTCCTTTCTTTTTTTCGTGGACTACTACACTCCACCTTTTTCCTACCCTTTGTGTTGCTGGCCCACTCCCTCAAATCAGCCCTCACCCTTTCTTTTAATATTGGGCCGGCAGTCCACCTCTCTAATTTGGTATTTTGGCCCGACTTTCATTTCGATTCAATAGCTGCTGCTTTGTAGCTCGTTTTTTACCCGTTAACTAATAGAATTGAGTCTTGCTATCTTCTACAAACTTGTAGGTCTCGAACTTAGCTTTCCAACGCATCTTCAATCACTTAATTCCGACGTTGTATGAGTGAGATATCGTCAACTCAAGACAGTCTGATCAAGCCTTTGACTTTAATATGCTTGACCCGCTATGTTCTTTGACCCGATTTTACTCGTTTTTTTTTCTCGTTTTCACTCGGTCATTTCTTCAAACGGTACCTACAAAAATACACACGAGACAAAGCATTACCAAATTCTCGGAAAATAACAATTATTACGATAATTATAACTAAAGCGATTAATTAACACTTAATATCGTATAAAAACGTATATTGAGCTATAATATCAATTAAGCACACAAAATCGACCTGAATAATTAAATAAATGTAGATAAAATAATCACTAAAATGCCGTTTATCAATAATTTGTCCTTAAATATCGACAACAATTAAAAAGCTTTTAAGACTATAAATTAAGTAAAATTATCTCACATTGAAAGAATAATGTCATTGAAAGAATAATATCATATGTATAAATTAAATATTTCTCCCTTTCTATAGTTGTAGTTATAAGTAAAAAGTAGGATTAATATAGTAAAAAAGTTGGACCAAATAAAAATTATTTGCAATAGAAAGAAGATAGAAAGATGGATGAAAATAGAATATGGAAGAAGATAGAAGAAAGGAGGAAGTACTCGGTAGTATTGTCGATATTACGAGTTTTAAATACAATGCACGCTATGCTTTAATTTGACGTTTACCGCATACATGACCTCCCAAAAAACTCATTAGACATACTCTTACCTTCGACACTTGCTTTCAACTGTACTGTTGCGTAGTCTCACAAATTTATGCAATCCTCTGACTTGGTATCATAATCATTGTCACTAAAAATCGACACGTGCATCGCACGGACTTTCCAATTAGTTTTATTATAAAGGGTTCTTGCATCTCTTTGACGGTGAAAGTTTTACAGTCTATCTTTATAATCTTCCCTTGAACAATTTCTCACTGGGTCAAAGAATCTTGCATTTGCATTTGAGTTGTTATAGGTTTCAAATTCTTCCGAGGCATTACCCACTTTGAAGATTTCTTTAAAATGATCTCGGATAGTGTTCCCGATAATTTTAATGTCTTGATACCAACTCCCATCATGTACATATATCACCTTCAGCGATCCATTCAATTTTTTGCCAAAGTTTCCAATAAATAGCATCAACTGATACAAACTCTTTCAAATTGTACTGATTATAATCATATTCCGTTGTATCTCCCCCTTAAAGATCTCATACCATTGTTTAGCGAAAATTACACCTTACAACCTTATAAAAATCAGTTTTTTCTAATTACAATCTTATAAAAATTTTCTTTTCAATTACTACCTAATAAAGCACTTTTCATTTGCAATTGCTACCTTTAATGAACTCCGGCGGGTTAGTAAGCTATTTTTCGTTAGCGAAGTTGTTAAATGACGAAAATACCTTTGATGTTAAAATCTTCTTTTTACTCCTTTAACCCCTTTTACTCACCTCCTACACTACTCACTCCGTACCTTTCTCTTCAATCATCATCCACTAAACCCTAATTAATTTTCCAATTGAATCCAAAATTCATATCAAATTCTGGCGCAATTGAAGGGAACGACATATCTGCAAGCAAGTGGCCCCAAATCCTGTGTTAATTTAGGGTTTTTTCGTTAGTTTAGGGGTTTTTCGTTAATTTAGGGTTTTGAATCGATTCTTCACACGAAACCCAGATTTGCATTTAATTTTAGTCTTTCTAATATGAATTAAGTGTAGTTATAGTGTTATTGTAGTTCATTAGCATGTTGAGAGCCAAATGTGGTTGTCAATTAGATAATTTCAATTTTTAGGGTTTCTCCAATTTGTTGTTGATTTTGTTTCGCCTAATGTCAGCTATGTTGCTTTTGCTATTCAATTTTTTGTAGATATGGATATTCAACCATTCACCGTTAACTTGCAACATTTAGACGCATAATAAAGGGAATTAGGGATAAACCCTAAATTTTCACAAGCCCTAAATTCTAGGTTAACAGAAATTTTGCAAAGTACAGAATCATGAATTAGGGTTACATATCTTGTTCGTACACAACAATAAACTACATGCACTAATGACGGCGAAAATTGGATGAAGAAATTGAAGAGTATAAACGATAGAGAGGATGAAGAAATTGAAGACTGCAAAAATTGAATTGAAGAGTGAAGCAATTGAAGAGCAATACAATTTTTAAGAGGTGTTGTAAGAGAGATAAAGGTTGGGGAAAGAGTATACTGAGTCAAGGGCAAAATGGTCATAAAATTAGACGTAATCTAATTTGGGACGGAAATTAGCTTACTAACCTACCGGAGTTCATTAAAGGTAGCAATTGCAAATGAAAAGTACTTTATTAGGTAGTAATTGAAAAGAAAAATTTTATAAGGTTGTAACGACAAAAAACTGATTTTTATAAGGTTGTAATGTGTAATTTTCGCCCATTGTTTATTCCACTTTTTCCTTTTGTCTAGTGTTCAGTGTTCACTTCATAAGGCAAAACCACCGTATTCGTTCTAAGTTTCACATAATTATGAACGATCTCGATCCGGTTAAGTTTGCCTTCCATTCGTTGTTAATAATAAATATCCAGCCCCTCAGATTCCAAACTTAATGGCTCTTACTAAACCCCAAAATGATATCACCTTTAAGTAGTATCAAAAACCTGCTAAGCAATAAATTACTAAATATACACATATTTCTAGGACCCGACCCGAAATATTATCCCTCCAGCGGGTCAGGCCTAAATGGGTTTATGGGAGTTTACGGTTCAACCCAAACCAGACAAGACCGGATAGACCCGAAGATCGATCATCCGAAAACAAATCCAAACCCGAAGACCGAGCCGGTTAGAAAGGGCCCGGACCGGACCGGACTCCTTACGGTCCGGGTTGGATCAGACAGAGCCGTAATTTTATTTTATTTTTTTAAGTATGGACGAGACCGGACCGGTATGTGTTTGGTTCTATCTCGATGGTTCACCCCTAAATGTGTTGGGTTTGGGTCTCATTTTTTCCAGACACGATGAGTTTGGGTCAGGTACGGATCTCATATAAGAAAAATGGGTCTGGGTTTTAGTTTACATTATTGTCAGAGCCGTAGCTGACCCGCTGACCCGATACTATCATTTATGGGCCGAAAAAGACCATTGATGGGCCGACATAGGAAAACAACGGACTATCGTTTAAATTTTGACAAGTCGTTGACGTCATTGGATAGCCCGTCAAACTGTCATTTGGTGTTTTTGAGAACACGACGGACAATCGATACTATATCGCGTATAGGAGTATAAATTATACTTCGTTATTCTTTTAGGAGCTGTTTACAAATAAGGAAAGTTATATGTTTTTGCTTGTGATACAATAATGTTTTACTTACAATAAAATTATTTTTTTGTTGCAATGACTTGCAAAAAAATGGATAGTAGTTTGTTGTAATGGTATTAAGATAATAAAATTACCAGCCATGAAATTCAACAATCATATTACTCCGTAATATGCAAGTTACGTTATCTGCCATTACAAGTAAATTTTATAAGAGAATTGTTTTTAAGAAGATAGTGCAGAAAGGTAATATCATTTTGAGATTATTGAAAGGTGGTATAATTTGTGAAAGATTTACAAAGGTGGTATAATTTGTGAAAGATTTACAAAGTTGGTATAATTTGTGAAAGATTTACAAAGGTGGTATCGTCTTATCAATTTTTTCTAATTTATAATTTTATATGGCCTACTTTTATCTTGTACCAGGTTCGGATTAAACTCAATGGGAATGTGGTCGGAAAATTGAATGTGGGATAATGAAGAATACCCGAGTTAGATTTTTTTTAAATCATACGGAGTAAATTTCATGAAGTAGCAAAGTTTACTAATGTTTTCATGAAGAATACCCGAGTTGCCGCCTCCATACACAGATCAGAAACTAGATATTGTTTACTAATGTTATTTACACAAAACTATACACTAGCTTCAGAACTAGCCAGAGAAGTTACTTTGCTACTTCTTTGAGACCGCTTTGTTGGGACGAGGGGAAGACCTTCCTCCTCATCCATCGGTGGTCGCACATACATTTGGCCGCCCTTGAAAACTGGATGAAGATAAGCATCGCACAGATATGATCTTATGTTCAAAGTCGGGTCGGTTGCTCTTTCTAGTGTATCCTTTTTCATGGCTTCCTGTAACAAGATATGTTCAGAATTCAGCACACTTTTTTAGTCAAACAGTTTGTGTATATTCCGAAGACTAAGTACGTCTCCCAGACTGTTAGTCTCTACTCTCTTTCCTTCTAATATGACAAGGCATTAGCGACTTCATTTTAAAACCAAAACTGAAACTTTTCAGAAGATAGTTGGGTATTTGAGCACCATGTGTATCCGATTAACATAGATACTTCACCAAAAAAAAATAGTTGGTCCAATATCCTAACCAAAAATGCAATCCAAAAATCCAAATACAGCAAAAAGAACATTACAAAATAATCGATTCGACAATCTGACCACCATATGTATCTGAGTAACATAGGCGAGAGCCTTTAAAACTCGGGGTGTGTTGTTGCAGACTTGCAGTTCAAGAAGAATGGTGAGAGTGAGAGTTCCATTTCCAAGATTTAAATGAAGTCAGAATATGTGCCTTACAAAAGCAAAGAAAATTGCAATGAGAATGACTAACCTCCAAAGGAAACCTGGTAAATGCTGATTCAAAGCGACCTTTACAGACTATATGGAACCAAATCGTCAATACTGGGAGGGCAACCAACAAGGGTGTAGAAGTCTTCACACCTTTTGTACTCAGCAATCCCAGGAATAAAAGGTGTGATATCACAAGACCAATAATTATTCGTCGATGTACATCTGGCCAGAAGGCAGCCGCACTTTCATATTTCCGGTCATAGACATTAATAATCTACGGAGAACACCCGTTAAAATATTGAAGTATCTGGGCTAATTAAATGAATTGTACGAACGACACCCAAAAAAATTCATCAGGAAGCAATGGAAATATATGAGAGTTTTTAGAAAAACTCATGCGAGAGTGCAAGACTGTCTGACCAAGTTTTCATGATAGTATAAGGCAACTTCTCTCTTAAATTCCTACCCCTGAATAAGTGGTGTTTTCAGTTGCCTAAAAAACTACTGAAAGGGACATTTCCTCCATAATCATGAATAGGCTGTATATGCCACAAGTGTTTGTGTGTGTGTATGCATGTGTTCAAAATACTGCAAGAAGACTGTACCTGATGTCGGAAAACCAAGTAAGCAAATGCAAAGAAGACAGTGATGAAAGGAAGAAGTATCGGTGTGACAACACAATAGACAAGTCCAAGTAGAAAGTAAAGTTGAATCCGAGGCTCGTATGTAGGAAAGTCCAGGAAACCAGGATCCATTGCTTCATCCAGGTCTTGTTCAGTTTTAACCAGTACTGTATTCTTAATATGGAACAATACTAGAGGAACTAATCTGAGGACTTCAGCAGCAACACTAGCCCAACCATCAACCATAACATAAGTAATGAAGAAAGTAGCTTTCATTGGTATTGACACCCCAATGGTTATAGGAATTCTGCAAGAACGCAAAACAGACGAGTGTAGAAAAAGCAGGACAAGAACATCAGAAACATGTGTTTCTCAATATAATATCAGATAATTAAGAATCGTGAATGTCATAACACCTTTCAACAATCTATGCACACTAATAAGAGCATATTGATTACAAGTGTGGCGTATTGATATCGATTTAAGCATTGAGTTTCAGGCAAGAAATAGCATTATTGCATCATAATCACAGTGAGATCATATACTCCCAGAGCGTTTTGGGAATAGACAAGTAGAAAATCCATAGTCGAGTTTTTATATACATATTATCTTTAATTCCTCATTGTGACTTATGTTACAAAGGATCAGTAACCTAACAAATACCAATCAAGATTTCACATTGGTGTTCCAAGTACCATGTTATGAGATAAAAACAATACTTAACTCAGTTGGGGACTGATGTAAGAACTTGTCAAGTTGCTGAAAAGCTGTTCCAGCAATAATGCTTCCAAGAAACACATTCACAAGGATAAACAAATGATATTTCGACGCAGATCTTCTCTCCAAATATGAGAATGAGGTGAAACCTTCTATCTTAGACATTAGCATAATAACCATCGGGATGAGAAGTAGAAATATCTTCAGTATAATTCCAGGCACATATCCTTGTATGAAAGACTTCACTGAATCCCTGAGACACTTCCAGGTTAATATTAGTTTGGAACCTTAGTGACTTTACAAACAACAATATATATATATATATATATATATATATATATATATATATATATATAGTAGGCGCTGATTCAGATATGTGCGCTATAACTACTTGTACACAGTAAATTTAACTACAAGTTGTGTCCAGACACAGGATTCTTCTGATGGTGAAACAAAATGCAAAGTCAGATGGGGTACCCACTTACTTTTGGGTGGTCTTCAAGGCCCACCTTTGACCCTTTCTCACCACCTATACACAATTTTTTGTTACAAGAAATATAATTTATGAACGACTTCTTCATAACTATTACCAATAATAGTATTGGAGGACTATCCTTTTATTCTTTTCTTGTATTATTCTTCTGTTTTTTTCCTAGCTCTTAACCCGAATAGTATTTTTACTTTATAAATTTTCGTTCTTTGACTGGGAGTTTGTAAAATTGTAAGCCTTTAAAAATTTATTATTAATGATTTCCACTTTATTTTGAATTTGATTTTTTTTTTAATTGAGACGACCATATAACGATTCATATTAGCAGATCCCATATCTTTTTGGGACTTAAGCTCTGATGATGTTGTTCATAATAATTCGAAGGCCTTGTTTGGGTAGCAAAGGAGGGGAGGATAATAACTTTATGGAAGACTTCCCTCCCAATCCCTTCCAAATCTCTCTATCCAAACACACCCTAGAAGTATTAGTTCTCTTTGAAAGTTTCATAGTTTTGAACATAACAATAACGTTTCCCACATTTGACCTTTAAAAAGTAATCGAGTAGCAATAACATGTTATAAGTAATATGATACCCTTTCCTCCCTATATGTATCCAAAGAAAGGATAATGAATCCCTCCCTTTCCCTCCATTTCTCTCTATCCAAACGGACCCCAAAAGCGTAGCGGATAGATATCGGGAAATAACAAAAAAAAATTAGAAATATCAAGTTTATGTTGCACCGACATCCTTGTTTCAGCTGGACTAATAACAAGACTTTTAGTCTACATAGCTTGAGGTTACAACCCTAGATAAAATCATCAACAATTAGAAATTTTCAAAATGAAGGATAACAAGGGAGGTGTACTTATCAAATGGACTCAGAAAATATAAGTGGCTATAAAGGAATTCTATTATGATGATTGTAAATAACAAAAACTAATATGTATCCAGAAACTTTGGGACAAAATTCATGTAGAAAAGCATAATCAACAATAATAAATAACGTGATGGCAAAGAAAAAAAGAAAAGAAAAAACAATCACAAATAACTTACTTTTCAATTACTTTCTTCAAAAATGGGAAAACCTTCTCTATCCCGTCAATGTTGGCCACTGATTGCACGAACGTTATTGGGACCATAAAAAAGAATATGAGGAAAAAAAGGGCAACAGCCATGAGTAACCTTCGAATATTATGCTCAACATAAGGTATTGCAAGATTATTCCAGTATACATCACTTGGTTCAGGAGCCCACTGTGTCAACCATATTGTAGGATTACTCGATTGCTGAGTTTGAGCACAAACAGCAGCACCCCAACGACTTTTGAAAGACACAAAAGCCGTGGGTAATATAACTTCTGAGTCGCTTATAACCTTTTCTCTTTCAGCTGCTTCCTACATTAAATCAACCATTTATTGCATAAAAAAGAATGAAATAATGTTCGTCAATGTAAATTTGTTTGCAGCGACACATTCTGGTGACTGAAACTGGTTGATATCAATCGCATTTACAATGACTTTGATGTTCAAACAGTGTTAAATTTTACTAACAAAATACAATAGGTACAGCTCTTTGAGATCATAGTACGAAGTAGTGCTTACACCAAATACAGTTAACCTCATAGAAATTAGCAGTACATGTCTGATAATTTGGGATCACCAGAAGCAGTATTTTGATGTAGCAGAGAATACTGCCACCGTTTATCAGACATATGGGATAAGTGGATAACAGAGAGTGATACATATTCTCTGGATTACCCCTGGATAAGACATAATTCAAGGACTTGCAGCATACACCATTAATGAGCTGAGTATACAGCACCTATTAAGAAACCTATAAGCTCAAGTAGAAAAACCAGATACCTCTTCGCTAAGTTTCTCAATCTCCTTCGTGTAGTAATCAATTGCATCCACACGAGTTCCCCAAAGACCCCAAAAACCTGTCTATAAGCTAATCAGTTTAAAATATATATACAGGATAGTTACTCAGAGTCGGGCAGGAAAGATTCAGAAAAGATTAATCAAGGATTCATTAAAAAAAGTGTTCAACATAAGCATTGCATGCTTTAGGTATACGATTAAAGCCATACGAATAGAATAGCCATGTTCCATAGCATGAAATGTTGCAAACATATCTTGACAAAATAGACTTATAATAGGACTCTCAACTCTCAAGGGAATGAAGGTAGCAATAAGATACCTTAATTGTCGGCTTTCTTGAAGGTTTTTTCTCATATTTGTTTTGGTAGTAGATAAGCCAATTTCTCATGCTCTTTTTCTTCTCAACCAAACTTGCTAGTTTATTGGCATTGTATACCACCTATAACATTAGGATAAAGTGAAAAGGCAAACAGCAGTCAAATAAATTGGAAAGAGGTTGAGGGATCCGTATGCTATATGTTTTAAGTAACATATACTCCGTATTTAAGCATATTTTTTCGGTTACAAAAAATTAATTAAAAAAAAACATATTTTTCAAACAAGATAACAACACCCTACCTGATGTAGTAGATAATGATCAGAATGATTCACACAAAAGAAATGCTCTACATGTTCACTAACAGATTCATCAGGATCTGAAGGTACGTTTCTTACAAGGACCTGAAAAGAGAAAAAAAGAAAAGATCGCACCAACCAAAGTCGTGTTTATATTACAAGTATAACACTAGAGAACCAACTTAGCTTATGAATATATATCTACCAAACTAGCACAGGCGACAAGCAGCAAGCTCACATAAGAGCAATTTAAACTCGGCATATCTGAATAGGTAAACATACAAGGAAATGATGATGCAACAGAATGTGAACAAGATATGGAAATAGATGATCGGAAATCATACTGTTTTGAAAAGGTATGAGCCAAATTTAGATTAACACGTAGTAATGTCCCTTAAACACTTCACTTTTGTCGCATGTCACATGTCCGACACTTCAATGTTCCGACATTTCCAACACTTTATTTTAGCTAAAACCATGAAACTGCTTCACAAAAAAGATTCGTCCAATACCCCAACTTAGTGTTAAATTAGACAGTTGCATCCAAGTCAGAGTAATATATAGCATGTAAACCCTAAATCTTAACGGTTTAAGAAAGAAAAGGATGCATTTTAGGCACTGTAGGATGAGGTGTTTGCATCACAAAGCTTCCAGTTCCAGCTTTATTGCACTTCCTTATGTGCTACATTAGTTTGTTGGTGACATTGCATCCTCTTCAGATACTTTGAAAAACAGATAAAATTGATTGGAATGGAGGATTAGACATCAAGATACTTGGAACTGAGAGATAACAAAACCAATGAAAAAAACATGTTTTAAGAGAGACAGCAGGATATAGCAAGAAGCCTTAACATAAGAAAACTTTGGATTGTCGTGGAAAACAAAAGGTTTGGATATGAGACCAACAAGAAACGAGACTGAGAGATAACAAAACCAATGAAAAAACAGGTTTTAAGAGAGACAGCAGAATAAAGCAAGAAGCCTCAACATAAGAAATCTTTTGATTGTCGTGTAAAACAAAAGGTTTGGATATGAGACCCAACTTCATTCTAAAGTTCACATACATGGTTGTGAAAAACCCTCTGGCCATTTTGTACATCAATTATACAAGGAACAAGGCATTTTTAATGCGTTTGGGAAAAATAACATTTAATCGAATATCTCACACGTACACAGCAAATCTGTAGCATGAAAAGACAGCTATAAACAGAAATAGCACTAAAAGAAACTG
Organism: Agrostemma githago; assembly: GCA_958450325.1. Taxonomy (NCBI): domain Eukaryota; kingdom Viridiplantae; phylum Streptophyta; class Magnoliopsida; order Caryophyllales; family Caryophyllaceae; genus Agrostemma; species Agrostemma githago. Next base: position 37,332,556 of record OY288241.1, on the reverse strand, counting down.
AGGGACATAAGAAAACATCAAAGAAATCAGCATATGCCTTCTCAGTAAGCGCAGGTGCTTTCACGTGTATTTAACAACTACTTATATTTGCTTAGTGAGATATGGACTCTTATGCTGGAAAAAATGTATGTAGACGGCGATCTCCGTTTTAGCTTTATTAGTACACTTTATAAAAAGGAAATGATTTACTATTCCAAAAAAAATAAAGAATAAAGAAAACGAGCATTTGCTCGGTGGGAGCATTAATGCTAATGTAGAGTAGAAACTAGCCAGAGCCATTCACCCAAAGAAGCTAACTAGAAAGTTTAATACAGAAATGACCATTGTTATCCACATGCAGCATATAGAACAATTTTCTGGGTAAATTAAAGTGCGGAAATAGATGCTATGAACAAGAGGGGTTATTTATTTTATAAAAAAATCGTAAGAGGGATTTTTCTATTTTATAAAAAGTCTTACTGTAAATTGATCTGGGCGCCGATCTGCTGAAGCAAGAAACTCCAACCTCATGGATGTTACTATCTTATACTCAGTGTAAAGCATGTAACATGTCCAAAATGTAGAAGCGTATGCCACACATAGATGTGCCCAAAATCTGCATAAAACAAGCAAGCAGCATAACTTGAAATATCATGTTACAAATTATCAAGAAATAAAGCAAAATGGCTTGTAAAACAAACTGCAATTCTTTTCATTATGAAGTAACAGACAACTAAGGCAATCATCGACAAGCTATGCATTTTCGGTCACTTAAAAAGTTGTTAAAATGGGAGCAAGGTTGTGTCACTATTTGTGGGAAGCCTTGAGGCATTGGCTTAGACTACAAATAATGTAGAAAAACTTAAAATATTTCGTTATATTATATGTGTTCGATATCATTGCACATATTCTATTACAGGATAGTTTCATAATTAGAAGATATTATTAGGCTACAAATAGCTCTTATATAGACTTATAGTAGGCTAATTTCTGTTTACATCAAAGCATCTCTAGAATCAAGGTATTAATTTACTGTAGCCACTCCCCTTGGTGCATAAAAAGGCCCTAGTGCCCAACTCTTAGAATTAGTGAAATATAATTCATCTTTCCTCAAGTTAGACTAACGTCTTGGTGACAAGCCTAAAAAACACTAACTTCATTCAATGGATATTGCTTTCACGCTAATACCCTGACATTAATGACTTATTCCAGAACAATATTTTAAACTTTCTGATACCATAACAGCTTGCTTGCTCTTGGAGCACATTTGACACAGACACGTTTGTCGCTTTGCTCATTTCATGGCCAATGTACATGTCACTCCTTTTAATATCCACATAAGCTAGGACCTGTCTCCATGCCATCTCACGAAATTTTATGAAGGTTGTCATCAATGCAGATTGGAGATTACAAACTGTTTAGAGCCCACTTCAGCAAAATTTAAATCTCCTAGACCTGGAAATGTAATTAAAATTGGATATGTACACCAGTCAAAACATGTTCTCACCTATTTGATCCTGGTGGTATATTTGAAATTGAGAGTTTGTCGATATTGCTGAACGTCAAATCGGAGGAAGTTTCCAACATCTTCCCCGTCCAATTCACAGGTAGAAGAACAGCAAGTGCTAGTACCATGATTGGAACAAATATTTTCAACCTGCGCCAATATGTGCATCATGAAAAAAAAAGGAAGATAACATAAAAAAAACTGATTATAAAGATGCAATGAGTAACCATAAATCCCTGGCGAATGTTGTCTATTACGTAGTGATTGAAGCGTATTTGATTGAAAAGATAAGGAAAAGATAAACTTCTGTTAAACTATAGTGATTGAAGTGTATTTGAATACGAGGTAGATGAAATTATAGCAAAGATTAACTTGTGTCCACAGACAAGGGCGAAAAAGTTCAAGTGTTCATGGCCTCATATAATGTCAGTGTTCATGCACGCAAAAAAGTGAAATTGCCAATGATTGAACCAGTTTGTGTGGGCACACAGGAGTGCGCAACATATAGTTTTCAGACTTCCAGAGACAGCTTCATCGATTGTTAGACCAATGATTAAGCCCGTTTAACACAATCAAATTTCCAGTCAGAAAACAGCATAATATACTTGAAAGTGACACTAATTTGAAACTTACCCCAAAAGGTAAATTCTAATATACACAACAGAATCAAGTCCAGCGTGTTCTATGAGTTCTGGTTCGGGCATTCTCAGTGCCTCTGGCATCCACTTCAGAAACCGCAAATACATTCTAAAATCCAAATTCACAAACTTGGTCGCTCCTTTTGGACGAGTTGGACTAGATCTAAGTCCTTTGAGATACCATTTCGGGAAGTAGACTCTATCATTTATAGGCTGAAGCCGTAATATGGCAAAGGTAATGAGAAATGCGAATGCGGTTAAAAGATTTATTGCTGCAGAGATGCCAATATCATCCAAGTCAGCCATTCCCTAGAAAGATGTAAACAACCTGCAGTCAAAGGCTGTTACCAAAACAAGTAGGAAGAGAGGTTTACAAAATAATTGTTAATACGGAGCAACATTTAAGAAGCAAATGTTTTGGAAAAAGAGAACAAAAGTTCCACTTCAGGAATCTTGAGAGTAGAGACCAGAGTGAATACTATGATCCTAATATTTTACAAAGATGACCGATCATCCCAATATAGAAGGCAATCAGTAGTAATGACAAGATATTTCAAAATCAATTTAACGAAGACAATATACATTTTCTAAGGACAGGTAGGGGATTTGAGATCAACTTGTAAACTACGCTTTGATCTCAATGTTACGCCATATACGCTAAATATATACAAAATCGATAACTTCCTCTAGCATTGAGAGAGAGAATTAGAGGAGTAAATCAAAAGTCAAGGTGGTGAGCTAAATAGAAAACCAACGATTATTCCTTCAAAAATGGAACTATACACTTATATGTGGCCCTAACCTCAGGACTTGAAATAAAATTAAGAACCAACTATTTACTACGGAGTAATATACTATAATCATACATCCTATTCCAGAACAATAGGATGGCATATGATCTTTGGATCATTAAGGCAGAAAACCATACACACATCACAAGGAAAAAAACAATTCAGGCTACTAAAAGCTTGTTGACAGCGCTATATCCAGAACGTATGCCCACATTCGAGCTGAGACTCAACTATATATGCTTCTTGTATTCAATTGTCATATAGCGAATTTCTGAATGCGCTCGAGCAAGGCAACATTATCATCATCATCATCCATCTCTAACTCCTCGAAAAAGAGAAGAAGAAAGGTAAGAAATCATACTCAATCGTCGTACACAGAGCCCAATGCTTAACACATTTGAGCCGCGCAACATCAACCCGAGACACGAAATCAGACAACCTGTACTAAGTCAAGGGGGAAGACGCAGTCATATACCCACACACATCAATCCCATTTCCCAAGAACAAAACAACAAATCCACAGGGGTGCAGGGCTTGTCCTGCCCATCAATCAAACCAATATCACTTCCTTACCCGTAGACCGAAAGCAGATATCCAACTCCTTATTGTCAAACTTAATGAGTTGAACAAATCACAAACCAATCAGCTATCACTAATTGACAGCACAATCAACCAAACGAAAGGGTGAAAAATACCTCTTTCCCTGTATTGTAATGCGACTAAGTGTGCGCTTTGTTGACAAAAAAAAACTTGATCCCTAGAACGAAAGTTGAATAATTTTGCAAAACTCAATGAATGCAGTCCAACCCAGATAAGAAATGTCCGTAGGACTCTAGTAAAATCTCAATATATAGCTAACAATGAAAAAAAATACTTCGTACCATTTTGTTATGATTTCTGAACTCTTCTCCTCCAGGTTTACCTAATTTGCATAGCTAGTTCCCCCCAAAGTCCAGAACTAGTGTGGGACCGTCTCGTATGAGAATTTGTGCTAACTCCAAAATCTAAATCCTAATTTTTGCCTGCGACGGTATAAAACTACAAATCCTAGTATATAACTTGCCTCAATTAATCCTCTTTCTTTTTCTGAATCCTCAAAATCCCAAAAACCATATCGGATAAATTTATGCAGAATGCCTTTTAATATACATACAAAATAAATAAGTTTTGCAAATATATGTTGAACAATGAAGAACCCACATGACATGATAATATGAATGTGAATCAAGGAAAATACCTGGATAACAAATCAAAATTACTAGAAAAATAAAGAGGGAGTAAGAGTTTGAATGGCTTCCTCTCTTCCTGTGTTAACCAAGTAATCAAAATCAAATTGTGTAAAAGAGGAAAACCATGTGTTATATTATATGTACAAAAGAAATTTAAGGGGGCGAAAAGAAAAGCAAAAATGCGTAGAAACCGAGTACAGCAGATTATATGAGTTGGGTTACCGTTAGAAACGCACCCCACCTGGCACGTGAGACGTCGTTAACATCATAACATGGGCTTCCACCTCGGGATGTTTTATTTGCCCAAATCCTCGTCTAAGGCGGCACTATTCGGGTCTTACGTAGAGGCGGCAGAGCTCACAAAAGTCGATCTGATCCAACGTCCAACCAAATTCGACCCGAAGAAACTCAAATATTTAGCGACTCAAAAATGACATAACTCGACTAGCTTTTGACTAGTTACCCAATACAATCCGATGATCATCAAACTGAACCCGAACATAACCTGACCTAATAAGTCTGACGATCAGACAATTATTAAACTTAAATATTGATTCAACGATGTATGGCTATTTTAGCCCACATTTGTACCCATTTATTCATCGTCCAAGAACATATCTGAGCCTACGAAGCCATGAGAGAGACGAACATCGTCTCAAGGCATGGGAAGAAGTCAAAGTCCAAACCCCCAACAAGGAGGCGTTTGGTTCGCGAGAAGGTATAGGATTGGAATCAGGAATCAAACCAAAGTGATATGAGGTTGGAACTTGATTCCTCATACTCGGTGTTTGGTTCGTTTTTTAGATGATTAGGAATCAAATTATAAATTCTAGTTTTGTAAAGTACTCTGTATTTAATAATCTAATTTAAATAAATAAAGCTTTATACGGTAATATTATACTACAAAATAAAATAAAAATCAGTTAAAAAAAGTAAAATAAATTTCATTAAAAAAACTAGTTATTATGAATATAAAACCTCAATTATATTTAATACTAATTTTCAAGATATTTTTTTATTAGTTTTCTCAATAAAATATTTTAATTAATTAACACGTACCTTATACCTCTTTTTGGCGAAACAAACGCAAAGTGAAACCATGAGAAAGAGGGCAAGAGTCAGTGACAGGGCAAAACTGAAATCCACTGGGCGAAGTTTCCTCGACGATATTTTGTCCAGAATGAAGAGAAGTTCGCAAGACGATGTTTCGCCCTATGAAAATCCACATGGCAAAGTTTCATTTCATGAACAAAAATTAGTTTTCGATCACTTTGTTTTTAGTGATTAATTTTAGAACCATTGTATAAATAATTAACCCTAATTTCCTATCATTATCTTACATTATGCTACATTATTAGTTTAGTTTAGATCTTATTGAGTTTTACATTATGCTACATTAGTTTAGTTTTAGATCTAATTGGGTTTTGGAGGTTTTTTGAGGGGTTTTGTGTGAGAACTCTATAGTTCTTCTTCTTCAAGCTTTATTTTGTAGTATGAATTTTCATCTTCTTCATAGTTATTTCACTACAAAAAAAATAGCCATAGCAAGGGACAAATCCGTTGCAAAAGTCTCAAATTCCGTTGCAAAAGGCCATTTTGCAACGGATTTGTGTCCTCGCAAATAGTGGTTGCAAAAATGACTAATTCCGTTGCAAATCTCTTGCAAACTGCCATTTGCAACGGACTTGCAACGGAAATAAAGTCGATTGCATGACAATAAAGTCCGTTGCAAATCCGTTGCAAAAGACAAAACTTGCAACGGATTTGCAAGGGAATGTCCCTTGCAAATGTGCTATATTGGTGAATTCATTGCCCTTTTTGGCTCCCCAAATTGCCAAAATTTCATAAAAACATGCAACAAACAACATATGTTTACAATTCCACAAATACTCAAATACAACAAACAACATATCATAAATATATTTATATATATTAATGCCAAAATGTATACAAATTTACATTGGACGGAAAATTACATTGGTAACGTACAATAATGCATTATAACAACAATATCTCCTAAAATATTATGTTTCCAAAAAAAATACAAATTAATTTAAATATCCACTTCATTGATGCAATGACGTTCCAGAAATGACATTGTTCTTCTTCGGTGATCTGTAAATAGGAATGAACAATAGAGATTTAAGATTGATACATATTGACTATAGAAATAACACGGAAAATAATGGCAAATGTTGGAAAATTATCTTTACATCCTAACTCCGATATATAAGAATAATTTTTTTTGGACCACATTGCTCAAAGCCTCGAACCAACAACTATTATACCTCGATCATGCTAGTTAGAAATACTATATGTACTATAGAAAAGAGAAAAATAACATACATCGCAAGTATAACACATCTTTTGTACTATTTTATGTGTGCATTATTTAGCTCCGTTGATTCCTATAGCATAAGAATTAAGAATGAGGCTAGATTAGTGAAACAATTGGAAATATGAAACTAATTCAAAGATACCTTCGTACAAGGTTTAATAAGAAGAATTAATTTATACTCCGTAATAGAAATTAAGGAATAAAAGAGAAGTAGTGGATAAATATATTTATTCTTCAATCCTTGAATTGTTGTCAACACATGTTAATGGACTTAAACGCCTCCATGAGAATTAGATATTAATGGGACAGATAATAATTATGGCAAGCCATCTTGAAAAATATAAACATGGTAAGAGATTAGTAAGACATGACTCGGTAATCATAAATTCAAAGACAAAAATTGAGGTTTTTAGAATTTAAAAATAAATAAATTAGGTATGAAGGGGAGATACACATGAAGAGGTAACAATAAGACCATGTCAAAAGTAAGAAGAGACAACAAATTTAACTAATCAAAACAAGATAGAATGTAGAAAGTTTAACTATTTGTCTAAACTTAAACCGAAGTTGCTGCTCAAAGAACCCCAACAACATCACCAACCAACACACGACCTTCTAGTTCTGCCATTGACACACTTAAGTCACTAGTTCGGACGTGGCCCCTAATATTTTCTGAGAATACGAATGAGGCTGACAAAGATAAATTGAGAGTATAACATACACATACACATACAAAAATGCAAGCATGAAGTTGAAAACAGTAGCTAAGAGTAGCTAAGTGATTATTTACAAATTGCAATCCATTCAAACTCTATAGCTCTAATCCTAAGGAATCTATCTCATATGAGGATAACAACAAACTTCACTGAGCACACATTGAAGGATTGAGAAATAATAAAATTACAAAAGAGCTAGATTAAGTCTTACTTGTTGTTCCAGAATCAATGCTTGCAACTCCGAGCAAAGGTCCTACCAGACCAAAAAGTTGATAAGAAACTAAGAATCAAAATACTCAATCTGGTTATTGAGGAATGAATTAGGGCTGAAGTTAGGAAAGAAATGCAGGAGGTAGGACGGAGGGTTTGGCTTCTCTAGTTATTGTTACGATAATATTCCATAACACATAACATAGTTATGGCAAATAAAAAATTGAAATAAGAAGAAGCAAGTATACTTAATTGATAGAGTAATCAGAGAATATGAGACAGCAAAACCTCCGGCAATAGCAAATACGGCGACAATAACTCCGACAACACCTCCGTCGACAGCAGCAGCAGTAGCAGTATCCGACAACAATAAACCCTACAAACAAAAACGAAAATAAAAGAAATAGAAGAGAGGGGAAGCACCGGCGAGGAGAGGAAGCGCCGACATGGTGGGTCGCCGGTATGGTGGGTCGCCGGCAGGGTGGGGGAAGAAGATAGGGTTTGGGGTGAGTCGATTTCAGATCTGAAATGTAAAAAAAACAAAAGGAATGTAATTGAAAATGATACGGAGGTGGAGCATATCAAAGTCTTTGCAAGGGACTTGCAACGGAATGTCCGTTGCGAATCCGTTGCAATTTATGTGTATGCAACGGACATTCCGTTGCAATATAAGAAAATTCCGTTGCAATGTTTACGCGCAAAAAAATTACCCATGGCGGGTATTTATCCACTGCAAATCTGTTGCAAGATTTTTTATCCGTTGGAAGTCCGTTGCAAATCCCTTGCAAAGTTGATTGTGCAAGGGAATTTATATCCCTTGCAAAAATCCGTTGCTGTGGTGATATTTTTTTGTAGTGTTTTTTCTCCATTGTTGATACTTTCTTCTTCTTTTTCTATCTTCTCTCTTTATTGTATTTCCTCTACTTTTCTCCATAGTTTATGTTTTCCTTATTTGTTCTTGTTTTGTTCTAATTTCTCCTTGTTCATCTGATTCTTGATCTTGTTTTATTTCTTCATTTTTCTGTTAGACTTAATTTTACTCTTGTTTCTAGTATGAATTGTTTTAGTCTATTTTTCTTGTTCTTTGTTTTTGCCAATACTAGTGAGTAGATTTTTAGTTAGGGGTTAAGGGATGAGAACATTGGGTAGCATGATTAAGGAATTATGGAATTGTTGTGTTTTTGTTGACTTTGTTAGGCCAACTTAGTTGACATTTACTCACCTTTATCGACATGGGAAACTTAGGATATAGATAATTTCGTTTTGAGAACGTAGCTCCCATCAAAAAGGCATTGTTGCCGGTTTTAGTGAGATTGGGTAGAGAAACCAAAAGATGACTCGCCCCTTAACAATTTTGTAATCGATTGCTTGATTCTTTGATCTTTGTGTCCCGTTTTTTACTTCTCAACTCCCACTAACGCATTTCTTCTTATAGATTACTCCCTCCATCCAATTTTAATCTTCCTACTTTCCTTAAGATTGTCCTCTTTAAACATTTTACTTATTCTCTTTCTTTTTTTGGTTGATTTGTGTGGTCAATGTCATTTTGGACCCCACATTTTCTCTCAACTTTCATTTTCCGCCACATACTCTACTCTTCCCTTAATTTTTGGTCCACCTACCCCATGAAGAATAAAAATGGATGAAGGGAGTACCATTTATTCATTCTAGTTTTGTCACTTAGTCTAATCCAAATCACTAAAAATCCCAAAAGAGATCCCCTACACTTATTCTCTTAGACTCGTTTTAATTAGAAAGTTTCGTCCCTAGGATCGACCTTGACTTCCACTATTACATTCATTTTTTGTGTGCGTTGAGTATAAATACTTGTTTGTTTGAGAGCGTGCGACAAGCTCCCATCAAATTGGCGCCGTTGACAGGGATGACGACTAGTTAATTGAGTCTTTGTTAATTTGTGTTTGGTTTTTGCTTTCATTTTATTTTCCCCATCCCGACCTAGTAGAACCTGGTGCTAGGAGTCTTACCGTTTGTTGATTTTTATGCCCAGGGATAGATTATCGCCTTTTTGGTTCGATCCGGGGTCGGAGAGAACATTTAGAGCTTTAAGATTCCGAGGGAACAATTCAACAAGAATAATATCACTTCCTTCATTATCACCTTCAAATCAAAATCCTATCCCCCGACCTTCACTTTGTCCTACAAATTCACCCTTTACAACTTCTACATCTTTACAAACCCTTTACGAAGTTTATTTTGACAGATTGACCAATAGACGATTTTAAAGATATGGATGCCTCGAAGTGAGAATGAGGGTGATTGGTGTTGGATATTTAAGTGAGATGGGCAATACTCGGTAAGATCTACTTATAGGGAGATTTGGAGAGGTCGGGATGAGGGTAGCGGGACGTTAACCACGGACAAGGAGAAATAGCGTTGGACACAAATTTGGAAGACGAAAGTGCAACCCCGTATCAAAGTTTTTTTTTGGCAATTTGCAATGAAGCGATTCCTACTAAATTAAAGGAAATATTGATCGATGAATTCGTTCAAATGACGTCTTGTGTCCGGTGCGCAGCTGTGAGGTGGAGACGTGTCTTCACCTTTGTAGACACCCACATTTGGCTGCTAGGTGTCTATAGCAGTTTCCAAAAAACACCCGATGATGTTCAGACGCAAACATGCTTTAATATACTTGAAAATGGGCTCGAAATCGTTAGCATTTGGTTTGGGCTTTTTACGGAATACAAATCTCACAAAACCAACCTCGAATCCAGGCCCATTGGGTCGTTTCCAAACAAATAAGACTAATTTGGGTCGAATCCGACACCAATGGCGAAACCGTCTTTTAGCGACCGAGTCAAACCCCGGTCAAAGACGTTTCCAAGACGTAAATATCCGCTGCGTCACATCATAAATCCGACTTGAAGTCCAATACTACAAAAAATCAGCTACAAAAAAGATTAAACAATTCCGTTAGAGATAGAATTCGATCTCTAAAGGAAGCCTTCTACCCAAGCTAGACCCACTCGGTCGAGTGGACCAGCCCACTCGGTCGAGTAAGCTCAAAAACCCGTGCAAAACCGGCGTCAAACCGGGCACTCGATCGAGTGATATGCTCCACTCGATCGAGTGACTCCTCTTCCAGCCGGAAGAGGATTCCTCTTCCACCCAACAACGAAATCCTTTTTCCTCTCAAATTGTGTGATTTTCCTATCCAAAGCGGTGTTTCTTCTCACCCTAGCAAAAGTACCTTTCCTAGCCAAGGTCAAGAACCTTTCCTATAAATAGACTCCCTTGCACACACACAGATAATCAATCAATATCTACAGAAACAATCTAAAACTCTCTCTCTCTCTCACACACACACACACACGTATTCACACATCTACAAACAACACACAAAACATCCTAGGCGATACCACGACAGAATTCACAACAATTCATCCCCAAAATTTCAGCAACCTTTAGCAAACCCGAGATCAAAACTCGTCAAAGACCCGAGAACAAAACTCGTCAAATCCCTTCCCAATTACAAACCACCATAACTCTTCCTTATTCGAGTCATGTCGAGGATCTCTAGCGTCGAAACTCTGCCGATCTTACATCGCAAGTTTCTTCCCTTACCTCGTTTGCCTTTCCTTGAGGCCGAGTCAACCTTTTACAAGGCATAGCCCTATAACAAAAGGTTTGTGGTCCTTACATCGAAGGGTCACTCGTCCGACACTCGAGTCGTAGCAAAGTCTTCAATCCCACTTGGGGGCTACCCTTCAGCAGAGCAATCAATCACGGTTGCTCTAAGGGTCATGTCTTACACGTATTGTCACACTACCTCACTTTCAAGTCAATTAGATGTCACACCATCTGAGTCCAATCAGAGTCTTTAGTCTCACTCGGGGGTTGTCCTCCACCCGAGCAAGTCGACCACGGTCACCTTAAGGGAGTACCCTACGTTCATCCTACACCGGCGTCCTTATGATGCTTTCTTCGAGTCGTACACATGCTACGAATACTCGGGTCACCTAGGGTTAGGTCACCACAGTTGGTCCAAGCACGCGGCGCGGTCAAATACGGTCGCCCCATTTTCGGACTCATCCTCGTACAGCTCGAGCCTCATGGTCGAGTCTAGGTCACCACGATCATTACTTTGTCTGGATTAACGTTTAAGTATCCCGGTCGAAGAATCTTAGTCATTTCCGTCACCCCAGGCCATGTCTAGTTTGACTCTCTCTCTTGCATTTGCGCAAAACCGAGTTTAGGCGAGTTCTAACACCCGTCGTTTCTTCCGATCAGGGACCCTATGAATGAGGCGTTACCAAACCACAACAAATCTCGCGCCATCAAGAAAGGAGATATCCAGGAGAGTATGCTTATGCTATCTTGCTCCATTAACAATATTTTAAAATCAATACCGCCCTAGATAACTTAAGTTCCAGGGTAGCCATCATCGAAGAGGATCTTGTAAGAACCCAATCCCGTCTAACACAACTAGAGCGGGTAAGGCAGCCAATCACCCAACCGAGCCATTTGAAGGGTGAACATTCTTACGAAACTGTCCGATACCCTCAAGATGGCAAGACCGAGAGAGGTACCCTCAAGTCACCTCTCCGAAGATCAAGAACCAGTCAAAAGTAAGGACATTTACCCACTTGGATATGTCCTACACCGTCGCTTTCCAGAGGTTGGTTTCGAAGGGCCTAATACTACCTATAGGCCCAACATCCGACACACCTTCAGAAAAACGCTCCAAAACATGGAACGCCGAGCATTACTGCCAATTCCACATGGGAAGAGGGCACAATACAGAACAGTGCTGGAAAGTAAAACACCTCATCCAAGATTTCCTCGATGCCGGGAGGACACCCGTCATGGAAACACTATCACTTGGGAAGCCCCTCATGGACTATACGGGGCCCGATGACCAAAGCATCCAGTCCACCTCCCAGGCATCTAAGAGTCCGGATTTGATTTAAGTCCGAGTCTGAGTCTAGGGTGTACTATTTATTTCAATTTCAAAGTCAGAGTCAGAATTAGTTGTATTCTGTCCTCTTTCCAAAATTCAATAAAATTAGCTTTTCTATTTCTCATATATACTTTCCTTATGTGTTTCCGGGAACATGATGAACACCATCGTGCACTGTGAGCACATGCACGTGACTATAGGCACATCTATAATGACTGCAGGAAATCGAGACCCGTGTTTTCCTTTACCTGTTCCATGTCTGACATAGAAAGCCACATAACTACCCCTAGCAGGAGCGGTATCGAATCCTATGACGAACCTAGGTAGTCTTCTAGTTTGGGTTCAAGACGGGAGGCAAGCCCATTTCCCACAATAAACACCCCTCCAATAAGACTGACCAATCCCTACCTTAGACGTTAGTCTATCCAAGAAAAAGCATCGTAACTCTATAGATGTGATGCCAAAAATACCCAACTCGGGACGATGCTCCTACCAAGCCTGCTCGGAATTATGATGACAATACCGAGATCCAAACCGCCATGCTTACAAAAGCTTAGTCCCAAAAGCCTAACCTAACTGACGGGTCCAGCCCCAGATCTACCCACAAACGGATGCCACAGATCCGGGAATACCCGTACATATTACCCACGCCATAGGGGGATAGCAAAAAAAAAAAAAAACAAAAAAAAAAGAAAAAAAAGAGAAAAAAACTGGACCGAAAAAAAAAAATCAAAAGTCCAAAGAAAAAGCAAAAGACCAAAACAGAAAAGCAGGCCATCATCAAAAAAACCCCATGACCACGTTTAGCGGTCAACTCAAGTGAAAGTCCCATGACCGAAGTACGGTCAATTCAAAAATTATCAAAGCCCAAACTATCCGATAAAGAAAGATATCAAGTTGGTCAGCTAACACCACATTTAGCCTTCCCACATTACAACCCTCAAGACCTTCCCGAGACCTCGGCTAAGAGACAGCCCAGAATTTTTTAGGATTCAAGGTCCATAGGATACCCCTAACCATTAGGGCCAGACATGGAAACCAGATCCCGCATTAACAATCCTACCCCAATCGAAGTCCGAGTCATTTTTACTCGACTTTCCCATTTCCTATCACATTACATTACCTTACCCTTGAAGCCTTAGCTCCACTAAATCAAGCTCCAGATGTCAAAACATCAAAGCCACTTACAACCTAACACCACATTTCCAAAATTATCCAAACCAGTTACCAGCCCCTAACACGGGAACTCAATTTGCAGTCGGCATAGAACATGCCCAAATAGTTCATACCACCTCAGGGGGCTACCTCGGAGAATGCTCACAGTCACAGGATCAACATCCTAACTATTCTAGCCCTGTGATCAAGACATCATTGGGAATGCACCTAGCCCACACCGTCAATATGGCTAGTTACACTCAAAGCCCTAATAAACTAGGCACCATAATATATCTTTCAATTCACTGAACTACGGCTTGGTTTGATTTCACTACACGTGAATACGTAGGCAGCCTTTCAACGGAGGCACAACCACCCACATTGACACAAATTCAAAAAGCACCATCATTCCTATCACGACACTGTCATGTTCTCAACAGTTAGCTTTGTCATCCTGGGAGCTTCTCTTAGGCATAAATTCTCCATCCACTCACAAAATCCAAAAGATTTTCAAAAATCTAGCCACCTTTCTTTAATATGTCTTAGTACTCGGCTCAGTCGAAGACAAGAATTTGTCAGGGACTCAAAGAAGCACCTACCTTGGGAATATACCCCAAAACTAAAAAAAATCAAAAGAGCACTAGTCTACGACACTGCTACTGCTGAGTCGTGCAAAAAATAGTCTCATAACAGACTATTGCAATCCCCAAATAGCATATCTTTCCCAATCCGAGGATTCGACCGTGTTGTCACTCGCCTAGGCTACGAAATAAGCGCAACTTGAAAGTCTTGTCATCTTAGGTGGCCCACCCCCTACCAGGTCATGGTCCAACCCTTAGAGAGTCCAAGCCGTGTCTGTCAACTCGTTCTGTCGCGTCCAGAGTCGAGTCTGTCGGTATACTTCTCTCCTCGAATTCTCGCTTTGAAATTTGCAAAACTTAGCCATTTGAGAAAATCCTTTTCGACAAGGTCAAATTTCAGTCTATTTAAACTGCAAATTTCTTTTCTACCCCTTTCAATTTTGAAAACCTATCTCCTAGCACGTGAGTTGCTTTCAGGACTTCGATTTCAAAATGAAGCAAAAATCATTTTCCCCAGCGCAAGTCAGTCTATAGATGCTAGCTGCATTTTCTGTATGCTATCTTGCTACCTGTTGTGTTTGCTATTTCTGTCTACATATCTAACATTTCAGGTACCAGCTTGGCTTCCCAACGGAACATCAAGTTTTTATTCCCCAGCGTGAGTCGCAGGCTTGCGCAAACTCACTAAGCTCCCCAGCGGAAGGCCCAAGGTGGCATTCCTCCTAAAAGAAACACGGGATGTGCCTACATATAGGTACACCCAGGGCTTCTTAGGCAAGCTCCCGCGTAATTCTGAGTTGGGATGTGTCTGCAAACGGACACACCCAGGGCTTCTTAGGCAAGCTCCCGCGCAATTTTGAATCGGGATGTGTCTGCAAACGGGCACACCTAGGGCTTCTTAGGCAAGCTCACGCGTGATTTCGGATCGGGATGTGTCTGCAAACGGACACACCCAGGGCTTCTTAGGCAGGCTCCAGCGCAATTTTGGATCGGGATGTGTCTGCGAACGGACACACCCAGAGCTTCTTAGGCAAGCTCCCGCGCAGCTTCGAGATGGGATGTATCCACATATAGATACATCCAGGGCTTCAGAAACAAGTCCCCATGGAGCTATTAGCATCCACTCAGGTATGATTTCTATCTTATGGCTGGCGAGCCCTTTTACGCAAGTCTAATGGACTATAAACGACCCGACCGAAAGTCTGCCAAGTCTTAATCCTCGATTGGCCTGGTAGCTACTCTGACTATCGCTCTGTCCAAGCCTCAGTCAGAGTGGGGGCGCTGTAGACACCCACATTTGGCTGCTAGGTGTCTATAACAGTTTCCAAAAAACACCCGATGATGATCAGATGCAAACATGCTTTAATATACTTGAAAACGGGCTCGAAATCGTTAGCATTTGGTTTGGGCTTTTTACGGAGTACAAATCTCATAAAACCAACCTCGAATTCAGGCCCAGTGGATCGTTCCAATCAAATAAGACTAATTTGGGTCGAATCCGGCACCAAGGGCAAAACCGTCTTTTAGCGACCGAGTCAAACCCCGGTCAAAGACGTTCTGAGACGTAAATATCCGCTGCGTCACATCATAAATCCGACTTGAAGTCCAATACTACAAAAAATCAGCTACAAAAAAGATTAAACAATTCCGTTAGAGATAGAATTCGATCTCTAAAGGAAGCCTTCTACCCGAGCTAGACCCACTCGGTCGAGTAAGCTCAAAAACCCGTGCAAAACCGGCGTCAGACCGAGCACTCGATCGAGTGATATGCTCCACTCGATCGAGTGACTCCTCTTCCACCCAACAACGGAATCCTTTTTCCTCTCAAATTGTGTGATTTTCCTATCCAAAGCGGTGTTTCTTCTCACCCAAGCAAAAGTACCTTTCCTAGCCAAGGTCAGGAACCTTTCCTATAAATAGAACCCATTGCACACACACAGATAATCAATCAATATCTACAGAAACAATCTACAACTCACACACACACACGTATTCACACATCTACACACAACACACAAAACATCCTAGGCGATACCACAACAGAATTCACAACAATTCATCTCCGAAATTTCAACAACCTTTAGCAAACCCGAGATCAAAACTCGTCAAAGACCCAAGATTAAAACTCGTCAAATCCCTTCCCAATTATAAACCACCATAACTCTTCCTATATCATCTCGACGCTCCCGTGCCTAAGCCACAACTAGACGAGCCCTGTTCCGAGAGTACAAAGCATGTAGGTTGAGGGTGCAAATTCAATCCCATCTTCTCCTTTCTCTCTCTCTCTCTCTCGTTTTTTTGTCGTTATCGAGTCATCATCATGTTCTTTATATATTTTCATTTTTCATCGTTTCTAATACCGATATTATCACTACAATCTAATTTCTACATAAAACGATCATTCTTAAAATACGATACCGACTCTATAGTCGAATATCGTATCTAAAAGAATTAAATCGATCTCGTTGACGCTAAGATAATCGTTACATAGTCTTAAAAAATGAAATACGACGATTTTGATGCGGAGAGAATCTATTTCATCTAATTCGATTTTCTAAACAATTTACAATCGTCTTTTCTAAAAATCATTCCGAATATTCGATATTGATTCCATAATCAAGTGTCGAATATCGAAAATTGAAGCCGAGTATAAATCATATTATATTTCTACGCGACTCAACAAAATTATCGATTTTTCAAAGAGAGCAATTTCGAAATCAAAAGCAAAACGAACCATAGTTCGTACTGGGGGTACTCGATCGAGTGGCACCCCAAAAACCGGGCAGAAACTTTTTTTCAAGACCACTCGGTCGAGTCCTTCAATGACTCGATCGAGTGGCTCCTGGTTCATCAAAACCGTGAATTTTTTAGCATCTTTCGAGTCCGGATCAAATATTTTTATGACTTCGGTCAACACGTGTCAAGTCAATCACGTGTCATAATCCTTTCAAAACCATTCATTGCATTATATTCATGTCGCTTATTCAATTTACAAACCGTTATCATCGTTACTAACTTGTTTGCTCATTGTTTTAGCGATTTATTCTTGTTGTTTGTTTCATTGTACTAAAACGAATCTCGCATGCTAAATACAACTTTGACGTTAATCTAGATGCATTAAATCGACATAGCAACTTATTCAAATCTTCGCATCCTTAGTTAAAATATTGTCTGCATATCATTCAATCGAATTACTAACGCGCGTATTCAAAAATCAAACGATATCTTAGTATAGGCCGCTAAGTGCGGGTGGGGTTGGGTGTTCTTTGTGAACTTCCCAACACGTACCCCACACCCCTTACTCAGAACCATGGTTTCCGGATATCCGAACCCATTGGCGCACGAGAGTCATTCAATACACGATATCTGATAATGTCGGTATCGGTATCAAAATGCAAAGGGACGAATCCAATAAACTCTGACAACCGAATGGGCCATACTTTGTGCATGGCCCACTAAGATATAGAGTGAGTTGGAATGGGCCCGAACTCCCACAAAGTTCGGTGGCGACTCCACTTCGATTTAAATTTCAATTCGACCCATCTCACATGAGATTCATTCGCCTCCCAAAACCCGCGCGTGGCCGCGTCGGAGTGGACCTATGTCATGTCCACAACCTTACTAAGGGGTATGAGTGGGTAAGGGGTATGGGATGAGTTGGAAGTAGAGGTGGAGATGAAGAAGGAGGATGAGCATGAGTAGGTGAGGGAGTGGTGGAGGATGTGTGGAGGGAGATGGAGGTAGAGGAGTGAGGGAAGATGATGGCGGGATGTTAGGGTATTTGGGAGACAAGAAATAAATGGATATTCAAGGGGAAACGGGTCCATAGTGCGGGGGTGGTCACTTAAGTGCGGGAATGGCTAAGGGAGATGAAGAAAACAGATGATGCGAATCGGGAAAGGAGGAAAGAGTGGAGGAGGCAAGAGAGGTAATAGGGAAGAGTAGGCCGGAAAGGGAGTGAGTTAAAGTGAATAGTGACATTGGAGTTGCAATAGGGAGGGGGATGATCTATGGGGCAGTGTGTAGAGAAGAAAAATGGAGAATCTATATGGGCAGTAGCAAGCTTGACTAAGACAACCATGGCGACTCATGAAGCAAAAGCGGAGGCACTTCTTGAGGCAGTGAAAGAAGCAAAACGACGAAGGCAGAGACCTGTTGAGTTTGAGAGTGACTGCCAAGAGGTACTGATGGCACTACAAGATGATAAAGAAGGCCGGAGTGAGTTGATTCTTATTCTCGATGACATTAGATTGCTTGTTAGTTATTTTGATATTGTTATTTGGTCATTTATTAGTTGTAAGTTAAATAGAGTAGCTCATGAACAAGCTCACTATGTCATGTGTCCGAGTTGTATTATGTGGGAGGGTCAACTACCTCCAAACATTGATTGTCTGATTAGGTCTAACTTGAATAATGTGTAACCCCGGTTGTGGACTTCAAAAAAAAATTCAATTACCAAACTTAAATAATTCAAAATGCTAATTCATTTTTAAACATATATGATACATTCACAAAAAAACAATGCTAACAACTCATTATTTTAAGTTATTTCCAATATCTTAGGATCCTTGATTTGATCTCATGTTTTGATTCACAAACCCCATCGCCGATCCAAAGTAGAATCCCGATTCTGGCAGCCTTGTTTGAGATGGACACATAGATAGAAAAACCTATCATAATTTTCTTTAAAGGATAGAGAAAGTGATGTAAATAAAATAAGACAATATTTTATTTGTGACGAGTATATCCGTCACAAATTTGCGATAGATCAAATGATACTCGTTTTGGTAGATAAAGACAAACAAATTCATACTTCCTTTGCTTATGTTACAGAATCATGTGTTAGTTTTTTACCCATTATCAATTTGTGACAGATATATATCTGTCACAAGCGAGACTTACTAATATAAAATAAATAAATAATAAATAAATAAAAAGTGGAAGGATGGTCCTTTCATTCATGATAGGAAACTCATCCATAAATGCAATTGCTCTAAAAAACGTCGTTTCAATAAAATAAGAATTTTGAAAAGACACTAGAATTTTTCTATTTTTAACACTAAAAATGATAGTTAAAAAAATGCCTTTCATTTTCCCCCAAATCTATTTCTGTCAATGTCGCCTTTAATTCCCAGTTTCCCCTCCAAAAACCTTAAATTTCTTTTCGCTCTATCATCCCCGTTCTCCAAAATGATCGAAAACATATTAGGAGTTCGCAAAGCACGACAACTCCAGAGGTTAATCCGCCATGGCAGAGTCACCTTTCTCTGCTTAGTCCTTACCATCGTCGTTCTTCGTGGCACCATCGGCGCCGGCAAATTTGGCACCCCTAAGCAAGACTTCCTCCAGCTTCGCAACCGCTTCGCTTCTCCTAACTTCCCTCGCCTCGCTCTCCAGCTCCGAAGGCGTCATTCTGTTGCTAAACCATCTAAGGTGCTATTGATTACGGGGTCTTCATTGTCGAAGCATTGTGAGAATTCATTTGGCGAATATTACTTGTTAAAGGGGATTAAGAATAAGATTGATTACTGTAGGTTGCATAGGTTAGATATATTTTATGATGAGGCATTGCTAGAGGCTGAATTGTCGGGTTTTCAGGAAAAGCTAATGGCGATTAGAAGCGTTTTTTTGGCTCACCCGAAGGCGGAATTTGTGTGGTGGATGGATAGCGATGCTATGTTTACAAATATGACGTTTGAGGTGCCTTGGGAGAGGTATGATGGGTATAATTTAGTTGTGTTCGGGTCTAAGGAGGTGGTGTATAAGGAGAATAGTTGGATTGGATTGAATACAAGAAATTTCTTGGTTAGAAATTGTGATTGGTCTTTGCATTTCATCGAGACCTTGGGTAAAATGGGGTCTAATGGAGTAGGGGAGATTTTGACGTTGGAGCTGCAAGAAGATCAATTATCCCTGTTGTATTTGTTGGCCGGGCAAAAAGAGAAGTGGGGCAATAAGGTGTTTTTGGAGAATGAGCATTGTTTGTGCGGTTTTTTGGATGTTTTGGCTGATAAGTATGAGAAGGTGGTCGAGAACTACATTTTTGATTTTGGTGATCATAGGTGGCCACTGGTGACACATATTGTGGGCTGTAATCCTTGTGCAAAGCTTGGAGAAAAAACCATGGAAATGTGTCAAAAGAACTTGGAGAGAACTTTCAATTTTGGGGATAATCAGGTTTTGGCACTAAATGCTGAAGTGGTGACCAAGGCGGCCAAGGTATCAACCTCTTGATATCATTTTTAGAGTCCCGTTCGAGATAAATTGTTAGATATTGTAGGCATTGTATGATGTCATGTTTATATTTATTAGACTTGCACATAAAATTTTCTGATTTTAGCTAGTACTTGAAGAAATGGATACTATAGCCTTGTGTTTGTTCTCATGTATGAAGGTTTTTTAGGCTATGTTACCCGGGCAAACTTTAAAGTATCTGTAAGATTGTAACTGTGCACATTTAAGCGTCGCACTCCTATATTATGAAAAACGTTGATAGTTTGGTTTTAAATGAAGTTTCCTGAGTGTTATATCTAACTGGCAGAAATGGATAAAAGTTAGGTTGTGCTAGTACAACTTGTTGGTATAGTTCTTTTATTAATCTTATGCGAGTAATGCAACATATATTTCTGGTTTGGCATGGTTCAAACTGGGACGTCCAAGCATGCTTTCTTCATTAACCTCTTCATGGCAACCCCAAGGCTCCAATTGAAGATGTTAAGAAAACCATGGTGTTCACCCAACTTGATTTTTGATCATCAAATGCTAAGGAAATTTAAAGTGTCAATATTGATTTTAAAACTCCAAAACAATCTATTTTGGTTGGACCTCTTATTGGAATTTGGGATGCTATAATCCCTTGAACATGTTATCATTGTTTACCAGTATTAAACACATGAAATAGGTCAAATGTATTGTATGTTTAAAATAGGAAACTCTTATAAAAAAGGCTAGGTATGTGGCCCGTGAAATTCACGGGATTATCTGTTTCAATTTTTTTAATCATATTGTTAATATATTTTTGACCACGTGTAGTCAAATAATTCAGCTAAAAAAGTTGTAATGGGTGATCTTATAAAATTAATATAAAGTCAGTAGTTAACTCATACTCTGTATCTTACAAAATTGAAGGAATTGTTCAAAAAATAAAGCGAATGAAATGTAAAAAAAATTCTCAATTATTTGTATCCCTTCATTGTTTTATACTCTTATTATTTATTTAGTTCTAATATTAAGTTTTTAATGCTAAATAATATAATTATTCATATTAACTTTGACTGATCATTACAACAAAAATTGTGTTTGTCATTTCATTATTTTTTTTAGAAAACTATTAAGCTTTCTTAGGAATAATAAATTATGCTTAACTGAAATATTAAGTTGTGTTTGTCATTTTCTTACTAATTTTTTTATTGATGATTTATCTTTAATTAGACTCAAATACTTGTCATCCTTAGTATGCTACTTTGATTAACACTTTGCAACTTTTTCTTAATATTAAAATTTGATTATTAAGACAAAAGTAGATGAAAAGGCATAACCTCCAAATGATTAAGTTTTTTGTTTTTTTTTTGTTTTTTTTAAATCACTATTTTTTTTATCAATAACAATAAATTATTTATGATAAAAAATTGAAATTTAATAAGGATAAATTTAAGTAAAAAAATAAATTGTAACAAAAAAATTAAATCATCCGCCACATGTGAAAAAAAAATTAAATGCATATTTTTTTACTAATATATATAGATTATAAATTTATCTAATAAAAAATTGAATAATATGTTTTTTAATAAAAGGCAAATGAAGATTTTTGAATAATGTTTTTAATGTTTAAATGGAAGAAGCAGAAGTCACTCAGTGAAAAATTTGATGGAGAAGAAAACCTTTTAACTGTATTTCATAGATGCAAAATTAAATATATGATAAAACATGTAATAAAAAATTTAATAGTAAAGCAGTAAAATAAAATATATGATTAATGTTTTTAATGTTTCACAATTGCTAATGCACATTTTCTTTTGTCTATATCTTTAGTTACGTATTTCTAAAAATTATAAAAATTCAATATTTATAACGTACTCGATTAGACAATTTAAACAAGATCTTATATGACTATATTTTATCTTATATATTGACGTATTCATATTAGAAGTTACATTGACAATTTCACTATCTTATAAATAATGTACAAAAAGTAAATGCAAACAATCAAATGGAACGGAGGGAGTATAAATTAGCTAGTTCAGTATGGAGTTCTTAATAATAAATAATCTAATTATTCGTATTATTTGATTGGTTATCATTACAACGAAAGTGGATTAAATGACGAAACAACCAAACTATTAATTTTTTTTAGAAAAATATTACGTTTTCTTATGAATAATACATTATGCTTAAGTGAAATATTAAGTTTTGTTTATCATTTCCTTACTATTTTTTTTATTGCTGATCTTTGGACTAAAATATTAAATACATTACCCAAATAATTGTAATCCTTAATATGCTACTTTGATTAATACTTAAATTCGCAACTTCTTAATCATATTTTGTAAATTTCTTCAACTTTGAATATAAATAAAAGTACACTCTTATGAACACAAAATCCATGAGATTTAAAGTTAACTTGATCAATATAAAAATCAATTAAAATAAAATTATTATACCTGCAAAATGAGAAATTTCAGACTTGATTATTGGCTTCGCATAAGTTCACTAAACAAAAACAAATGCAAAAAGATAAGGTTAGTATTTCCTCTAACTTTCAAAGATTTTCCAATTTGATTATTTTATACTCACCTAAATCAATATCCAATGGGTAGATCTTAGAAAGTTGTGTTGAACTAATGAGAGAAAGAAGATTGAAGGATTAGAATGAGTGATTGATCGATTGAATAAGGATTGCAAAAGTATTTTACAAGTTGTTACATCCTGTGTATATATAGCAGTTAGGATAACTATTATTTATTGTAACCAACTCCTAACAACCTTTAGTTAGAATTAACCAACTCCTAACAGCCTCTAACTAATATGATTCCTACACCCCCCTCAAGTTGGTGACTATGAAATAGTCCCAACTTGGACTGTAGCATCCGATGATGAGGGCCAGTGAAGGCTTTGGTGAACAGGTCTGCAGGTTGGTCTTTAGTAGGTATGTAGGATAGGTTGATTAGACCATCTTGAAGCTTCTCTCTTACAAAATGGCAGTCCAAGTCGATGTGCTTGGTGCGCTCGTGGAATATAGGTTTTTTAGCGATGTGAATTGCTGCTTGACTATCACATTTAATGGGTATAGGAGTAATGTCAGAGACACCTAGTTCAGCAAGCAACCTTGTTAACCATGCTAATTCTGAAGTAATTCTGCGAAGCGACCTGTATTCGGCCTCTGCAGAAGAAAGGGAAACGGTTTGTTGCTTTTCGATTTCCATGAGATGAGACTTGAACCAAGGAATATAACGAACCCACTCACAGAACGTCTGGTCTGGGGACACGCAGCCCAGTCTGCATCACAGAAGCCTTGCAAATCCAATGCTGAACTATCATTGAGAAGTATTCCCTGAGATATGTCATTCCTCAGATATATGAGTACATGTAAAGCTGATAACCAATGCTGTTGCCTAGGAAACGCCATAAATTGGCTCAAAAGATGAACTGAGTACGCTATATCAGGTCTAGAATTGGTGAGGTAGTTCAATTTACCAACCAACTTTCTTTAATCAGCAGGATTGGAAATCAAATCACCAGCATCAGTACCCAGTTTGATTGTTGCGTCAAGTGGGCTACCAACGGTAGTGCAATCTTGATAACCGAAATCTTCCAGTAATTCTTTGGTGAACTTCCTTTGAGTTAAAGCTATTCCATTCGGTACCTTGACAAATTCCATCCCAAGGAAGTAATGCAAAGATCCCAAATCTTTGATTTTGAATGTGTTGTTGAGGAAAGTTTTTAAATCATTCACCTCTTCCTGATTATCCCCTACCATTAAGATGTCATCTACATAAACAACTAAGAAAACCACCTTTCCTGCTGTCTTCTTGGAGAATAAAGAGTAATCATTGAGTGATTGTGAATAGCCTCTTGATCTTAATGCTTGACAAAGCTTAGCATTCCACTGTCGGGATGCTTGTTTTAATCCGTAAAGAGATTTCTGTACCTTGCAGGCCATATTTTTACCTTGAACCTTTAATCCTTGAGGGATCTTCATGTAGGCTTCTTCGTCTAATTCACCATGTAAAAATGCATTATTGACATCTAAATGAGGCATAATCCAACCCTTTTTAACAGCCACAACAACTAAACTCCTGATGGTGGTCATTTTTACCACTGGAGAAAAGGTTTCTGCATAATCTACACCCTCCTTTTGCGTATATCCTTTGACAACCAGTCTGGCTTTGTAGCGTTCTATAGTGCCATCCGACTTATGTTTTACCTTGAACACTCATTTGGAGGATATAGCCTTCTTCCCAACAGGAAGTGGAACCACAGACCATGTTTCAGTTGCAGTAAGTGCATTAAATTCAGCATCAATAACTTCTTGCCACTCAGGGAAGACAACAGCTTCTTCATAGGACTTAGGTTCTTGAACTGGAGCAACATGTGTGTTTGTGACAGTGCAACAAAGTGCCATTGGACCCTCACAAAGAGTGGTAAGAGTGTGACAGCAATTAACTTGCCCAGTAGTAGGCATTTTGCAAATATAATCATTCAAATAAGAAGGTGCCCTAGAGGCTCTACTAGACTGTTTCAGGAATGTTGTCAACATGAGCATTAATATTATTAAGAGGAGCAGAGGTAGTTGTAGTAACAGTCAGATCAGGAACAAAATTCTCAATATCAGTAACAGGCAAAGCATCAGAATGAGAAGGCAAAGGCACAAAACCCTCTCGAGAATTTTGAACATATGGGAAGACATTCTCATGAAATATAACATCTCTTGAATCAAAAACAGATTGAGTATCTAAATCAAGTAGTTTATACGCCTTCTTGCCAACAGAATATCCCAAAAACACGCTCTTAATAGACCTGGAATCAAATTTGTCTCTCCCAGGTTTGGAAGTAGTAGCATACGTCAAACAACCAAAAGATCTAATGTGACTAATGTCTGGCTTTTTACCAAACAAAATCTGAAATGGGGACATGTTATGCAAGACTTTAGAAGGAAGCCTGTTAATCAAATAAGTAGCAGTTAACACACATTCTCCCCAATATTTCTTGGGCAGGTTAGACTGAAAACGTAAAGCTCTAGCCATCTCCAATAGATGTTTGTGTTTCCTCTCCACCACCCCATTTTGTTGTGGGGTGTGGAAGCAACTAGTCTGATGTAATATACCATTATCTATTAGGAACTGTGATGTAGGCCCACTCCTACCCAACTCGAAGGCATTATCAGATCTAATTGCTTTTATTTTCTTATCGAACTGAGTGTCAACCATCTTAATAAAACCTTTGAGACAAGTGAAAGCATTACTCTTAGAGGAAAGAAGATACACCCATGTACATCTAGAAAAATCATCTACAATAGTCATAAAGTATTTGAACCCATTGTAAGTGGAAGTATGATAGGGACCCCATAAATCAATATGTATAAGATCAAATGAAGCAAAAGAAATGGATGTACTGACAGGAAATGACAGTCTATGCTGTCTTGCTTGAGTACAGATTTGACAGGAAGCAATTTGTTCATTATACAATTGAAAATCGGAATCATCACAGAGATGCATGCGTTTCATTTTATACAGAGATAAATGTCCTAATCTGTTATGCCAGATAGTACACGAAATGTTGAAAGAACTAATAGAATCAACTGAATTGACAGAAGGTAAATGAACATCTTGAACAGAATTGTGCAACAAATAAAGATCATGCAAATTTCTACCAATCACCAAGTGCTTCTTGGAAGAGTCCTGCAAATAGCAGGAAGTAGTAATATTAGAATCAATGAAGAACAATTACAAAACTGAAGAGAATATTTATAAAATAGAACGAATGAAATGTGAATAAGAAATCTCAAAATAAAAATAGTTTTTTTTCTAACTCTCCATTATACTGATTTTTTAGTCATATAATGATGATAATGAAGTTCTTCATAATATATAATATAATTATTAATATTAAATTTGATTATTAATGCAAAAGTAGATGGAAAGGTGTAACCTCTAAATGATTAAGTGTTTTTTTTCAAAATCATTAATTTTTATTAATATCAATAAATTTATGCTTTAAGTGAAATATTAAGTTTTTTTCCATTGTCTTTAATTTTTTTTGACATGTGGAATAAAATTTAATGTTTTAAGTTTTGTTTTGAATATATTATATAGAACAATTAGTAAAAATAAATTATAAATAATGTAAATTTGTTGTGATCCTTAGTAATGTGATTAATTATATATGAAGATAAGGAAAATATAATTTACAACACATATATAATAAGAAAAATAAAAATAAAAAAAAGATATTTTTTTTTGTTAAAAAAAACACCCGCCACATGCGAAAAAACTAAATGCATAAAAAATTTTTTTTTGCGATTAAAAAAACTGTAAGTAGTAATAAATTTATTAATAAAGCAAAATAGCGAAACACATAATAAATTTATAATGTAATAAAGTTTAAATTTAGTAGGTATAAAATAGCAAACAAATATTAATTATGTTAAAGAAAAAAACCTAAAAAATGAAAATTCTTAATTTAAAAAAGGTGTTAAACTATTTACGAAATCTATTTTTAATAGTTGATTGTAATGAAAGATGGGTGTAAAGGTTTTGAAAAATAACAACAATAATAAATTGAATTATTTATTATAATAAATTATTGAATATTGGGTAAACGAAAAGTTTGTGATACTTAATAATGTGATCAAATATAAACTTAATGAAAATAAAAATGTACACATATGTAATTAAAGAATTCAAAATTTAATAAGAATAAATTTTTAATAAAATACAAATAGAAAAAAAAAACTCATTTATGCATGCCACGTGGCAAAAAAATTAAAAGTTTAAATAAGTCTTTTAACTTTATATATAGATATAGATAATGAGATCACTTATGTAGTACCACCAATAGCATAAATATTACTACGATTTTTCTAATATATGTATAGTGGAACGATAATCGATATATATTAATAAAGCATGAACTTTTCAAGCGATATGATTGGTCCAAGTTTTTTAAACTAACTAATTAAAAGTTTTAATATATTTTTTAATTTAAATAATAGTATAAGAATTTGTATAGGAAAAACATAAATCCTATTACACCTAAGAGTCAAGCGATATTAGATTCGTATGAAAAAACAATCCTACCACACGTAAGATTAAAAAAATTACCACTATATAAACAGTCAATTATCACCTCAAAAGACAACAAAAATTGAATAGAGACCACGTGGAACGCGTAATCAGTTCTGTTTGATGAAATTTTTTTTTAATATTTATTTATTCACCCTCTAAAAATATTAGAAACTCTAAGCATATAAAATTATTATTATTTTTAAATAATAATTAATAAATTAAAATAAATAAATTATTGTCCTAATATAAGTACATATATATTTTATTATGATAAAACTATCCTAATAGAATTAGATTTACATTTTTAATAAAATAATTTGTGAGAAAATATAGTTTTATGTAAACATCTTTACATTTCGTTTCACAAAAAAGTTATCGTAATTTTGTTTGTATTTTGTTTGTCCTACGTTGAAGAAATAATGTAGATATTCAATATTACATACATATAATATATAGTATAAAAGTCATATCAAAAAATAATAATAACGTAATGTGTATCTATAATTATAAATAAGAGTCATCATTGGTTCTTAAGTATCAATCAAAAAAATTTCGGGTCTGTAAGTATTATCGTAAATTTGACAATATCGTGGTAGAAAATGCATTTATTAACATAAAATTCATATTATTTGCTCGAACAAGTGATGAATATATTACAAATAAAAAAGGTAAAATTATCCCAAATCTAAAATTTAAGTAAGACGATGGAATTTTATATTATAAATAAAAGTAATCTTTCGTCCCTTGATACAAAAAAAATTCTGAGTCTTAAAATGAGCTCTTTTTTGGTAAGAAAGTTCTTAAATCTATATATTTAAATAAAATTATCTCATTTCTAATAGAGTGATGGGATATTATAATACATTAATACAGTTATACAACCTTAGGGGCTGTATTTAAGACACCATAAGAGAAAATAATTTTTCAATACATGTATTAATTACATGAATGTAAGGGTAATTTGGGCTTCAAATTTTATGTTTATACTAAATTTGGAAGATTTTAATCCCTTAAATATAACTAACCCTTAGGGTTGTATGTAACAAAACTCATATAAATAAGAGTAATGAGGTCATGAATTTCTATTCTATACTATAAATAGTAATCATTCATCCTTGATATCAACAAAAAAAATTGAGTCGTAAGAATGCTACTAAGACTATAAACTTAATTAAAATTATCCCACATCGAAGAGTTTTGATGAAGTGATGAAATTTTATATCATAAATAGTAATCATTCGCCCTTAGTTATCAATCAAAAAATTTTGACTCTTAAAAATGCTCTTAAAATTATTATAAACTTAATTAAAGTTATCCCACATCAAAAAATTATAATAATTGAGAGTAATTAAAAATGCTCAAGAGTATAAACTTAAGTAAAAATTATGCCACAACGAATAATTATAATAAGTTGATATATTATATTACAGTATAAATAAGAGTAATAATTCATCCTTAAAATATCAACCAAAAATTCTGGGTCTTAAAAAGAGTTCTTCAAACTATAAACTTAAACAATGTTATCCCACATCAAAAAATTGAAAAATTATGATGAGATGAAGGATATCTACATTATAAATAGTAATCATTCGTTCTTGGAAATCAGCTAAAAAATCGAGTCTTAAAAATGTTCTTAAGACTAAGCTTAATTAAAATTACTCCACATTGTTTTAAAAAAAAATTATCGCACATAGAAAAATTATAATGAGGTGATGAAATTCTATATATATATATATATATATATAAATAAATAAGAGTAATCTTAAAAAAGCTCTTAAGACAATAAACTTAAGTATGAGTAAAATTATCCCACATCGAAAAAATATACTCCGTAATAAGATGATGAAATTCTATTATACGTAGTATATTAAAGAGTAATCATTCGTCTTTAGATATCAACAAAAAAATTATGGGTAAGAGAAATTATTCGTTTTTTGATATTAATCAAAAATCTTTTGAATCTTATAACAGCTGTTAAGGCTATAAATTGAAGTAAAATTATCCCACATCGAGAAATTATAATAAGGTGATAAAATTTTATTGTAGAAATAAAAGTAAAGAGGAAAAAGTGAATTAGAAAATAGAAAAGTATGAAGGAGAAATTTTATATTAATTAAAGATGATAAAGCCGTGTAAAAAAGTTTTTCCATAAATGAAAATAGAGAAGAAGATCAAACTAAGTCCAAAAAGAAATAGAGAAGAATATAGGAACTCGGAGGGGGTAATAAGTTGATGGAATTTTATTATATAATTAAGAGTAATCATTCGTCTTTAGATATGAACCTTAAATCTTTTGAGTTCTAAAAAGAGTTTTTAAGACTATAATGTTAAATAGATCCATTCCACATCGAAAAATTATAATGAGGAAATGAAATTCTATATCATAAATAAGATAAATAATATTTATATCTACGTACACTTTGTATATGCGAGATACTTTAATTAGTCTTTCTAACTACAATGCATCGTAATGTTTATAATTTGATTTGATATTCACCGCATATACTTCATTAGAAACACATTCACTTACTAACATATTCTTACCTTCGACTTACTTTCTACTGTTGTGTAATCTCACCAATTTATGTATTCATCCAACTAAGTATTACTATTGATCTCACTAAAAATCGGTCCATGCATCGCATGGGCTTTCCAACTAGTAAGTTAATATTGCAAAAAAAAATCACAAACATCATTGGATGCTGCGACTACAGACAAGACACGACTAGGATTTGCTAGAGCTCTAGTCGAAGTCCAAGTTGGACATAAATTTGATGATAAGATACAATTCCTGAATGCTAAAGGGGACACAGAGGTTATTAAGATCGAGTACGAGTGGAAACCCACTTCATGCTCGAAATGTAAAACTCTGGGGCATGAGGCGCAGAACTGTCGTAAGGGTAGACCTGCGGCTGCACCTGCTACAGGACAGGTAAGAATATGGAGAAAGAAGATAGAGGGAATGCAACCCCCGAAGGAGCAGCAACATAGACAGGAGACATCAGTTCTGTTCCTTGGGAATAAGACATATGCTGCTGCTGTTGAGAATATCGGCACGAGTACTGGTGGCATAGAGAAACTTCAGTCCTGCGATCAGGAAACTGGTGGCATTGAGCAAGGTCAGTCACGTGAATAGGAAGGATTTAATTTAGGTACCCCTACCAATACCAACTCAAATGAATGTCGGATTCTGGAATGTTAGGGGACTGAATAGTGTAAATAAGCAAAGGGAGGTAAATTGTTTTTTACGTGATAAAGGGGTGGGTCTTTTTGGCCTACTGGAAACAAAAATAAAGAGTAGAAATAGTAATAGAGTTATGAATAATATGTTGAGTGGATGGTGTGTTTCGACAAATACGCATTTACACTCGGGAGGTAGAGTGTGGTTGTTGTGGCAGCCATCTGTGTATGATGTAACCCCTTTGGAATATAACCCTCAGTTTATACATAGTAGAATCAGGCTTCTGGTTTCTGGGCAACTGTTCCATTTTACTCTTGTATACGCTTATAATGATGGAGGGGAAATGAGAGATTTGTGGTCAAAATTGGAGAATATTGCAGCTTCTATGCAAGGTCCTTGGGCAGTTTGTGGAGATTTTAATACTGTTATCAATCCTAATGAAAGATTGGGGGGGTCAAACTAAGCAGACTGACATGGACGAGTTTGTGAACTGTTTATATCGATGTGGTATTAGCGATATTAAAGCCTCTGATCTGGAGCATGGTTTACTTGGACGAACAAACAAGAGAGTGAATCCAGAAAATATAGTAGATTGGACAGATTTCTCGTCAACGAGGATTGAGTCGCATTTCCATCCGGAGGGCTTATTTGATCACACTCCGTGTACTGTAAGTCAATGGGTGTCAGATGAACGAAGGAGAGCGAGTTTCAAATACTTTCATATGTGGAGCCTTGCCCCTCAATTTAAGAAAACAATTGATGACGGGTGGAAGTTACCTGTCCAAGGGACGCCCATGTACCGTTTAGTTAAGAGGTTGAAGGGGTTAAAATAGGGCCTTAAACTTCTGAACAGGTCTCAGTTTTCAGAAGTTGAAGTGAAGGTGTGGTCTATGACAGGGCAACTGTAATCCCCTAGAAATTCTAACGCAATACAGTGGCGGAAACACTGTAGATTTGGGATTAAAACACACTGAGGTTCTATATTTTAATAAAAGAACGATCAGTCAATACAGAGACCACTTTTACAAAAGGGCTAAAATAAAAATTCTCCAAAAAGGGTTACAAAAATCCATAATTTACATGAATAGAGAAAGAGTAGGATCCACGCTACTCGCTAGCTCACACCCAAAACCCAGCAGTAAATACCTGTCATGTTATAAACATAACAGCCACATCAGTGGAGAGTAACTCGGACGTTCTCCCAGCCATAATATATCATATGGAAAAATAATAGTATTATTATATCAAAATATTTAAAAAGAGAAAACATTAAAATGATATAACAAAAAAAAAAAGTTTTCACCGAAAACTTAAAATATTGGAACAATAAAATCAGAACAAGTTTTCAGAAGAAAACTCAAATATTTGTCAACCTGCAAATCAAAAACGTATTGATAATAATAAAAATATTCAAAATGTCGTTATGGATAGGATTAGTGATAAAGGCTAGACTTTCACTAGGAGAATACAAAAACTAGCTTCGAGAACTTAGTTCAAACAAATCAAACTTCGGTCTCTAACTAGGCTACTCAACCATAATAGGACAACGACTTATAAATGCGTGGCCCTAGTTTAAGATAATATGCACACCCCTCCCGAGCACCATAAATACTCAGTTCAACACGACGGCGTCTTACACTGCGAGGCACGAGTTTAAGGTCAAAATGTACACACACTCCCGAACACCATATATGCTCGGTTCAACAACCAATGTGCCGCATAAAGACACACCAGCCTTATAGTTGATGGCAAAAACGTAAACCCCAGAATATATTACTCTAAACCTCACACTTGTCCTTATTCCATAACTCCAAAATAGCCATTATCGATATATACAAGAGATATAATCATTATGAATAATATGAAGATAAAAGAAATAAACATTTTATATTAAAAAGGGAAATTTTTTATAAATAGAAACTTACTAATTTTAGAAACTTGCTTAACATAGAAATATTATTATAGAAAATACGTAAGTGATTAAAATGAGTGAAATGTATAAAAATAGCATTTCTAACGAAATTAACATTTTTATTATTATCGTCGTTATCGTAACTTTAATATATTTCTAAATTCGTTACTCAAAATATAAATAAAATATAATAAGTCAATATATAGTATAAGTATTTTATAAATAATTAAGAATTTGCGTTAAAACTATAAATTTTAGAAAATAGATGTTCGAAGAAAAACGACATCAAAATTAATTTAGTCGACGAGTTTTATAGATTAAACGAGATTTTATAAAGCTTTCAAATTAGTTTTAGCAAATAGATTTTATCAATAAATAATACTGATTTTAATACAATAATCAATCGTAGACAAATGAGAATATATTAGGAAAAATAGTCTCGACTAAAAATGTATTTAAAACTAAATCGACTATTGTCTCATTTATTAATATAAGTCGTAAAACGAAATTAATCTATTGAATAAGTATACAAGTTTCGATTAAAATATAAAAATACGATTTTTAAGTGAAAATTATAAATTAACGAAACAAGACGAAATATGAAATCGACATTATTTAGTTACTAGTGTCACGATAACCAACAAAATATTATAACGATCATAAATAATTAAATTACTAACGATTTATAAAACGATATCGAAAGTTGTAAAAATATTTATAAATACGATTTAAAATTAATATAATATTTATAGCGAATAATAAATAGCTAAAATTTAGAAAGCCGAAGTTAAAAGTATTTACTACATACTACTACTCAAACATACGATATAAAATCGAGTAACGTCCTAAAGTTACCTCGAGTCGAAACTTTCGATAATCATGTCCTTGTAGTCCAATTCCGAAAGCTCAATAAAACGTCTTTAGGCTTCAAGTTGTAGAATTGCTAGTCTTTAAGTTCGATTCACCACGACAATCGAGAGGACAAATTAAAAGAATGAGATGAAAACGATTCAAGGCGGAAAAAGGGAAACGATGAGACAAAAAAAGAGGCAAAATGACATCACGTTAAAAGTAGCAGAACGAGCGGAACATTGACAAAACAGCGGCAACGATCCCGAACAAGACCAAGATAAAAGACGAGATTAACGATAAGAAGAATTTAAAGAATCGGAAAGGAATGAGAACAGCAGCAACAAATAAGTTACGAGCAACAACATGAATAACAAAACAACAAGAGAGAAAGAAGAACAAGAAGGGAAGAAAAACGAAGGCAAAGGGGAACGAAAATCGACAACTAAACATCATAGAACAACAGCAGACGATAACCGAAACAGGACGGAAAAGATGTGAGGAAGGAGGAGACGAGGAAAGGGGCAAACAGCAGCAGCAAGCGACCACCGAGAGCAGCAAAACGACAAATGAAAGAAGAAGAAAAAATAGAGAACGAGAAGGACGCAAAACAGTAGGTGTAACAACAGAAAGAACAATTCCCAAAAGCAGCACACGCACAACAATGGCCACTGAAATAGAATCGACGAAGCCAAACGAACAGGGTGGCAACTGCAGCGAGACATACAACACCTAAACGAACAGGAGCGAAACAACAAAGACAGCAAAACGACGAATTTAACAAGACCGAAAACGAGCGTAACAGAGAAGGAACCAACCAGCAGAACGCAAAAGCAACAGAGAGATAACAGTGAAGAAGGAAGAAGAAAAAGAACGAGGACAACGATTGACAACAACAATCAGCAGTGAAACGAATAAACGCAGCAGCAGAAACGCATGCAGTGCACGAAGAAGAGGAAGAGGAGAACGGGATTACCTATCCGAATCAGACGATGTCGGAACCGACCTTAGAGCCGAGAAAAGCAGCAGCAATCAAGGCAGCAGCGTAGCAGCAGCAAACAGACGCAGACCGAGGATGAAGAAGGAAAGCGTTGATGGAAAGCAGATAGGAAGGAGATGAAAAGGAGACGAAATGGAGGAATGAAAGAAGACGGTGTAGCGGAGGAAAAGAAATGAAGAAGAAGGGGAGCTTAAGTTGTGAAAACAAATAAAAAAAAGAAGGTGAAGGGAGGTGAATGTATGTGAAGCGGTGGGAGTAAAGTAAGTGGATGTATGTTCATCAAGTGGGATGAATTCAATTAAAATAAAAAAAAGGTTAAGTACTACGTACAAATAGGTTTTAGTACAACACGGTTTTGAGACAATAAATTGACTGACCCAAGAAATCGAATTAATAAAATAATTGGGTCGACTAAATAAAAATGAGTAAATAAAATATTCAAGAAGAAAACGAAGCTTATAGAAATAAATAGTTAGACGAAGAAATAGTATTTTCTGATAAAGAAATCTTCGAAAAAGTGAATTAAATTGATTTCTCGAGGGAACGCAATAAATGTTTTGATGAAACTTAATACAAATGAACTTCGAGCTGAGAATGGAAATTCGAGCTTAAATATAAAAATAAAAAGAATTTAGAATTTTAAATCGTCGAAATAGTCTTTCGATAAGAATTAAATTAAATATATAAAATAAATCGAAACAAAAATAAAAATGTGTTTTAAATATAAGAAGAGTTTCTGAGACAAATAGAATTTTAGGATTTTGAAACGATTCAATGATAAATTCGTTTTATAATAATTTTAAGAATTACGAGTTAAATCGTAAACAAAATAAAAATACGAAATTAATTTAAATTTATAAAATCAGGGGTGTTACAATCTTCCCCACTAAAAGAAGTTTCGTCCTCGAAACTTATAAAATATGAAAATAGAATCGATAACCAGGTTATATCATTTGCACAAAATGAGAATGCTTAACTCGCATCACAATCTCGGTTTTAAAATTTTAATTTTACAACTTCGAACGTGATAGGAAATCGAGTTCGAAGACAAAATTTATTTCAAGATGAGTTGGGTTCAATTCCCAAAGTTTTAAAATCATTTTAAATTAATAAAATAGCAAGTTAAAAATTATTTTATAAAATAATGACGATAAATAATATTTGTAAACGAACTCGAGGGGGAGATTACCCAAATATTTTCAAAGCAACTGTAAAACGTTTTAATTAAGAAATTTGACAATAAGATAAAAACTTAAGACATACGATGTTTTTTTTTTTTCAGAAATGTTAAACCGTTTTACATAATAATCTTACAGAAATCAAAATATTAGCAATTACGAAAGTTTTCGTAAAGTTTAAAAACGCCTGAGAATTGAAATTTGAAACAATTTTGAAATACTTTAAAATAAATTATTTAGACCCTTTGAAACAGGACCAAAAATAAAACAAAAACGACATACAATGTTTTGAATTGAAAACTCAAAATGTTAAAATTTCATGAAAATCAGATTTTTAAGTTAGTCAAACTTTTCATAACATGAGTTCGAGAAAATGATAAACGGATAAATAGAGTCAGGGTCAACGACAAATCGAAACAGAAATTTTCAAACACGATAAAGAAGTCAAAGGGATTGATCGAAGAAGTAGCAGGATTTAAGAAAAGCTAAGGGGAGGAACGAGATTGAGAGTCAAACGGAGCTCTCAAGGAAAAACAGAAGAAGTTAACCATCTCGAGATTCCCGGCACGACTCCCACAACACGAGTTCCTAATTTCCATCAAATAACGCTAAGTCCAATATAAGGCACTAGGTAGTACTACTGGTCACAATCCCAAAAATGTCTTACATGACTATCCAATCATTCAAACGACACGATACTAATCCACAATTATTTTACAATCTAATCTCACCGATTAAAATCTCAACGACCATCACAACACACCCAAACTCTCAAACATACTCAAACCTATAGGTAATGACGAACACTTACATCTTCAAATACGTCGTGGGCTAAGATTTCTAAAAATTCCATCAAATTTCATATTGTATCAGCGAAACCACCAAAATATTTATTAACTCAACGAAGCCACAATCTCGTTGGTCTAAGGGTTCTGAACTATAAATCCATCAAGATGATTCGCATTAAGTATTCCTCAAAACAACGCGATACATCCAACCTTTAATTGTGCAATATGTTTCTCTTCTTGAAGGTTAACAATAATTTATCCAAGTTAGATCACTCAACTCCAAATTTCATAGGTTACAACCTTAAACATCGATCAACGATCTAATCCTTAAGAAACACGGGTAATCTATGTCAATCAAAATTTCTAACGATATTAATGAAAACCTTCGATGGTACCACAACACTCAGGCTAACACTTTAAACAGTACTCTATGATCCCGAATATTCGTGATGCCTCCATCCAATAAACATCAGGTAAGAATCCCAAAGTAATATTATCAGTTACACTTAGTTCGGTTCTAGGTTAGGTACTAGGTATCCATCAAATATGACGTACTCTTAATACTCCAAAATATATTCAACTCTAAGTACCCGCAATAATCAAAGTAACCTATAACCCAAGGTTCAGAGTCTAAGGTACCATCCTAATTCCGTCAAGCAGCATCTTGCTATTCAAATTAATCCTCAAGAATTTCTCACTTGCTTAAAAGATAGGGTAGACTCACAATCCTCAAATCATAGGTAACAAGGGTTTACTAAATCTCGAATATCTATAACCTTTCACGGGGTTCACTGAGACGGAAATCAGTCAAACCAAGAATCTCAAGAGGGAAGATGGTAAAGTAAGGGAATTAAATGAAGACGAGAATTTATAAGAGAAGTATCAGACGAAGTAGAGGCAAGAAGAAAAGAATCAACGATCCTAAATAAGTAAGATATAAAAAGAGAGGAGAATCTTCAGACCTCTAAGGTTCACAAAGGAATTCCCGGGGTATCTTCATCATCTCGTAGGGAACGAGCATACAAGTCTTGGGTTGCTCCATTTGGATCTACTGCAACATCATGGAACAAGAATCTACTCTTGATCAGCTGGCCTGTAGCTGGAGCGAAATAAATCTGAGCTGAAAGGTCACCACGTTGTAGCACAAAGTTGTCCACTCAAATCAATAGGCGTTGAGAGTTCTAAGCAGTCTTGTCTCGATCTGAAGCAGCGTCCTATCAACATCTTATTTATTCATCTTCTTTCAGGCAAAAGCAACAAATATTCAATGCTAATCATCGAGTTACAAGAACATATAAAGCTAACAGTTAAGTCCTTATTTTGTTTCTACCCATCACTCACTAATATTTCTTTAATGTTCAAATCATTAACGAGTATTTTTCCTAGAATCAGGTGTAAGCGTCGGGAGCAACAATGCTCTGATACCAACTGTAATCCCCTAGAAATTCTAACGCAATACAGTGGCAGAAACACTGTAGATTTGGGATTAAAACACACTGAGGTTCTATATTTTAATAAAAGAACGATCAGTCAATACAGAGGCCACTTTTACAAAAGGGCTAAAATAAAAATTCTCCAAAAAGGGTTACAAAAATCCATAATTTACATGAATAGAGAAAGAGTAGGATCCACGCTACTCGCTAGCTCACACCCAAAACCCAGCAGTAAATACCTGTCATGTTATAAACATAACAGCCACATCAGTGGAGAGTAACTCGGACGTTCTCCCAGCCATAATATATCATATGGAAAAATAATAGTATTATTATATCAAAATATTTAAAAAGAGAAAACATTAAAATGATATAACAAAAAAAAAAAGTTTTCACCGAAAACTTAAAATATTGGAACAATAAAATCAGAACAAGTTTTCAGAAGAAAACTCAAATATTTGTCAACCTGCAAATCAAAAACGTATTGATAATAATAAAAATATTCAAAATGTCGTTATGGATAGGATTAGTGATAAAGGCTAGACTTTCACTAGGAGAATACAAAAACTAGCTTCGAGAACTTAGTTCAAACAAATCAAACTTCGGTCTCTAACTAGGCTACTCAACCATAATAGGACGGCGACTTATAAATGCGTGGCCCT
The DNA here is from genome assembly GCA_958450325.1 of Agrostemma githago. Taxonomy (NCBI): domain Eukaryota; kingdom Viridiplantae; phylum Streptophyta; class Magnoliopsida; order Caryophyllales; family Caryophyllaceae; genus Agrostemma; species Agrostemma githago. The sequence goes on along the minus strand of OY288241.1, from coordinate 37,294,205 downwards.
AGTTTAAGATAATATGCACACCCCTCCCGAGCACCATAAATACTCAGTTCAACACGACGGCGTCTTACACTGCGAGGCACGAGTTTAAGGTCAAAATGTACACACTCCCGAACACCATATATGCTCGGTTCAACAACCAATGTGCCCCATAAAGACACACCAGCCTTATAGTTGATGGCAAAAACGTAAACCCCAGAATATATTACTCTAAACCTCACACTTGTCCTTATTCCATAACTCCAAAATAGCCATTATCGATATATACAAGAGATATAATCATTATGAATAATATGAAGATAAAAGAAATAAACATTTTATATTAAAAAGGGAAATTTTTTATAAATAGAAACTTACTAATTTTAGAAACTTGCTTAACATAGAAATATTATTATAGAAAATACGAAAGTGATTAAAATGAGTGAAATGTATAAAAATAGCATTTCTAACGAAATTAACATTTTTATTATTATCGTCGTTATCGTAACTTTAATATATTTCTAAATTCGTTACTCAAAATATAAATAAAATATAATAAGTCAATATATAGTATATAGTATTTTATAAATAATTAAGAATTCGCGTTAAAACTATAAATTTTAGAAAATAGATGTTCGAAGAAAAACGACATCAAAATTAATTGAGTCGACGAGTTTTATAGATTAAACGAGATTTTATAAAGCTTTCAAATTAGTTTTAGCAAATAGATTTTATCAATAAATAATACTGATTTTAATACGATAATCAATCGTAGACAATTGAGAATTTATTAGGAAAAATAGTCTCGACTAAAAATGTATTTAAAACTAAATCGACTATTGTCTCATTTATTTATATAAGTCGTAAAACGAAATTAATCTATTGAATAAGTATACAAGTTTCGATTAAAATATAAAAATACGATTTTTAAGTGAAAATTATAAATTAACGAAACAAGACGAAATATCAAATCGACATTATTTAGTTACTAGTGTCACGATAACCAACAAAATATTATAACGATCATAAATAATTAAATTACTAACGATTTATAAAACGATATCGAAAGTTGTAAAAATATTTATAAATACGATTTAAAATTAATATAATATTTATAGCGAATAATAAATAGCTAAAATTTAGAAAACCGAAGTTAAAAGTATTTACTACATACTACTACTCAAACATACGATATAAAATCGAGTAACGTCCTAAAGTTACCTCGAGTCAAAACCTTCGATAATCATGTCCTTGTAGTCCAATTCCGAAAGCTCAATAAAACGTCTTTAGCTTCAAGTTGTAGAATTGCTAGTCTTTAAGTTCGATTCACCACGACAATCGAGAGGACAAATTAAAAGAATGAGATGAAAACGATTCAAGGCGGAAAAAGGGAAACGATGAGACAAAAAAAGAGGCAAAATGACATCACGTTAAAAGTAGCAGAATGAGCGGAACATTGACAAAACAGCGGCAACGATCCCGAACAAGACCAAGATGAAAGACGAGATTAACGATAAGAAGAATTTAAAGAATCGGAAAGGAATGAGAACAGCCGCAACAGATAAGTTACGAGCAACAACATGAATAACAAAACAACAAGAGAGAAAGAAGAACAAGAAGGGAAGAAAAACAAAGGCAAAGGGGAACGAAAATCGACAACTGAACATCATAGAACAACAGCAGACGATAACCGAAACAGGACGGAAAAGATGTGAGGAAGGAGGAGACAAGGAAAGGGGCAAACAGCAGCAAGCGACCACCGAGAGCAGCAAAACGGTAAATGAAAGAAGAAGAAAAAACGGAGAACGAGAAGGACGCAAAACAGTAGGTGTAACAGCAGAAAGAACAATTCCCAAAAGCAGCACACGCACAACAGTGGCCACCGAAATAGAATCGACGAAGCCAAACGATTAGGGTGGCAACTGCAGCGAGACATACAACACCTAAACGAACAGGAGCGAAACAACAAAGACAGCAAAACGACGAATTTACCAAGACCGAAAACGAGCGTAACAGAGAAGGAACCAACCAGCAGAACGCAAAAGCAACAGAGAGATAACAGTGAAGGAGGAAGAAGAAAAAGAACGAGGACAACGATTGACAACAACAATCAGCAGTGAAACGAATAAACGCAGCAGCAGAAACGCACGCAGTGCACGAAGAATAGGAAGAGGAGAACGGGATTACCTATCCGAATCAGACGATGCCGGAACCGACCTTAGAGCCGAGAAAAGCAGCAGCAATCAAGGCAGCAACGTAGCAGCAGCAAACAGACGCAGACCGAGGATGAAGAAGGAAAGCGCTGATGGAAAGCAGATAGGAAGGAGATGAAAAGGAGACGAAATGGAGGAATGAAAGAAGACGGTGTAGCGGAGGAAAAGAAATGAAGAAGAAGGGGAGCTTAAGTTGTGAAAACAAATTAAAAAAAGAAGGTGAAGGGAGGTGAATGTATGTGAAGCGGTGGGAGTAAAGTAAGGGGATGTATGTTCATCAAGTGGGATGAATTCAATTAAAAAAAAAAAAGGTTAAGTACTACGTACAAATAGGTTTTAGTACAACACGGTTTTGAGACAATAAATTGACTGACCCAAGAAATCGAATTAATAAAATAATTGGGTCGACTAAATAAAAATGAGTAAATAAAATATTCAAGAAGAAAACGAAGCTTATAGAAATAAATAGTTTGACGAAGAAATAGTATTTCCCGATAAATAAATCTTCGAAAAAGTGAATTAAATTGATTTCTCGAGGGAACGCAATAAATGTTTTGATGAAACTTAATATAAATGAACTTCGAGCTGAGAATGGAAATTCGAGCTTAAATATAAAAATAAAAAGAATTTAGAATTTTAAATCGTCGAAATAGTCTTTCGATAAGAATTAAATTAAATGTATAAAATAAATCGAAACAAAAATAAAAATGTGTTTTAAATATAAGAATAGTTTCTGAGACAAATAGAATTTTAGGATTTTGAAACGATTCAATGATAAATTCGTTTTATAATAATTTTAAGAATTACGAGTTAAATCGTAAACAAAATAAAAATACGAAATTAATTTAAATTTATAAAATCAGGGGTGTTACAGCAACTTGTAGAGGTGCAGCAGAAAATTGCTGCTACTTTTCCCACGGCTACACTAATTTCAGAGGAAAGAAGAATCAGTTTGGAGCTACAGGTCTTAGTTAAGGCTAGAGACAGTTTTCTTATGCAAAAGGCGAAGGCGAATTGGCTTGAAAAAGGGGACTCAAACACTAAATATTTCCATCAGGCTATTCGGCAGAGATTGATCAAGAATAAGATTACCCAAGTTACAAATCTGAACGGGCTGAATTGTACAGACAATGCTAGCATTCAAGAAGCTTTTTTAGACTATTATCGAGGGCTGCTTGGAACTAGTACTGATGTAACGCCTGTTAGAAAGGAGATAATCCAACAGGGGGCTGTTTGTAATGATACGCATCATTGCATCCTGCTAGCGCCTGTGACCAGGGATGAAATTGAGAAGATTATTAGGTCGATTCCTAATGAAAAAGCACCGGGACCGGATGGGTATTCGAGTTCCTTCTATAAAGACGCTTGGGAGACGGTGGGGAATGATGTTACTGAGGCAATTACTGATTTTTTCGTCACTGGTAAACTCCTAAAGCAAGTTAATGCTACTAATATCACGCTTATTCCTAAGTGTGATAGACCTGAAACAGTTACGCAATTCCGGCCCATTACGTGATGTAATATGATTTATAAAATTATCTCTAAGGTCTTATGCAACAAACTTGCAACTGTCCTTCCTCATATTGTTAGTGAGAACCGGGGAGCTTTTATCAAGGGGAGATCGATCATATAGAATGTACTTATTTGCCAAGACCTCGTCAAGATGTACTCTAGGACAAATGCTTCCCCTAGATGTATGTTTAAACTGGACATACAAAAGGCCTATGATACGGTTGAATGGAAGTTTGTGGAGGACCTGCTGAATAAGATGAATTTCCCTCAAAAATTTGTGAGCCTGATCATGCAATGTATTTCTACTACCTCCTACTCTATTGTCCTGAACGGGAGTAGTTTTGGTTTTTTCAGGGGTAAAAGAGGACTCAGGCAGGGAGATCCTATATCGCCTCTTATCTTTACGTTATGCATGGAGTACCTCTCGAGAACCATGGCCTATGCGACCGCTAACTGGCCGTTTAAGTATCATCCAAAATGTAAGGAACTTCGGCTTAACCACTTGGTTTTTGCCGATGATCTCTTATTATTCTGTAAGGGTGAGGTGTCATCCATCATTCTTCTTATGCGAGCGGTTTCGACTTTCTCGCAAACTTCGGGATTGGCCATAAATAATGACAAGTCGGAAGCTTTCTTTTGTGGCGTCAAAAGGCAGGATATTGAAGACGTGTACCAGGTAACTCGTATAAAGGAGGGATCCCTTCCTTTTCGTTATCTTGGTGTTCCGATTCAGCCTGGTAAGCTCAATCGACATGAATGTGATATGCTTACTGAAAAAATTATTGCCCGTGTCAGGAGCCTTGGTGCCCGTAAGTTATCTTACTGGGCTAGCATTTTTCTCCTCTCTAAGTATACTATCAAACGAATTGAAGCTATACGTAGAAATTACTTATTGGATGGGAGTGTGGACTATAGACGAGTGCCTCTAGTTGCTTGGGAAACAGTCACTTGGCCGAAGTCGGTAGGAGGTCTCGGTATTAAGAGACCAATGGAATGCAATATTGCTTTGGTTGGGAAGCTTGTCAATTGGGTCTATGAGAAACGGGATTGCCTTTGGATAAAATGGGTATCCATGGTTTATCTTAAACAGAGTGACTGGCACGATTATATTCCCCCGAAGGATGTTCCTTGGGCTTGGAGATCGGTCTGCAAGACAAAGGAGAAGCTGAAGAATGGCTTCATTGACAACAAATGGATTCATGGGGCTAAGGGATACACTGTTCGAGATGCGTATGACTGGCTTAACCCTTTGCCTGTTAGACCTTATTGGTGTTCCTTCATTTGGAATACCTGGAATGTGCAAAAACACTTGATTATTGCTTGGCATATTATGCGAGGAGGGATCAATACTAAAGTTAAGCTATGCAATTTTGGATACTTGATGGATGATAAATGTTGTATCTGCCAGAATGATGAAGAGACTTGTGCACATCTGTTCTTTGAATGCCCCTACAGCGATAAGCTGATCAGCTATATTTCTCAGTTGACTGCTTACAGGCCAACGCTCCAAAGTATACTCGACACTGAGGATGACTCGGTTAGATGGAAGATTCAAGCTAGTTTGTTTGCTGCTTGTTATTACCATGTCTGGACCCAAAGAAATAAAGGAAGAATAGAAGAAGCTGTGATACGACTTGATTTAATAGCGAAGCAGATTATAACTGAAGTAAGAGGTCGAGTAAAGTTCAAGGCACATGATGATCTTACAACTGACGATTTTGTTTGGCTTCGTAAGATAGGATACAGTTGTTAAATTTGCTTTGATTTCTTTGATGTAATTATATTGGATGTATAGTATATGGCGCTACACTGTATATTTTTTTGATGAATGCACTACTTACATTTCACCAAAAAAAAAATATAGAGTATAGACTAATTCATACTCCCTCCGTTCCATTTGATTCTTTACGTTTGCTTTTTCACACTTGCCAATGCACGTTTTCTTTTGTCCATATCTTTAGCTACATATTTCTAAAAATTATAAAAAATCGATATTTATCACGCATTCGATTAGACAATTTAAACAAGATCTTGCATGACTATATTTTATCTTATATATTAGAAGTTATATCGACCATTTCATCAACTTATGAATAGTGCCCAAAAGCAAAATGTAAAGAACCTATGGAAAAGGAGGAAGTATTTATTATACTTAGGCAATATGTATGTGAATCCCTTACATAAATTGCACGAGACTGTTGTAGTCCCTGGGCCATAGTCGGTGACTTCAGCATAGTCCTTGACCCGTCTGAGCACCTTGGTGGTCATACCAATCAAAAGGACATGGATGCTTTTATTGATGTGCAGCTACTTCCGAGATGTCTCAAGCATATACCTACCACATGCGCCTTCTTCACTTGGAATAACAAGCAAGGGCCTCAATCCTGAAAATACAACATATTAAATGGATTCAGGATCAACCATGAATGGATGACTCATTTCCGTAACCTTGAGAGCTCACTTTTATCCCAAAGGCTTGTTTGATCACACTGCATGTATAGTAACATCAATATTTATGACAACAAGCGAGTTATGACAACAAGAGACGCTCATAGCAAATTCTACAACGAAAGCTGAGTACATAGCAACATTGCATGCTACAAAGAAAGCAGTATGGATTCGACAGTTTTTAGAGGCTGGGACTAAGAACTTTGGGTCAAATGGGTCAATAACAATTTTTAAACATCTTGGTCTTGGAAACGTATTTGTTCAGTGAAGGAGAAGATGGTGGCTGGTCGTAACACCCCATTTACCCAAAAGCCTTAACAAGGACCTTCCTGAGTAAATAAGGATGTTACCACCTCGGTTTCCCGAGGTAGTAGCTCATTACAATACAATATGGATAGCCAAACCTGCCACATGATTTATACATTACAAGCCATTAACTATTACAACTCTGGTTATACAGAAGAAGCTACACATTCTATAAGAACGGGAATGCCTATGCATTCACCCGTGCTACGTCTGGACTCATAAGTCGCGCTCACCCCAATCCCATACATCCATCCCAGCATCCAAACACATCACAATATACATAACGTACCTGCATTATAAACTACACCCCAATTGGCTGGAAATATCAATTGGATCATCACAGACATGTTAGACATACACACCAGATTAGTTCACAATAACATTAAATAACATTAGTACAACCAACATCACAAACATCATCATCATCATCATTCCTATAACCACTATCGCGACCGCAGCCAAGTCCCGTCAATCCGAGTGTGCACACCCCTCCTAAGCTCTCCTAAGATGAGACATCAGGGAAGGTCCCGAGATTAACTGGGCCTAGCTAGTCCTAGCTAGCTTCTCTCAATAGGTACAAAGCCACAATTCCAATACCATTATACCATTCCATATCATACAACATGCATTCAAATATACAACGTAAACTGAGTAAGGATAACCTTACCTAGTTAACAGGTGACCACCGAGTCGGTAGTACAATTCTGCACGGAGATTCTACGAAGTCTGATCTTAATAAAATATTATACATTTAAATTAATATCGACCCTAACTATTTATAATAAAATGAAACCCGACCCGACTTGACTAATTTACAAGCTGAGACCAACCTAGATTAATTTGTAATGCTAGACCCAATGAAATAGTTTATATGTATGACTCGATGAAGTAACTGTTCGGTCAACTAGACCATCACAATTTATCCCACATAAATTCTGACCACTTTAAATATAACAATTTATCACTTGAGCCTAATATTTAGGTCATCGCCTAACAACGACCTAATCCATCTACTTTGTCCAATAAACCATGTAGTAAGACAACACAAATCTCCATACACGCCAATACACTGCGGTACCAGCCACCATACAACACCGCTAATACACTACGACTCCGACACAACAACACTAACACCTCGACTCGAACATAGTAGCAACCCACGACAATAGCAACAACACACGACGATGACAAAAACCCCAAGGACCCGCCACAATAACAGTAATACAACCCCACAGTAACAATAAACAACAACAATACGTAATAATAACAACACACCCCAACACCCATAATAATGCAACAATAACAACATAACACTACAACAACACAACCCGACACAACCAAAACAACAACCCCAACAACCATGACAACACACCACCCATCCTTAAGCATAGGCATGGATGCATACCAATTCAATTTCAGACGAGTTGAGTCAAGGCATGGTAAGGAAAGCAACCAAGACACGAAGGAAGGCAGGGGACGTCGAGCCGTTGCAGGGCATGACCCAACTATAGTGGTCGAATTGTTGAACGGTGAGGATGATGGGCTCTTGGTTGATAAGGAGGGTGGAATTTGATGGTGGTGTGCAACGTTATAGGTTGTGCGTGATATGGAAACGAAAGTAAAAGGAAATGAGCGAGGTAAGCGTTGACACAAGCATGAAAATAAAACCTTACGTAAATTGTTATTAATTGGGCTCACTTTACTGATTATGACGTTAAGTGGGATCTGTAATGCCTTTAACTCGGTTTGACCGAACTAAATATGTAAATCGCTACTCGTTCAAATTTGGTTTCAATAAGGGTATTATAAATGATTTAACGAAACAGGCTAACTAAATACGTTACCAATTATATATATTACTACTAATCTAAGAGACCCGGACCAACTTAAGATACGAGTATTACAGTCTGGTTTGACTTTACTCGGTTTGACCTTCATATAAAATTAGGGAAAAGTCCCATGGTATCCTCGAACTATGTCACATTACACATGGTACCCCTGCTTTTAAGTTTGTTCACATGGTAACCTTGAGTTTTATAGTTTAGTTCCCGATTTGCCCTTACCCAAATTTTTGTCATGACGTCGTTAAATTCTGTCATCACTCCCAAATTTCCCATAGTTGTTGCTTTCCTTTTAGGGGTACCATGGGAACAACTATGAAAAATTTAAGGGTACCATGGGAACAACTATGAAAACTTAAGGGTACCATGAGAACAACTATCAAAACTTAGGGGTACCATGGGAACTCCTCTCCTTTTGAAGAAAAATAGTTGTTGAGTAATGTAATTAATTTTGGTCATAACTTAACTTAACGGCTTTTAAGTTTCTTCCCATGGTAACCTTGAGTTTTATAGTTTAGTTCCCGATTTGACCTTTCCCAAATTTCTGTCATAACGCCGTTAAGTTATGACCAAAATTAATTACATTACTCAACAACTATTTTTCTTCAAAAGGAGAGGAGTTCCCATGATACCCCTAAGTTTTGATAGTTGTTCTCATGGTACCCTTAAGTTTTCATAGTTGTTCCCATGGTACCCCTAAAAGGAAAGCAACAACTATGGGAAATTTGGGAGTGATGACAGAATTTAACGACGTCATGACAAAAATTTGGGTAAGGGCAAATCGGGAACTAAACTATAAAACTCAAGGTTACCATGTGAACAAACTTAAAAACAGGGGTACCATGTGTAATGTGACATAGTTCGAGGGTATCATGGAAAATTTCCGATAAAATTACGAGTATTACAATCTACCCTCCTTATAAGGAACTTCGTCCCGAAGTTCACCACTCACATAACGTAACCAAGCACACACAATCTCGTCATGATGATCACCTATACTAATTTGATCATTGAAACTAATTTCGCTGAGAGTAAGTAAGCCGGGGTATAACAATCTACCCTTCTTAGAAGAACTTCATCCCGAAGTTCCGGATTCCACGAATAATGACACCTCTCGACTAACTGAGACCTCACACCATGCACCATTATTCGAATAAATCACATGACTCATCATATAAGTAACTGTTTTATCTGCATCATGTACTACTGACTAATCATTCATGCACTTATGACTAACGACAATCATTCCAACTTATTACGCGACAAATGACATGATCATTAAGCACACATATCATAGGAAACCACGAGGTATGACATCCTACCCTCCTTATAATGAACTTTGCCCCAAAGTTCATCAATCCTATACTCACGCTACCCAACACATGTTATACACACACACACACACACACAAAACACCACTGTAAACTTTTCAAACGAATATACTCGTAAACCCTGAGAAGGGTTGAGTAAGTTGATAATATCTTCAATCAGCTCATGCGATCCATCATATCAATTTCCAATTCGTTTCTCATATACATATATCACTTGGTCATCTCGCGACCTCAAACTCTTTCGGCATCATGCCTAATACAACAACTCATTCATGTTTAATCTAACTTTCCAAACTTATTCACCCATCAACTGGTCGCGAGGGGTTCTACCTCAACATTCATCCACATTTCACAACAATCGTTTTTCTTTTTACTAACAACTGAAGACATCATCACTTAGATTGTTCTCATGGTTCATCATAAGTACCAACTAATTATTTGCATACTCATTCTCATATGTCAGATTTCACATAATCTAAGATAAACAGACCGCTTATTAGTACCATAGTGTTTAACCTCATTATACTTGTCATGACTCGTTTCACATGCTGGCAGACAACAGCTAACGCACTTGTAACTTACAGACTTGCGGGAATCTTCTTCCCAAGATATACTTACATGCATGGACATCATTACTATCACCCAAGTAAGACGATTATTTCATACAAAGACGGTTTGATGAATACTCGGCCTGGCGCCTAGTGACATGTCACTTTACTTGCTTGAACTCGTGATTGTGATGTTAGTATGTACCTTGTACAATAATCCGACTTGTTGACCTCAAAACATAAGTGTTGACATAAAATTAACAAATAAACCTTGGACCCCTAACTATTTCAATTGACGCCATCCTCGGCCCTAAAACTTGGTGACATGGAGTTCATTTCACATAATATAGTTAGTCTGACTGGATTTTATAGTTCAGACCATTCAGAGATGAAATAAAGCACGTATGTCTCCTTTCAGTTTTGTTACTACTACTTCATAATGTATTTCTTTGACCCTTCAGGGTTCATTAATCTAGATCTTTGTTCCATGACCATATCTGTTATCCTTCCTTTACTCTTATTATACATTTATACTCGTTAACTACCATATATTGTTACGACTTTCTTACAAGTAATTTAAACAGCATCATATCCTCATGACGCCTCTTTACTATGTTACAGATCCGTTTCGATCATTAAGACACGTACTTCCAATCTATATATGATGAGAATTCGTTGACACGGTTGCGTCTTTAACGAGTTCGGACACACATGTATACATACTTGAGGGGAATCATTTAGGCAAGTATTATAACTATCACGACGAAATAGTAAGGCAACTGAACACTTTTAGATGACCACATGAATAATTTCAGGTCTCGTGACAAATACATGTGACATATTTATCCAGACTCCAACAATTAATCAAGTAGTTCATAATGTCCTAGGTCGACATAAGTTTTAAATTTAGACACTAGCATATGACTTAGGACCAACACTCATCCCATAGACATCATATACCATTCGTTCATCTCAGCATATGTTACTTATTGACTGATAATTAAGACAAAACTCATCACAGATATAAAGAAGCCATTAAGAATGACATTTGAATAGTTTACCAAACATGTCCAAAATCTTTACATTAATACGACCAAAATCTGAAAAAAATGATGTCATGTTTAACTGTACATAAGTTGGGTACTTCTTTCGTTGTCTGATGACTCGACCTTTCCAGACTTCTCATTGGGACGACTCCTACTTATTGGATGCGAGTACTAATGTTCTTTATCACATACGCGATATATGACCATGACAAATTTATCAGACAAGAACACATCTGATCTGTAAGATATACGTTAAGGCAATTATGCAACATTGACCAATATGACCTCTCGTGATCAGAGTTTATTCTAAATTCATTATTAACATAATTGTTTAACTCTATTACAACATACGATAAGGTAGACACTTTCACATTAGTGCATTCACTTAAAAAAAGGCTAAAAAATGATCATTCAGTGTTAGATACGTTTTCAAAACGTTGCAGTCATGATAAAAAAATCATAATTAAATCATGGTACTCAAAGCGGTGTAAAATCAGTGGGGTTAGATTTGGAAGATAGTCCTCCACAACTTTCTAGTTAAAACTATTTTCAAATTCAGTAATCCCCTAGAAATTGTAATGCAATACAGTAATACAGTGGCGGAAACACTGTAGAGTTGGGATTAAAACACACTAACAAATTATATCTTATTAAAAGAAATGGTAAGTCAATACAAATGACACTTTTTACAAAAGGACTAAAAAGAAAATTCTTCAAACGGGTTTATACAAATCCATAAATTACACGGAATGAAGAAAGAGTTGGATCCACGCTACTCGCTAGCTCACACTCAAAACCCAGCAGCAAATACCTGTCATGTTATAAACATAACAGCCACATCAGTGGGGAGTAATTACTACAACAAATTCCTTACTTTTATGATACTTTTTAAGCCTATTTATGACACTAAAAAACATCAAAAAATATTTTTTTGATGCTTACAATAAGCGTCAAAATTTGGGGTGCCTTAATTTTTTGACGCTTTTTAGTGCCAATAATCTTGACACTTTTATGCGTCTTAATTTAATGATGCTCATTAGCATCAATGATTTTTGATGAAAAATTGCGTCATAAGAATAATTATTGACACCTTAATCTGTCACAGGTAACGATGTGATGCTATACTGACAAAATTCACATAAATTAAAAATATAGTTGTTCTCGATAATAAATTTACACAATTACATATTTGAGATAAAAAAAAATAGCCTAAAATGTATGTCTTCTTCATAGAAAAAAGATCAATTATCCACAATATAATGCATGCTATTGTAGCTTACATTATTAGTCAAAAAAATTAACCTTGAAAATTGTTCCCACCAAAAACAAAAAAATGTTATAACAAATGTCGACGATAAACAACGTCGGTTAAAAGAAATAAGACGATGTTAATGTCAATATGAAGGCTAAGCACTCTTCAATTAGCCGCATCTTCACCATTTAAGGCCTTTGAAACCTACAAAGGAAAAATGACCTTTGATTAGTAACAACATTTATAACATCAACACATTTATATTAGCAAACTTAAAGAGCCTAGCCTAGATAAGACTAGGAGGAAAATTATTTAACCAAGACAAAATGAATCTCCAACTGATCTCATCTATTCCCACAATCTAATCAGTAAAACTCACTGAAGATTAAGTACTTAACATATAGTCCGCACACGTGACATGAATTCAACAAGGGAAGGATGAAATATAGACAAGCATAAGAATGTAGTATGATTGGTTGGAAGTCGATGGATGGTGCCCAAGACATAGCATGACAATAAACACGCAAAAGAGTATACACCAAATGCTGTAGCTTTAGGCCAATAGAGCACAAGTCAGGATATTGAACATGTTGCTTTCAATAAAAAACAGCTCTTTTAGTATTTACATTCCGTGACTCCTATACACAAAATCTGTATAACATGTAGTATCATGTATGGTATGACTCACAACTTAGAAACAATGTGAAGAAGGGAAATTAAAAATGCAAATAGTGAAAAATAACTACTACTGGCTCTACAAAATCCTATTTGGGTAGATGACTACTCAATACACATTTTTCATATCTTTGACTTGATTGTTCAAGAGGAGCCCATGGCTTATCAAATTTTAGCGAAAGGTAGCATCAGTGGCACAAATAAGAACGCCATTGAAAGCACAAAAAACTCAGTGACAATTAGCAAAAGGTATCCACATCATATCAAATTAAAAAAATAAAAAGTTTAACACATTGATGTATGATAAAGCAACTCAATTAGCATCACAACTTCCTAAGTTAAAAGATACCTCAGGGTGCACTATGCCAAAAGTGCCTATCTGTTGACCTTTATAAATAATGTTTGTAACACCCCGAATTTTTGGACATAATTATTTATTCCATTTCATATATTATAATATCCAAAATTATTTATTTAATTCAATTCCTATAAATTTCTATTCGTATATTCCCTTTTTCCTATTTTATTGTCCGAAAATCGCATCCTTGTAACCTTTTGTCGGTTTAGCTTGGAATTTGGGACAAGGCTAACCCATCCTTGTTTTCCACATGTGGATTGATGGGGGAGCATTGAGATTTGGGCCCAAGTAGGGTTTACCCATGATCCTTGTCTATATATACATGTGACTAGGTGAGAATTTCACCCTTCCTTCACATTTGCAAACCCTAAAACTAGGTTTTCATCTTCTCCTCTCTTCTTCTCCTCCTAGCCACGCCATATACTTCCTCCCTTTCCATATTTTCGTGCCTCCTCCTCTTCATTTAAGCATAGATCTTCATCCCTTTCAAATCCTAATTGATCCTAGCGCAATCCTTCGCATTGTTTCGTAAGTTTCGCTTCTTTTTGCGCTAGTTTTTCGTAGTTCTTTTAGTAGTTTTTGATTAGGGTTTTATTTTGGTGTTGGACACGTGTTTGATGATGAAGTAGGTGTGGAGATGGGTCCGGGTGAAGACGTCTACGTCATAGAAGACGAGATCGAGAATTAGCACGCTTGAAGGTAACTAAATGTGATTCTTTTCGTGTTTATGCATTTTGAATGTGTTGTGTGATTTTAATGATTTGTAACTGATGCGAAAGTTACGGTTTTCGTATTCTTAACGTAGCGGAGGATTTTTTTTGAGGTTTTATTATGTGAAAGAAAGGATATTTACTCGACCTAGACCTATAGAACGAATAATGGTGAGAACCATTAAGACATATTAATTGTTACTCGAGTCAATATCTGAAACGCGTCAAATAATAACAAAGTTTGGATCGAAACTCGTCAAACCGATAAACACAATTGCAACGCAAAGGTTCAAAATTCTTATTCCTAAACTTCATTCTTAATAACGAATACAAAGACTCATATTTATACTACTAGAATAAACTAATCTTAAGTATGGAAATAATATTATAGCATAATATAATTCCTAAATATTACTCGAAAATAAACTAATTAGATACTTATTCCAAATATATTCGTAAATATGGAAAAAGACTAACTATAAAAAATTCATTCTAATGATTTCCTAATTAATTAATTATATACTTATTATTTTCGGATCAGTAACATGATTTAATTGATTTGTGTTGTGTCTTTATTCATGATTTGAAGATTCTAATTAATTATTATGTTAATTGAACGATTTATTATCACCGTTAGATCTATAACTAGCGTTTCGTTTATATTAGAATTGTTAGATCTATTCCATTTTGACATCTAAAAATTCGTACGTGAGCCGCTTGACCTCTCCTTTTGGAGATGCTAGGGTTGTTTCATCGATGAATTTAGGGATCCAACCCTAAGTATTAGATGACTCGTCCTATTATCACCCGATGTTGAGGTTAGGGTTGAGGTTAATCTAACCTTGATTGAAGGTCATGTAACTTTATTGGAAAGTTACTATACAATTTCACTTAAGGTTAAGGTAACTTCAATGTGGGGTTATAGTCTCGCTGGGGCTCAATTTAAGTGACTCCACCAGGTTATGATCAAGGTTAATATAACCTTAGTTGAGGTTTACGTAACTTTATTGTAAAGTTGTTGTACAACTTCCCTTGAGGTTAATGCAACCTTATCATGTGTTATAATCTCTCGGAGGTTAATGTAACCTCACGAGGTTATAACAAGGTTAATGTAACCTTACTTGAAGTCAACGTAATTTCAGTGGGAAGTTATGATACCCTTCACTGAGGATTACGTAACACCGTTACGAAGCTATAGTCTCACTGAGGTTAATGTAACCTCACAAGGTTATAGTCGAGGTTAATGTAATCTTAACTTGAAGTTGACGTTATAGTGATTATACTATGACACCACCTTCGGATTGACGTTATATACATAACTTCACTTTAGTAAACAAGGTTAATGTAGCCTTATCTTAACCTTGAAAACTAATACACGTTAGATGTTCAGGGTTATATTCTGTTAAACCTTAACCCTATCACTATTTGAAGGTTATAGTCGGTTGTGTTATAACTTCACTATGTTATCGTTGTTTGATTAATTCTATACTCGTTCCTCTAGAACAATCAATTACATTGTTCTACGTTTAAGTTGTGATGTTTATCACGGATGATTAATACTTGGTATAGTCAGTTACATTATCTAGGGCTTGATTTTCCCTGGTATAGTCAGTGACACTATACTGGGCCTAATTACTATATTGGGCAGTCAGTTACACTGTACTATGTAGAAGTTGTGAGGTTGTTCACGCCGTTGGCAATCAGTTACACTGTGCAACGTACATGATGCATAGTGATATAGATGACGGTATGTAGTATCAGTTACATACTATCGGAATGAACCAATACTGCTCGCAAGAGGTTTAATTGGTATATGTTCGGTGGGTCCAGATTCGTCAGTTACACGTTCTGGGTTCTCGTGTGTCGTTCGACGTACAGTTACTGCGTCGAGAGCTCTAGCCAGGTCTTAGACATATAGTTGTCAGTTACACGCTATACATAGTACCGTGGAGTACCAGTTACATACTTCACAAAACGAAGGGTCAGTTACACGCTCTGACTAGTTAGAGTATCAGTTACATACTGTAGCCGGTGTTCATTCTATATCTTATACGTCTTTGTATGAAGTCTGTGGTTACTTACTCCGACGCGTATGGATGGATACATAGTATTTATCTCGATCGTTATGATTAATTATGGATTGCAATAAATTATATGATCGTGTCTTATAACTTGTGGGTCATGTGTATTGATATCTTCACATGTCGTTTAATTATGTTATCCTTCATTATTATTGCTATTCATGTTCAACCTGTTATAACCATGACTGGGAGAACATCTAGTTGCTCCCCACTGACTGTGGACCCCCCTTTCAGGTCCTATAAGATGTTATTCATTGTGATGCTGTGTTGGGGAAAACATGTGGAGAGAGACCTTTTATTTAAGTTTATTTTGATTTTCAATTTTGAACACTTTTGAATAATGTATTAGTTGAATGTCGAGATAGTGATTCGGTCGGGTGTTTCCGCCACCTTTGACCCTGTTATTTATACTATTTATATTATTATAAGTTTTTAAAAATCTGGGTTGTTACAATGTTGGCTTGTCTTCCATGAAGAAACTCGGGATTCTTCAGCAACCACAAAGAAAAATGGTCAGAAATAACACCCAAAAAATAAGAAATAAAACCTTAACTGCAGCTGTACACTAGGCTTACATCGGCACGCTATATATAGTAGCCAGACGTATCCCCTACTGTCACAAAAAGAGTACCAACAACCTCCGTAACTCTGTCAACCAGGGAGTGTATAATCTGTAGGTAAAAAAAGAGTTACAAATACTGCATCATCATCTGTTCAATCGTTCATATTCGAACAAATAACGTATCGGCTGATGCAAATTAAAGCAACCCACAACTTTATAAGAATAGAAAACACCAACTTATGAAAGACAAGTCTTTGGTAAGCTAAACACATAAAGACAAATCTTTAATAAGAGATTGTAACAAACAAATTAGATTAATTTACAGTCGGATGGTTTCATTGCTTATATAGATTATAGCCAATGTTTAGCACCGCATTCAATCCTTTCACACTATGGTTTAAGGCTACCTTCTATTCTTCTAACAAGAATTTTGTTTCTATTATAATCCTGAAACTTAAAACATAAGCAATGCGTTTGAGTCATCATGAACCAAGACAAAGAAAAAGATATTGAACAAATAGCCTTACCTCAAATCCAGCTTTAGCACCATAATGAAGAGCTGCAAGTTGACGATGGTTTACACCACCAAGACCATTTGTATCACTTAGAGTAACTACATCACCAGCTTCAAAAACCTAAACGAGAAACAATTACACCCCAGTGAATATCGAGCATACAACACGTGGTCAAGTAAGCAGGTCTAGCTAGTAGAGACTCTGTCAACAGGGAAAAAACATACACAAGCCTGAAAACATGATACAAGGGATCTAAGTTACGTATAATTGTTGTTACATTATGATATAGAAGGATAATGGAAGCCTATTCTTTCAATACGAGGTATTCAAGAAAGGAGGGGGGAAAGGGGGGGGGGGGGATTTTCTTTTAAGTAAATTCAATCCATACGTGGCAAGACATGGAAGCCTATTCTTTCGATTTCCATTCATTCTATTTCCTTACCTCAAATATCAAATTTCACCCCTAATATACTGATTTAGAGCATCTAAATTGAAGGACTGGTTATAAGAGTAAACCATTAGGGCTCTTGCAAGTGTGGTGCAATTTGAAATATTAGGGAACTTGAGCGATAATGACCTTGATGGGCTTTCGGTGGTCTTTGTTGTGCATGCCCCACTCCCTTTAGGATGTCTGGCATGAGACTGCTACGAACCACCTACAGGTGCAAATGCAAGTCAAATTAAAACATAGCAAAATATTACAAAAATACAGGTACACCAAATTAAGGTCACGTATCCTTCCAGCCTTCCTAGAATACCCTGTGACAAGTCGAAAACCCAAAAGGGACACAATAGTTGGACACTAAATGATATTGCCAAACCAAAGTAACGCACTTGAAATGCATCTTAACAAATAAATAAAACACTTGTCCTGAACATGTTAACAAATAACTAAACAAGAAACTTTTTTCATAGTTGTAATGTGGTTAAACATTGATTTCAAGATGCAAATTTGAAATAGTCAAGCGTTCAATAGATTAAAACGAAAATTGGAAATCGGAAAGTAGGTAACAGATAACAAAAATCAGAAAGAAAAAAAACAGATTAAAACGATATAACCAAATACAAAAATGGTCATTAGAACGAAAATAAACAAAATAAAACTTCCAGATATAGCGACCAAGTAAAAAATAATGGTATCAAATTCAATTACTAAGAAAATCGCATATTATCAGAAATTATCAGAAGCATGATAATGGTATCAAATTCTAATCATAGACAATTGGATACTTAAAATCATAGATCGAAACAACAATTGGATACTTAAAATTATCAGAAAATAATTAAAATTGTCAATAGTCGAAACAGCAAACAATAATTATCAGAAATTACAATCATAGACAATTGGATACTTAAAATTGAAAAACTTATGCAATAGATCGAAACAACACCTGATTGACGAGCGAGTTGTAATAAACTGGAAGTAGAATTGCAAAGTCCGTTGTAGAATTAGGGCTGACGAACGAGTTGTAATCAACACTTGATTGACGTCGTCTTCTTCAATTTTAGGGATGTCGTCGTCTTCCATTCCTGGGGTTTCAATTTCTTTCAATTGGGGATTTAGGAGAGATAACGAACGTGGGGTTGATTAGGTTTTAGTGGGTTAATTAGGTCTTAATTTTTGTGAGGGAGTCTTTTTTTTTTTTGAATTTTCATAAAACTCTTCCCAAAATTTTAACTTTTTCAATTTGTTGCGCTTAAAATTTTTCTGAATTCCATTTAGCAGTTTTTCTTTTGGTTAGTTATAGCAAATTTAGCATGTGGCATTAAAATTATCCAAGTGTCTGAATATCCAAACTGGGTTGCAAACATCGTGCCAGTACCCAAGAAGGACGGTAAAGTACGAGTATGTGTAGACTTCCGGGACCTTAATAAGGCCAGCCCAAAAGACGATTTCCCGTTACCACACATCGACATACTGGTGGATAACACGGCCGATCATGCCCTTCTATCATTCATGGACGGGTATGCTGGATACAATCAAATCAAAATGGCAGAAGAAGACATGAGTAAGACCACCTTCATTACACCTTGGGGTACTTACTGCTATACCGTGATGCCATTTGGGCTTATCAATGCCGGTGCCACTTATCAACGGACCGCCACCACTTTATTACATGATATGATGCACAAAGAAGTGGAGGTCTACGTGGACGACATGATCTATAAGTCCAAAGACCGAAACGGGCATATCTTGGCCCTCAGAAAGTTTTTCACCCGGATACGCAAGTACAACATGAGGCTAAACCCTCAAAAATGCAGTTTCGGGGTAACATCGGGCAAATTACTGGGCCATATCGTCAGCCAACGCGGCATCGAGGTTGACCCAGCCAAAATCAAAGCCATTACCGAGATGCAGCCACCCAAGACCGAAAAAGAGATAAGGGGGTTTCTCAAGAAAGTCGAATATATTAGCCGGTTCATTTCAAAGCTAACCATGGTATGTGAGCCCATTTTCAAGAAACTGAAGATAGTTGAACGGGTACTGTGGGACGACAAATGTCAAGCAGCTTTTGATAAAATCAAAGAGATTCTGTCTGCACCGCCAGTATTAATGCCGCCTCAGCCCAGCCTACCTTTGTCGTTATACCTAACAACGACCGAGACAGCCATGGGGGCTATACTGGCCCAAACAGTCAATTCTGAAGAACGGGCTATCTACTACATCAGCAAAAAGTTTCTAGAGTATGAGTGCAAGTTTGGCTCGAAAAGACGTGCTTAGCTTTAGTTTGGACCACTAAAAAGCTCCGACACTATATGCTCAATCACGAGGTACATGTGTTATCCAAAATGGATTCTATCAAGTACTTATTCGAAAAGCCCATCCTTAACGGCCAGATATCCAGATGGACTTTGATGCTAGCAGAGTTTGACCTCAAGTTGGTACCATTAAAGGCAATCAAAGGCCGAGTAGTAGCAGAGTTTTTAGCCGATAGCCCAATATACGAGGAAGGACACACCGATACTTGGGCCTTCCCAGATGAAGATATATTCCATACTGACACCGAAACATGGGATTTATATTTTGATGGAGCGTCCAACTTCTGAGGATTTGGGGTCGGTATTTTGCTAATCTCGCCACAAGGGGAACACACCCCGTTATCCATCAAGCTAGATTTCGACGTGACTAACAACGCAGTCAAATATGAAGCATGCATTCACGGCCTGCAAGCCGCCTTTGATTTAGGAGTAACAAATCTCCGGGTCCATGGTGACTCGTCTTTAGTCATTAATCGAGCCCTACAAAAATGGAAGACTCGGACCGCAAATCTCGTGGCTTACCAAGCACGAGTAAGGGTTCTCGAAAAACAGTTCCAAAAGGTGGAATGCATTTATCTACCTCGGGAAGAAAACCAGTTTGCAGATGCTCTTTCAAAATTAGCATCTTTACTGAATATCCCAGCGCATCTAAACAGCATGCCCATTTGCGTCGAAAGGCGATCCGAGCCGGCATGTATCCACACTATTCAGGATATCGAAATAACTGATCCAGAACCTTGGTATCAGGCTATTCTGACCTACTTAACATTGGGTGAATATACTTCAGGAGCTGAAAACCGGACCAAGAAAGCCCTACGAAGGTGGTCCACCCAGTTCATCTGCACGGACGATGGACAGTTATATAAGAAGACGGCACAGGGGGCTTTACTCCTATGCATCGACAAAACGCAAGCCGAAAAGGTCATGGCCGAGGTACACGATGGTGAAAATGATCCGCATATGAACGCCCATATGCTAGCCCGAAAAATCACGAGACTCGGGTATTATTGGAACACCATGGAAACGGACTGTCAATCATACGTCAAACACTGCCATAATTGTCAGATCTTTGCTAATGTACAGCATATGCCGTCATCCCTATTATATACCATGACATCACCATGGCCATTCTCGACATGGGGAATAGATATAATTGGGAAGGTGAACCCTTCCGGAACAGGGGGACACTGTTTCATTTTAGTGGCTATTGACTATTTCACCAAATGGGTCGAAGCCGAGTCATACCGGATCTTGAATGCCATGCATGTTGCCAAATTCATCCAAAACAAGATCATATGCCGATACGGGATCCCGCACGAGTTCATCAGTGATCACGGGACCCATTTTGAAGCTGAAACCGCTACTCTGCTAGAAAAATATAAGATTCGAAGGCATACATCTTCGCCTTACCGTTCCCAAACAAATGGAGTGGTAGAGGCAGCTAATAAAACAATTGTCACCGTACTTAAAAAGATGGCTGAGAATTACCGGGACTGGCCGGACAAGATACCTTTCGCCTTATGGTGGTATCGGATATCAATTTGCACTGCAACCGGAGCAACTCCATATTATCTGACGTATGGAATGGAAGCGGTCCAGCTAGTTGAGCTAGAAGTGCCATCCCTCAGGATTTTACTCGAGAGTCAGGTACCTGAAGCAGATTGGGTCCGAGCCCGATATGACTCGCTAGTTCTCTTGGACGAACGGCGATCTCGGGCCCTCAACAATATTCAGATATACCAAAATAGGATACAACGGGCTTTCAACAAAAGGGTTAGGCCTAGAAATATCAAAGAAGGGGATCTAGTCCTAAAATCCGTTCGGGCTTTAATACTAGTTGACCCAAGGGGAAAATTCAAACCTAACTGGGCTGCGCCATATTTAGTAAAGAAAATCCTTTCGGGAGGAGCAGTAATGCTGACGGACTTGGACGGGAACGAGTTCGTCAACCCAACCAACTTGGACCAGTTGAAGCGTTACTACCCTTGCTTAAACCCTACCTCAATGTCATTTGCAAAATTTATAAAAAATTGTCTTTTTATAAGTTTTCAAAATTTTGAAGCAAGTCAATAAGGTAGGATTACTTATCCTACCCTCGCACATCTCGAATTAATAATCTTGATGTATTTCGAAAATTGCAGAAATAATTCTGAACTACGGAAGGTTTGATTCCATTAATTATGGAAACGTAGGCAACCCCTCAAAAGGGTACAACCGCTGAAATAACGAAAAGACGGGAGCGGTATTCACTAATATGTCTTTTATTATAAAAAACCGATAAATTCGGGAATTTCAAAAAAAAAACATCACACAAAAACAAACAAAAACAAAAATCACACCACAAAAATAGTAGTAGTACTTAAATAATAAAATTAGGAGACTACTCGTGCATTTTTCCTTTCCCCTTATCTTTTGGGTCGCGCGGAGCCCGAGGCCGACGGGGCGGGGGCGAACGTTCCCTAATCACAAGCGGAACTTCCTTTGCCCGAACCCGTTTCTTCGACTGCGGGTCTTCTGCCACGGTCACTGGTCCAAGTCGAGCCCGGACGGGCTCTGGTAGTCTGTCTCGAGGACCAAGTTGGTCCTTAACCGACAATCTTGGACCAAGTCTCCTTTCCAGGTCTGTCTGGGGGTTCACTTTCCCCCGTGCACCCTTAGTACTGGACCCTTCAGCTTGAGTCATAGATCTTCCTTTCTGACTTGCCGGAGTATCACCATCAGCAAAGAAACCCCGGTTATCTTTAGCTTGTTCTCGACGCAACAGGTCGAAAGCCTCATCAGTATTCAGGGCAGCTCGGGCTTTAGCAGAATCCACCTTGGTCCATCTTACATAAGAATCGGATACCCAGATTGAATGAAGAGTCTTGGGAACGGACCAAGTGGCTCGGGTATACCACCTTTGCATCCAAGTGTCACACGTTACGTCCGTCAGCTGAGTAGATTCACTCACGACCGCCTCGATTTCCGGAATTCTTTGGGCCCGACCATATTGCCTAGGTATGCGATCGGGGAAAAGGTGAATTGTTTGTCTAAAAGATAGGATCACCTGATATCGAGCCCTATCTCGAGACTCTAAACCGGTCCGAACATAAATAGGCCACCATGGTACGGTGCACCGGATCAATGGGCCTCCGTGAAAAGACAACACTTCGTCCCAGTATTTTTGAGTATTAAGGCGAGAAAAGTCAACGGTCCTTCTCCTCGTCATCACTTGGTTCGGGCGATATCGGGTCACGTCAAGCGGAGGATCCACGATCGACAACCTCTCAAATAGCCAAAGCTGAAAATTCACGAAAAAAGTTAAAATCGCGAAAAATCGGAAAAGTCGAAAAAAACCGCGCAAAAAAAAATGCAAGAAAATCAAAAAAACTGAGAAAACCGTGAAGACCGCGAAAAATCGAGAAAACCGGAAAAATTGAAAAGCCGGAAAATTGTAAAAAATCGAAAAATCTATATACCTGTAAAAGACGGGTACTCCCAGTCAGCCGGGTCGACGAATCCCTTTTACGATTATCCTAACCTTGGATAATCTCTCCTGTGATCAGCGAAGCCGGGCTGTGCTCCGTTTCCATCAGGTCAACCACGGTGAAAAGTCGGACATGACCCATGCAAGATAATAAATCCATATGACCTTCGAAGGCATAAACATGGAGCATGCAAAAAGCAAAGGCCCAACGGTTATGAACCGACCTGACCCGGACATCGTGTGGGTTCATAAATTTTTCAACCAAATCGATCAAAGAAACGGTATCTCCCTCCAGCATACGAGATACCTCCATATGAGAAAGCCCTAAAAATTCCCGTAATTTTCTCCTTGGATCATGAACTGAAAACGGGACAGCAGGGCGAAGTATGGGATTCCATCCTCCTATGGCAGCAATCTTCTCAGGAATAGGACAAATTTCGCATCGAGGGAAGCTAAAGACGTGATAAGTATCGTCCCAATAGGACAAGCAAGCATCCAAGAAATGACGGTCCACTTGCATTTGACGGATTGTGAATAATTGGGTTATACCATTCTGATTCAGAATGACTTTATCCGCATCTCTGAAAAATCGGGACCAATCCTGCAACATTCCAATTAGTCGATCGATTCCCATAATTGGATTTCTAAAAAGAAAGAATAAATTTCTCAAGGCTTGTTTTTCTTTAAGAAGGAGGGGAATTGTGAGAATTGTGAGGAAATTAAAAGCAGGAAAATGGTATTTATAGCATTAAAACCCAGACTTTCCTCCCTACTTTAGGATTCCTAATCCCAGAGGATTTAGCATACAGGCCTTATCCTAGGATCTAGCTAAGTCACCCCGAGCATCCCTATTCCATTTCAAAATCGAAAAGTTTCTTCAAAAATTCAAAACCTTTCTCAAAATTTCTATTCCCCAGCGCGAGTCATTTCTCCTAAAAATGTTGAATAAATCATGTACAGGACGATTCAAGCAGGACCGTACGGTTAGCTCCCTAGCGGCATTTTCACGGGATGGGCCCATATATAGGTGCACCCGGGACTTACGCGACAAGTCCAAATTTCCCACGGAGTTATCATCATCAGCTCAGGTATGATTTCCAACTTATGGCTGGCGAGCCGCTTTCACGCGAGTCTATTGGACTATAAACGACCCGATCGAAAGTCTGCCAGGTCTTAATCTGACTTGGTAGTTACTCTGACTTTCGCCCTGTCCAAGCCTCAGTCAGAGTGGGGGCTCTGTAGACACCCACATTTGGCCATTAGGTGTCTATAGTAGTTTCCGACAAACACCCGATGAAGATCGGACGCGAACGTGCTTTAAATACTCGAATATGGGCTCGAAATCATTGGCATTTAGCTTGGGCTTTTTATGGAGTACAAATTTCACAAAACCAACCTCAAAATCAGGCCCAGTGGGTCATTTCGAGTCAAATAAGACTAATTTGGGTCGAATCCGACACTAGGGGCAAAATCGTCTTTTAGCGACCAAGTCAAAACCCGGTCAAAGATATTTTCGAAACACATGGACCAGCCGTGTTCCTTCACGAGTCCGGCCTAGACTCAAATGCTACAAAAAATCAGCTACGACAAGTATTAAACAATTCCGTTAAGAATAGAATTCGATCTCAAGTAGGAATTCTATCCGAACACCCGATCAAACACTCGACCGAGCATCAAATACTCGGCCGAGCAGCCCTCATTCCAGCCGAGATACGTTTCTTCCTCACCAAGAAATGGAATTCTCGTTCCTTTCAACTTCTTACATTCCTATCCAAACCGGTATTTCTTGTCATCTAAGCAAGAATACTTCTCCTAGCCTTTCTCTCCTATAAATAGGACCCTTTAGCATCAACATAAACAGAGGATACGACATTCACAATTACACATACCATACATTAAAATCATATACACACAACTCATACACGCTTATACAAAAACCCGAGATCACGCCCGAAGAAACCGGCCACCTCACCCGCCACTTCACCCGTCCAAATCAAACCACCATAACTCTCCTACGTTACCTCGACGCTCCTGTGTCCAAACCACGTTCCGACGAGCCCCGTTCCGAGTAAACAAAGCATGTAGGTTGAGGGTGTAAAATCAAACCCGACTTCTCTTTCTCTCCCTTCCTTTCTCTCGTTTCATTTTCTGTTTTGTCGTCGTCGGTCATTTTTTTATGGGTCGTCGTCGTCGCGTCTTTTTTAATATCGATAATACAAAAATATTTTCATATACAACGAAACGTTCTTAAAAATACGATACCAATTCTCTAATCAAATATAGTACTGAAAAAAGAACTACATTAATCTCGTTGATGCTAAAAAATCGTTATATGATTTCGTAAGACAAAATACGACGACTTTTAAACGCGGAGAGAATCAAACATCGTTTTTTTAGTTTAATTTTACAAAACGATTTTCAAAACTTTTTTTTTATCTTTTCTAAAAATCATTCCGAGTATTTGATATCGATTTCATAATCGAATATTGAATTCGACGAATATCGAAAATATTAAGTCGAGTACAAATTATGCCATATTTGTACGCGATCTAATAAAACCATCGATTTTCTAAAAAAACGATTTCGAAACAGCCCGTCACGCGACCCGCCGGCATCCCGGGCGAGTCGCCTGACCCGCGCGGGTCGCGCCTGTCCCGGGCGAGGCGCGCGGCCGGTTGGAAAACGCGGCATAATTTCGTTTTTTTTTATTATTCTGCAAACATCGTTTTTTAGACAAAACATCGTTTTTTTTTTTAAGATTTTGACATTGATTTTTTTTAACACGCGTTAGTCCATCACGCGTCATAAAAAATCCTTTTTTAAAACCAGGCATATTATAGTATTCATATTCCTTATTCGATTTACAAACCGTTACTAACTTGTTTGGTCGTGTTTGTAGCAGTTTCTTTTCTTTTCGTTTGTTTTATTAGACTAAAACAAATCTCACATGCTAAAATACAACTTTGATGTTTTTTTGTGTGTGTGTGTGTAAATGTGAGCTTTTTATTCATTCATGAACAGATGTACAGTCTAAGAATTACATGTACAGACAGATAATCTGACAGAACAAGCTTAAGCCGTATTAGGCTCCAATTAGTCTACTCAACTCATTTAACTCCTCTTTTGTATTGTAAGTTCTTTGAATTAGAATTCCGCATCTCTTTCGAACATCTTCCTGAATTTGTTCAGTCACTTTAGTTGGGTATTGTACTTGTCCCTCTGCCCATGCTCCATTCCTCTTTAACCATATTGTATGATGATAAACAGTTAATACTAATGCCTGGATTCGACCTCTAGGTCCACTCATAAGTGTGTAATCCGGGTGCTGGGGGAGATCAAATCCAAGCCAAATGATAATGGCACTTCGAATCTGTCTGCTGTATGCGCAATCCAGCATCAGGTGGTGGACTGTTTCGTCATCCGCTGCGCAAAGACAGCAAAGCGTATCAGAGCAGCAGCCAAATTTTGCAATTTTCATCTTAGTGTTTAGCCCGTTGTTCATCAGAATCCACGATATAACAGCATGCTTTGGGACACACCAGTCATCCCAAATGAATCGATGCCAGCTGACTTCAGGTTCGCTACCTCGCAGCCATCGATATCCGTTTGCAATGGTATAACCTTTAGCATCCATGTTCCACTCATTAGAGCCATTGTAACCTTCTTTTAGCTTTTCTTTTGCTCTACATATCGATCTCCAGGTCCAAGGAACGTCGGTCGGGGGCTTGTAATCATGCCAATCGTTCCCTTTTAGATAGTTATGATTAATCCATTTGATCCACAACTTGTCACTTTTCTCATAGATCCAATTCCAGTTTCCCTACAACCGCTATATTCCATATCTCAACCTTTTTGATACCGAGACCCCCTTCCTTCTTTGGTCTAGTAACCCTTTCCCATGCTACCAATGGAACCCGGTTATAATCAGAGTTTCCTTCCCATAGGTAATTTCTACAGATAGCTTCAATTCTCTTCATAATTCCTTTAGGGAACAAAAAAATATTGGACCATTAATTATGAAAAGTATTAAGGACTGAATTGATCAAAACTATCCGTCCTTCATAAGATAATTTCCTGGCGCCAAGACTCCTTATTCTCTTGATCATTTTTTCGGCCACAATCGAACATTCATGTTTCGTTAGTTTCCTAGATTTAATAGGGATACCCAAGTACGTGAATGGCAGCTCTCCTTCGGTAAAACCTGTGGCAGAAATGATATCTTCCCTGATGCTTCTCGACATACCATTAAAATAGATTACAGTCTTTGTAGCATTAAACTTTAATCCCTATGCCTTGGAGAACGAGGATAAAGCTCTCATGAGTAACATAATTGATGGTATGTCACCTTTGCTAAACATAATAAGGTCGTCAAGAAAAATAAGATGGGTCAGTTTCAGGTGCTTACACATAGGGTGATAACTGAACAGCCATTTCTCAGTTGCGTAATAGAGTAATCTGCTCAGATATTCCATACATAACGTGAAGATCGATGGTGAGACCGGGTCCCCTTGACGTAGCCCTCTCTGTGCCCTGAAATAGCCAAACATGCTTCCATTTAAGCTCAAGGAGATCTTTGGTGTCGAGACACAGTTCATCAGCAATTGATAGAAGTGGGCTGGAAAATTAAGTTTCAACAGTAGTTCCTCCACAAATTTCCATTCGACTGAATCATATGCCTTTTGAAGGTCAATTTTAATCAAACATCTTGGAGATACTCCTTTCCTGGCATAAAGGTGAGCAATATCTTGACAAATCAGTATATTATCGATAGTAGATCTCCCCTTTATGAAAGCTCCTTGTGTGTCTTGAACTATGTCAGGAAGAGTTTTGGACAGTCTATTGCAGATAACTTTGGAGATAATTTTGTAAATCACATTGCAGCACGCTATCGGGCGGAATTGCTTCACCTCCGTGGGTCTTTCACATTTAGGGATCAGTGTGAGGGTAGTCGTATTTATTTGATTTAAAATCTTACCCGAGCACATAGCATCCCTGACCGCATCGCACACTTCATCCCCAATGATATTCCACGATTTTTTGTAGAACCCGCTTGTGTATCCATCAGGTCCCGGTGCTTTATCGTTTGGGATGGAGAATACAATGTCTCTTATTTCCTTGTTTGTTGTAGGGGCCTCTAAGATTGCAGCATGCTCTACTGTACATCGTTTGCCTCTGCTAATGACTTCATCACGGACAGTTTCAGTTACAGCAGTACTCCCCAATAGACTTTTGAAATATTCCAGAAATGCCTCCTGTACACCCGACTGATCAGTGTGCCGCTGCCCATCCATTCCCGTGATCTGATGCACCGCGTTCTGATTAATACGCTGCTTTATCACTCTGTGGAAATGGGCAGTGTTGTCATCTCCATCTTGAAGCCAATTTGTCTTTGCCTTTTGGTTTAAATATGAACAGCGAGCTCGCTCTAACTGTCTATAATTCTCGGTCAACATACCTTCTTTCTCGATAAGCTGCACATTAGTATAGTCATTTTGTAGTTGCAATTGAATCATCTCTAATTCCTTCCTAGCTTTCATAGCTCTGCTTTCAATTTCAGAAAAAGCATTTTTGTTCAGAGTCTTTAAAGTAGGTTTGAGGGCCTTTAGCTTTTTTACCAGTTTGAACATTTTAGTGCCTTCAATTTGCATTCTCCAATGATCTTCCACTAGTGGTATAAAATCTTCATGCTCCGTCCACATATCAAAAAATTTAAATCCTGCTCTCTTTGTGTTAGTGACATTGGAGTTCGATATCACACAAGGGCAGTGGTCAAATATACCTTCCGGGAAGAAATGGGATTGGTAGTCGGGATAAGTATTGATCCACTCCGGATTTACTAATGCTCTGTCTAACCGACTGTATATCCTTTTATGGGGTTCTTGCTTGTTATTCCACATATAGTAAGCACCCGTTCCCCCAATCCACCATATCACACCCATTTAGGCAATGGATGAAATCATCCATGTCCTCTTGTTTGGATTCCCCTCCCAACCTTTCTTCAGGGGAAATAACTGTGTTGAAGTCTCCCATCATGATCCATGGTCCCTGATTGTTAGCAACATTATTAATTAATTGGGACCATAACTCCTTCCTATCCTCCCCCTTGTTAAATGCATACACAATCGACAAGGCAAAGCTGGAGTTGTCAGATTTATCAATGACTTTGGCGTGGATGCATTGTGTTGTAGTTTGCAACACCCACACTTCATAATGTGCAGGTTTCCAAATAAGCCATATTCTACCTCTAGGGTGTTGGTGACAATTAGTAGCCACACTCCATCCTTCACACACATTTTGAATAACACTTTGCATTTGATTGGTTTTTATTTTAGTCTCAACAAGACCAAATAAGCTCACCTCTTTATTTTGGACAAAACAACTAATACTCTTTTGTTTATTTATATCATTCATTCCCCTCACATTCCAGAAACCCATCTTGTAAATCATTGGATAATGGGAAGGATAGTGACAGGAGTGCTTACATTCGTTTCTATTTGCACATTTGGAATCTCCATCTCGTCATTCATTCTCTTAGACTCACTCCGCTGCACTGAACTGTCTTTCCCATTCCTATTATCTCGTCTGGACAGGACAGGGAACTGTATTTCATCCATTTCTGGGACAGGTTTCTGCTGCACTAGGGGTTGCTGTAACTGCCTCCACACCTGTACTGGTTTAGCATTCCTGCTCGTAGGCTGTTTGGGTTTTTGTGCCCCCTGTGCTTTCCTCCTGCATTTATCCGTGGAGTGTCCCATGCCTTTGCAGTGTTTACATTTGATCGGCTTCCACTCATATTCGACTTTCACCTGTTGTATGGCACCCTTCTCATCCTTAAATTTTATTATGTCCGGTAAAGTTTTCCCGACCTTAATCTCCACTAGGACCCTTGCAAATCCTAATATTTTCTTCTCCATCGTGGTTTGATCCGCCTTAATGTATTTTCCCGTTAATCCAGCTACAGTTGGCAGGCATCTCCCCCAAAATTTAAGAGAGAGTTCATGGATCCTAACCCATGTCGGGACTGTTTGCACGTCCTCCTTCATTAAATTCGTGTCCTGGTTCCATGGCCTCACAATTAGCGGCTTGCTGTCGAACATGGGAAATTCATCCAACATGACTTTATCTCTGTCCTCTCCATTCTTAAAGCGCACCAGAAATATTCCATTGGGTAAAAATGAGACATTATCAATTCCAAGTTTCCCCCAAATTCTGTTTACATACCCTTGTATAACCTCCCAAGGAGGGTTAGCCCCCAAGATGTAACAATATACTGCATTTTTCCTGTAGTTAATCTCTTCTGAAACATCCTCGTCAGAGAACTGAATCAAAGGTTCGTCATCTACCTTCTTTGTTTCATGTACCGTTTCAGGCACATTTTCATTCTGGCTTGGTTCTTTCTGTGTAGATGATTTCTTTTTCCCTCTTTGCATAATCCATATACTGCTGTCCGTTAATTCCTCATCCTCGAAATCCAGACCAGGGATGCCCATAAGTTCATGCATAGGTTTAGTGCGTTGAGCGTCCTCATCCTCTGGTCCTTTCCTCTGCTTATCCTTCTTAGTTTGGGTCATCAATTCATTGTTGTGGTTCTCTTTTAACTTCTGCAGTGACAGTCGTTCTCTAGTCTTACTCTTGCTTGCTGAGTTCTTTGCCATGATGATTCTCAATCCCAGATTTGCTTCGAATCAATCAGAAGATCGCCGCAAATCTCCTGTCGCCTCTCATTCCTAATTTAGGGCAAAAGATTTACAACTTTGACGTTAATTTTAGTTGCATTAAATCGACTTAGCAACCCATTCAATTTTCGCATGTTTAGGGAAAACAATGTTTGCATATCATTCATCGTATCACTAACGCGCGTATTCAAAAGTCATTTGATATCTTAGTAGAGGCCGCTAATGTGCGGGCGGGGTTGGGTGTTCTTTGTGAACTTCCCAACACGTACCCTCACCCCTTACTCAGAACCTCGGTTTCCGGATGTCCGAAATCATTGGCAATGAGACTCATTCAATACATGGTATCCGATAACGCCGGTATCGGTATCAAATGCTAAGGGACAAACCCAATAAACTCTGACATCGAAAATGGGCCGTATTTTGTACGCGGCCCACTACGACATAGAGTGGGTTCGAACGGGCCCGAACTCTCAAAAAGTTCGGTGGCGACTCCAACTTCGATTTAAATTTCAATTCGACCCATCTCATATGGAGATTCATTCGCCTCCCCAAACCCGCGCGTGGCCACGTCAGGGTGGACCTATGTCATGTCCACAGTTAGGGTTGCATAAGAGTTGAAAACGGTCTTTTTTTGAAATTTTTGAAATGCGTTAGTTTGAGCTGGGAGTTGGATCAAGTAGTACGTCGATTAAAGATGTTTTAGTTGAGACGTGCGAAATATAAGAAATTAACATGTTTTGACTAAGCGCGTTGGGAGACATCTATAGTTGTCTCGACATTTATGTTTAGAATGAGGCAAAACAAAAGGGGTTAGACCAATTTTGAAAAAAAAGTTAGGCCACTTCTTCTATATTCATGGCAATGCCGTACTGGGCTACAGACGCGAATTGACGATGCCGTTAAAGGCTACAACAAGCCTGGGTGGGGTAGCTTATCCCTCTAAATAAAATAAAATGAAAAGACGTCTAAGTCTGATGGATCCGACGAGTGAAATTTATTGCCCGTATGGCCTTGTTGCTCTTGCGTGGGTATTTTGGCTTTCGAAAAGGGTTTAAGCGACCTCGGGAGGTCGTTCCCGATGTCCGGGGTTGTCAAGCGGTAATTGCCGGGGTAAAGCGAGGTCGATGTTATGACTTTTGGGTGCTAGGGAGGCTAGTGACTTAGGGTTCAAGCGCCCGGGCTGGGGTGGTTTGGTTTCGGGTCGCCTGGATTCGGGCGACCTGATATTTGGGCGACTGGGCTCGGGCGATCTGACCCTCGTTTATGTAAATTTTTGTAGTTTCCTAATTGTCGTGGGACTAGGGCTATATATGCGGGTTACGGGTGCTTGTTTTAGACATACTAAAATACCCATAGTGTGTCTTTAGCTTCCTTGTGTTACTTGGAGTCATGTCGGGTTTCGGGAATCTCTTAATCGAGTGGGCGGGTCATTTAAGAAATGTGACCTTGTGGTTTGTCCAAGTGATGGTTTATCAATGGTTATCGCGTTAAGTCGAGTTAAGGTACAAGACGACTTCTTGTTAGCATGCTCTAAATTTTGGGACGTAAAAAATCATGTCTTTGCTTTCCCCGGAGGTAAGGTTTGTCCTCTAATCGAGGAGCTAGACGTTATAGGCGGGTGGTGTTCGGTTCGACCTTGTGTGCCCTTGGGAGATGATGCTTTTGTGGAATGGTTTCGTCACTTTTTGGACCTTTCTTCGTTAGAG
Source organism: Agrostemma githago (assembly GCA_958450325.1). Classification (NCBI taxonomy): domain Eukaryota; kingdom Viridiplantae; phylum Streptophyta; class Magnoliopsida; order Caryophyllales; family Caryophyllaceae; genus Agrostemma; species Agrostemma githago. Next base: position 37,261,223 of record OY288241.1, on the reverse strand, counting down.
GAGGCTAAAGTTTTCTTCGGGAGAGATGGTATTGACCTAAAGGTTCTTTTTAGGACATTTTCACAGACGAGTTCTCATGATATTTCAACTCTAGCATGTAGGCGGGCTTTTAATATTGTGGTGGCTTGTTACTATCTCTTTGAGGATGCATTGGTGCATGAGGGTTAGGGTAATCCTTGGGTTTTGGACGTTGTCATGGGGATGGAACATGGGTGATCACCCTCTTTACTCATATTGGGTGAGCTTATCCCAGGTCTTGATGCTCGTGTCCGGCTGCATCAAACTCCTTTTTGTGGTTCTAGGATCATTTTGCAGGTATGTGGAGTGTTGTCTTTTTTTTGTTGCTTATTTTTTTGAGGCTACCTTAGTTCGAAAGTGTGACATTATATTGTGGTTCGTGCAGGTTTGGCTACAAGGAAAGCTTGGTTTGGTCGACCCTCCCCGGTCCGTCACGGGCTATAGCTATAAGGGCTTTACGGGTCGCAAAATGGTGCAGGCATGGAGTGATTGTCATGCCGAAGAAGGATGGCATTCTTACTTGGCTAATGGGCGTGTGGTTATAAGGTGGACAGTCCCGTGGTGACATATTAGTGGACAGACCAGGTTTCCCTTCTCATCTTCGACTCAGGCTATGCAGATATTATCCTTAAGGGATCCGGTTTATATTTATCCGAACGAGTTGTCGAGCCAAATGGGGTGAGGCCAACCACCTCGGAGGTTACTAAGGGTGATCCTAAGTTTGACCCGTGGACGGAAAGTTCTTTCCGGGAGTTTAAGATATCTTGGGGACAGAAGTTTTCACGTCCCATTGTTATAGAGAGTGCTCGACCGACCAACATTACTTTCATCCGGCAGGGAGTTTACGAATACCCGTCAGGACAGAGCTAGTCGAAAGTTAGGAAGACCGTGATGCTAGAGGATAAGGAGGCGACTTAAGGTAACGTCACTAAGTGCCTGACCAAAGACAGCGTTACGGCGTTACCGATTGTAGTGCCGTCAGTTCGTCTATTCGGGCCAAGAGTGACGAGACCCATATTGAAAATGTGAGTGATGAGAGGAAGTATGATTGGCTAAGCTCGCCTTTGGCTAGGGTGGTGGAAGCTTATGTTATGAGGGGTCGATGGTAAAATCCCGAACAAGCACACCCAGATGGCGATGGGAGAAAAAGGAAGTTGGACTGGTAGAGACTAGCCGGTTTGTACTATGTTTTATTAGTTGACTAGTGTATTAACCCGTGAAAATTCACGGGGTTGAGGCGCTTTCTTTGACATTTGAACATATCGAAAAAAAAATAATAAGCAGTATAACAGAAGACATTATTGTGTGATACATTTGTGAAATTATTGAATTTAGAGAAATAATATTTTTACGGTATGATTAGTATCTACGTTTAAGAACTCATGTGGGTCCGTGGACAGAAATTTGGCTTGAAAAAACGAAAAAGTATACTTTATGTAGAATCAATAGTTTAGAGACGACTTGTTTTATGAAATTTTTTACCGTGAATTACTTGAAAATGATTGTTTTAAATACTGAACGACATATTTGGAGACCATTAACACGAAGAGTAAGAAAGTTGATCATGCTCCATTGTATAATTAAGGCATCTTCCGTATCTTGTGCGAATCAAGTATTTGGAGACACAATTACGCCGCTTACCCTGAACCCTCTCTTAGCCGCCCTGGTTGCATGATAAGGGCAGAATCCTTGTACAACTCCTCACTCAATGTGCCTAATTGTTCAATCGAAAGAAATTAGAACAATAAAAATAAAATTTTCTTTAGTGATAATAAAATGTGCATTTGAGGTGAAATTCTCATAACTCAAGATTTAAAACACATTTGATCAATCTCAGAACTCGACACTTAATTTCAATTTCAATACAACTTCTCAGTTTTTCTTCCACCTAACTGACCCATCTAATTGACATTGAGATTTAACTAACACAATATGATCAAAAGATACTCTGATCAATTAATAAATTATTATTATTATTATTATTATTATTATCAATTAATCAATAATAAGTAACTGAAATATTCAATTAAAATACAAAATCTACCGACGATTTAAGCTAAAAAATATTTATTTAAGAGTATAGCATTATTTTTATAATCTTGAACTATAATATTCATATTTAAAAAATATTAAATGCATTTTTTTAATTATTTTATTATTAAATGGTAAAAAGTACGAAGTATGTATTAAATTAAACATTTGTTTATATTTTAATTTAAAATATTAACTACTTATTATAAATCCAAAGAATACTATATAAATATAAATATTTGATCAATTTCAATTTTGTTGACCCAAAGGGTCGAATTGCGATCCTAAAATATTATCATTACTTAATTTAGTGTTTTTATTTCTACACCCACTTTTTTGTACCCGCTGTTAATTTTTTTAAACAGAGTGTAAAAGGTAAATGTATCATGTCCCGATAAATATTGTCAGGCGATCTCCCATAACCTTTTTTGTTGAGTATATTCAACTATTCATGTACAAAATGAATTAGAAATAGAGTAGTGTAATACTCGTGAATAATCACAGGGTTATGTACAACTTTTTGTTAGACGATTTTGTTTAAGACATTTTAGATTTAGTAAGTGTCATAATCAAGAATGTCGGCCAAAGATTTACATGTAATACACGTAAATGAATGAACGATGTATGACTTATTCAACAAATAAGTTGTGAATTTAGATTTTCAATTAATTAGATATAGGGAAACAGTATAGCTCTCAAGTGTGAATTATAGGGAAGCGTGAATTAATAACTTTGCAATTCCCTCGAGCCTAAAACAGTATATGTATTGTTTTTATACAATTTTAACAATGAACATTGGAGTGGTGTAGTGTTTATGGTGTTAGAATTTGGTTTGAAGGTTTTGGGTTTGAAATTAATTGATGCAATTCTTTGAAGTGATTTTTTAGTTGTGGCAGAATAAGTGGATTGAGTGATTTTTTATTTAAAAGATTCAGTTCCATATCAACTTAAGTTATTAGGGTATAGATATATTTTGTAACATCAGACCCTATTCTGTAAAATAAAAATATAATATCCGGTAAATATTAGTTTAATCAGAAGGTATGTGTCAAATTAATTAGTGTTTTAAAGAATATATAAAAATTGACGGACAAAATAGCATCTGAAATGAACATAATTTTTTTTTAAAAAAAAAAGTCAGATCAAGAAAAATGTTTGCAAATATTAAAGGATACCGTAATAGATGCATTAGGGATTCATATTTTGATATCTTGATTAGGAAGATTTTGCGTAATTACCTAAAATAACTCTGGATTAATGTGGGTGGAGTATTTCAAAATGGAGACCAATGAGTTACGCCACCTCAGCTGCCTTGGTCTCTGTTTTAATACATAAATAAAAGATTTTATGTGGCGTATTAGTACTAGTTTTTGTGGTGTTTTGACACGTTGTCATTTTTCGGGATAGCCGGATTTCTGATGCTCGATGTAAAGGGCCTTGACAAAGGCTCGATTTAACTGATTTTTTTATTAATGAGAAGCACATTTTTTTTATTTGTCATTTTTTTTGTGGTGGCTTGCAACTCGATTCTTCATATTACTCGGAGCGCCCTTTCGGGTTTTCACTCCGTCCTCGGTTCACCTTTTGTTGTGTTTCTCTATTTTTTTTGCTCTTTTTTTTACGGCTCGCAACTTGATTCTTCATTTTGCCCGGAGCGTCTTTCGGGTTTCACTCCATCCTCGGCTCATCATTTTTTTAATTTTTTTTACGACGGCTCGCAACTCGTTTCTTCATTTTGCCCAGGGCGGCCTTTCGGGTTTTTACCCCGTCCTCGGCTCGTCGTTTGTGCTTCGTCATTGAAATCACTGGCTAACCGGAGCGTGGGAAAAGGCTCCGGTTTGCATGTTAATCGAGTAATCGATTTGTTATTTTGTTGGTTGTACCCATGGAAGGGTTGCCTACATATTTGTTTATACGGAATCAAACCATGGTCGTAGTTCTTTCTAAATGTGAGTGATTTTGCTTCAGACTCGTTATGCCAATTCTCGATGCGAATTATATTTAAGCGTTTTGTGTGGGCTTTCGTCCTAGGTTGGAGATCATTATGGAGTTGTTGGGATGTTTAGGGGTAGTACCGTTTGAGTTGGTCCATATTGGTTGGGGTTGAGAATTCCTGATCGTCTAGGTCAGTGAGGATCATGGTGCCCCCCGTGAGTATTCTCTTGACGAGGTAGGGGCATGCCCAGTTTGGTTTGAACTTCCTTCTAGGATTGACGGGAAGGGGTGCCCTGATGGATTTGACTACTAAATCTCCCTCATGTATGTTTCGGGATTTGACTCGTTTGTTAAAGGCTCGTTGTATGCGTTGTTGGTAGGCTTGCACGTTGAACAGTGCGTGTATTCTACGCTCGTCTAGGAGTACTAGCTCATCGTAACGTTTTTGATTCCATTCTTCTTCGGGAATGCCGCTTTCGACTAGTATCCTTAGTGAGGGTATTTCTAGTTCTATGGGTTGCATGGCTTCAGAGCCGTAGGTTAAGTAGTATGATGTGGGCTCCGGTGGGCGTTCGGTAGGAGGTTCGATATCCCCAAAATGCAAAGGGTATTTTGTTTGGCCAATCCCGATAGTTGTCTACATTTTCTTAAGGATTGTGGTGATGGTTTTGTTTGCTGCCTCCACGGCCCCGTTTGTCTGAGGTCTATAGGGTGAAGATTTGTGTCTTTGGATTTTGTATTTGTCTAGGAGTTTTTGGGTACCGGCCCTGAAATGAGCCCCCTGGTCACTAATGATTTCGTGAGGTATGCCGTAGCGGCAGATGATGTTATTTTGTAAGAATTTGACTACTTGTTTGGAGGTTAATGTGGTGTAAGAGGCCGCTTCTACCCATTTGGTAAAGTAATTGACGGCCACCAATATAAAACAGTGCCCGTCGGTCCCGGTTGGGTGTACCTTCTCTATGATGTCAATTCCCCAGGTAGAGAAGGGCCAGAGTGTTGTTATGGTATGGAGCGAATATGGCGGTAGGTGTTGGATGTTGGCGAATATTTGGCAGTTGTGGCAGTGGCAGACATGACGCCGATGGTCTGCTTCTAGGGTAACCCAGTAGTAACCTAGTCCCATTATTTTTCGGTCTAATAGGTGTGCACTCATGTGGTGTCCGCATTCCCCATCATGTACTTCTTCCATGATTCTCTCGGATTGGGTTTTGTTTATGCATCAATGGAGTATTCCTTGTGGGGTTCGTTTGTATAGTAGTCCTTAGTTTAGGACGTAATGGGCAGCTTGTATTATAAGACTCTTTTGTTTTTGGTGTTTGTGTTGGGTGGGTATGAACCATCGGTATTGAAGTTTAGGATTGCTTTGTATCAGGGTTCTTCGAGGATGTCGTTGGTTTCGAGATTTTGGATGTAGGCGGGTTGTTCACTCCTTTCTACGTAGATAAGCATAGAGAAGAGGTTGTCGGGCATGTTTATTAATGAGGCTGGCTTGGATAGGGCGTCAGCGAATTGGTTTTCCTCGCGGGGTATGTGTATGAAGTTGATTTCGGTGAACTCTCGGGATATTGTTTCTATTTCGATTTGGTACGGGGCTAGGTTTTCGCTATAGACCTTCCAGGTGCCCATGGCTTGGTTGACTACTAGGGATGAATCTCCGTGTACTCTAAGGTTTTTGACTCCTAGAGTTACGACGACTTTTAGCCCTATTAGGCAGGCTTCGTATCCGACTGCGTTGTTGGTAACAGGGAAGTCTAGTGTGGCACCTATTGGTTGTTGGTTGTGTGAGTTTCTTATGTTGTGTTTTGGGGAGTCTGTTGTGGGTTGAGCTTAGAGTAATTGTTCCTGATCTCTTTTTAGGGTGAAAATAAGTGGGCCGTTTATTGTAGCCCTTATGCTTGGATTAATTGTTACCGATGAATGACATAGTATCGAGTTTCGAGCGATGAAGTACGTTATTAAAAAATCGAGCGATTGTCGAGGCGTGCTTGTAAAAGGTTTTTATTTTATCGATATAGTAATAAACAGGCTACGTACCCATGTTGTTGTTTGATGGGGAGGTGGAGGACAGGTCCCCTCACACCCTCCGAACTCGGAAAAAGAAACATTTATTATTATTTTAAGCCTAGGCCCTAAGACGAACTAGACTACGACTATGACCGACTTACTGCCTTTAGGGAGCGACTACCATGACTTGACCATGTCGCGACACTGGCCCAACACATTCTCCGGGCCTTAGATTGTGCCATAGCCTTCCGAGGACGTACCCCTTGAGGGGCGTTTGGAGGTGATTCTCGGAGGTGTCTCGTTGGGGGGCTTAAAGTGACTCGTGACGACTACCGACGTCACTATTTCTCTCTCAGCAACCGAGAAGGTGAAGTCTGCCTTTTGCCGCTTTGTGGGGGAGAATGTTCCTGCTTCGATTAGGTCTTGAATGACGTGTTTTAATGTAAAACATGCCTCAGTATCGTGTCCATTACCTTGATGGAATAGACAGTACGCATTAGGACTCCAAGTTTTGCTTCGCCTACCGACCGGTGGGTCCGGAGTGGGACCCATAGGTGTGAGCAACTCCTGCTCTACTAGGTGTTTGAGTGCGTGTACGATGAGTTGATTTTGGTAAACTGCTTTTGGGGTGTTCTTGCTTTGCCGGGCAAGGTTTTGTGGGGCATCGAGTTTATTTCTCTACTGGCCTTAGGGGATCTTGTCCTCACGGAGTACCGGGGTGATCCGTTTGGGGTGGGTTCCTGGGTATGGTAATTGATTGAAATGGTATCTGCCTCGTTCTCTGTTCCTCCACTTTCGAGGAAATTAAGGCGATTGTCAATGTGATGAAGGAATCAGGGCAGACGGTCTATCGAGGCACGGACATCATGATCCACCTCGGTCAGGGTATTGACGTTGATGCAGAGGTTTTCAATTACTTCTGGTTCTGAGGACATGTTGGGGAATGATTTCTGCAAGATAACGTCGGAGGTCAGGACGGATCTGTCGAATGACTGAAACACCCCACATTGATTGAAGATGTCCTATTTATGAGCTTTGCTTAAAGGGATTTGAAGTACTACTCATATCAACAAAGTGCACTTTCTTTTCTGGTTTGCCCATGATAAGAACTCCACAGTTAAGCGTGCTTGAGTGGGAGAAATCTTAGGATGGGTGACCTCCTGAGAAGGTTTCCAGGATGCGCATGAGTGAGGAAAAAATGCGCTAGAAAGGACTCGTGTTGGTCTGTGAGACCAGTACAGAGCATGGCGAGCTACCGCGACTAACATTTCCGGTCCTAGGATTGGGCCGGGGTGTTACACTTAGAGACTCGAGGAATGCTCATAATCAAGCGACACGGAAATGAGACCCTTGACTCGCACGTGTATGCGGTCATTGGGTTAGGGACTCGAGTGCTTTAGACTTTTGATGTATTCGGCAAAGCGCCTAACGAACTTATATCTCTGGAACGTGACGATTTGACACAAATCTTGGGAGTGAGATTTAAAGAAGAGGACTTCTCGAGATGAGACGTCCAAAAACGTAAGACCTCGAATAGAGGTGACCCTAGTAACTAAAATAGACAGTTAATCACACGGTTGTACGACGTAAGGAATTGATCACGATGCCGGGTCAGAATCAAAGAGTTTTGATGTTTTTGAAAATGGTTGGGATCCAAAAATAAAACCTTTTCTTTCGAAAAGTGGGCTTCATAAAGTTGGTGCTACGATGGTGTAGTGACGTTGTTTGTGACGTGAAAAGGTGTTGCTACGTGCGCATCGAGGACTCGACGATAGCAAAAGTGTAAATGGTGGTTTTACAAAAGAAGCGCGATTCTAAAGGAACCGGTTTTGAAAATGTTAATAATGTGCTTTTGTCGAGACTACTATTGATTAGCTAGTTCAATATTTGTGGTGTAGACGACGCTCGTGGGAGAACGTGGCGTCTGTGACGATGCTTCGGAGGTGTGACCAAATCCTTATTACCGAATTTAGGTGGTGAAAGTGTCTTTCTTTCTTTTTCTTAAAAAAACTTTTTTTAAAAAAAAAGGGTGACCCATGCTTGTCGACTCCGTTAACTGGCATTTCAACGGTGGAGGTGATGTATTGTGAACAGTGTTTTGAGGGTATAACCATTTTGGGTTTCCTTGACTTCATTGATTGAAGTTTCGGTTATGTTAACGGTATGTGCAAAAAATGTTTTGAAAAAAAAAAAAGATGTAACCGCATAGGGTACCTCGATCCCATTCGCTGGGAGCTTGGTGACATTAACGGCCCTCGTTGTTGTTGGAAAACGACGAGTTTTTATTTTTGGCCAAGACAATGGCGCTCAAAAGGGTATTTTGAAACTAGTGAGTGTAAAATTTGTCATGATGACAGTGCTAAAGTGTTTTTGAAAATAACTTTAATTTGGCCGGAGCATCAGCGCTCGAACGGTAGTTCTGAAAACAAGATGTTTCTTTTTCGAAAATGGAGTTGGGTGTGGTTGAATATGTTGTCGTGGTTGAATCCAGATTTTAGTGTTTTATTTGGGTTGTTCAAACATGCTACACATAACTAGGAATGCGTACACTCATGCAGGATACAGACACGGGTAGGTTAGGGTAGGCTACCGCCCATAAATAGTCTTTGCTTAGGTGACGACAAGTCACCTGGGGAGATGAGTGTCGTACCGTCTGCTTAGAACCATTCTTTTAGTATATCTGCGGGATGCGCGTTAGGCGGCCGGAGCGTCAACCGAGGATCTCCCCGCGTGCCCATAAGGATCTTACTGCGAAGAGGTCGATTGGTCCTAATATCGGTTAGGATGAGTTTTTTAGGGCCAAAACCAGTAGTGACCACAACAGAGAACTAGGAAATGAGCTTCACCGACCTCGTTCGAGTTACACCACCGCTGGAAACTTGTTTCCGAATCCCAAGTGGAGTCGCCAAACTTTGGACGTCCGTCCGCACCGTCCGGTGCCCCGCGCGCGCCTGCGCGGGACCGACCCGGTTTCATCGCGGCAGCCACCCACGCGGCCCCCTCTCGGTCGAGGGCCGGTCCGATCTCGCATTCGGGGCGATGTTTCGGACCTCGATTTGGATGACGATTCAGACTTGTACTAGTCGGATGCGGGCACCCGGGTGTCCGTTGGAACCGATCGAGTCGTGGTTGTAAATGTTTAAAGGCCGATATGTTTGGTAAGGCGACCTTTTTAGTGAACAGAATTCGTTGCCGATTTGTGGAGTCGCCACCGAGTTAATTATGGGGACTCGAAAACTGTTCAAGTCAACTTTGATCCTTAGCCGGCTCAACGTTGAGTGGCACGGGACCTAAAGATAAAGACTTGTACCCTTAAGCACTCCATACCTGAAATGACTCTCATTGCCAATGGTTTCAGACATCCGGAAATCGTCGATTCTGAGTAACGGGTGAGGGTACGTATTGGGAAGCCAACGTCCGCTAGATATCGACACCCAATCCCGCCAGCACATAGCGGCCTCTACTAATCAATCGGTGGGCTGATAACTTTGTTCCTTTGTTGTGGCGGAAGTACTGTAACATCCATTGTATTAACCCTATATCTTTGCTATGTCGGTTGTTTTAAGGACAAATGATCTTTGTCGTCGAAGTAGTTGCGTTTACATTCTTTGCATGCGATTTCACGTGACAAGCAGACCATGAAATGATGTGTAATCCCCTATAAATTCTAACGCAATACAGTGGTGGAAACACTGTAGATTTGGGATTAATACACACTGATGTTCTATATATTACAAAAAGAACGGTCAGTCAATACAAATGCCACTTTTTACAAAAAGGCTAAAAATAAAAATCCTTCAAATGGTTTTAACAATCCATAAACGAACATAATTAAAGCAGAGTAGGATCCATGCCACTCGTTAGCTCACACCAAACCCCGGAACACAGAATACCTGTCATGTTATAAACATAACAGCCACAATTCAGTGGGGAGCAACTCAGACATTTCTCCCAGCCATATTACATAATATATAGGCAATAGAAGCATAATATAAGAAAATAGATTAAACTCAAAACATTATATATATCAAAATAGATTCAAAACCAGAAAACAATTCAGCAGCCTGACGGCGTCAAAACGAATAATGGAATATAAAACCGATGATAAGTACAGCTTTTACTACTAGAGATATGTTAAAACAACACCGAAGTGTAACTTAGTGCGCACGAAGCGACCCCTAAGCCTTACTGGTTAAGGAACTCAGTGCCCACGAAGCGACTCCTAAGCCCTCTCACCAGACAACTCAAACTATAATAGGATTGCGTTCAGCGAGGTCCTAGCCTAAGTACATGCGCATGACTCCTGAGCATAAACGGTACCCAGTTCGACAATCAATGTATCCCTGACGCAGATACACCGACCATATAGCTGATGGTAACAACCAACATATCCTAGACTTATATACTGTAACTTCTCATTTCCAACATTATTCCACATTCAAACCATTATAAGTATTTTATCCGAAGATATATTAAATATTCTCAAAATAGTAACTTTCCAAAAATAGAAACTTTCTTCAAATAGTAACTTTCCAAAATAGGTACTATTATAATTAGAAATCGTTTAACATATGAGTTATATAAAATATTTAATATTAGTCCTTGAGACATAAACATTTAGATAAATGTATAATTAATGATTAAAAGTGAAGGAAAGTAAAAATCATAATTATTTCTCAAAAGGTTGGAGTTTAAGTAATTAAAAGTAATAAATTACAAATTTACAGATTTTTCAGATTTGCACTGTCTTACTATAAAATTCATATTTAAATCATTAAAAATCAAAAAAATATAAGATCAGTGAGGTTGAAAACTTTAAAAGATTAACTACAACATTTGTTGCTGGATAAAATCAAAATTCCTAACTTAACAGGGGTTTTGTTTCGTAGTTTTATAAACTGTCAGAATCGAACACCCGATAGTATTTCTTTGATAAAACACGTTTAAAATTTTATTTTAAAACACATCCAATTAGAAACATTAACTAGACTCTTTAAAGTTAATGTACGTAAATTACCAAAATTAAATTCTAAGTTTATCATAGGTTTTAAATTAGGTTTTACAACAACTGACAGATTCGCGATCTAATCCGTCACAGTTTCATAAACGATTTGTTGTGACGAAACTAATTGGATTTAATTTACGAAATTTAAAACACGTATAATAGACTTAAAATAAACAGAAGTCTATTTTCAAACTTTTTGAAAATAAAAGCTGTAAACAGGAGTAAATATCGTACAAAAGTAGTAACAGATTCGAAAACATGCTGTAACTTTACTAAAAACAATAAAACTTTCAATTTGATAATTCATATTAAAAATCACGAAAAATTAAGAAATTAATTCTTATTCATACGTTTTAGTCTTGGCGCTATAATAATTTTTAGAAGATGGAAACATATCATCATAATAATATAGTAAACATATTTATAAAATTCAATTTAAAACGATACTACAAACAACTACAACATATATATCATGCAATACCGAGTCATGCCATCATTTGTTACCTTCATCGAGATCCGAATTAATAAAATAACCGTCTTCATCGGATCTAGCACGATAGCCTACGAAAAATTAAAACATATGGTATGAGAACTATATAAGTTAATAAAAAGTGGAAACGAGATGAGCATAAGAGTAAATAAATTACCCTTGAGATTGGAATGAAAAAGAACGGATTTAAGAATCGGATTGATGAACGAAATAAGGTAAGCACGGGCTGATTTGTGTGAGAAACAGCAGCAGCACAACAGCAACGCATTAATGAAGGAAGACTAATAGAAGAGAGGTTGTGTTTGGATGGTTTACCAGATGTGAATAAAGAGGAATAGAAGTAGGAAAATTAAGAATGCTATTATTAAATAGTAAGAGTAGTGTTTTAGTTGTATAACACGATTGAAATCGAGGAAAACTAGGAGTCTCTTGCAAAAAGATTTTGATAGCCACTAAAACATGTGATTAATAAAATTAATATAAAGAGTGAACTAAAGTCAACAAATAATTGACTAGCTCCAAAAGACGTTAACATTGGACTCGATTTGGGTAAGGAAATAATTCACGGTGTGATCGAAATCATTAATAAAAATAAATAATTGGCTTACAAATAAATTTGGTTAAAATCGCATGAGAAAAGAATTAGGCCCAAACATCGAGATGAGCTAAAATATTATTTTGTCGCAACATTAAATATTTGGGTCAGGTTCGAAGTTGATAAAAATAATTAGTTGACTAGAGAAATCAAATGGGTCAATCTCGAGTTTAAATAAGTGTTTGTAAGGAAATTGAGTTTCTCGACGAATAAATAGTTTTCAACGAAAATGAATTAAATTGATTTATCGAAAGCAAAATGATGATTTTTCAATGAAAGTTTAATAAAATAATTTCTCGAAGAAATAATAAAACATTTTAACGAGTTTCAAGCTAAAATAAAGATTTTAAGAGTTTAAGACGAAGTCAAAGTAAATCCGATAAGATTTAAAATGAAGGATTACAAGTTAAATCGCAAACCAAATAAAAATATGGATACAAATTTAGTTTATAAAAATTAGGGGTGTTACATGATGCACATAGGAGAGTAAAAAGTACTAATATTATACGTATTGGCAAATCAGTTTTAACGTGATAATAAGGATATTAGTCATTCTCGTGGTATACCTTACCTGGTATTTTGCTTAAGATGCGTCTGCACGGTATTAATAAGGATGCGTCAAACCGTGTAAGGTGAGCACCGGGACTAATACGGAACCCGACCATCATTTTGTTCATTTTTAGCTTGTTTATGTTTTGGATTCCGTGTTAGGTGATTTAGCATGCGACTATAAGGTCATAAAAGCAATAAATCATACGAAAGCGGTAAATACGAATGTAAGTAAATCACATAGTGAGGAGTTGCACCCTCGGAGTTTACGCTAAACGGGACACGATGCATAGATAGTTGAGAACGAATCTCGGAACTACTTGGGTCTATTTAGGGTGTTTTAGTGTTTATGGTTGAAGTTGGGACGTTAGGTATGTTTATAACGTGTCATGGACCTAACGTCCACGTTTGACATTAACGTAGTGCATAATAAAAAATATACGAAAATGTAAAGTTTTGTTTAGAAGACAAACTAGTGACGGTTTGACTTCGAGGGCGGATCCTCCTAGCTTGCCTTGTGATGATTTCGGCAGAGTTCCGTTACCACGGCTGGTTCCGCGGTTAATCCGGCAGAGCTTCCGCTACTAGACTCGGGGTAGCTAGTCGAACACAGGCACCTCAGGATCGAGTGGAGTGCTCAAAGGTGAGGAGTAGCGTCAATTCACTTATCGGGACTACGATCGAGTGGATTGTTGGCTTGGGTGTCGGAGTGCGAGCCCAAGTTAGAGAAAAAACTCGTAAAGAGTAAGAGGGAGAAGAGAATAAGAAGTGTTGTGTGTCGAATGAATGAGGTGAGAGGGGGTATATATAGGTGCTCGCGTGGTTCACATCGCCTAGATGGACGCCTGAGTCCAGGCGCACCAGAACTCAGACACATGAGTTGTAAGACGCCTGGGGTGAGGCGCCTGAGATTCTGAAGATACGATTTTGAAACTTTCCAAAACCGAGAAGATGTGTATAATATCATAGCTTGGGGATTAAGTCTCCTCCTTTACCCTAGCGCGCCGTTGCACTAGGTGGGCTTCGGGTGTGCATCCCGAGGTTTGCTCGGCCCGATGTGCTGACTCAGGTTTGACTTTGCGTATTTCGGGACCGATTCGGAGTTCCGGTGTCCGAATTGACTCTAATTAGTGTCGACGCGACCATAATGACATGACTAAGGCTGCCTTGATGTCAAATTAATCTTTACGAGTAATTATTTGATTCGTTCTATAGAAAACTATCTAAAACATCGTAATTACGCGTCGCGTTGCTGTCCGATCGTCATCGGGTGTTTGTCAGGAACTTCTGCAGCCACCAGGTCCAAATCTGGGTGTCTACAGTCAGGCGCACGCCATGAGGCGCCCTGATCATCAAGCGCCTGGGGTGGCGCGCCTCAATTGTGAGGTGCCACCTCCCGTGCATCTTGTCTGATGGTTACACGGACTTTGGGCAGAGTCGATTTTCGAATGCGAAGGATTGATTTTGTCATCGCAAACATTAAGCCCTTTCCATTTCGGCGTCGTATTTTGGCCTTTAGGGCATATGATGCTCGATTTAGAGTCGTCGGACGTTTGCTCGGATCACGTTTTTGAAAATAGTTTTATAATAATTTACGCGGTATTAATCTAACGGAATTAAAAGAGCGTTTTAGGGGGGTTGGCTCACCGTAAACAACCAATTACGCGGGGTGGCGAGATAAGCGACCGTCGACGCCAGTGCGGTACTCTTGTGTCCGTGTTTCCTTATCTCATGACCCTTTGTATTCGATACGTTAAATGGCGAGGATTTTATAGTTGAATGTTAGTATTTTGATCTTAAGAATGGAAAAGTAAAATGTTAGACGCGAAAAATAAAATGTTAGTATACCGTAAACAATTTTTTTAGTAATGTTAGAGTACAATAAGTAAACGAGTTAAAGGATTAGAAACGGGGTTTGGACATCCTCAACCTACATGTCAAATGCTTCAAAATATGGGCTCACAAAGTATCGTTGTAGACACGGGGAACGGTTTGATATATGTAAGTGGAGTTAGGGTGTATGTGAAGGAGAAAGAATGCTCTCGGTTTTTGATTAAGAGTTTCGAGAGAAAAAAATGTTGACCCCCGAAATGGTGAGCATGAGGGTGTATTTATAGAGTTTTGCGAAATTTTCTGATTTGGAATTCAGGCGCCTAAAGGCTAGCTCCTTGGTATTGGGGCACCCCACTTGAGGCGGCTCAGTTCTGAGGCGCCTGGATACAAGCGGTTGAAATCGCTCGTATCGGAAGTTGCTCAAAATACAGATTGATATCCGGGTTATTTGAGGTATGATTTTATTCCGTTTGACTTTGATTGATTTGTGCATTTGGACGCCATTGTGGCTCTTTTGATTTTCGGGTTTCAACTTTGACTGGTTTTAACTCGGTCGACAAAGACGGTTTTGTCCCCGGTGGCGGTTTTGGCTCAAAGTAGCTTTATTTGATTGGAAACGACCCACTGAGTCTGGATTTGAGGTCGATTTTGAAAGATTTTTACTCTGCTAAGTGCCCATGTCGGATACTATTGATTCCGAGTCCGTATTCAAGCGTATTGATGCATGTTAACGTCCAATCATCATCGGGTGTTTTGTTGGAGACTGCTACAGACACGAGCAGGCAAAATGCGGGTGTCTACAGAGCCCCCACTCTGACTGAGGCTTGGACAAGGCGAAAGTCAGAGTAGCCACCAGGTCAATCGAGGATTACAACCTGGCAGCCTTCCGGTCGGGTCGTTTAAAGTCCGTTAGACTTGCGTGAAGGGCTCGCCAGCCATAAGTAGATGGTCATACCTGTCTTGATGATGATAATTCTTTGTGGGGAGTTGAACTTGCTTTCAAAGTGCTGGGTGTACCTGTATGCAGACATGTTCATATTTTATATGTAGCATTTAGGCGAGACGCCGACTCGATTATCCGCCGGGGAGTAAAAACTTTGATATTTTGAATATTAGGGATTTTAAAAGGAGGAATGCTTGGGATGACTCGATTCCTATATTGGGCTCAGAAAGGCATAGGAGTGTAGACCGGGCTTGCGCGCACAGACGCACACTTTGAGGCGACGCAGGATTTGGACCGGGCTCCCGCGCGTCCTGGAATTCAGGTGCCAAGGCCCGGGCACCCCGACTTTCGGTATTTCCTTTTTCGCACTGTGGCGCGGATCCCAAGTCGTCGTAGGGTTTTCGTGTTTATATACGACCCTTCTGCCCTGTCCTTTCTCACATTCGACTTTGCATTCTTTCCATAAAACCTCTCAAAGAAAACTGAGTGATCTTGTCATGGGTATTGAGAATTTGACTGCGTTGCTGCAGGTCTCGGAGATTTAGGGATGAGGAGAAAGTTCATCTTAATCAGATGGGAATTTCTGTCCTGTTTTCGTTGCAGCATCTTAAGGTCGATTCTTACTTTTTAGACGCTTGTCTGTCTTTTTGGGATACTATCCGTCATGTTTTTGTGTTCTCTAAAGGAGAGATCTGCCCTCTCCCTGAGGAGATAACTGCTGTTGGAGGATGGTGTTCTAATGCCCGTCCTGCCATTCCTTCATTTTATCCTGACCCGAGGAGGAAGCCGAGGGAATTTTTGGGGTTTGTCTCATGCCGAGGTAGACCGAATGGTGCAGGGGAATTCCGTTTCCCTGTTTAATTTAGCTAATAAGTTTATGAATGGGAAGGATGTGAGGATCATCGTTTCTCACAGGCGTAGGGCCTTTGCTTTTTGCATGCTTCATCGCGACACCTTTGAGGGGCGTATGGAGGTTGACTCGTGCATGAGCCAAATTCGGCTGCTTGGCGTGGTAGACCAAATGGAGACTGGTCACAGTCCAACTTGGATGATAACTGGGAAGATCATCATGGGCCTTGAGGCTAGGAGGATTGACTTTGACAGCAAGCTGTCGACTTCTGGTGGCATGCCTTGCTCATCTCGTCTTGTGTCGTTTTTTTTAATTTTACGGACCTTGTCCTGCTAGACTTAGTTGTACGAGAGATTGTCGATCATAGAGCCCCCTCTTGACGTGCACAAATATCACAGCAGTCATGTGAGTTTGAGGAAGAGGCGCATGAGCCCGAGCCATGACATAAATTGGGCTTACTGGGAGGAGGACTTGTGTTCCACAGAGGTCCCTTGATCAGGTGGACGGTTGCTTCGTGGTTTCTTTCCATGCTGACAGGGTTAGCCAAGAGGGATCAAGCTCGGTATTTGGTGATCCTATCACTTGATTGGTCCGTTCACATCTATCCGGACTGCATTCTGAGGCAGTTTGGATGGACTCAGAGGATTCCTGAGACCGAGGCCATAATGTGTGACACCTAGTTGTAGCGGTGGCAAACACGTGTCCTTTGGACAATACCCAACCCTTGCCATTATGTTTGGGTTTCCGAGTCATATCGTAAATGGAGTTCTGAAGAGTCGGAGGAGGCTCGCAAGCCCCTGAAGGTTGATGAGGCCTTCGATCTGGTTCGCCAAGAGACGGCTAAGGATAATAGGGGTTTCTTTGATGACGGAGATACTCCTGCTACCTTGGTACGATTAGAGTCGGGTCCTATGTTAAAGACTAAGACTCGAGCTAGAGACGTCGATGCTTCAGGTGTGTGGGGACGATTGATCCCCCAAGCTGATTTGAAGAAGAGGCTCGGGCCAAGACTGGTGGCTAAAGACCGGGTTGGCCTGCGTGATAGGCGCTGGAGCATGTGAGGGCCAGACTTGGGCCGATCAATGTGGCTCAAGATCCACTCCCAAACAAACGGGTTCGGCCTAAGGAAGTCCCTGTAGTGATTCAGGAACGTCCGCCTCCGCCTCGTCGCCAGTGGACGACCAAGGATGGAAAGGACAAGGGTAAGGGCAAGATGCCCTGAATACCGGGTTCCTTTGGTTTATTATTATTTAAATAATACTACTATTTTTGTAGTGTCGTGCTATTTTTTGTATTTTAGTACTTTGAATTTCCAAGTATATAATAATAAAGAGCTTCTTATTAATCAAACCGTTTCTGTTCTTTTTCGCGATTACGGTGGTTGTGCACTTGTGAGGGGCTGCCTACATATCCACAGTCAGTGGAGTCAAACCAGACGTAGTTCAAAATTTTATCATTTTGTAATCTCGAAATACACCAAGACTAATGGTTCGAGATGTGTATGACGGTAGGATAAATAATCCTAGTGTAGACACCCGTATTTTGATTGCTTGTATCTATAGTAGTCTCCAACAAAACACCCGATGATGATCGGACGTTAACATGCATTAGTACGCTCGAATAAGGGACTCTGAATCAATGGCATCCGACGTGGGCACTTAGCGGAGTACAAATCTCTGAAAATCAACCTCAAATTCAGACTCAGTGGGTCGTTTCCAATAAAATAAAGCTATTTTGAGCTAAAACTGTCACGGGGGTAAAACCGTCTTTTATAACCGAGCCAAAACCGGTCAAAGTTGAAACCCAAGAACGTAACTAGCCTCACACTGCGTCCAAATACAAAAGGAATCAATTCAAATCCCAGGTCAAAGCAAGATCACAACCTTCCTAAAATGGCTCACCCGCCTAACGGCACTCGATCGAGTGCCTAAGGGCCACTCGATCGAGTGACCCTCCAAAAAGCGATCAGGGAACCTTTCAGTGGGGCACTCGACGAAGTCCGCTAAAGGGCACTTAATCGAGTGACCCTAAATTGGGGTGAATTCTATATTACCCCCCTTTGCACATCATTTGAAGGATCCTTTTCTACCTTCTTTTTTTTAAGTGAAATGTGAGTATTATTATATCATTCACAAGCAACATACAAGGTGTAGTAGAGGTGAAAACCTCTAAGTCACACAAAAAAACCAGATTACATCACTAAAACAGCTGACAAAAGAAGAACCACCAAATTTATAACAGCTTGAGTAAACAGTTCGTTTCTTGGTGGTTTGTAGTAGTTTTTAGGATCTCTCTTGCTTTAATTTTGATTGTCTCTTGGATGTTCTTAGTCGTGATCTCCGGTCGTTGGACAGTCCCATCCACTCTAGCATTATTCCTTGCTATCCATACAGCGTGTATGACTGCAGTAGTGATCATAGGAATTAACTTCTCATCAGCACTAAAATTCCCGAACTCATTCATTTGAGGAAGTCTGCATCCACTCTAGTCCTCAATTTTCCTTCTAATTCTGCAGCTGTACGTGCATTCCTGGAAGACATCTTCAGCAGTTTCAACCTCTCTGTCGCACATACAACATTTATGTATGTATGCACATACAACATTTCCCTAAACCTTTTCCACCTTCATTTCTTCACCTCTTTGCATCATTTTTCTCACAAAAAGTAAGAGCACTCTCCATACTAAGCACACACCCTAACTCACCTTACATTCTCGAACCGCTCCCGTGCCTATGACGACACTCTAGCCCGTATTCCGAGACTATTAGCATGTAGGTTGAGGGTGTACCAAATCCCGTTTCTAATCTCTTATTCTCTTTTCATTTTTGTATACTAACTATTAACATCTAAAATTTACATTTTTGTATCTAACATTTAATTTCCGTTAGTTACTAACTACTAACATTTAATTTCTCGTTCCTAACTTCTAACCTTTATTTATCATTTTTTTTCATTCCGTTATATAATAAATACCGTTTATTTTACGATATAACCAAAAACAATTTTCAAAATCGATTCGAGCAAACGTCCGATGATGCTAATTCGATCGTCATAGGCTTTAAAAGCCAAATTACGACGTCAAAATGCAACGAACCCAATGTTTATAACGATTTCGATTGAATATATTCGATAATCAAATGCCGCCTAAAGTCCGTATAATCCCCCGAACAAGTCATACTGGAGGTGGCGCCCTTCGAGGCGCGCCTGTAACACCCGCTATTTTTCCTAGCATTTTTATCCTTACCGTTATGACTTCGTCATAACTCTGTCACTTTTCGGCCCTATGTTTCATCATTTTTTTTCCCAAGCTTTATTTTCATTTTTGAGTCTAATGATACTTATTTTTATTTTTGAAGATTTTAATTCTTTTAAATCTATTTAATTGATTTTCTTCGTAAACTAATTATTTTTCCGCGAGGAATTCTACTTCTCTACGAATTAACGTTTCAAAGCTCGGATTTAAGTTATTTCTTTTCCTACAAATGTATAAATATATTTATATAATATTTTCAACTAATAATTATTTTTATTTACGGAAATTTAGCCATTAAAGATTTTATTACGAGGTTTCGTAAATAATTGTTTTCTAACCCGAGGTTTACTCGAATTGCTTTAAAATACCTTTAACGATTTTACGATTCTTTTTTTTTCAACTTACAAATTATTTGGGACCTTTTCCTCTTGTGTTGGACCGATACGCCTCCTTGTCACACCCTTACTACGTTTTTCTTTATACGTTTCGTTTTATTATGTTAAAACGTAAAGATAATGCTTTTCTTACCCATTTATTTGACAAGTTATTGAACAAACTTTTCATACTCCCCTTCCTCTCTTTTGGCCAGCTTTATGAAGGGAGTGTAGCATAGTTTTCATCAAAAGTTTTATTAACATTCATGCTTAAAACCATCCATTTCCCATTCATTCATTTTGCTAATTAAACAACAAAAAAAATTCCTTCATTCTTCTCTCTTAGCCATGGCATGCAGCAGCCTCTCAAGGCTAATTCTTATCTCAAATCGAGTCATAATCATCTCGTTTTCCTCATCAAATTAATCGTTATTCCGATCCCTTCGTTAAGGTAATAATCGACGTTATTTTCGATCGTTATTTACCTTAATTCTTTTAGTTTTTCTTATGGTATTTTTGCACCATGCTTTTCTTGTGTTGAAGGATTTTTGAATGATCCCGAAGCCGACAAATTTATAATCGACTCGAATTTGGGTTAGAGCAGGGGCGGACTCAGGAAATTTTATTTGGTGTAGCAAATTATCATATTGCTTAAAATAGTGTTTTTTTAACAATACCTTCAACTTATGTTGTTGTATGAGGAACTACCTACGAGTTTATCTTTTGTTATCGTCCACCATATGATGTACCATGTACGGTACGTATCATGCTTATCCCAATTATACAAGCCTAAACTTCTAGACAAAAGGTTAAATATTAACGTACTATAACAAAATAAAATCCAAGGTTATGATAATGACAAAAAAGTGACTTATTTAAAGTCCAAGGTTTTAATTTTTGGGTAGCGTTTAACAATGCGGAGTAATATTCACTCTGTCGCACTAGGTAGTTTACAATTATTTTTATGTACGATGATTAAGGTAAGAAGAGAATAACTTTCTACTACGTAACTACTGTATTAAAAAATATTTGCAAGGGTTGATTAATTTACTGAAAAAATGCAAATGATTACTCCTCCGTATATATCTCAAAAAGAAATTGTAATCTTGTTTTGTCAATATTTTAGCTTAAAAATTAAAATGGACAATTAATAAGTTTATTGTCTATCCATTAGTACATCCAAAATGAATAAAAAAAATCAAACTTTTATACCAGCCAAATATAAATACGAATAATCTGAGTTTTTTACGATAGTATTAGAATGACTGAACAAAGAAAACTACTAAGTATTCCGTATATAAAATAAAAGAATTAATCATTATCTAATACCCCATTAGAGACAACTTTGATTCACTCACCTACTCCTAATTACTTTTGTCCTGGTGTTTTTGATGCGCCAATTATTTTTACTCATCGTTCTCCATATGTCCAGATTACCTACTACAGTAATTCTTTTAATCCAATCATGAATCATCCAAATAAATTAAATAGAAACAAAATACGTAACATATTACCTTGAGAGTTGAAAGCAAAGATCTATAATCTATCCCTTAATCCACATCCAACCTCCACCTTCAAGCACAATATATTATTGTAAAATTAAAAAGTATAGTTGTTGAAGTTTTTTAATGACTGAAAAAGTTATACAAAGTATTTTCTTCATTTGGTAAAAAATTGTTTGGCAATATTATGGGAATAAGTTTAAAGATGGAAGTTGGAGCATATTTAGGAGGAATTGTGAATAATTAATGTACAGAGTAATTGATTTCATTTGTCAATTAACTCTCGAGACTAGGTCCTTTTTGGAAGGAAAATCTTTCAATATTTACTCTAACCCCATAATTAATGGTGTAGCATATTTTCTCTTTCTGTCAAAATTTTTTTTCCTGGTGTAGCAACTGCTACAGTATGCTACAGTATGCTACAGTGTAGGTCCGCCCCTGGGTTAGAGGTAACGTCGATGTTACTCGGTATTTCATGATTTTATTTGTGTAATTGCATGTATAGTTTTATATTTCATTTTTGACAATATATGTATGTCTTATAATCTGGAAAATTTTTAAAAGTTGAAAATTTGCATGTTTCAAGATTTTTATCGCTTTTACGAGATTAACGATTAAATTGTTATATTAATTTGTAAAATCGTAATAATCGGCCTAAACATGTAATATAGGTTTATATTCTGGAAAAATGTTGTTTTGATGATTTTTAATAATTTAGTATTTTTCTGATATTTTTGATATCAATTATTGAATTATTACCGTTATCGGACAAAAACGATTAAAAGCCGATTTTTAGTTCTAGTACCTAAACATTTTATTTTAGTCTGATTTTTGACGTGGTGAAACTTTCTGATGAAATAGAATTTTCTGAATTTTTTCATAAGTTAAGTGGATGAATTAATTAATCACTTTAAATCATCGTTTATCGTTAAAACCGTGTTTGTCGTTTAAATTCTCGATTTCTGGTCTTTGGTTTAAATCTGGAAAAATTATGATTCTGATGGTTTCTTAATAAAATGTATTTTTATGATTTTTAGTGCTTTAATAAAATGTTAGGAACGATAAGTTTTATTAATGGAATCGTTAATTGTGAAAACGGGTTTTAAAGACGGTTTTGATGGGATTTATTAAAGCTGGAACTTTTAGAAATATGGAAAAAATAGTATTTTCTGGAAAATCATGATTTTTATTCTTAATAATAATTTTTGGATATTAATACTTAAATCGTTTTTTAATTACTATTTTTATTAATCGTTATTGTCGAGATTAGACGATTAACGAGAAAACGCTTTAAAAACCGAGTTTTAGGATTCTGGAAAATTTTCTTTTCTGGACAGAATGTCCATAAATATCTTTTAGCTATTTTACGTAATTTTTTACTATTTATTAAAGTGTTTAATTAATAAGTATTGATTTTTGGACAAATTCTGATTTATCGTTAAAATGCTTCGTCTTACCTAAAAGAATTATTTTTTTCAGCTATTTTGAAAATATTTAAATCTGAAACATTAAGAGTTAAATCATCCCTTAACATATTCTAAATATATTCAATGGTTTAATTAAATAAAGGACGTTAAAAGATTTAATTTGACATTTGCCGTAAAATCCTATTTGTAATTGTATTGTCGTAACTAATAATAATTAGAGAATTTTAGCTTTGTAAATTTTGAAAACACCCTGATTAGTATTATTAAAAATTTTAAGACATTTTTAATCATTTTATACACTTGTACGATATTTCAATAACTTCATAAACTCAAATGTTCTTACTTTAATAATTAATATCGTTAAGGCCGAAAGTATTAGTTTTATAAATCTATATCGTTTACTAAAAATGTGGTATTAGTATGAACTAATATTTTCACTATTTTGATATAATGCTATTTTTAGTAAGGTTTCTAAAAATAGAAGTTTTCTAAAATAGAAAATTTCCTCTTTTGGATAGTGATCCTTTTCTTTTGTTCTCTTACTATTTATATTGTTTATATCTTTTATATATCGAAATGGCTTGTTTTGGAGTTATGGAATAAGGACAAGTGTGGGTTTAGAGTAATATAGTCTGGGATGTACGTTTTGTCATCAACTATAAAGCTGGTGTGTCTATGTTGAGACACATTGGTCGTTGAACTGAGCATGGTTTGTGTTCAGGAGTGTGTATATTTTGACCTTAAACTTAGATATCGCATCGTGTAAGTCACCGTCGGGTTGAACTGGATTACGGTTGGTGTCCAGGAGGGGTGTACATTACTTTAGCCAGGACCTCGCTGCACGCAGTCCTGTTATGGTTGAGTTGCCTAGTTAGAGACCAAAGTATGATTTGTTTTGACTAAGTTCTCGAAGCTAGTTTAGTATTGTCCTAGTGAAAGTCTAGATTCTACATTAATCCTATCCATAACGCCATTTTTATTATTTTATTTATTATCGATATAAATTGGTTTGCAGGTTGGCAAATATTTTAATGTTTCTTCGGAAACCCTTTTGATTAATTTGTTTTACGCTAAAGCTTATTTTAATATGTTGTTTTACTGTTTTCCATTCTTACTATTTTTCCCGTATTAGTAATTATAGTTTTAAAATCCTGTTATACGGCTGGGAGAACGTTGACGTTGCTCCCCACTGATTGTAGCTGTTATGTTTTAAACATGGCAGGTATATGTGTTCTCCTTCGGGTGGGCTAGCGAGCAGTTATGGATCCTGCTTGTTTTAATCAGATCACTGTATTATGGATTGTTAAAACCCTTTTTATGGATTTTATTTATTTATTTATTTTGTAGCCATTTTTATTTTATGGCTTATGTATTGACTTACCATTTTTATTTAATCAAAACATAGCTACAGTATGTAATAATCTCACTTCTACAGTGTTTCCGCCACTGTATTGCGTTAGAATTTCTAGGGGATTACAGTTGGTATCAGAGCATCACTGCTCCCAACGCTTACACCTGAAATTAGGGAAAATACCAGTAAATTATTTAAACAGTAAATAAAAATATTATTAGAGATGGGTAGAAACAAATAAGGACTTAACTGTTAAGATTATCTGTTTCTGAACTCAATGATTAACATTGAATATTTGTTGCTTTTGTGGGAAGAAGACGAATGAACAAGATATTGATAGGATGCTGCTCCAGATCGGGACAAGACCTACTTAGAACTCTCAACGACTGCTGACTCGAGTGGACAACTTGGTGCTCCAAGAAAGATGCCGATGGTTATTTTTAGCTCCAGTTCAGTTTACTTAAGCTACAGGCCAGATGAACAAGAGTAGATTCCTGTTCCATGATGTCGCAGTAGATCGAGATGGAGCGACCAAAGACTTACGTGCTCGTTCCTCTACAAGAAGATGAAGTAAGCCATTTGGATCCCGCGTGAACTCTGGATGCCCGAAGATTCTCCTCTGGTTCAAGAAATTAGTAATATAGTATCATCGACTCTTTTCTTCCTTCCTCTACTTCTTCTAATTCTTCTCTTTTATATTCTCTTCTTCAACCGCTTGGTGAATCCTTGTTATATTCTTCTACTCTACCATCTTTCTCTTGAGATTCTTTGGCTAGACCGATTTCCGTCTCAGTGAACCCCGTGAAAGGATATAGATGTTTGAGGTTTAGTAAACCCTTGTTACCTATGGCTTGAGGGTTGTGAGTTATACCTTGTTATCTATCTTAGTAAGCTTTTGAGGATCGATTTGAATGATAAATTGTCAATTAATGGAATTAGGTTGGTACTTTAGACTCTGAACCTTGGGTTATAGGTTACTTGATTATTTGGAGGACATAGAGTTGAATATATTTTGGGGTAGTAAGAGTATATCGTATTTGATGGATACCTAGTACCTAATTTAAACTAGAACCGAACCAAGTGTAGCTAATAATAGAATTTTGGGATTCCTACCTAAATGTTATTTGATGGATGCATCGGGAATATTTGGGATCATAGAGTACTGTTTAAATTGTTAACCTGAGTGTTGTGGTACCATCGAAGGTTTTCATTAATACCGTTAGAAATTTTGGTTTGCATAGATTACCCATGTTTCTTAAGGATTAGATCATTAATCGTTGGTTAAGGTTGTAACCTATGAACTTTGGAGTTGAGTGATCTAAATTGAATAAATTGTTGTTACCTTGAAAAGGAGAAACATATTGCCATTAGAGGTTGGATTTATCGCGTTGTTTTGAGGAACACTTTGATGTCAATCATCTTAATGGATTTATAGTTCAGAACCTTAGACCAACGAGATTGTGGCTTCGTTGAGTTATTAAATATTTTGTGGTTGCACCATTACGATTAGAAATTTGATGGACTTCTTAGAAACATTAATCGAATGATGTGTTTGAAGATGTGAGTGTTTGCGCCATTACCTATAGGTTTGAGTGTGTTTGAGGATTTATTGTACTTCCCCAACTTCTGTACTTGTGGTATTATAAATATGTTGGTGATCATTTTTGTGGATTTCGTGTCCGAACTTTGTTAATTGGTGGGTTTTATTTAGTCTTCCTTACTCGAGAAATTTGAAGTATACCTCGAGTTCAGACCTTATGAGCTTTAAATTTATGAACCTTAGTGATTACGAGTTAGGGTATGTTTTGATAACCGTTGGAATCTTAATTAAAGGATTAGTCTAAATCATTTGTGCATTCTTACTATACTAATTGAAAGATTGTATAAGTATGTAAGACTTAATTTTGGAGGTTGTAGATTGAGTAGGACCACCCTGTACTGATATTGGACTTAGCGTTATTTGATGGGAATTAGGAACCCGTGTTTGTGGAAGTCGTGATAGGAATCTCGAGATGATTAATTTCTTCCATAATCCTTGAGAGCTCTTTTTGATTCTCAACTCCGTCTTCCTTTCTGCTTTTCTTGAATTCTGTTACGGTAACTCCTGCCAATCCCTTCAACCTTTGTCGTTTTTGAAAGCTCTTTTTTTAAATTTATTTATCATTGTTCTATTTACCCATTAACTATTTTTCGAACTCCCTATTTTTTTATAAAAATTTTGACTAGCGTAAAATTTTAACATTTTGAGTTAATTGCCTGTTTTGTAAAAAGTTTGACTAACTTAAACTTTTTGGATATCGTTAAATTTAACATTTTTGAATTATAATTTCAGAACTTTATACTTCACTTTTGTTTAATCTTTGGTTGATATTTATTTTTAGATATGTTTAAAAATGCCCTAATAATTTATTTTAAATTATTTCAAAATTAATTCAATTTTTGATTTTTAAGCAATCAAAATTTTACGAAGACTTTCATATTTCCAAATATTTCAATTTCTATAGGATTATTATGTAAAACATTTTAACATTGTCGAAATTATTTTGTGTGTTCAAGTTTGGTAACATTTTTGAAAACTTTCATAATTACTTTGATAACATTTTCGAAATTTTAACATTTTGAAATTAGTTTTCGTTTTATTGTTGGACTTTTGAATCAGTTATTGAAAATGTTTAACAACTTGTTCTATTTTTACTAACTACAAAATTTGATTTCTCAAAACTAAATTTTTGTTCCTTCATAAAACAAAATATTATTGAATTTCTCAATCAAATTGTTTTACTTTTATTTCGAAAATGTTTTGGTTACCTTGTTTCCTTCGAGTTTGTTTACAAATATTATTTGTCGTAGTTATTTTATCAAATAAACTTTACTTACCGATTTCTTTAATTAAGAGATTTTAAACTTCGGGTAGCTTAGCCCCATTTCCTCTTGGAATAAATATTTTCATTCAATTTCGTGTCACTTTGGAAGTTGTAAAATTTTCTTTTAGAGCAAAATTTTTATTCGAAATTGGTATCCTCATGTTTTCGAGTGGGGTAATCTTGAGTCATTTCTGCTTATTCTTAGTTTCGAGGACGAAACTTTCTTTTAGTGGGGAGGATTGTAACACCCGCTATTTTTCCTAGGATTTTTATCCTTACCGTTATGACTTCGTCATAACTCTGTCACTTTTCGGCCCTATGTTTCATCATTTTTTCCCAAGCTTTATTTTCATTTTTGAATCTAATGATACTTATTTTTATTTTTGAAGATTTTAATTCTTTTAAATCTATTTAATTGATTTTCTTCGTAAACTAATTATTTTTCCGCGAGGAATTCTACTTCTCTACGAATTAACGTTTCAAAGCTCGGATTTAAGTTATTTCTTTTCCTACAAATGTATAAATATATTTATATAATATTTTCAACTAATAATTATTTTTATTTACGGAAATTTAGCTATTAAAGATTTTATTACGAAGTTTCGTAAATAATTGTTTTCTAACGCGAGGTTTACTCGAATTGCTTTAAAATACCTTTAACGATTTTACGATTCTTTTTTTTTTCAACTTACAAATTATTTGGGACCTTTTCCTCTTGTGTTGGACCGACACGCCTCCTTGTCACACCCTTACTACGTTTTTCTTTATACGTTTCATTTTATTATGTTAAAACGTAAAGATAATTCTTTTCTTACCCATTTATTTGACAAGTTATTGAACAAACTTTTCATACTCCTCTTCCTCTCTTTTGGCCAGCTTTATGAAGGGAGTGTAGCATAGTTTTCATCAAAAGTTTTATTAACATTCATGCTTAAAACCATCCATTTCCCATTAATTCATTTTGCTAATCCCCCTTTCCACTAACCAAATAACAATCCTCCAATTTTTCCCGCCTAAAGTTATCCACTACAAAAAAAAAAAAGAATTAGAGCAAGTGAAATGTACTTATTCTCTACCACTACACCACAATATCTCATTGTTTCAATTATCACTAAATTAATCCTAAAGCTATAGACTCCAATAATTTAATTAAGGAAAATCCCCATCCCCCTTTCCACTAACCAAATAACAATCCTCCAATTTTTTTCCCGCCTAAAGTTATCCACTACAAAAAAAAAAGGATTTAGAGCAAGTGAAATGAGTTATATGCAAATCGAACCCTTGACCTTAGATATGTAGTACTTATTCTCTACCACTACACCACAATATCTCATTGTTTCAATTATCACTAAATACAAACTGTATATATACCAACGAAAATACGTTTTATTTTTGTAATAATCATGACTGATATTTGATTGTAATTAAATATTGTAATCGTCTATTAAGTAAGAAAATAAAAATTCTCAAAACTTTTCGCACCAAAATTTTAAGCTATCAATCTCTACTAAGAGAAAAAAAATCTCAAAACTTTTCTCGCCTAAATTTTAAACTCTCAATTTGGACAAAATCAATAGAACAAATGAGGAAGAATCACACTCAATTATCATATAAAAATTCTTATGGGTTAAATATTTAAAAACTAACAACGGGTGTATCGATACAAATAAATTGTAGAAATATAGTCGCTTAAATTTCTAACAACAATTAAGATAATAATTTTTTTGTACTACATATTTCATGATATTAGTCGAGGTTGCAATTTCAAGTTATTTTATTATTACCCAAATACAATGATAGAATCGTGAAAAATTATCAGGTTGCTAAATTAAAATCTACTTTGTATAAATAATTAACTTAAAATATTAAAATTCTATAAATACCGTGCATACATGCACGGGGTATACACTAGTTAAACAACAAAAAAATTCCTTCATTCTTCTCTCTTAGCCATGGCATGCAGCAGCCTCTCAAGGCTAATTCTTGTCTCAAATCGAGTCATAATCATCTCGTTTTCATCATCAAATTAATCGTTATTCCGATCCCTTCGTTAAGGTAATAATCGATGTTATTTTCGATCGTTATTTACCTTAATTCTTTTAGTTTTTCTTATGGTATTTTTGCACCATGCTTTTCTTGTGTTGAAGGATTTTTGAATGATCCCGAAGCCGACGAATTTATAATCGACTCGAATTTGGGTTAGAGGAAACGTCGATGTTACTCGGTATTTCATGATTTTATTTGTGTAATTGTATGTATATTTTTATATTTCATTTTTGACAATATATGTATGTCTTATAATCTGGAAAATTTTTAAAAGTTGAAAATTTGCATGTTTCGATATTTTTATCGCTTTTACGAGATTAACGATTAAATTGTTATATTAATTTGTAAAATTGTAATAATCGGCCTAAACATGTAATATAGGTTTATATTCTGGAAAAATGTTGTTTTTGATGATTTTTAAAAATTTAGTATTTTTCTGATATTTTTGATATCGATTATTGAATTATTACCGTTATCGGACAAAAATGATTAAAAGCCGATTTTTAGTTCTAGTACCTAAACATTTTATTTTAATCTGATTTTTGACGTGGTGAAACTTTCTGATGAAATAGAATTTTCTGAATGTTTTCATAATTTTTCGGAATTGTTAAGTGGATGAATTAATTAATCAATTTAAATCATCGTTTATCGTTAAAACCGTGTTTGTCGTTTAAATTCTCGATTTCTGGTCTTTGGTTTAAATCTGAAAAAATTATGATTTTGATGGTTTCTTAATAAAATGTATTTTTATGATTTTTAGTGCTTAAATAAAATGTTAGGAACGATAAGTTTTATTAACGGAATCGTTAATTGTGAAAACGGGTTTTAAAGACGGTTTTGATGGGATTTATTAAAGCTGGAATTTTTAGAAATCTGGAAAAAATAGTATTTTCTCGAAAATCATAATTTTTAATCTTAATAATAATTTTTGGATATTAATACTTAAATCGTTTTGTAATTACTATTTTTATTAATCGTTATTGTCGAGATTAGACGATTAACGAGAAAACGCTTTAAAAACCGAGTTTTAGGATTCTGAAAAATTTTCTTTTCTGAACAGAATATCCATAAATATCTTTTAGCTATTTTACGTAATGTTTGTACTATTTATTAAAATGTTTAATTAATAAGTATTGATTTTTGGACAAATTATGATTTATCGTTAAAATGCTTCGTCTTACCTAAAAGAATTATTTTTTTCAGCTATTTTGAAAATATTTAAATCTGAAACATTAAGAGTTAAATCATCCCTTAACATATTCTAAATATATTCAATGGTTTAATTAAATAAAGGACGTTAAAAGATTTAATTTGACATTTGCCGTAAAATCCTATTTGTAATTGTATTGTCGTAACTAATAATAATTAGGGAATTTTAGATTTGTAAATTTTGAAAACACCCTGATTAGTATTATTAAAAATTTTAAGACATTTTTAATCATTTTATACACTTGTACGATATTTCAATAACTTCATAAACTCAAATGTTCTTACTT
Organism: Agrostemma githago; assembly: GCA_958450325.1. Lineage (NCBI taxonomy): Eukaryota > Viridiplantae > Streptophyta > Magnoliopsida > Caryophyllales > Caryophyllaceae > Agrostemma > Agrostemma githago. The sequence goes on along the minus strand of OY288241.1, from coordinate 37,230,655 downwards.
TAATAATTAATATCGTTAAGGCCGAAAGTATTAGTTTTATAAATCTATATCGTTTACTAAAAATGTGGTATTAGTATGAACTAATATTTTCACTATTTTAATATAATGCTATTTTTAGTAAGGTTTCTAAAAATAGAAGTTTCCTAAAATAGAAAGTTTTCTCTTTTGGATAGTGATCCTTTTCTTTTGTTCTCTTACTATTTATATTGTTTATATATTTTATCTACCGATAATGGCTTGTTTTGGAGTTATAGAATAAGGACAAGTGTGGGTTTAGAATAATATAGTCTGGGATGTACGTTTTGCCATCATCTATAAAGCTGGTGTGTCTATGTTGAGACACATTGGTCGTTGAACTGAGCATGGTTTGTGTTCAGGAGTGTGTATATTTTGACCTTAAACTTAGATATCGCATCGTGTAAGTCGCCGTCGGGTTGAACTGGATTACGGTTGGTGTCCAGGAGGGGTGTACATTACTTAAGCCAGGACCTCGCTGCATGCAGTCCTGTTATGGTTGAGTTGCCTAGTTAGAGACCGAAGTCTGATTTGTTTTGACTAAGTTCTCGAAGCTAGTTTATTATTGTCCTAGTGAAAGTCTAGATTTTACATTAATCCTATCCATAACGCCATTTTGATTATTTTATTTATTGTCAATATAAATTGGTTTGCAGGTTGACAAATATTTTTATGTTTCTTCGGAAACTCTTTTGACTAATTTGTTTTACACTAAAGCTTATTTTAATATGCTGTTTTACTGTTTTTCATTCTTACTATTTTTCCTATATTAGTAATTACAGTTTTAAAATCATGTTATACGGCTGGGAGAACGTTGACGTTGCTCCCCACTGATTGTGGCTGTTATGTTTTAAACATGGAAGGTATATGTGTTCTCCTTCGGGTGGGCTAGCGAGCAGTTATGAATCCTGCTTGTTTTAATCAGATCACTGTATTATGGATTGTTAAAACCCTTTTTGTGGATTTTATTTATTTATTTATTTTGTAGCCATTTTTATTTTATGGCTTATGTATTGACTTACCATTTTTATTTAATCAAAACATAGCTACAATGTGTTATAATCCCACTTCTACAGTGTTTCCGCCATTGTATTGCGTTAGAATTTCTAGGGGATTACTGCGCCGCCCCAGACACTTAAAGGTTAAGGCGCCTTATGGCGTCCGCATAACCATCATATTATAACACGATCGCGGTAATTCATTATCGAGCGTATTCGATGTCATTTTCAAAATATCGCTCTAAAGGCCCAATGTCAATTCCGTAATCGAATTGAATGTCGCGCGTAAAAGAGCTATCGATAATTGAATTAGCTTGAAACCTGATGACGTTGAACCGATCGTCGTAGGGTCCATGAGACCCGACAACAACATCGTGACGCAGAGGGATTTGATATTCATTCTAGTTCGATTATTTTCGATTCCATAAACATCGCTCTAAAATGTTCGATATCGATTCTATAATCAAGTGTCGTATATGACGAGCCATTGAGAATCGAATTAATGCAAAACCTAATGACGTTGAATCGCTCGTCGTAAGGTCTACAAGACCCGACAACGACGTCGTGACACGAAGGGGCCCAATATTTGCATTAGCCCCGTCATTTCTCGATTTAAATGATAAAATTCACAAAATAGGTTGTTTTGAGCAAAACACCCTACCCGTTACAGAGGGCACTCGATCTAGTGCCTAAGTCACTTGATCGAGTGACCCCCTAAAAAATGGGCAGGGTATCCTTCGTCAAGGGCACTCGATCGAGTCTGCCAAATGACTCGATCGAGTGACCTATGTAAACCTCTAATAAGAGCCTAAAGACGATATAAAGTTCCGTCGAGTTATGTTTACGAATCTAAGTCGGTACATGCTAAATCAATCACGTATTCGTCTTCTAAAAAACCCACACATGTTATGTCATTCTTTTACGAGTTTGAGTGACGTCTTATGTGACTAGTCTAGTATCGACGACTCTTTAGTCGTATCCGATATTTGATAAGTCAAGACAATTCCATTTCACTATGATAAGTCGGGACAAGATCCCGAGGTCCGGGATCGAGCTAGCATTACGCTCTGGTCCCATGCGTTAACGCGTACTAAGGCCTTTGTCCTCCGATCAATACACAACATAATGTGTAAGTGATTGGAGTTTGTCCGATCATTTGATTTACGGTTTCAATTTACGTTTTCTATTTCTGGGTCCGTTTATAGATTACATTTAAAGTTTTTAGTCCGTTTATTGGGTATGTAATCCCCTAGAAAATCTAACGCGATACAGTGGCGGAAACACTATAGAGTCGGGATTAAAACACACTGTAACTTTGTCTTAGTAAAATTAAAATGGTAAAGTCAAACAATAGGCCTTAACTAAAATGACCAAAATTTAAAACAATCCACAAAAGGGGTTTGAACAATCCTTAAGACATAATTATTAAAATAAATAAGCAGGATCCATAACAGCTCGCTAGCCAACCCGAAGAGAAACACATATACCTGCCATGTTAAAAACATAACAGCCACAATCAGTGGGGAGCAACGTCAACGTTCTCCCAGCCGTATAACATGATTTTAAAACTGTAATTACCATTATATGAAAATAGTAAAAACGGAAAACAATAAAACATTATTCATAAAAATAAGCTTTCAGTGAAAAATTTCACGTATCGAAACAATATAATAAAAATGAGTTTTCCGAAGAAAACATAAAACATTTGCCAACCTGCAAATCAAATTATATCGATAATAATAAAAATATTCAAAATGGCGTTATGGATAGGATTAGCGTAGACAGCCAGAATTTCACTAGGATAATACGGGAAACTAGCTTCGAGAATTGTAGACTTAACTCATAACAGAATCCAGTGTCTAACTAGGCAACTCAACTATAACAGGACTGCGTGCAGCGAGGTCCTGGTTTAAGTAGTATACACCCCTCCTGGATACAAACCATATCCAGTTCAACCTGACACGACCTACACGATGCGATATCTAAGTTTAAGGGCACAATGCACACTCTCCTGAACACAAACCACGCTCAGTTCAACAACCAATGTGCCCCATAAAGACACACCAGCCTTACAGTTGATGGCAAAAATGTACATCCTAGACTATATTACTCTAACCCCACACTTGTCCTTATTCCATAACTCCAAAACCAAGCCATTATCGATATTCAAAAGATATAATCGTTATAAACAATATGGAGATAAAAGAAGTAATCATAATATTCTAAAAGAGGAAACTTTCTATTTTAGGAAACTTTACTAAAAATAGTATCATATCAAAATAGCGAAAATATTAGTTTATACTAATCCAACATTTTTACTAAACGATATAGATTTATAAAACTAATACTTTCGGCCTTAACGATATTAATTTCTAAAACGAGAACAATCGGGTTTCTTAAATTATTAAAATATCTTACAAGTGTTTATAAAATGATTAAAAGTGTCTTAAACATTTTGATACTACAAATCAGGGTGTTTTACAAATTTATGAAACTAAAATTCCCTAATTATTATTAGTTTCGACAATACGATTAAAAATAGGATTTTACGACAATTGCTAAATTAAATCTTTTAACGTCTTTTATTTAATTAAACCAATGAATATATTTAGTGTATGTTAAGGGATGATTTAACTCTTAAAGTTTCAGATTTAAATATTTTCAAAATAGCTGGAAAAATTAATCTTTTAGGTAAGACGAAGCATTTTAATGATAAATCGTAATTTGTCCAAAAATCGTTACTATTAATTAAAGACTTTTATAAATAGTAAAGAAAATACGTAAAATAGCTAAAATATATTTATGGACATTTTTTCCAGAAAAGAAAATTTTCCAGAATACTTAGACTCGGTTTTTAAAAGGGTTTTCTCGTTAATCGTCTAATCTCGACAATAACGACTAATAAAAATAGTAATTACTAAACGATTTGCGTATTAATATCCAAAAATTATTTTTAAACTTAAAAATCATGATTTTCCAGAAAATACTATTTTTCCGTATTTCCAAAAATTTCAGATTTAATAAATCCAGTTAAAACTGTCTTTTAAACCCGTTTTCACAATTAGCGATTCCATTAATAAAACTTATCGTTCCTAACATTTTATTAAAGCACTAAAAATCATAAAATTACATTTTATTGTGAAATCATCAGAATCATATTTTTTTCAAGATTTAATCATAGGACCAGAAATCGAGAATTTAAACGACAAACGCGGTTTTATCGATAAACGATGATTTAAAGTGATTAATTAATTCATCCACTTAACAATTCCGAAAAAGTTATGAGAAAATTCAGAAAATTCTATTTCATCAGAAATTTTTACCACGTAAAAAATCAGATTAAAATAAAGTGTTTAAGTACTAGAACTAAAAATCGACTTTTAATTGTTTTTGTTCGTAAACGGTAATAATTCAATAATCGATAACTAAAATATCAGAAAAATACTAAATATTATTAAAAATCATCAAAAACTTCATTTTTACAGAATATAATCATATATTACAAGTTCAGGCCAAATGTTACGATTTTACAAATTAATATAACAATTTAATCGTTAATCTCATAAAAGTGATAAAAATACCGAAACTTGCAAATTTTCAACTTTTAAAGATTTTCCATCATATATGACATACATATATTGTCAAAAATGAAATATAAAAATATACATGTAATTACGCAATTAAAATCACGAAATACCAAGTAACATCGACGTTACCTCTAGTCCAAGTCTAAATCGATAATATATTCATCAGTCTCGGGATTGTCCACAAATCCTACAATATATAAAAATCATGGCAGAAAAATAGCATGAGAAAAACTAATAAAATCAAGGTGAATAATGATCGAAAATGACATCGATTATTACCTTAACAAAGGGATCGGAAAGAGGATTAATTCGACGATAAAAATGAGACGATTGGGACTCAAACTAAGCAAGAATCAGCCAAGGGAAGATTGAGGTATACTTGGCCAAAGGAGAAGGAAAGATGGTGTTGAATAAATTTTATGAAAGCAAATGAATGAAGGGAGAAAGAAAAGGTTTTAAGCATAAATGATAGTAAAAACGGGAGAAGAATCCAATGTGTATCTAGACTCATTTGGACGGCCAAGGGAATAAAGAGAAGGAGTAGGAAGAGTTTGAGTATTAAAGCTTCAATTCAATGAAAAGAAAAGAATCTTATGTTTACGGTTTAATGTGATATAATGAAACGTATTAATAAAACGTAGTTAAACTGTGACAAGGAGTTTTGTCGGTCCAAAATATGGGGAAAAGGTCTCAAATGATTTATAAGTTGATAAAAGTATAATCGTAAAATAGTTATAGGCATTTCGAAGTTATTCGAGTAAATCTCGCGTAAGAAAATAATTATTTGCGAAACTTCGTAATAAAATCATAAATGGCTTATTTTTAGTAAATAAAAATATTTCTTTGTTGAAAATATTATATAAATGTATTTAAACATTTTTAGGAAAAGGAACAACTTAATTCCGAGCTTAAAAACGTCAATTCAAAGAGAAATAGAATTCTTCGCGGAAAATTAATTAGTTTACGAAGAAAATCAAATAAATAGATGTAAAAGAATTAAAATCTTTTAAAATAAAAATAAATATCATTAAACTCAAAATTGAAAATAAAGCTTGGAAAAATGAAGAAACATAAGGCCGAAATGTGATAAAGTTATGACAGAGTCATAACGGAAAAGATAAAAATGCTAGGAAAAATAGCGGGTGTTACAATCCTCCCCACTAAAATAAAGTTTCGTCCTCGACACTAAGAATAAGCTGAATGAAATCAAGATCATCTTACTCGAAAAGATGAGGATACAAATCTCGCATAAAAATTTTCCTATAAAAAGAAAATTTTACAACTTTTAAAGTGATATGAAATTAAATGCAAATATTTATTCCAAGAGAAATTGGGTTAAGCTACCCGGAATTTAAAATCTTTCAATTAGTGAAATTGTAAAGTAAAGTTATTTGATAAAATAACGACGCTAAATAGCATTTGTAACGAGCTTGAAGGAAATAGGGTAATCAAAACATTTTCAAAACAAAAGTAAAACAATTTGATTAAGAAATTCGATAATATTTCTTTTTCTGATGAATCAAAATTTAGTTTGGAGAAATCAAATTTTGTAGTTAGTAAAAATTGAACCAGTCGTCAAACATTTTCAATAACAGATTCAAAAGTCCACCAACAATAAAACGAAATTCAATTTTCAAAACGTTAAAATTTCGAAAATGTTATCAAAGTAATTATGAAAGTTTTCAAAAATGTTATCAAACTTGAACATAGAAAATAATTTTGACAATGTTAAAACACTTTACATAATAATCCTATAGAAATTGAAGTATTTGGAAATATGAAACTCTTCATAAAATTCCGATCGCTTGAAAATCAAAAATTGAAATAATTTCGAAATAATTTAAGATAAATTATTAAAGCATTTTGAAACAGATCTAAATATAAATGTCAACCAAAGATAAAACAAAAGTGAAGTATAAAGTTCTTAAATTATAATTCAAAAATGTTAGATTTCACGATATCCAAAAAGTTAAAGTTAGTCAAACTTTTTACAAAACGGGGAGTTTCACAATTAGAAATTATAACTCAAAATGTTAAGATTTTACGATAATCCTTATATATATTTTTTAAAACTAGTCAAACTTTTTATAAAATATGAAATTCGACAAATGGTTAACGGATAAATAGAACAAGGATAAACAATAAATTAAAATAAGAATTTTCAAAATCGATAAAGGTCGAAGGGATAGGTCGAAGAAGGGATTTAGGAAAAAGCTAAGTGGAGGACGAGATGGAGAGTTAAAGAGAGCTCTCAAGAATTAGAGAAGAAATTAACCATCTCGAGATTCCTAGCACGACTCTCAAAAACACGGGTTCCTAATTGGCCCATCAACTAACGTGAAGTCCAATATCGGTACAGGGTGGTTCTACTCAATCTACAACCTCCAAAATTATCAACTGCCACAGCCTCCAAAATTAAGTCTTACATACTTATATAATTCTTCAATTAGTATGGTAAGAATCCACGAATGATTTAGACTAATCCATTAATTAAGATTCCAACGGCCATCAAAACATACCCAAACTCGTAATCACTAAGGCTCATAAATTCAAAGCTCATAAGGTCTGAACTCGAGGTATACTTCAAATTTCTCGAGTACGGAACACTAAATAAAATCCACTAATTAACAATGTTCGGACACCCAAAACTTCAAAAATGATCATCAACATATTCTCATCAACATCATCAATTGACAGAGGTTAGCAAAGTACGTCAAACCTTAAACACACTTAACCTGACATGTAACGACAGATACTCACATTTTCCAAACACGTCACTCGACTAAGGTTTATGAGAATTCCATCAAATTTCATATCGTAACAGTGAAACCACTAAAATATTTATTAACTCAACGAAGCCACAATCTCGTTGGTCTAAGGGTTCTGAACTGTAAATCCACAAGATGATTGGCATTAAGTATTCCTCAAAACAACACAATAAATCCAACCTTTATTAGTTGTGCAATATGTTTCTCTTCTTCAAGGTTAACAATGATCTATCCCAAAATTTAGGTCATTCAACTCCAAAGTTCGTAGGTTACAACCTTACATCAACGATCCACGATCTAATCCATAAGAAACAAGGTTTAATCTATGTTAACCCAAAATTTACTAAACATTAACGAGGACCTGAAATGGTACCACAACACTCAGGCTAACATCTTAAACAGTGATTCATGATCCCAAAATTTCACGATTAGTCCATTATGTTAACATTAGTTAGGAATCCCAAGTAATATTATATTATTTACACTTGACCAGGTTCTATGTTGGGTATTAGGTATCCATCAAAATATGGTATATTTCTCACTACTCAAAAATTTACTCAACTCTTAGTCCTCTCTACGATCAAGTAATTCTTGACCCAAGCTTGAGCAATCTCTATGGTACAATCCTAATTCCATTAATCAACTAATACCATTCAAATCAATTTCTCAAAAGCTCACTAGATTAGATAACCGGGCACAACTCACAATTATTAAACCATTAGTAATAAGGAGTTAACTAAACCTCCAACATATAACTTCTAAAGGGGTTCACTAAGACAGAATTCGGTCTAACCAAAGAATCTCAAAAGGAAAGATGATAAAGTAGAAGAATAGCAAGGATTCACCAAGCGGATGAAGAAGAGAATATAAAAGAGAAGAATTAGAAGAAGAAGAAGAAGAAGAAGAGGAAGGAAGAAAAGAGTCGATGATACTATATTACTAAGTTCTTGAACCAGAGGAGAATCTTCGGTTCTCCAGAGTTCACGAGGGATCCAAATGTATTACTTCATCTTCTTGTAGAGGAACGAGCACACAAGTCTTGGGTCGCTCCATCTGGATCTACTGCGACATCATGGAATAGGAATCTACTCTTGATCATCTGGCCCGTAGCATAAGTAAACTGAACTGGAGCTAAAAGTCGCCATCGGCATCTTTCTTGGAGCACCGAGTTGTCCACTCGAGTCAGCAGGTGTATAAGAATTCTAAGTAGGTCTTATCCCGATCTAGAGAAGCATCACATCAGCATCTTGTTCATTCGTCTTCTTCTTTAACATATAAAACAAATATTCAATGCTAATCATCGAGTTTTAGAAACAGATAATCTTAACAGTTAAGTTCTTATTTGTTTCTACCCATTTCTAACAATATTTTTATTTAATGTTTAAATAATTTACTGGTATTTTCCCTAATTTCAGGTGTAAGCGTTGGGAACAATGATGCTCTGATACCAACTGTAATCCCCTAGAAAATCTTACGCGATACAGTGGCGGAAACACTGTAGAGTCGGGATTAAAACACACTGTAACTATGTCTTAGTAAAATTAAAATGGTAAAGTCAAACAATAGGTCTTAACTAATATGGCCAAAATTTAAAACAATTCTCAAAAGGGGTTTGAACAATCCATAAGACATAATTATTAAAATAAATAAGCAGGATCAATAACTGCTCGCTAGCCCACCCGAAGAGAAATACATATACCTGCCATGTTAAAAACATAACAGCCACAATCAGTAGGGAGCAACGTCAACGTTCTCCCAGCCGTATAACATGATTTTAAAACTGTAATTACTATTATATGAAAATAGTAAAAACGAAAAACAGTAAAACATTATTCATAAAAATAAGCTTTCAGTGAAAAACTTCACGTATCGAAACAATATAATAAAAATGAGTTTTCCGGAGAAAACATAAAACATTTGCCAACCTGCAAATCAAATTATATCGATAATAATAAAAATATTCAAACTGACGTTATGGATAGGATTAGCGTAGACGGCCAGACTTTCACTAGAATAATACGGGAAACTAGCTTCGAGAACTGTAGACTTAACTCATAACAGAATCCAGTCTCTAACTAGGCAACTCAACTATAACAGGACTGCGTGCAACGAGGTCCTGGTTTAATAGTATACACCCCTCCTGGATACAAACCATATCCAGTTCAACTCGACGCGATTTACACGATGCGATATCTAAATTTAAGGGCACAATGCACACTCTCCTGAACACAAACCATGCTCAGTTCAACAACCAATGTGCACCATAAAGACACACCAGCCTTACAGTTGATGGCAAAAATGTACATCCTAGACTATATTACTCTAACCCCACACTTGTCCTTATTCCATAACTCCAAAACCAATCCATTATCGATATTCAAAAGATATAATCGTTATAAACAATATGGAGATAAAAGGAGTAATCATAATATTCCAAAAGAGGAAACTTTCTATTTTAGGAAACTTCTATTTTTAGAAACTTTACTAAAAATAGCATCATATCAAAATAGCGAAAATATTAGTTTATACTAATTCAACATTTTTACTAAACGATATAGATTTATAAAACTAATACTTTCGGCCTTAACGATATTAATTTCTAAAACGAGAACAATCGGGTTTATTAAATTATTAAAATATCTTACAAGTGTTTATAAAATGATTAAAAGTGTCTTAAACATTTTGATACAACTAATCAGGGTGTTTTACAAATTTATGAAACTAAAATTCCCTAATTATTATTAGTTTCGACAATACGATTATAAATAGGATTTTACGGCAATTGTTAAATTAAATCTTTTAACGTCTTTTATTTAAATAAACCAATGAATATATTTAGTGTATGTTAAGCGATGATTTAACTATTAAAGTTTCAAATTTAAATATTTTAAAAATAGCTGGAAAAATAAATCTTTTAGGTAAGACAAATCATTTTAACGATAAATCATAAATTGTCCAAAAATCGTTACTATTAATTAAAGACTTTAATAAATAGTAAAAGAAATTACGTAAAATAGCTAAAATATATTTATGGACATTCTGTCCAGAAAAGAAAATTTTCCAGAATACTTAGACTCGGTTTTTAAAAGGGTTTTCTCGTTAATCGTCTAATCTCGACAATAACGATTAATAAAAATAGTAATTACCAAACGATTTACGTATTAATATCCAAAAATTATTTTTAAACTTAAAAATCATGATTTTCCAGAAAATACTATTTTTCCAGATTTCCAAAAATTCCAGATTTAATAAATCCCATTAAAACCGTCTTTTAAACCCGTTTTCACAATTAGCGATTCCATTAATAAAACTTATCGTTCCCAACATTTTATTAAAGCACTAAAAATCATAAAATTACCTTTTATTATGAAATCGTTAGATTCAAAATTTTTTTTCCCAGATTTAATCATAGGACCAGAAATCGAGAATTTAAACAACAAACGCAGTTTTATCGATAAACGATGATTTAAAGTGATTAATTAATTCATCCACTTAAAAATTCCGAAAACTTATGAAAAACTTCACAAACTTTTTATGCATCATAAAGTTTCACCACCTAAAAAATTAGATTAAAATAAAATGTTAAGTACTAGAACTAAAAATCGGCTTTTAATCTTTTTTTCGTAAACGGTAATAATTCAATAATCGATAACTAAAATATCTGAAAAATACTAAAAATTATTAAAAATCATCAAAAACTTCATTTTTACATAATATAATCATATAGTACAAGTTTAGGCCAAATATTACGATTTTACAAATTAATATAACAATTTAATCGTTAATCTCGTAAAAGCGATAAAAATACCGAAACATGCAAATTTTCAAATTTATAATTTTTTACAGATTATATGACATACATATATTGTCAAAAATGAAATATAAAAATATACATTCAATTTCACAATTAAAATCACGAAATACCGAGCAACATCGACGTTACCTCTAATCCAAGTCTGAATCGATAATATATTCGTCCGCCTCGTGATCGTCCACAAATCCTACAATATATAAAAATCGTGGCAGAAAAATACCATGAGAAAAAATAATAAAATCAAGGTGAATAATGATCGAAAACGACATTAATTATTACCTTAACGAAGGGATCGGAAAGAGAATTAATTCGACGATAAAAATGAGACGATTTGGACTCAAACTAAGCAAGAATCGGCCAAGGGAAGATGGAGGTGTACTCGGCCAAAGGGGAAGGAAAGATGGTGTTGAATAAATTCTATGAAAGCAAATGAATGAAGGGAGAAAGAAAAGGTTTTAAGCATAAATGATAGTAAAAATGGGAGAAGAATCCAATGTGTACCTAGACTCATTTGGCCGGTCAAGGGAGTAAGAGAAGGAGTAGGAAGAATTTGAGTATTAAAGCCTCAATTCAATGAAAAGAAAAGAATCTTATGTTTACGGTTTAATGTGATAAAATGAAACGTATTAATAAAACGTAGTTAAAATGTGACAAGGAGTTTTGTCGGTCCAAAATATGGGGAAAAGTTCCCAAATGATTTATAAGTTGATAAAAAGTATAATCGTAAAATAGTTAAGGGCATTTTGAAGTAATTCGAGTAAACCTCGCGTAAGAAAATAATTATTCGCGAAGTTTCGTAATAAAATCATAAATGGTTTGTTTTTAGTAAATTAAAATATATCTTGGTTGAAAATATTATATAAATGTATTTAAACATTTTTAGGCAAAGGAACAACTTAATTCCGAGCTTAAAAACGTCAATTCAAAGAGAAATAGAATTCTTCGCGGAAAATTAATTAGTTTACGAAGAAAATCAAATAAATAGATGTAAAAGAATTATAATCTTTTCAAATAAAAATAAATATCATTAAACTCAAAATTGAAAATAAAGCTTGGGAAAATGAAGAAACATAAGGCCAAATAGCGGGTGTCCGATCATTTGATTTACGCTTTCAATTTACGTTTTCTATTTATGGGTCCGTTTATAGATTACATTTACCGTTGTTAGTCCGTTTATTGGGTACATTCATCTATATTGGACAGGTCCTCCAACCTTAGCTTTATAGGGCAAGTGGACCGGTAGATGCTCCATCGAATTAAAGAACGACGATGGGAAGATCATCTCAAGTTTGCAGAGTATCTATGGAATTTGATCCTCCAGCCGAGTCATGTCATCAATTGTTACTATTGAAGAACACAAATCTCAGAAAAATTGAGATATCTCAGTTATAGCATTCCACACCGTCAGTGGCAGAAGCTGCTTTAAGGATACTGGTAGTAACCTCTCCATAAACACATGACAATCATGACTCTTTAAACCTTGCAGCTTTAGATTCTTATGATCAACACATCGCTTAAAGTTAGAGGCATACCCATTAGGGAACTTCAATTTCTCTAACTACTCCAACAACGCCTTTCTCTGAGCCTTGTCAAGGCTGTACATGGCTCTCGGTTTGGATCCATCTTGTTTTATGTGCAATTGACGACGGTCACTAAATTTATTTACATCTCGCTTGGAGCCTGTAGTGCCACAACTCTTACCATCCACATCCATCACAGTGTGAATCAATTGCTCAAAAAAGTTTTTATCTATGTGCATCACATCCAAATTATGACGAAGTAACAAAGTACTCCAATATGGAAGGTCAAAGAAAATGCTTCGTTTAAAACAACCATTTTTCAACTTCTTCAGATCTTTGAACTCCTGATCGGTTCCATCAATAGTTGACGGGAACTCGGAAATCAAATCCCATATTTCATCTCCGGGGAGTCGAATAGGTGCATCATCAAGCACTACCTCACCTTTTTTGAATGCTCTTTTGTTCTTCCTATATGGGTAACTCTCTGGTAAAAACTGTCTATGACAATCAAACCAACTAATTTTACTAGAATTTGGAAGATAAAAAGCTTTGGTTTCATCCATACAACAAGAACATGCCTTTTGACCGACAGTAGACCACCCTGAGAGCATACCATATGCGGGGTAGTCGTTAATAGTCCACAACAAAGCTATTTTGAGCTGAAAGTTTTGTTTCAAAGATACATCACATGTTTCCACCCCTACTTCCCACAGCTGTTTCAATTCCTCAATCATAGGTTGTAAGTAAACATCCAAATGATTTTCGGGTTTTTTGGTCTGGGAACAATAAGAGATAGAAAGATGAAAGGCTACTTTAAACACAACCAAGTAGGTAAGTCATAAGGTGGACCATCACAGACCAACAAGAGTAAGACTTACCAAATTGACCGAAAGGTGCAAATCCATCAGTACACAACCAAGCCTTACATTTTGGGGTTATGCTACAAATTGAGGATAAATTCTATCAAAACGCTTCCACTCCTCACCGTCACTCGGATGACACATCTTTCCTGGTACCCTAATTTCTTTTTCGTGCCACTTCATTTGCTCGGCTATGGTTTTGGTTGCATATAATTTCCAAAGTCTAGGTGCAATGGGGAAGTAAGTAAGTTGACTAATTGGGATTGGTTTCTTACCCCTATCACCACCTTTTCCTTTTCTACCCCTCAAAACAATATCCCCCTCAAACGTTTTATACCTACCCTTACCACATTTCTTACATTCATCAAGCGTGGTATCATCCTTCCAAAATAACATGAATCCATCGGGACAAGCATCAATCTTTTGATGCGGAAGTTGAAGACATTTCACAACTTTTTTGTTGTATAGAATGTTTGGGTCATGATATCATCTTTTGGGATGACTCTCTCAAGCAAGGGAGCAAAACCATCTATACAAGCGAAGGGTAGGTTAAACTCACATTTAAGGCTCACTATCATAGATGCGACTTCTAACAAAGTCATATCGCACCCTTCATATAATGGCTTTTTCGAAGCATTTAACATGTCGAAAAACGCTTTTGCTCGTGGGTTAGACTCTTGTGGGTTAGGTGAGTCATCATTCATATATATGTTATCGTTGCTAAACAAGTTAAACTCCACAACATCAAGTATCATTCCTCTCAACCCCCCTCATTTTGTTGGATCTCGGGTTCCTCGGCTTGAGAGGGCTCACCATGACAAATCCAACGATAATAATTGGGAGAGAAACCATTACATATGACATGTTTCTTAACTACAATGATCTCAAAAAGTTTTAGATTCTTGCATTTAATACCTGAACACCTTACTTCCCCATTCGATGCATAGTCAAGCGACCATTTAACAACCTCCAAAAATAATTCAACGCCTCTTAAAAATTCAACGGTGGGAAATCTTTTCTTATAAAGTCTTCCCTCATACATCCATTTCCGTTCAATTCTCTTCATTTTCTATGAAAAAAAAATATATATAACAACATTTAAAGTAGAATTTCCCTAACTTAATTTAGTATTAACTAAAACAAATATACTCCGTATTTACTAAAAATAAACAACTAATCTAAACTTAATATTATTAATTTATAATTTATATTTATACCAACAATTTAGTCATACTAAACCCAATTTATTCACATCCTCACCCAATATCAATCCCACAAACCCTAAGATCATACCAACAATCTACCTAATCAAAATTGGGCAAAATTAATGGGCAAACAAACAATGTTCAATTCTCTTTATTTTCTATGTAAAAAAAATATAACAACAAATTAAAGTTGAATTTCCCTAACTTAATTTATTACTAACTAAAATAAATACATTTACTAAGAATAAACAACTAACATAAACTTAATATTATTAATTTGGAATTCACCTTAACATATTTATACTAACAATTTAGTCATACTAAACCCAATTTATTCACATCCTCACCCAATTCATCGCAATATCAATACCACAAACCCTAAGATCATACCAACAATCTACCTAATCAAAATTGGACAAAACTAATGGTTAAACAAACAATGTAGCTCAATTTAGACTTTAATAACGTTAAATATCAAATTGACAATAATAACTGAAAAAATTGAAGTAAATCAAAAATAACAAATATTAAATTGAATAAGTAGTAATTATAGTAAAAAAACATACCTTAGAAGTAGGAAAAAAAGGGAGAAAATGGAAAGAAATGACGCGCGGTCGAGTTAGAGAGAAGGTAGAGAGTGATTTTTTTGAATAACGAAGGCGAAGGGGGTGGGCGTGTATTTGTGGCGAATTCAGCGGAGCGGGCGTCCGATAGTGGACACCCGTTTTTCTCAAAATGGCGTCCGATAGTGGACGCCCGTTTCGCCATATGTCGTCCATTGTCGCACGCTAGGTGACATGCAATAGTGGACGCCCGCTTTTTAATATTATTTTCCCATGTTCCTTTTCAGATATTCGTTGGAAGCCATGTTTGGCATGCGATAGTGGACGCCCGTTATTTGGAATAGACGCCATATGGGCGTCCGTATGCCCAGGACGCCCATAAGATGGATGCTCGGGCCCATAATTTTTGTAGTGAATCTTAGTTTTTTGATTTTATAGTTGATCCGGAGAATTGTTAATAGGTAACCTAACTTTTCTCCGCTCTCAAATATCGTAGTATAGTTTTTAGACTTTAACTAACATATAACATCATGTTTAGGACTAAATTACTAGATCACCAAGTTTGATGTTAACTGTTGATTTATCACTTAATAATACATGCTGTAAAATGGATTCTATGATGTATGTTGTATGTTTACAATTTTTCTGTGTAAAATACGTTTAGAATTAGCCTTAGGTTTATTCATGAAATTTTTAGATCTTGATGTTAGTACATAGGAAAAATAAGAAAAGCAAGTTTTTATGCTTTGATATATTTATAAATGATTTATTTCGTAAACTGGTACTGTATGATTTTATGTGTTGTTTGCGTAAATCATATGTTTCTTGATGTTAAACATTTTGTTTGGACTTGAAAACGATATATTATGTTCCTGATGATGTCAAGTATATGCATGTCAAATTTCATGTAAATCCATCATATAAATTTTCATTTATAAAATTTGTACTAAATTGGGTCGGATCTGGAAAGATTATTTTATTTAAAAACATTTATAAAGTATTTTATTCTAAATTTATGGGGATACGTTATTTACAAATATAGGTATCTAAAGTAAAACTTTGGTCCACTTTTATGATGTTGAATTATTTTAAAATATTTAAATTAAAGTATTGAAAACCGTATTGTTTTCGTTTTTAATTTGTTAAAAATAGTAAATCTCCTTATTTTTGAAAAATGACTTTATATCTGGAAAACTGACTCATAAAGTATATTTTGTATGAAAATCGTGAGTTAAAAATAACATTTTAAAAATGACTTATTTAGTACCCTTAATAATATTATCGATTTCGTTATTATTTAATGTTATTTTTGTAAAAGTCTAAGTTTTGAGAAACACAATACTTAATAAGGGTAAAAATGATTTATTTTATAATTATTATAAATTTATTCCATTTTTTTGAAATATTCTACTAAGTAGAAAAGGGTTTTAAAATATAAGTATACTTGTACAAATACGAAACCGTATACAAATACTAAATACGTACACTTGAAGAATAAATGTACTAAATACTTATGACCACAAAGTATAAAGTACTAATAAACAAATAACCCAAAAATACTAAGTTAAACATGCTTAAATGTAGTAAACAACACTTAAACTTTATAATAATCACATAAGAACTAATTAGGGAGTAAGTCAAACTAAGGGTTGACTCGTCCACTTGGGTCAACCTTTGACTTTGAAAGCCAACATGGACCAAATCTATAACTTTATAAATGTATGAAGTTTGGAACCCCCTCCCCCCACTTTTCCTTATGAACAGTAACCCGTCTCGTGCTTCTCACGTGACCCTGCTTCCCCTGCTTCTTCTCTTCCTCCTCTAGCTTCCGCTTCCCCTAATTTTCCCTCCTGCGTTTTGTCTCCTCTCCTTCTCCCCTGTGTTCCTCTTCTGCGTCCTTTTCGACTTCTCGTGAGTCCAATTTCTTTGTAGTCCGATTTTTTTGGTTTGGTTGTTTTCGGTTTTCCATCATTATCGATTTCTGATTTCTAATTTCTGCCATTTTCTAGGGTTTGGTGTTTTCAGATTTCGATATCTCTTCTGCGTCCTTTTCGATTTCTGGTGAGTCCAATTTCTTTGTAGTCCAATTTTTTTCGGTTTGGTTGTTTTTAGTTTTCGATCATTATCGATTTCTGATTTCTGCCATTTTTTTGGGTTTGGTTGTTCTCAGATTTCGATCAATATCGATTTTTGATTTCTGCCATTCTTTTTGGGTTTGGTTGTTTTCAGATTTCGATCATTATCGATTTCTGATTTCTGTCATTTTTTATGGGTTTGGTTGTTTTTAGATTTCGATAATTTCCGATTTCCGATTTTTGCTGAGCTTGGGGGTTCTGCGGGTTTGATTGTTTTTGCTCTTCGATGGGTTCCTCTTCTGCGTTCCTTCTGATTCCTGGTGAGTCCTAGCAATTACCACTTTTTCATTGTGGCCTTTGGTTATATTTTAGGTTCTCCTGGATTGTTTCCATTTGTTTGTAACTTTCGATTAATATTGATCCTGATTTGCGTGCTTCGATTGTAGCATTTGGTTATAAGTCTGGATCGGTTCCATTTGTTTGGTGTCGTAGCGTCGCGTTTCGGAACCAACTTTTTCATTGTGGCCTTTGGTTATCAACCTGGACCGTTTCCATTTGTTTGGTGTCGTAGCGTCGCGTTTCGGAACCGACTTTTTCATTGTGGCCTTTGGTTATAAGTCTGGACCGTTTCCATTTGTTTGGTGTCGTAGCGTCGCGTTTCGGAACCGACTTTTTCATTGTGGCCTTTGGTTATAAGTCTGGATCGTTTCCATTTGTTTGGTGTCGTAGCGTCGCGTTTCAGAACCAACTTTTTCATTGTGTCCTTTGGTTATAAGTCTGGATACTTTGAACAATTCA
Organism: Agrostemma githago; assembly: GCA_958450325.1. NCBI lineage: Eukaryota > Viridiplantae > Streptophyta > Magnoliopsida > Caryophyllales > Caryophyllaceae > Agrostemma > Agrostemma githago. The sequence goes on along the minus strand of OY288241.1, from coordinate 37,212,452 downwards.
CTGCTTGAGAAGAGCAAAGAAGAAAAAGAAATTGAGACCCTCTTCAATGATCTTAATATTGCTCTTAGGACTTATGATATTGGCCGCTCAACTTCGTGTTTTGTTAAGTTTTCTTAGTATCGGTTGCTGTAATTACATTCTCTATGTAATTGCCTATCGTGCTATTGTTTGCAGGACGAGGATAGTGAAAATGATGTTATTTCTGATGACGGTGCGGTTGTGCAAGGCAAGCTGTGCTCTCAGGGAAATCACAACTTGATTCTTGCTGACCAAACTTGAAATGAGATATGGGAGGTCTTTCACGGGAGGTGTGGTTTCTATAGTGGATCATTCCCGGTTACAAAACAGCAATACAACAAGACAAGTTAAGGCATGAATTGAAAAGGGACCTCACACGGGAGACTCCCTGGTAGGATGTTATGCGCATCAGGTGTGGGAAATGTTGGTCTTTATTCTATTTGCCATGACCCTTGTATTTCTTTTCACATGTTAACATCTATCGTCTTATAGTAAGTATTTTCCGAATGTAATTATGGTTGTAGGGGTCCGATTTAGTTCTTATTAGGGGAACTTCATGTTGTGATCTACTGATTTGCTGGCACTTCCAGCTGTGGACTGTGATAAGGCCCCTGCCATGCACTTGTGCCTGGAGGAGACGTTACTGACAACCCAAATTGTATACTTCCAGGTTGCGTTGTTCTATCCTTCACTCTTAAAGATGTTTTCTGCTACTTTTTTGTGTGTGAGAATAAATTGTTTGCTAGATGGGTTTATACTTTCTGAAACAGTCGTGACAAAGGTCTGTCTTTTAAGTGTGCATAACCTTTTCTGTCTCAAGTTTAAGAGTGTAGCCTGTGTAGGTGATGATTGATATGGCTTATAGCCTGACAATCTGTGTTACGGGTTTCCTTTACGATTCATAGATATACAGCGTCATGTGGAGAAAGACGTTTCAGGGTACACGCTGCTGCACCAGTTGTTGCAGAACTAGGCGAGATGTATCGCCAAGATGTCGAAGTCAGGTTTCATCCTGTTGCCTGACAGTTTGTGTTGGAGTAGCAGCGGAATTTATGACCTTCTAATAGATTAATATGAAATATATCCCTCACTGAATTGCAACAAGAAATTATATAGCGTGAACAAAACTTGTATGAAGAAATATAAATGTTGTAAGAAAGATTGACAAAAGGTAAATTGTATTAGTTCTAATCTTGTTACAAATGTGTTTGTTGTTATTGTTGTTGTTGTATAATTTCTATGATGAAACATATGCAAAACATTATATAATCTTCTATGCACTAATAAATGAATGATCTACCTTCATTCACTCATGAAAAATAGTAAAGCAATAAAAAATACTTTCTCTAACTATTCTCGCATCCTTACGCCTTGTTTCATCATTTCTATATTTAGCAAAGCTAAATATTCACACTCTTATTTTCCCACAATTCTCCACCTCGTTCATAATTTGAAATCCTCAAATTTTGGACGAACAAATTGCGTCTTCTTATTCGGCTGCACCACATGGTTGCCTACGTACCCTGAACCGGGATCAAGCCAATCGTAGTTCAATTAATACCTTCACATGACTTAACATGCGAAAATGTGTAGTAAGTCCTTACAATGTTGAAACTTACTACTTGTCACAACTTTGGTTAACATGTCAGCTGGATTTTCATCAGTATGTACCTTTGTGAGAGAAATATGACCTTCCTCAACGACATCCCGTACAAAATGATATCTTACGTCGATATGCTTGGTTCTAGCATGATGAACTTGATTTTTAGCCAAGTGAATCGCACTTTGACTATCAGAACTCAGTTTAACCTTATCATGCTTCATACCCAAATCATCTAGAAGACCCCTCAACCACAATGCTTCCTTCACTCCTTCTGCTACTGCCATGTACTCAGCCTCTGTAGTAGATAGTGCCACTGTAGACTGTAACATAGATCGCCAACTAACTGGAGCACCGTGTATTGTGAACACATAACCAGTAGTGGACCTTCGTCTATCTAGATCACCAGCATAATCCGAATCAACGAACCCGCTTATTTGACATGTATCTCCACCAAAACACAAACCAGTGTTAATGGTACCTTTCAAGTACCTCAAAATCCATTTCACCGCTTCCCAGTGTGCCTTTCCCGGATTCGCCATGAATCTACTGACAACACTTACCGCTTGTGAAATATCCGGACGTGTACACACCATGGCATACATTAAACTGCCAACTGCACTAGCATAAGGAACATGCTCCATGTTTGCCTTATCCTTCGCTGTTGTAGGAGATTGATTACCAGAAAGTCTAAAATGTGGAGCTAAAGGAGTAACCACAGATTTAGCATCTTTCATCCCAAACCTTTCAATTACCCGTTCTAAATAGCCTTTCTGGCTCAAGAACAATTTTCGGTTTGACCGCTCACGTCTTATCTCCATACCTAGTATTTTCTTTGCAGCACCCAAGTCCTTCATCTCAAACTCTTTACCAAGTTGAAGTTTTAGCCTATCTATCTCCACCTTGCTCTTTGAAGCAATAAGCATGTCATCAACATACAACAAGAGATAAATATAATCACCTCCAGGAAATTTCTGTATGTAGACACAACTATCATAAGAACTTCTGGAGAATCCCTGCTTTATCATGAAAGAGTCAAATCGCTTGTACCATTGTCTTGGAGATTGCTTCAATCCGTACAATGATTTTCTCAAACGACATACCTGACTTTCCTTTCCCTCAACCTTGAATCCCTCAGGTTGATACATATAAATTTCCTCATCTAAGTCTCCATGCAAGAAAGCTGTCTTGACGTCAAGTTGTTCCAGCTCAAGATCACCATGAGCAACCAAACTTAACAGCACCCGAATAGAAGTATGTTTCACTACCGGAGAAAATATCTCGTTGTAATCAACTCCTTCCTTTTGTGCAAACCCCTTAGCTACTAGCCTAGCCTTATATCTTATACCGCATGACTTAGTATGATCTTCTTTTCTTTTATACACCCATTTACAACCAATAGCAGACTTCCCCACGGGCAATGGGACCACCTCCCAAGTCTTGTTCTTGAGAAGAGATTGCATCTCCTCTTCCATAGCAACCAACCAACTCTCTCTATCATTGTCTTTAATAGCTTGTTTGAAGGTGACCGGCTCATCATCCTCCACCGAGAGTGCATATTCTACCAAGTTTACCTGCCCGTAATGTCTCAGAGGCTTGTCTGAACCAAACTTCTGGACAAGTTTATAATTCCTCTTTGGCCTAGTAGCACCCAAAGATTCTTGCTGCTGCTGTTGTAACACATGTGTATTTTCCTGCTGAACTTCCTCATGATCACGTTCATCATCTTCCTCATTTTCACCAACTGATTGGGGCGGTCCGACTGATAATCAACCGCCTGCCATGCAGGCCCCGGGGGCGATTCCTATCGAAGAGTCGAAAGACCAGCCCCCAGCAAGAACCAAGAGCAAAGCATGAAAACATTAAGTTGGCCGCCAGCCGCCGGGAGCACCGGCCAATGCAGCCTGCCGGGGCTTGGCAGCCCCCGCTTAGAGATTGTCCGCCCTGGGGAAATCCCTGGCCAGCAGGGCCGTGAACCCCAGGGGCCCTCCTGTCATTTTGCCTAAGGTAATTAGGAATGGGTGGATGGGAAGCCGCCACTTGTCACTCTCCCATCCATCCATTCCTCTTTCTCTTCTCTCTCTTGTGGGAAGGTATAAATACCTCCCCATTTCCCACATAAGAGGGGTTGGATTTTCTCTCTCTAGACTCTTACTCTTAAAACGCCACCTAGTTCCTCACGAGCTAGGTTCGTCAAGGCATTTCACGGACTGACTTAGGCATCGGAGAGGGTTCCCTCGGACAACCTCCGAGGCCCTGTGCGTTCATTGTGCAGGGAGCAGGCCATTTCCGCCGGGAAGGTCCGATCTAGGGAGTGAGGGAAAGGAGAGACCGAGGGAAGTCAAACGATCAGTTGTTCACAATTAACCCAGTTATACAACCCGGATCCTAGGCCGGGTAAATTGTTTCCGTGACCGGAACAATTTGGCGCCGTCTGTGGGGAGCTTACGGTTGTGCCCACGAGTTACCCACTAAAATCAACCACTCATAACCACAAAAATCGACACAATCATGCCAGAAATCGTTGATGATAGTGCAGGAGGAGGTCCGACGGTCCCGCCGGTGACCCCCCTGTACGGAATGCCGCTGTCGGAGAGGGTCCCTTCTGCCACAATCCTTGGGGTGGAGGGAACCAATCCCCTCGGCAGATCTAACGTCGCTGCGACACCCGAGCTGGGGGCACGCCCTGGACGTGCTCTCAACCTGACCCCAGCTCAGATGGCGCAGGCAGCCGCGTTCTTCTCTGCAATGCTGGATCAGGAATTCACACCTGAGGACTTGGTAGGCAGGGTCGCATCGGCTCCTAGGCAACCGTCCCCAGTCAGCAGGGACGAGGCCGGGGGCACGAGGCGGACCGCCGCCAGAAACGCTCAGAGAAAAGCAAGAAGAACGGCCCAGGTATATGCACACGTTCAGAGGCGCATCACCACCGACAAACCAGAACCACCTGTCCAGCAGGCGTTCTCTATTCACACGACAGAGTCAGCGTCTGGAGGGCAGGGAGGCTTATCTCAAGGATTACAGGAGCGCATGAGGCCCAGGGAGCCCATGTCAAAACGCTTAGGGGAAAGGCCAGGCGGAGTTTTTTCCCGGCTAACACCTGCAGCCAAGGACCAGTCAGCCCCTGGTTTATCCCAAAGCCTGCAGTCTAGACTCAATCGAGGGCAGCCGCTCGAGTCCAAATGCCATCAGGGTGAAAGCCTCTGTCACTCCCAGAGGAAGAGGCCCAGGCAGACCTCCTCGGGAACAGAGGATGAGGCAGCTAGCAGGCCGCCGCCGAGGCACCGCTCCCCCAGTACGAGGAAACCAACCTATAAACAATGGGAATCTCATGGTAACCAGTCTGGGGAAAGCAGGTCACGACTAGTGGGCAGGCCAACGAAAACTCCGTTGCACCCTGAGGTACAGGAGTACCCCATCCCAAAAATCAAAATGCCGACCATCAAATTTGACGGGACGACGGACCCTGAAGACCACCTGGCAGCCTTCGAGAGTCACATGGGCATGTACGATGTAGATGACGCCATCTGGTGCAAGGTTTTTCCTACCACCCTGGTAGGACTTGCGCAGGGTTGGTTCAGAGATCTCCGCCAGGGGTCAGTTAGATTCTTCATAGAACTGGCTGAAGCTTTCCTTGAGCAGTATGCTGGAAACAAGAGAAGACGTCTCACCCGCTTTGATCTTATGACCTTGAAGCAGAAGAAGGGCGAAAGTGTGAGAGAGTACATGAGAAGGTTCGATCTGTCCTACCAACAGGTTAGGGAAATCGACGATTCCACCGCCGCCTACGCCCTGAAAATCTCCCTACTTCCAGGGGAAATGAAAAATCAGATGATCAGGGCTCAGCCAGAAAACTTGGCCATGGCCAGAAAAATTGCCGAGGGGTTCATCCTGCAAGAGGAGTTCCACGGACTGACGGACACCCCAGCAGGCCAAGCGAAGCCTCAAGGGGGACCGCAGGGTGGAAGGGGCAGAGGTGAACCAGGCAAGCAAAAAGAGGAGGGAGACACTCCCAAGAAAGAACGCCCAGTCTACCAACCCAGATTCGATAGTTACACCGCTCTGAACAAGTCCAGGGCGGAAATATTCGAACTGGAAAAAGAAACTGCCAAATGGAACCGTCCAAGCAAACCTCGCAGCCCAAAAGGCGACCCAAAGAAATTCTGCACTTTCCATGACTGTATTGGCCACACCACTGAAGAGTGCCGCCACCTGAAAGATGAAATTGAGAAATTAATCAGGAACGGATGGTTGGCCAACTATGCTGCTAAAAACAAATCTCAGAAGGAAGTGTCTGAGAAGCCCGAGGGGTCAGTGCAGAACCGGATGATAATCCACGTGATTTCAGGGGGCGTCGAGGGCCAGCTCAGTCGGAGAGGTCAGAAAAGGCAAATGCGAGAGTTGAGAAATCAAATCTGTTACGCTGAGAAAGAAGGAAGCCCAAAAGGAGTGACACTAAGCATCACCCCTGATGATGCAGGTCGGGTGATATATCCACACAGTGATCCTCTGGTGCTGTCCCTGGAAATCAGCAACCATATCGTGCGAAGATGCATGGTAGACACTGGCGCATATACCAATCTTTTGTACAAGGATGCTTTCGAAAAAATGGGCCTAGAAAAAAGGCATCTACGACCTGCTCCCGGATCCCTGTATGGATTCAGTGGGGCCGGCGTGCTGCCCATGGGCGTCATTGACTTGCCCGTAACCTTCGGAGAGGGTTCCACAGCAAGAAATGTCAGGGCAACCTTTGTTGTTGTGGACGCAAGGTCTGCCTATAATGCCCTGATTGGCAGGGCCACGCTGGATGAAATCGAGGCCGCAATCTCCATCAGAGCTCTCACCATTGCATATGTCACAGACTTTGGGCTGGAGGGAAAGATACGTGGGGACCAGGAGTCAGCTAGACAATGCTACTCCGTGGCCCTACAAGAACACGAGAAGGACCGGAAAGGAAAAAGAAAAGCTGACAGTTCCCCCTGCAGGGAAGGCGAAGTCCCGGTTGAGCACCCGATTCCCGACCGCCTGGAACCGGGAGGCGACAGCATGCTGGTGGACTTAGAACCAGGAAGACAAGTCCTGGTAGGAACAGGCTTGGAGGAATCCTACCAGGCCGAACTGGTCAAACTTCTGAGAAAAAACAAGGACGTGTTTGCCTATTCCGCAGACGAGATGCCCGGCGTTGATCCCTCATGCATCGTTCACAAGCTGAACGTAAGCACGGAGGCTCGCCCTGTAAAACAGAAGAAACGAAATATGTCTGCAGAAAAAGACGCAGCAATCAAGGAAGAGATCAATAAGCTCCTGAAAGCAGACTTCATTGAAGTCTGCGACTACCCAGAATGGCTGGCAAATGTTGTTATGGTCAAAAAGTCGTCTGGAGCATGGAGAATGTGCGTCGACTTCACGAACTTGAACAAAGCCTGCCCGAAGGACTGCTATCCGCTCCCTCGGATCGATCAATTGGTAGACGCCACTAGTGGCTACACCATGCTAAGCTTCTTGGACGCCTTTTCAGGCTACCATCAAGTGTACTTATGGCAGCCGGACAGGGTGAAGTGTGCGTTCATCACTAGTTCGGGCACGTACATGTACAAGATGATGCCCTTCGGGCTCAAAAATGCGGGAGCTACGTACCAGCGTCTGGTTGATAAAGTGTTTGAGAAGCAGAAAGGTAGAAACATCGAGGCTTATGTTGACGATGCCATCGTAAAAAGCAGGGAGGACAAGGAACACCTGACAGACTTGCAGGAAACCTTCAGTTCTCTGCGCGCCTACAAAATGAAACTGAATCCGAAAAAGTGCACGTTTGGAGTCCGCTCCGGAAAATTCCTAGGTTTCTTGGTCAGTTCTCGGGGTATTGATGCCAACCCTGAAAAAGTTCAGGCGGTCTTAGACCTCCCTGAACCCAAGACCATCAGGGACATCCAGCGCTTGACGGGACGAATGGCCGCCTTGGCACGATTTATTGCCCGATCAGCAGACAGAGCCACTCCTTTTTTCAAAATTCTGAAAGGAAACAAACAGTTCAAATGGGAAAGCGAGCAGAGAGAAGCCTTCGAGCAACTGAAAGACCATCTTAAGAGTCTCCCTACCCTGGCAAGACCAGTAGCAGGAGAGAAACTTTTTCTCTACATCGCGGTAACTAACATAACTGTCAGCGCAGTCATCCTGCGGGAAGAGACAGGCACCCAGCAACCTATTTACTTTGTAAGTCATGCGCTGGGGGCAGCTGAGAAGAATTATCCCATGGTTGAAAAGGCTGCCTACGCAGTCATAATTGCAGCCCGAAAGCTCAGACCTTACTTCGACGCGCATCCAGTCATTGTTCTCACCGATCAACCCCTGGAAAAAGTGTTGGAAAAATTTGAAAAGTCAGGAAGGTTGTTGAAATGGGCAATCGAGCTGAGTGGACTGGGTATATCTTACCAGCCCAGAACAGCCATCAAGGCCCAGGCCCTGGCAGACTTTTTAGCCGAATGCTCCCATTCAGGGGAAGAGGAGGCCCCTGCCCAGGAGTGGGTCGTGCACACTGATGGGTCCTCCACGGCCAACGGCGCAGGCGCAGGCGTTGTATTGACAAGCCCAGAAGGAACCGATTTTGAGCATGCTCTCAGATTCGTCTTCCCAGCATCAAACAATGAGGCAGAGTACGAAGCAGTACTCGCAGGCGTCAGGCTGGCTAAGGCCGCAGGGGCAGAACGAATTATCCTGGCGACCGACTCCCAACTAATCGCCAACCAGATTAACGGAGAATACGAAGCAAGGGATCAAGCAATGGCCGCATACCTAGAAATGGTAAAAGGATAGCTATCCAGCCTGAAATCATACGAGATCAAACAAATTCCCCGATCCCAGAACAACCGAGCAGACGCCCTGTCAAAACTGGCAAGCTCCAGTCTGCAGGACATCCGAAGGTCGGTATGGGTGGACGTTTTACACGAAAGGTCTACTAATCCTGGTCAAGAGATTAATACCATGGAAGAAGAGCCAGAAAGCTGGATGACCCCTTTCGTCCAGTATAAGAGGCACGGTGTCCTACCACCAGATCCATTGCAAAGAAGGAAGGTACAGGCTAAAGCAGCCTGGTTCATATTCGTTAATGGAGAACTCTACAAAAAATCTTTTACTTATCCCCTGCTTAAATGCCTACGGGCGGATCAGGCCGCTGAAGTGTTGGATGATATCCATTCAGGAATTTGTGGACATCACATCGGCGGGAGGTCGCTGGCCCACAAGGCCCTCAGGGCAGGCTACTACTGGCCTACCATGCTGGCAGATGCCAGGAGCCTGACCCAGAAATGCAGAAAGTGTCAACTCTTCGCCCCGTCGATCCATGCCCCGGCCCAGGAGCTCAGGCCAATCCTATCCCCCATTCCCTTCGCTCAATGGGGGATGGACATCCTAGGGCCCTTCACAGTGGCCACAGGGGGCAGGAAATTCTTAATAGTCGCTATAGACTACTTCACCAAGTGGGTAGAGGCTGAAGCAGTCCCCAACATCACCGAGCCGGCGGTCCGAAAGGTGATCTGGCGAAATGTCATCACCCGGTTCGGTGTACCAAAGATGCTGGTGTTTGATCACGGCAGGCAGTTCGATAATGACCCACTAAGGATCTGGCTGGAAAGCCATAACATCTCAGTCGCCTACTCAGCAGTCTGCCATCCCCAAACCAATGGACAAGCAGAAGCGGCCAACAAGCAAATTTTGAATGGCCTGAAGAAAATGGTGGATGACTGCAAAGGTAGGTGGGCCGACGAACTCCCCAGCATACTCTGGTCCATCCGAACTACCAGGAAGGAGTCTACAGGCCAGACCCCATTTGGCTTGGTATATGGAGCAGAAGCTTTGTTGCCGATTGAGACAAGGATTTCCTCTCTACGCTCCCAACTATACAACCAGGCTGAGAATGAAGCCGTGATGGTCGAGGCCCTGGACCTGGTAAGTGAGCTAAGAGAGGAAGCCGGTACAAATATCGCTGCCTACCAGCAGCGAATGAGGAAAGCCTTCAATAGCAAAGTCCGGCAGAGGAGCTTTCAGGTGGGCGAGCTAGTCCTAAGAAAAACACAGGCAACTGGAAAATCAAGAGAGCATGGGAAACTAAGTGCCAATTGGGAGGGCCCATACCAAATAACCCAGGTTTTGGGTCCAGGCACGTACAGGATATCCAATCTAGAGGGACAGGAACTGAGCGCTCATTGGAATGCAGATACGCTAAAAAAATACTACGTCTAAACAGAATCATAGGCAGTTTTCACTTTTACAGTAAAAAGGCGGAGGACGATCAAAAAATGTCGACGGCTCCGACCACCCCAATGTCAGGAATTTTTAAAAGAAATGAGAAGATACAAATTTATACTCGTTGTCTGTTCACACTTTCACAAACAAACGAGCAGGGGGCAATAGGGGGAGGCCCCACTGTTGCCAAGATCAGGAAAAGTGAACCCCCCAACGCAAACCCAAAATGCTACCCTGCTTGCCTCTGGACAGACAGGGGGCAGGCCCTCCAACCTTGTATAAAAGACGCAAATGCTACCCTGCTTGCCTCTGGGCAGACGGGGGGCAGGCCCCCTGGACTTTGAACGAAAAGCCAGGGTCAGGCCGTATCAACAAGGACTGGGGGCAAGCCCTCCAACCTTGTATAAAAAACGCAAATGCTACCCTGCTTGCCTCTGGGCAGACAGGGGGCAGGCCCCCTGGACTTTGAACGAAAAGCCAGGGTCAGGCCGTATCAACAAGGACTGGGGGCAAGCCCCCCAACCTTGTATAAAAAACGCAAATGCTACCCTGCTTGCCTCTGGGCAGACAGGGGGCAGGCCCCCTGGACTTTGAACGAAAAGCCAGGGTCAGGCCGTATCAACAAGGACTGGGGGCAAGCCCCCCAACCTTGTATAAAAACGCAAATGCCACCCTGCTCGCCTCTGGGCAGACAGGAGGCAGGCCCCCTGGACTTTGAAACGAAAAACCAGAGAGGCCATGACAGGCGCAATCAAACATACGAGAAAAAGGTCCTTAAAACAGTAATGCCATAGGAAGCAAAGGAAAATATCCTACAAACAACCCGTGGAGGGTGGAAAATTTTTACAAAGTCAGAAGAACTGAGTAGCAAAATATTACAAGAAAAAACCATGAAACACTGGTTCAAGAAAATGCAGAGTTTTTATAAAAGAGAAGAGGCATCATGCGGCATCCTGGCGGGCGTTGGCGTCTGCTTCAGGCTGCCTAGTCACCCGGGCTTCGTCCTTAGCAGAGTACAGGCTCCGAAAAGCGTCCTCGTCAAAAGAAGGGAACATCTCCCCTATCACTTCCATGACCAATATCAGAGAGGAATTGGCGCCACTCACAAAGCTGGCACCCACCGCTTCCTCGTTCTCCGCAGCCAAAGACTCTTTCTCCTTTGCCCATTCTCCCTTGGCCTGATCAAAAGCCGACTGTGCCTGGTCAAAAGCCGACTTTGCCTGTAACAGCTGCTCCTCCAAAACAGCCACCCTTCCCTTCAAATGCCCCATCTCAGCCAAAGATATGTTAGCACGGTCCAATGATTGTCGGCTCTCCTGCAGGTCGGCCCCCAGCTTGGCAACTTCCTTCACAGCCATCTCCCCCTGCACCCTCCAGTTATCAGCCTGCTTCTTGGCCTCCTCTAGTTTGTCCTTCAAGGAGCTTATCAAGGCAGCGTCCCTCTCTACCATAGCCAGGCGGTCAGGAGGAGGAGCCCCAGGGGTAACTGTTAGCTCTTCATCGCTCAGACGGCTGAGAGCTGCCAGTTCTGCAGAGGCCAACATAACCTTAGAGGTGCGTTGGATGTATTGAAGAACTTGGTGGGAGGTAGAAGTTACCATCTTTGTAAGGCGGTCAGCCAAGACAGCCCCAGAGTCGGAAAGTAGGCCTGAGACGTCCACGCTATCCCCAGCTGTGTAGTGAAACTCCACATTCTCCTCTGGAAAGGGAATGCTCGAGGGCTCACGAGCAGGGCGTTTTGCATCCGGGGTGGAGACATCCGCCTCCAAATCCACCACATCAGCGCTGGGGGGCTCCCTCTCCCTCTTCCTCCTCGCCTCCAAAGGGGTACTCTCCCCAGTCCCCTCCGAATCTCCAGGCTGCGTTGCCTGAGAGATCCGAGGGCCAGCTGAAGAAGCACCCTGCTTCTGGCCAGGGGAAGGAGTAGCCCCTGAGGTGACCTCCGCTTCCCCCTCATGAGTGCTGGGAGTAGGAGTCGCCGGCTTCGACGAAGGCAACCGGGGAGGAAGGGGCAGTCTTCGGCCTGCAGCGAAGTCTTTCACAAGCTTCATCAAGGCCTTACTTCCTTTCTTGAAGTTTGGCGGAAGGGAAGGGCGCTTTGAGAGGACGTGCAACTCCTCGCTCAGGCCTAATCTTCTGACCTGCTTCTTAGTCCAGGTCCAAGAGTAGGAATCTGCAGAAAAAGAGAGGCGGTCATTTAAAAAGCAGGGGGAGATAAAGTCCCTAGAAAACCGCGACAATAGGAAATCCCTAGAACTACCTTCAAGGCCACGAATCAGGCCCATGGGGAGCAGGTACTCGTCAGTAGTGATAAGCTCCGCGTGAGGGAGCCAGAAAACAGGGCAAAAGTTCCCATGTTTGTCCGCCACGATCTCAAATTTTTCAATCAGAATCTTCTCCTTGTCAGTCAGCCTGACCTCCAGAGCCTTCCCCCCGACGCGAGGATGATACTCCTCACGCGTCTCCATACGAGTGTGGACATGATTCCTAAAGTGTCTGGGAATCTTCCACCCTGTCGCACTGTGGACGTATATAAAGTTGTTCTTCCAATCCTTGAGACTGCTCAGGGGTGGCCACACCAGGGCGTATTTTTTCTGTCTCAGCAGAGACCAATAACCAGGGGAGCCATCCCCCCCTGATGAAGACACCATTTGAAGGCCGACCATGAAGCGAAGGGCGTCGATGTAGGGCCCCTCACCATGGAACAGGCAAGTCCAAGTATAAGCCACTAAAGCCCTAATGGCTGTTGCAGTCAGCTGGGCTATGGCAACATTCATCCTCCTGAAAGTGTCTTCCAAGAAAGGATGCAATGGAAATCGCAGGCCAAACTCTAGGGCCTTATGAAAGACAGCTACACACCCATCTGGGGGACAACATACTGTGTCCCTTTCCCCAGGGATCACCACAGTGTACCCCTCCCCAAAGTTGTAAAATTGCTCTATGGCCCTAGCTGCGTCGCATTCCAAAAGCAAGTCCCTATTTTTGGCCTCGGGGTAGGTCTGTAAGGGAACCACGTACTTCTCCTTGTCTAAAAAATAGGTCCTCCCTCTCTCCCTGCGGATGAGAGGACCGGCCACCCTGGCGGGGTCAACCTCCAGGGCTTCATCGTCGGAATCGATCACATCAAAGGGAGCTGGGTCAGGTGACTCAGCCCCCTCTCCCCTACAATCACCTCCCTCCCGGGGGCCAACCCTGGAGGAAGAAGCTACGTCACGACGACCGCCGTCGCCGCCGCTAATCCCTCCGAGCAAAGAATCGAAAGAAAGGGGGCGGGCTCGTGACATCTAGGCTATGGAAGGGAAGAAAAGAAGCGAAAGATTCAAAAAAGGAAAAGAGGGTTCTAACCTAAAAGCGCCGGCGAAATTATCAAAGATGGCGACAAGAGATGATCCTTGCTCCTCCAAGAAAGAAACGCTTGATCAATGAAGGAATTCAAAAAGTGTTAGGGGGAGTAAGAGTATCAAGAAGAGTAAAAGAAGATAATGAAGGCAGAGATGGGTTTTTATATAAGGGCCCAAAGAAGTTCGAAAGACTGAACCCCTGACAAAACCTGCGAAGACTTTCCACGTGTCACGCGCTGAACACCGACTGCTCATCTTTTTCAAGAAGAGCCTCGGTAAACGGAAACGTCAGAAGACAAGTCAATCAATGACTCCACTCAAAAAAAAAAAAAAAAAAAAAAAAAAAAGGAATTCAAATGCGCAAAATATCCATTTCATTGAAAACACCGCAAGCGGAAGATACATCATAAGGCATACATGAAAGAAAAAATTACATAAGGCTTGGAAAAATTCCAGCCTGACAGAAATTAAAAGGCCCTGCCGCGCAGGCCTAGTCGTCCCCCAAGTCTGGAGAGTAATCTCCAGGACTGCCTGGGCTTCCAAGAGCCGAACCCCAGTCCCAACTTGGGGAATCCAGAAAGGGGTCAGTAGCAGCCCCATCCTCGTCCCTATCACTCAGGCAGCCGAGGCCTTCACTGTCGTCGGAATCACGGCTGCTGTCTTCCCAATCCCTTCCAAAAGGGACGGCTCGAGAGTCGTCGCAAGAACGACAGCCTGTTTTCTTTACAGGCGAAGAAGGGCCCGACTCCAGGGAAGAGTCGGTGTCGGAATTAGGGCCAAATTGCTCAGGGTGCAGCCATGGAAAACACTCATGGCACCCCCTGTCATAGCAGCCCCCTCCCTGGGGGCAACGCCTAAATCTAGGCACGGCGGGAGGAGAGGACCCTCTAGGGCGCTTGCCCATCCTGATGGAGGCCTTCCCTCTCCCCCGGCGAAGGCGAAGTCGGGAGCAACGGCTCCGGCGAACCGCTAAATAGGCAGCTCGTGCATATCTAAGCCGCCAAAACCCCTTGAAGATAAAGGAAACGTGTTTGACTCCACGGCGCACCACACTTTTCTTAATCCAAGCCATGTTTAAAAGTGAAGAAAATAGAGAGATTGAAAGGGGAATGAAGCACAAGTGATCAAGGAAGCTGAAGGTTTTATACCAAGGTGAACTCCGCATTTAATAAGCGCTCCAACCACCCGGGGAGCAGAGCCACCAATCAGGAACTCCACACAGTTCCCCAAAATCCGCCCAGAAGCAAAGAGCAATCATTACGGAAGCATTCCTGCCTCTTTGCATTCCTGACAGGAACAGTACAGAGTTCCATTGGGAAGGCGCGAAGCATTAAATGCTGCGACAGACATAGAAGTCAACCCCCCTCCCAAGCAAGAGTCGCCAGCAGAGGAAAAGTCTCACTTTCCCCCTACTGACGAGGGCCAATTGATTGGGGCGGTCCGACTGATAATCAACCGCCTGCCATGCAGGCCCCGGGGGCGATTCCTATCGAAGAGTCGAAAGACCAGCCCCCAGCAAGAACCAAGAGCAAAGCATGAAAACATTAAGTTGGCCGCCAGCCGCCGGGAGCACCGGCCAATGCAGCCTGCCGGGGCTTGGCAGCCCCCGCTTAGAGATTGTCCGCCCTGGGGAAATCCCTGGCCAGCAGGGCCGTGAACCCCAGGGGCCCTCCTGTCATTTTGCCTAAGGTAATTAGGAATGGGTGGATGGGAAGCCGCCACTTGTCACTCTCCCATCCATCCATTCCTCTTTCTCTTCTCTCTCTTGTGGGAAGGTATAAATACCTCCCCATTTCCCACATAAGAGGGGTTGGATTTTCTCTCTCTAGACTCTTACTCTTAAAACGCCACCTAGTTCCTCACGAGCTAGGTTCGTCAAGGCATTTCACGGACTGACTTAGGCATCGGAGAGGGTTCCCTCGGACAACCTCCGAGGCCCTGTGCGTTCATTGTGCAGGGAGCAGGCCATTTCCGCCGGGAAGGTCCGATCTAGGGAGTGAGGGAAAGGAGAGACCGAGGGAAGTCAAACGATCAGTTGTTCACAATTAACCCAGTTATACAACCCGGATCCTAGGCCGGGTAAATTGTTTCCGTGACCGGAACACCAACGATAGGACGATTCTCCACCTGATCACGACTAGAATCTGGTTGGTCTTCAGATTCTATCTCAACAACTTGTTTATTTGATATCACCGCATCATCACCAGTAGGTACCGCAGCTTTTGACAAGGCTACCATAGATTTTTCGTCAAATGTAACATCCCTACTGATCACAAACTTTGAATCTTCTACACTCCAAAGGCGATAACCGTTGACTCCCTTTGCATATCCTAAGAATATTGCCTTTTTAGCCCTATTATCAAGTTTATTATCCTTAACATGATAATAAGTTGTGCATCCGAAAACTCTAAGCTTGTCATAATCCGCATGTTCACCTGACCACACCCTGTAAGGGGTGTCTCCACCTAAACTAGAATGTGGGGATCGATTTACTATGTAACAAGCTGTAGCAATCGCTTCTGCCCACCATTCTTTACCTACCCCAGAATTAGAGCGCATACACCTTGCTTTCTCAAGAAGTGTACGGTTCAGTCTTTCCGCGACTCCATTCTGTTGTGGTGTACCTTTTACTGTCCAGTGTCTCACAATGCCTTCCTGATCACAAAACTTCTTGAAATAACCCTCTGTGTACTTTGTACCATTATCCGATCTTAGAGTTTTCAATCTTCTACCCGTCCTGTTCTCAACCATTGCTTTCCAACACTTAAAGATATCAAATACCTCATTCTTATGCTTCAAGAAATAAATCCAAGCATACCTAGAATAATCATCAACATATGTAACAAAGTACCTAGAACCACCCTTTGAAGTAACTTTAGCCGGACCCCAAACATCGGTATGCACGTAGTCTAACATCCCTCTACTTTTGTGCTTACTTGTACAGAACCGCAACCTATGTGATTTGCCATACACACAATGTTCACAAAATTCCATGCATGGCTTTTTCATGTTCTTCAACAAGTCTTCCTTACCAAGCAATAATAGACCTTTTTCCGACATATGCCCAAGGCGCATGTGCCACATCCTCGTACATTCTGTTTGATCATTACTTCCAGTGATTCCAACCGCCAAATCTCCTATGACAATTTTTCCCATAAGAGGATAAAGATTCCTATGACGAATTCCCTTCATCACAACCAACGAACCACGAACAATCTTTAAGGCTCCTTTTTCTAAGATTATCTTGCAACCATTTTCCTCTAATAAACCTAGAGAAATAAGGTTTTTCCGCAAATTTGGGACGTGTCTCACATTCGTCAAAGTCCTTACCACTCCATCATGCATCTTGATTCGTATTGTACCATACCCCATAATTTTGCAGGCATGGTTATTGCCCATTAAAACTGTTCCGCCATTTGTACTTTGATAGGTAGTAAACCACTCCCTATTTGGGCACATATGATGTGAAGCGCCTGAATCAAGCATCCACTTACCGGAGATATCCTGGTCTTGCTCTGAGACAGAGAAACAATCATCCTCATCATTTGAGACGTAACCCGCCTCCTGAAAGTCTTGTCGCTTGCCTTTGTTGTCCTTGTTGGTCTTTTTCTTGAATATCCTCTTATTCGGACAATTTGCCTTGAAGTGCCCAAGCTCACCACATTTGAAACATGCTCTTTCTGCAGGAGTTCTAGATTTTGATCTAGACTTCTTACCCCCACTATTTGCTCTTTCATTTGTCCTTCCTCTAGTAGCATACAACCCTTGCGCCTGTTCGTTATTCTCTCCACCATTACCAGACATCCCACTAATAGCAACCTTTCGAAGATCATCCGATAATAGTGACGTTCTGGTCTCATCCATGGTAAGAGTATCACCCACAAGCATCAACGTTTGTACTAGATTTTCATACTTGTTGGTCAATGAAAGTAGCAACATAAGTGCTTGGTCTTCATCTTCAATCTTTACTCCAATATCCTTCAAGTCTGATATAATCCTATCAAACTTATTGACATAATCCCGGATTGAGGTGTCTTCCTCCATCTTGCATGTATACAATCTGGATTTTAAATAGATCCGATTTGTTAGAGTTTTTACCATGAAATTATTCTCTAACTTCGCCCACACGCCAGCAGCCGTTGCTTCTTCATTTACCAAGAAAGCAACATCCCTCTCAAGACATAAGATTATCGCTGCCCGTGCTTCAAGATCCAATTCTTCCCAATCCTCATCCTTCATATTCACAGGTTTTTGTTTTACCCGCTAATGCCTTATGCAATTTTTGTGAAATAAGCAGATTTTTCATCTGCATCCTCCAATAGGAAAAATCATTTTTCCCATTGAACTTTTCAATTTCATATTTGCCGACCTTGACGGTTCCACTAGTAGAAGACATTATCTTTGATGACAAAAAATAAAGTTTTACCACTCTAAATTTTGATGTTGGCTCTGATACCAATTGTTGGAGTAGCAGCGGAATTTATGACCTTCTAATAGATTAATATGAAATATATCCCTCACTGAATTGCACCAAGAAATTATATAGCGTGAACAAAACTTGTATGAAGAAATATAAATGTTGTAAGAAAGATTGACAAAAGGTAAATTGTATTAGTTCTAATCTTGTTACAAATGTGTTTGTTGTTATTGTTGTTGTTGTATAATTTCTATGATGAAACATATGCAAAACATTATATAATCTTCTATGCACTAATAAATGAATGATCTACCTTCATTCACTCATGAAAAATAGTAAAGCAATAAAAAATACTTTCTCTAACTATTCTCGCATCCTTACGCCTTGTTTCATCATTTCTATATTTAGCGAAGCTAAATATTCACACTCTTATTTTCCCACAGTTTGACACTCCAACAGCTTGACTGTCGGGCCAGTTCAGATCATCCTTGCTTGTTGGCAACTCACCAAGTATTTTGGCTCAGTCTACCGACAACATCACAGGAGGCAAGTGATTCCGGTGCAGCAAATAGATACCATAATTCGAGAGAAAGGTTTGGAATCAGCTTGGCTGAAAGATGCAGAGAGAAGCAGACCACGATCATTGAGTTGTTTGCGTCCAGAGAAAAACCAGGTCCTGCCTCGAGATGGCACTTATGGTCAAAGTCAAGTGAAATCGACTAGACCCATGGATTTGTCTTCTAATCACTGGAAAGATGAGCTTAACCGTGGGATTCAGGCTTTGAAGGTTAATGACGGGAGAGATTGGTTTAGTAAACGGAACGATTTTCCTCCGATAACTGCAAGTTTGTTGCATCAAAGCGGCCTTGCCTCCAATCTTGGCAAGGAGTACCCAGTGAGTCGTTGTTTTACTGTTTTGTTCCTTATCATTTAATTGATGTTCTCATTTGGATTCCCCCTCCTATCCAAATACATGATCTTACCATGTATTTGTATCGGGTTTTTCTTGACTTTTCCATCATGATATATACGCTTTGCTAGAGTGTTGTGTGCTGTTTAGACAATTAGGCTAAGTCTTCGACTTCTATTGGCTATGTGTCCATGTTGAGCTGCCGCAAGCACGAGTAAGTTCCCCATTTTAGATTAATGATACTGGGGCTCCTTTCTTCGTCATGTTTATCGGTGCTTAGCTTATACTCCGTATTATCTATTTGAATAGTTGTTTGGACGTCATGCAGCAGGAAAATGCTGCTGATAATTTGAAGGCTGTTAACACGTGGATTTAAATAGCCGCCGGTGTGGTTGATCGTGGTATGGACTTTAGTTACCTTAAATGCGTGAATAACTACGATTTCCCGTAATCTGCTTCTACTTGCATTCATGGATATGGTAGGTTACTCTGTACCGGTCGATCATGTGTGATTAGTTGTCTAAAAGTACTCTATCATCCTCGTAAGTTCCTTGGATCTCTTTTGCCTTAGACTGATCACCGCATCCGTGCTGCTATATAGGTCGCTGTTTACAAGGATCACAGATGTACCTCGCACTACAACAAAAAAGGCTTTTCGCGGCAATTATTTTGTGGCGCTTTGAAAATCGACGCAAAAAATACACAATCACTTGTATAATTGACGACTAACACTAACGAATACAGATCGACACTAATAGACCCTACTAAACGATGGGTTACCTTAGCATATCCTAATTCATTTTTTTTTTTTCATTTAACTCCCTTTAATCCTGATCCTAGGGTTTTCTTCATCTTCTTCCAAAAGAATACACCTTTCTAAATGTATTCTATCATCACCTCGCTCTCCCAATTCTACCGCCACGCCAACCAAGACCACTTCATTCTCCGACAACCAGCAACGCGACTATGCCGCCCTAATGACAACCCTCACTTCACCACTTCAAACTCTATCTCGCTTAATTAAAACACTGCACCCACCAGAACTCAGTTCTATATCCGCCAATACGACAACAAGAAGCATTCCTAGGGTCGACCTGTGTCTCCTTAAATTTCATATCTTCGTCAATTTTTCAGGAACCAAACCCTAACTGGTTCATCGAAACTGAACAAGAACCAGACCCTTCACAGCCTTGTGCGGTATTTATTTTCTTTGTTCTTCAAATATTTAGGTTTGACAATATTTATTCCTCAAGTATTTAGGTTTTCGTTAATCATAAACATAGGGTTTTGTTAATTCAGTATCTAATGTAGAATTTCTCGAGTAATTCAGTAGATCATTTTGTTATAAATAGAGATGCTGCTGAAATTCTTGTATTATCTAAACTGGAATTAGTATGTTGTTGAAAAATTCTTTATTAATATTTGATTCATCTCAAGCGATTTAGTTAGGCTGCTAAACTGTTATATATCAAATTTCAGGCCGGATTCATACACACTAGGCTGCATTCATCAGTTTCACCCATGAAAATCCTTTTTCCCTTCTCATTCAGAGGTTTATGCAGCGATAATAGCATGGGATTATTTTAGCTCGTGTTTGGGGATGTCGTTGATGTTATAATTGGCGGCAGTTCAGAGGGAAAGAAGCTAGTGTCTTTATGAATTTCAATAAGGTAAGACTGCGTACATCAAATTGCTGAACTGACAGTCCATAAACAGCACGCAGATACATCTAATTATAGAACATCATGGTGACTAATCTCTTGGTTTTAAGTAATTTCTAACTCTGATATTTAGTCTCGTACACTAGTTTTCTTTTTGGGAAAATTAATTTAGTTCTGATATGGTTTGTGTTAGATGAGGAATGTACAGTACACATGGTGCAGGTCACACGGTTATGTAACGCAAGTTGGAGGGAAATCAGATTTTCAAAGAAGCAAAGGTATGAATTACGAAGTATACTAGTTTACTGATTTGTCATAAGTGTCTTTATTGTCTGGATTTTTGTCGTTATTTTGTAGAATTGTTTCGGAAACTTTTATCTTGCTACTGTAGGGGGTTCAATGCTAATAGAATACCCTGTTTTCCTTCACAACAATGAAATTGCTCATCTGCTGAAATATTTATTTGCTTTTTTGAGAATCTGTATGCTGCTTTTCTATCTGATTCATTGGGTTTAGAGTTTTTTGTCGGCTTATTTTTCATCAAAAGATCGTAACTATTCCGAAGTGATGCAATTAGATTGTGATCTGCTAGATCCTAAATGCGATTGTGATCGCTGGAAGATTTTACGTCATGTGGATTCAATTATTTAAGAGGTTCACTGCTGGCAGTTATGTTGAACGATTAAAGTTCGCAACTCTGGATTTGTGTATCCGTGTAAATTCAGTTTTTAGACCAATGAAATCTACCAATTGAAGAAGTTTGTTTGGAAATCAGCCATATTTCTTATTTATATTGTATTAAGAATACTAAGAATTAGTAACCGTGAATAATAAACTGTCAACTTTATCTTCGCAATTTGTGGGACACGTAGATAATGGGGCTCTGTGGGACACGTGTAACTGTCATTATGTGTTTACTTATGGGTGTCAACGTGCGTCACATGCATGTACTAGGCCTCTCCTTACATCACGATAGGTGGGAGCCATTGTGGCGATGGAGTAATGTTGTTGTACTGATACTAACAGACCCATATACTCGGAGATTTTACAGCCATCACCAATTTGTATTTTTGTAATCTTCTGAATGAATTTCCGCTGTTAGTATGCTACTAAAAATTCGTTAGGATTGAGTAAACCCTCATTAGGGAAAAGTAATTCCGTTTAGTTATGATCAAATATTGAGGCAAAATAATAAGCACCTCATATTTTTGCTTGTATGTCCTTTCTGTTTCAGGTGCGGAATTCATTTGATGTGCTTCAATGGGTATGTTAAGGAAAATTGGACGGAACCTGACTTTCAAAGTAGCAATGGTAAATTCTATTAGTATAAAGCATAAACAGTAATATGGGAGCTATGCCTAAAAAATTTCTTGATTTTATAAAGAAATGCTCTTGGAAATTTTAATGTTTTTCATCCTGCAAGGACTCAGTGCCTTAATTTTAGGTAGAGAATCATGTTCTTTCTTTCAGTACACGGAAATCTACTGAAATCTTCATTGCCAATTTTGTTATTCATTGGATTATTTTTGCCTTTTATTTTAAGTAATCGTTGTTGATAGGGTTTAGGTTTTAAAGCTTGGTTAATGCTTAGCCTTCACGTGTTCCTATGGATCAATGGTTGAAGTTGATTTCTTATTGGGATCAAGACAAGACAAGGTGTTTGATATTTATATTTATTAGGACTAGTATTGTTATATTATTGTAAGTTTAATAAATATTAAAAAAGCTATAAGTATTTTTATAACTAACAGTTCTATATATGCATAGAGACGTGCAACAATTAATAGGATCAATAAAAAAATTAAACTATGCCTCACTGCGCAGAGAGACAAAGTTTTGCTCACCTAAGAGCTAAATGGGTGATACTCTTATTTCATAAATTGTTTAATATCTGTGTTCTATTATTGTTTCCTTTGTATCATTTTTGTGCAGTAATTAATATAGTGTTTGATATTCTTTAGACGGTAAATGGTCTTAAGCCCAGCTGCGCTCAAATTTTCATTGAGACTCACAAGGATAGAAAAACAAGAGAGAAGAAGAAAATAGATGAAGAGTCGGCAAAAGCAGTGGTAAGTTTTATTTAATTATTTCACACTTTTTTAACGTATGGTTCGATACTATTATAAATCGACATTTTGAAAGCCAAAAATGTAGTAGCAATCATCCTTTTCTTTTTTTATTCTCTGGTCACTATTTCAATGATATACATCAACCAGTGAGTGTAATATAAACACACACACATACATAAATCTATTTGATTTTTTTACTTGCACGTGGGAAATGACTAAAAAATTTGGTATAACTTGGTATATATCTTTGTTTGTTGCAGTTTTTTGGAGGCGAAACTACACTATGTAATACGGAATACATAGGTTGAAGCTTTGCTTAGAGGTTGAAGACATAGTTAATTTTTTTAAGTTTTAAAAAGATTGTTTGCACTTATTTTGGACCTATTTTTATTAGTTTAATTTAATCGATGTTGGATACGTATACTTTTTGGGATTTTTTGAGTAATATATAAATATCATGTTTTCTCACTTGTCCTTTATTTTTATTTTCGCATAGTATTTGAGAGATGGAAATGATATTTTGTATCGAATGAAATCGATACCAATTTACTACTGTATATTGTTGCAATTGTATTACATATCGTGTCGAATATAAGTGTTACGATTGTCATTGATGAAGTTTTGTAATACTTATCGCGTTGAATACAATTGATACAATTGTAAAAGGAATGCAATTTAATAGTACTTATCGTGTCGAATACAATTATAACAATTGTCACTAAATGACGTTTTATTGTACTTATCGTGTCGAATACAATTGCTACAAATCTTATTAGTGGGAAAATCAAAATATTTACCGGATCAATAATAATCGACACTAAATTCGCCACTAAACCTCATCTTCTTTCGCGTCGCATATAAGAAGATAACCCATCGAATAGATTATTCGAAATGAAAGGCTACGGCAACGCCGCCTACCTCAACGAATAGATTATTCGAAATGAAAGGCTACGGCAACGCCGCCTACCTCAACGAATAGATTATTCGAAATGAAAGGCTACGGCAACGCCGCCTACCTCAACGAATACATAATCGATGGGGAAACCTTTCGCGTCGAATAGATTCGCCACGAAATATCAAAATAATCGCCGCGAAAAGGTGATTTTGATGTAGTGTCGGCAAAGACGTACCTGTGAAACGGTAAACCACAATCACCGCATATGTTGTCCCCTTATCCGTGATGCTCAAGAATATGCTGAGGGAACTAGGTTACCTGGTTGTCAGTTTGGTGCCCGTATGTAGATGCAGGGACGCCGCTCTCAACAGAACTATGTGCTTAGAGTTCAAAGATGATCTGGACAAATTCTGTCGTGCTTTACGGTTTGAATTTTTTCCCCAGAAACATGGCTACGGTAAGAAACACGTATCAGAACGAACCAACACTTTCGGTGGCATTCATTTGTGGACTGTACTGCCGGAGGACAGCGACTACTTGCCTGTTAAAACACGAATCTGGCTGTTACTGACCGCCATCGGATCAGATGCGTTCATTGAGACGTGCCACGATAGCGAGAATGGGTTTGAGCTTCTGTTGGATGCGCTGTTAGACCTGTATCCGTAACTACCCATGCGGTACTGTTACGCATGGTCTCCGTTATCTTCTGAAACACGGCCTTCCATGCGGTGAAATATGTGTACTGGGGGCCATGGTAAGCCTGAGTTCGGCTGAGCATGTTTCAGGGACTGTTGTTTGTGCTTCGCTTAGTTATCACTTGGGATGTTGTTATTCAGTATTTTAGGGCCTTCGTTTTTTGCTTATTCACGCTGTGACATATCGGTTCCT
Source organism: Agrostemma githago (assembly GCA_958450325.1). Taxonomy (NCBI): domain Eukaryota; kingdom Viridiplantae; phylum Streptophyta; class Magnoliopsida; order Caryophyllales; family Caryophyllaceae; genus Agrostemma; species Agrostemma githago. Next base: position 37,188,415 of record OY288241.1, on the reverse strand, counting down.
GTGTCTGTGTCGTTTCCACTTGTTTGTTGACGTAGCACCACGTTTGGGGCCGGATCCTTTACGGTGGTTGTGGATGTTTGGGGACAATTGTATCCTTGTGTTTTCCAGTCAGCCGACGCAGGCATGCAGTTCCTTTACTTATTCACCGTTCTGATGTGGGCGGAAGTTGCGACCCGCAGGCGAAGGTCAGACATATGGTTAGGGCTCTCCTAGAAGTCGGCTTTACCCATCCCGACTCTCTGGTAGCGCTTGTAATCACTCCTATACCTTTCCTCGGATATCGTTAATTCTGTTGCTACAGTCTCTAGAGAGGTGTTATCGATGGTTGTGTTGCTGCCTCTTTGATACTCCCTCCGTCCACTATTTATCGCCCCGTTTCATTAAAATACTCCTCACATATATTCATGAAGTGGGGCGATAAATAGTGAATGGAGGGAGTAGTTGTAAATAGGAGTGTGCGATTTTCTGGCTAGGTAAATGCCGAGTTTTGGATACTTGATACGATCCATACAATATGTCACGGTCACTTTATGCCGTCGTTTATGAGTGAGAGTAGTCCCTGTTATTACTTTATTTGTACAATATAAAGTATGTTACTGTGGAATCTTTGTTATAACATCTTGCTAAGCACATTAAGTATACTGCACTTGTACAAAACGAACAACTTAAATAAAGGTAGAGAGAGTGTTAGGTAAATAGGAAACCATAGCTGGGTACCTACGGACGCTACCTATAACCTATTCTCCTCACACTTACCAAGCTCGCACTTGAGTACACTGGCAGTACCATTATTGACCCTTCAACTTCTTACCTTTTTTACTATTACCGCGGTAAAGAAGACCAGTCAAAAATACTACTCTTCATCGCTTGTGTCGCGCCTTTTCCCTCCGACGCTCTCTCCTGATGCGAGTGTTGAGCTCCTACCACCGACGTTCTGACTGTAAGCTTCATACTCTTCGTCGGCTTTCCTTTTTTGTTTCGTGGTTTTCGCGCAGTGTTCCTAAAGAACGCTGCATTTCGCCACCTGCGTTGCCTCATATACCTGACATTTATCATCTTTGCGGTCGGCTGTTGCCTCTTTCATCTTTTTTTTCCCTGCCATTCTTGGTTTTGCCCTGGCCTTCTTTAAAAAAAAGGTGGGTTATTTCCTGAAGCTTGTGGAGTTGTGACTATTTGCTGCTTGGAATCCTTCTGTAGTATTATGCTCCTGTACTTACTCTGATCATGCTGCTGTATATGTTCTGTACTGGCCATGCAAAGGGTCGATGCTTCTTCAGGGTACTTAAATGTGCATTCTACTATTTACTGATCGGTCCATACCGTATGGGGACTGCATTTCGTCACACTCTCTCAGGATAAGACAGCTGAAGCTATACTGAACAGTGATATACAGACCAGTGTACTGGATGCTGTTTTTGTGCGGGTCAACTGATAATAGGCCAGGTTTATTAACGTGTGATCACTATTAAATTTCAGTTACAAGGTCTTGGTTTTGCACTATAGTATTATATTATGCGGTGGGCAGAGTATGCAAAGCGCACATCTGTGTGTAGCTGATATTACATGGTTTAGGGTGGTATGCACTGTGTCTTTACATGTCGTTAGAGTTTACTAGGTTAGATTTCCGGGTGGTTGGTTACGTATGGTCTCCCGTTGTCCACCGGGTTTCCCTGCTGACCCAGAATAGTAGCTGATTACAGAGTTGTGTGATAGTGATTGTAGTACCCTGTCGAGCCCCTAACTATTATCTGATGCCTTTTGCATCTTTCTTATGACATTGTCAACAACTACTGATATGCTTAGACCTGGTTTCCGCTCTTGTTCTTCCCCTCAGTTTTGGTACCATTTTTCATTGTAATGCCGACTAGAGTACAGGCATGTGGCACTGCTATTACGCTGCCATTCGGACCGTGGTTTTCCCCCAGCATTTTTTTTTTTACATTCTAACATTGTTAGCTCGCTTGTCGTGTCCAGACGGTGCTCTGGTATAGACTGCACGTTGCTGCGCTCTCGGGTATCACTATGGTCACGTATCGTTGCAAGGGTTGGGTGACGAACAATGTTAGTGAAGACAGGGCTGAAACCACGGCTAATAGTAGGCGTAACAAGATGGAGCTCCTGCCTTTCGTCTATAGACGTATGAATGATGTCCGGATCCATCGCAGGCGTTACTCAGCGGCAAGTACAGTCCTTTCTAACGAGGACTATGTGGAGCAGATTTTCGAGAGACTTGATTTAGCTGGCAGAGCAGCAGTGTCGGTTACGTGCAAGGCGTGGGCGCGAATGTTTCTACTACGTCCCGATGCACCTCGGTGGACTACAGACTATAATAAGCAATTATGTACCGAGCATCGCAGAGGTTTGACGACTGTTTACAGGGGTAGCGTCGTTGTCTCGTAAAGATATAGATGCCATCTAACTGAAGATGTGATCGCTAAGACGATGCTGCACAACTTCCATTCGGAAGCGATTGCCATTCGCCGAATTTAGAAGTCAGTGCCTACACGTCTGCAGAGACTGGTGCCGACTACTTCGAGCAGTTCAGCAGGGGGGCGGTTGACAGGGCGCGTGACATCGTTCTTGTACTGCTTAGCAGGGTTGATTTGGTCGCTCTCGACTGATCTGCTGGCCAGGCACTAGACCTTGTTTGCTGTATGAAAGTACGTCCAGCTCAATTTGGGTGATAGCCACTTATGGTGGCTCCAGCGCTGTAACCGCGGCAGTTTTCACGCATGTTGCCTGTTTGTGTATTAAATCTGACTTGCAGACAACGTTATGTTACCAGTAGTGTTGATAGCTAAGGGTTGCTGTTCCCTACTATTCTGATATTTTCCTCTGCCTCCGCTACGGGAAGTGGCACCGACTTTTTGCTATCGCTACAGTGGCCATTCGAGACTTGTGACGCCCGTTGCTTATGACTTCCATTCTGGGGTCGGTTGTGTTCATGACTTGTGACGCATGTTGCTTGTATGTTCTTCCCGTGACTGTTACATCCAAACGAGATACGGTCAGACCAACCAAATACCACTTGTCCAAATCATGCGTCATATACCCATTTCGGCGATACTCATGCAGGTTATCGTCATGCCTTTTGTGATGACCCGCACTAACCAATGGTATTCGGGGTTTCGAGTAGCGACGAATGTATGCTACGACGACCTATTGCTCACTAGTACCGTCACTAAAAGATTAACTATATTCACGAAAATTATTCTGTTTGTGTCTTTAGAAGGGGCACGAGCCATGGCATATTCGCGCGGCCCCATGCCTCTATACATTTTTATACTAAAAAAACATGAGGGGAGTATAGACAAAAAAGTATACAAACCCGAGACACTACTGACTACAACGATATTCGCAACCGGAATGTGAACCGCCGCCAAACTATGGACTAATTGTAATGACCATCTAGACGTATACTTATTGCCTACGACTTCCTATCATATTTGCCTACACCCCATGTCTAATCATCTCATGTCAAAAGATTAATTACACTAAATCAGCCACTCTCCTCACAGATGCCAACTTCTTACCCAACAGTCTCTACTAGCAACATTAATAATCCCCCGGCCCCCCACCTTCCCTCACCCCTCCCTGAGCATTAAGTCATTAGTGCATCCCCATCTCCACGAAAGGACAAAAAAAAAGACAAGTGCATCCTTCACTTCTCGAAGACTCTTCTACTGCGTTTGCAGGACTCCCCGTCAGGACTGCTTGGGGCTATAATTTTTATACTATTGCAGGGCTTCCGCTGTCTTGCTGCACGTAAGTCACTAGATGTTTCCGAATAGTGATCAGTGTGCCCCAGCATAGATGCGTTTTGTGCGTTCTGTTCCCATGTTTGCAGGTCCTTACTGCTTTATTCCAGTGTTATGTGTGTATGTGCTTCATTTAGGCCTAGATACACATGCATGTTCTGTAACGTAAACTTAGTCACAGATCTGTGGTCATGTACCTTATTGATGTTGCTGTGATCGCTCGGTCACGTCCATGCAGGTGACTTTTGGTGTGCTCGGATGCAGTTTGGTCACCAGTGACCACGACACTCATTTCTTTCTTGTCATATTGTATGCCCACAGTCGCGGCTTACATTCTATATGCTTGCATGTCGCCTATATTTTCCTTATTTATCGTACCTATTTTGCCGAAAAAGAACCGACAGTTGTCTAGAGGTTCTGACCTCTACGTGGCCATTTTCTTGGGTGTACCCGGATAATAAGTGAATCAGTGGAGGTGGGGTGGATATTGTATGTAGGACGGAGTGCCTTATGTTGGTTAGTCGCACTACCGGCAGGTATTTTCCAACATGGAATTCTAATCGCTTCCTATCTCTGTCCTGCCTGTGCGACTAACTATTTCCGACCAGTGTTATGACATATACTCATTCCGTACAGGTCTTCCGACTGTTGATATGGATCCATATCATTGCAGAGGCTGGCTGTCAAACAATGTCGACGATGACATGAATGCCGTCACAGCTAATAGCAGACAACAGAAGTTACAGCGTTTGCATTTCATTTACGATCGTCCTCATGAATTTTTGGGCCACGGCAATCGGCACTCACATGCAGGCATAGTCCTTTCCACCAAGGACTATATGGAGCAGATATTTGATAAACTTAATGCCGATAGCAAGGCAGTTATGTCACTTGTATGCAAGCGATGGGCTCAGATGTTCGCACTGCGGCTAGATGCACCTCGGTGGGCTGGAGATTACAGTAGACTCCTACAGAGGGAGCAGCTATTTGGTGTGTCGACTCTCGTCCGGGGTGAGGTTGTGGTTTCGCGCAGATGCAAATGCTACTTGACCAACAACAACCTCGCGAGAAGGATAATGCATACTTTCCAGTTGCAGGCGCTGGACACTACGCCTTATTTGGACATTACTGGTTCTACCTCTGCAGAAAATCCGGCCGCCTACGCTGAGCAATTTGGCGAGGAGACTGTCATCACAGCACAACTCATAGCCTTAGGATTACTTGGCCCGGTAGATATTTTTATTCTATAGTGAACCGGTTGTCAGATTACGTAACCATGACTACTGTATGTGCTACAACTTCACTTACGTTGCTCCATATGCACGACACTGTGGAATGCAGGTAGAATTGTTTTGGAATCTACACGAAACGGATAATATATTCAATATGAGTTCGGTAATCTACTGCGCAATTTCTGAAAGTACTGTGACGCTTGTGCGTGGCTGGATTAAATACTTGATTTGTCATACATTCGTATCAAGTATTGTGCGATTAGTATCGTACGAAGATTTTCCATGATCATTAATTTTATTGAACATGCACAAGTAGATTCCTTTGTCACCTCTGTCTACTTTTCGATTTTCTTTGTTGGGTGTGCATAAGTAAATTCCTCTACCGTGTCAGCTATAATTAGAAAGAGTGCAGTTCAGCAATTCATAAATTGTTATTGGGTCTGTTTTCGTCTCGCCTGCAATTGTTTTCGTGTTTAGTGCTCAGGAAGTCAACCCCCCTACTCCGAAATTCAAAGATATGCAGCTTTGACTCTCCCAGACTGCGCTAGGATTGGTAGTAGTGACGTCAATAATTGTAGCAAGAGTGTGAGATTTACTAGCCAGGTTAATAGCGAGTATTGAATAATTCACCCTATTATCTTGCTCCATTACGTTTACGTGTCGGCATTATCTACTGGTAGAAATAACCTACGCCGTGCCTTCGGGTGTATAGTGTAACGCATGCCTATTTCAGATATTGTTTGAACCGTCGTTCCGAGTGCATTGGTAATCTAGGACGTTTACGGTTTCCGGTAACGCGTGCATGACGATGTATATAAGACACAACGTACATAAGCAAGTGAACCAAACTTCACATACGTAGTTGGTTGTATCGTTATGGGTGCCAAATAAGTACAAATCAATAGCTGACTGCCTACTCTCCTCACACTTACCAATCTTGCACTCAATTACACCAACGAGTAATATTGATGACCCTTCAAATTACCTTTTCTAACCTTCACCGCAATAAAAGACCCAGGTAAAAAAAGACTACTTTAGGTTGCTTGTGCTGCCCCTTTTGCTTTCTCCACTATCTCCTGCTACAAGGGCTGGCTTCTAACGACAACATTCCAATTGTAAGCTTTCTGCTCTTTCACAGCTCTATTGTTTTGATTCACGGTCTTTGCGGAATGTTCCCAAAATAGTGCTTTGCCTTACCGTCGCCGTTGCCTCATGTACATAACATTGCACATTTCTGTGATCGGTTGTTATGTTCTCTTATTTTGTCTTTTCAAATTGTACCGTTGTCTTTTTGTTTGAAAAACAGAGGAGAGGTTGTCTATTCAAACTTGTCATCTTATGCCTAATTACTGATCTGTAGGAGTTGTACTTCTGTACCTACTTTGATCATGGTACTAATATGTTCTGTCCTACCCATGCAAAGGGTTGGGGCTTGACGGGATAGCTAAATGTGCCTTCTGCTATATACTGAGGGATCCATATCGAATCATAATCCGCATTTCGTTGTAATCTCTCAGGGGAAGGTAGCTGGAGATGTGTTGAATACTGGTAGCCGAACATTGTAGTTGAGATTAGTCAGTTAGCTGCGTATTTTTGATTTTCTACATCAACAACCAACTTTTTGATTTGCTTCATACTTCACACTACGCCTTAGTATGTTACCACCTAGGGTATAGTCAGTTAGCAACATTGCTACGCTGTCATTCAGATTGTGATATGTCTGCAGCCTTTACTGACATTTTCGCTGCCAGTATTGACTCGGGTGTCGTATCCAGACATTACTCTTATTTGGACTGTACAATGCAGGACTGCTAGGTATCACTATGGTCATGTATCGTTGTCGTGGTTGGGTGACAAACAACGTAAGTGTGGACAAGGCTGAAGCTATATCCAGCAGTAGGCATGGCAAAATAGATCGCTTGCCTTTCATCTACAGGGGCCTGCATGAGGTCAGGCTCTACGATAGGCAGTACTCAGCGGCAAGTATAGTCTTTTCTAGCGAGGACTACATGGACCAGATTTTCGAGAAACTTGATGTAGCTGGCAAAGCGGCGGTGTCGGTTGTGTGCAAGGCGTGGGCGCGTATGTTTCTGCTGCGTCTCGATGCACCTCAGTGGGCTGCAGACTATAATAATAGTCTGGGAGTAAAGCATCGTAAAGGTCTGACAACTGTTTACCGGGATGGCTTTGTTGTATCACAAAGATGCAGATGCCATCTGACTGACAACGTGATCGCTAAGACAATGCCGCACAACTTTCAATCGGGTGCACTGTTCCTTGCACTGAATTTATATGTTGTTGGCTACGTCAAAACAAAGTACGATGCCGCCTACTTTGGGCAGTTCAGCAGGGGAGAGCGTGACGGGGCGTGTGCCGTCGCTCTTAGTTTGATAAGCAATGCAGATATGGTTGTCATCGACTGATCAGCTGTTTGATTTCTGAACCACGTCTGTTCTACTACCGTAAATTCGCCTCGCTCTCGGTTGTAGCCACTTGTGGCAGCTACGGCACTGTACGTGCAACATCATGTGTACGTGTGTTACCGATCTCTGTATTGTGTCTGCATTTTAGACAACGTTATGTTATCAGTATTGCTACTGTTTGAGGTTTAATGTTATTTGTTAGACCCGGATTCATCTCTACAGCTGATACAGTCACCGGAGTAGTCTGCTTGATGATAACTGACTGGGTGGCTAGCCGTTGTATTCTTGACTAACGACAACTTATTGCTTGGTATTCCTTTAGCTGTTACACACAGCCAATATAGGGCCAGACCGAGCACGTACTGTTTGTCCAGGTCATGCCTCAGGTATTTGTGTCAAGGATACTCGGTAGGAGTAGCGTTGAGTAACCTATAGTAATCTGTAAATAGCAACGGTAGCCATCATTCCAGCGACGGCGGACATCCTCTACGGCGACTTATTCTCGTGCTCCTCACGTGCCGCACTCTGCCTCTCCTGCTTCTTCCTCCTTTGCTTCTTCCTTTCCCGGTTCTTCCTTCCCCCTGCTCCTTCCTCCTTTGCTTTCGCTTCCCTTACTTTTCCCTCCTGCGTTTTATCGTCTCTCTTTCTCCACTGCGCTCCTCTTCTGCATCCTTTTTGGGTAGTAATGAAGCTTTACGCATGCAGTCAACGGTTAGATAGTAATTACAATCTGCCAATATGGTTGTGGTTACGTTTAGCTAGCAATTACAAACTGTCAATACGGTTTTGGCGGTCTACATTTCGGCTGCAATGTCGGTTTGAATAGCAGTGGGCTTGGTCTGTAGAATTTGTCCCAATTATGCAATGCATAGGAAGCAGTTTCGAGCGAACGGTTTATGTTTTGCAGTTGGGGAAATCGCGGATTTTGAGACAGTGAGCGCGGTGTGATGTAATCCTACGTGCTTGTACTCATGAAGCGTACGGTACCGTGCGTACATATGTAATTTGCGTACCGTTCACTGATAGTTGGGCCATGGGCGGCAGGATGTCCTTTTCCGGTGCATTTGTTGATTACTACGTTTGTGTGACTCGACTCCATAATTTTTCCTTAGCTATTGGAGTACTGATGTCGTTGTGGCACGTTGTCTGTTATTTGGCTATAGGTTCGTCCGCCTATGCATAAGTGTCTGGTATGTTCTCGTTGACGTTTCAATCGTGTACGCTACGATAACATGCAGGACGGACTGTGAGACTAAAAGGCTGACTCGAAAATGCATGTCATTCGTATAATTCCGACACATGTGCGCTACCGGAACCAGCCCTTTGTGCGGTTACGTGATGTTATGGGCTTTACGAGTGTATAATTGCGCGTTGTATGTATCCCACTCCTAATACGACATATTACTAGAGTCGTTTGTGTGACTATGTTGGGCCATAGTAGACTGCAATAACGGAACCCAATGTCTCCTACATGTGGCTATAGTCTAAGCTTCCTTGAAACCTAATACAAGTGCCTATATGTACTTATGTTTTGTAGATGCAATTATATCTCTCATCTAGAAGTCCAAAAACTTAGATAAGGTTCCATCAAGAGTTGACATTTGGTGGACATCCTTTACACTATCACAAATGTGCATATACCCATGATGTAATTATCTGCCTCTATTATGCATTTTGTCGTCCCATGTGCATTCGTTCGTACGCGATTGTTCTACATGCGTACATTGACAGTTGTTGTTCAGTGTTCTTATAGGTGATGGCATGTTTCCGAAAGGTTTGGCAACTAACGGAGTTATCTTTTTTTTTCTTTTCTTATTCGCTTACTAACAGGTTATTAACGCGCTCTCACTCACAGTAAGGGCGTTACGGGTACTTGTCCATCTATGTCTACTACATTTTTCCTCGCCGTTTGGTTATTTCCGCAGTCAGAACACGTCTCACTGAATGTAAAACCCCGTTCATGCGCATGTCGCTTCATTACCATGATGCGTGTACAAATTATCTGCGTAATCCCAAACCACATGATCTTCTGCAAATTGGAACTACACATGGACTTCCCGACGTTTGGCTTCTATGTATTTATTGATGAATGCTTTACATCTAACGTTGCAAGTTACTGTGGCTTCTTAGTTATACATGTTTGTAGGTAATTATGAAATAGTCCCTCTTACCATCTATTACACATACCCACACATGTTGCTTTTACCAAAGCATCAAAAGGTTACATCATGGGGCCATGCTTTTACCCATAAAATATGTGCAATCACTTACCATGTAGGCACTTACCTCTAATATACTATGTATTTGTTGAATCCTAAACTATTTATATGTAATAATTGATTTATACACGTGTGTTGACGGTTGTTTATCGTTATTCACGACATTGACAACGTGCTAATACGGTATGTAGCGGTTTGGCTTTCACCAACTGACGTGTTAGCGATCCTAGGTAAGAAAGCAATACAATTATGGACTAAAGTTTGCGTTCACGACATTATCTACATACATGGTTTTACGTACTGCTAATCCCGCGTATGTATTCATGTCCCCGGCCAACTGTACTTAACAATACTTGTGTGCACGTGCGAGAGCGGTTGTTTTCATCGTCGTGTCACTGTTAGCGCCCTAATACGGAATGTCACGGTTTGCTTTGCGCTAACCGAATTGTTGTAATAAATAAACTGCATATATTGAACATAAGCCCAGTCCCCGTGGCAGAGTAACCAACAGCACATAGTTAATTATAAACAAGTTGAGGTCACTATATCGAGTGTTCAGCTGCGCACCCGTTTGGATACCCAATGTACTAGGTTGTGAATTGACATGCTATCACGTCTGCTTTACAGGCGCAGCAGGCAGAGTACTGCAACCTGTGTCCTAAACGGGATGGATGTAACTGCCTACCGTTGATGCTTATTGGCTATTCTCTGCCTACCAGTGCACAGTCTGCATTGGTACTTTGTTAATTCCTGCAGATTTGTTTTAGTGTCCATCGTCATACAATCTAGGCCAGTACCCCACATATTCATTTGTACTGTAAAGATATTTGGCACCATTGCTTGTAGAGTTGTGGCCAGGTTCCAACCTAACGCCTAACAAGATTACTTGAACAACTTTGGGTTCGGATGGCTTCACAACTGCTCCACTATTCCAGCCCGTCTTCTCAGGTATGATCAGGAGTTCTTCACCTTTTTAGCATTTGTTGTAAACGAGTATGTTCTCTGCTTCTAGGGACAGCAATATTTGTCGACCTTATGTGTTGGGTTGCCTCAATAATCCACGCGTTTCTAAACACGGGGGTAGTGCTCAATGGCTTCTATACTGAGAGTAGCCTGTAAGTCATATACATGTATTTGCGCAGTAGACGTTAGTATGTGTTGCACTATGTTACACGGATTAGGGTGGGAGATTGGGTACCATGTCGCTTCACGAGTACGGCCGTGTATTCTTCCCGTTGATATTGTACGTTGACTGCCACAATTGTAGGCATCGGCTAATTCTTACGACACTGGACTTGGGCGACCATTATCCTAATGCTTTTGTCATATGTCGCTATACGCTAAGTTTAACCTTTAACAGTAGCTGTATCTTTCAGGTTTGTGTTAGTTTTTTGCTATATGGACTGTGTGTGACTTTCGTAAACAGCTTGCCCGTACTGCTTTATCCTCCACAAGTGTCGCACCTGTCGTTGTATTTTTTAAAATATGCTCACCCTATTGTAGAACTCGGTCCTAATTTGCACGTACGACGCTTCTTCCCTAGCGTTTAATGAACTGCCTCGTGATGTTAATTTTATACTATCATACTTGTTGGCTTCTAACGCTCGCTGTAGATCGATATCCAGATGTTAGGTTGTGTAAGTCAATGTACCCAAGTGCTAAGATGGTGTTTGTTTGAGCTTCAGGTGCTGGATGCAGCTTCTACCACAGTAACCATTCCGTATTGTCTGCTTCTGGAACACATAGTTGAGATACTACAGTGGCCAGCTCCTGACTACCGTATATTAGACTTATCTAGGAGTAATGCGTATGTGTTAGTGAGGCCAAATTCTGGCACGCTTATCCTGTCGTATGTCGGAGGGCATGCTGCTTCTGTTGCAGATTCATGTGATGTTGCAGCACGGAAGGCTGTCCATAGCATTGTCAAGATGTTTAATGTTGTCGTCGAAGACATAACCTTTGAGAGGCAGCGACAGGTAGAACGTTGTAGCCGACTGTACCGTCTCAAACGTACAGGGCTGGAAGACATTATCAAAGGGAGATACAGACATGCACTGGAGGAAGATGTACCCGGTAGCCCTGGTTACGCCAAGCATGTCTTCCTTGATTGTATGCCCCTCCTGCGGAAGATTTTCCGGACTGTCGCGATACAGGCCACTCCACTTGAGACTGTGCGGCACTCTGCAAGTAGCTACACATCATGGATTACAGTACAGGTTCCTAACGGTGGTAAGCGAAACGAAGTGTTTATCGGTCCAACCTGTACTACTGCTGCCCATGCAAAGTGTGAGCTTGTTAAGAAGGTTATCACCTACCTGATACCTGCTTACAATCTTGAAATCATCAATGTCAATTATAACTCACGCGATACGCAGTTTGCCGCTCTTGTGTGTGATCTTGAGCGAGAAAGTTATATGACAATAAAGGAGCGAATGACTGGTGTCCTAGGCGCGCCTGGTTATTCGGCCTCGCTAATAGAGTCAAGTGACGGTATGTCTGAGGTTACAACCCTGGATACACCAACAATTACTTCTGAGGCTGAGGCTGAGACTGGTCAGTGAAGTTCAGGTGGTGACTTTGCTGCGACTATGAACGTTGTTGTTTGTCAGGGAGGGCAGCAACCTGTCTTTTGCCGTACCCCACGCAGTCATGTGTCTGCGAGCAATTATGTGCAAGCCATATAGGTGAACTTTTAGTTGGCAGTCGCGGGTGTCTTCGTGATGGGTTTGGGTAATTCAACTGCTATCTTCCAATGTATGCTTGAAAACATTGTTGTTAACTGTAGGATATGGTGTAACACCCCTGATTTTTATAAATTAAATTAAATTAAAATTATGTTGGTATTTTTTATTTTTACGATTTAATTCGTAATTCTTAAAACTATTATAAAACGAATTTATCGTTTAATCGTTTCAAACTCTTAAAATTCTATTTGACTCGGAAAGTCTTCTTATATTTAAAACATATTTTTATTTCTGTTTCTATTCATTTGATACATTTAATTTAAATTTTATCGAAAGTTTATTTCGACGATTTAAAATCTAAATTCCTTTTATTTACCTATTTATATTTAAAATTGAATTTTTATTTTTGGCTCGAACTTCATTTATTTTGAAGTTTCGTCAAAACATTTATTAACTTTCCTCGAGAAATAAATTTAATTCACTTCATCGAAAATTTATTATTTTTCGGAAGTTACTATTTCATCGTCTAAATATTTATTTCTAATAATTTTGTTTCCGTCTCGAATATTTGATTTACAAATTTTATTTAATGGTCCGAATATTTATTAAGTTTGTTAACCCGTTTTAATTCATTTCGTGGTCAGTCAACTTAATTCATTACGGAATTCATCTCCTAATTAACCCGTATCTTTCTTTTACCCACTTCATTTGCAGCTTATTCAATTTTTTTCCCCACTTAACGTTCAACCCCTTTTCTCTTGTTCCTCCACCGCTTCCCACATACTATTATTTTACGTTCATCTCCCTTTTTCAGGCTGATTCATTTCCCCTTCTTTTTTTTAATACTTTCACCGCTTCACTCCCCTTTCACCTCTTGATTCCTCCTCTTGGTCTCACCTTTTTACCATCTGTTCTTCTTTCATCTCCCTCTTATAGTCAGTTCACCTCCTCTTTCATTTCTTTCTTCTTCAGTCATCATCGTCCCTTCTTCGGTTTCTGTTCATCGTGATCGTTATTGCTGTTGTTTCCCTGCTCATTTTCTCCTCTTGGTAATGCTTGGTACGTGACTTTTCTGCTGCTCTTCTTTGCTACTGGATTGTTGTTATTCCGTGTTTTGTAGTGCTGCTACTTGTCATTGTTATGCTCGGTTTAGGTCTCGGTTTAGTCCAATTCTTTCCTTCATTTCCCCTGTTTTTCTTCCCCTCCTGTCTGCTGTGTTGTACGGACTGCTGATGCGTTAATGATGTTGCTCCTGTTTTCGCATTTTATAACTGTGGTTGTCGTGGTCCTGTCCAATTCCTTTCTCGGTTCTGCTTCTGCTTCTACCTCCTCTCGTTTGTTTGTTTTTCTGTTCTGCAAGTGTTATTGGGGCTACTCTTGCCTTGGTTGTTTGTCCTATGTTTTCACTCAACTCGTGCCCCTGTCTCACTCTGATTCGACGTCGAGTTTGTCGTCTACTGGTATGTGTTGCTGCTGCTTCTACCCGATGCCTATTCTTCTTCTTCTTCTTCTTTCTTTTGTTCTGCCGCTGCTGTTGTATTTCTGTTCGGCTGCTGCTGCCATTTTGCGGTCGTTGTTGCTGCTATGTTGGTCGATTTTCAAGTTCTATTCCACGTAGTCTTATTCTCCTTCTCCCTCTTTTATGTGCGTGTTACTGCTGCCGATTTCCGTCCCTATGTTCTTCTATTCTCTTTTGTTCGTTTCTCGTTTTTCTACTTGGCATTCTGCACAGCTGCTACTGTCATTTCGTCTTTTCCTTGTTGCGGATCGATGAATCGATGTAGAGATGCCACCAAGTTCGATTTTCTTATGTGATGTTGCTGATATTCGCTGCGTAACTCCTGCTGCTACTTAATTCCTCTTTGTTGGTCACTTTCGTGACAATTTCCACCCTTACCTTGTCGTATTCGACCCTATTAAGTGCGGCCTTCGAGATTCCATTTGACACATCAATTTCCTTTCTATTTTGTGTCGATTACGCTTGTCTCGTTATTTTGTTTCGTCTTCTCAATTTTTGTGGTGGGCGTGCTTAGAAGACTAACGATTCTACAACTTGGAGCTTAAAGACATTACTAACAATTTGGAGTTTGGACTGGTCAAGGACGATTACGTGTTCGTTTTAGTCATCGACTCAAGGTAACTTTAGGACGTTACTCGATTTTATATCGTATGTATGAGTAGTAGTAGGTAGTAAGTATTTTAACTCCGGTATTCTAATTTTAGCTATTTATTATTTGCTAAAAATATTATTTTTAAATCGTATGCCTTAACAATATTTTTACAAGTTTTCGATATCGTTTTATAAATCGTTGGTAATTTAATTATATACGATCGTTATAATATTTTGTTGGTTATCGTGACACTAGTAACTAAATAATGTCGATTTCATATTTCGTCATATTTCGTTAATTTATAATTTTCACTTAAAAATCGTATTTTTATATTTTAATCGAAATTTGTATACTTGTTAATAAATTAATTTTCGTTTTACGATTTATTCTAATAAATGAGAAAATAGTCGATTTTGTTTTAAATATATTTTTAGTCGAGACTATTTTCACTAATAATTTCCTATTTGTTTCCGATTGACTATTTTTATTAAAATCCATATTATTTATTAATAAAAACTATCTGTTAAAAATAATTTGAATTCTTTGTAAATTTCATTTCATTTATAAAGTTCGTCGACTTAATTAATTTTGATATCATTTTCTTAAAACATCTCTTTTCTAAAATTTATAGTTTTAACTCGATTTCCTAATTATTTATAAAATATTATAAAATGACTTATTATATTTTATTTATATTTTGAGCAATGAATTTAGAAATATAATAAAGTTACGATAACGACGATAATAATAAAATGTTAATTTCGTTGGAAATGCTATTTTAATATATTTCACTTGTTTTAATAACTTACGTATGTTCCATAAGACTTTCTATTTTAAGTAAGTTTCTAAAATTAGTAAGTTTTTATTTATAAAAAGTTTCTCTTTTATATAAAATGTTTATTCCTTTTATCTTCATATTATTCATAATGATTATATCTCTTGTATATATCGATAAGAGCTATTTTGGAGTTATGGAATAAGGATAAGTGTGAGGTTTAGAATAATATATTCTGGGGTTTACGTTTTTGCCATCAACTATAAGGCTGGTGTGTCATAATGGGGCACACTGGTTGTTGAACCGAGCATATATGATGTTCGGGAGTGTGTGTACATTTTGACCTTAAACTCGTGCCTCGCAGTGTAAGACGCCGTCGGGTTGAACTAAGTATTTATGGTGCTCGGGAGGGGTGTGCATATTATCTTAAACTAGGGCCACGCATTTATAAGTCGCCGTCCTATTATGGTTGAGTAGCCTAGTTAGAGACCGAAGTTTGATTTGTTTGAACTAAGTTCTCGAAGCTAGTTTTAGTATTCTCCTAGTGAAAGTCTGGCCGTCTACACTAAACCTATCCATAACACCATTTTGAATATTTTAATTATTATCGATACATTTTGGTTCGCAGGTTGGCAAATATCTGAAGTTTTCTTCTGAAAACTTGATCTGATTTTATTGTTCCGATGTTTTAAGTTTTTCTCCGAAAGCTTATTTTTATTATATCATTTAATGTTTTCCATTTTCAATATTTTGATATAGTAATACTATTATTTTTCCATATGATATATATAATATGGCTGGGAGAACGTCCGAGTTACTCCCCACTGACGTGGCTGTTATATTTATAACATGACATGTATTTTCTGTTGGGTTTTGGGTGTGAGCTAGCGAGTAGCGTGGATCCTACTCTTTCTTTATTTATGTAATTTTTGGATTTGAATAACCCGTTTGGAGATTTTAATTTTAGCCCTTTTGTAAAAAGAGGCCTTTGTATTGACTTACCATTTCTTTTAATAAGATATAGTTTCTCAGTGTGTTTTAATCCCAACTCTACAGTGTTTCCGCCACTGTATTGCGTTAGAATTTCTAGGGGATTACAGTTGGTATCAGAGCATTGTTGCTCCCGTCGCTTACACCTGATTCTAGGAAAAATACTCGTAAATGATTTGAACATTAAAGAAATATTAGTGAGAGATGGGTAGAAACAAAATAAGGACTTAACTGTTTGGTTTATATTTTCGTGTAACTCAATGATTAGCATTGAATATTTGTTGCTTTTGTCCGGAAGAAGATGAATGAACAAGATGTTGATAGGATGTTGCTCCAGGTCGGGACAAGACCAACTTAGAACTCTCAACGCCTGCTGACTCGAGTGGACAACACGGTGCTCCAAGAAAGATGCCAATGGTGACGTTTCAGCTCCGGTTCAGTTTACTTAAGCTACAGGTCAAATGATCAAGAGTGGGTTCATGTTCCATGATGTTGCAGTAGATCCAGATGGAGCGACCCAAGACTTGTGTGCTTGTTCCTCTACAAGAAGATGAAGTAATCCATTTAGTTCCCTCGTGAACTCTGGAGGATTCTCCTCTCGTTTTATATCTTAGTTATAGGATCATCGATTCTTTTCTTTCTTCCTCTACTTCTTCCAATTCTTTTCTTTTATTTTCTCATCTTTATTCGCTTGATGAATCCTTGTTCTTCTATTCTACCATCTTTCTCTTGAGATTCTTTGGTTAGACCGGATTCTGTCTTAATGAACCCCGTGTTAGATGTTTGAGGTTTAGTAAACCCTTGTTACCTATGGTTTGAGGATTGTGAGTTATACTCTGTTATCTATCTTAGTAAGCTTTTGAGGATCGATTTGAATGATAAATTGTTGATTGATGGAATTAGGATGATACTTTAGACACTGAACCTTGGGTTATAGGTTACTTTGATTATCTTGGAGTACGTAGAGTCGAATATATTTTGCAGTTATAAGAGTATGTCATATTTGATGGATACCTAGTACCTGACCTAGAACTGAACTAAGTGTAACTGATAATACTACTTTGGGATTCTTACCTGATGCTTATTTGATAGATGCATCGCGAATATTTGGGATCTTAGAGTATTGTTTAAAGTATTAACATGAATATTGTGGTATACCCATAAAGGTTTCATTAGTGTCGTTAGAAATTTTGATTGACATAGATTATCCGTGTATCTTAAGGATTAAATCATTGATCGTTGTTTAAGGTTGTAACCTATGAACTTTGGAGTTGAGTGATCTAACTTGGATAAATTGTTGTATCCTTGAAGAAGAGAAATATCTTGCACAATCATAATTTGGGCTTATCGCGTTGTTTTGATGGAATTTACCGTTCAGAACTCTTTGACCAACGAGATTGTGGCTTTGTTGAGTTCTTAAATATTTTTGGTGGTTTCGCTGATACGATATGAAATTTGATGGAATTCTCGGAAACCTTAGTCGAATGACGTGTTTGAAGATGTGAGTGTTTGCGCCATTACCTATAGGTTTGAGCGTGTTTGAGGATTTGTTATACTTTCCCCAACTTCTGTACTTGTGGCACTAGAAACATGTTGGTAATCATTTTGAGGATTCTGTGCCGGAGCACTGTTATATTGGTGGACCTTGTTTAGTGTTTCTTACTCGAGAAATTTGGAGCATACCTCGAGTTCAAACCTTATGAGTTTTGAAATTAGGAACCTTATTGATCAATGGTTTGGGTATGTTTTGTTAACCGTTGGAATCTTAATTATGGATTCATTCTAAATCAATTGTGGATTAGTATCATGTCGTTTGAACGATTGGATAATCACGTAAGACATTTTTGAGATTGTGACCAGTAGTACCATCTATTTCCTAATATTGGACTTAACATTATTTGATGGAAATTAGGAACCCGTGTGGTGGGAGTCGTACCGTAACATTATTTGATGGAAATTAGGAACCCGTGTGGTGGGAGTCGTACCGGGAATCTCGAGATGGTTAACTTCTTCTGTTATTCCTTGAGAGCTCCGTTTGACTCTCAATTTTGTCCTTACCTTAGCCTTTCTTAAATCCTACTTCTTCTTCATCGGGTTTGAAAATTTCTGTTTTGATTTGCCGTTGACTCTGACTCTATTTATCCGTTTACCTTTTTCCGAACATATGCTATGAAAAGTTTGACTAATTTAAAATTTTTGATTTTCATGAACTTTTAACATTTGGAGTTATAAATTTCAAAACTTTGTATTATGTTTTTGTTTTATTTTTAGTTCCGTTTCAAAGGGTCTAAATAATTTATTTTAAAGTGTTTCAAAATTGTTTCAAATTTCTATGTTCGAGCGTTTGAAATTTACGAAAACTTTCATAATCGCTAAAATTTTGATTTATATAAGATTA
The DNA here is from genome assembly GCA_958450325.1 of Agrostemma githago. NCBI lineage: Eukaryota > Viridiplantae > Streptophyta > Magnoliopsida > Caryophyllales > Caryophyllaceae > Agrostemma > Agrostemma githago. Next base: position 37,169,825 of record OY288241.1, on the reverse strand, counting down.
TTATGTAAAATGATTTAATATTTTCGAAAAACTTCGTATGTCTAACTTTTGTTTTATTGTCGTTAGACTTTAAATCTGTTATCAAAAATGTTTGACGAGTGGTTCGATTTTTATTTTCTAACTACAAAACTTGACTTCTCAAAATTTTGTTTGGTCTTAAAACAAAATATTGTCGAATTTCTTAATCAAAACGTTTTACTGTCGCTTTGAAAATATTTGGGTACTCCCCCTCTAGTTTGTTTACAAATATAATTTGTCGTCGTTATTTTATCGAATAATTTTTAACTTACGATTTTGTTAAATTGAATGATTTTAAACTTCGAGTTCTGAGCCCAACTTATCTTGAAAAATAATTTTGTCTTCGAATTCGATTATGTTTTTATAAGTTTCGAGGACGAAACTTCTTTTTAGTGGGGAAGATTGTAACACCCCTGATTTTTATAAATTAAATTAAATTGAAATTATGTTCGTATTTTTTATTTTTACGATTTAATTCGTAATTCTTAAAACTATTATAAAACGAATTTATCGTTTAATCGTTTCAAACTCCTAAAATTCTATTTGACTCGGAAAGTCTTCTTATATTTAAAACATATTTTTATTTCTGTTTCGATTCATTTTATACGTTTAATTTAAATTTTATCGAAAGTTTATTTCGACGATTTAAATTCTAAATTCTTTTTATTTACCTATTTATATTTAAAATTGAATTTCTATTTTCGGCTCGAACATCATTTATTTTAAAGTTTCGTCAAAACATTTATTAACTTTCCTCGAGAAATCAATTTAATTCACTTCATCGAAAATTTATTATTTTTCGGAAGTTACTATTTCATCGTCTAAATATTTATTTCTAATAATTTCGTTTCCGTCTCGAATATTTGATTTACTCATTTTATTTAACGGTCCGATTATTTATTAATTTTGTTAAGCCGTTTTAATTCATTTCGTGGTCAGTCAACTTAATTCATTACGGAATTCATCTTCTAATTAACCCGTATCTTTCTTTTACCCACTTCATTTGCAGCTTATTCAATTTTTTTCCCCACTTAACGTTCAACCCCTTTTCTCTTGTTCCTCCACCGCTTCCCACTTTCTATTATTTTACGTTCATCTCCTTTTTTCAGGCTGATTCATTTCCCCTTCTTTTTTTTAATACTTCCACCGCTTCACTCCCCTTTCACCTCTTGATTCCTCCTCTTGGTCTCACCTTTTTACCATCTGTTCTTCTTTCATCTCCCTCTTATAGTCAGTTCACCTCCTCTTTCATTTCTTTCTTCTTCAGTCATCATCGTCCCTTCTTCGGCATCTGTTCGTCGTGATCGTTATTGCTGTTGTTTCCCTGCTCATTTTCTCCTCCTGTTCATGCCTGGTACGTGACTTTTCTGCTGCTCCTCTTTGCTACAGGATTTTTGTTATTCTGTGTTTTGTAGTGCTGCTACTTGTCATTGTTATGCTCGGTTTAGTCCAATTCTTTCCTTCATTTCCCCTGTTTTTCTTCCCCTCCTGTCTGCTGTGTTGTACGGACTGCTGCTGCGTTAATGATGCTGCTCCTGTTTTCGCATTTTATTACTGTGGTTGTCGTGGTCCTGTCCAATTCCTTTCTCGGTTCTGCTTCTACCTCCTCTCGTTTGTTTGTTTTTTTGTTCTGCAAGTGTTATTGGTGCTACTCTTGCCTTGGTTGTTTGTCCTATGTTTTCACTCAACTCGTGCCCCTGTCTCACTCTGATTCGACGTCGAGTTTGTCGTCTACTAGTATGTGTTGCTGCTGCTTCTACCCGATGCCTATTCTTCTTCTTCTTCTTCTTCTTCTTCTTCTTCTTTTTTCTTTTGTTCTGCCGCCGCTGCTGTATTTTTGTTCGGCTGCTGCTGTCGTTGTTGCTGCTATGTTGGTCGATTTTCAAGTTCTATTCCACGTAGTCTTATTCTCCTTCTCCCTCTTTTATGTGCGTGTTACTGCTGCCGATTTCCGTCCCTATGTTCTTCTATTCTCTTTTGTTCGTTTCTCGTTTTTCTACTTGGCATTCTGCACAGCTGCTACTGTCATTTCGTCTTTTCCTTGTTGCGGATCGATGAATCGATGTAGAGATGCCACCAAGTTCGATTTTCTTGTGTGATGTTGCTGATATTCGCTGCGTAACTCCTGCTGCTACTTAATTCCTCTTTGTTGGTCACTTTCGTGACAATTTCCACCCTTACCTTGTCGTATTCGACCCTATTAAGTGCGGCCTTCGAGATTCCATTTGACACATCAATTTCCTTTCTATTTTGTGTCGATTACGCTTGTCTCGTTATTTTGTTTCGTCTTCTCAATTTTCGTGGTGGGCGTGCTTAGAAGACTAACGATTCTACAACTTGGAGCTTAAAGACATTACTAACAATTTGGAGTTTGGACTGGTCAAGGACGATTACGTGTTCGTTTTAGTCATCGACTCAAGGTAACTTTAGGACGTTACTCGATTTTATATCGTATGTATGAGTAGTAGTAGGTAGTAAGTATTTTAACTCCGGTATTCTAATTTTATCTATTTATTATTTGCTAAAAATATTATTTTTAAATCGTATGCCTTAACAATATTTTTACAAGTTTTCGATATCGTTTTATAAATCGTTGGTAATTTAATTATATACGATCGTTATAATATTTTGTTGGTTATCGTGACACTAGTAACTAAATAATGTCGATTTCATATTTCGTTAATTTATAATTTTCACTTAAAAATCGTATTTTTATATTTTAATCGAAATTTGTATACTTGTTAATAAATTAATTTTCGTTTTACGATTTATTCTAATAAATGAGAAAATAGTCGATTTTGTTTTAAATATATTTTTAGTCGAGACTATTTTCACTAATAATTTCCTATTTGTTTCCGATTGACTATTTTTATTAAAATCCATATTATTTATTAATAAAAACTATCTGTTAAAAATAATTTGAATTCTTTGTAAATTTCATTTCATTTATAAAGTTCGTCGACTTAATTAATTTTGATATCATTTTCTTAAAACATCTCTTTTCTAAAATTTAAACTTTTAACTCGATTTCCTAATTATTTATAAAATATTATAAAATGATTTATTATATTTTATTTATATTTTGAGCAACGAATTTAGAAATATAATAAAGTTACGATAACGACGATAATAATAAAATGTTAATTTCGTTGGAAATGCTATTTTAATACATTTCACTTGTTTTAATAACTTACGTATGTTCCATAAGACTTTCTATTTTAAGTAAGTTTCTAAAATTAGTAAGTTTTTATTTATAGAATGTTTCTCTTTTATATAAAATGTTTATTCCTTTTATCTTCATATTATTCATAATGATAATATCTCTTGTATATATCGATAAGAGCTGTTTTGGAGTTATGGAATAAGGATAAGTGTGAGGTTTAGAGTAATATATTCTGGGGTTTACGTTTTTGCCATCAACTATAAGGTTGGTGTGTCTTTATGGGGCACACTGGTTGTTGAACCGAGCATATATGGTGTTCGGGAGTGTGTGTACATTTTGACCTTAAACTCGTGCCTCGCAGTGTAAGACGCCGTCGGGTTGAACTGAGTATTTATGGTGCTCAGGAGGGGTGTGCATATTATCTTAAACTAGGGCCACGAATTTATAAGTCGCCGTCCTATTATGGTTGAGTAGCCTAGTTAGAGACCGAAGTTTGATTTGTTTGAACTAAGTTCTCGAACCTAGTTTTAGTAATCTCCTAGTGAAAGTCTTGCCGTCTGCACTAAACCTATCCATAACGCCATTTTGAATATTTTTATTATTATCGATACATTTTGGTTTGCAGGTTGGCAAATATCTGAAGTTTTCTTCTGAAAACTTGTTCTGATTTTATTGTTCCGATGTTTTAAGTTTTTCTCCGAAAGCTTATTTTTATTATATCATTTAATGTTTTCCATTTTCAATATTTTGATATGGTAATACTATTATTTTTCCATATGATATATATAATATGGCTGGGAGAATGTCCGAGTTACTCCCCACTGACGTGGCTGTTATGTTTATAACATGACAAGTATTTGCTGCTGGGTTTTGGGTGTGAGCTAGCGAGTAGCGTGGATCCTACTATTTCTTTATTTATGTAATTTATGGATTTGTATAACCCGTTTGGAGATTTTACTTTTAGCCCCTTTGTAAAAAGAGGCCTTTGTATTGACTTACCATTTCTTTTAATAAGATATAGTTTGTTAGTGTGTTTTAATCCCAACTCTACAGTGTTTCCGCCACAGTATTGTGTTGGAATTTCTAGGGGATTACATATGGTCTCTACGGACTTACATGTTTGCATTTACAGTGACTTGTACTTTCGTGGTACCACTGTGTATTTTCAGTTTGGTGCGTACCAGCGGCTAAGACATTTCGTTTGGTTATTGTGCTGCGCGGGTGCTGGCTGTCACCGTATTAGATATTTGTCAGTGTAGGATGTATGGACATGGCTGATATGGAATCTTGTGTTATTTTGTGTGTGCATACTCTTATACTAACTACTGACTCCATTGTGAAATAATACATTTGGTATGCTGCTTACTTGATTGCCTATAGCTGAAACCTTAACACTCAGCACTAGATTACTTGTCCTATATCACATATCCTATAATATACATATATGTGATAGCATACAATACATGCAGAGAGTATATTTTCTACATGGTTGGCACAGCGTTGGATCCCTTAGCTCTATATACAAAATATGGTGTACGTACATGTGGACACATGTGCCACCGTGTTAGGAAAAAGAATTCAGATGCAACAAGATATTGCGCTCTCAGAACGTGACACTTCCGATTGTCAATTACATGTACGTTACCCGTTGGTGCCCTTCCAACTTCAGTTAACACTATACTGCGTGAACGGACCATAGTCTCCCTACAGGCTCGCGTTGATGTGATAAACGTGCACCCTCATACCCGCTTTGTCATTCACGTCTCCTTACACTTCACTTTGGTATCGAACAGGATAGACGCGTAGCTTGATCGCTCGCCCCACTTTATAATTAATTTTCTTGTCCTATGGACAGGTCGTAATTTTAATAGTTTCTCTAGCCGCCCCTTGCAGCATTCCTGTTAACGAACGAATCTCAACCAGAGTCCTGAATGATACTCGTTTGTATTCTGTTACGCCCCCTCACTCAAATTCGTGTTCATTATGCTCTGACTCCCCCGCACCGTAAACCGAGATTCCACTAAATGGTTCGCAAAAACTAAGGATTACCAAGGCTTGGACTCTTGACCTCTTGCTCTGATACCATTCTAACGAATCATCTTGACCAAAAACTTAAATCGATGGTTGAGCCCCGTTTACTGTCCATTAATTCCACCTTTTGAGCGTATCATGGACACTTAGTCCGGGATTCCACTTTATCCACAGACATAGCATCAAACTAACTACCCACTTTACATACTACACCTCCAAACTTATGCCTAAACGTTTTCCCAGACGATGGCATGACTTGGCAACCTTGGCTATATATAATATAACAATCCCTGTTACAATTAGTCTGCTCACACAAATATACCTGCTTGCCTAGCTGTTAAGAGTATGCCCATCCATCCAGCATCAGTTTCTTCTTGAACGATCAGCAAACTAAAAAGGTGCTTTCTGCTAAATTTTACATGTTTTCTGGATTACATGTTCTATGCCTTCTTTCAACTTTCTTTGACTACTACGTGTTTATATTAGTGATTTGTATAGTACCACATCGGCTGTTTCATTGTCTATGTATATATCCGTGTTCTGTATTTGTTGTTGAAACGTTGGGAGGTTAGTGTAGTAGTCCATGACATTGCTTCTTGTATGATATTCTCTGTGACCTCAATGTTATATATATCAGCTCTCAGCTAATACTGCTACAGTAGTTGTTACTTGCATGTGAATTCTTTGCGGTGGATGTCTGTGAGTTAGTGATCCTGGGTGGCAGAATGTTGCCACTATTTTAGCAGTGCAACTGCTTTTGCGATCCTAGATTTCAGGTTCATCCTGTTAATTTTTTCCTTGCTCTGTCCAACCTCGATGGATGCGATGTTAGGAAGAAGGGTTCAGTCTATTTTGTGTCGAGTTGACCATCTGGAATTTAATCTCCGCAACATGCCTTACGTGTTGCCTTGTATCTACCTATAGTCATTAACTCGATGTTGCAGGGTTTGCGGCATCGGTTCATCCTATCATAGTCGCCTTTGTAGTTTACCGTCAGCACGGAGCTACTGCTTTACTTACTGAATATGACTCTGTATAGGACCTAACCCGCAGGCTGATGGCTACTCCGGTCCTACATATTGCAATCCCTTTTCAACCGTTGCTAGCTCGGATGGCCGAATGTATAGAGTATTCGGAGCCGGAGTATGCGATAATGGATGCCGGGCAGAATATCGCTTCCGTAACCCTTAGGAGTTGCTATTATCCTGAGACCTATAACTACATAGGAAGTCCTGCCTTTACCTATGAAGAGTCATGCAATACAGCGACAAGAGCCGCCGTTAGTGATCTCATTGCCATTTATGATATCTACATCAACGATTTCACGTCTGCCAGAAAGGACATGTACACGAGGTGTGCCAATCTTTGGCGCTTGAAGCGCCTTGAACTAGATCACCTGGCAAAGGGTCTGCCAAAAGTCCCTCTAGAAGAAGAGTTTGATTTTCATGAGGTGAATCATTTGCGGAGCGTCTCACTAGATATTATGTCTGTGCTTACAAATATTACTGATACACTGCCTGTTGAGTGCAGTCCTGTTCGCACCATAGAGCACACGCCTTCCACATTCACGTCGTGGATAGACATGGATCACAAAAATAGCCAGCCCGAGCATATCTGTGTCTTCAGTGATACGTGTGCAACTGCTTCTGCATCAGAACAGAATCTTGCCTCTAAGGCAATCAACTATTTAGTATCTCTCTATAATGTTGACATAGTAGATGCGAACTACTCTCCTGATGCTGTCAGATTTGCTGCCTTTGTCTGCGAGTGTGCTAAGCATAGGTTTTTAACTTTAGAAAAACAGTTACTAGGAGTTCAGCAAGGCCATGTAAGTCCTTCTCGTGCTGTAGAAGACGAGTGTACTACTCCTAAAGGCACCATGAATGCTATTCCTAAGCCTGAGTAACCACCTTTGCCTCCCCGGAAGCGGAAAACCTGCCTCACCACCTCATTAGGGTCAAATGCTCAAACCATTTCATCTTCTACGGTATCTTCAGATGATATTGACAGTTTCTTTAAGAGCGTTGGGTCCCTGTGAAGGTGACGTATCAGTGCCGAACGACGTTTTGTGCTGCTCGTAGTTGCAGCTTAACATAAATGGCTTTGTTGGATAATGTATTGTTTGACTGTTTTAGAAGCTAATTTTTGTATTAGGACTTTAATTTGGGCTCGTTGTTATCTGTGCTGTAATGAACTGCCTGTGTAAGCTGCAAACTTCTAAGATTTTCCTGCTTTGTTATTTTCATTGCGAAGTGGCGGCCTGTACCGCGACCCGTGTTTTGCTGCATATATACTTATAATCACAAAATCATGCAACCCATCAGTGCATGTTCTTCTTAAAGTATTGTCAATATTTAGATTGATAATATGTTAGCATCGACTGAAATCATGCAGTGCATATAAGCCAGGGATTTGTAACATTGGGAATTGCTGCATAAAATTTTCGTATGCCTTCGTATTTTAGCTCAGGTGTTACAGGTTGCGTGCCCATTGTGCTATGTACTATGTCCATGGTAAGACAAGTAGTCGTCTTTGACAAGCACTTAATTGCTGCAGAGCACAGCAAGTGCCGTGCATGTCCTAGATACAATACCTGACAATTGTGATGCTGTGCGTGATAGTTCGAGTGGACTACGGTTAGCTGCGAGTAGTTGTTATAACGGTTGATGTGAGCCATGTGTAAGTAGTGACTGCTGGCTTGTTTTAGTTACTGAAACATCGGGGTAATCACTTACTTAAGCTTGTCCATTTGGTCGCTGCATACCTATGCAGACTGCAGGCGGTTACTGAGAGACAAGTTAAGGGTGCAGGCGAAGTACTGACGGTGAGGTGGAGATCTGCCATTCTGGCGTGTGTTCTGTTAGGCTAATGGGTACGTCTTTTGTACAGGATTGTGATCTTGTGTGGGTTTGTAGTTGTACTATTTTCCTTATATGTAGTGTTTACGGTGCAGCTGATGAGTTTCCATACTACGCAAATACGCCTGGAACCAGCAAGCGTGTGCGGCGGTGCATGAATCCAGCACAAGATTCGGCCAATGTGTCAGAGTAGCGTACTATACTATGATCTTATGTAATTATCTTTGCTCTATCTATCGACGCACTGACAACTGCCTTCAACCATGTTTCAGGCCATGAACAAATGACGTATCCTCAAGTGCTCCAAAGAGGCGGACCAGGCGACCCTCAACAACCAATAGTGGGGTAGCGGTGGAGAAGAGAAAGCCTAGAAGACCTCCCAAGCAGAAGCATCTGTGTGCGCTTAAACTGTTCTCGTATCTGCAGCTACATATGTGTTCTGGTTACTCTTGCCACATGTTGTAGCACTTGAGTTCATCCTCCTAACTTCTCTTATCTTTTCCACTGAAATGTAGCAGGTCTGCCACTTGCTGCGCAGGGGCAGCCGCTGCCTGGGAAACCTTTTCAGTTACAGCCAGTGGAAGCGTGTTCAAAGTGTCGTGCAAAAAAATTTGAGCATGAACCTCCAATGTTCTGTTACGGCAACGGTTCAGTAGTTCTGCCGTCGTCCACATTTCCGCCGGCGTTAGTCAGATTGTACACATCTGCAGACGAGGATGCGGTACATTTCAGGAGGTATGCTCGCTTATACAATAACCTATTCGCGTTCAGCTCAATCGGAGGCCACATTAAGGCATAGACGATCCAGGGTATCTATGTTTTTAAGCTACAGGGTCAAATTTACCACAATGTCTCAGACCTGATACCAGCGAATGGTGGCCCAAAGTACATGCAGCTGTACTTTTACGATGATCAGCATGAATCTGCTAACCGTGCTGGGTGCTTTACAGAACTGAGGGAGGATGTTATCGATATAAATATGGGTGTCACACAGAAAAATCCGTACGCACGCTTCTTCCGGTCCTTGCAAGAAATCGAAGTAACCGAGAGTACGTGCATCCGTATATGCAAAAATCCTGTCAGAGATCAGCATGTCAGTAATGCTCCTACTTCTGATGAAGTTGTTGTCATCTGGTCGGAAGACTCTATGATCCTTTACAGTACCCTCTTCTTTTCCCAAGTGGTGAGTGTGGTTGGCATCAGGGGGTCAAGAAGCACGTTACAGATCCCACCGCAAGAGGACTTTCTCGTGACAGTTCAAGTGCACCGCTGCAACCTGCTGAGACTTATCCATCAAATTTTCAGAGTGCTGAGAATCTGTTGGATGCTGAAGATCAGAGTATGTCCTCACCTTGTCTTTTGTACATGTCGCGTTGATTCTGCTATTTGGAAGCACAAACACTGATATACACGTTAAATTATGAAACAAAACAATGCATGTGTATAAATTATTACTTAAATAAGCATAAGCGTATGCTCCTGGGATGAAAACAGTAAGAAATAGAGCAGCGGGCATAGCTATGGCCCTGTGTATATGATCGTGTAATTGTATCACGCAGTGCACTAAACTGTCAAAGTCATTGTTTGATACAGATAGGTCGGTCCGTGTACACACCCGCTGCTTGTTGTATCTTTGCATGTCAGATGTCGTCGGTTGCTTAAAAGTAGTCATTCTGCTGTGTATAGGATGTATCCTGTCTACTGACAATGTATCCTATTAACTCAGGATGTTCCGAACAGTCGTCGGTGCTCAAGCGTAACCTACCTTGTCGAGCATACTACGCTTACAGGCTGCAGCACAGACCAAATATGTAATCCCCTAGAAGTTATAACGCAATACAGTGGTGGAAACACTGTAGAAGTGGGATTATAACACACTGTAGCTATGTCTTGATTAAATAAAAATTGTAAGTCAATACATAAGCCATAAAATAAAAAAGGCTACAAAATAAATAAATAAATAAATAAAATCTATAAAAAGGGTTTTTAACAATCCATAATACAGTGATCTGATTAAAACAAGCAGGATCCATATATAACAGCTCGCTAGCCCACCCAAAGGAAAACACATATACCTGCCATGTTAAAAACATAACAGCCACAATCAGTGGGGAGCAACGTCAATGTTCTCCCAGCCGTATAATAGGATTTTAAAACTGTAATTACTATTATAGAAAAATAGTAAAAATGGAAAACAGTAAAACACATTATAATAAAAATAAACTTTCAGTGAAAAACTTCACGTATCAAAACAATATAATAAAAATGAGTTTTCCGAAGAAAACATAAAACATTTGCCAACCTGCAACCAAATTATATCGATAATAATAAAAATATTCAAAATGGCGTTATGGATAGAAGTAGTGTAGACGGCTAGACTTTCACTAGGAGAGTACTAAAAACTAGCTTCGAGAACTTAGTTCAAACAAATCAAACTTCGGTCTCTAACTAGGCTACTCAACCATAATAGAGCGGCGACTTATAAATGCGTGACCCTAGTTTAAGATGATGCACACCCCTCCTGGGATTACCTGTCACCCAGTTCAACTTATGACGGCGACTTACTGCGAGGCCTAAGCTTAAGGTCAAAATGTACAAAACTCCCGGGATACCTGTCACCCGGTTCAACAACCAATGTACCGATTCCTGATACACTAGCCTTATAGTTGATGGCAAAACCGTAAACCCTAGAATATATTACTCTAACCTCACACTTGTCCTTATTCCATAACTTCAAAACAAAGCCATTATCGATATTCAAAAGATATAATCAGTATAGATAATATGAGGATAAAAGAAGTAAACATTTATATTCTAAAAGACGAAACTTTCTATTTTAGGAAACTTCTATTTTTAGAAACTTTACTAAAAATAGCATTATATCAAAATAGTGAAAATATTAGTTCATACTAATACCAATTTTTAGTAAACGATATAGATTTATAAAACTAATACTTTCGGCCTTAACGATATTAATTATTAAAGTAAGAACATTTGAGTTTATGAAGTTATTGAAATATCGTACAAGTGTATAAAATGACTAAAAATGTCTTAAAATTTTTAATAATATTAATCAGGGTGTTTTCAAAATTTACAAAGCTAAAATTCCCTAATTATTATTAGTTACGACAATACGATTACAAATAGGATTTTACGGCAAATGTCAAATTAAATATTTTAACGTCTTTTATTTAATTAAACCATTGAATATATTTAGAATATGTTAAGGGATGATTTAACTCTTAATGTTTCAGATTTAAATATTTTCAAAATAGCTGGAAAAATAAATCTTTTAGGTAAGACGAAGCATTTTAACGATAAATCGTAATTTGTCCAAAAATCAATACTTATTAATTAAAGACTTTAATAAATAGTACAAAAATTACTTAAAATAGTTAAAATATATTTATGGACATTCTGTCCAGAAAAGAAAATTTTCCAGAATCCTAAAACTCGATTTTTAAAGCGTTTTCTCGTTAATCGTCTAATCTCGACAATAACGATTAATAAAAATAGTAATTACAAAAGGATTTAAGTATTAATATCCAAAAATTATTATTAAGCTTAAAAATCACGATTTTCCATAAAATACTATTTTTCCAGATTTCCAAAAATTACAGCTTTAATAAATCCCATCAACACCGTCTTTAAAACCCGTTTTCACAATTAACGATTCCATTAATAAAACTTATCGTTCCTGTCATTTTATTAAAGCACTAAAAATCATAAAAATACATTTTATTAAGAAACCATCAGAATCATAATTTTTTTCCAGATTAAATCAAAAGACCAAAAATCGAGAATTTAAACGACAAACGCGGTTTTAACGATAAACGATGATTTAAAGTGATTAATTAATTCATCCACTTAGAAATTCCAAACAATTACGAAAAAATTCAGAAAATTATATTTCATCAGAAAATTTCACCACATCAAAAATAAGATTAAAATAAAATGTTTAAGTACTAGAACTAAAAATCGGCTTTTAATCATTTTTGTCCGTAAACGGAAATAATTCAATAATCGATAACTAAAATATCAGAAAAATACTAAATTATTAAAAATCATCAAAAACATCATTTTTACAGAATATAAATATATATATATTACATGTTTAGGCCGAATATTACGATTTTGCAAATTATTATGACGATTTAATCGTTAATCTCGTAAAAGCGATAAAAATATCGAAACATACAAATTTTTAACTTTTTTAAAAAATTTCCAGATTATATGACTGTATTGTCAAAAATGAAATATAAAAATTATACATGCAAATACACAATTAAAATCATGAAATACCGAGTAACATCGATGTTACCTCTAATCCAAATCCGAGTCGATTATAAATTCGTCGGCTTCGTGATCATTCAAAAATCCTTCAAAACACGAAAAACATGGTAGAAAAATACCATGAGAAAACTAAGAAAATCAAGGCAAATAACGATCAAAAACAACATCGATTATTACCTTAAGGAAGGGATCGGAATGTCGATTAATTTGGAGATGAAAATGAGACGATTAAGACTCAATTTGAGACAAAATTTGGCTAGAAAAGCTGCTGCAAAATCTCAGCCAAGAGAGAAAAAGGGAGGAAATGTTTAATTTTTTGTAAAATGAATGATAAAAAAGTGGATGGTTTTCTAAAGCATAAATGATAAGTAAATTTTGATGAAAACTATGTCATAATACATGCACAATTCAGCCAAAATGAGAGAGGAAGGGAGTGTGAAGAGTTTGTGTTTAAGGCAAAAAATAAATGGGTGAGAAAAAGAAAATATCTAAGGCTTAAACATCATAAAATGAAATGTGTAATAAAATGTGTAGTAAGGGGTGTGACAAAGGTTGTCACGGTCCAACATGTGAGAAAAGGTTCCAAAGTAATTGTAAGTTGATAAAAAGAAGAATCGTAAAGTTATTAAAGGTATTTCAAAGCAATTCGAGTAAACCGCGCGTCTGAAAATAATTATTTATGAAACTTCATAATAAAATCATTAAAGGCAAAATTTTTGTAAATAAAAATATTTCTTAGTTGTAAATATTATATAAATGTGTTGAGGCATTTTTATGAAAAGAAATAACTTAAATCCGAGTTTAAACCGTTAATTCGTAGAGAAATAGAATTCTCGCGGAAAAATAAATAGTTTACGATGAAAATCGAATAAATAGGTTTAAAAGAATTAAAATCCTTTAAAATAAAAAAAAAAATCATTGGACTCGAAAATAAAAATAAAGCTTGGAAAAATAATGAAACATAAGGCCGAAATAGAGATATGACGAAGTCATAGCGGAAAGAATAAAAGCGCTAGAAAAAATAGCGGGTGTTACAATCCTCCCCACTAAAAGAAAGTTTCGTCCTCGAAACTAAGAATAAGCTGAAAGGAATCAAGATCTTCTTACTCGAAAAGATGAGGATACAAATCTCGCATAAAAATTTTGCTGTAAAATAAAATTTTACAACTTTTAAAGTGATATGAAATCAAATGCAATTATTTATTCCAAGAGAAATTGGGCTAAGCTACCCGGAGTTTAAAATTTTTTAATTAGTGAAATCGTAAAGTAAAGTTATTTGGTAAAATAATGACTTCAAATAACATTTGTAAACAAACTCGAAGGAAATAGGATAACCAAAATATTTTCAAAGAAAAAGTAAAATATTTTGATTAAGAAATTCGATATTATTCTTTTTTCTGATGAAACAAAATTTAGTTTGGAGAAATCAAATTTTGTAGTTAGTAAAAATCGAACCAGCCTTAGTTCAAACATTTTCAATAATAGATACAAAAGTCCGCCAACAATAAAATGAAAATCAATTTTCAAAACGTTATAATTTCGAAAATGTTATCAAAGTAATTTATGAAAGTTTTAAAAAATGTTATCAAACTTGAACATACAAAATAATTTCGACAATGTTAAAACGTTTTACATAACAATCCTATACAAATTGAAGTACTTGGAAATATAAAAGTTTTCATAAAATTTTGATCGCTTGGAAATCAAAAATTAAAACTAATTTCGAAATAATTTAAAATAAATTGAAATAATTTCGAAATAATTTAAAATAAATTATTAAGGCATTTTGAAATAGATCTAAATATAAATATCAACCAAAGATAAAACAAAAGTGAAGTATATAGTTCTTAAATTATAATCAAAAAAAATGTTAAATTTCACGATAACCCAAAATGTTAAATTGCTCAAAGTTTTTACAAAATGGGGAGTTTTAAAAATTGAAATTATGCTTCAAAATGTTAAAATTTCTTGAAAATCAAAAATTTTAAATTAGTCAAGCTTTTTACAAAACGGGCAAATTCACAATTAGAAATTATAACTCAAAATGTTAAAATTTTACGATAATCCATTTTTTTTACAAGTCAAACTTTTTATAAAATAGGGAGTTCGAAAAATGGTTAACAGGTAAATAGAACAAGGATAAATAAATTAAAAATAAGAGTTTTCAAAATCGATAAAGGTCGAAGGGATTAGCAGTAGATGCGGTAACTGAATTCAATAGAAGTAGAAAGGAAGACGGAGTTGAGAGTCAGAAAGAGCTCTCAAGGATTATAGAAGAAATTAACCATCTCGAGATTCGTAGCACGACTCTCAAAAACACGGGTTCCTAATTCCCATCAAATAACGCTAAGTCCAATATCAGTACAGGGTGGTCCTACTCAATCTACAACCTCCAAAATTAAGTCTTACATACTTATATAATCTTTCAATTAGTATAGTAAGAATCCACAAATGATTTAGACTAATCCTTTAATTAAGATTCCAACGGTTATCAAAACATACCCAAACTCGTAATCACTAAGGTTCATAAATTTAAAGCTCATAAGGTCTGAACTCGAGGTATACTTCAAATTTCTCAAGTAAGGAAGACTAAATAAAATCCACCAATTAACAATGTTCGGACACGAAATCCTCAAAAATGATCACCAACATATTTATAATACCACTAGTATAGAAGTAGGGGAAGTACAATAAATCCTCAAACACGCTCAAACCTATAGGTAATGGTGCAAACACTCACATCTTCAAACACGTCATTCGATTAATGTTTCTGAGAAGTCCAAATTTCTAATCGTAATGGTGCAACCACAAAATACTTAATAACTCAACGAAGCCACAATCTCGTTGGTCTAAAGTTCTGAACTGTAAATCCATCAAGATGATTGACATCAATGTATTCCTCAAAACAACGCGATAATTCCAACCTCTAAAGGCAATATGTTTCTCCTTTTCAAGGTTAACAACAATTTACCCAATTTTAGATCACTCAACTCCAAAGTTCATAGGTTACAACCTTAAACAACGATCAACGATCTAATCCTTAAGAAACACGGGTAATCTATGTTAACCAAATTTTCTAACACTATTAATGAAAACCTTTGATGGTACCACAACACACAGGTTAACACTTTAACCAACACTCTATGATCCCGAATATTCACGACGCATCCATCAAATAAGCATTAGGTATGAATCCCAAAATTCTATTATTAGCTACACTTGGTTCGGTTCTAGGTTAAATTAGGTACTAGGTATCCATCAAATACGATATACTCTTACTACCCCAAAATGTATTCAACTCTAAGTCCTCCAAATAATCAAGTAACCTATAACCCAAGGTTCAAAATCTTAAGTACCAACCTAATTCCATTAATTGACAATTTATCATTCAAATCGATCTTCAAAAGCTTACTAAGATAGATAACAGAGTATAACTCACAATCCTCAAACCATGTATCAGGGGTTTACTAAACCTCAAACATCTATGACTTTTCACGGGGTTCACTGAGACGGAATTCGATCAAACCAAGAATCTCAAGAGGAAAGATGGTAAAGTAGGAGAATTAATAGAAGATGTATCACAAGAATGAAGACGAAAATTTATAAGAGAAGTATTAGATAGAGTAGGGGCAGGAAAAAAAGAATCAAAGATCCTAAATAAGATTTAAAAATAGAGGAGGATCTTCGGACCTACAGAGTTCACGCGGGATCCAAATGGCTTACTTCATCTTCTTGTAGAGGAACGAGCACGTAAGTCTTCGGCCGCTCCATCTCGATCTACTGCGACATCATGGAACAAGAATCTACTCTTGATCATCTGGCCTGTAGCTTAAGTAAACTGAACTGGAGCTAAAAATCACCATCGACATCTTTCTTGGAGCACCAAGTTGTCCACTCGAGTCAGCAGACGTTGAGAGTTCTAAGCAGGTCTTGTTCCGATCTGGAGTAGCATCCTATCAATATCTTGTTCATTCGTCTTCTTCCCACAAAAAACAACAAATATTCAATGCTAATCATTGAGTTTAGAAACAGATAATCTTAACAGTTAAGTCCTTATTTGTTTCTACCCATCTCTAATAATATTTTTATTTACTGTTTAAATAATTTACTGGTATTTTCCCTAATTTCAGGTGTAAGCGTTGGGAGCAGTGATGCTCTGATACCAACTGTAATCCCCTAGAAATTCTAACGCGATACAGTGGCGGAAACACTGTAGAGTCGGGATTAAAACACACTGTTACTATGTCTTAGTAAATTAAATTGGTAAAGTCAAACATATGTCATAAATAAAAATGGCTAAAATTTAAAACAATCCACAAAAGGGGTTTGAACAATCCATAAGACATAATTATAAAAATAAACAAGCAGGAACCACACTGCTCGCTAGCCCACACCCGGAACACGTAGCAACGTCAACGTTCTCCCAGCCGTATAACAGGATTTTAAAACTGTAATTACTACTATAGAAAAATAGTAAAAATGGAAAACAGTAAAACATTATAATAAAAATAGGTTTTCAGTGAAAAACTTCACATATCAAAACAATATAATAAAATGAGTTTTCCGGAGAAAACATAAAACATTTGCCAACCTACAAATCAAAATTATATCGATAATAATAAAATAATCAAAATGGCGTTATGGATAGGAGTAGTGTAGAATCTAGACTTTCACTAGGAGAATACTAAAAACTAGCTTCGAGAACTTAGTTCAAACATATCAAACTTCGGTCTCTAACTAGGCTACTCAACCATAATAGAGCGGCGACTTATAAATGCGTGACCCTAGTTTAAGACAATGTACACCCCTTCTGGGATCACCTGTCACCCAGTTCAAAACATGGGGAAAATGTCCCAAATAATTTCTAAGTTGATAAAAAGAAGAATCGTAAAGGTATTAAAGGTATTTCAAAGCAATTCGAGTAAACCGCGCGTCTGAAAATAATTATTTACGAAACTTCGTAATAAAATCATTAAAGGCTAAATTTTTGTAAATAAAAATATTTCTTAGTTGTAAATATTATATAAATGTGTTGAGGCATTTTTAGGAAAATAAATATCTTAAATCCGAGTTTAAACCGTTAATTCGTAGAGAAATAGAATTCCTCGCGAAAAAATAAATAGTTTACGATAAAAATCGAATAAATAGGTTTAAAAGAATTAAAATCCTTTAAAATAAAAATAAAAATCGTTGGACTCGAAAATAAAAATAAAGCTTGGAAAAATAATGAAACATAAGGCCGAAATAGAGATATGACGAAGTCATAGCGGAAAGAATAAAAGCGCTAGGAAAAATAGCGGGTGTTACAAAATAACATGCTTCTTAGGCCTGGAAGGTGTCTACAACAGTATGTAGTTGACATGTACGTGAAGCTAGAAAACTCTCGCTTAGACTTCGTTCGTTACAATCAGGGTGTGATACGTTCGGAGCTATACCAAGGAATACTTGACACAATGGACGTTGGTGAGCAGTGCGCTGCTAATGTTGGAAAGCGTGTAATACTTCCAGCAACTTACATTGGAGGACCTAGGGATATGCAGCGGCGCTATCTTAATGCGATGACTCTTGCACAGCGCTATGGAAAGCCAGACTTCTTCATAACGATAACCTGCAACACAAACTGGCCCGAGATTAAAAACGAATTAGTTCAAGGGGAGGAAGCCCAGAACCGTCCAGATTTAGTAGCTAGAGTTTTCCGAGCTAAGCTAATAGTACTAAAGAAGAAACTTATTGACGAGAAAATATTTGGTGAGGTCGCTGCTTATGTTTATGTTGTTGAGTTCCAAAAACGAGGCCTGCCACATGCACATCTCTTGCTGATTATGAAGAAAAACAGTAAGATGAACTGTCCAGAGGATTTTGAGAGGTTTGTCACTGCTGAGATTCCTCCAGAAGCAAACGAGAGTCTCCTTAAGGCCGTGCTAAAACATATGATGCATGGGCCGTGTGGTAAGTTGAACCCTGATTGTCCATGCATGAAGCACAAAAAAACTTTAGGCCAGTGTAAGTCTGGCTACCCAAAGCCATACGCAGCTGAAACCACAAATAGTGACAGCGGGTACCCAGTGTACAAACGCCAGCGTACTGGTGAGGTAGTCAGAATAAGAGGTCAGTACCTAGACAATCGTTGGGTTATTCCATATAACCCGTACCTTCTTGACCTCTTCGACTGTCATATTAATGTGGAAGTGTGTTCTAGCATACAGGCAGTGAAATATCTCTACAAGTATGTCTACAAGGGTCATGACAAGATATCATTTTCCATTGGACCGGGGAGTGAAGTCAAAGTGATCGATGAAATAAATGAGTATCAGTCCGGTCGTTGGGTGTCCCCGATAGAAGCGATCTGGCGCATATTCAGCTTTGACCTGTTTGAGATGCATCCACCGGTAATGGCAATACCAATTCATCTTGAAGATATGCAGTCAATCCAGATGAAACCACATGAAACACTATCCAATGTGGTCTCTGACGTAAAGAGGCTAAGGACACCATTAACTGACTTCTTCAGAATCAATAAGGAAAACGCTGGCAAGGTTAGCGAAGAATACATTTACGCTGAGTTTCCAGAATACTATCGGTGGGATACATCCCAAAGGTGATGGTTCAAGAGGAAAAATAGTGTTGTTGTGCTGGGCAGGCCTGTCTTTGTATCACCGTCGGAGACGGAACGCTTTCACCTGAGGTTACTGCTGACACATGTACATTCACCTACGTCATTTGAAGATCTCTTGGTTGTAAAGGGTCGACAGTGCTCAACATACCAGGAAGCTGCTATTGAGCTTGGACTGATAGAAGACAGTAAAATGGTTGAACTATGCCTCAATGAAGCGGAAGCTGTTCAGATGACCTCTGCTATGCGGCGCCTATTCGCAACCATTCTCATGTACTGTGATCCCAGAGATCCACAGGCGCTGTGGGCCAAATACTACAGTTCGTTATCTGAAGATTTCCTGGCAGAGAACCCAGAAGATGCACGGGCAGTTCATAATCTCACAATTCGCATCGTGGAACAGCACCTGGAGGCGGCCAGTAAGTCTCTCAAGTCGTACAGTCTTGACCAACTGGTGGGGCCACAGGATCTTGTAATACAACGGACAAGAGATATAGCTGTTGCACTCGCCACCCCTGTACCAGAAGAGTGTTTAAACTGTCGCGGTTCATTGAACCCTGAACAACAGCACGCTTTCGACACTATAATTAGGCACGTGAAATAGGAGCTTCTTGGAGCCTTTTTTGTGGATAGGCCCGGTAGCACCGGGAAAACATACCTATACAACGCTCTGTACGCTGAGGTCCGATTGCTTGGTCTCATTGTCTTGCCCACAGCCACGTCCGGGATCGCCCATTCAAGATTCAAACTTTCTCTAAAACTGGCCAAGTCGCTCGCATGCAACGTACCAAAACAGAGGGGTTTGGCTGCTCTGATCCAAGCAGCCAGGTTACTTATATGGGATGAAGCTTCAATGGCTAGGAGGGAAGCGGTAGAAGCACTCGACAAGTTGCTTCGTGATCTGTGTAATCCAGATGTGATATTCGGTGGAAAATTGATAGTGTTTGGAGGCGACTTCCATCAAGTACTTCCCATAGTTCCGCATAAAACCATGCGAGAAGCCGTCAACTCCAGTGTTGTATCTTCGCCAATATGGTCCCAGCTCATCAAGTTCCAGCTAACTATTAACGTCCGTGCTCGGACCGACCCACTGTTCTGTGCTTACCTTTTATCTTTGGGGAACGGTGAACTCCAGACTGAAGAATGTGATCTGGTTGTATTGCCAGACGGAATTGTACAACATACAAAGGGTGAAGAGGCAGATCTAATTACTACAGTGGCGAATGCAGTCTATCCAGAAGCTGATGTCCAGTCTTTGGGAGCCGCAGTTTTCTTCCAAAGGTCGATACTCACACCAATGAATTAGGACGTCGATGCTGTTAACACACTATTGATTGACAGATTTCCAGGGACGGCTGTTGTTTACAGAGGATACGACACACTGCTTGCTGACAACTGCAACATTTACCCTGCTGAATTTATAAATAAACTTTGTCCTGGGGGCATGAGTGCGTACGAACTTGTTCTTAAAGAGAACTGTGCAGTGATTTTGCTTCGAAATCTTCTTCCATCGTCGGGCTTGTGCAACGGGACTAGGATTATATGTACAAAATTCTTCCCAAATATAGTAGAATGTGTCATAACCACTGGTCATCATAGTGGTGACCGCCTCTTCATTCCGCGGATCAGGATGGAACCATAAGAATCTTCTAACTATCCATTCAGCTTCTATCGCAATCAGTTTCCCTTAAGGTTGAGCTTTGCAATGACTATTAATAAATCACAGGGCCAGACCCTAGACCAAGTTGCAGTATACCTTCCTAGACTCTGCTTCTCTCATAGACAACTGTATGTTGCCCTTTCTCGGGCTAGAAAATCATGCAAGGTTACTGTCGTTTCTGCATCAGCAGTCTAGGGTCCATCCGATCACCGTGTGAAAAACATCATTTCTTACGAGGTACTGCGGGTTGCAGGCGTCATATAAGATACGAAATACATGGATCCTGATCTGTATAAGGTCTACTTGGATCTACATCCACAAAAACTGTTCTGTTTCTGCCTTTTGGTTAGCTGGTGATGAACGGGACAATTAGTTTGTCCCTCATATTTTACGAGCCTGTTTTGAAGTTTGCTTCACAGTTAGTCCTTTGACTGCTGCCTATGGCGATGTACGCATTTTTTCGCACTGATGTTCAACAGGCAGTCTCTTCCAAGCATTGGTCTACTTCTACCTAGGTCGGTCTTCACCCACAGGTGGCTGTGCGTGACTGACTCCAAGGTCACTAGGAAGAAGGGTACTAAAGTCTTACTCCTAACTGAAGATTCGTTCAATGCTCAAATAACAGCTAATGCTGTTTTCAATGGGATATTCACCAGATTGTACTGATGATATAAACTTAGTACATCATTATTTTGTGTGTGTGGTCTTTTGGTTTTATGACTCCATGTTCTACAATTAGTTTAGCCACCCTCCACCCCCCCCCCCCCCGCGCCCTCCGACTGTTTCCCACCGTTAAAATTCAATATCAACACATTGACTGATTGTGGACTGTCAACAACACCGTTTGAGTATAACACAAGTACACGATGACAATATTGTAGGTTGTTAGACACTACTGCATAGACAAGTATACATAGCCAATACAATGACTTAATAACGATTTGCATCTTAATTGATAACGCAAACTACACGGCTTGTGTAATTATCCGTTACAGATTTAGTAATATGATGGTCCAGATTAATAGATCCATGGAAATTCGGAAGGGCCATACGGTCAGAAAATTAAACGGTAATGACAAAACATTCAGTAATCAGAAAAACCAGGAGTTACTTTTCACACGTAAAATCCGTGACAGTGATGCTTCAGTAGATTGAACACACAAACGTAGCTTGAAATACTGTCCGTGTCTGCATCTTTGTAGCTCTGTGCCTTCCAATAGTCCGACACATATATGCAGCTTCTCCTCTTTCTCACCAGTCGTTCATCGGCAGTAGTCGCCACACACACGTGAGGTCCGGATGTACTGTCAGGGCTTTGGTTGAAACCATCTTTCCCCCTGCCCACCCTCTCAAAGCATTATTGCATTTTGAAAGCACTGCTGTATCTTTCATTGCCGCCGAAAAATTCTATCGCTATAGCTCTCCTGAAATCTCCATTATCCTGCCCACTCCAAACATGGTAGATCTTCCTCACCGGGTATCCCAGCTTCGTTAGTTCGTCCCTTACACAGTTGAAGCTCCTGCCAATGATTCGACCATTGCTTGTTCTTTGATAAGGTAGGTTGTGCATGATGCAGGTTGGTGGGTATACAAATCTTTCATCCATTGATTTTGGGCTGCTGGTTCTCACCTTCTGCTAGAGAACCTTTCAATTTTAGAAATTGGTCGTTGAGCAGGTATAGGTTTAGAGTTCTGTGGAAGTTTTGCATGTAACAGATTGTTCTTGCATCAGTTATTAGGGAATAGCAGTTGTGAGTAAAGTATATTTACTGGAAGGGGTAAAGGAATGTGTGGTAGTTGGTGGAATTTACTGCTGCTATCTTGGTAATTGGTGTACGGTTTGTAGGTTGTTGATTATTCCACTCTTATTTGGCAACTGAAAAAAGTAATAATGATTACCCTTTGTGGTTATCCATAATTCTTTGACGGTCAGTGCGAGCTTTCTCTGTATTATATTTCCATTTTGGTGTTAGAGTGTTACGTGTTTAGTTCGTCCCTTGATGTATACTCACTCTGTTACAAAATATACGTACTTTTAGATCTTTGCACGCTTATTAAGAAAATGTTTCAAATGGATGTTAAAATACTATGGAGATTGAATAAACTATTGTTTACCAATATTGAACCTCTTTTTCTCGCTCGGTCGATTCCTACAACGTACAATGGTTCATCACCACCATACACTACGTTGTGGCCTCACGTTCGTGCTTGTGACATTTGTCGCTCGGTGAACTTAAAACAACAAGAAAAAATATAGGGTCTCCTGTGAGAGTCACGATGTGACTATGCATATGGTCGAAACATCGCTAAGTTCGTCTTCGGCAAACGCGCATCAACCACCATCTTTCTACGGCACCCTACTCCTGTGTACGGGGTGTTTAAGAAGTAACACACCACGATGGGAGTCCAACAAAAACAGCGTCAAGCTTCAACTCGCTACTATATAAACCGGTGTCTGCAACCGGAGTGTGAGGCGTCGCAAGGCAATGGACAAATTGTAATTCAGCCGGTATCTCTTGCGACGGATATATCCGTCGCAAATTCAAGACGGGTCAAATAAGCACCACTTGAGAAGAAAATGACAATTATTTATCTAGATCCCACCAACCTCACTTTTGTCTTATCCCACCTATTTGAACTGTCTTAAATTTGCGACGGATATCTCCGTCGCAAACAAGAATTTGTGAATGTACTTACCGACTGCGGGTATAGCTAACGCCTACAAATTCCTATCATAATAGCCAGCACCCCATGTCAAATCAGCCCGTGTAGAGAGATTGAGTACACTTATTCAGCCGCCCTCTTCACATATGCCCCTCAACCCCATACTTTCCCTCTCCCAATACTGACGAAAAAACAAAAAAAAGAACATCTTCCACCCTCCCAGAAATCTTCTGTAGCGTTTGCTGGACTTCCATCAAGACCAATTTTAGCTGTAAGTTTTCTGCTACTGCACACCTCCCACTGTTTTTGTTGACATAAATCGCGAAATGATCCCAAATAGTGGTCGGTATGCCCCAGCATCCCCGCATCATGTGCAGGTCGCTTTATTCTCTTGTATAGGTTCCTTCTACTTGTCTTCTTCACGCGCTTGTTCCTTCTTTTCCAAGCTCTTCCTGCTTTCTGCCTTTCTTGTCTTCGTGTATGCTTCATTTAAGCTTAGAAATACATACATGTGCAGCGGTTTACAGTTTGGATAAAAGCTGTGTCCATTTACCTTGCTGATGGTGCTGTAACGACTTAGCCACATCCATGCGAGTAACTCTTGGTGTGCTTGGAGTCAGTTCTGTCGCCAATGACCACAATGCTCGTTATCTTTTTCTCATACATGTTCAAATTCGAAGCTTATATTCTACTCCTATTTCATGAGAAAAAGGTGGCACCTTTCTAAAGGCATCAACTTTTGTGTACCCATTACTTAGATGTACCCAGATAATAGATGGGATAATTACAGTAGGATGGATGTTGTATATGAAAGAAGGTGCCGCTTAGTGTTTCGTTACATCACCAGCAATTGTTTCCACTATAGTATTGTTCTCGCTTCTTATTTCTGTATTACCTATGCAGCTACCTGTGTCCGACCAGTATCCTGACATGTAGTGTTACCATGCAGGCCTTTCGCCTGTCAGCATGTCTCCATATTGTTGTAGGGGCTGGATATCAAATAATTTAGACGAGGATAGGGATACCATTGTAGCTGGAAACAGGCAACATAAGTTATAGCGCTTACATTTCATTTACAGTTTCCCGCATGAAGTTATAGTTCACGGTAAGCAGTGCCCGCATGTAAGTAGAGTCCTTTCTAGCGACGACTACATGGAACAGATATTCGTAAAACTTAATGCCCCTAGCAAGGCAATGATGTCGCATGTCCGCAAGCGATGGGCACGGATGTTCGCACTAAGGCCAGATGCACCTAGATGGGCTTCAGACTACGATTTACTCCTACAAAGACACCATCACTTTGGTATAACAACTACCGTTCGGGATGAAGTTGTCGTTTCACGCAGATGTAGATGCTATTTGACAGACAATAGCCTCGCGAAGAGAATAATGCATAATTTCCAGGTGGAGGCGCTATCTTCCACACCTCATCTAGACATTACTGGTTCTACTGCTGCAGAAACTACAAACGCCTATGTTGAGCAATACGGCGTGAGGGCTGCCATCACAACACAACGTGTTGCTCTAGGATTACTTGGCAAAGTAGATGTTATTGTTCTTGAATGACTTTGTTATCAATTTACATAACTACGGCTACTGCATGTATGTGATATGACCTAACTGTCATTGTTTTCTAGACATACCCCTATGCAACATATCTATTGTCGTTGATTGTGATTGTGGGTCTGGACCGTTTCTTTTTCTGTAGGGTGTCGTAGTGGCATGTTTGGGGTCGAACCTTTCTATGTGTGTTGACTGTCCAGCTGCAATTCGAGTTCTGTATCTCCTAATTCTGCGAAGTCATTCGTGTACTTTCGCTCTAGGTCCGTGTCGGTACTGACCGTTTCGTGTCGTACACCCACGTTTTGGGCTGGGCTTCCGGCGATATTGCGTGTCTCAGGACGAATGCAGGATCCGGTTTCCGACGATGTTGCGTGTCTCAGGACGAATGCAGGATCCGGTTTCTGGCTTTAGGTGACTGGCCATAAGCCTGAAACGCTTCTGTTGCTTTGGTGCGCACTGTCGCGTTTCGGAAGGAACTTTCCCAGTGATTGTGAACATCTTTGTGTGCCTGCAGGTTTGCCTTTCGGTCTCGGAACACGCATTATCGTCTGTTAGGTATGAAAGGGAAATGTGTCGTTAACGTACAACAGCACCATGCATTGCTCATGTTCTGATACTGCTCCTGTGTATAAAGTACCCACAGAGTAATGATCACCAGGACCCATATGATGTCTCCCGTACTTCTGGTCGTCCACCTGTAGCATTATTAGGCTGTCTAAGAGACCTGGTGTGCAGTACTTATAAGGCAGAATCAAAAGCTGGAAACAAGTAGTGCCTGTATCCCATTTTTTACACACCATGTATGTGTTAGACCCGTATCTGAATTGAGTATGTTGTTGATGGTCATGTGTGGGCCCGTTGTCCTCCTCCGCAAACTATAACTGTGGATTTTCGTATTCTCGCAGGTGAGTGTATAGAACATGTAAACCATGGGTGTATAGTTTCGTAGCCTGTAAGCTTCACATCCTAATCACATAGCAATGTCTGCAGCATTATATGATCGACTCGCACATATCGTAGCAAATATATCGGCTGTCACAGTATAGGAGGTTGAACGATTCTGACAGCAATGTACAAGGTAGATATCTTGGTAAACAACAGGGCGCGAATAATGGACGAGACTTCGCTGATCGTGTGTTCCGAAGTTATGCACACAATTAAACGCAAACGTGAATACTACTACATCTGCAAGTGCAATGTAATGCGTTTACAGAGCACCGGTGTACTATTGTGTCGTTCGTGAGCTGCCGGTGTTCAGTGTAATGTTCCGCGTCTAAATGTGAAATTCGTGTTATTTGTACTTTGCTCACTCGCTGAAAGTTATGTGCAGACGTCCGTCATCTGTACACTAAACTGACTGTAATCCTAATGAACATGAGCTCATGAATTAAGATGCACTCATATAATACAGTAACGTATTAACTCAGCCTTCCTTTCTGCCTATTTTTTAGACTGGCTGGAATCATGATAATCACTACCATTTCCAGCTTCAAACAAAAATCTTAGTGTTCCTGTAACACGCGCTATTTTTCCTAACCGTTTTTATTCTTTCCGTTAGGACTCCGTCTTAACTCTGCCACTTTTGGCTTCATATTTCATCATTTTACTAAGCGCTATTTTAATTTTTGAGTTTAATAATTTTTTATTTTTTTATTTTAAAGATTTAAATTCTTTTTAAATCCATTTATTTGGTTTCTTCGTAAATTAATTAATTTTTCCGCAAGGAATTCTATTTCTCTTCGAATTGACATTTTTAAGCTTGGATTTAAGTTATTCCTTTTCCTAAAAATGTTTGAATACGTTTCTATAATATTTTCAACTAGTAAATATTTTTATTTACAAAAATTAGTTGTTAATGATTTTTATTACGAAGCTTCGCGAATAATTATTTTCTTACGCGAGGTTTACTCGAATTACTTTGAAATGCCTTTAACTATTTTACGATCATACTTTTTATCAACTTATAAATTATTTGAGACCATTTCCTCACATTTTGGACCGACTAAGCTCTTGGTCACAAGTTTTATTACGTTTTATTTAAACGTTTCATTTTATTACGTTAAAACGTAAACATAAGATAATTTCTTTTCATTCATTGTTGCATTATTATCAAAACTTTTCATACTCCTTATCATCCTCATTTGGCTGGCCACTTCATGTAGGTTGTGCATAGTTTTCATCAAACTTAAATCTCATTTACACTTTGGAAACCATCCATTTCCATACTTCATTTTTATTCATTCATCAAAGTTAAAAAATTCTACCATCATCCTCATTTGGCCGTGACACCTTCCACTATTCTAGGATTATTTTTGCTTCAATTCTAGTCTTAATCGACTCAAATTCATCGTCAAATAATCCTCTTTCCGTTCTCTTCGTTAAGGTATTAATCGAAGTCGTTTTCGATCAATTTTTACCTTGATTTTTATTAGTTTTCTCATGGTATTTTTCTGCCATGATTTCCGTGTTTGGTAGGATTTTTGGACGATCCCGAAGCCGACGAATTTATTATCGACTCAGATTTGGAGTAGAGGTAACGTCGATGTTACTCGGTATTTCAAGATTTTAATTGAGTATTTGCATGTATATATTTTTATATTTTATTTTGGCAATATATGTATGTCACGGATTCTGGAAAAATTTTTAAAGTTGAAAATTTGTATGATTCGGTATTTTTATCGCTTTTACGAGATTAATGATTAAATTGTTATATTAATTTGTAAAATCGTAATATTCGGCCTAAACATGTAATATATGTTTATATTCTGGAAAAATGTTGTTTTTGATGATTTTTAATAATTTGGTATTTTTCTGATATTTTTGATATCAATTATTGAATTATTACCGTTTACGGACAAAAACGATTAAAAGCCAATTTTTATTTCTAGTACTTAAACATTTTATTTTAATCTGATTTTTGACGTGGTGAAACTTTCTGGTGAAATAGAATTTTCTGAATATTTTCATAATTTTTCGGAATTGTTAAGTGGATGAATTAATTAATCACTTTAAATCATCGTTTATCGTTAAAACCGTGTTTGTTGTTTAAATTCTCGATTTCTGGTCTTTGGTTTAAATCTGGAAAAATTTATTATTCTGATGATTTCATATTAAAATGTAATTTTATGATTTTTAGTGCCTTAATAAAATGTTAGGAACGATAAGTTTTATTAATGGAATCGTTAATTGTGAAAACGTTTTTTAAAGACGGTTTTAACGGGATTTATTAAATCTGGAATTTTTGGAAATCTGGAAAAATGGTAGATTCTGGAAAATCATGATTTTTAGGTTTAATAATAATTTTTGGATATTAATACTTAAATCGTTTTGTAATTACTATTTTTATTAATCGTTATTGTCGAGATTGGACGATTAACGAGAAAACGCTTTAAAAACCGAGTTTTAGAATTTCGGAAATTTTCTTTTCTGGACAGAATGTCCATAAATATAATTTAACTATTTTATGTAATTTTTGTACTATTTATTAAAGTCTTTAATTAATAAATATTGATTTTCGGACAAATTGTGATTTATAGTTAAAATGCTTCGTCTTACCTAAAAGAATTATTTTTTTTTCAGCAATTTTGAAAGTATTTAAATCTGAAACTTTAAGAGTTAAATCATCCCTTAACATACTCTAAATGTATTTTTTTTGGTTTAATTAAATAAAGATGTTCAAATATTTAATTTGATGTTTGCCGTAAAATCCTATTTATAATTTTATTGTCGAAACTAATAATAATTAGGGAATTTTAGCTTTTTTAACTTTTGAAAACACCCTAATTAGTAATATTAAAATGTTTAAGACATTTTTAATCGTTTTATAACACTTATACGATATTTTAGTAATTTCATAAAATTAAATGTTCACTTTGATAATTAATATCGTTAAGGCCGAAAGTATTAGTTTTATAAATCTATATCGTTTACTAAAAATGTGGTATTGGTATGAACTAATATTTTCATTATTTTGATATAATGCTATTTTAGTAAAGTTTCTAAAAAATAGAACTTCTAAATATAGAAGTTTCCTAAAATAGAAAGTTTCCTCTTTCGGAAGGCGATCCTTTTTCCCTTTTGTTCTCTTATTTTTATAATGATCTTATCTCTTAAATATATCGATAATGGCTTGTTTTGGAGTTATGGAATAAAGTCAAGTGTGGGGTTAGAGTAATAATCTGGGGTGTACGTTTTTGCCATAAGCTATAAAGCCGGTGTGCCCATTTGGGGCACATTTGGTCGTTGAACTGAGCATGGTTTGTGTTCAGGAGAGTGTGCATTGTGCCCTTAAGCTAGATATCGCATCGTGTTAGTCGCCGTCAGTTGAACTGGATACATTTGGTATCCAGGAGGGGTGTATACTACTTAAACCAGGACCTCGCTGCACGCAGTCCTGTTATAGTTGAGTTGCCTAGTTACAGACTGGATTCTGTTATGAGTTAAGTCTACAGTTCTCGAAGCTAGTTTCCAGTATTGTCCTAGTGAAAGTCTAGCCTTGTGCACACTGATCGAATATCCATAACGCCATTTTGATTATTATATTTATTATCGATATAAATTGGTTTGCAGGTTGGCAAATATTTTTATGTTTCTTCGGAAACCCTTTTGATTAATTTGTTTCACGCTAAGCTTATTTTAATCTCCCGTTTTACTGATTTCCATTTTTACTATTTTTCCTATATTAGTAATTAATGTTTTAAAATCCTGTTATACGACTGGGAGAACGTTGACGTTGCTCCCCACTGATTGTGGCTGTTATGTTTTTAACATGGCAGGTATATGTATTTTCCTTCGGGTGGGCTAGCGAGCGGTTATGGATCCTGCTTGTTTTAATCAGATCACTGTATTATGGATTGTTAAAACCCTATTTATGGATTTCATTTTATTTTTATTTTGTAGCCATTTTTATTTTATGGCTTATGTATTGACTTACCATTTTTATTTAATTAAGACATAGCTACAGTGTGTTATAATCCCACTTCTACAGTGTTTCCGCCACTGTATTGCGTTAGAATTTCTAGGGGATTACAGTTGGTATCAGAGCATCACTGCTCCCAACGCTTACACCTGAAAATAGGGAAAATACCAGTAAATTGTTTAAACAGTAAATAAAAATATTATTAGAAATGGGTAGAAACAGATAAGGACTTCACTGTTAGAATTATCTGTTCCTGAACTCAATGATTAGCATTGAATATTTGTTTTATATGTGGAAGAAAATGAAAGAACAAGTTGCTGATATGCTGCTCCAGATCGGGACAAGACCTACTTAGCACTCTCAACGCCTGCTGACTCGAGTGGACAACTAGGTACTCCAAGAAAGATTTCGATAATGACTTTTAGCTCCGGTTCAGTTTACTTAAGCTAGAGGCAAGATGATCAAGAGTAGATTCATGTTCCATGATGTTGCAGTAAATCCAGATGGAGCGACCCATGACTTGCGTGCTCGTTCCTCTACAAGAAGATGAAGTAATCCATTTTGGATTCCCTCGTGAACTCTGGAGGCCCGAAGATTCTCTTCTGCTGGTTCAAGAACTTAGTAATATAGGATCATCGATTCTTTTCTTCCTTCCTCTATTTCTGCCAATTCTTCTCTTATACATTCTCATCTTCATTCTCTTGGTGAATCCTTGTTCTATTCTTCTATTCTACCATCTTTCTCTTGAGATTCTTTGGTTAGACCGGTTATTGTCTCAGTGAACCCCGTGAAAGAATATAGATGTTTGAGGTTTAGTAAACCCTTGTTACCTAGGGCTTGAGGGTTGTGAGTTATACCTTGTTATCTATCCTAGTAAGCTTTTGAGGATCGATTTGAATAATAAATTGTCAATTAATGGAATTAGGTTGGTACTTTAGACTCCGAACCTTGGGTTATAGGTTACTTGATTATTTGGAGGACTTAGAGTTGAATATATTTTGGGGTAGTAAGAGTATATCGTATTTGATGGTTACCTAGTACCTAATTTAACCTAGAACCGAACCAAGTGTAGCTAATAATAGAATTGTGAGATTCCTACCTAAATGTTATTTGATGGATGCATCGGGAATGTTTGGGATCATAGAGTACTGTTTAAATTGTTAACCTGAGTGTTGTGGTACCATAGAAGGTTTTCATTAATACCGTTAGAAATTTTGGTTAACATAGATTACCCGTGTTTCTTAAGGATTAGATCGTTAATCGTTGGTTAAAGTTGTAACCTATGAACTTTGGAGTTGAGTGATCTAAATTGAATAAATTGTTGTTAACCTTGAAAAGGAGAAACATATTGCCATTAGAGATTGGATTTATCGCGTTGTTTTGAGGAACATTTTGATGTCAATCATCTTAATGGGTTTATAGTTCAGAACCTTAGACCAACGAGATTGTGGCTTCGTTGAGTTATTAAATATTTTGTGGTTGCACCATTACGATTAGAAATTTGATGGACTTCTTAGAAACATCAATCGAATGATGTGTTTGAAGATGTGAGTGTTTGCGACATTACCTATAGGTTTGAGCATGTTTGAGGATTTATTGTACTTCCCCAACTTCTGCACTTGTGGTATTATAAATATGTCGGTGATCATCTTTGAGGATTTCGTGTCCGAACTTTGTTAATTGGTGGGTTTTATTTAGTCTTCCTTACTCGAGAAATTTGAAGCATACCTCGAGTTCAGACCTTATGAGCTTTAAATTTATAAACCTTAGTGATTACGAGTTAGGGTATGTTTTGATAACCGTTGGAATCTTAATTAAAGGATTAGTCTAAATTATTTGTGGATTCTTACTATGCTAATTGAAAGATTGTGTAAGTATGTAAGACTTAATTTTGGAGGTTGTAGATTGAGTAGGACCACCCTCTACTGATATTGGACTTAGCGTTATTTGATGGGAATTAGGAACCGTGTTTGTGGAAGTCGTGCCAGGAATCTCCAGATGATTAATTTCTTCCATAATCCTTGAGAGCTCTTTTTGATTCTCAACTCCGTCTTTCTTTCTGCTCCTCTTGAATTCTGTTACGGTAACTCCTGCCAATCCCTTCAACCTTTGTCGATTTTGAAAGCTCTTATTTTTAATTTATTTATCCTTGTTCTATTTGCCCGTTAACTATTTTTCGAACTCCCTATTTTATAAAAAGTTTGACTACTTTAAAAAAAAATTGGATTATCGTAAAATTTTAACATTTTGAGTTATAATTTCTAATTGTGAATTTGCCCGTTTTGTAAAAAGCTTGACTAATTTAAAATTTTTGATTTTCATGAAATTTTAACATTTTGAAGCATAATAACAAATTTTAAAACTCCTCATTTTGTAAAAACTTTGAGCAATATAACATTTTGGGTTATCGTGAAATTTAACATTTTTATTTTATAATTTAAGAACTTTATACTTCACTTTGTTTTATCTTTGGTTGATATTTATATTTAGATCTATTTCAAAATGCCTTAATAATTTATTTTAAATTATTTCGAAATTATTTTTAATTTTTGATTTTCAAGCGATCAAAATTTTATGAAGACTTTTATATTTCCAAGTACTTCAATTTGTATAGGATTGTTATGTAAAACGTTTTAACATTGTCGAAATTATCTTGTATGTTCAAGTTTGATAACATTTTTTAAAACTTTCATAATTACTTTGATAACATTTTCGAAATTTTAACGTTTTGAGAATTGATTGTCATTTTATTGTTGGTGGACTTTTGAATCTGTTATTGAAAATGTTTGACGGCTGGTGCGATTTTTATTAACTACAAAATTTGATTTCTCCAAACTAGATTTTGTTTCATCAAAAAAAAAAGGAAAAATATCGAATTTCTTAATCAAAATATTTTACTTTTGTTTTCAAAATATTTTGGTTATCCTATTTCCTTCGAGTTTGTTTACAAATGTTATTTAACGTTGTTATTTTATCAAATAACTTTACTTTACGATTTCATTAATCAAAAGATTTTAAACTTCGGGTTGGTTAGCCCAATTCTTCTTGGGATAGATATTTGTCTTCGATGCGAGCTAAGCATCCTCAACTCTTCGAGTAAGGTAAACCTCGATTTCCTATCTGCTTATTCTTAGTTTCGAGGACGAAACTTTCTTTTAGTGGGGAGGATTGTAACACCCGCTATTTTTCCTAACCGTTTTTATTCTTTCCGTTAGGACTCCGTCTTAACTCTGCCACTTTTGGCTTCATATTTCATCATTTTACTAAGCGCTATTTTAATTTTTGAGTTTAATAATTTTTTTATTTTTTTTATTTTAAAGATTTAAATTCTTTTTAAATCCATTTATTTGGTTTCTTCGTAAATTAATTAATTTTTCCGCAAGGAATTCTATTTCTCTTCGAATTGACATTTTTAAGCTTGGATTTAAGTTATTCCTTTTCCTAAAAATGTTTGAATACGTTTCTATAATATTGTTGTAGGGGCTGGATATCAAATAATTTAGACGAGGATAGGGATACCATTGTAGCTGGAAACAGGCAACATAAGTTATAGCGCTTACATTTCATTTACAGTTTCCCGCATGAAGTTATAGTTCACGGTAAGCAGTGCCCGCATGTAAGTAGAGTCCTTTCTAGCGACGACTACATGGAACAGATATTCGTAAAACTTGATGCCCCTAGCAAGGCAATGATGTCGCATGTCCGCAAGCGATGGGCACGGATGTTCGCACTAAGGCCAGATGCACCTAGATGGGCTTCAGACTACGATTTACTCCTACAAAGACGCCATCACTTTGGTATAACAACTACCGTTCGGGATGAAGTTGTCGTTTCACGCAGATGTAGATGCTATTTGACAGACAATAGCCTCGCGAAGAGAATAATGCATAATTTCCAGGTGGAGGCGCTATCTTCCACACCTCATCTAGACATTACTGGTTCTACTGCTGCAGAAACTACAAACGCCTATGTTGAGCAATACGGCGTGAGGGCTGCCATCACAACACAACGTGTAGCTCTAGGATTACTTGGCAAAGTAGATGTTATTGTTCTTGAATGACTTTGTTATCAATTTACATAACTACGGCTACTGCATGTATGTGATATGACCTAACTGTCATTGTTTTCTAGACATGCCCCTATGCAACATGTCTATTGTCGTTGATTGTGATTGTGGGTCTGGACCGTTTCTTTTTCTGTAGGGTGTCGTAGTGGCATGTTTGGGGTCGAACCTTTCTATGTGTGTTGACTGTCCAGCTGCAATTCGAGTTCTGTATCTCCTAATTCTGCGAAGTCATTCGTGTACTTTCGCTCTAGTTCCGTGTCGGTACTGACCGTTTCGTGTCGTACACCCACGTTTTGGGCTGGGCTTCCGGCGATATTGTGTGTCTCAGGACGAATGCAGGATCCGGTTTCCGACGATCTTGCGTGTCTCAGGACGAATGCAGGATCCGGTTTCTGGCTTTAGGTGACTGGCCATAAGCCTGAAACGCTTCTGTTGCTTTGGTGCGCACTGTCGCGTTTCGGAAGGAACTTTCCCAGTGATTGTGAACGTCTTTGTGTGCCTGCAGGTTTGCCTTTCGGTCTCGGAACACGCATTATCGTCTGTTAGGTATGAAAGGGAAATGTGTCGTTAACGTACAACAGCACCATGCATTGCTCATGTTCTGATACTGCTCCTGTGTATAAAGTACCCACAGAGTAATGATCACCAGGACCCATATGATGTCTCCCGTACTTCTGGTCGTCCACCTGTAGCATTATTAGGCTGTCTAAGAGACCTGGTGTGCAGTACTTATAAGGCAGAATCAAAAGCTGGAAACAAGTAGTGCCTGTATCCCATTTTTTACACACCATGTATGTGTTAGACCCGTATCTGAATTGAGTATGTTGTTGATGGTCATGTGTGGGCCCGTTGTCCTCCTCCGCAAACTATAACTGTGGATTTTCGTATTCTCGCAGGTGAGTGTATAGAACATGTAAACCATGGGTGTATAGTTTCGTAGCCTGTAAGCTTCACATCCTAATCACATAGCAATGTCTGCAGCATTATATGATCGACTCGCACATATCGTAGCAAATATATCGGCTGTCACAGTATAGGAGGTTGAACGATTCTGACAGCAATGTACAAGGTAGATATCTTGGTAAACAACAGGGCACGAATAATGGACGAGACTTCGCTGATCGTGTGTTCCGTAGTTATGCACACAATTAAACGCAAACGTGAATACTACTACATCTGCAAGTGCAATGTAATGCGTTTACAGAGCACCGGTGTACTATTGTGTCGTTCGTGAGCTGCCGGTGTTCAGTGTAATGTTCCGCGTCTAAATGTGAAATTCGTGTTATTTGTACTTTGTTCACTCGCTGAAAGTTATGTGCAGACGTCCGTCATCTGTATACTAAACTGACTGTAATCCTAATGAACATGAGCTCATGAATTAAGATGCACTCATATAATACAGTAACGTATTAACTCAGCCTTCCTTTCTGCCTATTTTTTAGACTGGCTGGAATCATGATAATCACTACCATTTCCAGCTTCAAACAAAAATCTTAGTGTTCCTGTAACACCCGCTATTTTTCCTAACCGTTTTTATTCTTTCCGTTAGGACTCCGTCTTAACTCTGCCACTTTTGGCTTCATATTTCATCATTTTACTAAGCGCTATTTTAATTTTTGAGTTTAATAATTTTTTATTTTTTTTTATTTTAAAGATTTAAATTCTTTTTAAATCCATTTATTTGGTTTCTTTGTAAATTAATTAATTTTTCCGCAAGGAATTCTATTTCTCTTCGAATTGACATTTTTAAGCTTGGATTTAAGTTATTCCTTTTCCTAAAAATGTTTGAATACGTTTCTATAGTATTTTCAACTAGTAAATATTTTTATTTACAAAAATTAGTTGTTAATGATTTTTATTACGAAGCTTCGCGAATAATTATTTTCTTACGCGAGGTTTACTCGAATTACTTTGAAATGCCTTTAACTATTTTACGATCATACTTTTTATCAACTTATAAATTATTTGAGACCATTTCCTCACATTTTGGACCGACTAAGCTCTTGGTCACAAGTTTTATTACGTTTTATTTAAACGTTTCATTTTATCACGTTAAAACGTAAACATAAGATAATTTCTTTTCATTCATTGTTGCATTATTATCAAAACTTTTCATACTCCTTATCATCCTCATTTGGCTGGCCACTTCATGTAGGTTGTGCATAGTTTTCATCAAACTTAAATCTCATTTACACTTTGGAAACCATCCATTTCCATACTTCATTTTTATTCATTCATCAAAGTTAAAAAATTCTACCATCATCCTCATTTGGCCGTGACACCTTCCACTATTCTAGGATTATTTTTGCTTCAATTCTAGTCTTAATCGACTCAAATTCATCGTCAAATAATCCTCTTTCCGTTCTCTTCGTTAAGGTATTAATCGAAGTCGTTTTCGATCAATTTTTACCTTGATTTTTATTAGTTTTCTCATGGTATTTTTCTGCCATGATTTCCGTGTTTGGTAGGATTTTTGGACGATCCCGAAGCCGACGAATTTATTATCGACTCAGATTTGGAGTAGAGGTAACGTCGATGTTACTCGGTATTTCAAGATTTTAATTGAGTATTTGCATGTATATATTTTTATATTTTATTTTGGCAATATATGTATGTCACGGATTCTGGAAAAATTTTAAAGTTGAAAATTTGTATGATTCGGTATTTTTATCGCTTTTACGAGATTAATGATTAAATTGTTATATTAATTTGTAAAATCGTAATATTCGGCCTAAACATGTAATATATGTTTATATTCTGGAAAAATGTTGTTTTTGATGATTTTTAATAATTTAGTATTTTTCTGATATTTTTGATATCAATTATTGAATTATTACCGTTTACGGACAAAAACGATTAAAAGCCAATTTTTATTTCTAGTACTTAAACATTTTTTTTAATCTGATTTTTGACGTGGTGAAACTTTCTGGTGAAATAGAATTTTCTGAATATTTTCGTAATTTTTCGGAATTGTTAAGTGGATGAATTAATTAATCACTTTAAATCATCGTTTATCGTTAAAACCGTGTTTGTTGTTTAAATTCTCGATTTCTGGTCTTTGGTTTAAATCTGGAAAAATTTATGATTCTGATGATTTCATATTAAAATGTAATTTTATGATTTTTAGTGCCTTAATAAAATGTTAGGAACGATAAGTTTTATTAATGGAATCGTTAATTGTGAAAACGGGTTTTAAAGACGGTTTTGACGGGATTTATTAAATCTGGAATTTTTGGAAATCTGGAAAAATGGTAGATTCTGGAAAATCATGATTTTTAGGTTTAATAATAATTTTTGGATATTAATACTTAAATCGTTTTGTAAGTACTATTTTTATTAATCGTTATTGTCGAGATTGGACGATTAACGAGAAAACGCTTTGAAAACCGAGTTTTAGAATTCTGGAAATTTTCTTTTCTGGACAGAATATCAATAAATATAATTTAAATATTTTAAGTAATTTTTGTACTATTTATTAAAGTCTTTAATTAATAAATATTGATTTTCGGACAAATTGTGATTTATCGTTAAAATGCTTCGTCTTACCTAAAAGAATTATTTTTTTTTTCAGCAATTTTGAAAGTATTTAAATCTGAAACTTTAAGAGTTAAATCATCCCTTAACATACTCTAAATGTATTTTTTTTGGTTTAATTAAATAAAGACGTTCAAATATTTAATTTGATGTTTGCCGTACAATCCTATTTATAATTTTATTGTCGAAACTAATAATAATTAGGGAATTTTAGCTTTTTTAACTTTTGAAAACACCCTAATTAGTAATATTAAAATGTTTAAGACATTTTTAATCGTTTTATAACACTTATACGATATTTTAGTAATTTCATAAAATTAAATGTTCACTTTGATAATTAATATCGTTAAGGCCGAAAGTATTAGTTTTATAAATCTATATCGTTTACTAAAAATGTGGTATTGGTATGAACTAATATTTTCATTATTTTGATATAATGCTATTTTAGTAAAGTTTCTAAAAAATAGAACTTCTAAATATAGAAGTTTCCTAAAATAGAAAGTTTCCTCTTTCGGAAGGCGATCCTTTTTCCCTTTTGTTCTCTTATTTTTATAATGATCATATCTTTTAAATATATCGATAATGGCTTGTTTTGGAGTTATGGAATAAAGTCAAGTGTGGGGTTAGAGTAATAATCTGGGGTGTACGTTTTTGCCATCAGCTATAAAGCCGGTGTGCCCATTTGGGGCACATTTGGTCGTTGAACTGAGCATTATTTGTGTTCAGGAGAGTGTGCATTGTGCCCTTAAGCTAGATATCGCATCGTGTTAGTCGCCGTCAGTTGAACTGGATACATTTGGTATCCAGGAGGGGTGTATACTACTTAAACCAGGACCTCGCTGCACGCAGTCCTGTTATAGTTGAGTTGCCTAGTTAGAGACTGGATTCTGTTATGAGTTAAGTCTACAGTTCTCGAAGCTAGTTTCCAGTATTGTCCTAGTGAAAGTCTAGCCTTGTGCACACTGATCGAATATCCATAACGCCATTTTGATTATTATATTTATTATCGATATAAATTGGTTTGCAGGTTGGCAAATATTTTTATGTTTCTTCGGAAACCCTTTTGATTAATTTGTTTCACGCTAAGCTTATTTTAATCTCCCGTTTTACTGATTTCCATTTTTACTATTTTTCCTATATTAGTAATTACTGTTTTAAAATCCTGTTATACGGCTGGGAGAACGTTGACGTTGCTCCCCACTGATTGTGGCTGTTATGTTTTTAACATGGCAGGTATATGTGTTTTCCTTCGGGTGGGCTAGCGAGCGGTTATGGATCCTGCTTGTTTTAATCAGATCACTGTATTATGGATTGTTAAAACCCTATTTATGGATTTCATTTTATTTTTATTTTGTAGCCATTTTTATTTTATGGCTTATGTATTGACTTACCATTTTTATTTAATTAAGACATAGCTACAGTGTGTTATAATCCCACTTCTACAGTGTTTCCGCCACTGTATTGCGTTAGAATTTCTAGGGGATTACAGTTCCGGAGCACTAAGTTACCAAAATGCAGTCATCCCTAGACATCCAAGACCACCAAAGAGCACGTTACTAAGCGCAGCGCTACGACGGCATAACATATGGGAACAACCGCTCATTGCGTGAAGATATCACACACGTTTAATAAACAAATAGCAGTTGTAGATCTATTAAATCAGAATAATAAGTACACAACATCACATTAGCCAATAGACATTGGCAACATGGGTACCTAAAACAAACAGAACAGACCCGCGCCTACGGTGGCTACCTATACAGCTTCAGATTAAGGCCCACCAATTCTTCAATTACAGCACGGCATTAGTCCTCCTCCGACGAAGAGCCAATTGGTGAAATCTCTTTCATATAGTCAACGCACAACTCAGTTATAGTAAGCTTCTCCTGCGGAAGTAGCAGGCCCCCTCCATCGCCACAGAGATCAAGCACAAACCGCCACTGGAAAACGTCCTAAAGCCTCTTGAACAGCCCAATCACATCAGCCTTGAAATAATCAAGCTCCTCGGATTTGATGCCAACTGTATCTGCACAGCATAGTGAGCAGTTCAAACAGCGTTACAATAACGGCCATGAGAACCATGAAGAAGATAAAACCGAAGTATCAGGTACCTCTTGAGACATTCTCGGCAGGAACTCGGATAGAGACAGGAGCAGAATAATTGGAGACGATTCTGCTTATAATGGAGAGCGACGGTTCCCTTCGCAGAAGCCGCAGTATAGTTTCAGGGACTACGATGTCAGTCAACCGATCGAACAACAATCGAGTTTCGTAGATAATCTTGTCAACTTGCGATTGGTAATGGTGAACAGCCTCAACGTTAGACATGGCTTTAGACATTCTCTGCTAGGAAGGTTTGGGGTTTAGGGTTTGGAGGTATCTACCTCTACACTCTTGTTTGTAGCGCTCCTTTTGTTAATTCAAGTTAATATCGCATTTCTACAGCTCTCGTGATCTAATACATGTACAGAGTACGATTTAAAACGAATTGTAGTTCAGGTACAGTTACATCATACATGTGTTGTAAGACTATACCTTACTTCCAATATTACATAATAATTAAAGATTACCTCGGGTCTCGCCTTACATTTTTTTGCAAATAATCCGTGTCAAATTTGAACAGCTATGCCAGACCAGAACAAATACGGACTAACGATTTCTCCATTTACGACGGACCCTTTACAAGTTTGTGACGACTTAACGCTCGGCCTATTGTTATATAGTGTGGGGAAATGCTGCTCCAGCACCACAAAGCTCTTCCTGTACTCCACCAGGGTAAGTTCCTCGTACTTATGTACCTTTCCCTGTTGCCATGGCTAACACCTTCTTTTCCAGCACCTGACCATGAAATCATTTAGGGTTCTCTTATCTGACCTCAATGCGAGCACCAAAGCCTAATTGTAATGTGTACAACATAATTGTACAACATAATTATGAGGCAAAAGAGATCCAAGGAGCTTACGAGGATGATAGAGGAGTTGTAAACAACTAATCACACATGAACGACCGGTACAGAGTAACCTACCAACTCCATGAATGCAAGTAGAAGCAGATTACGGGAAATCGTAGTTATTCACGCATTTAAGGTAACTGAAGTCCATACCACGATCAACCACACCGGCGGCTATTTAAATCCACGTGTTAACAGCCCTCAAATTATCAGTAGCATTTTCCTGCTGCATGACGTCCAAAACAACCATTCAAATAGATAATACGGAGTATAAGCTAAGCACCGATAAACATGATGAAGAAAGGAGCCCCAGTATCATTACAATTTAAAACGAATTGTGGTTCAGGTACAGTTACACCATACATGTGTTGTAAGACAATACCTTACTTCCAATATTACATTATAATTAAAGATTACCTAGTGTCTCGCCTTACATTTTTTTGCAAATAATCCGTGTCAAATTTGAACAGTTATGCCAGGCCAGAACAAATACGGAGTAACGATTTCTCCATTTACAACGGACCCTTTACAAGTTTGTGACGACTTAACGCTCGGCCTATTGTTATATATTGTGAGGAAATGCTGCTCCAGCACCACAAAGCTCTTCCTGTACTTCACCAGGGTCAATTCCTTGTACTCATGTACCTTTCCCTGTTGCCATGGCTAACACCTTTTTTTCTAGCACATGACCATGAAATCATATAGGGTTCTCCTATCTGACCTCAATGCGAGCACCAAAGCCTAATTGTAATGTGTACAACATAGTTGTACAACATAATTGTAATGTGTGTGAGTTACATAATTACGGGTCCAGGTACGACGGAGCATTTAGCGGAACATTTAATTGGCGACACATCTATATACTACACGACTAAGTAATCGAGAATTATAATTTACTTAATTTACTTTACGTTTCAAAGAATACTCATGTATAGGCACATCATACATGTACTAAACGATTTCATCCAGTTTAGTATCGTACTAACATAGTGAATAAAGGATACAGGTCTTAAAGCTGACGTATTTAGAAAACATGTACAGCATAACACCTGTAACAGTGTTTGTTACATGTACTATGTAGTACAGCTCATATTTTATGTACATTTACATCATACATGTACTAGACGACTATACGTTATTCGCAAAATTGCACGTTACGCGACACTATATTAGTTTTGTGCTCGCAATCCGTATCATCTACTACCCTTACTTAAATGAATAACGGCTAGAGCTTTATTATTACTTCCCCCGATTTTCTTTTTATATTCCCATCTGACCTTTTCGGTGGAAAATAAGTGCGTAGGAATGTGTGGTTTGAAAGAGAAAAATGATGAGAGAGAAATGTAAATATAATTCTAAGCCACATGTTGATTGTCCAGAATAGAAATAGGGAATAAATGGCGTTTCATCCCAATAAGAAAACATGGAAGATAAATAAGAAACGTAGGGAGTATTAGAACACAAGTACCACCCTCCACTTAATTATTCTATTATTGTAGACTATAATATCCTCGAAAAAAGGTCGAGTAGACCTTCATACCTCACTCCCTACTGCACCTCACCACATTCCTTTGTCTATTGCCACACTCAACATCTTAAATGTTCACATCACATACATCCATCATTACCCCTAAGAATACCTTGAACAATTCAAACCCTTGAATGCTTCGGTTTTCTCCTAAGCAAGCAAACACTTCACTGGAAAGGTAATGTGATATTATAGCTTAAAGCTTTGTCTTTCAGATGCAAATCGCACGCATATTAAGCATCTGTTAGTTTCTCCCAGAAATAATTTAAGTCGTATTGTATGGTCGGTGGTGCAGGAGTTGGTGGCGTTCTAAATAATTTGAGGCACCAATCGTTAAAGATTTTCCAGGTATGTGAGGCTAAGATTAATGCATATAGAGCATCTTTGTAGAACTATTAGAAATGAACATATACGATTTCTGCTAACCTTAGGCATAGATTTGGTGCTCAGTGTTTGGTTTACAAATATGAATTTTGATTACGTATTCATCTAAGGATCGATGTCTGCTTGATTCTCTGCGTGAACTATTATGCTTCCTTTCCAATTGCGATAGACTAAGTGTGTTCGTTCGATTCGTGTTGTCTGATATTTCTGCGGCTGTCAGGTTCATGCTGCCTTCTGTAACTTCTGTCTGCCCAATTGTTTCCTTCAATGGTGAGTCTATCAACGGATATAAGGGATCAGTAGCGACGTACGCTACGTAAACAATATTAGGTGCTCGCTCGTCCAAAAGGGATGAACTGTCGCTGAGCTAAATATTACAATGCAGTCTAATAGCTCATTGGTGCACATTAGATGTGTCGCTTACAGTGTGTTTCGAAGTCCTGCTGGACTGTTGCCTGATCTGAAACTGTAGCCTCTGCTAAATTAGGGTACAGCTTACACTATAGGTTTAGAACGTTTGAGTCCAGTGTGTGTTGTGCTGGACGTGTCATTGCGTCGCCTGCGTACGCTAAGTATATGTACTCACCTAGCTGTCGGGTAGATCTTCGAAACCATTCGCCCAACATCATGTAAGCAGTCAGTCTTATTTGAATAATGTCTGTGGTTTTGCAGCATAAAGCCCAAAGTAACTTACCTGGCTGACCTGAACACGGACAGCCGTGACTTCAAGGTAAAGGTCAAGGTAATAAAAAAGAGACGGCCGAAGACATCTCCTAACAAGAACATGCTCTACCAGAGTTTGCTGCTGGAGGATGAAAAGGTAAAATTGCAGTCCAGAAATTACATGACTCTCAAAAATCTATCCTTTCAATTTATGAACAAGTTGTTCGATAGATCGTACCTGTGAGTAGTAGTCGACGTGACTGAGTGAAACATCTGTACAGTTGTTAGAGACGGATTACCCTTGTCGATCTAGGAAATAATTGGGTCTTCTTTTATGTAGACATTACGAAATGCGCTTGTGCAATACTCAGCATGAATCCTATTATTCGTCGCAATACCATCGAATGTGTAGGACTGCACTAATGATATATAGATAGGGCCCTGTTATCCATCACGCCCAGCGCGTAGTTTAGATAGAGTGCTCCATCGGATCTGTGCCCACCTGTTTCGCTCTAGGTACAATACCTGGTCGCTCAACGAGCCAGGATACCAATGACCCTTTCCTTCTGGCTATATAGTTGCTGATAATATATAGAGTGCACTGTTCTCCCTCGGCAGCCACTTCTTGGGC
Source organism: Agrostemma githago (assembly GCA_958450325.1). Taxonomy (NCBI): domain Eukaryota; kingdom Viridiplantae; phylum Streptophyta; class Magnoliopsida; order Caryophyllales; family Caryophyllaceae; genus Agrostemma; species Agrostemma githago. Next base: position 37,126,288 of record OY288241.1, on the reverse strand, counting down.
CACCCATTAGCTGACTCAGCAGTGAGACCGCAGTTCTCACAAGCCACGGGGATCTACACTCTGAATTTGACCTTAACGTTTTTATTCCCTTACCACGGTATAGTCTGCATAATTCGATGCCGTTTTTTCGTTCACACTGTTTTCAGCAATACAGGTACTGCGGAGGACTAAAATTACTGTGTATACCTTGCAGGGCACGAAGATGTGAGGTGCTCTGTTTGCCGACCATATTGTGATGTATGAAGATACGATCCACCGCAACAAGACGTATGAAATAAGGAATGCTGCTATCAGCTCTGTCAAGCCCGAGTGAAAGACAGTTCCAACTGATCTCGACTACCAAATGACATTTGCCCGTAGAACACTCGTATTTTTGCTAGACGATGACACTGGCCTTGGTACTGTTACTGCTGAAGAATACCTACCAATCTCACAGCTTCCTAAGCAGCGAGAGTACTCTGAGCTGTTTGGTACACACCTCTGACTCTCCAAAACTCTGCCTCAGTTCATACATCTGTGCACATATCTGTCTATAAATATATATTTAGCGGTCTAAAAACGTGTATTGCTGGACAACTTACCTAAAATAATCATATATGGAGTAGTTCATTGATCATGTGATATCTCAGAAATGACTACCATTAGTCGATGAGCAACTACCAACTACTATTGCAGATGTGCTGGGCGTTGTCCTGTTTGTCGAAGACCAGCCGCGGGTGATTACGACATCTAACAAGCGCGAGTCCAGGGTACGAGAAATAATGTTGATTGACCACAGGTTACACCAACTTTAAACTGTCGCTTGTATGACGTGTGTCCTGCGTGTCAGTGAGTCTAACGTTACACCTGGTACTGTATCTGTAATAGCACTACGCAACCCCTGGCAATCTCAGTATGGGATGAACTAGCTGAAGATGACTGCACCATGCTGATTCCAGCACCGGGAAAGTTCAGACTCGTAGGCCTGACAGCACTCCGAGTATCAGACTACAAAGGTCTTTACTATTTAGGTCATCTTTTATTTCTTTAGATAAAATCACCAGTTATACGAATTGCCTAATGTCAACATCATGTAGGATTCTCGATGTCAACTTCTGCATCAACTACCATCATACATGCGCCAGTTGCAGCCGAAGCTGAAGCGCTGTCAACCTTGTAATGTTCACGCTTAACACTATTTGTTAGCTGGAAAGCCATTATATTATTGGCTACTCCTCCTGGAATCTGTGCGTGCTCAGTGCAAACATTACTGCTTAAGTGCTCCTGACCATTGGATGCCTTTTACTCAACGCTGATCTTGCACTTCAATTTTACACACACCACCGTTTGTAGGATGGCTGCCCACCACATGGCACTGTCAGAATTGCAGTCAAGGATTCTGAATACAAAAGTGTCACCTCAGACACAGAAGGCTACTACAATTGCAGCCATTCGTTCTAAAAAGGTGCGCACAACACTGTTCTCTGTTTTAACTTGAACATGTTGTTCATCTGCAACCAGTTGTAGATGAATTGCTGTTTATAATACCTGAATTGATCCGCAGGCGAAGTCAGTTCTACAGGACGACAGGCACTGGCTAGATGTTACTATTCCAGATGCTGACCTGTCCAGAATGCATGCTTACTTGGGCTGCTCCTACTGCAGCAAGTGTTCCAGCACGCCACCAGGAACTGCCTACACTTGCCACACTTGCTCTGTCCCAGACTGTACTTCGGAGCCACGTTATGTTCAGCGCCATCCTACTTCTTTACATTCGCTGTGACGTCCGGTACCATCCGCCCACCTTAGGCGCTGGAATTGTTTTGCCCAAGGTAACCTTTGGTGAGCTCAACTAAGGTCGTAGTGCACACGAATTCCAACATGGTCACTTTCAATTGTGAGATATCAGACGGGACAGGCACACTACCAATGACGGCTTTCACACCAACCGTTTCAAAACTATGTATGATGTCAGCGTCCGACTTGTTCCACATGAAACAGTCTGTAAGTAAATATCCGTCTATACATACACGCTGACCAAGCTACTAGACACGTAAGGTACATTGTCACACGGTGTCCATACCTATTCAAGAGAACAATGAGGCTTTTGAAGTCATTCGGGGAACATTGGAGCGTAGGAAGTTCAAGGTTTGCGTTGGACCAGCGCAGTCGCTGTCGACAAGTAACATTCTGCAATGGGTGGTGAAGCAGGTTGTAATGGCTGATGCTGAGGTTGACACACCAGCGAACAGTGCAGGCACCCCAGCGATTACTGTAAAAGCTCAGAAAGGTGGATCAATTATTGCCGTAGCGGAAGAGGTACGCGGAGTTGAACCAGGCAGCAGCAGCTCAGCTACCACGATCGACAATCCATTACCCGAGACTCCTCGTGTAACCAAAATCTGCGTCCCGCTTATACATCTATTGTTAATCAGACCTCTGCTATTTTCGCATACCTTAAAACTTTCTTAACTACTCATCAAACAAATGCGATGATGAAACATTCCGCCGTATATTAAGTGGGTGTATGTTGCACGAACTGCCGAACTGTATCCATAAAATATCCCTGTACCTTCCGTCGAACAATTTTACATGTATCCCCTCCCATAATTACGTTATTGTTCAAGGCTGCAGTTGCGGGTGTCACGACAACCGTTCCCTCGAATTTTACATACCCAGCCCACTGCTATCCAAACCGACATTGCATTCAAAATGTAGACCGCCACAACCGTATCGCCATATTGTAATTTCTAGCTAAACGTAACCACAACCGTATTAGCAAATTGTAATTACTATCTGATGAGGGTCGGTTGCCTGCCTTTGGCCGCCTGCCAATCAGGCCCCAGGGCGACCAGTCCCAGAGGGAGGAAAGGTCTGCCCAGCAGCCTTTCCATCAAAGTCACTGAAATCTCCAAGTGTGGCCCTAATCCCTTGAGCCACCCGCCAAACAGAGCAAACCAGGCCTGCCGCCTGCTCCCAGGGCGTTCCCGCCTGAACAGAACCGAAGGAGAACCGAGGACCCATCCGTCATTTTGCCTAAGGTAAGGAGAGATGGGTGGACAAGGTGAGTCCACGTGTCGCGCCAACATCCACCCATTTCCCTCCTCTTCTTTCTCTTTTCCTCTCTCTTGTGGGAAGGTATAAATACTTACCCATTTCCCACATAAGAGGGGTTGGATTTTCTCTCTCTAGACTCTTACTCCTAAAAAACGCAACCTAGTTCCTCACGAGCTAGGTTCGTCAAGGCATTTCACGGACTGACTTAGGCATCGGAGAGGGTTTCCTCGGACAAACTCCGAGGCCCTGTGCGTTCATTGTGCAGGGAGCAGGCCATTTCCGCCGGGAAGGTCCGATCTAGGGAGTGAGAGAAAGGGGAGACCAAGGGAAATCAAACGATCAGTTGTTCACAATTAACCCGATTATACAGCCCGGATCCTAGACCGGGTGAATTGTTTCCGTGACCGGAACAATTTGGCGCCGTCTGTGGGGAACTTACGGTTGTGCTCACGAGTTACCCACTAAAATCAACCACTCACAATCACAAAACTAAAACAATCATGCCAGAAATTGTTGATGCCAGTACAGAAGCGGGTCCGACGGTCCCACCGGTGACCCCCCTGTATGGCATGCCGCAGTCGGAGAGGGTTCCTCCTGCCACGATCCTAGGGGTGGGGGGAACCAATTTCCTTGGTGGATCTAACACCGCTGTGACACCTGAGCTGGGGGCACACCCAGGACGTGCTCTCAATCTGAGCCCAGCTCAGATGGCGCAGGCAGCCGCTTTCTTCTCTGCAATGCTGAACCAGGAGTTCACGCCTGAAGACTTGGTAGGCAGGGTCGCGTCGGCTCCCAGGTAACCATCCCCCGTCAGCAGGGACGAGGCCGGGGGCACGAGGCGGACCGCCGCCAGGAATGCTCAGAGAAAAGCAAGAAGAGCAGATCTAGTGTATGCGCATGTGCAAAGGCACATCACTACTGGCAATCCAGAGCCACCTGTTCAGCAGGCGTTCTCCATTCATACAACAGAATCAGCGTCTGGAGGACAGGGAGGCTTATCCCAAGGATTACAGGAGCGCATGAGGCCCAGGGAGCCCATGTCAAAACGCTTGGGAGAAAGACCAGGCGGAGTTTTCTCCAGGCTAACGCCTGCCGCCAAGGAGCAGTCGACCCCAGGCTTATCCCAAAGCCTGCAATCCAGACTCAACCGGGGACAACCGCTCGAGTCCAGGTACCATCAGGGTGAAAACCTCTGCCACTCTCAGAGGAAGAGGCCCAGACGGACCTCCCCGGAAACAGAGGATGAGGCAGCCAGTAGGCCGCCACCAGGGCACCGCTCCCCCAGTGCGAGGAAACCGACCCATAAACAATGGGAATCTCACGGTAACCAGTCTGGGGAAAGCAGGTCACGACTGGTAGGCAGGCCCACAAAAACCCCGTTGCACCCTGAGGTACAAGAGTACCCCATTCCAAAAATCAAAATGCCCACCATCAAATTTGACGGGACGACAGATCCTGAAGACCACCTGGCAGCCTTTGAGAGCCACATGGGCATGTATGATGTAGATGATGCCATCTGGTGCAAAGTTTTCCCAACCACCCTGGTGGGGCTCGCACAAGGATGGTTCAGAGACCTCCGCCAGGGGTCAGTCAGATTCTTCATAGAGTTGGCTGAAATTTTCCTTGAACAGTATGCCGGAAATAAGAGAAGACGTCTTACCCGTTTCGAACTCATGACCCTGAAACAGAAAAAGGGTGAGAGTGTGAGGGAATACATGAGAAGGTTTGATCTGTCCTACCAGCAAGTTAGGGAGATCGATGATTCCACTGCCGCCTACGCCCTGACAATCTCCCTACTTCCAGGGGAAATGAAAAACCAGATGATCAGGGCCCAGCCAGAAACCTTGGCCATGGCCAGGAAGATCGCGGAAGGGTTCATTCTGCAGGAGGAGTTCCACGGCCTGACGGATACCCCTGCAGGCCAAACAAAGCCTCAAGGGGGACCGCAGGGTGGAAGGGGCAGAAGTGAGCCAGGCAAGCAAAGGGAAGAGGGAGACACTCCCAAGAAGGAGCGCACAGTCTACCAGCCCAGATTCAACAGTTACACCGCTCTGAATAAATCCAGGGCGGAAATCTTCGAACTGGAAAAAGAAACTGCTAAATGGAACCGCCCAAACAAACCTCGCAGCCCAAAAGGAGACCCCAAGAAATTCTGCACTTTCCACGACTGTATAGGCCATACCACCGAAGAATACCGTCACCTGAAGGACGAAATCGAGAAGTTAATCAGGAACGGATGGTTAGCCAACTACGCAGCTAAAAATAAGTCTCAGAAGGAGGTGCCTGAAAAACCCGAAGGGTCGGTGCAAAACCGCATGGTGATCCATGTAATCTCAGGGGGCACTGAGGGCCAGCTAAGTCGAAGAGGCCAAAAAAGACAAATGCGCGAGCTAAAGAACCAGATCTGCTATGCTGAGAAAGCAGGGAGTCCAAAGGGGGTGACCTTGAGCATCACCCCTGATGATGCAGGGCGCGTGGTATATCCGCACAGTGATCCTTTAGTACTGTCCCTAGAGATCAGCAACCACATTGTGCGAAGGTGTATGGTGGACACAGGCGCATACACGAATTTGCTGTATAAGGACGCCTTTGAGAAGATGGGCCTGGAAAAAAGGCACCTGCGACCAGCCCCCGGATCATTATACGGATTCAGTGGAGCAGGCGTGCTGCCCATGGGAGTCATAGACCTGCCCGTAACCTTTGGGGAAGGCTCCACTGCAAGGAATGTCAGGGCAACCTTTGTTGTTGTGGATGCAAGATCCGCCTACAACGCCCTAATTGGCAGAGCCACCCTGGACGAAATCGAGGCGGCCATCTCCATCAGGGCTCTCACCATAGCGTATGTCACTGATTTCGGACTAGAAGGAAAGGTGCGCGGGGACCAGGAGTCAGCCAGACAGTACTACTCTGTGGCCCTGCAAGAACACGAAAAAGAAAGGAAAGGGAAAAGGAAGGCTGACAGTTCCCCCAGCAGGGAGGGCGAGATCCCGGCCGAGCAACCGGCGCCCGACCACCTGGAGCCAGGGGGCGAAAGCATGTTGGTAGATTTGGAACCAGGCAGGCAGGTCCTGATAGGAGCTGACCTGGAAAAATCCTACCAGGCCGAACTGGTCAAGCTGCTAAAAGAAAACAAAGACGTATTTGCCTATTCTGCAGACGAGATGCCCGGCGTTGATCCATCATGCATCGTTCACAAGCTGAATGTAAGCATAGATGCTCGCCCTGTAAAACAGAAGAAACGAAACATGTCTGCGGAAAAAGACGCAGCAATCAAGGAAGAAATTGGCAAACTCTTGAAAGCAGATTTTATTGAGGTCTGTGACTACCCGGAATGGTTGGCGAATGTAGTCATGGTTAAAAAGTCGTCAGGCGCATGGAGAATGTGCGTAGATTTTACAAACCTCAACAAGGCCTGCCCGAAAGACTGCTATCCGCTCCCCAGAATCGACCAGCTGGTAGACTCCACCAGTGGTTACTCCATGCTGAGCTTCCTAGACGCCTTTTCAGGGTATCATCAAGTATACTTGTGGCAACCGGACAGGGTGAAGTGTGCGTTTATCACCAGTTCAGGCACCTACATGTACAAGATGATGCCATTCGGGCTCAAAAATGCAGGGGCTACATACCAGCGGTTAGTTGATAAAGTGTTCGAGAAAAAAAAAGGCAGAAACATCGAGGCTTACGTTGATGACGCCATCGTGAAAAGCAGAGAGGACAGAGAGCACCTGATAGACCTGCAGGAAACCTTCTGCTCCCTGCGCGCCTACAAAATGAAACTTAATCCAAAAAAGTGTACATTTGGAGTCCGCTCCAGCAAATTCCTGGGATTCTTGGTCAGTTCTCGGGGTATAGACGCCAACCCTGAAAAAATTCAGGCAGTCCTAGACCTTCCTGAGCCCAAGACCATTAGAGACATCCAGCGCCTGACGGGCCGCATGGCCGCCTTAGCACGGTTCGTCGCCCGATCAGCAGACAAGGCCACTCCTTTCTACAAGATACTGAAAGTAAACAAACAGTTCAAGTGGGAAGACGAGCAGAAAGAGGCCTTTGAGCAACTAAAGGACCATCTTAAGAAGCTCCCCACCCTGGCTAGGCCACTAGCAGGAGAAAAGCTTTTCCTCTACATCGCAGTAACCAATATAACTGTAAGCGCGGTCATCCTGCGAGAAGAGGCAGGCGCCCAGCAGCCTATATACTTTGTAAGTCATGCGTTGGGGGCAGCCGAGAAGAATTACCCGATGGTCGAAAAAGCCGCCTATGCAGTCATAATTGCTGCTAGGAAACTCAGGCCTTACTTTGACGCACATCCAGTCGTGGTTCTCACTGACCAGCCACTAGAGAAGGTGTTAGAAAAGTTTGAAAAATCAGGGAGATTACTAAAATGGGCGATTGAGCTGAGTGGGCTAGGCATATCCTACCAGCCAAGAACAGCCATCAAGGCCCAAGCCTTAGCAGATTTTCTAGCTGAGTGTTCCCATTCGGGGGAAGAAGAAACCCCTGCCGAGGAATGGATCGTGCATACTGACGGATCCTCAACGGCCAATGGCGCAGGCGCAGGCGTCGTACTAACCAGCCCAGGAGGGGCTGACTTTGAGCACGCCCTCAGATTCGTTTTCCCAGCATCAAACAACGAAGCAGAGTACGAAGCAGTACTCGCAGGCATCAGGCTAGCTAAAGCCGCAGGAGCAGAACGAATTGTCTTGGCGACAGACTCCCAGCTCATCGCCAACCAAATCAATGGAGAATACGAAGCAAGGGACCAAGCAATGGCCACATACCTGGAGATGGTGAAGGGAGCGTTATCCGGCCTAAAATCTTACGAGGTCAAACAGATCCCCCGATCCCAGAACAACAGAGCAGACGCCCTGTCGAAATTGGCAAGCTCCAGTCTGCAGGACATCCGGAGATCAGTGTGGGTCGACGTTTTGCACGAGAAGTCCACTAACCCCTGTTAGGCGGTTAATACTGTGGAAAAAGAGCCAGAAAACTGGATGACTCCCTTCATCCAGTACAAGAAACATGGTATCTTACCATCAGATTCATTACAAAAAAGGAAGATACAGGCTAAAGCAGCCTGGTTCATACTCATTAATGAAGAGCTTTACAAGAAGTCTTTTACTCATCCGCTGCTCAAATGTCTGCGGGCGGATCAGGCCGCTGAGGTATTGGAGGATATCCACTCAGGGATATGTGGACATCACATTGGTGGGAAAGCACTGGCCCACAAGGCCCTCAGGGCAGGCTACTACTGGCCTACCATGCTGGCAGATGCCAAGAGCCTGACCCAGAAATGCAGGAAATGCCAACTCTTTGCCCCATCCATCCATGCCCCAGCCCAAGAGCTCAGGCCAATCCTATCCCCCATCCCCTTCGCTCAATGGGGGATGAACATTCTGGGACCCTTCGCAGTGGCCACAGGGGGCAGAAAATTCTTAATTGTCGCCATAGACTACTTCACCAAGTGGGTGGAGGCCGAAGCAGTGCCCAACATCACTGAGCCGGCGGTCAGGAAAGTGATCTGGCGAAATATCATCACCAGATTCGGTCTACCAAAGATGTTGGTATTTGACCATGGCAGGCAATTTGATAATGATCCGCTGAGAATCTGGCTGAAAAGCCACAACATCTCAGTTGCCTACTCAGCTGTCTGTCATCCTCAAACCAACGGACAGGCGGAAGCAGCCAACAAACAAATCCTGAACGGCCTGAAGAAAATGGTGGATGACTGCAAGGGTAGGTGGGCTGACGAACTCCCCAGTATACTCTGGTCAATCCGAACTACCAGAAAAGAGTCTACAGGCCAGACCCCATTTGGTCTGGTATATGGAGCAGAGGCACTATTGCCAATTGAGGCAAGGATCCCCTCTCTGCGCTCCCTGCAGTACGAACAGGCTGAAAACGAAGCTGCAATGGTCGAAGCCTTAGACCTGATGAATGAATTAAGGGAAGAAGCCAGTACCAACATCGCTGCCTACCAGCAGCGAATGAGGAAAGCTTTCAACAACAAGGTACGACAGAGGAATTTCCAGATGGGCGAGCTGGTTCTGAGAAAGACACAGGCGATTGGGAAGTCAAGAGAACATGGAAAGCTAAGTGCCAACTGGGAGGGCCCATACCAAGTAACTCGGGTCCTGGGACCAGGCACATACAAAATCGCCAATCTGGAGGGACAAGAGCTGCACGCTCACTGGAATGCAGACACACTAAGGAAATATTACGTCTGAACAAAAATACAGGCAGTTTTTACTTTTACTAAGAAAAAGGCGGAGGACGGTCAAAAATGTCGACGGCTCCGACCACCCCAATGTCAAAAAGAATTTTTAAAGAGAAATGAGAAGATACAGATTTATACTCGTTGCCTGTTCACACTCGCATCTCTCACACGCAAACGAGCAGGGGGCAATAGGGGGAGGCCCCCCTGTTGCCAAAATTGGGAAAAGTGAACCCCCCAACGCAAATCAAAAGCCGCCATGCTTACCTCTGGGCAGGCAGGGGGCAGGCCCCCTGGACTTTGGACAAAAGCCAGGGACAGGCCGTACTAACAAGGACTGGGGGCAGGCCCCCCAACCTTGTATAAAAAACGCGAAAGCTACCCTGCTTACCTCTGGGCAGGCAGGGGGCAGGCCCCCTGGACTTTGGACAAAAGCCAGGGACAGGCCGTACTAACAAGGACTGGGGGCAGGCCCCCCAACCTTGTATAAAAAACACGAAAGCCACCCTGCTTACCTCTAGGCAGGCAGGGGGCAGGCCCCCTGGACTTTGGACAAAAGCCAGGGACAGGCCGTACTAACAAGGACTGGGGGCAGGTCCCCCAACCTTGTATAAAAAACACAAAAGCCACCCTGCTTGCCTCTGGGCAGGCAGGGGGCAGGCCCCCTGGACTTTGGACAAAAGCCAGGGACAGGCCGTACTAACAAGGATTGGGGGCAGGCCCCCCAACCTTGTATAAAAAACACCAAAGCCACCCTGCTTGCCTCTGGGCAGGCAGGGGGCAGGCCCCCTGGACCTTAAACAAATGCCAGGGGCAGGCCAGACTAACAAGGACTGGGGGCAGGCCCCCCAACCTTGTATAAAAATGAAACAAACAGGAACCCTCCTACCTACAGGCAGGCCAGACTGCGAATCAAGTTCATGAGGAATCAAAATATACAAAAGCAAACAGAAAGTTCATACATAAAAGAAAAAGTAGTGTCAAAGGAATACAGGACAAGAGTTTTTCAAAACAAATGATTACAATCAAGAGCACGGCAGCCGGCCACCAAAGGGCTCGGCGCGCAAAGAAGTAAGGAAATTAAAACGTTGGCGCAGGCACAGCAGGGGACGAGCAAGAGCCCTCTGAGGAAGACTGCCCTCCATGTTAGGCAGGGGGAGCATCTGGGCCGGAAGCAGCAGCTCCCTCAGACAGCCTGCGCATTTGAGCTTCATCCTTAGCAGTATAAAGGGCTCGGAAAGCATCTTCGTCAAAACCAGGGAACATCTCCCTGACAGCTTCCATGACAACCCCCAGGCAGGAATTAGCGCCATTAACGAAGCCTGCCGATACGGCCGTTTCCACCTTCTGAAGAATCTCATCCCTCTCTTTCTCCCAACCCTCGGTCTTCGCCGCCAGATCGCCGAGGGCTGCCTGCAGATCAGAGTTTGCCTTGGAAAGGCGCTCCCCGAGGTCGATAACGCTCTTCTTAGCATGGTCCAGTTCAGCCAAAGCCTTTCTGGCCTGCTCCAATTCAGCGAAGGCCTGCTGTGCTCTTTTGGGCTCCTCCCCCAGGCGAGACACTTCCCTGGTAGCCTTCTCGCTCTCAGACCTCCAGTGGATCGCCTGACCCCTGGCCTCTTCTAGCTCAGTCTCCTTTTTCGCCAGCTGATCCTTCAGGCTGGCAATGAGAGCAACGTCCCTCTCGACTGCAGAAAGGCGGTCAGAGTGGGCCAGTTCCTCATCACTCAGGCGACTGAGGGCAGCCAGCTCCGCGGAAGCCTGCATAATTCGGGAGGTGCGCTTAATGTACTGGGTCACTTGACTGGTAGCAGACTTAACAGTCTTGAGAAGATGATCTGTTAGAACTGCCCCTGAGTCGGAGAGTAGGGCGGAAACATCTTGGCTGTCACCTGCATTATAGTGAAACTCAACGTTCTCCTCAGAGAAAAGGGTGGCGGGAATCTCCGGAGCAAAACGCTTGGGTTCAGGCGTGGAAGTCTCCAAGTCCACCACCTGGTTAGCACCGGTAGCCTCCCGACTCCTTTTTCTCGTCAGTGCCCGGGGGGTACTCTCTCCAGTCTCCTCGGAACCTGCGGCCCGCGACCCCGGGGTAATCTGAATCCCTGCTGAAAGGCCCTCTTGCCTGCCAACAGGCGAAGGGGTAGCCTCGAAAGCAATCGCCTTCGCGGCTGGAGAGGGGGTAGCCTCAGAAACCGCCGTCTTGGAAGGCGTGACTCGAGGAGGAGGGGGAAGCCTTGGTCTACTAAATGACAGGCCCTTCAAATGCTTCATCAGATTCTTCTCGCCTCTCTTAAAACAAGGGGGAAGAGAAGGGCGACTCTGGATAACTGTGAGATTCTCGTCCAAACCCAGGCGTCTAACCTCCCCTTTTCTCTAAATAAAAGTGGCAAGACCTGCAGGACAAACAAACAGGCTGTCAAGGCACTTTCAAAAGAAAAAAGAGTAAGAAGGAATCACCAGCACTCCTGAACTACCTTTATCTAGACCCGGATTCATGCCCAACCGGGTCAAATAATTGTCAGTCGCTATAACCTCCGCATGAGGGAGCCATAAGGTGGGGCCATACACCCCATACTTGTTGGTGTGGCCAGCAAAGTAGGCCGTCAACTCTTTCTCCTTCTCACTTAGCTTAACCTCCAAAGCCTTACCACCCACGCCAGGGTGGTACTCCTCAGGGGTCTCCATCCTGGTGTGGACATGATTCCTGAAATGACGAGGAATCCTCCACCCATGGGTGCTGTGGACATAAAGGAAGTTGTTCTTCCAGTCCCTCAAGCTGTCCATACCAGGCCACACCAAGCAATGTCCCTTCTGCCTCAAGAGGGACCAATAACCAGGGGAGCCCGTACTCCCAGAAGAAACCATCTGTAAACCCACCATGAACCGCAGGGCGTCGATGGAAGGCTCCATGCGGTGGAAAAGACAGGTCCAGACATATGAGATCAGCGCTCTGACAGCTGTGGCTGTCAGCTGGGCGACGGCGACGTTCATGCGCCTGAAGATCTCCTCTAAAGCAGGATGGAGGGGAAAGCGAAGGCCAAACTCTAAGCATTTGTGATAAACCGCTATGCACCCATCCGGGGGGTTGCATACGGTATCCTTTTCGCCAGGGACAACAACTGTGTACCCTTCCCCGAAGTTATAGAGCCGCTCAATCACAACGGCGGCGTTCTTAGCAAGAATCGTCTCCCGATTTTTCCGGTCGGGGAAAGTACTCAGGGGGATGCGGTATTTAGCCTTGTCTAAATAGTAAACCCTACCCCTTTCCCGACGAACGAGGGGGCCGGAAGTTCTGGAAGGGTTAACTTCCAACGCCTCGTCGTCTGAGTCAATAGCATCATACGAAGGGGGGTCGGGAGAATTACCGCCCCCACTGCCCGCCGAATGCTCTTCCTCAAGACCAACCTCCCTAGAGGAGGAGGCAAAATCCATCCCTTCTCCCCTCTTTGTTGGGTCGATAAAGGGCAAAATCAATCCACGAGTTCTAGACATGTTACTCTAAAAAAGAAGCAGAAAAAAGGAAATCGAAGAGAGAAAAAGAATGGAGGATGAAAATCTGACCTAAGATCGTCTGACAGCACGTCACAAGCCCGAAGAAAGAGTCTCTCAGGGAAATGGGAGTGCGAGGTAAAGATACGATCCGTCAATACTCAAGGGTTTTTGACAAAGAGGATGAGGAAATGTCGAAGGAAAAGAAGGATTGGAAAAAGTGAAAGAATGAATGACGGATCGCTTTTATAGAAAGAAAGGCATGCCAAGAGTCGCCCAACCCTCAGGAATTCGCCCAAGGGCTGCGGTCCACGTGTCGTCCCTGGGAAGGTTTGCTCTAGGCAGCTTCCCAAGAAAAACCTCGGGAGGACCAAGGGGTGTCAGAGGATTGGTCACCCTATGACGTCCCCCCTAAGAAAAAAAAAAAAAAAAAATTCGCAGTACACAAACGCGTCGCCTGATCTTCATTTCATTAAGTCTTACAAAGAAAAGTTACATCTTAAGGTAGATATGAAAAGAAAAATACATAAGGCCCAAAAGTTCCGGCCTGACAGAAATCAAATGCCCTGCCACGCAGGCCTAGTCATCACCCAAATCTGGGGAACAATCCCCAGGGCTGCCTGGACTCCCGAGAGCCGAACCCCAGTCCCAACCTGGGGAACCCTGAAAAGGGTCATCAAAAGCCCCGTCTCCATCCCTGTCGCTCAGGCAACCAAGACCCTCGCTGTCATCAGAGTCATGGCTGCTATCTTCCCAGTCCCTTCCAAAGGGAACGGCCCGGGACTCGTCACAGGTGCGACAGCCTGTCTTCTTCACAGGCGAAGAGGGACCTGACGCCAAGGAGGAATCAGTGTCAGAGTTGGGGTCAAATTGTTCAGGGTGCAGCCATGGAAAGCACTCATGGCATCCCCTGTCATAACAGCCCCCTCCCTGGGAGCAACGCCTAAACCTAGGCGCAGCAGGAGGCGAGGACCTTTTAGGGCGTTTGCCCATCCTAACGGAGGCCTTCTGACTCCTCCGGCGAAAATGAAGTCGTGAACGGCGACTCCGGCGAACAGCTAGGTAAGCAGCACGAGCATATCGGAGCCTCCAAAAGCCTCTGAAGATGAAAGTAACATGCCTAACTCCACGACGAGTTACACTTTTTTTGATCCAAGCCATGATTAAAGATAAAGAATGAAGATTGGAAATGGGTCATAAAAATAGTGAAGGAGAATGCAATTTATACAGAAAACAGAAGCAGGGCATTAATGGTGCCCCAACCACCTCTGCAAGGGAGAAAGCCAATCATCGAACTGGCACACTGCCCAAAAATTCTCTACGCAAAGGAGGGTAATCATAACAAAAGACGTTTGAACTCCCTGCATGCCCAGAGAAATTAAAGCATGTTCCCTCGGGAACATGCGACGCATTTAATGCAAGTGTCCAAAGAGACAACCTCCCGCCGTCCCAAAGCAAGACGTCGCCTGCCGAGCAGGAACCCTGCTCCTCCTCTGCCGGCGAGGGCCAATTGATGAGGGTCGGTTGCCTGCCTTTCGCCGCCTGCCAATCAGGCCCCAGGGCGACCAGTCCCAGAGGGAGGAAAGGTCTGCCCAGCAGCCTTTCCATCAAAGTCACTGAAATCTCCAAGTGTGGCCCTAATCCCTTGAGCCACCCGCCAAACAGAGCAAACCAGGCCTGCCGCCTGCTCCCAGGGCGTTCCCGCCTGAACAGAACCGAAGGAGAACCGAGGACCCATCCGTCATTTTGCCTAAGGTAAGGGGAGATGGGTGGACAAGGTGAGTCCACGTGTCGCGCCAACATCCACCCATTTCCCTCCTCTTCTTTCTCTTTTCCTCTCTCTTGTGGGAAGGTATAAATACTTACCCATTTCCCACATAAGAGGGGTTGGATTTTCTCTCTCTAGACTCTTACTCCTAAAAAACGCCACCTAGTTCCTCACGAGCTAGGTTCGTCAAGGCATTTCACGGACTGACTTAGGCATCGGAGAGGGTTTCCTCGGACAAACTCCGAGGCCCTGTGCGTTCATTGTGCAGGGAGCAGGCCATTTCCAGCGGGAAGGTCCGATCTAGGGAGTGAGAGAAAGGGGAGACCAAGGGAAATCAAACGATCAGTTGTTCACAATTAACCCGATTATACAGCCCGGATCCTAGACCGGGTGAATTGTTTCCGTGACCGGAACACTATCTAACCGTTGACTTCATGCGTACAGCTTCCTAGCATACCTACCTACACCTCATGTCAGATCATCTAGGGTGAATATATTACTTGTGCTAATTCGGCCACTCTCGTCGAATATCCCAGCCTCTAGCCCAAATACCCCTGTAACATCATTAATAGACTCAGTCCCCCACTTTCCCTCCCCCTTCCTTGAACATTACGGCATTACTGTACCCCATAGTTCAGGAAACAAGAAAAAAAAACAGCATTACATCTTCCACTGTCCAAAAACTCTTCAGCTGCATGTGTTGGACCCCCATCAAGACCAAACCATTACAATACCCCAAATTTCAGGGAAAAAAAATACAAGGGTACATCCTCTACTTTCCCAAACTCTTGTACTGAATTTTTTTAAATCTCCATCGAGACCGACTAACACAAACCTGTAGGACTTCATGACTTAATTTCCAGGGTTTGGTGTTTTCAGATTTCGATATCTCTTCTGCGTCCTTTTCGATTTCTGGTGAGTCCAATTTCTTTGTGGTTCAATTTTTTTTGGGTTTGGTTGTCTTCATTTTTCGATCATCATCGATTTCTGATTTCATTTTTTTTGGGATTGGTTGTTTTCATGTTGTGAAGCTCGATTAGTCATAGGTTTGAACTTGGTTTTGACCTGCATTTCTGCTTTGTAAAATGAGTGATTTAAATTTACAAGTTGACATGGAGATATGTTGAGATATATTGAGCTTATTCCGAAGTTCAGATCAATTGTTTAGCTGTACATTATGCTTTGACGTAGATTTTTTGTTGTTATAAAAGGTTATTTAGATTTGTTAGCTGGAAATGAACTTGCAATTAAAGAATGTTTGGCCATGGGGATCGGAGGAGGATGCATGATTAAATCATAATTATTTAGCTTACCTACACTTCTTATCTATATAAATTCCTTCCGCACTATTTGTTCATACTCTTATTCCTCCTTTTGCAGATTGTTATTGATTTCTCCCTTTCTTTCGTGCGTGCACGCTTCACGTAGGCTTAGAAATACATTCATTTTCCGCACCTTAGAATTTAGAAACACTTAGTAAGCTTGGAGTCAGGCTTGTCGCCAATAACCACATCACCCATATTCTATTTCTTATGTATATGCACATCCAGAGCTTATATTCTATATGTTGACATACCGCTCTGACTTCCCTGAATAGTTACGGCTATTTCGCGGGATAGATACAACATCTTCCCAAATGCATCGACTGGTTTGTTATCATTCATTGGATGTACGCGGATAATAAGTGGGGTACTACAAGAGTGATGGATGTTATTCATCACACGAATTGCGTCATGTTGGTTTGTCACATAACTGGCACTTATGCTCAATATTGAGTTATTGTCGGTCACTGTCTTTGTATTAGCTGTGCAACTGCCTGGTTGCGGAAATAGTCCTAACATGTAGTCATACCATGCAGGCCTTTTAAGCGCTGCCATGCCTGCGTATTCTTGCAGAGGCTGGATAACAAACATTGAAGACGAGGATAGAGCTGCTGTCACGGCTGCTAGCAGGCAACAGAAGTTACAACGCTTACATTTCGTATACGACCGTCCTCATGAGGTTATGGTACATGGTAGGCATCCCTCGCAAGTAAGCAGAGTCCTTTCAAGCGATGACTACATGGAACAAGTGTTCGTAAGGCTTGATGCGGCTGGCAAGGCAGCAATACCACTCATTTGCAAGCTATTTGCTCAGATGTTCGTCTTAAAGCCAGATGCGCCCCGGTGGGCCGCAGATTACGACAGACTCCTACAAAGAGAACACTTTTTTGGTATAACGACTGCCATTCGTGGTGACATTATGGTTTCGTGCAGGTGCAGATGCTACTTGACCAACAATAGCCTCGTGAAGAGACTGCTGCACAGTTTCCAGGCGCAGACGATGAACAACACACCTCATTTGGAAATTACCGACTCTACCTCTGCAGATAATATGACTGCCTACATTGCACAGTTCGGTGAGGATGTTGTAGCCACAGCACAAGTGCTAGCTCTTGGCCTACTTCGCCCGAGAGATTATGATGCGTTCGAATGACATGGCTATCAATTTACATGGCTACGAAAACCGTATGTATGTACTGCAACGTCGTTCTCGCTGATGCGTAGACATACCCTTATGGAACATATTTAGTTTTTATTTGGAAGACACGTGACTTAGACAATATCTTCGCTATGTACTTGGTAATCTAACGTGCAGTATTTACAAAAAAATGTATGTCTCTACAAGCGTTTGAAGCAAAAATACCTCACACTATTGTGTTAAGTTATTGAAAGGTAAGAGAATAACTGAATCGTGTAGTTTTATGTTGGCGTACAAGCTTGTTGAGGGTCGAGAATCATAACAGGTTCTCGGAACTATCCTCACGTTTGAAGTTTATCGTTGGTGCGTCATATGTGTCAATGCCTTGTCCCACTATATCAATTGAATAGTTTGGCTACGCAGAGTTGGCCAGCATGTTAAGACGGATTAGTAGACTTGCATTAGAGGATAGTGACAACTACTGAAGAAAACGTTCTGTTGACGCGTACTTGACAGAACGCATCTTCGCTACCATTATGTGTGTCTTTAGTGGCCCAAACTGACACTTTTGGCCTGCACCTATATTTATTAGTAAACGTAGCCTCTTTATATTTGTACACATTTTCCTTCAATTGTAAACAATTCGTCAGTACCGCTCTTAGGTTTACGACAAACTATGATCGTACGTATACTGCTGAAATCAAGTTTTACGAAACGTTAGACTACAATTGTACAGTCGTTGCTGCTCCGACAGACATTTGCGCAAACATACTTCTGCCATCTTGGAGCTTCGCGCGCAACGCGCGCGGAGAAACAACTAGTCAATATAAAGAAACTCTCTTGAATAGTAATATACATAGAAATAATTGAATCCTTAATCAAATCTCAACTAATGAACGCTTCAAATAATATACCTCAAATAAAATGTTTCAAATCTCTTATATCAGTATTACTAAAAAAGGATATTTCATGGGAATAATCTCAACTATGTGTGTGATTCTTAAATTAATACAAACAATATGTAATCTCATTTTAATATGAACTACGCCTTCATTAAACTCGCTTTGCTATGGGTGACCGGCTACCTGTTGAACCTCCCTTATTCAACTTTTCCTCTAACTCTTCTTCTTCTTCTTCTTCTTCTTCTTCTTCTTCTTCTTCTTCTTCTTCTTCTTCAGATTCACATTTCGTGTTCATTTTCGGCCATTGATAAAAAAAAAAAATTCCAAAAATTCATCTTCCATTTTTTTTTTTCAATTAGTCTTATAGAAACTATGAAAAAAATGTTTTTATTATAATTTTGGCTTTCACAATGATTGCAACGGCCTAATAAAACCCTAGAAAGTTAAACAAGTCACTATGACCGGTAATAGCTAGTCATAATTTAATACATAGAAAAGCAAGATTAATGAATGCGTAGTTCATATTAAAATGAGATTACGTATATTTTGGATTATTTTAAGAAGCACACACATAGTTGGGATTATTTCCATGAAATAACCCTACTAATTAAAACTATCAGTTAAGATAAATTTTATGACGATTGATAATGTTGGTTTACTTAAACTCGATATACATAAATTCCATAGGAACAACCGTACTTCTAGTCGGTGTGTTACCTAAGCCGATGATCAGACACATTTTCACGAACGATGTTATCAACACCAATCATGGTGAAAATGGACATGTGCTCTGGCAGTACCCTCTGAGTTGTTTTCACCATTCCTTGTTGAAATGACTTGTTCCGAGTCAATACACATCCTACACACCAGTCACCTTTAAAGAACCCAGTATTGTTTCATCCCTCTGGTTTCAGACATGTGCCCCACGATGATCGCTGAGCTCGATATTCTAGAGACCCCCAAATTCAGCCTACGTTTTGTGTAAGACGCTATCTTGGTAAAGTTTAGGAGAAGATGCGATAGGAGACAACTTCGAAAGTAGAATACGACACTCGGAGTTATTTCTCATGGGAGGCCATGATGCATCCTACCGATGCGAGATAAATGCAAAGAAGTAAATGGGCAGCCAACTCTTTATGAGTTTGTCGGTAGAGTAGTAGTCGTCCAGTTGCCATTGAGGTGCTCAGTTGTGTAAATGTTCTCTTTCCCGAGACCAAGTGTATGGATTGGGTGTGTGAGCATACATAGACGGGCAGTGATCAACTCTCACTCTCTATATCAGATATCTTTGGGGGCGGAATACCTTCCGACCTTGCCTTAGCAGTGTATGGGACATGTTCTATTTAGTGGGGCCTCTGAGTCCATGCACTTACAGTCCTTCTTCTCTGTATATCGGTCAACTAATCCGAGTCAATTTAGGTGTTTGGTCCTATTGAGCACTGTGGGTGAGATGTAAACCTCATAGTATCAATATGATTGGCGGGATCAATGTTCCCATCCGCACTTATGATGAGATGCAAATCTTAAGTACGCATGAGACATTAGTAGTCACGTTCCGTGCTTTGTGTGTAAAGAAAACCATTGTTTTTAAAACTAAATGACTACAGTTTTCTAAATCACATGTTTCGGTATGCCTCGTTATTAATCTATATCCACATGATAAATTTCAAAAAGTGATATACTCGACATATTTCACATGTTACAGGTTAAATGAGTTGATTCACATGACGTATGCTCGATGAAGAAAGATGATATATCCATTATGTTTCTCATGTTATTAACAAGATGTATGCTTTACAGTTTACTTCTCACATGTCATTCACATAATGTATTCTTTACTGTTTTACTTCTCACATGCTACTCACATGATGTATGTTTTGCTGTTTTGCTTTTCACATGTTATTCACACAATGTATGCTTTACCATAGTTCATATCGCATGCTTGTTTCACATGTTGTTATGTCTACATTCTAAATTGAACTCACTTCATGTGTATCTCACATTGTATACATATCGACTTGTAATGTAACATGTCTGCTTATTTATTAATTAGATAACCTAAATGTTATACTACATTGACTATTCAAGGCCGTATTAGAAGGACGGTTAGGTTACTCCCACTAAGTGGGATGATTTTGTATTTTTGTAAATTTTGCAGGATTTCAAATTACTAGGCTTACAGGGGAAACATATGCAAGTGAGGAGTAGTCTTGCTTAATTTTGAATTTCAATTAACGCGTCCACATGTAACCTTAAGCAATATTAAACTTGTACTTAAAATTGTAATTCATTATGATGTTGTAAGTGACAACCGGTTCTTGTATTAATGAAAGACTCACTTGAGTCGACAATTTTAATTTTTACGACTTAATTATTTTCAGCCTTGTTAATTAATGTCATTGGAAGAACCGGGTTGTTACAAAAAACACATAAAATGCACAAGCGGGCTCCCTAGTGCGACAAATGCTATAATATGGCCATAAATGCACAAATGTCGCACGAATAGCGAACGAGGTCTAAATAGGCATAAATGTTGGCTAAATTAGCATCACATCACAATCCTTTAAGGAAAGTAGGAAGAATAAAATCAGATAGAGGTCATACCAATTATCAACATATAAGCAAATGATCACACAATCATATTCTATCACTTTGGAATATACGTAAGAATCAGAATTATTAACCATATAGCCATTTTGTACCACAGTGTTGTTAAACTTCACATACCACTGTTTAGGTGCTTCTTTCAGACCATATAAGAATTTGGTGTTGGTGTTGGTATCATAAGAAGGGTGACATAGAAGGTCGGTCGGGTAGAATATTTAGTTAAGGTGAGAAGAATCACGGTGCAGATGTAGTCGTAGCACTAAATCTTATGCGATGGGAGTGTTGTTTAGTTTTGTATTGAGATGTTAGAGGCGTTTAGGTCGATCACATGTGTGAGTTGGGGAGAATAGTGGTATACATCGTTTACCATTGGTGATATTTTGTAGCACATGTGATCATGTTTAGGATTCGAAGATATAAGGGGCGTAGTATCATGTTCTGATGATTTAGAGTTGTCTTGTGGTCACACTTTTTGTTGTTGTGTGTTTTCCATGTCATTGTGACCTTGTGCTTAAATTTTGAGGATGATATAAGAAGGGTGGTTAAAGGGATGAATTTTGTTTGATGTCGAGCTTCACATGTTTCGTTTGCAAGATCTTTTGTTTTATTGTTGATGTTTCCGAGTTTTGCTCGGGACGAGCAAAGGTCTAAGTGTGGGGAAGTTGATCTAACGTGTTTTATATGTGTTTACGACGGAGATTTGAGCTAGATTTGGTGATTTAAGGTGCAGATTTAGAGTGTAAATCGTCTAATTGGTTTTATTAAGTAAATTATGCTTTATTGGAGAAAAGACAACTTTTAGAACTATAATTCCTTGTTATATGATTTGGGCTCGAGACGGAGAGTTTGAAGAACAAGCCCAACTAAACCCAAGTGAAATATCAAAGCGCAACTCGGGAGTTGAAGACGGAATTGCGTTGGATTCCGTCCGTGTCAGCTTATTACTATATTTTATATTATTGTTATATTACTTTCCTTTTATTATTAGATTAAGACTATTAGTATTAGGAGTATTACGTTTATCATTCATCATTACGTTACATTATTCACGTTCAATTTGGAGAAGAAGAAGAAGATGATGAAGAAGAAAAACCCTAAGCATGTGTTAGCTAATCTTTCTTCTCATATCAAAGATTTGAAGCTTCTAGTTAATTGATTGTGAGACTTTTCCTAATCCTTGATTTAATTACTTGAGTATTGTTTATTCTTTGTGCCTAATTTATGATTGTTGTTTGTTTAATCTTTTTGGCCAATTGATTATTTCAATCTTCAATCTATTGCAATTTTTTGTGTTTGAATCCGTGATTGTTCAATTCACTAGATAAAGTTGCAACCTTTAGACCTGATTATTTGTATGCATTTCATCGTAATTGGGTAGAAGGAGGAATAAACATATAATTTGAACCAATAACCGCATGTGTTAAAGGTCGTTATTTCTATTGATTTGTTCATATCGTTCATGCGGTTATTGAATTAAATCTGGACGCGTGGATTATGCTGTTCAATAATTAGGTTGCTTAGTATCGCGTTTCGACCTAAGTAATATTATGTACGGACCAATTGGAACTTTCAGTTTCACAATAGAATACTTAAGGATTAAATAAAGGTTAGTAGTCGATGATCAATTGTTTAACTAATTAGTGGATTTTTTTTGAGTCGAGTTTCTTAATCATCTGAATTCATCATTATTAGTTATTTTAATTTCCTTACTTTAGTTATTAGTCAATTCAATCACAAACCCCCCATCATTCTTGTTACGGTTACTATTACTAATTACACATTATTTTACATTGCCTTCCCTATGGATTGGACACCCGACTTACTTCTACTATATTGTTATAGGTAATAGGACTTAATTATCTATCTTTGGGAGCATACGACCTCGGCTCACCAAACATTCTCCTTGAGAGGAAAAACATGCTCGAAGAATTCAGCATCTCTAACTACAAATATGGACCGATCATTTAATGACATAAATCAATAAGTAAAGCCATTTTGAGCATACCCAATAAACACACATTCATAAGTTTTTGGTCCAACAGTAGGTCTTCTAAAGTTGGGTAAACCCACTTTAGCCAAACAACTTCACACTCTAAGGAAACTTAAGTTAGGAGGATATCCCTTTCAAATTTCTGAAGGAGTTATGTCCACTGTCCTACGGATTAACCCGCTTAAGTCTATGTATCCGATATGCCTTGCTAGAGGTCGATGTCGGATTGGCATGTAAATGAGTTACGTGTTTGGTAGTCTTAAGTGGGCCCATTGGGTCATACACAATGTGTACGGAATATTATTAATATATATCGATATATTAAATATATCGGGTCAGTAGTAATACAGACCCATCTGCGTTGTTGGGTTATGGTAATTAGAGTTATACTAATAATCTAATTATGGTAATTAGAGTTATGAGAATAACCTAATTCTACCTTCTCATCTCCTATATAAGGAGGTTCATATGATGAACCATAATATGGAAAAAAGAGTACTGACTCATAATATATATTCGTCTTATAAAGAGTTATAAGAGAGATATAGAGAGAAGTTGTGAGACGGTCTCATGTACCTTTATAATAGCATATACGTCGCAGTTTCGTTCCCGTGTGGATACCAAAGGAGGCATCACGTTTGGGGTGCTTTATTCTTTCCTTGGAGATTATTTATTCTGTCCGTGGAGATTATTTATTCTTGTCCGCGAAGATTATTTATTCTGTCCGTGGAGATTATATATATTTCTGGGTTTATTATACTTCTTATTAATACGCTGTTCCGCTGCAAATAAGGTATAATTGTTATATCTCTACTTTTGTCTTTTCGGTTAATACTCGTAACAGGTCCTTGTGTTTAAGGGTTGTAACCCTACAATTTCGTAGGGTGTCTTGTCAATTTTCTTATGTGCGTGGTACACGGCAAAGAATTGACAAGGCTAAAGTCGTATCACCTTAATTAAAATAATCCAAACAAACAACTAACAGGTAGATAACAACAAGTAGGGTCAAATCCACAAAGAGAAGGATTATTAATGCTAATTATCTAAATTCGATTCTAAATTATTCTAATTCCGGTTTGTTTGATTTTGATCTAAACTAATGCAATTATGTAAATTAATGTGGTTCTAATAATAGTAAAGAGACCTAGGGCTTTCTGATTCACTATGCAATTATATTGGGTAAATTTAATCAATCAATCAATCAATCATAGTTATTTAGGGCAAAGACACGACCTTTCGGATCTTATGTCAGTCTTAGGATAGATTCTGACGGGCTCTTGCAACTTACCAGATTGTCCTACCCACTTACTTATAACTCTACCCATACCAGGCTTTCGATCTTAGGTTCGGGTTCCTAAACATTCAACTAGTTCTGTAGACACCCGTATTTGCCTGCTCGTGTCTGTGGCGGTCTCCAACAAAACACCCGATGATGATCGGACGTTAACATGCATCAATACGCTCGAATATGAACTCGGAATCAATACTATCCGACGTAGGTACTTAGCGGAGTAAGTCTACCTTACCAAGCTTTCGATCTTAGTTTGGTTTCTTAAACATTCAACAAATTCAACGTCTCAAACTAATCAAACAATGATATAAGACAAGTAGTAAGACAATAACATATGAATGATCAATCAAATAAATAATCAAGCTAACATCCCCAATTCAATTAGCATAGATCTCCTTCAACGCTAGAAGAATAAATTAGCTACTCATACTAATAGATGAAGCAATAAAAGAGTTAAACATAATAAAACAAAATATGAAAAATAAGAGAATAAGGAAAAATACCAATTACGAAGAACTGAAGAATCACGATCTAAAAG
The DNA here is from genome assembly GCA_958450325.1 of Agrostemma githago. Classification (NCBI taxonomy): domain Eukaryota; kingdom Viridiplantae; phylum Streptophyta; class Magnoliopsida; order Caryophyllales; family Caryophyllaceae; genus Agrostemma; species Agrostemma githago. The sequence continues at coordinate 37,101,993 of OY288241.1, read as the reverse complement.
TATGATTACAAGCTAGAAGAATTCCGATACTAATAAAAAGTCTAAACTAAACTACTGAATGAGAAAGCATTCATAACATCTAACCCTAAGGAGGCTATATATACTAATAATAAGGAGTCTAACATCTTCTCTTTTTTCTAAATATTAAACTAATGAAGTCTAAAAGTCTCTAATTATAATTATTATAAGATACGGACTCCTCAGCAGATTAGGAAAGTCCGCGCGAGACTTCCAATGTCCCTTAAAATAATAGTTATAGTGAAATACGGTCTTTTCATGATTACCAACTGAGATCTCGTGACCGGTACCTGTTGGTACAAGATTGTCTCGATCGGTTTGTCTCCTTCGCATTGTGCACTGAACTTCAAACTCTTGCCAATTTTTTCGTTACTTATCGGAATTGGACAACCGACTCTTGGAAAGATAATAGAAATATCTTTCTAATGCCACCAAAATCAGCTCTATCAGAGTTGTATAACTGAAGATATGTAAGTTTGAAGTTGACCCTTGTTTTAGCGATCATTCTTTTATCTCGTTTTGCATTTGTTAAAGTTTTCCAACTTATTTATTTGTTGTTTCTTATTGTTTCTTCACTTCATGTCCTTCTTCAAGTCATCACTTAGCATCCTCTAACTCTCAGTACTTCCTTGTATGATTTCATAGCTCTCGACTCTTGTCATTGCCGAAAATATAGCTCAATTGTCTTCATTTGTTTCGTTTCCTACAAAACATAAACAAAATGCCCGACATACCAAACAAGGATAAATAGCTAGAAAAATGACTCATAGGACATAGAAAACGAACAAAAAAATAAAGGAAAAGTTGGGGCTAAATATATATACAAAATGAGTTCATCAAATCCCCCCAAACAAAACCTTTGCTTGTCCCTAAGCAAAGCAATCATCTAAGAATATGGACAAGACTTAAAACAGTGGCTCAAAGCTAATTCTATCAACATGAATCCCCAGATGTAATACTCGAACAACTAAATGACACCAGGGCGAAAAAATGAATTCTAAAACATAAGATTAAGAGTAAAGAGTTTCAAAAATCAAGCACCAATCAATATTCAAATGTCAAACTTTAAATTTTGCGCGACAATCTATGTCGAAATTTCTCACGCACGGATCGCTCATCACTCAGTAAGGGCAATTTTGTGAGTTTATATAATAGAATAGGAAATACAATTTACTCACCTAACTGCGACCTACAAGAACATGCAAGCAATCTAACATGATACCAATCTCTACCAACCGTACACATTCAATCGGACCAAGACACATGACGAGGACTTATATATGGTATAAAGTGAAGCTAATCGGGTAAGAAGGGGCAAAATGATTTGGATATGTGGAGGTAAAAGCAAAACTAGTGCAAGCGTAACCGACATTATACTCATTCTATTCTTACCAAACTTCAACCAAGGAATCAAACATGGTGCCAAACACCTATTTTCAACTTTTATCAAATTCGACTTTGCACCAACTAAGAAAATATAGAAATTAATTCCATTTTTTCTCATAGCAAAAACAAATTTCTCTTCTTGTTTCTCTTCAAAAAATTTCTTTCAAATATCGTCTTTCTTCTTCTTCTTTTTTTTCATTGATTTTTTTCTTTCAAATTCATTTTTTTTCAATTTCCTTCTCCAAACAATATGATACCAAATTTCACCCGAAAAATATAATAATTGTTAACCGACTTAGTTTTACTAGCATAGAGAAATATGGCATGTAGTTAATAAAAGGGTCAAAATGTGTCAATTTGGCTAAGTGAAGTCCATGGGAATTAGATAAAAGAAAGGAGATTGCCTCTTCTACATGTGTCAAAATCACAAACCGAATGCATACAAGTATTTAAGAGACGGATGTCATGCTTATGCAATTTGATATTACATGTCTCATATGGAGCAATACTCTCAACCTATATGAAATTGATCATTAATGTCATCAGTCTAAGACTTTAAGTCTCACAATATAAGTAGCTTACTCGACAACAGGTCAATTTACTCATTTGGCATTCAAAACACAATCGACGACAAGATCAAAGAAATACTAAACTCAAATAACGAGAAATAAGTGTCATTCACAAGAGAGGGTAAAGAATAGAGAAAAACATGCGACAAACGCAATGTCATCATCGCCGACATGACTCTATACTATCACACACAAAAACACACGAAAAAGTGAATAATAAATTAAAAACCGTTTTTCTTTTCTTTTCTTTCTTTTTTTTGAAAAAAAAAACACTAAAAAAATATTAAAACACATTCCACACAAAACATCATCCCAAACCAAATTACACAATGTCCTCATTGTGAACCATAACAATTAAATTAGGACAAAATATAACCGGCAGAAGGCTTATAACCGACATTACATACCAAATTTCTCAAATCTGCCCCAAGGCTTATCATCAGGTATAAATTGCATAAGAGACTAGTTATAATTCTCAAGACCACTCAAAGCATCAATCTTACTTGCCTCACATTCTTTAGGAAGGTTATCCAGAATCAATAAGTTTAAACTTAAACCGATTTGCTTGAAAGAATTATCACAATCCTCCTCGTAAATTATATGCTCAAACAAATGGTCAAGAGAAATGGTATCAAGACAATCAATGGGTGGAAGGGATTCATCCTCAATGTAGGGGAAAAACTTAAATTTCTCAAAAATGGGTTTCTAAAAGAAATCATCTTTGATATCCCATCTATCCACACATTTTTAACTCAAGGAATCATCAAAAAGTGTACTCTCCTCTTTCCTTTGATTTTTCCTCTCAAGCTCAAGATCTTCTCTTTGTTCAATTCTTTCTCCAAAATCTCATAATTGACATCAAATGACACACTCTCAAAATCACACAAATCAAAATCCTTTAAATTAAAAGGGCGACATTTAGAGCATCCAAACACACATTTTCCTCAAAAGAATATACATTTCAACTCAGTGTCATTGACATCCACAAAGTCGGGAGAAGGTTGGATTAAAGTGTGTGGTTGTTGGTTTAAATGAGAATGAGATGGTTCACAAGGATCAAATTCATGGAAATTGACATCATGCATCATATTATCATTCATGGGGGATTGGAGAACTTGGATAGATTGAACATTATACACATCATCATCATCATCATCAATTATGTTCACAGGAGACGGAGATGGAACACTTACTTGAGGGTCCTTTGTTACTTCCATCGGCGAACCCGATTCACTCTGTTGCTTTTCGTCTGCTAATTGGGAAGTTTGATTGTCCAAGATTTTACTAAACGCTAACAACAGACCTTTTTGAGTCTCTTGCTTTTTTAAAACTTGCGTGAATTGTAGAATGAAAGCCTTGATTTCCGCTATGTTATTATTTCACCTCAACTCTAATTCAACACTTTTTTCGGGCTAAATACTTAAGAATTTCCAATCGCTCCTAGTACGACATGTAAGTAAAGATCCCTCCGCAGTTTTTCTCAATTCTAGCCCGTGTCTCATCATCGACACCATCGTAAATCATATGACACATTTATCATATATCAACTGATAGCCACTTTGAATAATGAAAGACTCAAGTCTATCCCAATAAGTATGTAGTGACTCATTTTCGAATTGTGGAAGTAATAATTGTTCATAATGGTGAATATAAAAATAAAATAAAAAAATATATAAAAAATAATCTAGAACCCAAAATAAATAATAAGCAATAATACAAAACAGTCCCCCCGGCAACGACGCCAAAATTGACAAGGCTAAAGTCGTATCATCTTAATCAAAATAATCCTAACAAACAACTAACAGGTAGCTAGAAGCAAGTAGGGTCGAATCCACAGAGAGAAGGATGACTAATTATCTAAATTCGATTCTATATTATTAAAGTTCCGGTTTGTTTGATTTTGATCTAAACTAATGCAATTATGTAAATTAACGTGGTTCTAATAATATTAAAGAGATCCGGGGCTTGGTTCACTATGCAATTAAATCGGGTAAAGTTAATTAATCAATCAATAAATCAATCAAAGTTATTTAGGGCAAAGACACGATCTTTTGTATCTTTTGTCAACCTTAGGATAGATTCTGACGGGCTCTCGCAACTTACCAGATTATCCTACCCACTTACTTGTAAGTCTACCCTTACCAGGCTTTCGAACTTAGGTTCGGGTTCCTAAACATTCAAATAGTTCAACGTTGATTCTGTAGACACCCGCATTCTGTGTGCTCGTGTCTGTAGCGGTCTCCAAAAAAACATCTGATGGTGATCGGATATTAACATGCATCCATACGCTGGAATACTGACTCAAAATCAATAGTATTCGACGTGGGCACTTAGCGGAGTACAAATCTCTCAAAATTGATCTCAAATCCAGACTTAGTGGGTCGTTTCCAATAAAATAAAGCTGCTTTGAGCCAAAACCGTCACAGGGGCAAAATCCTTTTTTGTCAACCGCGTCAAACCCAGTCAAAGTCGAAACCTGAAAACAAAAAACCCAAAAAATGTCAAAATACACCAAAAGCTAAAGTCAAAACGGAATCCGTTATAGCCTCGAATAAACCGGATATCAATCCGTATTTTGAGTAATTTCTGATACGGGCGATTCCAGTCGCTTTCGTCCAGGCGCCCTAGAACTGAGCCGCCTCCACTGGGACGCCCCAGTATTGAGTCGCTAGCCTCCGGTTGCCCGAATCCTGGGTCGGAGCATTACACAAAACCTTATAAATACACCCTCACGTTCAACGTATCGAGGGTCACAAAATTCATTTCTCAAAACCATTAAGCAGAAAACCGAGAGCATTCTTCATCCCCTATACACACCTTAACTCACTTACATATACCGAACTGGTCCCCGTGTCTACTAAGATACTCCGCGAGCCCGTATTTTGAAACATTGACATGTAGGTTGAGGGTGTTCAAACCCCGCTTTCTAATCCTTTAAACTCATTTATTTATCGCATTACTAACACTACTAACGTTACTAACTTTACATTTTCGCATCTAACATTTTATTTCTCGTTCCTAACATTACCAACTTCACATTTTCACATAATAACTTTTACTTACCGTTATACTAATACCGTGTATACTATTACAAAACTATTTTCAAATCGATTCGAGCAAACGTCCGATGACGCTAAATCAAGCGTTGTAGGCCTTAAAGGCCAAACTATGATGCAAAAACGCAAAGGGCTTAATGTTTGGAACGACGAATCAAACTTTCCGATCGAACACATTCGATAATCAACCCTTCCTAAAGTCTGTATAACCCCAAACTGGCCGGACCGGAGGTAGCTCCCTAATATTGAGGCGCGCCGCCCCGGGCGCCTAAGGGTCAGGGCGCCTTATGGCGTGCGCCTGACCCGTCGGGTTATAACGTGATTGCAGTAGTTCTTTGTCGAGCGTTTTCGATATTATTTCAAATGCGATCTAAATGCCTGATGTCGATTCTGTAATAGAATGTCGTGCATAAAGAGTTATCGATAATCAAAGTGGTACGAAACCCTATGACGTTAATCCGAGAATCATACACTCTACGCAACCCGATAACGACGCTGCGATAGGGAGGGCTCCGATATTCGTATTAAATCGATATGGTCGATCTATCGTGAATTAAGACGGTTAAGGACAAGTACCCCATTATGGCCGAAATAAGATATCGTAGACTTCCAATATAGTCCACAACGTTGCACATTTCGCTTAGGGTATAATACTTGCAACGTTAGTCGACGCGCGTTAACCTATCATGCGTCTCCTTTTCAAATTTACATTTCATATTCGTTTTTCACTCCATTACGACTTTGAGCGTTATTATGTAAGCTTTATACCGACGATTCCCTAGTCGGACTCGGTATACGACGGATCGAGACGGTCAGTTTTCGCTAGGATGAGTTGGGACGAGATATCGAGGCTTCGGGATCAAGCTAGCATTACGCTTTGGTCCCGAATTTTGCCTGTCTGGGCGCCTGAACATCAGGCCTCCCCATCTCAGGCGCCTGAACATCAGGCCGCCTCATCTTAGGCTTCTGAGTTCCAGGTTACACCATTTCGTGCGTCCGAGTCTCTGTCCTTTGGTCAATACGTAACGCAATACGTGTCGATTACAGTCTGTCCAATTATTTGGTTTACGGTTTCAATTTACATTTTCTATTTACGAGTCCGTTTATAGTTTACGTTTACCGTTTCTAACTCGATAATATTACAATTGCTTGTCGTATAGTTAATTCCGGGTTGCATTCCGCTCGTGTAATTTGTAATTTACTTTCAAGTTATTTATTTCCTCCGTTGCGTGGCATTTATCGCTTTTAAAATGAACCCACATGCTAGATTCAACTCCGACATATTTTAAGATGCATTAAACGACTTAGTGAACACATATTTCACATGAATAGCCTAAAATAACGGTTGTCATACATATTCATTGTCTTACTAACGCGCACACTTAAACACCGATCGATATCTTAGTAGAGGCCGCTATGTGCGGGCGGGGTTGGGTGTCCTTCGTGGGCTTCCCAACACGTAACTTCACCCCTTACTCAGAACCTTCAGTTTTCGTATACAAATTTAAGAAAAGACAAAAGTCAATATCTACGCGAGTATACAAATTTGATTACAAATATTGGAAAACTTCTTGGTACACCACATTAGTAGTAGCGTCAGAAGTGCTATATTGCTATCAAAAATAAGGATTTTCAATCCACTTTTGTTTGTGACCCTCGATAAAGCAATGTATAATTGACCATGTGTAAACACGGGTTTGGGGAAATACAGACATACGTTGACTTTTGTTGATCGTCATGGCAAAGCATATAGAAACGGGAAACTGTCGCCGAGTAAACCAAACGGGGAATTTATTTGTGTCAGATGGCGAAAGGGTCGAAAGCGGGATATAAACTATATCACCTGCATGGCTACCCATTAGCACCTTGCGCCGAATGACTCATTTCGCCAGGTCAGTCACAATTAAGCGCATACTGCTACACAACCCAAGAAATTGATCAATGTTTAGGAATTCAGTGGAGTGCATATTTGGCTGGCCCAGAACTATCTCGCCCATACATACCTCATCGAAGCTTAGATATACCTCCTCTACACCGTCAAGAAGAGATAATATGTAGTCATTAATCAATTCAACAAATTCATGTGTAGGAGCCAAAATCGCTTGCTGCTGTAGATAATCACCATCCCTTAGTCGATCCAATAGTCCGGGATATGTGCTTGACACAATTGATGCAATAGGATCGTTGACGTTATGGATAAGAACTTCATTTGGAAATTTAACATCAACCTCGCCGTCGTTGCGCCCACCTTCCACACCATCACCAACTCTAAGGATCAAATCCAAGAAGTCTCGTATATCTTGTGCATTACAAGGAGAGGCACCAACCTGAAAACACATGTTCTGTGTGACTGTGAGCACCTGTATAAATATAATAAATAAAAGGTGGAATGATTCATAGTCGTGGAAAAATATAGAGACAAACTGGAAAGTAAATGACATGAAAAACAACAAATTAAAATCACTCGTAAGAAAGGGAAAAAAGTTACCTTGCATGATGACCATAAATAAGATGAAATTAAAGCTGCATGCACAATGTCATACCTACTCCCTTTTGGTACAACTGGGAGTATTTGTCGAAAGTCACCTCTGAATACGATAACTTTACCCCCAAAAGGCAGGTTTGCATTGCATGGGCTCACAGCACGCATGACATCCTTCAAACTGCGATCAAGAGCCTCAAAGGCATGCCTATGGATCATGGGTGCCTCACCCAATATAATGAGACTTGTCTTCATTATCATCTCAGTTAAATCTGATCCAGGCTTAATATTGGAGCAAGTGGAAGTCTCGACAACATTAATCGGAATGCTGAATCTAGAATGGGCTCTCCTACCTCCAAGAAGTAAAGTTGTCGTAATTCCATTAGACGCAACAGGAAGCACGATTCGCCCTTGCTGCACAAATCGGCACATAAAGTGCGCCATATAAATGTTTTTCCTGTACCCCCAAAGCCATACACAAAGAAAACGGCACTTCGTTGCGCTGTAATGGCATTAGTAATTTCATCGTATACAGAACGTTGGTCGGTAGTGAACATAGGCAGGGCAACGCAAAGCATCCCTATCATACGATAATTCATCTCGGATCAACGTGTTTCATAAGCCAGAAACTACTGCTGAATCAGGAATGGGCATGCCTTTAAATATAGCCAAAGTACTACCATTACTTTGCACTGAAGCCTCAATATCGAGTAGGGCTAAGTTATGAATCTCTTCCTTAGTCAACTCCAAATCTAACACAAAATGTAAACAACGTGAACATGCATTCAAAATAATGTTTAATGAGAATACAAAGCGAATTCAATTTGCAACCGTGAGTACTAAAAATATATACTACATCATAAGAAGATAACAACTGAACTTACCGGGATTCGACGGAAGCCTCCGTTGCTTGAAGAGGATGTCATCGGATAATAGTTCCCATATTTCTTCCCACACGATATAAGGCATCGACATAGAATCGGATTACTGCAATGACGCTAACAAATGCCTAAGATCCCTGACTCCTATTAGTGTGTCTCCTTAATCGCATCGATATAGTCAGTGTCATCACCGATCAAGCCAAGAGCAAAACACGCTTATCGAAAAGTCTGATAACATATACTACACACAGTTCTAATTTCTCATAACACATTGCTCACCTAGAATTGTTCAGCATCGTTCTCATGTAGTAGAGTTCACCATATTTTGGGGTTACGTGTGCTGCAGCCTACTGTAGACGTCCGTCCGCACCGCCCGGCTCCCCGTGCGGGACCGACCCGGTTTCATCGTGGCGGCCACCCACGCGGCCCCCTCCTGGTCGGAAGCCGGTTCGATCTCACGTTCGGGGGGATGTTTTGAACCACGATTCGGACATGTACTAGACGGCTGCAGGCACCCGTCTTTCCATTGGAATCGATTGAGTCGTGGTTGTAGATGTTTAAAGGTTGATATGTTTGGTAGGGATACCTTTTTAGTGAACCGAATCAGTTGCTGATTTTTGAAGTCGCCACCGAGTCAATTATGGGGACTCGGAAACCGTTCAAGTCAACTTTGATCCTTAGTCGGCTCAAAGCTGAGTGGCACGGGACCTAAATATAAAGACTTGTACCCTTAAGCACTCCATGCTTGGAATGACTCTCATTGTCAATGGTTTCGGATATCCGGAAACCTTCTATTCTGAGTAACGGGCGAGGGTATGTATTGGGAAGCCAACGTCCGCTAGACATCGACACCTAATCCCGCCGGCACATAGCGGCCTCTACTAATCAATCAGTGGGCTGATAACTTTGTTCCTTTGTTGTGGCGGAAGTACTGTAACATCCGTTGTTTTAACCCTATGTCTTTGCTATGTCGGTTGTTTAAGGACAAGTAAGCTTATTGTCATCGAAGTAATTGTGTTTACATTCTTTGCAACGATTTCACGTGACAGGCAGGCCATGAAAAGATGCACATTGGAGAGTAGAGGGTACTAATATTATACGTATTAGCAAATCAGTTTTAACGTGATAATACGGATATTAGTCGTTCTCATGGTATACCTTACCTAGTATTCTGCTTATGATGCGTCTGCTCGGTCTTAATAGGGATGCGTCGAACCGTGTACAGTGAGCACCAGGACTAATACGGAATCCGACCATCGCTTTGTTCAGTTTTAGCTTGTTTACATTTTGAATTCCGTGTTAGGCGATTTAGTATGCGATTATAAGGTCATAGAAGCAATAAATCGTACGAAAGTTGTAAATGTGAACGTAAGTAAATCACGTAGTGAGGAGTAGCACCCTCGAAGTATACGCTAAACGAGACGCGATGCAGAGATAGTTGAGAATGGATCTTGGAACTACTCGGGTCTATTTAGGGTGTTTTAGTGTTTATGGTTGAAGTTGGAACGTTATGTATGTTTATAACGTGCCACGAACCTAGCGTCCATTTTTCACATTATCGTAGTGCATAATAGAAAGTACAGAAACGTAAAGTTTTGTTTAGATGACAACTTAGTGACGGTTCAACTTCGAAGGCGGATCCTCCTAGCTTATCTTGAGGGGATTTTGGCAGAGTTTTGTTACCATGGTTGGTTCTGCGGTTAATCCAGAAGATCTTCCGCTACTAGACTTGGGGTAGCTAGTCGAACACAGGCACTTCGGGATCGAGTGGAGTGCTCGAAGGTGAGGAGTAGCATCAATTCGCTTATCGGAACTACGATCGAGTGGATCGTTGGCTTGGGTGTCGGATTACGAGCCCAAGTTATAAGAAACTCGTAAAGAGTAAGAGGGAGAAGGGAAGAAAAAGTGTTGTGTCGAATGAATGAGGTGGGGGGGATAGTTATAGGTGCTCGTGCGGTTCACTTCGCCCAGATGGACGCCTGAGTCCAGGCGCACCATAACTCAGGCGCACCATAACTCAGACGCCTGGGGTCGTGCGCACAAGGAGTAAGCCGCCCGGGGTGAGGCGCCTGGGATTTTGAAGATACGATTTCGAAACTTTCCAAAACCGAGAAGATGCGTATAATATCATAGCTTGGGGATTAAGTCTCCTCCTTGACCCTAACGCGCCGTTGCGCCGAGTGGGTTCGGGTGTGCATCCCGAGGTTCGCTCGACCCGATGTGCTGACTCGGGTTTGACTTTGCGTATTTCGGGACCAATTCGGAGTCCCGGTGTCGGAATTGACTCTAATTAGTGTTGACGCGGCCGTAATGACACGACTAAGGCTGCCTTGATATCAAATTAATCTTTCTGAGTAATTATTTGATCTGTTCTTTAGAAAAACTATCTAAAACATTATAATCTCGCGTCGCGTTGCAGTCCCATCGTCATCGGGTGTTTGTCGGGCATTTCTGCAGCCACCAGGTCCAAATCTGGGTGTCTACAGAAGCCCCACTTTGACTGAGACTTGGACAAGGCAAAATTCAAAGTATAGCCGCCCAGGTCAATCGAGGATTACGACTTGGTGGTCGTCCGGTTGGGTCGTTATAAGTCCGTTGGACTACATATTGAGGCTCGCCAGCCAAGGCTTAGAAATTATACCTGACGTCCTTGCCTGTAGTCGCTTATCAGAGCTCGAGTCCGTGCTTGCTATCTCATCACGGGTTTGTTACGTTCATGGGTTTTGATTTCCGGACGTGTGAGAATCCGCTCAACTTTGGACTGCCCTTCGAATGCTTATGACTCGCTGGACATGAAAATGCTTACTTATTTTGCCTTCGGAATGCCTATGATTCGTTAGGCTCGAGAATGAAAGAAAATGTTTGAGTGTGTAAGTATCCACTCGAACAATTGCCTTTGGGATGACTATGACCCGTCGGGCTCGAAAATTAAAAAAAGTTTGCCTTCATGATGCCCATGATCCGTTAGGCTCGAAAATAAAAATGTTACGAGTGTGTCAGTATCCACTCGAACTTAAATTACCTTCAGGATGCCTATGACCCGCCCCTGCTCAAGAATAAAAGAAAATGTTCGAGTGTGTAAGTATCCACTCGAACAATTGCCTTCAGGATGCGTATGACCCGTCGGGCTAGAAAATTAAAAAAATTATCTTCAGGATGCCTATGACCTGCTAGGCTCGAAAATTAAGAAGGTTTGCCTTCAGGATGTCTATGACCCGTTAGGCTCGAAAAATTAGAAAAAGTTTGCCTTCAGGATGCCTATGACTAGGCTCGAGGATTAAAAGGATGTTCGAATGTGTAAGTCTCCATTTGAACTTAAATTGCCTTTAGGATGCCTATGGCCCGTTAGGCTCGAGGATAAAAATGTTCGAGCGTGTCAGTATCGGCTCGAATCTGAGTTGCCTTCAAGATGCCTGTGACCCGTTAGGCTCGAAAAATGCTTGGGATGTATAAGAATCCATGCCTTCAGAGCGCCTAGCGACTCGTTAGACTTAAAAATGCTTGGGATGTATAAGAATCCATGCCTTCAGAGCGCCTAGCGACTCGTTAGACTTAAAAATGCTTGGGATATATAAGAATCCATGCCTTTAGAGCGCCTAGCGACTCGTTAGAATTAAAAAGGCTTGGGATGTATAAGAATCCATGCCCTCAAAGCGGTTAGCGACTCGTCGGACTTAAAAAGTGCTTGGGATGCATCGGTGTCCATTTACATTTAGGGGTGTGCAAAATCCGGGTCGGACCGGAAAAATGGACCGGACCGGACCGGAATCTACTGGACCGGATCCGGAATAAAAAATTCTGGTCCGGTCTCCGGGCCATCATTTTGGGCGATTCCGGGTTCCGGTCCGGTCCGGTCCTGACCCGGTTTTTTCCGGTCCGGACCGGTTTGGACCGGAAAACCCGGAATTATGCTTATTTCTTAAAAATTCCGGTCTAACCGGTCCAAACCGGGCCAACCGGTCCGGAATTTTGGACCGGAATTCCAAAAAAAATTGAAAATTCCGGGCCAACCGGGCCAACCGGTCCGGTCCGGATCGGACCCGGTGTTTTTCCGGGTCGGACCAGGGTCAATATTTTGGTTTCCGGTCCGGGTCCAGGGTCAAAAAAATTGACGATTCCGGATCCGGGTCCAACCGGGTCCGGTCCGGGTCGGACCGGGTCGGCCCGGTTGCACAGCCCTATTTACATTTACATTGCATTCACAGCGCTTAGCGACTCGTTAGGCTTATATATTCGCGGATATTCATTTATTTTGGTTAGATTAATCTTGCTTTGCGGATTTGTTTTGCTTTGCTCGGATTTGTTCGGACTTTGCTTGGATTTGTTCGGACTTTGCTCGGATTTGTTTTGCTTTATCACGTGCTCGAGTGTGAGTATTCATGTTAGTCGAGGTTTTTTATGCTTGTTGTTGTTTTATTTTCTCGTATGGGCAAATTTCGGTTAAAGGATGCTTATAAGCTTGCTTTGCCGGTATCGGTTAGTAAATTGCCTTGTCGTTGTTGATTTTGTTTGGTTTATGAGTGCGTGTTGTGCGGATATTGAATAATGTGTCTCGTTTGCTCACGTTTTAGTCTTGAGTCGAGTAGTTAAGCGCGCGGCATGCTGTGCCATAAAATTCTAGCACTTAGCCCCCAACGATTCGAAATTCAGACGCCCGACCCAGGGCGCTTGGGCTTTTGTGGGTCAGACCCATTTAAAATCAGTGAAGGGAGGACAAACGTGTTATTCGTTCTAAAATTCAGACGCGCACACCAGTAGACACCCACATTTTGACCGCCAGGTGTCTATAGCAGTTTCCAAAAAACACCCGATGATGATCGGACACAAACGTGTTTCTACGCGCTCGGATATGGGCTCGAAACCATTAGTTTTCGGCTTAGGCTTTTTACGGAGTACAGATCTCACAAAACTGACCTCAAATTCAGGCCCAGCGGGTCGTTTCCAATCAAATAAGACTAATTTGGGTCAAAACCGACACCGAAAATAAAACCGACTTTTAGCGACCGGGTCAAAACCCGGTCAAAGCCGTTTTCGAGAGCAAACCCGCGGTCCTCTTTCAGGCGGGCCATCGGATCAAGTCCATCGGGCATTAAACCCTAGACAACAAGGGGGAGCAATTGCCTATATATACTACCCCTTCGCAACACAATTGGACAACTTTTACAACCCTAATTTTTCACGCACACAATACATCCTTTGCGACCCTAATTACTACTCATCTTCAACCTTAGAACCCTAGCAACTTACAAACCCTAAAACCACCATAACTCGACTTACATCGACCTCGATACTCCCGTGCTCAAGCCATAATTAACGAGTTCTATCCGACACTAAGAAACATGTAGGTTGAGGGAGTAAAGTCCCATCTCTCTCTCTCTCTCTTCTCTTCCTCGCGTGTCGTCCGTGTCGTCGTCATCGTTTTTTTTATTTTTTTGTTGTCGCGTCTATAATATCGATAATAATTACTAGTATAAAACATTAAAACACTTGCTAATTCGTGTCGAATACGAGGGATGACGGGATAAGAAAACACGAATATTACGAGGGTATCGCACCTGATGTTGACGGTCGCTTATCCCGACACCCCGAAGATTTGATTGTTGAAGCAAGTCAACATCAATAATCATTTTTATTTCGTTGCGTCGCTAGTCACGTTTTTTTATTATTATTCGCGTCGTTATCATCATCATTCATCGCATCATCATCAATTTCAAAACTATTTTTAAAACACTTTTTAATTAGGGTCGAAACCCGTTGATGCGGATCCGACATCACACAATCCGCAAGGATTCATTACGAAGTCGGAAGGCGGAGGGAATCAAACTTTTAATAAATACAAAGCGTCAATCTATTAGATTCGATGCCAACTCAATAGTTGGATGTCGAATTTAAAAAGTCTAGTCAAACAATCCAACTAGCACGATGTTCGTTGATGCTAAAGTAATTGTCACCTAACTCAATCGAGTTAAATACGACACTATAAACGCGAAGATCATTCATATCTTGTTAGTCCGATTTAATTCGACTCACAAAAATCCTATTTTCAGAAATCACTATAAATATTCGGTATTGGTCCTATAACCAAGCACCGGGTACAACGAGTAGCACGAAATCGGGACCGGGAATAGTCCGCCATGCGAGTCGCACGTGCCTTGTGCGAGACGCGTGGTGGTGCGAGTCGCGCCCGCCTCGCGCGGGTCGCATGGATCTCTGAAAATCGTGACATAAAATCGATTATGTCGTCTTAACTCGATTAGCAATAATTCTTTAAACTTTTTTAGGCACATTCCGAATATTTGATATCGATTTCATAATCGAACATCAAATATAACGAATATCGCAATGTTAAGTCGAGTATAAATTTTGCCATATTTCTACGCGATCTAACAAAAGTGTCGATTTTCTAAAACACCTCGAGAACAGTCCGCCATGTGAGTCGCACGCGTCCTATGCGAGTCTCATGGCCACGCAAGTCACACACAGTCCGTGCGGGTCGCGTGATACCCTAAAAACCACAACATGAAAAAGCTATTTCCTCAAACATCTTTCCTTTAGCTAAACAGCGGGCTTTTCAGCATACTCCAAATCTCGATAAATATTTTCCGCATGCTTAATCCATCACGTGTCATACCACTTTTCAAAATCATGCATCATGTTTATATTATCCTATAGCATTCTATACTTTCGCAAACCGTTATTATCGTTATACCGTTACTAACATGTTTGTTTCCATCTTTGTCGATTTTATTTTCCGTTATTTATTTTATTGTACTAAAATAAATCTCGCATGCTCAATACAATTTTGACGTTAAATTTAGATGCATTAAATCGACCTAGCAACCCATTCAATTATTCACATGTTTAGGCAAAATATTGTTTGCATAACATTTTTATCGTTTTACTAACACGCGTATTGAAATGTCATTCGATATCTTAGTAGAGGCTGCTAATGTGCGGGAGTAGAGGCTGCTAATGTGCTGGCGGGGTTGGGTGTTCTTTGTGAACTTCCCAACACGTACCCTCACCCCATACTCAGAACCTCGGTTTCTGGATGCCCGAAACCGTTGGCGCACGAGAGTCATTCAATATACGGTATCCGATAATATCGGTATAGGTATCAAATGCAAAGGGACGAACCAATAAACTCTGACATCCAAATGGGCCGTATTTTGTACACGGCCCACTAAGATATAGAGTGGGTTCGAATGGGCCCGAACTCCCACAAACTTTGGTGGCGACTCCACTTCGATTTAAATTTCAATTTGACCCATCTCATATAAAGATTCATTCGCCTTCCCAAACCCGCGCGTGGCCGCGTCGGGGTGGACCTATGTCATGTCCACAATTTGGCGACTCCGCTGGGGATTAACTGATGCGTGACTAACCATCGGCATCCTCAGGGTGAGACTCGAATAGAAATCGTTTAACTAGTACAATATGCGTTTTAGTTTTACGGTTCATGCATAACCTTATATTTTCCCGGGCCGGTACTCGCGACCGACGTCCCACTATACCGTGATGTACTCCAACATGGATATGTCAAAGGTGTCCATAGCAAATTCGTATGGGTTTCGCGACATGTTCTAAGCTCAACCCGACTTAGAGAGTCCGTCCCGATTCACGTCTAGGCTATGTGCACTGGTATAGACCCTTTATAGACCGACCGAGACTTAGTATAGAGCATACATGGTGTCGTTACTATGCTTGCGTGACTATGTGCTACTTGGTTTCTAAAGTCGCTTTCAAAAAACCGTCATTTTTCAAAGATTGCATCTTTCTCAAAATACCCATTTCAAAATCCGGGACGTATACCGAATTTAGGACTTATGATTTTACTCAAAATAGCCTATTTCTAGCCGGTATTCTACCCATTTCAAAACCCGGGACGTATACCGAATTTAGCACTTATGATTTTACTTAAAATAGCCTATTTCTAGCCGGTATTCTACCCATTTCAAAACCCGGGATGTATACCGAATTTCGGACTTATGATTTTACTCAAAATAGCCTATTTCTAGCCGGTATTCTGCCTATTTCAAAACTCAAAAATATTTTCGAATTCTCTAATTTGAGACCGAATACATTTTTTCTAATTTTTGAAAAATTAGGCCCCCCTCCACCGAATTTTTTTCGGATTAAAAAAAATCCTTTTCAAAACCTTCCTCTTCTTAGGACTTCGCGTATTTAGCATGTGTCGGGTCGTGTCATAAGTCGTCGAGGTCTCTAGCGTCGAGACTCTGTCGATCTTACATCACGAGTTTCTTCCCTATCCCAGTCCGCCTTATTAGACTAAGGCAAGGCCCACCTACGTAGGACATACTCCTACAAAGGAGGGCCCATCTACACATTCGAGTCCAAAGTCTGGGGATGTTTCACGTGGACCTTTCTTCGAACAGGACTCGGCCCACCCGCCGAATCCTAAGGATGGCCCACCTCTCACGAGTCACCCGTCTAGGTGTTCTTTCCGAGTCATTTTCTTTTCAGGCTTTTCCTCACTCGGGGGCTACCCTCCAGCAAGGCGATCAATCACGGTTGCTCTAAGGGTAGTGTCCTACACGTGTCGTCTCACATACACTAGTACAAAAAATACATTTGGCATGTGGAAAAAGCTACGGTTGCAGTTAATAACCGTAGCCCAAAGAACCTTATAGGAATAGGATTTACAAAAGGTTACGTTTGTTTTAAAAAACCGAAGCAAAATATAAAAGGCTTCGGTTGAGTTCGTAAACTGTAACAAAAAGTTGTTATAAAGGGCAACGGTTTTACTCAAGAAACCGTAGCCAAATATAAAAGGCTTCGGTTAAGTTTTTAACCGTAGCCAGAAGTAATTCTAAATGGCAACATTTGTGATTAAGGATCCGTAACCATTTACATTCACATAAATGAAAAAAAATCTAATACATAGAATTATTCCTTAAATATTAAAAAAAACGTAAATATTTTTTTTGAAGGAAATCTGTAACGATACCAAAATACGCTGGTACTTGATTATTAACAAAATTTACGTACAACCCCTAAACTCAACACTAAATTAATACCTAAAATAAAAAGTATACCTAATTATTACCTAAATTAATACTCAAACTCATCCTTAAGGGCCTAAATTCCATCTGCAATCTCAGTCTGCTCATTACCTTAACCTCGATTCCCCTAATCTTCAACCTCACCCCGATTCCTCTAATAATTAGCAACCTCACCCTCGATTCCTCTTATCTGCAACCTCTTCCCCTAATTGTATTGCAGAACCTCAACCGTGAAAGTCGATTGAGAACGACAATACGCTGGAAGTAATCAATCAATTCAACTCTTCCTCGCTTGCCTTTTACAATAACGTGATTTTCAGTAAGTTTTCCCTTAACTCGCATATATATTTTACGTTTCGTTCCCTTCAATTAGTTTTGTTGAACTCGTATAATGTCATAGTTATGCTGGAACTTGTATATATATTCAAAATCGTGATATCCGCTTCTTTCCCTTCAATTGTTGTTGTTATAGTTGTTAATTTGTGGTTGATTTCATGGTTATCAATCTGTGGTTAATTTGTACATCAGCTTGCAGAATTTGTGGTTAATGTGTTCGAATTTCATTGTTACTAATTTGTCATAGTGTTTGCTTTAATTAGACTTGGCCTCACTGTAATTTCTTTTGTACATTAGAATTACATAGAAATCGGGTTGATTATAGGGATGAAGATACATAGAAATCAAGTTCAAGCCGACTGGTACATTTTTTGTTGTTGTTATAGCGTGATGATCTCTCAGGAATGCAGTTGAGTGGTAACAAGGTCAGAAAGCTGGAGTTCTTTTATGGCAAATGCCGACTGCATTATATCAATTGGTGGTATACAGAGTAACCACTGAATGGTAATTACTGTGGCTGCAAAATACCTTAATCTTGATTGTTTTCTTATCCTACGTGCCTCCAAGGTTCACCCCTTTAAATTTAGATAAGGTTTGCTTGGTTTTTTGTTTTTATTGTTGGCCCTAACCTATAATATTCTTCAAGATGTTCAGGCTCTAGTAGACAAGGATCTAGAACATACTGGTAATCTCTTGATTGAGCGCTTAGTTGGACCTCACTCTGAACTCGTTTCAAAAGAGGAATATGAAAAAATCGGAATTGTGGTAAGTATCATGTCTCTTTGTTTTCGTGTTATTGTTGACAGTGGAATTATTGTGTTTATATTTTATAAAAGTGATTAGCATGAGAATAATATGTATGAAAAATTGACCATGTTATGTTTATATCCTAATAGAATTGTTATGGTAAAGCTTGACATTAATTAACTGTCAAAATGAGGTGGTTACCCTTGTGTTTTCAGGTAAGTTCAACTTCTTGTTGGACTAGTTTAGGGGCAGCTGTTGTGGTTGACTTTGCTTTACACTATCCGGAGACTGTGGGTTATCCTTGCTTTTGCTTTTATGACTTAGTTATCTCAGCCCTCTTTCAACAATAAGTTGTTTTGTGTGTCTTTCTTCCTTAACGTGAGGTCATTTTTTTCATGTCATAGATGATTCAAATGCTAAAATTATGAAGCGCACAGGTTGTGGACTGTTGCTGAACAAATTTGTGCGTGAGCTGATGTATATTTTGAATTGGGCCAATTTGTATATATATTGATAGACATTGCATTGGTATATAAAAAAATAGGTTCATTGTAACTAATAATCTGATTTCCAATTTTTCCTGCCTATTTTCATTTTATCTATTGATTTTTTGACTGGTTTGATTCATTATATATGCAGGTGGAACCTTGTCAATATATTCATTGATTCCAAGGTATGAAAATGTAAATATGCTTCCAAATCAGCAATCAGCTGTGAACAAATACGCCTTTTTTAGTTTTTACCTTTTGTGTGTCACTTGATACTCTATGATTTGTTATGGTGGGTGTCCTTTTTGTGGGCATATATCTTGATGATCCTTGGTGTTGCACAATGATGAACAACTATTAGATGCCAGTATGCATAATTCCGGGAAGAGGCGAGACGGCAAATGGAACATGATCTCTTTGACGATAACCGGCCTCAAAGAAGTATGGTCAGCTAAGATGTTTATAAATTCTACACTTTCCATAACTTCTAAATTAGACTCTCCTACTATATTAAAAACTTTCTACCGTTGTTGATGATGCTACCGTTTTTACTTTCGTACCATTTTTCTGTTGTTTTTAAACATGTTGCAGTTGCACTTACTGTACCATGTAAAGACCATCCCTCATTTAATTGCAATGCCATTTATTTATTTCTTATAATTTAAAATTAATATAATGTAGAGAAAATTTCTAGTTAACGAAAGACACAAAGATTAAGTGGTAGAACTTAGAATAGCTCTATTTGTAGGATAATTTGTTGTTGTCGCCTCTTCTTGTAAACTGTTAGTTTTTGTTGGTCAGATAAATATTTTATCTTGTGTAACTGCTCACATTATGATTCTACGAGTGCCTATACCTCTCCACCATATAATCATTTATTAATTTGTGTTCTTTTTTCTTTTCAAAGAGAGTATTTTATCATATTCTTCTTGGTACTTAATAACTTGCTCTTTGATATACTCCGTATATAGGCGCAGCTCTCCCCGGTACACGATAAAAAGATTTGGTATTATGGTACCTGGCTCAACAAAATGAGAAGAATAGCTATACATCAATGAAAGAAGCCCGAAATGATGTTAAAATACTTAGAGCTATTATTCAGGTACGTATTTAGCAGTTATTACTCCTCCACGCTCTAGTATGTGAAGTGAAGTTGATTACCTAATTAATACGTATCAAATAACAATGTATTCGATTCTTGTCCTTTGCAGAAATTAGTAAAAGAAGGGCATTTGATTGTAGTAGATATGTTTTAAAAGCGCGTGCTGAAGGCGCGAATCAACCTACAGTTTCAAAAGATAATTGAATTTTGGTTGTTGCTCCAAATTTTGTTATTGACTAATCATCTGGTGAGAGTTGGATCCGACATTTTAGTAGCAGCCTTTGGCAGAGGCTAGTAACTGCACGAGATGAAGGTAGTATACAAATTTTTATCTTATTAGTTGTAGAATTTCAGTTGTCCTTAGTACTTATGTTAAGCATTGTGTGCAGGGGTTGTAGAGCTGCCTAAACTGGCATTGAAAGGGAATTAAAACCAAAAAAAATTATTACATGATGCATGAAGGAAAATGTGACCACGTTTAAACGAAGCGTCAAAAAAGCTGAGATGATGATGCTTGATTAATACGAAGGCAATTAATAAAGTTTAGTACGGAGTATTACTTGTTAATTTTAATAGCTTGAGTTATTCTCTGGAAATATTTATTTTTGGTTGGCTGTAATAACTAGCTAATTGTAAGTGGTAGTATTATTTTGGATAATGTATTTTTTTGATGGTTACTAAAATTATACTAATATTAATTTCATGTGAAATTATTGGGTCTTTTTTTTTTAAACTATGAAATGGCTTCGGTTATTTATTATGAACCGAAGCCTTTAATGTATTTTTACCTTCGGTTATAGTAATCAACCGAAGCTTTTTATCAACCTTTGGCTTCGGTTTCTACAAATAACTGAAGCAAAAGTACTTTTTGCTACGGTTCATCTCAAATAACCGAAGCCTTTTTATCAACCTTTGGTTACGGTTCCTACAAACAACTGAAGCCAAAACTATTTTTGGCTTCGGTTCATCTTAATGACCGAAGCCTTTCATCAGCTTTTTGCTTCGGTTCATAACCAAAGCCACACCTCATAGACTTAATGCTACGCCTTGATTTACTACGTCCATTTAACTGTAGCCATATGTCCTTTTTAACCGAAGCCACAAGTGCTTTTCGTACTAGTGATACCCCAATTTCGAGTCACTTAGATGTCATACCATCTGAGTCCTTGGCCTCACTTGGGGGCTATTCTCCGACTGAGCGATTAATCACAATCACTCTGAGAATCGCACCCTACACATTTGTCTTAGGAGAGTCTAACCCGAGTCAAACACGGTCGCCCCATTTTCGGACTCACCCTTCTGCAGCTCGAGTCTAATTCGCGGTCATTACCTCGTCTAGGTCAACATTCGAGTATCCCGATCCGAGAATCTTTGTCGACCCGTCACCCCGGGCCGTGACTAGTTGGACTCTCTCTCTTGCACTTGCGCAAAGCCGAGTTTAGGCGAGTCGTGGCACCCGTCGTTCTCTCCAATCAAAGACCTTACCAAAAAAAACAACCAACCGAGCATCCGAGTCCGGATTTGATTCGAGTCTAAGTCTGAGTTCGAGTCTAGAATACTCTACATCCTCATTTCAAAGTCAGAGTTAGAGTCAATTGTATTCTGTCCTCTTCTCAAAATTCAATAAAATCAGCTTTCAAATATTCTTTCTCTTATATACTTTCCTTATGTGTTTCCGAGAACATGATAAACACCATTATACATTGTGAGCACATGCACGTGACTATTATAGGCACATCTATAATGACTGCAGGAGACCTAGCCCGTGTTTTCCTTTACCTGTTCCATGTCTGACATAGAAAGCCACATAACTACCCTTAGCAAGAGCATATCGAATCCTATGACAAATCTAGGTAGTCTCCTAGTTTGGGTTCAAGACGGGAGGCAAGCCCATTTCCCACAATAAACACTCCTCCAATAAGACTGACCAACCCCCACCTCAGGTGTTAGTTTGACAAAAAAATATGGACGAAAAAAAATCAAAAGTCCAAGAAAAAAACTGGACGAAATAAATCAAAAGTTCAGGGAAAAAGCAAAAGGCCAAAACAAAAAAGCAGGCCATCATAAAAAAAAAAAAAAAAAGAGGCATCCATGACCAAAGTTTAAATGGTCAACACAAATGAAAATCCCACGACCGGGGCTAAGAGGTCAAACCAACTAAAAAATATTCAAAAACCCATGACCGTAGTTAACGCTCAACTCAAGTGAAACGGTCAATTCAAAATTATCAAAACCCATAACATCCAATAGGGAGTGACAATCAAGCAGGTCAGCTAACACCACATTCAGCCTTCACACATTACAACCCTCAAGACCTTCCTGAGACCTAGGCTAAAGACAGCCCAGAATTTTGAGGATTCAAGCTTCATAGGATACCGTAACCATTAGGGCCAGACATGGAAATCAGATCCCACATCATCAAACCTCCCCAATCGAAGTCCGAGTCATTTTTACTCGACTTCCCCCTTTCCTACCACATTACAATACCTTACCCTCGAAGCCTTAGCTCCACAAAATCAAGCTCCAGATGTCAAAACATCAAAGCCACTTACGACCTAGCTTCACATTTCCAAAAACATCCAAGCCAGTTACCAGCCCCAAACACGGGAATTCAACTTGAAGTCGGCATAGAACATGCCCAAATAGTTCACACTACCTCTGGGGGCTACCCCGGAGAACGCTCACAGTCACAGGATCGATATCCTAACCGTTCTAGCCCTCTAATCAAGACATCATTGGGAATGCACCGAGCCTACACCGTCAATATGGCTAGTTACACACAAAGTCCTATTAGACTAGGCACCATAATATATCTTTCAATTCACTGAACTACGGCATGGTTTGATTTCAGTACATGTGAATACGTAGGCAGCCTTTCAACAGAGGCACAACGACTCACATTGACACACATTCAAAAAGCACCATCATTCTGGTCACGACACTGTCATGTTCTCAATAGCTTGCTTTGTCGTCCTGGGGGCTTCTATTAGACAGAAGTTCTCCTTCCACTCACAAAATCCAAAATACTTTAAAAAACTAGCCTCTTTTCTGTAGTGTGTCCTAGTACTCGGCTCAGTCGAAGACAAGAATCTGTCAGGACTCAAAGCAATGTTCACTTTGGGAATGTACCCTAAAATCAAAGATCCAGAAGAGCACAAGACTACAACAGTCTCATTATAGACTACTGCAAGTCCCCTATAGCATATCTATCCCATTTTGATGTTCGACTGTGTTGCCACTCGCTTAGGCTACGGAATAGCGCAACTTAAGAGTCTTGTCATCTTAGGTGACCCACCCCCCTACAGAGTCACAGTCCAACCCCTTTGAGAGTCCAAGTCGTGTCTGTCAACTCGTCCTGTCACGTCCAGAGTCGAGTCTGTCGGTAGGCCTCTCTCTCCAAATTCCCGCTTTAAAATTTGCAAAACTTAGCCATTTGAGAAAATTCTTTTCGACAAGGTCAAATTTCGGTCTATTTAAAATGCAAATTTCTTTTCTACCCTTTTCAATTTTGAAAACCTATCTCCTAGCACGTGAGTTACTTTCAGGACTTCGATTTCAAAATGAAGCAAAAAATCACTTTCCTCAGCGCGAGTCATATTTTTACCTACGTGTTACATGCAAAATTTTGTGTAACTGCTACAGGTACGACTCAAGGCTTTAGAAGCAAGCCCGCATAAGCTCACATATCTCCCCAGCGGAAAGCCCAAGGCGGAATTTTTACGAGATGAGCCCACATATAGGCGCACCCGGGACTTACACGGCGAGTCTACAATTCCCCACGGAGTTATCATCTTCAGCTCAGATATGATTTCTAACTTGTGGCTGGCGAGCCCTTCACGCAAGTCCAATGGACTATAAGCGACCCGACCGGAAGTCTGCCAGGTCTTAATCCTCGATTGGCCTGGTAGCTACTCTGACTTTTGCCTTGTCCAAGCCTCAGTTAGAGTCGGGCCTCTGTAGACACCCACATTTTGACCGCCAGATGTCTATAGCAGTTTCCAAAAAATACCCGATGATGATCGGACGCAAACGTGTTTCTACGCGCTCGGATATGGGCTAGAAACCATTTGTTTTCGGCTTGGGCTTTTTACGGACTACAAATCTCACAAAACTGACCTGAAATTCAGGCCCAGCGGGTCGTTTCCAATCAAATAAGACTAATTTGGGTCAAAACTGACACCGGAAATAAAACCGACTTTTAGCGACCAGGTCAAAACCCGGTCAAAGCCGTTTTCGAGAGCAAACTGATAAGTTTAGTTTGTAGTGCCTAACTTGTTGTGTTTCGGTCCTATTTTCCTTGTGGAACCGCTCCTTGGGAGCGGTTTATGGGTTACTTATGCTTCCTTTAGTTCGTTTTAGGTTCCCGAGACCATTCATGAAGAGTTGGAGCGATTCCGACTCAATACATACACTTTTCGGAGCCAACGAAGCGATGGAACGATCACTCTATGCCTTGGATTCGACCCCGAGACCTTGGGACCCGATCCCGAGGGCCTTAGACTCGATCCCGAGACCCGAGAGTCGATTAGAAGCCCATGTGAAGCAAGGAGGAACCTTAAAGATCATATTGGAGGCCTACAAGACCCATCCCCGACGGAAAGGTCCGGGATGAGGTCCACTAAAAGCGATGGCTCTGTTTTGGGTTCGTCCCGGGCGGGACCAATCCGTCCCGGTCGGGACCACTCCGTCCCGGGCGGGACCATCTCGTCCCGGGCGGGATGGCTCAGTTACAGGCATGCGTCCCTTGTTTCCTTTCCTCCACTCTTGTAACCCTATAAATACCCCCCTCTTGTATTATTAGAGGATCTTAGCTTATGTTGGACATTACCCACTAAACCCTAGACTACTTTAGACTAGATTAGCTTAGATTAGTGTAGATTAGTTTTTAGTTTATCGTTAATCTTAGTAATTAGTCTTGTATTAAGGGAATTCTTCAAGATTCAACCAAGATTGACAACCTTGGGAGATTGTTTTGGGTTTTTCTTATTAATGCAAGTTTCAATCTTTCATCCTCTTGTTAGTAGTAGGTATAATCTTCCTTCTTCTTTACTCTTATCTTTGTTTATTCATTCAAGTTTTAATCTTTGTTCATTGTATTGTTCATTGTTCATTGTTTTCACTAGTTTCATTATGGATGTTTTGTTGTTTGTGTTGATTTCTGTCGTTATAGTTAGTATTAGTTTCATTATGTGTGAATAGACTTTTCGTGGGGTTAGTAGGGGGATTAAGTGTTGATTATGGATGATTAGGGTTTGATTGTGGGTAAAGGTGGTTTCTTTGTTACTAGTCACATATTATGCACACCATGTGTTTGTTGAAATGCTTGTTAGAGTAGTAGTTGCAAATACTTCTCTTGCTTGTCTTCCTCTTCTCATTGTGTGATTGATTTGTGGTTGAATCCTTGTGTATTGGGTAATATCTTGAATAAGTATTTGGGTTTTGTCTTTGACACGAGAGTGCGTACATAGGCTTTGACACGAGAGTGCGGACATAGGCTTTGACGCGAGAGCGCGGACCAACCTTAGTAACTAAGTGAACCTTGCACCATCGATCTCCCAATTATCCTACTACACTTATGAACCCGACCTAACTCTATTCTTTCCTTGTTTGATTTATTCGTCATCTTAGTCATTGTTCCCTTAGTTAGTTGTATTCTCTAGCCTTAGTTGTTGTCTTTAGCTTAGTCCTAGTTGACCTAGTCTTGTATTTGGGTGACCTTAGTCTAGACACCTCTTTATCGTCCCCGTGGATTCGACCCAACTTGCCCTATCTACGTGTTAGGAATAGTTGGTTTTTTTATTGATCGGTGGGGATCCACGAAAAATCCCTCCCATCACAAACCTGCGGTCCTCTTTTAAGCGGGCCATCTGATCAAGTCCATCAGGGCATCAAACCCTAGACAACAAGGGGGAGCAATTGCCTATATATACTACCCCTTCGCAACACAATTGGACAACTTTTACAACCCTAATTTATCACACACACACAATACATCCTTTGCAACCCTAATTACTACTCATCTTCAACCTTAGAACCCTAGCAACTTACAAACCCTAAAACCACCATAACTCGACTTACATCGACCTCGATACTCCCGTGCTCAAGCCACAATTAACGAGTTCTATCCGACACTAAGAAACATGTAGGTTGAGGGTGTAAAATCCCATCTCTCTCTCTCTCTCTTCTCTTCCTCGCGTGTCGTCGTCATCGTTTTTTTTATTTTTTGGTTGTCGCCTCTATAATATCGATAATAATTACTAGTATAAAGCAATAAAATACTTGCTAATTCGTGTCGAATACGAGGGATGACGGGATAAGAAAACACGAATATTACGAGGGTATCGCACCTGATGTTGACGGTCCCTTATCCCGACACCCCAAAAATTTGATTGTTAAAGCAAGTCAACATCAATAATCATTTTTATTTCGTTGCGTCGCTAGTCACATTTTTTTATTATTATTCGCATCGTTATCATCATCATTCATCACATCATCATCAATTTCAAAACTATTTTTAAAACACATTAGGGTCGAAACCCGTTGATGCGGATCCGACATCACACAATCCGCAAGGATTTATTACGATGTCGGAAGGCGGAGGGAATCAAACTTTTAATAAATACAAAGCGTCAATCTATTAGATTCGATGCCAACTCAATAGTTAGATGTCGAAATTAAAAAGTCTAGTCGAACAATCCAACTAGCACGATGTTCGTTGATGCTAAAGTAGTTATCACCTAACTCAATCGAGTTAAATACGACACTATAAACGCGGAGATCATTCATATCGGGTTAGTCCGATTTAATTCGACTCACAAAAATCCTATTTTCAGAAATCACTCTAAATATCCGGTATTGGTCCTATAACCAAGCACCGGGTACAACGAGTAGCACGAAATCGGGACCGGGAAATATTTTCCGCGTGCTTAATCCATCACGTGTCATACCACTTTTCAAAATCATGCATCATTTTTACATATCCTATAGCATTCCATATTTTCGCAAACCGTTAATATCGTTATACCATTACTAACATGTTTGTTTCCATCTTTGTCGATTTTATTTTCCGTTATTTATTTTATTGTACTAAAATAAATCTCGCATGCTAAATTCAACTTTGACGTTAAATTTAGATGCATTAAATCGACCTAGCAACCCATTCAATTATTCACATGTTTAGGCAAAATATTGTTTGCATAACATTTTTATTGTTTTACTAACACGCGTATTGAAACGTCATTCGATAACTTTGTAGAGGCCACTAATGTGCGGGCAGGGTTGGGTGTTCTTTGTGAACTTCCCAACACGTACCCTCACCCCTTACTCAGAACCTTGGTTTCCGGATGCCCGAAACCGTTGGCGCACGAGAGTCATTCAATACACGGTATCCGATAATGTCGGTATCGGTATCAAATGCAAAGGGACGAACCCAATAAACTCTGACATCCGAATGAGCCGTATTTTGTACACGGCCCAGTAAGATATAGAGTGGGTTCGAATGGGCCCGAACTTCCACAAACTTCGGTGGCGACTCCACTTCGATTTAAATTTCAATTCTACCCATCTCATATGGAGATCCATTCGCCTCCCCAAACCCGCGCGTGGCCGCGTCGGGGTGGACCTATGTCATGTCCACAGCACCCCTCTGCCTCAATCTCGCTTTCTTGATTTGTTCAACCAATTTCCATCTCGATGTTTGCCATACACGAATATGTCGACGTCGGGGAACGTTCCCTACTCGCCTATTGTCAATTTTGCTTAATTTGGTTGAATGTGAGTCGATTTTGTTAAAACCCTAGAAAATTGATTTGGGCATTTTGAATTTCCTAGGTTTCGATGTTTGTGCTTGGCCCCATTGTTGAATTAGGGTTGAATAAAGCTTGTTAAGGTAGTTATAAGCTTGATAGGACGTCTTGAGGTGTATGTATGGACTTCTATGGGTTAAACTCGAGATATTAGGGTTTAGGAATTGCTTTCACGGTTATTCCCGTACTTGCCTTTCGTAATCTTGCCCGATTAGTGTTTGTGGGTGACTTCCATGTCAACTTTTGTGAGTTAGAATGCCGTCTAGGGCACTCCGTGAGGTTTTGTGTGACTTACGACGGACCAAAAGGTATCGTAACGATGTCGGATTTTCCGGAAACCACTTTTATTGTAATCGGGATCAAAAACGGGTGCTAGTGGGCTTTTCGGAACTTTGATATCTCTATCCAAAATTTTGACCTTATTTTGACCCGTTTGAGCTGCTTTAGGCCGACCTGAGGCATGTATTTTTGCGTTTTTGCTTGGTTTTGCAGCCAGTGATGATACCGAGCGTCCTGAGGGAGCTTCTTTGACTGGCACTAGTGGTGAGGCCGCCGGGACGAGTTCACTGACTCCCTGCGGGATTCGTAGGAGAGGACGAAGCGTTCTTTAGCAGCGTCGTGATCCAGAGGCCATAAATGAGGCCGATTTTGATAGAGTAGGGAAGCGTAGGCTGCTTGAGACGATTGCTAGGAGGGCTCACGTCCTGGATATTGCGCAAGGGAACGAGGAGATTGGTTACGAGGATCCTAAGTGGGCTCGGGACTGGGACGACCATCAGTTGTTGTTTCGTCCTGACTTGCACATCTCTCACCGTATTGTGCGCGACCTGGTGAGTATCTCGACTCATGCTTATTTTCTTAGGCTTTGAATTTTGGTTTTGGTTGGTTTGATTTGGTTTGTTTATGCTTGTACTGTCTCGGTTTGCAGCCCATAGGTCCGATGAGGACCTTCTCAGATTTTACGACATGCTTAGTGATCTATTCTATGAAGCTTAGTCCCGCGGCAAAAATAATTATCGCGAGGACGGCTCCGGGCCCCGTAGTCGGACACTAGGCCCGGTTGGTGGGTTGCAAGACCAAGTGCAACCTTATGGTGAACAGAGCGATGGGAGATCGCTTTCACGACACTACCTCGTTCTTCCACATGCCTTTTCGGGAAGACGGGATGACCTTGGAGGACTTCGGGGTTATCACGGGCTTACCCTGGGGTCCGGAGTTGATTAGATGGGCTACCGAGGGCCCTAAATTAGATAGCGATGAGGTCCGGGGATGGATCGGGGATTGTTTAGAGCGTGAGGCTTATAATACGCCTCATGCTCTAGTGACTTCTTACATTACCGACCACTTTGAGAGGGTGGCGACATTAGAGAGTCGAGCACCCAACACGCTGGTACAGGATGCTCGACTGTGGTTGCGGTATTTTCTAGGATCGAACCACTTCTCGGATAAGGGCAAGAGGTTTAGTACTCGGATTTTGCCTTTCCTAGTTTATTTAGATCTGCTGGGACGTTCTGACTGGGTAACCGCGACTTTCGCGGAGATGACCCGTTGCTTGCAAGTCATGGTGAGGCCATTGCGAGTGGAATCGGCCCCGGCTTTGCCTATCATGGGCCTAGGTCTCGTGTTCGAGGTTAGCCATTGGCCCTATATTCGCTTTTCGAGTTTTGCTTAGTTTGGTCTAGTTTTGCTAATGATGTTTTCCTTTGGGTTATATAGGCTTGGATCTATTCCTAATTCCCTCGATTAGCACCCAAGACGGTGCGAGCTCGTCCGGTTAGGTTCCCGGCGGGGATCGAGTGGAGACTGGCTTAGGCCAAGAGTACGACGAGTCACTACCCGTCGGCGAACGTGCTGGTGAACCAGCTGGGCCTTGAGGACGTAAGTTTCCTTCTTACGGCTTGTTTTCTTTATTCGCCCCCTAGGTTTAGGATTATTGAGGCATCATATTTGTGTAGTTTGTGGCCCACCCTTGGGCCGATTACGAGGGTGTGCCTGCATACGTGGCGGCCGAGCTACAGGAGGATGCTCCTACCTGCGCTGTTTCGCCCAATTTGGTATCTGGGCAAACGATTGGTGTGTCAGTGCTTGTATGACGATTTCAAGGTGCCGGTTGATCCTCCCCGGACCATGTTTACACCACTGACCGCCACAGAGGTCCTCAAGGGTAGGGATGGAGAAGGAGGTGATGTGCTACTGGTACCTGGCGCCTCCTACCTGTCTCACGTCAGCCAGCGGCTAGCTTGCCACCGCCTCGTGGTGAGTACTCGGTCTTTATTTTAGGGCTTGTTTTGCTCTATGGCTTAATTGTTTATTCGCACCTTGACCGATTTGCTTTTCCTTTAGCTGGCCGATCCGGCTGATGCTGTTCATCCCCCCAGACTTCCCCTTGACGTTGCTTAGGGTCAATGCAGCCGGGTGTGGACATGACATAGGTCCACCCCAACGCGGCCACGCCCGGGTTTGGGGAGGCGAATGAATCTTCATATTGAATGGATCGAATGGAAATTTAAATCGAAGTGGAGTCGCCACCGAACTTTGTGGGAGTTCGGGCCCGTTCGAACCCACTTTATGTCATAGTGGGCCGTGTACAAAATACGGCCCATTTTCGATGTCAGAGTTTACTGGGTTCGTCCCTTAGCATTTGATACCGATACCGACGTTATCGGATATCGTGTATTGAATGACTCTCGTGCGCCAACGGTTTCGGGCATCCGGAAACCGAGGTTCTGAGTAAGGGGTGAGGGTACGTGTTGGGAAGCCCACGAAGGACACCCAACCCTACCCGCACTAGCGACCTCTACTAGGATATCGAATGACTTTTGAATACGCGCGTTAGTTAAACGGGAAAATGATATGCAAAGATTATTTTCCCTAAGCATGCGAATGGAATTGAAAAGGGTTTCTACGTCAATTTAATGCAATTTGATTCTAACGTCCAAGTTGAATTTTAGCATGTGGGTTCATTTTAGTACAATAAAATAAACAACCAAAATTGACAAGAGAAACAATAAACGCGTTAGTAATGATATAATGGTTTACGAAATATTGAATGATATAGAAAGATGTTAGTGAGCTAATGCATGGTTTTGAAAAAGAGGTTTCACGTGATAGATTAGGCACGTGTTGACTTAAGTCACGAAAAACGATTAACGAGACTCGAATGCGATTCGTTTGCAATTTTGTTGTCGATTTCGAAATTTCTTTTTATTTTGACGATTTGATGAATTGGGCATAAATATTGCGGAATTCATGCTCAATTCTGAAATCACATACTCGTTGTATCCCATATTCGATTATTGAATAGATATGGAATACTAGAGTGAAAATAATGGAAAATTAATTTAAGTCGCCTTAAATTAACCACCGCGATATGGTAGATTTCCTCCGCGTTTAATAATGTCGTAATTCTAACGAATTGTATTGACAATTATTTTAGCATCAACGAAAAATCGCATTAGTTAACTTATGTGACTAGATCATTAGATTCGACACCAATTTCCAATTATGAAATTGGTATCGAATCTAATAGATCAACGCTTGAATTGAAAGACTTGATTCCCTCGGCTTTTCCGACATCGAAATAAGTCCCTATGGATTGTGATGTCAGATCCGCGTCAACAGGTTTCGACCCTTAAAAATATGTGTTTTGAAGAAGGTTTTTAGAAAATCGATGCAATATGCTACGCAAACGAAAATAAACGAATTATGGTTGAAATTGACCCGTTTCAATAATCAAATGCTAGGGTGTCAGGATAAGCGACCGGCAACGCTGTGTGCAGTACACTTGTATATTCGGGTTTCCTTATCCTGACATCCTTCGCACTCGACACAAATCGACGAGTATTTTAATGTCTTCTGATACTAATTATACTATTGATGTTACGAATGCGGTAATTAAATAAAAAACAAAAGGAAGAAAAGAAATGACGAGAGAAAGGGAAGAAGGGAAGAAACGGGAATTGGCACCCTCAACCTACATGTTCTTGTCTCGGATCGTACTCGTAGTCGCGGCTTTAACACGGGAGTTTCGAGGTTTATGGAGGTTGAGTTGTGGTGGTTAGGGTGTTTGATTCCTAAAGCTAGGTTTAGGGTTTCGATTCCTAGGCTAGGGCTAGGGTTTGATTAGTGTAGAGTAGGGTTTGATTAGGGTTGTAAAGTGTGTAGAAAGTTGTGAAACTAGGGTTTCAAAAGTGTTTTCAAAGTTGTTTGAATGGTTGTGCATGGGGGTGTTTATATAGACTAAGCCTAAGACCCCGGTTAGGGTTACTCGACCGAGTAACCAGCTAACTCGGTCGAGTGACCCGTTGTGCCAGCAGTCGGGCTTGAAATAGGCCCACTCGATCGAGTGGGTGGGGCACTCGATCGAGTGACCCAGCTGGGTCGCGCGGGTCCATTGTTTTGGGCCGCGACTTGGGTTTTTGATGAGTTTGGGTTTGACTTGGACTTGATGTTTTGAAAGGCTGTTTTGTATGTTTCGGAAACGACTTTGACCAGGGTTGACCCAATCGTAAAAAAGTCGGTTTTATTTCCGGTGTCAGTTTTGGCCCAAATTAGTCTTGTTTGACTCGGAACGGTCCGCTGGGCCTGGATTTGAGGTCTGTTTTGTGAGATGTGTACTCCATAAGTGCTTTAGCCAACAACTAATGGATTTGAGAACATATCCGAGCGCGTAGAAACACGTTTGCGTCCGATCATCATCGGGTGTTTTTTTGGGAAACTACCATAGACACCTGGCAGTCAAAATGCGGGTGTCTACAGAGCCCCCACTCTGACTGAGGCTTGTACAAGGCGAAAGTCAGAGTAGCCACCAGGCCAATCGAGGATTGAAACCTAGCGGACTTCCGGTCGGGTCGTTTATAGTCCATTAGACTCGCGTGAAGGGATCGCCAGCCGTAAGCTAGAAGTCATAACTGAGCTGATGATAATAACTCCGTGGGGAACTGGACTTGTCGCATAAGTCCTGGGTGCGCCTGTATGTAGGCCCATCCCGTGTTATTCCAGGGAAATGCCACCTAGGGCCTTCCGCTGGGGAGATATAGTGGGTTGCACGTCCCTGTTTGAGTCGTACCTGTATAAGTCACATTAAATGCATGCAACACGTAGGTAGTAAAATGACTCGCGCTGGGGAAAATGATTTTTGAAAATTTTGAAAATTTTGAAATTTTGAATTTTGTTTGAAATTTTGACTCCTAAAGAAATTAGGAAAGTTCGGGATGAATATTTTGTGCTAGTATCGGGACTAGGCTTGTGGGTAGATTCCGATTGGGATTAGGAAACCCTTGTGATATGGAAAGAGGGCTATAGAATTAATTCTATAAATACCCCTTTAATGCCCTTGATTTTCTCACAAATCCATCACAATTCACTCCCTTCTTAAAAAGAAAACCTTTTTATCCTTCTCAAGAAACTAGTCATGGGAATTGATAGATTAACCGTGATGCTGCAAGAATGGTCCCGACGCTTCAGGGACACAGATAGGGTAGCCCTCAACCAGACGGGCATAACTCAGCTGTACCCGTTCCGTCAGATGGTGGTTGATCGTTATTTCTTGGATGCGTGCTTGGCTTACTGGGACGACATATATCATGTATTTGCCTTTCCTCGGGGCGAAGTCTGCCCTTTACCTGAGGAGATTGCAACTATAGGAGGATGGAACCCGATACTCCGTCCCACTGTCCCGTACTCGATCTATGACCCGAGGAGGAAGCTTCGAGAATTTCTAGGGCTTTATAACAACGAGGTATCCCGCATGATGGAAGGTGATAATATTTCTCTGATCGACTTGGCTGAGAAATTTATGAATCCTCTTAATGTTCGGGTCAGACCGGCTTACAGCCGTAGGGCTTTTTCTTTCTGCATGCTCCACGTTTATGCTTTCGAGGGTCACATGGATTTGCTATCCTGCATGGGAAACACCTGTCTTTTGACCGTAGTGGACTTGATGGAGACTGAACACAGCCCGGCTTGGCTGATCACGGGCGAGATTATCCAAAGATTGGACAGCCGCAAGAGGTACTCATCAATTCGTCTTACCGGGAGCACCCGATTGCTGCAAGTATGTTACTTTGCATCTTATTTTTCCCAATTTCTCGATTTTTGATTTTTTTTTTTTTTTTTTTTTGCGAAAATTTTTTTTACTGCAGGGGGTACCCAATCGAGTCACCCTGGCACTCGATCAAGTACCCTCGATAAACCCTCCTAATCTGTCTTCTGAGGTGCCACTCGATCGAGTGCCCTCGTAAAATCCCCCTGTTTGTGTTCAGGGGTACCACTCGATCGAGTGTCCTAGGCACTCGACCGAGTGGCCTTAGGCGGACGCCTATTTTGCCTTAAAAACTCATGTTTTTGTTTCCTTTTGCAGATTTGGCTATATGAGAGGCTATCGGTGATAGATCCTCCTCTTGATGCGAGCAACTATCATCATAACCAGGTGATGACGAGGAGGCGGGCCATTGACTTTTCTCGTCAGATTACGCAAAAGTATTGGGACGAGGTTTTGTCTTTCCATGGTGGTCCGTTAATTCGATGGGTAGTTTCGTGGTGGCCCATCTATCTTTGGACCGGCTTGGATCCGAGGGACAGGGCCCGTTATCAGGTGATATTATCCTTCAGGCAAACAGTTCATCTTTATCCGGATCGCATACTAAGGCAGTAAGGATGGACCCAACGAATCCTTGAAGTCGAATCAGTTGTGAGTGACCCTACCCAACTGACTGATGTAATGTGTGATACCTGGATGCAAAGATGGTACACACGGCATACTTGGCCCGTTGTCAAATCTCGCCACTCGATCTGGGTTTCAGACTCTTACACGAAGTGGACCAAAGCAGGCGATGCTAAAGCCCGAGCTGCTCTGAAGGTTGATGAAGCTTTCGACCTACTGCGAAGGGAGCAAGCTAAAGACAACAGGGCCTTTTTTCGACGAAGGAGACACTTCTGCTACCCTAGTCCGTATTATGTCAGGAAAAAAGACCAAGACTCAAGCTGGAGGGTCTAGCGCTAAAGGTGCTTGGGGGAAGGTGAGCCCCCAGACTGACTTGGAAAGGAGACTGGGTACAAGGCTACCCGTGCAGGACCGACTTGGCCCACGGGATAGATTACCCGAGCATGTGCGGGCTCGCATTGGTCCGAAGACCATGGTAGAAGACCCGTCATCAAAGAAACGGGCTCGTGCCAAGGAGGTTCCGCTTGTGATTCGGGAACGCTCGCCACCACCTCGAAGACCTCAGGCTCCACGCGACCCGAAGGACAAGGGGAAGGGCAAAATGCCTGGATATTAGTCTCCATTATTATTATTTGAATATTATTATTATTTTTTGGGCGTGTTTTTTTATGGTTTGCCGTTTTTGGCGTTTTTTTTGTGTAATTCCCGAGTTTATCGGTTTAATAAAGAAGTATTAAAGAATACTGTTCCCGTCTTTCCATTTATTGCAATGGTTGTACCCTTTTGAGGGGTTGCCTACGTATCCACGATTAGCGGAATCAAACCAAACGTAGTTCAAAATTTGATTTGATTGATTTTTTTGCAATTTTCGAAATACATCAAGATTATTAATTCGAGATGTGCGACAGTAGAATAATTAATTCTAACTTATTGACTTGTCTATAATTTTTGAAAATTTATAAAAAGACAAATTTTTTTAATTTTTTTTTTCTTTTTTGCAAATGACATTGTGATGGGGTTTATGGGTAGTAGCGCTTCAGCTGGTCCAAGTTGGTTAGGTTGACAAATTCGTTCCTGTCCAAGTCTGTCAGCATCTCCGCTCCTCCTGATAGGACCTTCTTGACTAAGTATGGGCCAGCCCAATTGGGTTTGAATTTATCCTTCGGGTCAACCGGTAGTAAGGCACGAACGGATTTTAGGACCAGATCTCCTTCTTTGATATGTTTGGGCCTGACCCTTTTGTTGAAAGCCCGTCGGATCCTCTTTTGATATATTTGGATATTGTTGAGGGCCCGTGATCGTTGTTCGTCTAGAAGGACTAGCGAATCGTACCGGGCTTGGACCCAATCTGCTTCAGGTACTTGGCTTTCAAGTAAAGTCCTGAGGGATGGCACCTCTAGCTCAACCGGCTGGACTGCTTCCATTCCGTATGTCAAATAATACGGGGTTGCTCCGGTTGCGGTGCGGATTGAGGTTCGATATCCCCATAGGGCAAAGGATATTTTGTCAGGCCAGTCCCGGTAATTCTCAGCCATCTTTTTAAGTATGGTGACAATTGTTTTATTGGCCGCTTCTACCACTCCGTTTGTTTGAGGCCGGTAAGGCAAAGATGTATGCCTTTGAATTTTATATTTTGCCAGCAATGCGGCAGTTTCAGCTTGAAAGTGGGTCCCGTGATCACTGATAAATTCGTGAGGGATCCCATACCGGCATATGATCTTGTTCTGGATAAACTTGGCCACGTGCTTGGCGTTCAAGACACGGTATGACTCGACTTCGACCCATTTGGTGAAGTAGTCGATGGCCACCAAAATGAAGCAATGACCTCCCGTCCCGGAAGGATGCACCTTTCCAATTATGTCTATACCCCATGTCGAAAATGGCCAAGGTGATGTCATGGTATATAATAGGGAAGATGGCATATGCTGTACATTGGCAAAGATCTGACAGTTATGGAAGTGTTTGACATACAACTGACAGTCTGTTTCCATGGTGTTCCAATAATACCCGAGCCTCATGATTTTTCGGGCTAGCATATGGGCGTTCATATGCGGACCGTTTTCACCATCGTGTACCTCGGCCATAACCTTTTCAGCCTGTATTTTGTCGATGCATAGGAGAAGAGCCCCTTGTGTCGTCTTTTTGTACAATTGCCCGTCATCCGTGCGAACAAATTGGGTTGCCAATCTCCGCAGGGCTTTCTTGACCCGATTTTCAGTTCCCGGGGGATACTCTCCCGTTGCCAAGTAGGTTAGGACTGACTGATACCAAGGCTCTGGGTCAGCTAGCTCGATGTCCTGGATGGCGTGTACATACGCCGGCTCGGACCGTCTTTCAACACAGATCGGCATGCTGGTCAGGTGATCCGGGATGTTCAGTAAAGATGCTAATTTGGAAAGTGCGTCCGCGAATTGATTTTCTTCCCGGGGCAGATAAATGTATTCTACCTTTTGGAATTATTTCTCCAAAACCCTTACCCGTGCTTGGTAAGCCACGAGATTGGCGTTCCGAGTTTTCCATTTTTGGAAAGCCTGATTGATGACCAATGATGAATCACCGTGGACCCGGAGGTTTGTTACCCCTAAATCAGCGGCGGCTTGCAACCCGTGAATGCGTGCTTCGTATTCGGCTGCGTTATTGGTCACGTCAAAGTCCAATTTGATGGATAAGGGAGTGTGTTCCCCTCGTGGTGAGATTAGCAGAATCCCGACCCTGAATCCTCGAAAGTTGGATGCTCCATCAAAATACAAATCCCATGTTTCTGTGTCAGTATGGAATATGTCTTCATCAGGAAAGGCCCAAGTGTCAGTGTGGTCCTCTTCAGATATCGGGCTATCGGCGAGGAACTCGCCTACTACCCGGCCTTTGATGGCTTTTAATGGTACGAACTTGAGGTCAAACTCGGCTAACATTAAAGTCCATCTAGACATCCTGCCGTTGAGGATGGGCTTCTCGAACAGGTACTTGATAGGATCCATTTTGGATAATACATGTACCTCGTGACTCAGCATGTAATGTCGGAGCTTTTTAGTGGCCCACACCAACGATAGGCACGTCTTTTCAAGCATTGTGTATTTGCATTCATATTCGAGGAACTTTTTACTGATGTAGTAAATAGCCCGTTCTTGTGAATCGACTGTCTGGGCCAGCATAGCCCCCATGGCTGTCTCGGTCGTTGTTAGGTATAACGACAAAGGCAAACCGGGTTGAGGTGGCATTAATACCGGCGGAGCGGACAGTATCTCCTTGATTTTGTCAAAAGCCATTTGACATTTATCGTCCCCCAGTACCCGTTCTCCGATCTTCAGTTTCTTGAAAATGGGCTCACATACCATGGTTAATTTCGAAATGAATCGGCTGATGTATTGGACTTTCCCGAGAAACTCCCGTATTTCTTTTTCGGTCTTGGGTGGCTGCATCTCGGTGATGGCTTTGATTTTAGCTGGGTCGACCTCGATGGCGCGTTAGCTACCGATATGGCCCAGTAATTTGCCCGATGTTACCCCGAAGCTGCATTTTTGAGGGTTTAGCCTCATGTTGTACTTGCGTAGTCGGGTGAAAAATTTTCTTAGGGCCGCAATGTGCCCATTCCGGTCTTTGGACTTATCGATCATATCGTCCACGTAGACCTCCACTTCTTTGTGCATCATGTCATGTAATAAAGTAGTGGCGGTCCGCTGATAAGTGGCCCCGGCATTGATAAGCCCAAATGGCATAACGGTGTAACAGTAAGTCCCCCAAGGTGTAATGAAGGTGGTCTTACTCATGTTTTCTTCTGCCATCTTGATTTGATTGTATCCGGCATACCCTTCCATGAATGATAGAAGGGCATGATCGGCCGTGTAATCCACTAGTATGTCGATGTGGGGTAACGGAAAATAATCTTTTGGGCTAGCCTTGTTAAGGTCCCGGAAGTCTACACATACCCGCACCTTGCCGTCCTTCTTGGGTACCGGCACGATGTTTGCAACCCAGTCTGGATATTCAGACACTTGTATAAAGCCTGCTTTGAATTGCTTGTCGACCTCTTCTTTGACTTTGAGAGACCATTCGGGCTTCATCCTTCGGAGTTTTTGCTTTACCGATTTACACCCATCTTTGATGGGTATTCGGTGTTCGGCTATTTCCCGATCTATACCCGGCATGTCCTTGTAGGACCATGCGAAAACATCTTTGAACTCTTGGAGGAGGTCTGTGAATTGTTTTCTCTCCTCTGGATCTAAGGATAGGCCCAACTTAAGCATCTGGGGCTCTAAAGTGGTTCCCACGTTGATGGACTCGGTTTCTTCGATTATCGGATCTCGGGACTCCCTTTGTTCGAGCTGCTCGATCAGATGTGGAGATAGAGGTACCTGTTCGTCGGGTTTCTCAATGTCATTGCATGTAAAATTTTTGAAATTGAGAAAATTTTGGAAATAAGACAAGTCGTAAGCAGAACGGTTTTCGTTATTATTATTAATGGTAAATTTTGTGAAAAGCTCGAAAAGAGCGACCATCTGATCGTTGGTCAGTGGCGGGATAGGGAGAGGTCTTGGGACAAGCCCCGAGACCTCAGTGGATAAGGGAAAAGGGGTTACAGACTCGACTCTACAACCAGACCCTCTAGACTCGGACTCAGACTCCGACTCTGACTCAGACTCAGACTCGGTATCCGGCATGTCTCCCTCGCCGGTGGTCAGCTTGTAGGTCCGTCCTTGACTGTCGGTCCACTTGATGGTCTTCCTCCAGGCCCTTTTTCCCGCGTCTGCACCAACTTCGGTGATCAGCTTTGTTGGGTCAAACCGATTGCTGCGGAGGATCAGATTAACCAAGTCTTCTTTTGGAGCAGGGACGGCTTTGTCTTCTCCAAATAAGAGCCCCATCACGGGCTCGGAGTTGTTCTTACCCTCCTGGGACTCGGTTTGAATGAGGGCAAATATATCATCGGGGATGAAATTGCATTCCCGAGCTGTTTTTGTCTCGGGATATGTGATAGTGGGTTAGTAGAGGCCCACTTGGATAGCTCCGAAAACTGGGGTGACGAAGTAGTCAGCTAACTTCGGGCTATAAGGGCCTATGTAAGTACCCTTGAAAATGTCGATGGCCTTGTGAATACCGGCCCGAACCACGTTTTCTAGGGTTATAGCATACCCCAACCCAAATTGTGATTCGCCATCATTTTGGACCTCAATGATCTTCCGAGCCGGAAGATTCGGCCTCGAGGTTGCTCCCGGTAGATAGCCTAGATTCTGTAGCATCGTGTCGATGCTAGTTGTGAAGTAGGGCCTAAAGAGATACTCTTCTTCGATCATGCCCACGAAATCAAACCCTCGTGGGTCGGCCCGGCCCGTAGCGTTGCAGATTGCCACGGTAATAGGAGTAGCCTCTAGTGTGACGATGCCGTCCCGCAGTGGCATCTTGACTTTTCGGTGGAGAGTGGAGGATACGGCCTTGACTGCGTGGATTCAAGGCCTTCCTAATAGTAAGTTAAAGGACGAGGTGACATCAATCACCTGGAACTCCAACTCCTTCTCGATTGGGCCCATTATTATTGTTAACTTAACGGCCCCGGCCACCGGTTTTGGGCTTCCGTCGAAAGCTTGGATAGTCTGTGATGTCGGGAGGTAGTCGGCATCGGTGATGCGGAGAGCTTTAGTGGTCCTTAGAGGTAGGACATTCACAGCGGACCCATCGTCGATAAGGGTCATTGGGAGGTACTTCCCTCAGCAAATGACCGTAATGTATAGGGCCAGATTATGATTGGGCCCAAACGCTGGCAGATCAGATTCAGAGAAGGTGATGAGTGGGCCTTCTTCCTTAGACTTGCCTTTGAGATAAGGCATAATAGTGGCTACCATTTCAGTAGGGGTAACCTTTGAATCGACCTTGATTTCATCGAGAGCCTTAGGCAGTGCTTCTCGATGTGCTTGTGAGCTAACCAGTAGTTGCCATATGGTTAGATCAGCTCAAACCCTCTTCATTTGTTGGACCAGAGCCGTGTCAATGCTTGATTCTTCGAGGGTAGGTTCCGTCCTAGCGGGTTCAATGACGGCGGTTGGAGTAGAACGCCCAGCTGCGGCGAGGTGGTTGGTGGCTTAGGCTTTGGACTTAGCCTTTCGGACCTCTTCAAGGGTGATGGGGACAGCTTCCTCTTTGGCTAGGTATACATCATCCTCGTCATCGAACCATATCCCGTTAATTTGTGGGATATAGGGGGAGATGAGGTGAGAGCAGTCAATTACCTCACCGGTGAATATTGCGTGGGCACTGAATGGGTTTTCTTTGTTGCTCGGCTTGTCTCCGGGCAACGAGATTTTCCCGCTCTCGATCAGGTCCTGGATTAGATGCTTCAGTTTCCAGCACTTTTCAGTATCATGCCCATTACCACGATGGTATTGGCAGTAAGCTTGGGCGTTATAACTTTTGGGCCTCTTTTCTATTGGAAGCTTAGGCATCGGACCTATCGGTTGGATCAGACACTTTGAAGATAACCTTTGTGAGGCATAAGTATAGGTAGTCCCTATATGTGTGAATACCCGATTTGGTGTATTCTTTTTGGATGAGGTGTCAAGAAAATTTACCTCGTCAAAGATGTTGGGAGTTGCAGCTGCGGGTGTGGGCTTGTTTGTAGATGAACTTGCCCCTTGATATCCTTTGGTAGAGGCCTTAGTCGGGCTCTCTAACCTTAAGTCGTCCTCAATCCTGGTACCCATTTCAGTTAGGGTAGCAAAATTAG
Organism: Agrostemma githago; assembly: GCA_958450325.1. Lineage (NCBI taxonomy): Eukaryota > Viridiplantae > Streptophyta > Magnoliopsida > Caryophyllales > Caryophyllaceae > Agrostemma > Agrostemma githago. The sequence continues at coordinate 37,060,721 of OY288241.1, read as the reverse complement.
GGATAACGGCATACCGGAGGTGGACCCGGTAAGACGGGAGGAGGTTCTTGACAAAAGCCTCCACTAGGACCTTCTCACTGGGCTTGTCGACCAGCTTCACACTCTCGGCCCGCCATCGTTGTAGATATTTGGTGAACCCTTCTTTGGGCTCTTGGGCCATCACTTCTAGAGTACGCATTGTAGTCTGGATCTCGGTATTATCAGCGTAATTCCGAGCAAATTCGGTCGCCACATCATCCCAAGTTTTATATTTCTTGGAATCGAGCCTGTAGTACCAGGCCTTGGGATGCTTCTCCAGGGAGGAAGGGAACAAATGTGTAAACATGGTGGACTTCATCCCCTTGACATCCATAAAATCTTTGAAAGCCCGGATATGATGGACCGGGTCTTCGGTACCCTCAAACATAGGAATTCCCGTAAGGTTGAGGTTAGCAGGTAGCTCGTCATTCAAAGGCGAATAAGAACGAGCAATTTCGGAGTGGATCGAGTTGTTCGTTGACAGGTGAACTTGTTCTTGAGCCTGCGAACAACGCTAATAAGTTCAGCTATGGGCCCAGTGGTCCCTGACCCGTCAACAGGGGCCGTCTTTTCTACGGCGCTCAAGCGGGTGTCTAACGTTGCTTGGCTAACCTGGATGGAGGTCAGTTGAGTCTCGATCTTCTCTAGGGCCTCCTTCAATGCGTCCATTTTGCGTTGATATCTGGTTTCGGGTGGCCTGTCTGTAAGAACACCGCGTAATCAGAAACTAGCCCGAGTCCCGGAATAGCAAGTACATCCCGAACAAGACTAAAAAGGGAAATGACTCGAGAAAAGACACATAGACAGGTGACTTGTGAAGTGTGGGCCTTTCTTAGGATTCGGCGAGTGGGCCTAGTCCTGTTCGAAGGAAGGTTCACGTGAGACATCCCCAGACTTTTGACTCGATCGTGTAAACGGGCCCTCCTTTGTAGGGGTTTGTCCTACATAGGTGGGCCTTGCCTTAGTCTAATAAGGCGGACTGGGATGGGGAAGAAGCCCGTGATGTAAGATCGATAGAGTTTCGACGCTAAAGACCTTGACAACTTACGACATGACCCGACACTGCTAAATACGGGAAGTCCTAAGAAGGGGAAGGTTTCGAAAATGGATTTTTTTGGAATGTCCGAGAGAACTCGGGGAAAGACCCGATTTTTCGAGAAAATCGGAAAGTGTATCGGTCCTCGGTTTTTGAAAGTTCGAAAACGTTTTCGAGTTTTGAATTGGGCAGCATACCGTCTAGAAAATTGGCTATTTTGAGTAAAATCATAAGTCCTAAATTCGGCATGCGGCCCGGATTTTGAAAATTGAATACCTTGGAAAAGATGTATTTTTGAAAAGTTGACGGTTTTTGAAAACGACACGGAAACCAAATAGCACGTAGTCACACAAGCATTATAACGACGCCATGTATGCTTTATACTAAGTCTCGGTCGGTCTAAGAGGATCTATACCAGTGTACATAGTCTAGACGTTGATCGTGACGGACTCTCTAAGTCGAGTTGAGCTCAGAAAATGCCGCGAAACCCACTCGAATCGACTATGGACACCTTTTGACATATCCATATTGGAGTACATCAATGGTATAGCGGGAGGTCGGTCACCAGTACCGGCCCGGGAAAATATGGGTTATGCATGAACCGTAAAACTAAAACGCGTATTGTACTAGTCAAACGATTTCTATTCGAGTCTCACCCCGAGGATGCCGATGGTAAGTCACGCATCAGTTAATCCCCAGCGGAGTCGCCAAATTGTGGACATGACATAGGTCCACCCTGACGTGGCCATGCGCGGGTTTGGAAAGGCAAATGAATCTCCATATGAAACGGATCGAATCGAAATTTAAATCGAAGTGGAGTCGCCACCGAACTTAGTGGGCCGTGTACAGAATACGGCCCATTTCTGATGTCAGAGTTTATTGGGTTCGTCCCTTAGCATTTGATACCGATACCGACGTTATCAGATATCGTGTATTGAATGAATCTCGTACGCCAACGGTTTCAGGCATCCGGAAACCGAGGTTCTGAGTAAGGGGTGAGAGTACGTGTTGGGAAGCCCACAAAGGACACCCAACCCCGCCCGCACTAGCGGCCTCTACTAGGATATCGAATGACTTTTGAATACGAGCGTTAATTAAACGGACTTTTGAATACTAGCGTTTGCAATTTTGTTGTCGATTTCGAAATTTCTTTTTATTTTGACGATTTGATGAATTGGGCATAAATATTGCGGAATTCATGCTCAATTCTGAAATCACATACTCGTTGTATCCCATATTCGATTATTGAATAGATATGGAATACTAGAGTGAAAATAATGGAAAATTAATTTAAGTCGCCTTAAATTAACCACCGCGATATGGTAGATTTCCTCCGCGTTTAATAATGTCGTAATTCTAACGAATTGTATTGACAATTATTTTAGCATCAACGAAAAATCGCATTAGTTAACTTATGTGACTAGATCATTAGATTCGACATCCAATTATGAAATTGGTATCGAATCTAATAGATCAACGCTTGAATTGAAAGACTTGATTCCCTCGGCTTTTCCGACATCGAAATAAGTCCCTAGGGATTGTGATGTCGGATCCGCGTCAACGGGTTTCGACCCTTAAATATATGTGTTTTGAAGAAGGTTTTTAGAAAATCGATGCAATATGCGACGCAAACGAAAATAAACGAATTATAGTTGAAATTGACCCGTTTCAATAATCAAATGCTAGGGTGTCAGGATAAGTGACCGGCAACGCTGTGTACAGTACACTTGTATATTCGGGTTTCCTTATCCTGACATCCTTCGCACTCGACACAAATCGACGAGTATTTTAATGTCTTCTGATACTAATTATACTATTGATGTTACGAATGCGGTAATTAAATAAAAAAATAAAAGGAAGAAAAGAAATGACGAGAGAAAGAGAAGAAGGAAAGAAACGGGAATTGGCACCCTCAACCTACATGTTCGTGTCTCGGATCGTACTCGTAGTCGCGGCTTTAACACGGGAGTTTCGAGGTTTATGGAGGTTGAATTGTGGTGGTTAGGGTGTTTGATTCCTAAAGCTAGGTTTAGGGTTTCGATTCCTAGGCTAGGGCTAGGGTTTGCTTATTGTAGAGTAGGGTTTGATTAGGATTGTAAAGTGTGTAGAAAGTTGTGAAACTAGGGTTTCAAAAGTGTTTTCAAAGTTGTTTGAATGGTTGTGCATGAGGGTGTTTATATAGGCTAAGCCTAAGATCCCGGTTAGGGTTACTCGACCGAGTAACCAGCTGACTCGGTCGAGTGGCCCGTTGTGCCAGCAGTCGGGCTTGAAATAGGCCCACTCGATCGAGTGGGTAGGGCACTCGATCGAATGGCCCAGCTGGGTCGCGCGGGTCCATTGTTTTGGGCCGCGACTTGGGTTTTTGATGAGTTTGTGTTTGACTTGGACTTTTAATGTTTTGAAAGGCTGTTTTGTATGTTTCGGAAACGACTTTGACCAGGGTTGACCCAATCGTAAAAAAGTCGGTTTTTTTTCCGGTGTCGGTTTTGGTCCAAATTTGTCTTGTTTGACTCAGAACGGTCCGCTGGGCCTGGATTTGAGGTCTGTTTTGTGAGATGTGTACTCCATAAGTGCTTTAGCCAACAACTAATGGATTTGAGCCCATATCCGAGCGCGTAGAAACGCGTTAGCGTCCGATCATCATCGGGTGTTTTTTTTGGGAAACTACCATAGACACCTGGCAGTCAAAATGCGGGTGTCTACACCGGGGTAACCTTCACTGAGCTTCTCCCCCCGTGTTCCGCCGAGGAGATGGATGCTGGGATAGAGTGGCGTGACAGGGTGTACCGGGTAAGTTTCGGTTTTGGTCTTGGATTTGGGTTCTAAGGGTCAGGTTTTGTTTGGCTAACTCGTATGGTTTTTTGCCTCTTAGGTTTCGTCGGCTTGTCATCAGCAGTTGTGGCAGGCCGCCAATTGCTTTCGGGTTTATGCGTGAGGGTCTTCCGTGATACTTTGGGATCTTGATCGGTGAGTTTGCGTACCTAGGGTTGGTTTTTTGGTTATTTTTATGTTTTCCTAAAGTACGGGTATATTCATAGGATCCCTCAGACATGGTGGGACAGCAAGAGACTCGGGTGACCGAGCTTGAAGAGGAAGATACTAGGCTGTGACAACTCCTGCGATCTCATGACGACAAGATTGCCCAACTTAAGGAGCGGTTAGCTCGGTCTCAAGGCCAGACCTCAGCGCAGGGCGAGGCTAAGATAGGGGTTGAGATGGGGAGGGAGGCTGAGGCTGAGACTGAGGCTTAATGTCATGTCACAGGCACCACCGAGGATGTTAGAGGGATTCCCGAGACGGCTACTCTAGATATGCTGTCGGGGATGGAGGGTAGTGAGTCTCCTACCTTTGTTTTGGAGGACTTAGGTTTGGATGACAACATCGTTGAGTTCGTGATAGCTATAGGCGCAGCTTCTAGGGGTCCTCCCTAGTATGTGAACTCGATTTGTGTATGGATTTGTATATTTTTAACTTTTAGCAAGTTATTGATTGATTTAGTCTTGCGTTTTTGTTTTGTGAAACGTTGACAAGTAATCACTTCAGGTTTAGTTTGTTTGCGATTTCATCATAAATTTTGGGATGTACGAGTACGAAAATGGTTTTTTCGGACTTCTGAAATGCGTTAGTTTGAGCCAGAAGTTAGATCAAGTAGTACGTCGATTAAAGATGTTTGACTCGAAACGTGCGAAATATAAGAAATTAACGTGTTTTGACGGAGCGCGTTGGGAGACATGTGTAGTTGCTTCGACTTTCTTGTTTAGAATGAGGCAAAACAAAAGGGGTTAGACCAATTTTAAAAGAAAGAGTTAGGCCACTTTTATATATTCATGGCAATGTCGTACTGGGCTACAGACGCAAATTGACGATGTCGTTAAAGGCTACGACACGCATAGGTGGGGTAGCTTATCCCCCTAAAAGAAAAATGAAAAGACATCTAAGTCTGGTGGATCCGACGGGTGAAATTTGTTGTCCGTTTGACCTCGTTACCCTTGCGTGGGTATTTTGGCTTTTGGGAAGAGTTTTAGTGACCTCGGGAGGTCGTTTCCGATGTCCGGGGTTGTCAAGCGGTAATTGCTGGGGTAAAGCGAGGTCGATGTTATGATTTTTGGGTGCTAGGGAGACTAATGACTTAGGGTTCAAGCTCCCAGGTTGGGGCGGTTTGGTTTCGGGTTGCCTGGGTTCGGGCGGTCTAACCCTCGTTTATGGAAATTTTTGTAGTTTCCTAATTGTCGTGGGACTAGGGCTATATGTGGGCCGTGGGTGCTTGTTTTAGACATACTAAAATACCCATAGTGTGTCTGTAGCTTCCTTGTATTATTTCGAGTCATGTCGGGTTTCGGGGATTTTTAACCGAGTGGGCGAGTCGTTTTAAGAAATGCGACCTCGAGGTTAGTCCAAGTGATGGTTTGTCCATGGTTATTGCATTAAGTCGAGTTAATGTACAAGATGAATTTTTGTTAGCATGCTCTAATTTTTGGGATGCGAAAAGTCATGTTTTTGCTTTCCCCGGAGGTAAAGTTTGTCCTCTACCCGAGGAGCTAAACGTTATAGGCGGGTGGTGTTCGGTTCGAACTTGTGTGCCTTTGGGAGATGATACTTTGGTGGAATGGTTTTGTCACTTTTTGGACCTTTCTTTGTTAGAGGAGGCTAAGGTTTTCTACGGGAGAGACGATATTGACCTAGAGTTGCTTTTTAGGATATTCTCACAGACGTGTTCTCATGATATTTCAACTATAGCATGTAGGCGGGCTTTTAATATTGCGGTGGCTTGTTACTATTTTTTTGAGGATGCGTTAGTGAATGAGGGTTGGGGTTACCCTTTGGTTTTGGATGTTGTAATGGGGATGGAACATGGGCAATCACCCTCTTTACTCATTTTGGGTGAGCTTATCCTAGGTCTCGATGCTCGTGCCCGGCTACATCAGGCTCCTTTTCTTGGTTCTAGGATCATTTTGCAGGTATGTGGGATATTATTATTTTTTCTTGCTTTGTTTTTTTTAGGGTGCCTTAGTTTGAAAGCATGACATTGTGTTGTGGTTCGTGTAGGTCTGGCTACAAGAGAGGCTTGGTTTGGTCGACCCTCCTCGGTCCGTCAAAGGTTATAGCTATAAGGGATTTACGGGTCGCAAGATGGTTCAGGCATGAAGTGATGGTCATGCCAAAGAAGGATGGGATTCCTACTTGGCTAGAGGGCGAGTAGTTATCAGGTGGACAGTCCCGTGGTGACATATTAGTGGACAGACCGGGTTTCCCTTCTCATCTTTGACTCAGGCTATGCAGATATTATCCTTGAGGGATCCGGTTTATATTCATCCGACGAGTTGTCGAGCCAAACGGGGGTGAGGCTAACCACCTCGGCGGTTACTAAGGGTTATCCTAAATTTGACCCGTGGACGGAAAGTTGTTTCCGGGAGTTTAAGATATCTTGGGGACAGAAGTTTTCACGTCCCACTGTTATAGAGAGTGCTCGACCGACCGACGTTACTTCCTTCCGACGGGGTGTTTATGAACACCCGTTAGGACAGAGCAAGTCGAAAGTTAGGAGGACCGCGGTGCTAGAGGATAAGGAGGCGACTCGAGGTAACGTCACTAAGTGTCTGACCAAAGACAATGTTACCGATCCTAGTGCCGTCAGGTCATCTATAAGGGCCAAGACTGATGGGACCCATATTGAAAATGTGAGTGATGAGAGGAAGTATGATTGGCTGAGCTCGCCTTTGGCTAGGGTGGTGGAAGCTTGTGTTAGGAGGGGTCGATGGTAAAAACCCGAACAAGCACACCAAGATGGCAATGGAGAAAAAAAGGAAATTGGACTGGTAGAGCCCAGCCGTTTTGTACTATGTTTTATTAGTTGATATTATGTGGTGTATTAGTACTAGTTTTTGTGGTGTTTTGACACGTTGTCATTTTCCGGGATAGCCGGATTTCCGATGCTCGATCTAAAGGGCCTCGACAAAGGCTCGATTTATCTGATATTTTTTTATTAATGAGAAGCCCGTTTTTAATTTATTTGTCATTTTTCTTAGTGGTTCGCAACTCGATTCATCATTTTACCCGGAGCGCCCTTTCGGGTTTTCACTCCATCCTCGGCTCACCTTTTGTTTTGTTTCTCTTTTTTTTGTTCTTTTTTTTTACGGCTCGCAACTCGATTCTTCTTTTGCCCGGAGAGCCCTTTCGGGTTTTAACCCCGTCTTCGGCTCGTCAGTTTTTTTACGACGGCTCGCAACTCGTTTTTTCATTTTGCCCAGGGCGCCCTTTCAGGTTTTCACCCCGTCCTCGGCTCGTCGTTTGTGCTTTATCATTGAAATCACTCGCTAACCGGAGCGTGGGAAAAGGCTCCGGTTTGCATGTTAATCGAGTAATCGATTTTGTTATTTTGTTGGTTACACCCGTGGAAGGGTTTCCTACGTATCCGTGTTTATACGGAATCAAACCATGGTCGTAGTTCTTTTTAGATGTGAGTGATTTTGCTTTAGACTCGTCATCTCAATTATCGATGCGAATTATTTTTATGCGTTTTGTGTGGGTTTTCACTCTAGGTCGAAGATCGGGATGGGGTTGTTGGAATGTTTAGGGGCAGTATCGTTTGAGTTGGTCCATGTTGGATGGGGTTGAGAACGCTGGACCGTCTAGGTCAGTGAGGATCACGGTGCCCTCCGTGAGTATTCTCTTGACGAGGTAGGGGCCCGCCCAATTTGGTTTGAACTTCCCTCTAGGATCAACGGGAAGGGGTGCTCTAAGGAATTTGAGTACTAAATATCCCTCATGTATTTTTCTGGATTTGAATCGTTTGTTAAAGGCCCGCTGTATGCGTTGTTGGTAGGCTTGCATGTTGGACAGCGCGTGTATTCTACGCTCGTCTAGGAGTACTAGCTCATCGTAACGTTTTTGGTTCCATTCTTCTTCGAAAATGCCGCTTTTGGCTAGTATCCTTTGTGAGGTTATTTCTAATTCTATGGGTTGCACGGCTTCGGAGCCATAGGATAGGTAGTAAGGTGTGGCTCCGGTGGGCGTTCGGTAGGAGGTTTGATATCCCCATAATGCGAAGGGTATTTTGTTTGGCCAATCCCGGTAGTTGTCTATCATTTTCTTATGGATTGTGGTAATGATTTTGTTTGTTGTCTCCACGACCCTGTTTGTCTAAGGTCTATAGGGTGAGGATTTGTGTCTTTGGATTTTGTATTTGTCTAGGAGTTTTTGGGTGTCGGCCCTGAAATGAGCCCCCTGATCAGTAACGATTTCGTGAGCTATGTCGTAGCGGCAGATGATATGTTTTTGTAGGAATTTGACAACTTGTTTGGATGTTAATGTGGTGTAAGAGGCTGCTTCTACCCATTTGGTAAAGTAATCGATGGCCACCAATATGAAACAGTGTCCGCCAGTTCCGACTGGGTGTACCTTCCCTATGACGTCAATTCCCCAAGTAGAGAAGGACCAAGGTGTTGTTATTGTGTGAAGTGCTCATGGCGGTAGGTGTTGGATGTTGGCGAATATTTTGCAGTTGTGGCAGTGGAGGACATGACACTGACAACGTGCCTCTAGGGTAACCCAATAGTAGCCTAGTCTCATTATTTTTCAGGCTAATAGGTTTGCACTCATATGGGGTCCGCATTCCCCGTCACGTACTTCTTCCATGATTCCCTCGAATTGAGTTTTGTTTATGCATCTAAGGAGTATTCCTTGTGGGGTTCGTTCGTATAGTAGTCCTTGGTTTAGGACGTAATGGGCGGCTTGTATTCGTAAGGCTCTTTTGTTTTTGGTGTTTCTGTTGGGTGGGTATGATCCATTGGTTTTGAAGTTTAGGATTGCTTTGTACCAGGGTTCTTCGGGGATGTTGTCGGTTTCGAGATTGTGGATGTAGGCGGGTTATTCACTCCTTTCTACACAGACAGGCATAGACAAGAGGTTGTCCGACATCTTTATTAATGAGGCTAGCTTGGATAGGGCGTCAGCGAATATGTATAAAGTCGATTTCGGTGAACTCCCGGGATATTGTTTCTATTTCGGTTTGGTACAGGGCTTGGCTTTTTCTATAGACCTTTCAGGTGCCTGTGGCTTGGTTGACTATTAGTGATGAATCTCCGTGTACTCTAAGGCTTTTGGCTCCTAGAGTTACGGCGACTTTTAGCCCTATTAGGCAGGCTTCGTATTCGGCTGCGTTGTTGGTAACTGGGAAGTCTAGTGTGGTCACCTATAGGTTGTTGGTTGTGTGGGTTTCTTATGTTGTGTTTTGTTGGTTGGGGAGTTTGTCGCGGGTTGAGCTTAGGGTAATTGATCCTGATCTCTTTTTAGGGTGAAATTAAGTGGGCCGTTTGTTGTTGCCCTTACACTTTAGTTAATTGTTATCGATAAATGGCATAGTATCGAGTTTCGAGCGATAAAGTATGTTATTAAAAAAATCGAGCGATTGTCGAGGCGTGTTTGTAAAAAGTAAACTGTTTTATTGATATAATAGCAAACGGGCTAGGTGCCCGTGATATTGTTTGATGGGGGGAGGTGGAGGACAGTTTCCCACGCACCTCCCTAACTTGATGCGTAAAAAAAGAAAATATTTATTATTATTTAAGCCTAGGCCCTATAGACACTCTAGACCCTGACTATGACCGGCTACGCCTCATCGAGGCTTCCTCCCGGAAAGAGCACCTTGATGGCACCGTTCGTCTGAACCACCACAGATGTGGTTGCCTTGTTGCTAGTCTCCCCAACGGGGGGAGTTGCGCTGTCTGCGCTTTCACAGGAGGGAAGGTTTCGGCATCCACCAGGTCCTGGATGTCGTGTTTGAGGCAGTTACAGTCCTCCGTGTCGTGCCCCCTGCTCTGATGATATAGGGAGTAGGCACTAGGATCCCAGTCCGCATCTCAAGCCCCGCGAGGCGGATCCGGAGACCGGTCATCGTTGGCAATTGTAAGAGCCTCGGCATAGGTCATGCCTAGGTCCGTCAGGCTTCTGAAGGGACGCCCCCCAAGGGCAGGGACGAACCTTGTCGACTTGAGCCTCATTCTGTCCGTAGAGATGAAGGGCTTTTCATCTACCTTCTCTTGGGGGAGTTTTCGTGTTTCGTTGGCAGCTCCCTCGAGCATGCCGAGTTGGAGGAGGATGTTGTCATGAGCGGCAGTTATTTGGGCAAAGGTGTTTTGGAGTTCTTTGACAATCCCTAGTATGGTGTTGAGTTGTTCGAGGTTGTTGCTGGAGGATGTCCTAGATTTGCAAAACAAAACTGAAGATGAGACTGGATTCACCAGACGACTTAAAGACTCGAGGAATGCTCACAATCGAGCGACACGGAAATGAGACCCTTGATTTGCACGTGTTTGCGATCGTCAGTTTAGGGACTCAGGTGCTTTAGACTCCTGATGTATTCGGCTAAGCACCTAACAGACTTATGTCTCTAGAACGAGATGATTTGAAACAAATCTCGGGAGTGACATTTAAAGAAGAGGACTTCTCGAGACGAGACGACCCAAAACGTAAGACGTCGAATAGAGGCCACCCTAGTAAGTAACATAGACAGTTAATCACACGGTTGTACGACGTAAGGAATTGATCACGATCCCGGCTCAGAATCAGAGAGTTTTGATGTTTTTGAAAATGGATGGGTTCCGAAAATAAATCTTTTCCTTTTGAAAAGCGGGGTTCACAAAATTGGTTCTACGATGGTGTAGTGACATTGTTTGTGACGTGAAAAGGTGTTGCTACGTGCGCGTCGAGGACTCGACGATAGAAAAAGTGTAAATGGTGGTTTTACAAAAGAAGCGTGGTTCTAAAGGAACCAGTTTTGAAAATGGAAATATTGTTCTTTTGTCGCTGCTACTATTGATTAGCTAGTTCGATATTTGTGGTTTAGACGGCGCTCGTGGGAGAACGTGGCATCTGTGACGGTGCCTCGGAGGTGTGACTAAATCCTTATTACAGAATTTAGGTAGTGGAAGTGTCTCTCTTTCCCCCTTTTTTTTTAAAAAAAAAACTTTGAAAAAATGGGAGACCCACGCTTGTCGACTCCATTAACTGGCATTTCGACGGTGGGGATGATGTATTATGAAAAGTGTTTTTGAGGGTGTAACCGTTTTGGGTTTCCTTGACTTCATTGATTGAAGTTTCAGTTGTGTTAACGGTATGTGCGAAAAGATTTTTTGAAAAATAAAATGTAACAGTTTTAGGTGCCTTGATCCTATTAGTCGGGAGTTTGGCGATGTTAACGTTCCTCGTTGTTGCTGGAAAACGACGAGTCTTTATTTTGGCCAAGACGATGGCGCTTGAAAGGGTCTTTTGAAAGAAGTGAGTGTAAAAATTTGTCATGATGAGGGTGCTAAAATGCTTTTGAAAATCACTTTAATTTGGCAGGAGCACCGACGCTCAAAAGGTAGTTTTGAAAAGAAGATGTTTCTTTTCGAAAACGGAGTTGGGTGCGGTTGAATATGTTGTCGTGGTTGAATCCAGATTTTAATGTTTTATTTGGGGTTGTTCAAACACGCTACTGTAGACACCCGCATTTTGTCTGCTAGTGTCTATAGCAGTCTCCAACAAAACACCCGATGATGATCGGACGTAAAGGTGCTTTAATGCGCTCGAATATGGGCTCGGAATCAATAATATCTGGCATGGGCTTTTAGCGGAGTACAAATCTCACAAAACCGACCTCAAATTTAGGCCCAGTGGGCCAATTCCAATCAAATAAGACTATTTTGAGTCAAAACCGTCACTAGAAATAAAACAGTCTTTTAGCGACCGAGTCAAAACCCGGTCAAAGTCGAATACGATACAAAAAACCAGCCAAGTACGCTTCTAGAAGTCAGCCCCAACAACCAAATCAATTCAAAACAAGGTCAAGATCCTTTTCTAATTCCCCTCCAACCGGTTTGACCCACTCGATCGAGTGGTTCAGACCCACTCGATCGAGTAAGCCTGTGAACCGGCCGAACCATCCCTGAACTGGGCATTCGATCGAGTGCACTTACACCACTCGATCGAGTGACCCTAAACCGGGGTCATTCCTATAAATACCCCATCACACCAATTCATTTTACAACTTTTGACATACATACATTTTCAGCCATTCTTCCACATTCATACTTGCAATTCATCACCCCTACATTTGCACACACACATACACATTCAAAGTCATCCCGAGATCAAAACTCATCAAAGACCGAGAGAAAAACTTGTCAAATCCTCTCCCAAATCATACACACCATAACTTGCCTACATATCTCAACGCTCCCGCGCCTTTGCCACTACTAGACGAGCCCGCTTCCGAGAGACTAAAGCATGTTGGTTGAGGGTGTAAATTCAAATCCCGACATCTCTTTTCTCTTCTCTTCTCTTCATTTTTTTTATTCATTTTGCTTCTTTTTTTTAAATTTATCCTTTTCGTCGCAAGTTTTTTTCATTTGTCGTAACACTATTAAAATATTCGTCAATTACGTATCGAATACGAGGCATGACGGGATAAAGAAACACGAATACGAGAGTATTGCACAATATGTTGCATGTCGCTTATCCCGTCACCCCAAATATTTTGTTGTTTGAAGCGAATCAACCCCTAAAAAGAACGCCTTTATTTATTTATTTTAGCATCTCATTATTAATCTTGTCTAAAATTTTTATTATCTACATTAATAAATAATACCGCGTACATATAAATATATAAACCGTTTTCGGATCGAACATGTTTACTATGGTTTCTGCTTCAAGTCCGTTTAATCCCTTTACAAGTCATAACAGTGGTGGCACCCTTTGGAGGAGCGCCGCCCTAAACACTTAACGACGTAACGCAATCGTGGTAACACGTAGTTAAACACGTATGATGCCATTTTCGAGGTTAGTACGAAACTCGTTGACGCGAAATCGAACATCACGTAATCCGTAAGGATTAGTAACAATGTCGTGACGTGGAGGGAATTAACTTCGTCCTAATTAAATTCAAAGCAATTTCATAAAACTTATTTCAAATTCCCGATACCGGTCTCGTAATCATAAAATAGGTGTTACGAGTATCGAAAACCGAGTTGAGTATAAATCGTACAATATTTTTACGTAACACGGCTAACTATCGATTTCAAACCTCAAATAAAATTCGAGATCGTCATCTTTTCGAAAACGAACAGCAGTTCGTATAGAGGGCACTCGATCGAGTGCCATAGCCCACTCGATCAATTGAACCCTTTTAATGCAGGCAGGAGATCCTTACGAGGGGCACTCGATCGAGTCCCTCCCGTGACTCGATCGAGTGGACTCGATCATACCTCACCCTAAGCCTCCTAAATAACGTAAGCCTAATCAAATCTTTTCCTATAACTATTAGTCTTCACGGGTTAAGTCAATCACGTGCTTTCACTTTCAAAATCCATACATCACATTTTATTTTATTTTCATCATTCTTACGACTTTGAGTGGTGTCTCGTGCAACTAATCTAATATCGACGACTCTTTAGTCGTATCCGATACTCGATAAGTCGAGACATTCCTAATCCACGGTGATAAGTCGGGGCAAGACTACGAGACTTGGGATCGAGCTAGCATCACGCTTGAGTCCCATGCGCTAAACGCGTATTAAAAGTCTCCGTCCTCCGATTAATACACAATATAATGTGTACTTGATCGTAGTTCGTCCATTTCTTCAATTTACGGTCTAGCTTACATTTACTATTTACGGGTCCGTTTATAGTCGATGTTTACCGTTTCTAATCCGAATTTATATCCGCTAGTTGTATTGTGAATTCCGGGTTGTATTTCCGCCCGTGTAATTTGTAATTTATTTACGATCTTTTATTTTCGATGTTTACATTTATCGCACTTAAATGAACATCACATGCTAAATCACTTTGACGTGAATCAATATGCATTAAAATGACGTAGCAACCAATTCTATATTCATACATCGTAAAACGTTGGTTGCATAACATTTTACCAAATCACTAGCGCGCATATTCAAAACACCGATCGATATCTTAGTAGAGACCGCTATGTGCGGGCGGGATTGGGTGTCCTTTGTGTGCTTCCCAAAACGTAACCTCACCCCTTACTCAGAACCTTGGTTTCCGGATGTCCGAAACCGTTGGCACACGAGAGTCATTCGATATACGATACCCGAAAACTCGGCATCGGTATTGTAATACAAAGTGACAAACCCCAAAAGCTCTAGTATCGAAGTGGGCGGTACTTTGTGCACGGTCCTCCAAAATATAGAGTGGGTTCGAACGGGCCCAAACTCCCACAAAGTTCGGTGACGACTCCTATTTTGATTTATATTTCAACCCGAGAACCATCTCACATGGGAAACATTTCACCGCCCAAACTCGCGCGTGGCCGTGTCGGAGTGGACCTATGTCATGTCCACAGCTACATATAACTAGGAATGCGTACACTCATGCAGGATGCAGAAACGGGTAGGTTAGGGTAGGCTACCGCCCACGAATAGTCTTTGCTTAAGTGACGACATGTCACCTAGGGAGATGAGTGTCGTACCGTCTGCTTAGAATCATTCGTTTAGTATATCCGTGGGATGTGCGTTAGGCGGCCGGAGCGTCAACCGAGGATCTCCCCGCGTGTCCATAAGGATCTTACCGCGAAGAGGTCGATTGGTCCTAATATCGGTTAGGGTGGGCTTTTTAGGGCCAAAACCTGTAGTGACCACAACAGGGAACTAGGAAATGAGATTCACCGACCTCGTTCGAGTTACACCATCGCTTGAAACTTGTTTCTAAATCCCTAATGGAGTCACCAAACTGTGAACGTCCGTCCGCACCGCCCAGCGCGCCCGCACGGGACCGACCCGGTTTTATTGCGGCGGCCACCACCGCAGACCCCTACCGGTCGGGAGTCAGTCCGATCTCGTGTTCGGGGCGATGTTTCTGGCCTCGGTTCGGATGACGATTTGGACTTGTACTAGACGGGTGCAGGCACCCGTGTTTCCGTTTGAATCGATCGAGTCGTGGTTGTAAATGTTTAAAGGCCGATATGTTTGGTAAGGCGACCTTTTTAGTGAAATGAATCTGTTGCCGATTTGTGGAGTCGCCACCGTGTCAATTATGGGGATTCAAAAACCGTTCAAGTCAACATTGATCCTTAGACGGCTCAAAGCTGAGTGGCACGGGACCTAAAGATAAAGACTTATGCCCTTAAGCACTTCATGCTTGGAATGACTCTCATTGCCAATGGTTTTGGACATCCTGAGACCTTCGATTCTGAGTAAGGGGTGAGGGTACGTATTGGGAAGCCAACATCCGCTAGACATCGACACTTAATTCCTAATGTCCATGTCTAGTATTATCGTAGTTGAGAACGGACCTCGGAATGACTCGGGTCTATTTAGTGTATTTTAGTGTTTGCAGTTGAAGTTGGGACGTTACATGTTTTAGTATGGACCTAATGTCCATGTCTAGTATTATCGTAGTGCATAATAAGAGAAGGTACAAGAATGTAAAGTTTTGTTTAGACGACAACCTAGTGACGACTCGGCTCCAAAAGGCGGATCCTCCTAGTTTGCCTGGTGATTTCGGCGGAGTTCCATTACTGTTGACCCTTCCTACGGCTACTCCGGCAGAGCTCCGTTACTATTGGCTGATTCTGCGGCTAATCCGGCAGAATTCCGTTACTGAACTATAGCTAGTCGAACACAGGCACCTCGGGATCGAGTGGAGTGCTTGAAGGTGAGGAGTAGCGTCGATGTCTCTTTGATTGGAACTACGATCGAGTGGATCGTTTGCCTCGGGTGTCGGAGTGCGAGCCCTTAGCAAGAAACTCTTTACGAGTGAAAAGAGAAGAGAATTGAAGAAGTTGTGTGTCGAAATGAGGGGATGGAGGGGGGTATTTATAGAAGTTTTCGGCCCTCGTCACCCAGATAGGCGCCTAAGGTCAGGCGCACCAAAAATTAGGCGCTTGGGTTTAGGCGTGCGAAGAATCAGGTGCGCAAGGTGAGGCGCTCGGGATTTTGAAGATTCGATTTTAATACTTTCCAAAATCGAGAGTGGTACGTAATATTCATTGCTTGGGGATTAAGGCTTCTGTTCCCTTGACCTAGCGCCGTGGTGCTTAGCGGGACTCGGGTGTGCATCCCGGGGTTCGCTTGGCACGGTGTTGACTCGGTTCGAGTTTCAGGACCGACTCGGGGTCCCGATGTTAGAATTAACTCTAATTAGTGTCTATGCGACCGTAACGACACGACTAAGGCTGCCAGTATGTTAGTTTAATTTTTCCGAGTAATTTATTTGATCCGTTCTATAGAAAAACTATCTAAAACATCGCGAATCCGTGTCGCGTTGCAGTCCGATCGTCATCGGGTGTTTGCTGGGCAATTCTGCAGCCACCAGGTCCAAATCTAGGTGTCTACAGCTACTGGTACCTGGCGCCTTCTATCTATCTCACGTCAGCCAGCGGCTAGCTTGCCACCGCCTTGTGGTTAGTACTCGACTTTTGTTTTAAGGCTCGTTTTGTTCTATGGTTTAGTGTTTATTTGCTCCTTGACCGGTTCGCTTTTTCTTTAGCTGGCCGATCCGACTGATGTTGTCCAGCCCCCAGACTTCCTTTTGACGCTGCTTAGGGTCAACACAGCCAGGGGTAGCCTTCACTGAGCCTCTCCCCTCGTGTTCCGCCGAGGAGATGGATGCTGGGATAGAGTGGCGTGACCGGGTGTACCGGGTAAGTTTCGATTTTTGTCTTGGATTTGGGTTTTAAGGATGGTTTTTTGCCTCTTAGGTTTCGTTGGCTTGTCATCAGCGGTTGTGGCAGGCCGCCAACTTCTTTTGGGCCTATGCGTCGAGGGTCTCCCGTGAAACTTCGGGATCTCCATCGGTGAGTTTACGTACCTAGGGTTAGCTTTTTGGGTTATATGCATGTTTTCCTAAAGTACGGGTATATTTGCAGGATACCTCGGACATGGTGGGGCAGCTGGAGACTCGGGTGACCGAGCTCGAGGCGGAAGATACTAGGCTGCGACAACCCCTGCAATCCCGGGATGACGAGATTGCCCAACTTAAGGAGCGGTTAGCTCGGTCTCAGGGTGAGACCTCAGTGCAAGGCGAGGCTACGCTAGGGGCTGAGACGGAGAGGGAGGTTGAGGCTGAGGCCGAAGGTCATGTCACGAGCACCACCGAGGATGTTGGAGGGATTCCCGAGATGGTTACTCTTGATATGCTGTCGGGGATGGAGGGTAGTGAGTCTCCTACCTTTGTTTAGGAGGAGTTAGGTTTGGATGACAACATCGATGAGCTCGTGATAGCTATAGGTGCAGCTTCTAGGGGTCCTCTCTAGTTTATGAACTCGGCTTGTGTTTGGATTTGTATATTTTTTATGTTTTTAAGACTTTTAGTATTCAAATTGATTAGTTAGTCTTGCGTTTGTGAAATGTTAACTTATTGACAAGTAATCACTTCAGGTTCGGTTTGTTTGCGATTTCATCGTAATTTTGGGACGTTTTAAATGCGTTAGGGTTGCGTAAGAGTACGAAAATGGTTTTTCGGACTTTTGAAATGCGTTAGTTTGAGCTGAGAATTGGATCACGTAGTACGTCGATTAAAAATGTTTGACTCGAGACGTGCGAAATGTAAGAAATTAACGTGTTTTGACGGAGCGCGTTGAAAGACATGTGTAGTTGCTTTGACATTCATGTTTAGAATGAGGTAAAACAAAAGGGGTTAGACCAATTTTGAAAAAAAAAGTTATGCCACTTTTATATATTCATGGCAATGCCGTACTGGGCTACAGACGTGAATTGACGATGCCGTTAAAGGCTACGACACACCTAGGTGGGGTAGTTTAACCCCCTAAAAGAAAAATGAAAAGACGTCTAAGTCTGGTGGATCCGACGGGTGAAATTTGTTGTCCGTACGACCTCATTGCTCTTGCATAGGTATTTTGGCTTTCGGGAAGAGTTTTAGTGACCTCGGTAGGTCATTCCCGATGTCCGGGGTTGTCAAGCGGTAATTGTTGGGGTAAAGCTGGGTCGATGTTATGACTTTTGGGTGCTAGGGAGGCTAATGACTTAGGGATCAAGCGCACGGGCTGGGGCGGTTTGGTTTCGGGTCGCCTGGGTTCGAGCGGCCTGGTATTTGGGTGCCTGGGCTTGGGCGGCCCAACTCTCGTTTATGGAAATTTTTGTAGTTTCCTAATTGTCGTGGGACTAGGGCCATATATGTGGGTCGTGGGTGCTTGTTTTTGACATACTAAAACACCCATGGTGTATCTGTAGCTTCCTTGTATTATTTCGTGTCATGTCGGGTTTCGGGGATCTTTTAACCGAGTGGGCGAGTCGCTTTAAGAAATGCGACCTCGAGGTTTGTCCAAGTGATGGTTTGTCCATGGTTATTGCATTAAGTCGAGTTAAGGTACAAGATGACTTTTTGTTAGCATGCTCTAATTTTTGGGATGCAAAAAGTCATATTTTTGCTTTCCCCGGAGGTAAGGTTTGTCCTCTTCCCGAGAGCTAGACGTTATAGGTGGGTGGTGTTCGGTTCGACCTTGTGTGCTTTTGGGAGATGATGCTTTTGTGGAACGGTTTCGTCACTTTTTGGACCTTTCTTCGCTAGAGGAGGCTAAGGTTTTCTTCGGGAGAGACGGTATTGGCCTAGAGTTGCTTTTTAAGACATTTCACCCCTAGCTTGTAGACGGGCTTTTAATATTGCGGTGGCTTGTTATTGTCTCTTTGAGGATGCGTTAGCACATGAGGGTTGGGGTAACCCTTTGGTTTTGGATGTTGTAATGGGGATGGAACACGGACGATCACCCTTTTTACTCATTTTGGGTGAGCTTATCCTAGGTCTTGATGCTCGTTCCCGGCGTGCATCAACCTCCTTTTCGTGGTTCTAGGATCATTTTGCAGGTATGTGGGGGTTTTTCTTTTTTTTTGTTGCTTTTTTTTTAGGCTGCCTTAGTTAGAAAGTGTGACATTGTGTTGTGGTTCATGCAGGTTTGGCTACAAGAGAGGCTTGGTTTGGTCGACCCTCCCCGATCCGTCAAGGGTTATAGCTATAAGGGATTTACGGGTCGCAAGATGGTGCAGGCATGGAGTAATGGTCATGCCGAAGAAGGATGGCATTCCTACTTGGCTAGAGGGCGAGTAGTTATCCGGTGGACAGTTCCGTGGTGGCATATTAGTGGACAGACCGGGTTTCCCTTCTCATCTTCGGCTCAGGCTATGCAGATATTATCCTTAAGGGATCCGGTTTATATTTATCCGAGCGAGCTGTCGGACCAAATGGGGAAGAGGCCAACCAACGCGGAGGTTACTAAGGGTGATCCTAAGTTTGACCCGTAGACGGAAAGTTCTTTCCGAGAGTTTAATATATCTTGGGGACATAAGTTTTCACGTCCCATCGTTACAGAGAGTGCTCGACTGAGCGACATTACTTCCTCCGGTGGGGGGTTTATGAACACCCGTTAGGACAGAGCAAGTCGAAAGTTAGTAAGACCGCGATGCTAGAGGATTAGGAGGCGACTCGAGGTAACGTCATTAAGTGCCTGACCAAAGACAGCGTTACCTATCCTAGTGCCGTCAGTTCTTCTATACGGGCCAAGACTGACGAGACCCATATTGAATATGTGAGTGATGAGAGGAAGTATGATTGGCTGAGCTCGCCTTTAGCTAGGGTTGTGGAAGCTTGTGTTAGGAGGGGTCGATGGTGAAAAACCCAAACAAGCACACCCAGATGGCGATGGGAGAAAAAATGTTGGACTGGTTAAGCCTAGCCCTTTTGTATAATGTTCTATTAATTGATATTATGTGGCGTATTAGTACTAGCTTTTGTAGTGTTTTGACATGTTGTCATTTTCCGGAATAGCCGGATTCCGATGCTCGATGTAAAGGGCCTCGACAAAGGCTCGGTTTAACTGATTTTTTTTAATAATGAGAAGCACGTTTTTTTTTTATTTATCATTTTTTTTGTGGTGGCTCGCTCGTCAATTCATCATTTTACCCAAAGCGCCCTTTCGGGTTTTCACTCCGTCCACGGCTCACCTTTTGTTTTGTTTCTCTTTTTTTTGCTCTTCTTTTTTTTTGACGGCTCGCAACTCGATTCTTCATTTTGCCCGGAGCGCCCTATCGGGTTTTCACTCCGACCTCGGCTTGCTCATCATTTTTTTTACGACGGCCCGCAACTTGTTTCTTCATTTTGCCCGAGGCGCCCTTTCGGGTTTTCACCCCGTCCTCGGCTCGTCGTTTGTGCTTCGACATAGAAATCACTCGTTAACCGGAGCGTGGGAAAAGGCTCCGGTTTGCATGTTAATCGAGTAATTGATTTTGTTTTTTTGTTGGTTGTACCCGTGGAAGGGTTGCCTACGTATCCGTGTTTATACGGAATCAAACCTTGGTCGTAGTTCTTTTTAGATGTGAGTGATTTTGCTTTAGACTCGTCATGCCAATTATCGATGCGAATTATTTTTAAGCGTTTTGTGTGGGTTTTCACCCTAGGTCGGAGATCAGGATGGGGTTGTTGGGATGTTTAGGGGTAGTATCGTTTGAGTTGGTCTATGTTGGTTGGGGTTGAGAACTCTTGATCGTCTAGGTCAATAAGGATCACGGTGCCCCCCGTGAGTATTTTCTTGACGAGGTAGGAGCCCGCCCATTTTGGTTTGAACTTCCCTCTAGGATCAACGAGAAGGGGTGCTCTAATGGATTTTACTACTAAATCTCCCTCATGTATATTTCGGGATTTGACTCGTTTGTTAAAGGCTCGCTGTATGCGTTGTTGGTAGGCTTGCACGTTGGACAGCGCGTGTATTCTATGCTTGTCTAGAAGTACTAGCTCATTGTAACGTTTTTGGTTCCATTCTTCTTCGGGAATGCCGCTTTCGACTAGTATCCTTAGTGAGGGTATTTCTAGTTCTATGGGTTGCACGGCTTTGGAGCCGTAGGTTAGGTAGTAAGGTGTGGCTCCAGTGGGCGTTCGGTAGGAGGTTCGATATCCCCATAATGCGAAGGGTATTTTGTTTTGCCAATTCTGGTAGTTGTCTATCATTTTCTTAAGGATTGTGGTAATGGTTTTGTTTGCTGCCTCCACGGCCCCGTTTGTCTAAGGTCTATAGGGTGAGGATTTGTGTCTTTGGATTTTGAATTTGTCTAGGATTTTTTGGGTGTCGGCCCTGAAATGAGCCCCCTGATCACTAATGATTTCGTGAGGTATGCCGTAGCGGCAGATGATATTATTTTGTAAGAATTTGACTACTTGTTTGGAGGTTAATGTGGTGTAAGAGGTTGCTTCTACCCATTTGGTAAAGTAATAGACGGCCACCAGTATGAAACAGTGTCCGTCGGTTTCGGCTGGGTGTACCTTCCCTATGACATCAATTCCCCGGGTAGAGAAGGGCCAAGGTGTTGTTATTGTGTGGAGTGGGTATGGCGGTAGGTGTTGGATGTTGGCGAATATTTGGCAGTTGTCGCAGTGGCGGACATGACGCCGACAGTCTGCCTCTAGGCCAACCCAGTAGTAACCTAGTCTCATTATTCTCCGGGCTAATAGGTGTGCACTCATATGGGGTCCGCATTCCCCGTCATGTACTTCATCCACGATTATCTCGGATTGGGTTTTGTTTATGCATCTAAGGAGTATTCCTTGCGGGGTTCGTTTGTATAGTAGTCCTTGTCTTAGGACGTAATGGGCAGCTTGTATTCGTAAGGCTCTTTTGTTTTTGGTGTTTGTGTTAGGTGGGTATGATCCATCGATTTTGAAGTTTAGGACTGCTTTGTACCAGGGTTCTTTGAGGAAGTCGTCGGTTTTGAGATTGTGGATTTAGGCGGGTTGTTCACTCCTTTCTACACAGATGGGCATAGAGAAGAGGTTGTCGAGCATGTTTATTAATGAGGCTAGCTTGGATAGGGCGTCAGCGAATTAGTTTTCTTCGCGGGGTACGTGTATGAAGTCATTTTCGGTGAACTCCCGGGATATTGTTTCTATTTCGGTTTGGTACGGGGCTAGGCTTTCGCTATATACCTTCCAGGTGCCCGTGGCTTGGTTGATTACTAGGGATGAATCTCCGTGTAATTTAAGGTTTTTGACTCCTAGAGTTACGGTGGCTTTTAGCCCTGTTAGACAGGCTTCGTATTCGGCTGCGTTGTTGGTAACTGGGAAGTCTAGTTTGACCGATATGAGTATGTGGGCACCTATTGGTTGTTGGTTGTGTGAGTTTCTTATGTTGTGTTTTGGGGAGTCTATCATGGATTTAGCTTAGGGTAATTGTTCTTGATCTCTTTTTAGGGTGAAATTACGTGGCCCGTTTGTTGTTGCCCTTATGCTTGGGTTAATTGTTATCGATGAATGGCATAGTATCGAGTTTTGAGCGATAAAGTACGTTATTAAAAAAAACCAGCGATTATCGAGGCGTGTTTGTAAAAAGTAAACTATTTTATTGATACAATAGCAAACGGGCTAGGTGCCCGTGATAGTGTTTGATGTGGGGGGAGGTGGAGGATAGATCCCCTCGCACCTCCCTGACTTGATGCGTAAAAAAAAGAAAATATTTATTATTATTTAAGCCTAGGCCCTATAGACGCTCTAGACCCTTACTATGACCGGCTACGCCTCTAAGCATCGAGGCTTCCTCCCGGAAAGAGCACCTTGATGGCGCCGTTCGTCTTAAACTCTTAACCACCACAGATGTGGTTGCCTTGTTGCTAGTCTCCTCAACGGTGAGCTGCGCTGTCTGTGCTTTCACAGGAGAGAAGGTTCCGGCATCCACCAGGTCCTGGATGTCGTGTTTGAGGCGGTTACAACCCTCTGTGTCGTGCCCCCTGCCCTGATGATATAGGCAGTAGGAACCGGGATCCCAGTCTGCATCTCGGGCCCCGCGAGGCGGATCCGGAGTAGGGGTGAGCTGGGATAACTGCCAGTCATCGTTGGCAATTCTAAGAGCCTCGGCGTAGGTCATGCCTAGGTCCGTCAGGCTTCTGAAGGGACGCCTCCCAAGGGCTGGGACAAACCTAACCGGCTTGAGCCTCATTTTGTCCCTAGAGATGAAGGGCTTTTCATCTACCTCCTCCTGGGGGAGGTTTCGTGTTTCGTTGGTAGTTCCCTCGAGCTTGCCGAGTTGGAGGAGGATGCTGTCATGAGCGCCGGTTATTTAGGCCATGGTGTTTTGGAGTTCTTTGACAAGGCCTAATATGGTGTTGAGTTGTTCGAGGTTGTTGCTGGAGAACATCCTCAGATCTGCGAAACAGAACTGAAAATGAGACTGGATCCACCAGACGACTTAAAGACTCGAGGAATGCTCACAATCGAGCGACACGGAAATGAGACGCTTGATTTGCGCGTGTTTGCGGTCGTCGATTTAGGGACTCAGATGATTTAGACTCTTGGTGTATTCGGCAAAGCGCCTAATGGACTTATGCCTCTGGAACGAGACGATTTCACACAAACCTCGGGAGTGAGATTTAAAGAGGAGGTGTAACACCCGCTATTTTTCCTAGCATTTTTATCCTTACCGTTATTACTCTGTCATAACTCTGTCACATTTCTGCCTTGCATTTCATCTTTTTCCAAGCTCTATTTTCATTTTTGAGTTTAATGATATTTATTTTTATTTTTGAAGATTTTAATTCCCTTAAATTCATTTATTTGGTTTTCTTCGTAAATTAATTATTTTTCCGCGAGGAATTCTATTTTTCTTTGAATTGACATTTTAAAGCTCGGATTTAAGTTATTCCTTTTCCTAGAAATGTTTAAATACATTTATATAATATTTTCAACTAAGAAATATTTTTTTTACTAAAAATAAGCCATTTATGATTTTAATACGAAGTTTCGTAAATAATTATTTTTCGGCGCGAAGTTTACTCGATTTGCTTTGAAATACCTTTAACTATTTTACGATTCTTCTTTATATAAACTTACAAATTATCTGAGACATTTTCCCCATTTTTGGACCAACGCACCCCCATGTCACACTTCTTACTACATTATTTTTATATAATTCATTTTATGAAATGTTATGTATGTAGACATTTCTTTTATTCAACTCACTTATTTAAGTGCTTAATGATCAAACTCTTCACACTCTCTTTCTCACATATTTTGGCTGCCTAGTTCATGCATGAATAGCATTGTTTTTATCAAATTTTAATTATCATTTAATCCTAAACTTTTCACTTTGTTATTCATTCATTTTTTACACAAAAATAATCAAGACAAATACTCTTCATTTCCTCCTCTTTGGCCATGAGTTCCAGCATCATTTTTCAGCCACGTTTGGTCTCAAATCGAGTCTTGATCGTCTCTTTTCCATCTCCAAATTAATCGTCTTTCTTTTCCCTTCCTTAAGGTAACGTCGATGTTACTCGGTATTGCATGATTTTATTTGTGTAATTGCATGTATATAATTATAATTTTATTTTGACGATATATGTATGTCATATAATCTGGAAAAATTTTAAAAGTTGGAAATTTGCATGCTTCGGTATTTTTATCGCTTTTACGAGATTAACGATTAAATCGTCATATTACTTGGTAAAATCGTAATATTCGGCCTAAACATGTCATATATGTTTATATTCTGTAAAAATGATGTTTTTTATGTTTTTTAATAATTTAGTATTTTTCTGATATTTTAGTTATCGATTATTGAATTATTACCGTTTACGGACAAAAATGATTTAAAGTCGATTTTTAGTTCTAGTACCTAAACATTTTATTTTACTCTGATTTTTGACATGGTGAAACTTTCTGATGAAATAGATTTTTCTGAATCTTTTCATAATTTTTCGGAATTGTTAAGTGGATGAATTAATTAATCACTTTAAATCATCGTTTATCGTTAAAACCGTGTTTGTCTTTTAAATTCTTGATTTCTGGTCTTTGGTTTTAATCTGGAAAAAATAAGATTATGATGATTTATTAATAAATGTGATTTTATGATTTTTAGTGCCTTAATAAAATGTTAGGAACAATAAGTTTTATTAATGGAATCGTTAATTGTGAAAACGGGTTTAAAAGACGGTTTTAACAGGATTTATTAAATCTGGAATTTCTGGAAATCTGGAAAAAATATTAATTTCTGTAAAATCATGATTTTTAGGTTTAATAATAATTTTTGGATATTAATACTTAAATCGTTTTGTAATTACTATTTTTATTAATCGTTATTGTCGAGATTAGACGATTAACGAGAAAACGCTTTAAAAACCGAGTTTTAGGATTCTGGAAAATTTTCTTTTCTGGACAGAATGTCCATAAATATATTTTAAATATTTTACGTAATTTTTGTACTATTTATTAAAGTCTTTAATTAATAAGTATTGATTTTTGGACAAATTGTGATTTATTGTTAAAATGCTTCGTCTTACCAAAAAAATTATTTTTCCAGCCATTTTGAAAGTATTTAAATCTGAAACTTGGTGAGTTAAATCATCCCTTAACATACTCTTAATGTATTCAATGGTTTAATTAAATAAAAGACGTTAAAGTATTTAATTTGGCATTTGCCGTAAAATCCTATTTATATTCGTTTTGTGCTAAATTTAGACCGTTTTTCCCCTCATTGAGACCCGTTTTTCCCTCGTTCTGCGAGTCTTTAGTGCGATTATCGCCATATTTTGAGTAAATCTCGCATTAGCGTCCCTCTTGTGCGTTTTACGTGTTTTTGGTAGTTTTTCTATCATTTTGATAGGATCTTGCACCGAAATCACGATCGAGCTTCCACGAACACAAGAGAAGGGAATACCGTCCAAAGAGTGAAGCACACAACTTAAAGTTTAAAGTCATCCAATCAATCAACGAAGAATGAGACAAGAAAGAGGCCAAGAAAAATGACCGGGCGAAATTTCACCCGGTGAAACACCACCGGGCGAAATTTCACCCGACGGTGAAAGCGCCTCCCGAAGATTTTCCGAGACATCCCCAATGGGCGAATCTGACCGGGCGAAATTTCGCCCACCGGGTGAAATTTCACCCGATGGAGAGAAGAGCCGGAAAACGCAAAAGTGGAAGAAAATCTGACCGGGTGAAATTTCACCCGGTGGGAATTATCGTCAAGTCCGCAGGGCGAAGTTTCACCCTATGAAGATGCTAAGGGAGATTTCTCACTAATGAAGCATAAAGTTGGATTTGGGCTTTAGGTTAAATACCCATTAAGAGATTACTATATATATGTCTACCCTACTTAGTTACCTATTACCTCTCCATTATGCTAAGGAGGGAAGACATTACACCACTCCACTATCCTATTACACCATCTTAGTAGTAGTATTTTAGTAGAAAATCCTCCATAATTCTAGTAGTTTACATAGTAATTAGTAGTAGATCTACATAGTTTACATCAACAATTCTCTATATTACAAGTTTGTAGAAGATTATTCAAGTTTTATTTGAAGATTTGTTGGGTTTATTGGAGGATTAGTGACAAGTTCTCCATTTTATTCATCAAAGATTCAATCTTTATTCATGATATCTTTTTATTTCTTGTAGATCTCCATAATTGGTATACTTCTCTTCCACTCTCTAATCTCTAGTCTAGTTTTAATGTTATTTTCTCATCATTATCTTGTCTAGATCATATTAGTGTTGATAGTTTCATTAAATCTAATTAATATGCATGTTGTAGAGATTTTCCCCTTAGTCAATGTTTTGTTGCTTTCCATAATGATTAGTGAGTAGATTTCTTGTTGGGGAGTTTAGGGATGAGGACTTGGACTATTTGAATTTAGGGGTAATGGTGGGTTGCTTGCATGTTGGTTTATCTTATTTATGGTGTTATGTCATTGTTGTTTTAGTCCGGCCAACTAGACCGACCTTGACTAAATTCTATCAATATGAGGAAACTCGAGGTAGAAATTACCATGACTAGGGACTTACCCTCATTCACCGCGAAAGCGGGTTTTTAGTTGAGTTTATCAATATTGCGACAAAAACTCGATCCCGACCTTCTTAGACTCTGAGTACCGATTCCCGACTTCTCCCTAACACCTTTTGCCTAGATTGACCACCTCTAGCTATCATCGTAGTGATTCCTCTAGTATAGACTCGACCCTTAGAAAACCCCCCTCTAGACATCAAACACGACACTTTAAACCCATTATTATCACACCGTTCCCTATGGACCGACCTCGACTTACCACGATTACTTGTTTGTTTTTGTGTGTCATCTTGAGTCTTATAAATATTGTTTTTGATCCCCCGTCCTTCGTTAACGACCGATCCGATTGAGTGGCGATCAGTTGTATTGTTCAAACACGCTACACATAACTAGGAATGCGTACACTCATGCAGGATGCAGACACGGGTAGGTTAGGGTAGGCTACCGCCCACGAATAGTCTTAACTTAGGTATTGACAATAATATGGGGAGACGAGTGTCATACCGTCCGTTTGGACTATCCGCTTATTAATCCTGCAGGTTACGCGTTAGGCGGCCGGAGCGTCAATCGAGGATCTCTCTGATTGTCCCTAGAGATCTTACCGCGAAGAGGTCGATTGGTCCTGATATCGGTTAGGGTGGGCTTTTTAGGGCCAAAACCTGTAGTGACCACAACTAGGAACTAATAAATGAGCTTCACCGACCTCGTTCAAGTTACACCACTGCTGGAAACTTGTTTCCAATTCCCCAGCGGAGTCGCCAAACTGTGGACGTCCGTCCGCACCGCTCGGCGCCCCGCGCGGGACCGACCCGGTTTTTAACGTGTGGCGGCGGCCACCCACGCGGTCCCTTCCCTGCCGGGGGCCGGTCCGATCTCGCATACGGGGCGAAGTGTCGAACCTCGATTTGGATGACGATCCGGACTTGTACTAGACGGGGTGGGGCACCCGTGTTTCCGTTTGGGAATCGATCGAGTCGTGGTTGTAAATGTTTAAAGGTCGTTTTGTTTGGTAAGGCGATCTTTTAGTGAACTGAAGTTGTTGCCGATTTGTGGAGTCGCCACCGAGTCAATAATGGGGACTCGGAAACCGTTCAAGTCAACTTTGATCCTATGCCGGCTCAAAGTTGAGTGGCACGGGACCTAAAGATAAAGACTTGTACCCTTAAGCACTCCATGCCTGGAATGACTCTCATTGCTAATGGTTTCGGACATCCGGAAACCGTCGATTCTGAGTAAGGGGTGAGGGTACGTATTGGGAAGCCAACATCCGATAGATGTCAACACTCAATCCCGCCCGCACTATAGCGGCCTCTACAAATCAATCGGTGGGCTGATATCCTAGTTCTTTTGTTGTGGTGGAAATACTGTAACATCCGTTATTTTAACCCTATGTTCTTTGCTACGTCGGTTGTTTTAAGGACAGGTAAGTTTTGTCGTCGAAGTAGTTGTGTTTACATTCTTTGCATGCGATTTCACGTTACAAGCAGGCCATGAAAAGATGCACGTAGGAGAGTAGAGAGTACTAATATTATAGGTATTAGCAAATCAGTTTTAGCGTGATAATGCGGGTATTAGTCATTCTCATGGTATACCTTACCTGGTATTCTGCTTAAGATGCGTCGGTTCGGTATTAATAGAGATGCATCGGACCTAATAAAGCGAGCACCGGGACTAATACGGACCTGACCATCACTTTGTTCAGTTTTAATTATTTTACGTTTCGAACGTGTTAGGTGATTTAGCATGCGATTATAAGGTCATAAAAGTAATAAATCATACTAAAAACTGTAAATGCAAATGTAAGTAAATCACATTGTGAGGAGTTGCACCCTCGGAGTATACACTAAACGGGACTCGATGCATAGATAATTTTGACAACGGATCTCGGAATTACTCCGTCTATTTAGTGTGTTTTAGTATTTGTGGTTGAAGTTGGGATGTTACGTATTTTAGTAGATGCTTGTGGGCCTAGCGCCCACATCTAATGTTGTCGTAGTGCATAATAATATAAAGTACAAATATGGAAAGTTTTGTTTAGATGGCAACCTAGTGACGACTCGATCAACAGGCGGATCCTCCTAGCTTGACCAGTGAATCCGGCAGAGCTCCGTTACCGTTTGACCTTCCCGCGGCTACTCCGGCAGAGCTTCGTTGCTAAGGACTAGTTCAGCGGCTAATCCGGCAGAACTTTGCTACTAGTTTTGAGCTAGTCGATCACAGGCACCTTGCTATCGAGTGGGGTGCTCGAAGGTGAGGAGTAGCGTCGATGTCTCTTTTTACGATCGAGTGGATCGTTTGTCTCGGGTGTCGGAGTGCGAGCCCTTAGCAAGAGTTTAGAGGGGGAAGAGAAGAATGAGAGTTGTGTCGAAATGAGGGCGTGAAGGGGGGTATTTATAGGTGTTTTCGGCCCTCGTCACCGGTATGGACGCCTGAGCTGGGGCGCACCAGGACTCAGGCGCCTGGGCCAAGGCGTGGTGAGACCAAGGCGCGTAGGGCGGAGCGGTTGGAATTTTGAGGATACGGTTTTGATACTTTCCAAAGCCGTGAGACGGGTGTATAATACATTTCTTGGATGTTAAGGTTTCTCGCGGCTTGACCTAGCGCCGTGGGTTTAGTGGGCCTCGGGTGTTCATCCTGAGGTTCGCTTGACACGGTGTTGACTCGGTTCGAGTTTCGGGACCTACTCGGGGTCCCGGTGTCGGAATTAACTCTAATTAGTGTCTATGTGACCGTAACGACACGACTAAGGCTGCCATCATGTTTGTTTTAATTTTTTCGAGTAATTATTTGATCCGTTCTATAGGAAAACTACCTACAACATCGCGAACCCGCGTCGCGTTGCAGTCCTATCGTCATCGGGTGTTTGTTGGGCACTTCTGCAGCCACCAAGTCCAAATCTGGGTGTCTACAATGATTTTTGCAGTTAAGAAATGGAATGTTGTATTGCCTGTTGTGCAGTACTTCAAAAGGGGATGGTTCTCGTTTTGGTTTAGGAATCAGAAGGATATGGATTGGATTCTTCGAGGAAGACCATGGCAAGTTGGGAGGAACACCATTGTGCTGAAGAAATGGAGCCCTCTCTTCTCTTCAGAGATGGATAGGATTTTGCTTGTTCTAGTATGGGTGATTTTTCCAGTTCTTGATCCTTATCTATGGTCTGATTCGGTTCTCAGCAAGATGGCAAGCAAAGTGGGCAATCCACTGTATGCAGATACTACCACAACATTCATAGAGCGTCTGTCTTTTGTCAGGGTAATGGTTGATGGTAGAAGTGGATGTGGCTAAGGAGTTACCAGAGTGCGTAATATTGAATATTCCAATCATGGAGAAGTATATCCAAAGGATAGACTATGAATCGCTGACATTCTACTGTCATGGCTGCGGAAAGCTTGGTCATGAGAAATCAAGAAGTATCAAAGAAAGACAGAAATTAAAAATTGCAGGGGGTGTACAAAAAACAAGGTATACCCCAAAGAAGATTATCCCTCAAGAGCTAGGTGGTGCCTCAGCAGAGGGCGTGCAGGCTCACCCTATCAAGGATCTCTTGAGAAAGAGTCTACTAGAGGCCTAACCACTGACTCAGTACCCCAAGCCTTAGGCGGTATCTCAATGGGTATACAACAGACTTCAGGGCATCACAAGGCAACAGAAGGCTCTGGGGGCTTGGATGCTTGTCCTGCTCCTGACTCTGGCTTTATATCTGTTGTAAGGCGTCCAGGATGTGATGGGGTAGGTGCAAAGGTGTATGGCTCTGGTACGAACTATAAAGAAGGTTGGAAGGATGAGAGGTTTGCTTCAATTCAAACTCCAAATAGATATGAAATTTTGCAAAGCTTAACTGTTAATGATATAGAATTGTAGGTGGAGAAGGACTTGTATCCACTAGTGGATGACTCTATTCTTCCTGATATAGCATCGTGATTACTGGGACTTGGAATGTTAGAGGAAGGAATGAGCCCCTGAAGCAGAATGAGATATTGAAATTAATTAGGGGTAAAGGGATTGATGTGTTAGGGGTTTTGGAACTAGAATTAAGGAAACGTAAATATTGAGGTAAATAAATAAATAAAAATATATCAAGGGAGGTGAATAAAAATAAAATAAGGTAGATGAGGTGAGAAAGTATGAGATGAGTATAGGGATAAAGTGTATTTTTATAATGAATTTGAAAAATGGAAAGTTAAAAGCTGAGGTGACAGAATTTGATGAAAAAAAAAAAGATGAGGCTAAGGATAAACTTAGCCTACCCCTATATTTAAATCTATATTTGATTTAAGTGTAAATACCGATTCATTTTAGTGTACTCGGCTTTGGTTTACGGATGTGTGAATTCAATATAATAAAATATAGGTTCGGTGGAAGTACAGAGTGTACGCTTATATATAATTAATTGCGAATTCACGATACCAGGTTCATATGGCACACTATGGCGGGGGTCTCGCTGCCCGGCCAGTGAGTCGGGGTTCCAGGGGCGAAGCACCCTGGTTACGGGGGTTCGGGGGCTTCAAACTCTATATAATAGAGGCTTGATCAAAATCCGAAAACTCAACAACGAAAATCTGCACAAAATACTTCATAGTTATATCTCTGTTTTCTGTGCAAATTCAGAGGAACACCGTCTTATCTCAGTAGAAAATTTGGTACAACCCTGCACTGAAATAAGGGTCGAATTGTTCTATTAGGAAAGCGCAAAGTCGATTTGGTGTTGATTTTTCATTACTTTCCTTATTCGCACATAACAGAATCTGATGAAAAAAAAAAGATGAGTCTAAGGATAAACTTAGCCTACCCATACATTTAAATCTATATTTGCCGGATGAAGATTTAAAAGTCTCCTATGAAAAGGTCTCACATGTTGATTATCTCATGATATAAACTATGAGCCCTTCCTTCTGGTAGAAGAATTTGCGCATTCTCGTGATAGTTTGGAAGTTCCACTTGATCGATTAACGCAGCAAGCAGCAAGCAGCAAGGATACAGATAATAGAGAGAACTGAGGACTGTTAAACGGGCACTACTTAGAATTTCACGATTTCAGTTCAGATTTGAGGTTCCAACAAACTGAATGCGCGCGATTCTGTGCAGCGAACAGCTTTTACACATCCGTATAACCCTTGCAAATCTGGTACTCATTGGAGAACCGATTATCATCGGGTGGAAACACACAAAAAGTAGGAACACTGCACAAGCTACATTAACAATAGAATCCGGATCAATCAGCAAACCAACCATTGTCATCTTTATACATCCAGCAAATTCTAGAAACGTACGTACTACAGAAGAAAAAACAAGGAAGAAAGAAAGTCAAATGTTTACTGATATGCTAAAAGAACCCTCACACATTGAAATAAAATTTTAAAAAATGCACAAAAGGTTGATCAAAAACACGGAAATCAGATGTAACTTCAGAAATCAAAGCCACCATCATCGAAGCCGCCATCGAATGTGTCCTCCATTACCTCTCCAAGAACAAGCCCCCCAATTGCTCCTCCTAACAGTCCAGCCCCGAGCCCCATTCCAAAATTGTTCTTGTTCTTCTTAGGCTTCTGCGGTTTTTGCGTGTTAGCGTACCCTGGAGCGGGGTATTGAGGGTAACCTCCCGCTCCTGGACCCTGAGGAGGATACCCACCACCTGGTGGAGGGTAGCCGTAGCCAGGCTGAGTAGGGTACCCTCCATACTGTGGGTACCCTTGTGGTGCCGCATATGGAGCTGCGCTCGGGTACCCAGCAGGGGGTCCCTGCTGTTGCATCGGGTACCCAGCAGGGGCCGCCTGTTGTGGCATCGGGTATCCAGCAGGCGCCTGGCCGGGGGGCGGGTATGGCCCGGGCGCAGGATACCCTGCAGAAGGAGGAGGGTACGGATGTGAGCCGGCTGAACAACTGCTGCTGCTGCTGGACTGTCCAGGATTGTACGATCCGGCTGCGTTGTGTCCCACATCAATGAACTTGAATGAGAATTTGAGTTCGCCTTTGGGCTTCCCGGAGGACGTCTTAACCTGGTAAGTGACGAACTGCGGAGCAGTAGGATCTTTTCCATTAACACTGTCAAACAATTCCCTGAAAGGAACGAGGACTTCACCCAGTTCCTTGTCCGCGCCGAAACTATGTTCGTGCTTCAGTTGAAACACCACAAACTTGCCTGGTTTCGATGCGGCCGCCTCCTCGACCGTGAACCTCATGGTGTAATTCCATGAAGGGTGCGTCCCCCCGTCTTGATGCACCGGGGTTTTTTGCTTCGTTTTCGGCTCATCTGAAAGGTGAACCACCACATAAACATCCATCTTGCCAATCAGATTCACATTCTTCAGATCTTTTGCAGATATTAGAGTTAATTCCAAAGTTTGTAAACCCATCTTTGTTCAGTTTGTGATCTACGAACACAATTTAATTTAAGGATAAAACAAAAGAATGTTTGTTAGAATTTGTATACAGGACGAGAACGAGTAAGCGATGATTAAGGTGAGAGGTATACTGGGAAATGGGTAGTTGACTTTATTTAGTTGTCCTGTTCAACTGGCGTGCAGGAAAGTGGCTATCCCAGAAACTTCCACTTGATCAAATATAGATTACTTACGCTTATCTTAATACGGTTACAACTTACAAGATACTGGAAAACAACTGGTCTTGGGGATTACTCAAAAAAAAACGGAACTGGTCTTGGGGAACGTGGCAAAAGCGTGGCATGCAACTCAGGAATTAAAGATCATTGCTACTAGACCCAGGAAACAGGTAAATTGAGTTGGGTTTTGATTTGGTCAACTTTGGGTTAAATCACTTTCGGGTTATAAGAATCAAATTGATTTCAGGTTGGACCGGATCATTTCAGGTTCGTGTCATATTCGGGTTTTTATTTTCAATTTTTTTTTAGAGATATCGATTCGTTTTCTATTATAAAATCTGGACCAGTTTTGGGTTAAGCCGGGTCAATTCGGATTACGGTTCAAATTGAGTTTTTAGTTCGGTTGTCGGGTCGGGTCAGTTTTGTCAGGTCTAACACGTATAAATAATACTCTATCTTTGCGGCTAATTTCCCCTTCGTCCCGGTCAGCAGTTTACGCCTTTATTTTTTAGGTGGGTAAGTCATTAGCGTTTCCATTTTGAACATGTTTTACTCTCTACTTTATCTTTTAACTAGTTTGAACCTGTGGAAACACGTCACCAAATAGCGAAAAGTTTACATCAATCCAAATTGGAAGTGTCAGACTAAAAATGGAGACTACTCTTTATCGTCGGCGCTTTACTTTTTACCGTCGACGTTAATTATATAAAATGATAGACTTTGCCCTTCATTAGATTTTATTTTTTATTTTTTGTTTCTAATATTTTCGATTTCTAATTTTGAAACCGACTCCACCAAATCGACTTTTTTAGAAACCGTGTTTTAATTGACACTTATTACGTCATTTTTTTCGCTTCATATTTTAAAAAACGTGTTTAGTATTTTATTTTGAAACTCGACTCAAATGAAGCCTTTTTTAAAAAGTCATTTAAAAACTCGACATAAATCCACACAATCGTCCTCATTAAAGCCCACAACTTATTATAGAAACTTCAAAAGCATTTCATTATTCATTTCCGTTTCATCTCTCTAGAAAATCAAGATTACAAATTGAGTATTACGAAACGGTTTTCTAAAATATTGGGTTTCTTATTTCACGAATCTTGAGGAACGGGTTTAACACTTCCACAGGCGGTGTTATTCGATCGATCGTGCTACAATTGGACATAATCTTCGATTTTTTTTGGGACTTTTACTTATTTACGCAATTAAATCGATTCATATCGTAGATCGGGATAGATTTATCAGTTTAGGTCGACTTATGAATCTCCGTTTCGCTGTGTATGTCCAGTGAAGGACCTAGGATTTTTCGCCTAGGGGGCAGAAAAAAAATTCCGACATTTTCTAAGTTTATAAATTATTCCACATTTTACGTTATTATTTTCTTTATAAATTACTCCATATTTTACGCTATTATTTTTGTCTATAATACTTGAAAGTCTTGAGAAATAGTTTGTATAATATGAATCTTTCAATCGAACCCCTGACCAATTGGCTATAAGACAAATGACTAAACCACTACACCAACATCAACAACCAGATATTTTAAATGGTTCAAACTACTTATTTTGAAAAGCATAGCAAATTAAAAGAGAGAGAAAAAAAATTTGGTCGAAGAACTTTTTCGACTGGCCCATCGCTCAGTCGAAGAACTTTTTCGACTGACCCATTCGAAAAGATTTTCCGACTGACCGATGGGCCAGTCGAAAAATTTCTTCGACCAATTTTTTTTTTTTTTTTTAAATTTGGATAAATAACTTATGGAGTACATAAGCTTGATGTTGAGTTTGATATCGAGTTAATCATTTTGGATGACATTTATATGTCACGTGTCAATCACATACCAAAAATTGATAGATAATTGTATTAACCAATTAACCTGTACGGATTTTATTAATAAGATGTCTCAATTGTTAATAGTACTTCGTATGATACCAAAATTGTTTCATCAAAATTATTAGTACGACTTATATAAAAAATTCTTTGTGAAAATGTAGAAAATGCTAATATGTAATTAATTTGTATTAATTACCACCAATAAAAAGCACGTAAGCTACATATTTAATTAAACATTTTAGTAGAATATATGCAATGTCTAGGGATGTCAGTGGTGCGGGTGAAAGGCGGATACCACACCCGCACAACTTGGGGCGGGTGTGGGGGATGATTATGCGGGTGGTGGGGCAAGTAGAGAAATGAAAATGTTACCGCGATGGGTAATGGGGCGGATGTGGTTTTGATATTTTACCCTCCCCACATCTGCACCGCCCCATACTCGTACCGCCTACCCACACTGTTCTACACTCGCACCCCTTAAATCTAAAATATTACGAGAAAAGACAAAAATTGTAATATGAAGTTTGTACTTCAACTTTAATTTTATTATTAACTTTTTTACTTCAATTTTAATATTAATTTTTTTTGGTAAAATGTAAATTATATTAATATGATCAAATCACCAATTACAAGCAATTTCATAACCTCTCCAACTCAAATATGCTAACTCTATGCCAATATAGTGAGAATTACAGTAATTTTCCTTCTTACCCTACTCTCTACTTCCCCTATCAGCTTCTTCATTACTATTTGCGGTCTCTTTACCCATCCTTCTTTCCAACAATTGTTCCGTGCAATCCAAACTTCATAAATGACAACACATATAGCAACAAACACGATCTGTTTCTGGCTTCCTGACTTAATCTTCAGCCGGGTGCAATGCTCTAATAATTCTTTATCTGGCAGCTGCATTCCCAGCCAAGTCTGTACTAAACTGTGCAGTTGCTTCGAATAGGGGCATCCCCAATATAAGTGACTGTGACTCTCCTCGTACTGTCCACAAAGGTAACACCTATTGGCTAACGTCATTCTAAATCTTACCAATCGATCCTGAGTAAGCAATTTCCCATTCGCAAACAGCCACGTGATGAAGTTGCGCTTGGGAATTGCCATTCGACTCCATACGACACACCACCAGTTTTTCTTATCACCTGAACCTCGCAGCCATCTATATCCTCCATCAACCGTATATCCTTTCGCATTAGCAATCCACTTTTCATTATGATATCCAGTGAGCATTTCATTTTTTACGCTACATATCTTCCTCCATGTCCAACTTGTGGCCATTGTTGGTTGATATAGCCCATTGCACTTCTTTTAAATAGATTACATTCACCCATTTAATCCAAAGGTGATCGGCTTTCGTATATATATATATATCCACCAGCTGTACTTTCCCAGCAACGCCTTATTCCACTCTTTCCCTGATTTAATGCCCAATCCACCCGTCTTCTTGTCATCACAGCAACTGTCCCAATTTGCCAGTGGCCGTTTATTACCTCCTGCAATTCCCTTCCATAGATAGTCCCGACAAATACTCTTAATTCTCTTAATAACTGTATTAGGCAATATAAAGATACGACACCGGTATTGGTGCAGCTGACTTAATATCGCTTTTACTAACACCAGTCGCCCCGCGTAGCTCAGATGCCTCACACCCCATCCCTGAATTCTCCGCGTTACCTTGTCAATCAATGGACAACATTCAAGGACCTGCAATCGCTTATACGAAATAGGTACTCCTAGATATTTGAATGGAAGGCAGCCGTGTTTAAAGCCATAAGTCTGGAAAATGCTATGTTTCATATCCCATGCAATTCCATTTAAGAAAATCTTCGATTTATCCTTATTAATAGTCAGCCTAGAACATCGGGCAAAGAATTTAAAAGTCTTCATCATCAGTTTCACAGATTCCACATTCCCATAACTAAACACCATTAAGTCGTCGGCAAAACAAAGATGTGTCAACTTCACTCTTTTGCACAACGAATGGTACTTAAACTCTCTCTTGAGTGCCATGACCTCCATTAATCTCGTAAAGTACTCCATACAGATTGTAAACTACACAGGTGACATGGGATCACCTTGTCGTATCCCTCTTTTACCCCTAAAGAAACCAAAAGTTGACTCATTCAGAGATAAGGAGAAATATGGAGATGTGACACACTCCATAATCCAGCCTACCATTTTACTCGACATGTTTAATGCGACAAGTATTTGATGCACAAACTGCCATTCAATCGAGTCGTATGCCTTCTTCAAATCCACTTTCATAATACATCTTGGGGTACAACTCTTCCGATTGTACAAACGAACGAGATCTTGACAAACAACGATATTATCTACTATGTCTCTGCCATGTATAAATGCACTTTGGTTTTGGCTAATAACATTCGGGAGTACTTCCATTAGTCTTGCACTAATGATCTTAGTAATGCATTTGTAAATGACATTACAGCAGGCGATTGGACGAAAATCGACGACACTTTTTGGCCTCTCTTTCTTAGGGATCAAGGTGATATTAGTCGCATTAAACTGTTTCAAGAGTTGTCCAGTCCTAAAAAATTCCTGTACCGCCTTCACTACTAGATCTCCAACAACCTCAAACCTGTCCTTGAAGAAACCACTTGTATACCCATCAGGTCCTGCGATTTAGTCTCCGAGACAGAAAAAAGTGCTCGTCTTTTCCTCCGCTGTCGCATTCCTGCATATCTCAATCCCGTCTTGTCTATTTACCAACTTCCCTCATTTTACCACCTGCACATTATATTACTCACACTACAGACAGTACCTAAAAGACCTTCATAATAGCTCAAGAATGCCTCCTGAACACTAGCAGGACTATCACAAATCCTTCCATGTTCATCTTTGAGTTGGAATACATGATTCCTCTTTCTTCTAGCTTGATTAAGGAGTGAAAATACCAACTATTCTCGTCCCCCTCAACAGCCCAAGTAGCTTTAGCTTTTTGCTTTAGATAACTAAATTTGGCTTCATTCAGTTCACAGTAAGCATCCGATGCCTGCCTCTCCATTCCTTGTAGCTCGAGATTATGTGGGTTGCTGTGTAATTCCTCTTGGATTCTCATCAGAGTTTCTTTAGCTAACTGAGTTGCAGTTTCAATGTTAGCGTATCCACAATTATTAAGTTTTCGAAAGGGTCTTTTCAATGCCTTTAACTTCGTGGCAAGTTGGAATTGCAATGTCCCATGTATCTCCCTCCTCCACACCTGCTGTATAACTGTCATAAACTGTAGATCCTTGCCCCACATGTTAAAATATTTAAAATTTCCTCTTCTCCTCTCCTACTGCTGCCATATATCAATAGTACAAGGACAATGGTCGAACATCCCTTCCGGGTGGAAGTAGATTTTACAATCAGGCATTTGAACTATCCAATCGTCATTCCCCATAGCTCTATCAATCCTACTAAACCTTCGATCACCCGGTTCGTGTTTGTTATTCCACGTATAAAATGCTCGTGTGGCCGACAAGTCTGAAATACCACACTCCATGATACACTGTCTAAAATCTATGATTTCCGCTTCGATCACCCTATTACCAATTCTCTTTTCTCCACTTAGAACATTATTGAAGTCTCCCACAAGTAACCAAGGTCCATTCTCTTCCTCATATGTCTGCTTAATGGCTGCCCATAATGGCCGTCTCTCACTTACTCTATTAAATCCATAAATAAAAGTCATCCGCCAACTATGCCCACTCATAATATGAGTCACTCTAGTATGAATGAACTACTCCCCCATCTTTATCACCTGCACATCATATTGAATATTCCACATCACCCATACTCTCCCTCCATCATGACAACAATTATTAGTAACAATGGTCCAATCCAACCTAATTTCTGCAATTACTTTATTCAAAGACGTAGTCCTAACCTTCGTTTCCATTATTCCTAACAGTCCTAAGTTATTCCTATGCAAAAACGTAGTGATTTCCTTATGCTTATTCGGACTGTTTATTCCTCTCATGTTCCAGAATCCTAAATTAGCCATGGTCATTTTCTCCTTGACCCATTCCTAACTCCAATTCTTTGGCAGATTCGGACTTAAGAGCCTCATAGAATGACCTCCCCTCGTAATATACCCTCCCCGATCTTGTTGTGTAAACTTTGTTATGATCCTAATTGGCGTATGTGAGAGAGTACCTCCTTGAGTAGGCATTGGAGTGACTATGATATCATTTCCCTTACCAGTATCCACCCTAGTCATCTCATACTCCTTCCCCATCTGCTCATATTGCTCCATGATTGTGTCAAGTTCTTTCTCCTGTACTCCTTGCACATGTCGTGTTACTGGCTTCCATACTTTTCTTCCTGCAGGTACTACTGACACCTTCTTTTTCCTGTACATCTGGTCATCATGACCTATCCCAAGACTTAACCCACATCTAATCGGTTTCCATTCATAGTGCACAATTTGTTTGTGAGTAATATCCTGTTCATCCTGAACAGTAACCATATCTGAAAGTTTTGTGTTGAACGGTACCTCAACCATGACCCTTGCAAATCCTTCGAAATTCTTCATCTGTGTGGCTGAATCACATCGGATACTAGGCTTGCGATTTTCATTAGAGCTTGCCCCCAAAACTTCAAAGGGAGATTGTAAAACCTGATCCACATAGGAATAGATTCCACATCTACCTTCTCCAAACGCTGAGTAGGTTGCCAGTCTCTTATTATTAGAGGTTTGTTATCAAAAAATAGTTGCCCTGAACACAATGCCTCTTGCTTACCTTCCTTAGTCTTAAAACGAATCAAACAGACACCATTAGGTTGAAATGATACCTGTTCAACATCCTCACCTTTCCAAATCCGTTTAAAGTACCCACTCAGAACGAACCATGGCGGATTCTCCCCTAGAACATAGCAACTCATCGCATATTTCCAGTATTCCAGCTCCGATTGAACATCCTCAGCAGTAAGAATTAGAGATGACGCGTGTTTGCGAGGCACCTCCTGCCACGAACCTCCATCTTCTCCATTGTTCTCCAATATGTCTTGAATTTCAGCGTCCATATCTTCATCTCCTCCATTAGTCGACTCAGAATGATCATCGCTATAATAAGTCTGTTTGCCATTGTTGTAATTTTTTCTTTTTTCTTTTGCTGTACTATGTGACGTATTACTATTACGTTGTGATTTATTATTAAATGATGAATTATTATTTGGTTTTGATGTATTACAATTAGATCTAGAAGCTTTTCTCTTGGTTTTAGCCATTGCTTAAATCAAGGAGATTCTCTAGACCATTCTCTCTCTAACATTCTCTCTCCCTATGTATTTCAATTTTATTATTAACTTCTAAATTTTACAATTTTGTATGTCATTAGTTAGTCAAAGAGTTAATGAGAGTGCTATTTACTTTTATTGGCGGGTGTCGCGGATACCCGCATATTTGGCAAGTAAAGATGGGTGATAGGTGGATAGCGGGGCGAGATAAGTCCTCAAAGTATACCCGCAGAGCGGGTGGCAAAAAAGCCCTTTTGTACCCGTGGTGGGTAGCAGGGCGGGTGCAGGTATCACTTTTGAATAGCGGGTGCGGGGTACCTATCCCCTCCACCCGCCTCTCCCCAATTGATATCCCTAGTAGTGTCATTTGTCGATAAATCGTAAAGGTCAACAGTTTGGAATGAAATTTTATGTTTTTATATAGATATTGAAAAACTTAATGATACACCATATTAGTTGTAGTGTCAAAAGTACGATTATTGCTATCAAAAATAAGGATTTTGCTGATGAGTATTAAAATGAATAATTCAAAAAATTGAAAAAGGAATATATATATATGTATGTGTGTGTGTGTGTGTGTGTGTGTGTATATATATATATATATAGTAAGGCTCTTATGAGTCCTTCTCTATATATGAGTCCATGAGTCCTCATCTCATCCATTGGATGAGATGAGGATGGATGGACAAGATGCGTTGCATTAAAAAAAAAAGGAAGATTTACGTTCCTAAAATAACTCACAAGAATTTAGGAAACAATAACTTCCTATCATTCACGTTCATTATCACAATTTTCATTCCACGTTCATTCACACTTAAAAAAAACTCTGATTCATTCACGCTCATTCATCGATTTTGAACTCGAAATTCTGCTACAATGGATTCAATGACCGCATCATTGTCTTTAACGGTTGATATGCAACTAATCGAGTATAACAATGGTGAGTTTCAGTGTTTCATTCACGTTTTTATTCGTTTTTTCTTCATGGATTTCAATAGTCATATGGCTTTCAATTTGCGTTTTCATATCAATGTTTTATCGCGTCGAATTGCGTTTTTTTTACGTCGATCTTCATGTTTATAGTGCTTTCATTGTCATTCCGTATCACAGTTCGTATCAATTTGCGTTGTTTTCATGTCATTGCGTTTTGATATCACAGTTTCGTATCAATGGTATTTTGATATCTCGATCTCTATAGATTACAGGTCTTTATGCTTTTTATTAAGATTTTCCCTGATATCCATTGATTCTATTTTTTTGATTTCAGTTAACGCAGATTCGTCGTTGAAGTAACATGCCTTCTGAGTTAAAGTAACACTTCATTGCAATTACAGTAACAAAAATGAACGTTCAGGAAAAGGGTTTTTTGATATGCTAGAGTAACGTATTGTACACGTTAGGGTAACACCACTTATGAATTACAGTAACACATTATTTGCATTGATGTAACGTTGTTTGATGATATGCAGAAACGTCATTAAAGTAACATACCTTCTGAGTTACAGTAACACTTAAATGCAATTACAGTAACACACTGAACGTTTAGAAAGAAGGGTTTGATGATGATGATGTTAAAGTAACATAGTGTAATAGTTAGAGTAACACAACTTATGAATTGATATAACCGTCAATTTTAATGTTGATATTGCTTTCATTGTTATTTCATTCATCATAGTTTCCTATCAATGGTTAGTTGCTCTATCGATCTTTATAGATTCCAGGGTTTTATGTTTCTTATTTAGGTTTTTCATAATATACACTGATACTATTGTTTTGTTTTATATTAACGCAGAAACGTCATTGAAGTAACATACCTCCTGAGTTACAGTAACGTAAGCTTCACTGATATTATTGTTTTGTTTTTTGTTGAAGCAGACACGGCACTAAAGCTTCATTGATACAGACTTCTAAGGGCAAAAGACAAGGCAAACGTGAAAAGCTTGTGCGGATTAATTTTCATGTTGAAAAGCTTGTGCGGATTAATTCGGGAGTTCAGGTTGCAGAGACAGTCCGTTTCTGGGGGGGGGGGGGGGGTTTGGCAAAACACAGGAACTGGATTTTGTACACATTTTTTTACACATAGCGCTGTGCTACGTTGCAATTAACTATATATATATTTATTTAATACATGTGTATTTGGTTAGAGTAACATCTCATGTCTATTGGAGTAACACCATTCGTTAGTTACAGTAACAGACATAATGCATGAAGGTAACTGAGGACAACAACGTTGTTTAAACAATTCATTACCAAAGTAACTGAGGATAACTTGGATTAGAACCATTCATTACCAAAGTAACAACATTCACTTTTTAAAGAACCATATATAATGCGTCATTGATAATAACATTGTTTAACTATGAGACAAAGAATAACATCATTAATGACTTAGAGTAACATCATTTGTTCATTAAAGTAACAGTTATAATGCGTCAATGTAACACAATGATTATGAGACCACATTTGTATATTGGGTAAATTTAATTCATTCCCATAGTAACACCGGTCGTTATAACAGTTGTTCCATTGGTGATAATCAAAATACTAATGTACATAACAAGTTTCGAAAACGATACAAAGCATTATTCGTAATTAGAAAAAGATGACATAATTCGTTAGACACGTTATTTTTTTCGACCCTTTGTTGGCTTGCTCTTGGGACCATCGATGATCTTTTGCCTAGTGTCCACATACTTATCTACGTTATCCAACAACCGCGATTGCACCTTCATTTGTCTCCTCCTTTTGCCATCTGAAAAGTACAATAATTATGTACAACTATTGTTACAGTTTAATCTGGTATATAAAATTAAAGTACAACTGATACGAGTGAAAGAAATACCATATGTAAAGCTGATACGCGTTAAAGTAACACAAAGAAAGTGTTAGAGTAACATAGAGTGCAAATTAGAGTAACACGTCTACACAATTAACTGTACCAGATTACTAGCATTCAAAGTAACGCAAAGATGGGAGTTAAAGTAACATGTCTTGTACATTACAGTAACACATGGTCGTCTTTAAAATAACATCATACATGTGTAACACTAACTGAACAACCCCTTACAGTAACACCTCAAGTTTATTACAGTAACTCATAAGAGCATTAGAGTAACATTCAATATATGTTAGACTAAGTATGAAGAGTAGAAGCATAATATGAAGTAGGTGAATTCAATTAAACTCTACAGATTCATACCCAGATACCGCAACAATCTTTAGTGAAACCAATTAATTATAGGGCACAAACGCAGCAAAGTAAATCAATCAATAATTAGCGAGAAAATTAATGAAATCAGATACGAATATAAACTAAACCTAGTTCTTTAGTACAACAATCGAGTATTAATTAGCGAGTTACCTTGTATTATGCCACCTGAAGATTATCTTTGCTGAAGTTAGAGAGTTGCTTCAATGTAGCCTTGCTTGAGTTGAACACGGGAGGATGCGCAGGTGTGTTTTGAAAAGAAACAGAAGTCGAGCGATTGTGTTTGGGATGATGAAGGTGAAGGGTTTCAGTTAGGATGTGAACGAAAAAATTGAATGTGAGGAAAAAATTGAATGTGAGGAAGTAGCGTGTATTGGTTGGAGATAATTAAGGGAGGAGAGAGGATTTGATTTTATTTTTACCAAAATATGTTATTTATTGCCTTAATTACTGGAATCAATCACCACCATCCATCCCACTCTAGATCAATGGTTGTAGATAAGACTCATGGACTCAAAAAAAATAAAAGGACTCACTTGATCCTTCCTATATATATATATATATATATATATATATATATATATATATATATAAGGTCAAGATACCCTTTAAGTCCATAAGTATTGTTGTTAGCCCTTGGATCAACTAGAGATGTATGGTTGAGATGCTACTATGTTTAATTATTTTTCAAAAAAGAAAAAACTCAATTCTCTCCTCTACCTTATCACCCAACACCATCAACCACCACCACTCAACACTACCGCTGCCACCACCATGCGCCGGCCACCACACCGGTTCCACCACGTCACCGATGACCCTCACATTTCACCGACGACCACCACGACCACAACGTCTCCGTCGACCACCACGACTACCACAACGTCGCGGCGAGAACTTTTAAATTTCTGAGTTTTAATATAAAGTTACAAATTTAAGGGTTGAAGTTACCAAATTATGGGTTAAAGTTACATAAATTTAATTTTCAGATAGTTGGTGGTGAAGTGAAAAAGTGTAACTTTAGACCCATTCCGTGTAACTTTAAGCACTTTTTGTGTACCTTTAAGCTTGTGTGGCTAGGATTAGGACTGTTAGCCACACAAGCTTAAAATTACACAAAAAGTGCTTAAAGTTACACGGAATGAGTCTAAAGTTACACTTTTTCACTTCACCACCAACCATCTGAAAATTAA
Source organism: Agrostemma githago (assembly GCA_958450325.1). NCBI lineage: Eukaryota > Viridiplantae > Streptophyta > Magnoliopsida > Caryophyllales > Caryophyllaceae > Agrostemma > Agrostemma githago. Next base: position 37,015,851 of record OY288241.1, on the reverse strand, counting down.
ATTTATGTAACTTTAACCCATAATTTGGTAACTTCAACCCTTAACTTGGTAACTTTATACTAAAACCCAGAAATTTAAACGCTGTCGCTGGCGACGTGATGGTGGTCATGGTGGTCACCGGAGATGTGGTGGTCGTGGTGGTTGTCAGTGACGTGGTGGTGCTCGTCGTGTTGGCCGCCGGTGACGTGGTGGCACCAGAGTTGTGGCCGGCACATGGGTGGTGGTTGTTGATGGTGTTGGATGATAAGCTAGGAGAGAGAATTGAGTTTTTTTTTGAAAAATAAATAAACATAGTAGCATCTCAATCATTCATCTCAAGTTGATCCAAGGGCTAACAACAATACTTATGGACTTATAGGGTATCCCAAGCCTTATTTGATATCTTCACACACACACACACACACTTCATTCAATTTCTCTGGCAACGATTTTCTCTCTCTGTCTCTCTCTAAGAGAGCCCTAAACCTAACCCTAATTTCTCCCCCAAATCAATGTTAAGACTAATTTTCTAATCCAGTTTTTCGATCTGATTTTCAGAACTTAAATCAATTTCCAAAGCTCTATCAAACTCAAAACCTTTTCAAAATTTCTTCTACTCAATTAAATTTGTTTCCTAAGATTTCGTCTAGTTTTCTTAAGGTTTCTCCAGCTACTTAAGTACTTCATCCCCAAATATTTAGCCTAAGATTGTTTACCTTATAATCTTTTCCAGATCACTCAAATAATACTGTTATCTCTAGTTACCATGATTACTCTCTCCCCCAATTACTGCACACCATTCTCATTGAGCCTTTAAATTGATCTCTACAACTATACTTTCTACCTAAGACTGCCATCAATGCAATCATTCCCCTAAAAGATCCTCGTCTATAAACGCCTCCTTCCCTGCTCTAGTACACCTGCACAAGTCTTATAAACTTCATCCGATTTCTTAAGCTTCCTCGTACGTCACAACTGTCATACGTGCAAATCTCCTCTTTCAAAACTGACTTTTCATCGTCCCCTTTCTATGCACTCCATTAGGTGCCTCTCCCTCAACCAAATATATTTTGCCGTCCTCCCTTTCCTCGAATGACCATTCATCTCCTATTCCTACACCAACCTATAATGACTCCAGTATATATGACAATCAAGCTCAACTCCACTGCACATTGAAACCGAAAATACCTTCTAAAACAACTAATCACTCTCTACTTACAAAATGGGTTCAAACCCAACACCAAATAACTCACCTAACTCATTCAGCTTCAATCCTAACACTTTCTCAGAGGCGGGGTCTAGCATTCCTTGCGTAAGTAACATTCCTGAAGGTGCTGACTTTGGTATTGAAGTCGACTTCTTTTCCTCTTGGCGCTACCCACGCACTGGTGCCATCATCAGAATGAATCCGGACTTCTTGGGCAACTTCTTCGCCTTCTGGAATCGTTGCATTCTAGGTTTCATGGTGGACTACAGAAGTTTCAGTGCTGCTACCATTAACGCTGTCATTGAGGCCCACTTGGTCACCAGGGGACCCATCAAGTCCATAAAATGGGTGACTAAATTGTCCTTCACTGTGCGGACAATGAGGACCGCCTCGACCTCCTGGAGCGTACATTTATCTCCATTAATGGTGCTATTATTGCCTTGGCCAAATGGAATCCTGAAGCTATTCCGTGTACTGTGCGATTTCCACTCATCAAGCTATGGGTTCGTGTTTGTGGGCTTCCCTTTGAGTTTCTGAAAATGGTAACAGCCAACACTATTGGCCAACTCCTCAGCTCTGATTTTGAAGTCGAGCCCTTCGAAGTTGTCCCGCCAAATGACTACCTCAGAATCCGAGCTACCATCGCCTTGGGGGACCCTCTGTTACCTGCCTTCTTCCTGGGTTTTAACCAGGTACCTCCTTTGGATTCAATTCAAATATGAGGAGGTCTACAAATATTACACTAGGTGTGGTCGAATAGGCCATAAATCTGATCACTGCAAGGAGCTCATCTCCAGCATCACGGCTGACTTGGATGCCTCATTCAAGAAGCTAGATCAAAAGAGCTACGGTATGTTTGAAGGAGTGGGAAGGCACACCATGTACAATATTGATCTAAGCGCTATTCCTTCCACTTCCAAATATCTCACTTCCAGGTTTAGAGTGGGTAATTTCGCCTCCAAGGGGTGATGCCTGCTGACCTCTTTGTGGAAAACTATATCGATTATAACCTTGATCTCTACCCAGGGGGTAAGGTTAAGCCTGGTAGGAAGTTCCTTGTTACTTCAATCCCTTTCAAAGGTCCTGCTTTGCAAACTCCTCACTTCAATGCTAGCCAACCCAATAAGCAAGGTAGGGTGTTCGAATTCAAGGAATCTTATTTTTCTGCTAATTCTGGCCATTTCAAGAACGGCACTCGTGAATGGAGGGGTGAGCCTTTCGAAACCCCCTATGCAAAAAAAATTCCCTGAGCCTTTCTGTCTGTCCACTGAGCCATACTCAACCCCTCTCAACGATGATATGGAATGGAGTTACTCATATGACAGGGATGCTTAGCACTATGAAGCAGTATGTCATAGATTGGAATGGAATTACAAAGTGGCCTTTGCAATTGATGATGCTCGTGGATATGGCCCAACTTTCTCTTCTCCTCCAGATTTCCCCTATCAGAACGTATTTTCGTAACATTAGTGGTTTCAGAGCGGAATTTTCGTATCATAAGTGGTATCAGAACTACAAATCTTGATTTTCCTTAAAATCAAGACGGTCCTAAGGCGTGTCAAAGCCAAGTTGTTGGTTGAATTTCTGGTTGCTATTGGAATTCAAAGGTTAAACTCGAGCAAGGTAGTTTGAGGGTTAATCAGTTTTGATTGTCTAGTGGTTCTTTGTTGAGTTTTGATTTTTTTCAAAAAAAAAATACTATTCACGTGTACTGTTCACGGAGGAAAAAAAAGGACGGAAAAAAAATGTCGAAAATTTTCTAGTTGGAAAACATGTACGAGGAAAATGTGGGTTTGGTCCGACATTGTCACCTATTTTTGATGATTATGGAGATGAGGAAGCCATTGTTACTCATGTTAAGGAGCTGTGTTTTACGCTTGATTATGGTTTTTGGTTCAATCTAACATCTACGCCAAATAAACACACGGGTGATCCTATTGGGTTTATGCAAGATCAAGTTTGTTATTTGTTCAACAATGCGGCTCGTGATAAGTTGTTTACACTTGTGCACGGAGGGTGGGGTGGATGGCACAAGAGGCTTCTAAAATTAAAAGGAAAAACCGAGAGTTTGAGTTTATTGCTGATGATTTTTATTTTCGATCCCAAAAGATTAAAGTTATAAGAATTGAGGGCAATTCTCTTCAAAGAAGAAGGGGATGATCCGAAAATAATAAGTATCTAATTAATTATTTAGGAAATCATTAGTATGGATTTTCGATAGTTAGTCATTCTCCATATTTACGAATATATTTGCTATAAGTATCTAATTATTTTATTTACTAGTTCTATTTAGGAATTATATTATGCTAGAATACAATTTTTATACTTAGGATTATTTTATTTTAGTAGTATATATAAGACGTCTTTCATTATATTAGGAGAAAGAAGTTTATGAATAAGAATTTTGAACCTTTGCGTTGCAATTGTGTTTATCGGTTCGACGAGTTTCTATCCAAACTTTGTTATTATTTGACGCGTTTCAGATAGGGTAACAATTAATAGGTCTTAATTGTTCTCACCATTATTCGTCCTATAGGTCTAGGTCGAATAAATATCCCTTTCTTTCACAAAATAAAACATTCTAAAAAGCCTTCAGCTACATTACACATACGAAAGTCATAATTTTCGTATCATAAGTGGTATCAGAGCGTAGTTTTCGTATTATTAGTGGTATCAGAGCGTAATTTTCGTATCATAAGTGGTATTAGAGCGTAATTTTCGTATCATTAGTGGTATCAGAGCGTAATTTTCGTATCATTAGTGGTATCAGAGCGTAATTTTCGTATCATAAGTGTTATCAGAGCGTAATTTTCGTATCATTAGTGGTATCAGAGCGGAATTTTCATATCACCTTTCCCTATCATGAACCACCGCTGAGTGCTGAAAAGGCTAGTCTGGAAGTCGAGTTAGCTGCTAATGCTACTAATTCCATTATCAGTGAAGACAACAACAATGTAAGCAACTTCAACTCCAACTACAATTCTGGAGACAGCCTGGATGCTAATAGTAGCATCAACACAGAGAATTCACTCTCCAGCTCAGAAGAACACAACAATTATCAATCTCCAATACCTATCTCATCTGACTCCCCCTCCACTGAACCCAGATTTGAAGATGCCTTGAATGATAATGTTCCTTATCCCAATAATGAAGAAGCTATCTCGCCCCTTATGGAAGTGGTAATTGCTCCTCCTACTGCTCCTGTATCATCGACCAATATTATTCATTAGGTTACTCTTAGTCTTCTGCAGTCCGTGGATAACAGACTTAATGCCTTTCCCACTGACATCTTCGGCCCAATTGAGGCTAACCTCCTCAATCGCTCTTCTGAGAAGTCCTTTGAACTGGCTGAAAGCAGCTTCTTTTCTCCTACCTGAGAAAATATGATCCCTCCACCAATGTTTCTCAGTGCCACTAACAAGCCACGTACTAAACGTAAATCAAGCTCTGATCCTGATCTTATTTCCCTGATAAATAACTCCATCAACAGTAAAGACTGTAAAAAGTTACATCTTGTCCTTAGGGAAAAAGCTCAAGTTCACCACTGATGTCCATTCCCCGAAAGCTAGTTTTATCATGAAAATTACTGATACGGACCTTGAACTTGAAGTGGCTATTGCATCCGCTGCTGCAAGGGTTATGGAGCTAGGCTGATCCATTTCAACCTCCTCTACAGCCATGAGAGGTTTATCATGGAATTGTAGGGGTCTTAATGACCCGCTCTCTCTTGCAATTTCTAAACTAAGAGCGACGGTCCGAAATAAGTATTATGATTTTCTATTTTTATGTGAAACAAAATGTAATGTGGAGACTGTCAATAAAATTGGTAACTCTTTAGGTTAAGACTGTAGGGGTTAATGCCCTAGGAACCAGTGGTGGACTATGGTTGGGTTGGAAGGGACCTCTCTCTATGGACTTTACCTTTAAATGTGTCAACTTTATTTTCATGAGAGCTCTAATAAATAGTTCCTTCTTTTATTTGATCTTTGTCTATGGTAGCCCTTATTTAGCTGCAAGACAGCAAGTCTGGGATCTGCTGCGTAATTATATCAGCTCTCTTAATCTTCCAGTGCTCCTCATCGGAGATTTTAATCAAGTTGAATATGAGAAGATAAACTCAGTAGTGATAGTTGCTCTCTTTGTGGGGTGGACCTTTTTACCCGTTGGAAACTGGACTGCAATCTTATGAACATCCCCTTCAAGGGACCAAAATTACTTGGTGCAACAATCGTGATGGAATAAAACACACCTATGAAAGATTGGACAAGACATTTGCTTTCTGAACATGGTTTTCCTCCTTCCCTAACACTACTGTTAGGCATTATCCTATTCAAATCAGTGATCATGCCATGATTGAAGTAGACTTCAATTTATGCCTCGATAAAAGACCTAAGCCTTATAAGATTGATGCCTGGGTTTTCGACTTTGAAGACTGCAACAATAAGATTAAGAATGCTTGGACTGACTGTGTTCATTGGTCATTTGTCAATGGGCCTCACCCCCTCAGGCTTGCACGAAAATTGGAATATAGCAAATATATTGAAGCGATGGGCGCTTGATAAACATCAGGATTGGGGACGAAAGTGGTCTGAATTCGATGACAAACTTGAGGATGATCTTCATGGAATTTTTGCAGGGCAAGATACTACCAATCTTTCTGACTATAATATCCATCGTCAAGATCCTATTGACTTTTGCAAAGCCACTTCTATCTACTAGAAACAAAGAGCCAAGCTCACTTGGGACTCTTATGGGGACTCATGGACCAAATTTTTCTTCAATTGGGTTAAAGCCAGAACTTGTAGAAATTTCATTGCAGGTGTGAAGCTTTCAAATAATAGATGGTCTTTTGATGCAGATGACATCCGCAATGCTTTTCAAGAACACTTCCTCCATATTTATGCTTCTGAACCCGTCCCTATGGACCATACTAATTCTCTTTGCAATGCCCTACTCTCCAGCATAACTCACAAGCTAAATGACGAGGAAGCTAACAGGCTAAGCGCATCATTCCGCCCTCACGAAGTCCGCACTGCAGTCTTCCAGCTTGGCTCACTTAAATCACCTGGCCCGATGGAATCTCTGCCATCTTCTATCACCGCTACTGGCATTTCATCAAAGAGGGTATTATTTTGGCAGCTTGTCACCGCCTCAATATCGGCCACATTCTCAAGGAGTACAACCGCACATTCATTACTCTTATACCCAAGATAAATTCTTCTGTACGTGTGGAGCATTTTAGGCCAATAAGTCTCTACAATGTCATCATGAAGACCATTACCAAATGCATTTCCAACAGAATCAAGAAGGTCATCAACAACTTGATTAGTCCTTATCAAAATGGTTTCATGCCGGGACGGTCATGTAGTGACAACATTCTTCTTGCTCATGAAATTTTGCATCGTATAAATAAAAACAACTCTCTAAGTGGCGGAATGATGGCCTTCAAGCTTGATATGAGCAAGACTTTTGATAGAATCGATTGGAGCTTCCTTCAAGCGACACTTAAATCAATGAATTTCCCGACTAAGATTCTTTACCTCATTATGAACTGTGTTCAAACGGTCTCATATGAAGTTCTCGTTAATGGCTCCCCAATACAACGTTTTCAACCATCTAGAGGTCTTAGACAAGGAGACCCACTGTCACCGTATCTCTTTATTCTTTGTATGGAAGTCTTATTTGCAAATTTAACTGCCGCTCAGAATTCATGAAGACTTCATGGCATTAAAATCAGTCGTCAGGCACTTTCAATCAGCCATCTTTTCTTCACCGACGATGCTATCTTCTTCTCATAATGTGATAATCGCTCTATCTGCACCCTCAAATCAATACTATGTGACTTCTGTCAGGTTTCGGGGCAAAGAATTAACTTTGATAAATCTGCTATACATTTTGGTCCTTCTTCTACCCTGGCCAATGTCGTCAACAACCTCTACGCTTTTCGTATCAAACGTAATAATAATATGGGCAATTATCTGGGCATTCCACTTCTTATTGATCAAAATAAAAATGCCTTCTACAATGATCTCATCAACCGGGTTAATCGAAAGATCTCTTCAAGGAATGGCACTCTACTCTTCCAAGCTGGTCGTGTAATCCCCTAGAAAATCTAACGCAGTACAGTGGCGGAAACACTGTAGAGTTGGGATTAAAACACACTGACAAACTATATCTTATTAAAGAAATGGTAAGTCAATACAAAGGTCTCTTTTTAAAAAAGGGCTAAAAAAGAATTTTCCAAACAGGTTTATACAAATCCATAAATCGAATGAAGAAAGAGTAGGATCCACGCTACTCGCTAGCTCACACCCAAAACCCAGCAGCAATTACCTGTCATGTTATAAACATAACAACCACGTCAGTGGGGAGTAACTCGGACGTTCTCCCAGCCATATTATATCATATGGAAAAATAATAGTATTATTATACCAAAATAATTAAAATGGGAAAACATTAAAACGATATAATAAAATAAGTTTTAAGTAAAACTTAAAATATTGGAACAATAAAAACCGAACGAGTTTTCAGAAGAAAACATCAAATATTTGCCAACCTGCAAACCAAAATGTATTGATAATAATAAAAATTTTCAAGTGGCGTTATGGATAAGTTTAGTGTAGACGGCTAGACTTTCACTAGAAGAATACTAAAACTATCTTCGAGAACTTAGTTCAAACAAATCAAACTTCGGTCTCTAACTAGGCTACTCAACCATAATAGAGCGGCGACTTATAAATGCGTGGCCCTAGTTTAAGACAATGCACTCCCCTCCTGGGATTACCTGTCATCCAGTTCAACTTATGACGGCGACTTACTGCGAGGCCTAAGCTTAAGGTCAAAATGTACACAACTCCCGGGATACCTGTCACCCGGTTCAACAACCAATGTACCGATTCCTGATGGCAAAACCGTAAACCCTAGAATATATTACTCTAACCTCACACTTGTCCTTATTCCATAACTCCAAAACAAGCCATTATCGATAAATACAAAAGATATAATCAATAGAAATAGTATGAGGATAAAAGGAATAAACAGTTTATATAAAAGGGAAACTTTCTATAAATAGAAACTTACTAATTTTAGAAACTTACTTAAAATGGAAATATTGTTTTAGATAATTCGTAAGTTATTCAAAATAAGCGAAATGTATAAAAATACCATTTCTAACGAAATCAACATTTTATTATTATCGTCGTTATCGTAACATTATTATATTTCTAAATTCGTTACTCAAGATATAAATAAAATATAATAAGTCAATATATAGAATTTTATAAATAATTACAAAATCGAGTGAAAATAATAAATTTTAGAAAAGAGTTGTTTTAAGAAAAACGATATAAAAATTAATTGAGTCAATGAGTTTTATAAATTAAACGAGATTTTATAAAGCTTTCGAATTAGATTTAGCAAATAGATTTTATCATTAAATAATACGGATTTTACTAAAAATAGTCAATCAGAAATAAATAAGAGATTATTAGTGAAAATAGTCTCGACTAAAATATATTTAAAACAAAAGTGACTATTTTCTCATTTATTAATATAAGTCGTAAAACGAAATTAGTTTATTGAACAAGTATATCAATTATAATATAAAAATTACGATTCTGAGTTAAAATTATAAATCAAAAAAATATAATGAAAATATGAAATCAATATTATTTAGTTACTAGTGTCACGATAACCAACAAAATATTATAACGATCGTAAACAATTAAATTACTAACGATTTATGAAACGGTATCGAAAGCTGTAAAAATATTTATAAGGTACACGATTTAAAAATAATATAATTAACAATTAATAAATAGCTAAAATTAGAAAACCGAATTTAAAATATTTACTACATTCTACTACTCAAACATACGATATAAAATCGAGTAACGTCCTAAAGTTACCTTGAGACAAAATTCGAATCGATCTCGCATAGTCTACTTGCATAATCCGAGCTCCAAATCTTCAATAGCACGCCTTAAGCTTCGTGTCGTGAATCACTAGCCTTTCAAGTATGCTCCACTACGAAATTCGAGACATAACGAAACAGAAATGAAAGAAATCGGAATAAGGAATGTTAAAAAAGAATAGAGATGTCACGGAACGACAAAGAAAGGTAGCTGAAAGAAGATGGAAGAAACAAAATAAAACTGAGGGAGGACGAAAGAAGCTGGATGACAGAAACGAGACGATGAAGCAGCATCAGTGCACGAAACAACATCACCAACAGTAACAGCAACAATAACGACAGCAAAAAAAATCAGATCCGAACCCAAAACCGAGGACAGCAAACGAAACAGGAAACAGACGCATATAATGAGATGATTACGAAACAATGAAAGAAACCGAAAAACGACAAAACGAACCGAAGAGGAAGAAGAACATAAACAAGGGCTAGACGAGCATAACAGCGACCACGCAGCAGCTTAAATGAGACAAACCGAAACGAAGAAGAGTAAGAAGACAGAAGAAGGCACGATGATATTGAAACAGCAGCAGCAGTAAGAGAACAACAGCAACAACGCAACGCAGCAGCAGCAATAGTACACTAACGAAGCAAAACAGAAGTCAGATCGAACTAAAACAGCGGAAACACGCAGCAACACAGGCAAGAGAATAGCGCATCATCAGAATGAATCACGGACAATAGCAGCAGAAGCACGCAGCAACAAAATAGGAGGATGAAAGAGGAGAAGCGGTGAAACGATTTAAACGATAAATTTGTTTTATAATAATTTTGAGAATTACTAGTTAAATCATAATAGTAAAAATAAAAATATAACTTTAATTTAATTTATTTTATAAAATCAGGGGTGTTATAGGTCGACTGGTCCTTATTTCTTCTGTTCTCTCCTCACTATCTATTTACTTTCTATCGGTTTTTCGCATTCCGATAAGTGTTGCCAAAAGGATTAACTCTCTCTTGGCACATTTTTGGTGGGCTGGGAACAAAGGAAGTAGAACTATCTGCTGGAGAAGTATTGATTTCCTTAGCCTACCTAAATGTGATGGTGGTATTGGAATAAAGAATATTGCCCGCTACAATTAAGCTCAATTGGCTAAAGTTGCCTGGAAAGTCCTAACAAATTGTGACTCGCTCCTCAGTAAAACCTTCACTGCTAAATACAAATGCTCCGTTAGGTCCATCGATAACTGTATTAATCAAAATTACAATGGCTGCTCTTTGGGTTGGAGGGGCATCCTCTGGGGCATAAAACTCATTCGACATCAGCTCGCCCGGAGTATTAGAAATAACTGTTCTCTAAGTATTTGGAATCGTCGCTGGGTTTATGACTCTATCCCTGTGTTGAAGACGGGCACTGATGCAACAGATATTGGGACTTTACCCATTTACATTAAAGATCTTACAATATCTAATGGATGCTGGAATGAAGACATCTTTTCGCAGTTCTTTTCTTCTCACTGGGCTAAGAAAATAGCTTCTATCCACATACCTCATTTCATAAGTGATGATTCTCCTTACTGGCCACCTACTCCGAACGGTCAATTCACTGTCAAATCGGGTTACAAGACTGCTTTTAACCTCAATAGGACCTGTCATCCTCGCATCAATCTGGGCGTGACAAAAGACGACACAATCATCTCCTTTTGTCGACGTCAACTTTAGAAGCTTAATTGCCCCAATAAATGGAGAATCACTACAAGATAATACTCCATTAGATACCATACACGTGCGACTAAAACTGTCAGTCGCTTCTTTAGCGACCGAAAAAAACTACGCCGACCGATACCCGTCGCTAGACGAAGAGACCTAGTGGGGTAAAGGTTGGAAAAAAATGAACACAGATTAGCGACCAATATCGGTCGCTAAAATAAATATGCGCGACCGATATCGGACGCTAAAATCAAAGGGTTAGCGACCGATATCGATCGCTAAATGATGACTAAAAACGTATGAAAAAGAAACCTCAGCGATCGACAAAAAAAAGGACGGGCAACCATTGTCGGTCGCTAAGGTCCTGATTTTTTTTTAAAAAAAAATTAGACGCACCCCCTTCCCCCTCCTTCACTTCTCCATTTCACTCACTCTCTCTCTCTCTCTAACATCGTCTCCCCCTCTCTCTAACTTGCCGAGCCCTCATTTCTCTTCATTCCTTCTTTTTTTCTCCCATTTTCCTTGATTAAGGTATGTTTTTTTGGTTCAATTGTGAGCTTTATTTCATTCATAACAAATGTACAATAAAAAAATTTGAGAGTAATTCATGTACATAGGTGGATTACTAACGACCAAGAAAAACTAACAAGGATTTAGGCCCCTATTAGTTTTCTAAGTAACTGATTCTCATCCAAGGTGATATAGGGTCTTTGAAGAATGCTATCAATTTTGCTTCTGACATCCTCCTGTATGCTTTTGGTCACTTGAGTTGGATATTGCAAGTATCCCTCCAACCATGCTCCATTTCTCTTTAACCAAATCGTGTGATGGTATGCATTTAAAACCATCGCTTGAATTTTCCCCCTTGGACCAGCCTCTAGTCTATAGTTAGGGTGCTTAAGCAGATCAACCCCAATCCATAGAATCAGCTCACTTCGTATCTGTCTACTGTACTCACAATCTTGCATCAGATGTTGGACAATCTCCTCCTCTACTGCACAGAGGCATCATATAGTCTCGTTGCAGCATCCTATCTTAGCAAGTTTCAACCTAGTGTTCAGTCCATTATTTACTAATAGCAATGATAGGGTAGCATGCTTAGGGGTACTTCACTTATCCCAAATGAGTTGGTACCACGCTACATCAGGCCTGTTGCGTCGCAGCCATCTGTAACCTTCATCAATTGTGTATCCTTTAGAGGATGGCAGCCATATGTCGCTTGACGGGAAAAAGATTTGCCGTGGATCCCACCGATCAAATAATAACCAACTAATCCTAAGCTAGGTAGCTAGGGTAAGTTGGGTCGATCTACAGGGACGGGGTGTCGAACTAGGGTGTGCTACGGTCCTTGACTAGGTTCAAGACAAGCTAAACTAGGGGATGGCCAAGGTTAACTAAGGACTAAGCTAAACAAACAACTAATGACAAAAAGAAGCGAATTAAATCAATAAGAAGACACTAGGGCTAGGTCGGGTTCATGGATACCAAGGGGATCAAAAGAAGGAAAAGGGGTTGCTAGCATGCTTTCATAGCCTAGGTTACGATCGGGCTCTCGCTACTTGAACGGCCTAGGGGTCACCCTCACCACGCTCTCGCTACTAATGAGGGGACCAAACCAACCAAACAAACAGCCACATACAAGAGGAGAGGCAAGAAAAATGAGTATTGATCATCTTAAGTCTCACAATCATTACATCAAACATGTGGAGTGCAAGGTAAGAAGGAAACAACAAAAACAACAACTAGTACTACCCATCTCACCCTTATCATCCCTAATTACGCCCAAACCCCTACTAACCCTAGGGGATATCTACTCACACATAACTAAACTAAAACTAACACTAACAAGAAAATCAATCAAAGGAACAAAAGAAACATTCATTATGAAGAACAAATAAGGATGAACAACAAACACTAAACAAAGATGAAAACTTTACTAACAAAGAAAGATTAAGAGAAAAGAGAAGAGAAAAGGATTATACCAAACTACAAAGGATGAAAAGATGAGAACTTGCATATAAAGAACACCCAAAACCTCCACCAATGTTGTCAAGATTGGTAGTGTCTTCAAGAGATCCAATAATACAAGATAAACTAACTAGATTAAGGAGTTATTAAGGACTAATCTACACTAATCTAATCTAACCTAAAGTAGTCTAGGGTTTAGTGGGTAATGTAAAATAAAGCATATGTCCTTAAACAATACAAGAGGGGGGAGAGGGGGTATATATAGGGTGACAACGAATAAGGGAGGCGGAAAAGCAAAACAGCTCTGAACTGGGCCCATCCCGGCTGGGAAGGAGGTGATCCCGGTCGGGATGAGGTGGTCCCGGTCGGGATGGACCTGGTTCCGCCGGGATGGACCTCCAGTGGGTCGGTTTGTCTTGTCTCTTCATCCCGGTTGCGATGGATGTGTTCCCGACCGGGATGAGTCTTGTAGGCTTCAAATAATGTCTCATAGGTCCCCACTTGCTCTCCCTATGCTTCTCATCGATTCTCGGTGGTCGGGAATGGGTCCCGAGGGCTCGGGAATGGGTCCTAAGGGCTCGGGATCGAGTCTAAGCTACCGGGTGATCGTCGCTTCTCCTCGTTGGCTCCAAATATGTCTGAAACGAGTTGGAATCGTTCCATATCTCCAATACTAGCCTTAGGAACCTAAAACAAACTAGAATAAGAGTAAGTAGCCTCAAAAACCGCTCTGAAGAGCGATTCCAAAAGAGAAACCGGGACCAAACACAAGGAAAAAGCACTACAAAACACACTTATCAACTCCCCCACACTTAACCCTTACTCGCCCTCGAGTCAGCACGAACTAACTACTAAACTAATAAGAACTAAAATATTAGCCGAGCGGGTATTAGCGCACCCTACGCCCTTTCAACTCACGCAAGAACAGTTAGAGGAAAAGTGCTCTCCGCAAGGCAAGTGAGGTCTTGCGACAAAACTGTGGATACAACCGAACATGAAAACACACAAACAAACAAACACACAAACAAACAAACACACAAACAAACAAACACACAAACAAACAAACAATCGGTTGCATCCAAGAAGAAACAAATACCGCTTCCCTCTACAAAGCGATGAAAGAAACACCGGTTAAGGACTCAAGGCAAGTGATATTGTTCCCAAACTAATAACACAAATCGAAATGGACAAAACCCTAATAGTATGACGACAAAACAATAAAAACGTTGGTAACTTACCTAGGTTCCTCCTAACCTTCTAAGAACGTACCACGGGACGATAGGTGGGATGGAAAAAGGATGAACCACAGAGATAGTCGACACTGTAGGTAAGTGAAGCCCCGCCCCCTTTAGCGATGAGCCAAGAGGGTCGTCCCATGTTCAAAATAGCCTAACTAGTCCAAGTAAAAAGGTGGATATGGTTGCAAAGTGAGGGAAGATCAACTATTTACCGCTATCATCCTTCCTAGGGACTAGGTCCTTTGGTAGGCTCTTCACAGTAATAGTCGGAAAAAGGCTTATTTTTGAGGGGTGAGAATTCTTTTTGTGAGATGATTTTCTTTTGCATTTTTGTATCGTATTTTGCTTTTGAGTTACTATGCCAATTCTTTTTCTTCTTTGGTATTTTGTTTTTCATTTGTTGTGCCTTTTCTTTTTCTTTCTTTTTTTCTTTCTATCTTTACTTTTATTTTTCTTTATTTTCTTGGCTTGCCTTTTTGGCCAAATCTTGTTTTGTAGGCATTCAATCACAACCAAGTAAGAGACTTCAATAAATTGCAACTTATTTGTGGAAAATGTGTAGAAGGTAGGGAAACGGGTAAATCGGGGGTCGCGATTTCCCTTCAAACCCACGAAAAAGGAGAAACTTGGACTAATCAAACGATTTCGAACATGGTCACCTAAGAGACGATACTCGGGAACCAAGGCCTTTTCACTCCGTGGGTGGTCAAAATGGTCAAAATGCAAATCCCGTAGTAAATTCCTAGTAGACTAGGTGGACTCAAGGTAAGAAACCAACGAAATCATTGATTTAAAGTCATTCTACTAGACTAAAGTCCAAGACTTGACTCATATTACTTAGAAAGGGAAAGTAAACACTTGCGCACTAGCCTCAATATCGGGTTTTCGAAAACCTTTTATTACACACTAGACACACTAAACAAGACAAAACAAAGACACAGCAAAAACGAAAGGAAAAGAGACGAACAAAACAAAACAAAACAAAACAAGAGAAAAGCGAACAAACACACAAAGAAAACAAACACCACCTCGAAACTTTCAAACAAGCCACAACATCAACCACAAACTTCAAAAAGCTCCACCCTAGCACACATCATCACAAGAACTCTTCCAAACTCCACAAGAGACAAAGAGGAAAAAGGATAGAATGATGTTACCGGATGCCTTGAAAGCTCAAAGTTAACGGTGATCAAGCGACCTACAAGGAAAAAGGGAGGCAAAACACACACAACACAACAAATATACGATACAAAGACACAAAAGACAAAGCCACAAAAGAAAATCCTTTTAGTTTTTTATGAAAATTTTCAGGTTTTCAGGGATTTTAAAGATTTTTTCGAAAAAACTAAGAAAATAAAGCTAAACTAGAGTAAGATATCGCTCCCCGACACTTAAACCGAGAAATGTCCTCATGCTCGATCGGTAGTGAGTGGAAGACACTAAAAAGGAAAGAAAAAAAAGGAAAATAAAGCAAAAAAAACAAAAATAAAAGTGAAGAAAGGGTAGAGTGTGTCCGGCCGGGGTGTAGTCAAGTCACCAAGGGCCGAGACGAGAAAATATATGGATGGGGGAAGAAATAAATAGAAGAAAATAAAAGGAAATAGGAGGGGAGGGCTAGGTGTAATCAAGTCACCAAGCCCGGATTCCGCCTAAATCTGACTAAATTCTACCAAAAGAGGAAATAAAACTAAGGAAAAAGTGAAAAGACTTGTCAATTTGGATTTTTCAAATGATTCTCGATGTAATCCCATCATCGAGAATCGGGAGCAATAGCCACAAGGGCCCCGAGGGCCGCCATGACACCAAAAGCATAAAGGGAAAGGGAACAAACGAAGATAAACTAGCAATAAAAGACGGAAAAGAAAGTAGAGTCGCCTACCCAACGGTTAGCAACTCATTTATCTCCATCGCCTCAATGATTAATTCGGCACGTTGCTTGTCTTTATCGATATTCCTCCTCTTCCTCCATGTAGTCTCAAGTATCGGGATTGTATAGGTGTAATGAGGTTGGGATTTTGGGAAAACTCGGTGTATAGTGATGAGAAGATGAGATGAAGGTGTATAATTGAAGTGTAAGGGTCAAATGATAGAGGCTAAGGTGAGTAGGGAGGTTGGGTGGGGGTATAAAGTGGTGGGGTGGGGTTTAAATGACTAAACTAAGGCAAAGGAGGCTGCAGGTGCCCTTCTCGGTCATGATGGTTCTCATCTTGGTCAGGAAGGACCATCAGTAGCTCCTGTTTCCATGCTCACTTCATCCCGGTCGTGATGACACCTATCTCGGTCGGGATGGCACCTATCCCGAACCTTGAAGCCTTCATTCAATACTAGTTCCACCCAAAAGACAAGTAATACCCCGGGATCCAAAATCCTGTCCTCGAAAGCTTGTACCAAGCTCAAAAACCGACTTCCTCCACCAAGCCTTGAAGCTTCTATCATCAATACCTCTGATCTCTCTAATTCTTCATCCTCACTTCAAACCTATCAAGTAAGCTCAATAACCACAATCAAGAATCCCTCTCTCACATCGCTCAAGAAAATTCCAAATTACAAGAATTCCACAAAAACTAACAAATCCTAGAAACCAGACAAACCAATCAAACATATACAAATACAAAAGCTTAAAAGAAAAGGAAAAGATATTTACAATAAGATACTCTCACCATCTACGCCTCCATAGCCCGGAGGAGTAAGTCAAATGCTCTACCAACATCTTCATTAACGCTCATGTGGCCGATCCTAGCCATCAACAAGAGTTTCCAAGTCGGAGTCGAGAAGCAATAGTCTAATCCATTACGCTCGGGTTTCTTGTGATCTTCCGGGTCCTACGAACCATCATAGCAATGACTCTTATGACCATCCGGTAGGTATTGTGGCCTAAAGTCATGCTTGGCGTTGTGATTTGGGAGATCACACCCTAAGGGTGTTGCTTCCTCTACGGGGTCAAGAGTAGCACTCTTTTCCACTGTTCGACAAGGATCCTCTTCATCAACCGTCTCACAAGACAAGGGACTCGAAATCAAGTGCGTTAAAGGAGGTGAAGACATCAAGTTTTCTTCATTGGAGGCTTTAGGGGGGACCTAATCGTCATTCTTACTAGAATTCTCACCATGAAGAAACTCAAGGCCTTTGATGGCGGCCTCAATTTCTAGCATAGCATCTCCAAATCCCCTAATCGGCTCCTCCAATTTCCCATTCAAGGCAAGTTCTAAGGCATCTATCTCTTCCTCCCAAGTGTTACCTTCCTTCTCACTCACCTTGCCAAGTTGGCCTAGAGGAGTCTTGTCTTCACTTGGCTTTGGATTGTCAAGATCCGGTTCATCACGAAGAAAATCATACAAATCCAATTTGATAGCCAATACATTGGCTTCCCAAGAGTTACCTTGAGAATCATGTTCAATTCCCTCCTCATTGTCGACCCTTGAAGCTTCAACATCCTCCATTCTTCCCATATCTTCACCATCCAAGCAACACTCAACAATGATCTCTTGATTGACCCTCTCTTCTTCATTCATGGCTTCGTGATCGGGTTGATTTCCTTGTGGAGACAACCGATCTTCTTGCCCAAATGAACTTTCCTCAATGAATTGTGGAGCTCGAGTGGCCAACATCGTGAAACGAGCCATGAGTGCATTGATTCGAGCATCTTGCACCTCTAATTGGGCCTTGAACTCCTCTTTATCCCTTTGTATTTGAATCATAATCTCTTGTTGATTCTTATGCAATTGAATCATCATCTCTTGTTGACTCTTTTGCATTTGAATCATCATTTGACAAGTCTCAAGGTTGGGGATTTTTGGTTGTGGGTTATGTGAGGGTATTTGGTAGTTGTTAGGATGTTGGAATGATCCTTGACAACTTTCATGGTAGTCGTTGATAAGTGTAGTTTGTAGTGCCTAGTTTGTTGTGTTTTGGTACCTTTTTCCTTGTGGAATCGCTCCTTGGGAGCGGTTCATGGGCTACTTATGCTTCCTCTAGTTTGTTTCAGGTTCCCGAGACCATTCATGAAGAATTGGAACGATTCCGACTCGTTTTATACACTTTTTTGAGCCAACGAAGTGAAGGAACGATCACTCGATGCCTTGGATTCGGTCCCGAGACCTTGGGACCGGATCTCGAGCCCCTTAGACTCGATCCCGAGCCCCGAGAATCGATGATAAGCCCATGAGAAGCAAGGAGGGACCTTGAAGATCATATTGGAGGCCTACAATACCCATCCCCGTCGGGAAGGACCTCATACTGTCCGGGATGAGGTGCACAAAATGCGAAGGTTCTGTTTTGGACCCGTCCCGGTCGGAACCACTCCGTCCCGGACGGGACCATCTCGTCCCGGACGGGATGGCCCAGCTGCAGCCCGCTTTTGCTTCTTTTCTTCTCCTTATTCATTGTAACCCCATATATACCCTCCTCTTGTATTCTTTTGTTATGTTCTTCATTACCCGCTAAACCCTAGACTACTTTAGCATAGATTAGCATAGATTAGAGTAGATTAGTCGTTAATTAGTCCTTAATCTAGTTAGCTAATCTTGTATTAAGGGATCTCTTGAAGAATCCATCCAATCTTGACAACATTGGTGGATGTTTTGGGTGTTCTTTATATACAAGTTCTCATCTTTTCATTCTCTTTTTAGTTGGTATAATATTCTCATCCTTTTACTCTTAATCTTTGTTTATGTTATTCAAGTTTCAATCTTTAGCTCTTGTTTATTGTTTTGTTCATCATCTTTGTTAGTTTTACATATGTATGTTCTTGTTTTTGTGTTAGTTTCTCTTGTTCCTGTTAGCTTTCCTTTAGATATGTTTGAGTAGACTCTTGCTAGGGTTATTAGGGGGATTGGATGTGATTAGGGATGATTAGGGTGAGATGGGTGGTATTAGATGTTGTTTTTGTTGTTTCCCATTTACCTTGCACTCCACATGTGTAACACCCCGGCCCAATCCTAGGACCGGAAATGTTAACTGCGGTAGCCCGCCAGGCTTTGTACTGGTCCCACAGACCAACACGAGTCCTTTCCAGCACATTTTGTCCTCACTCGTGTGCATCCTGGAAACCTTCCCAGGAGGTCACCCATCCTAAGATTGCTCTCAGTCAAGCACGCTTAACTGCAGAGTTCTTATCATGGGCAAACCAGAAAAGAAAGTGCACTTTGTTGATATGAGTAGTACTTCAAATCCCTTTAAGCAAAGCTCATAAATAGGACATCTTCAATCAATGTGGGGTGTTTCAATCACTCCCACTTGAAGAACGCAACGTCCTCGTTGCGCCTGGCAGCATAACCGCTGACCCAGAATCCACCCCCGCTAGGTGCCAAATGCACGGTCGCAGGGTTGCTCTGGATTACGGTTGGTGTCCAGGAGGGGTGTACACTACTTAAGCCAGGACCTCGCTGCACGCAGTCCTGTTATGGTTGAGTTGCCTAGTTAGAGACTGGATTCTGTTATGAGTTAAGTCTACAGTTCTCGAAGCTAGTTTCCAGTATTATCCTAGTGAAAGTCTAGCCTTGTGCACACTGAACGAATTTCCATAACGCCATTTTTGAATATTTATATTATCGATTGATTTTGACTTGCAGGTTGGCAAGTGCTTTAAGTTATCTTCGAAAGCTTATTTTATTATATCGTTTTAATGTTTTCTCTTTTTAAGTATTTTGATATAATAATACTATTATTTTTCATATGATATAATATGGCTGGGAGAACGTCCGAGTTACTCCCCACTGACGTGGCTGTTATGTTTATAACATGACAGGTAATTGCTGTTCGGTTTTGGGTGTGAGCTAGCGAGTAGCATGGATCCTACTCTTTCTTCATTCTTGTAATTTATGGATTTGTATAAACCCATTTGAAGATTTTTACTTTTAGCCCTTTTGTAAAAAGAGGCCTTTGTATTGACTTACCATTTCTTTTAATAAGATATAGTTTGTCAGTGTGTTTTAATCCCAACTCTACAGTGTTTCCGCCACTGTATTGCGTTAGATTTTCTAGGGGATTACAACATGTTTGATGAAATGCTTGTGAGACTAGAGATGATCAATCCTTGTTTTTCTTGCCTCTTCTCTTGTATGTGTGTGTGTTTGGTTGTAGGTTTGGTTCCCTCATTAGTAGCGAGAGCGTGGTGAGGATGACCCCTAGGCCGTTTAAGTAGCGAGAGCCCGAACGTGACCTAGGCTACGAAAGCACGCTAGTAACCCCGTTTTTCCCTTCTTATGCCCTTGACATCCATGAACCCGACCTAGCCCTAGTTTCTTCCTATCGATTTATTAGCTTCCTTTTGTCTTTAGTTATTCGTTTAGCCTTGTTAGTTCACGTTTTAGACTATAGTTTAGTCCTTAGTTAACCTTAGCCATCGCCTAGATTAGCTTGTCTTGAACCTAGTCTTTGACCGTAGCACACATTAGTCCGACACCCCGTCCCTTTGGATCGACCCGACTTGCCCTAGCTACCCAGTTAGGTTCGTTAGTTATTATTTGGTGGCGGGATCCACGGCAAATCCCTCCCATCAGTCATATGAAGAGAGTTCATAAGATTGTTGATGAGATTGGTAAGGTTGGTAAAGTTGTGGATTTTGGCAATTTGCCCCATGATTGTCCCATGATGATTGATGGTAGCTTGGATGCCACATTGTCGTAACGTTGCCTTGATACATTGAATGCACTAGAAGCACTTGAGGAAACGTTAGTAGCCTAGTGCTTTTGAGGCACTAGGATGAGAGAATAGCACACAAGAAGGAACGGAGATACACAAGGAAAAGAAAACACAAAAATCAAGAACAAAGTCTAAAACTAAGCACACAAAAGTCTAAACTACGCCGTCCCCGGCAACGACACCAATTTGACGGGAAAGGGATTTGCCGTGGATCCCACCGATCAAATAATAACCAACTAATCCTAAGCTAGGTAGCTAGGGTAAGTCGGGTCGATCCATAGGGACGGGGTGTCGGACTAGGGTGTGCTACGGTCCTTGACTAGGTTCAAGACAAGCTAAACTAGGGGATGGCTAAGGTTAACTAAGGCTAAGCTAAACAAACAACTAAGGACAAAAAGAAGCGAATTAAATCAATAAGAAGAAACTAGGGCTAGGTTGGGTTCATGGATGCCAAGGGAATCAAAAGAAGGAAACGGGGTTGCTAGCATGCTTTCGTAGCCTAGGTTACGATTGGGCTCTCGCTACTTGAACGGCCTAGGGGTCATCCTCATCATGCTCTCGCTACTAATGAGGGAACCAAACCAACCAAACAAACAACCACATATAAGAGGAGAGGCAAGAAAAATGAGGATTGATCATCCAAAGTCTCACAAGCATTACATCAAACATGTGGAGTGAAAGGTAAGAAGGAAACAACAAAAACAACAACTAGTACCACCCATCTCACCCTAATCATTCTTAATTACACCCAATCCCCCTACTAACCCTAGGGGATATCTAATCACACATAACTAAACTAAAACTAACACTAACAAGAGAATCAATCAAAGGAACAAAAGAAACATTCATTATGAAGAACAAATATGGATGAACAACAAACACTAAACCAAGATGAAAACTTTACTAACAAAGAAAGATTAAGAGAAAAGAGAAGAGAAAAGGATTATACCAAACTACAAAGGATGAAAAGGTGAAAACTTGCATATAAAGAACACCCAATACCTCCACCAATGTAGGCAAGATTGGTAGAGTCTTCAAGATCGAGATCCAATAATACAAGATTAACTAACTAGATTAAGGAGTAATTAGGGACTAATCTACACTAATCTAAGCTAATCTAACCTAAAGTAGTCTAGGGTTTAGTGGGTAATGTAAAATAAAGCATATGTCCTTAAACAATATAAGAGGGGGGTATATATAGGGTTACAATGAATAAGGGAGGCGGAAAAGCAAAACAGCTCTGAACTGGGCCAATCCCGGCCGGGAAGGAGGTGATCCCGGTCGGGATGAGGTGGTCCCGATCGGGATGGACCTGGTCCCGGCCGGGATGGACCTCCAGTGGGTCGGTTTGTCTTGTCTCTTCATCCCGATCGTGATGGATGTGTTCCCGAACGGGATGGGTCTTTTAGGCTTCAAATAATGTCTCATAGGTCCCCACTTGCTCTCCCTAGGCTTCTTATCGATTCTCGGTGCTCGGGGATGGGTCCCGAGGGATCGAGATCGAGTCTAAGCTACCGGGTGATCGTCGCTTCTCCCTGTTGGCTCCAAATGTGTCTGAAACGAGTTGGAATCGTTCCATATCTCTAATATTGGCCTTAGAAACCTAAAACAAACTAGAAGAAGCGTAAGTAGCCTCGAAAACCGCTCTGAAGAGCGATTGCACAAGAGAAACCGGGACCAAACACAAGGAAAAAGCACTACAAAACACACTTATCAACTCCCCCACTCTTAACCCTTACTCGCCCTCGAGTAAGCACGAACTAACTACTAAAATAATAAGAACTAAAATACTAGCTGAGCGGGTATTAGCGCACCCTGCGCCCTTTCAACTCACATGAGAACACTTAGAGGAAAAGTGCTCTCCGCAAGGCAAGTGAGGTCTTGCGACAAAATTGTGGATACAACCGAACACGAAAACACACAAACAAACAAACAATCGGTTGCATCCAAGAAGAAATAAATACCGCTTCCCTCTACAAAGCGGTGAAAGAAACACCGGTTAAGGACTCAAGGCAAGTAATAACGATCCCAAACTAATAACACAAATCGAAATGGACAAAACCCTAATAGTATGACGACAAAGCTATAAAAATGTTGGTAACTTACCTAGGCTCCTTCTAACCTTCTAAGAACGTACCACGGGACGATAGGTGGGATGGAAAAAGGATGAACCATGGAGTTAGTCGACACTGTAGGTAAGTGAAGCCCCGCCCCCTTTAGCGATGAGCCAAGAGGGTCGTCCCAAGTTTAAAATAGCCTAACTAGTCCAAGTAAAAAGGTGGATATGGTTTCAAAGTGAGGGAAGACCAACTATTTACCGCTATCATCCTTCCTAGGGACTCGGTCCTTTGGTAGGCTCTTCACGGTAATAGTCGGAAAAAGGCTTATTTTTGAGGGGTAAGAATTCTTTTTGTGAGATGATTTTCTTTGGCATTTTTGTTTCATATTTTGCTTTTGAGTTACTATGCCAATTCTTTTTCTTCTTTTGTATTTTCTTTTTCATTTGTTGTACGTTTTCTTTTTCTTTCTATCTTTTTTTTTCTTTCTTTTCTTGGCTTGCCTTTTCGGCCAAATCTTGTTTTGTAGGCATTCAATCACAACCAAGTAAGAGACTTCAATAAATTGCAACTTATTTGTGGAAAATGTGTAGAAGGTAGGGAAACGGGTAAGTCGGGGGTCGCGATTTCCCTTCAAACCCACGAAAAAGGGGAAACTTGGACTAATCAAACGATTTCGAACATGGTCACCTAAGAGACGAGACTCGGGAACCAAGGCCTTTTCACTCCGTGGGTGGTCAAAATGGTCAAAATGCAAATCCCGTAATAAATTCCAAGTAGACTAGGTGGACTCAAGGTAAGAAACCAACGAAATCATTGATTTAAAGTCATTCTACTAGACTAAAATCCAAGACTCGACTCATGTTACTTTGAAAGGGAAAGTAAACACTTGCGCACTAGCCTCAAAACCGTGTTTTCGAAAACCTTTTATTACACACTAGACACACTAAACAAGACAAAACAAATACACAGCAAAAACGAAAGGAAAAGAGACGAACACAACAAAACAAAACAAAACAAGAGAAAAGAGAACAAACACACAAAGAAAACAAACACCACCCCGAAACTTCCAAACAAGCCACAACATCAACCACAAACTTCAAAAAGCTCCACCCGAGCACACATCATCACAAAAACTCTTCCAAACTCCACAAGAGACAAAGAGGAAAAGGGATAGAATGATGTTACCGGATGCCTTGAAAGCTCTCCAAAGTTAACGCTGATCAAACGACCTACAAGGAAAAAGGGAGGCAAAACACACACAACACAACAAATATACGATACAAAGACACAAAAGACAAAGCCACAAAAGACAAAGCCACAAAAGAAAATCTTTTTGGTTTTTTATGAAAATGTTCAAGTTTTTAGGGATTTTAAAGATTTTTTTGGAAAAAACTAAGAAAATAAAGCTAAACTAGAGTAAGATATCGCTCCCCCACACTTAAACCGAGCAATGTCCTCATGCTCGATCAGTAGTGTGTGGAAGACACTAAAAAGGAAAGAAAAAAAAGGAAAATAAAGCTAAAAAACAAAAATAAAAGTGAAGAAAGGGGAGAGTGTATCCGGCCGGGGTGTAGTCAAGTCACCAAGGGCCGAGACGAGAAAAGATATGGATGGGGGAAGAAATAAATAGAAGAAAATAAAAGGAAATGGGAGGGGAGGGCTAGGTGTAATCAAGTCACCAAGCCCGGATTCCGCCTAAATCCGACTAAATTCTACCAAAAGAGGAAATAAAACGAAGGAAAAAGTGAAAAGACTTGTCAATTTGGATTTTTCAAATGATTCTTGATGTAATCTCATCATCGAGAATCGGGAGCAATAACCACAAGGGCCCCGAGGGCCGCCATGACACCAAAAGCATAAAGGGAAGGGGAACAAACGAAGATAAACTAGCAATAAAAGACGGAAAAGAAAGTAGAGTCGCCTACCCAACGGTTAGCAACTCATTTATCTCCATCGCCTCAATGATCAATTCGGCACGTTGCTTGTCTTTTTCGATATTCCTTCTCTTCCTCCATGTAGTCTCAAGTATCGGGATTGTATAGGTGTAATGAGGTTGGGATTTTGGAACAACTCGGTGTATAGTGATGAGAAGATGAGATGAAGGTGTATAATTGAAGTGTAAGGGTCAAATGATAGAGGCTAAGGTGAGTAGGGAGTGTTGGACCAAGTCTAATATTGTTTTGATGATGCTAATTAATTTATATTAGTCATATACATGTAATCGTGTGCTAAGTGTGTAGCTCTAACATTAAAGATGGGATCGACAAAGTGCAACAAGACAATACGACATCAATTAACACAAGACAAGAAGAACGAAGGTCGAAGTGAAGATTAGTTATTTTGTCGTGTCTATTTAATGATCTTAACATAGCTTGCACGAAAAATCCTTTTTACTTGGGCTATAAAAAAACCGTTCTCTAAACCGATGCTATATCTTAATATTAGGGATTTTATATATTCTAAAAAGTGATTGAGCTAGTCAAACATCTTTGATGGAATTATAATATCCTTTGGTTGTTATTAAAGCACATTCTTCTCCTATATTTTAGTAACTTAATTCCTAATTAAGTGGGTGGTTTAAAACCTCCTAAATAATTGGTAAAGTATACTAAAAAGGAGTGTAGAATTAGTCACAAACAACTTCCTATATTTTAGCCTAAAAATCTAGTTGTTGCATTCACATATGCTTCTTGTTGCTAACAACCATAATCAAATCTCTATATAATAAAGCTATTAGCTCTCATTGAGGGTTAACCTTTTCACAAATCAAAATAGTCATTTTGCTCTCAATCTCATTCTCATTATTTAATAGCAAGATCGTTTGTCGTTTTGAAAAGGTGTTGTGTGCTAAGTTATATTAAGATCATTAAGTCACGTTATCCTTTTATCTTGTAACGAGATATTAGGGATAGTTAAATCTTTTCTTTTGTAACGAGAGAAAAGTGAGTGAGTGTTTAACCATACTCATTGTGAAAACCTTAACCGGTTGTGAGTGGGTTAATATTGTTGTAATCCGTAGAAAGGTACAATATTATTAATCGAGCAATAGTGGACGTAGATCTCGGGTTGTGAGATCGAACCACTTCAAAATTCCGCTGTGTCATTTATTTATCGCTTTATTGTTTTATTTAGTTTTTAGTAAATTAATATAACTAGAATTTAATAAATAAATTCTTAGTTATTAACTTTACGACAAGATTAATTATTATACAAAAAAGCGTACATACTCAATTCACCCCCCCCCCCCTTGAGTATATTACCGGATCAATAGACTCTTCAGGGAGGTTGGGTGGGGGTATGTATAAAGTGGTGGGGTGGGGTTTAAACGACGAAACTAAGGCAAAGGAGGCTGCAGGTGCCCTTTCCGGTCGTGATGGTTCTCATCTCGGTCAGGAAGGACTATCAGTAGCTCCCGTTTCCATGCTCACTTCATCCCGGTCGTGATGACACCCATCTCAGTCGGGATGACACCTTTCCCAAGCCTTGAAGCCTTCATTCAATACTAGTTCAACCCAAAAGACAAGTAATACCCCGGGATCCAAAATCCCGTCCCCAAAAGCTTGTACCAAGCTCAAAAACCAACTTCCTCCACCAAGCCTTGAAGCTTCTATCATCAATACCTCTCTCTAATTCTTCATCTTCACTTCAAACCTATCAAGTAAGCTCAATAACCACAATCAAGGATCCCTCTCTCACATCGCTCAAGAAAATTCCAAATTACAAGAATTCCACAAAAACTAACAAATCTTAGAAACCAAACTAACCAATCAAATATATACAAATACAAAAGCTCAAAAGAAAAGGAAAAGATATTTACAATAAGATACTCTCACCATCAACGCCTCCATAGCCATCAAGAGCTCGGAGGAGTAAGTCAAATGCTCTACCAACATCTTCATTAACGCTCATGTGGCCGATCGTAGCCATCAACAAGAGTTTCCAAGTCGGAGTCGAGAAGCAATCGTCTAATCCACCACGCTCGGGTTTCTTGTGATCTTTCGGGTCTTCCAAACCATCATAGCAACGACTCTTATGACCATCCGGTAGGTACTGTGGCCTAAAGTCATGCTTGGCGTTGTGATTTGGGAGATCACACCCTAAGGGTGTTGCTTCCTCTACGGGGTCAAGAGTAGCACTCTTTTCCACTGTTCGACAAGGATCCTCTTCATCAACCGTCTCACAAGACAAGGGACTCGAAATCAAGTGCATTAAAGGAGGTGAAGACATCAAGTTTTCTTCATTGGAGGCTTTAGGGGTCCCTAATCGTCATTCTTACAAGAATTCTCACCATGAAGAAACTCAAGGCCTTTGATGGCGGCCTCAATTTCTTCGACGGTTAGGTCTAGCATAGCATCTCCAAATCCCCTAATTGGCTCCTACAATTACCCATTCAAGGAAAGTTCTAAGGCATCTATCTCTTCCTCCCAAGTGTTACCTTCCTTCTCACTCACCTTGCCAAGTTGGCCTAGAGGAGTGTTGTCTTCACTTGGCTTTGGATTGTCAAGATCCGGTTCATCACGAAGAAAATCATACAAATCCAATTTGATAGCCAATACATTGGCTCCCCAAGAGTTACCTTGAGAATCATGTTCAATTCCCTCCTCATTGTCGACCCTTGAAGCTTCAACTTCCTCCATTCTTCCCATATCTTCACCATCCAAGCAACACTCAACAATGATCTCTTGATTGACCCTCTCTTATTCATTCGTGGCTTCATGATCGGGTTGATTTCCTTGTGGAGACAACCGATCTTCTTGCTCAAATGAACCTTCCTCAACGAATTGTGGAGCTCGAGTGGCCAACATCGTGAAACAAGCCATGAGTGCATTGATTCGAGCATCTTGCACCTCTAATTGGGCCTTGAACTCCACTTTATACCTTTGCATTTGAATCATCATCTCTTGTTGATTCTTATGCAATTGAATCATCATCTCTTGTTGACTCTTTTGCATTTGAATCACCATTTGACAAGTCTCAAAGTTGGGGATTTTTGGTTGTGGGTTATGTGAGGGTATTTGGTACTCCCTCCGTTCCAATGTATTGTTTGCCTTTGCTTTTGGCACCAAGGGCAAGAGATCCAATTAGAAGGTGACATGTGGAGCCAAGAGTCAAATTACACATAAAAAGCATTCCTAAAATAGAAAGGCAAACAATTCATTGAGACGCCCCAATATGGAATAGGCAAACAATTCATTGGAACGGAGGGAGTAGTTGTTAGGATGTTGGAATGATCCTTGATAACTTTCATGGTAGTCATATGAAGAGGGTTCATAAGATTGTTGATGAGATTGGTAAGGTTGGTAAAGTTATGGATTTTGGCAATTTGCCCCATGATTGTCCCATGATGATTGATGGTAGCTTGGATGCCACATTTTCGTAACGTTGTCTCTATACATTAAATGCACTAGAAGCACTTGAGAAAACGTTAGTAGCCTAGTGCTTTTGAGGCACTAGGATGAGAGAATAGCACACAAGAAGGAACGGAGATACACAAGGAAAAGAAAACACAAAAATCAAGAACAGAGTCTAAAACTAAGCACACAAAAGTCTAAACAACGCCGTCCCCGGCAACGGCGCGAATTTGACGGGAAAGGGATTTGCTGTGGATCCCACCGATCAAATCAACTAATCCTAAGCTAGGTAGCTAGGGTAAGTCGGGTCGATCCACAGGGACGGGGTGTCGGACTAGGGTGTGCTACGGTCCTTGACTAGGTTCAAGACAAGCTAAACTAGGGGATGGCTAAGGTTAACTAAGGACTAAGCTAAACAAACAACTAAAGACAAAACGAAGCGAATCAAATCAATAAGAAGAAACTAGGGCTAGGTCGGGTTCATGGATGCCAAGGGAATCAAAAGAAGGAAACGGGGTTGCTAGCATGCTTTCGTGGCCTAGGTTACGATTGGGCTCTCGTTACTTGAGCGGCCTAGGGGTCATCCTCACCACGCTCTCGCTACTAATGAGGGAACCAAACCAACCAAAAAAACAACCACATACAAGAGGAGAGGCAAGAAAAACGAGGATTGATCATCCAAAGTCTCACAAGCATTACATCAAACATGTGGGGTGCAAGGTAAGAAGGAAACAACAAAACAACATCTAGTACCACCCATCTCACCCTAATCATCCCTAATTACACCCAATCCCCCTACTAACCCTAGGGGATATCTACTCACACATAATTAAACTAAAACTAACACTAACAAGAGAATCAATCAAAGGAACAAAAGAAACATTCATTATGAAGAACAAATAAGGATGAACAACAAACACTAAACAAAGATGAAAACTTTACTAATAAAGAAAGATTAAGAGAAAAGAGAAGAGAAAAGGATTATACCAAATTACAAAGGATGAAAAGATGAGAACTTGCAAATAAAGAACACCCAAAACCTCCATCAATGTTGTCAAGATTGGTAGAGTCTTCAAGAGATCCAATAATACAAGATTAACTAAGTAGATTAAGGAGTAATTAAGGACTAATCTACACTAATCTAAGCTAATCTAACCTAAAGTAGTCTAGGGTTTAGTGGGTAATGTAAAATAAAGCATATGTTCTTAAACAATACAAGATGGAGGTATATATAGGGTTACAATGAATAAGGGAGGCGGAAAAGCGAAACAACTCTGAACTGGGCCCATCCCGGCTGGGAAGGAGGTGATCCCGATCGGGATGAGGTGGTCTCGGTCGGGATTGACCTCTAGTGGGTCGGTTTGTCTTGTCTATTCATCCCGATCGTGATTGGTGTGTTCCCGACCGGGATGGGTCTTGTAGGCTTCAACTAATGTCTCATAGGTTACCACTTGCTCTCCCTAGGTTTCTCATCGATTCTCGGTGCTCGGGAATGGGTCCCAAGGGCTCGGGATCGAGTCTAAGCTACCGGGTGATCGTCGCTTCTCCTTGTTGGCTCCAAATGTGTCTGAAACGAGTTGGAATCGTTCCATATCTCCAATATTGGCCATAGGAACCTAAAACAAACTAGAAGAAGCGTAAGTAGCCTCGAAAACCGCTCTGAAGAGCGATTCCACTAGAGAAATCAGGACCAAACACAAGGAAAAAGCACTACAAAACACACTTATCATCGCTGCTGTTGTATCCATCTTTCATCTTGTCTTTTGCTTTGCATATTAATCTCCACGTCCAGGGAACATTAGGTGGAGGTTTGTAATCATGCCAATCGCTCCCTTTCAAATAATTGTGATCAATCCATTTGATCATAGTTTGTCGCTCTTCTCATAGTCCCAGTTCACCAATTTTTCAACAGCAGACAAATTCCAAAGATCGGCTTTCTTGATCCCAAGTCCCCCTTCCTTCTTAGTTCTCGTGACCCTATCCCAAGAAACCAATGGTACCCGACTATATTCAAAGCTTCCCTCCCAAAGGTAGTTTCTGTAAATTGCCTCAATCCTCTTCATAACCCCGACCCTCTGGGAAACAGGAAGATATTAGACCAGTAATTATGGAGAGTATTGAGGATTGAGTTAATAAGCACGATCCTCCCTGAATTGATAGCTTACTAGATCCAATAATAAGGTATGTTTTTTTATCTATACTTAATTTAAATTATTTGTTAATTTTTGTATTTATTAATTTAAATAAATTAGTTATTGAGTTAGATGTTTTTTAGTGCAGTCTTGTTGTTGTCGGAATATTTACTATAGTTAGCATGTTAATTGCCCATAGGTTCCCCCAATTTGAAATAGGTAGATTGTTAGTATAAAGTTAGGGTTTATGGTTGGGTAGTTGAATGAATTGAGTTGTTTTAATATGTTAGGAAATTGGAAGTGAAAATATAATTATGCCGATTTAGTGATATAATTAGGCGGATTAGGTACAAATAGTACTATGTTTAGGTGAATTGAGAATTTTACTAAATATGTGAGTAGTGTATATTACTAAATTAATTTAGAGGAAATAATGTGTATTTGATCATTGTCTAAATTTTTTTAGATAAAAATTGAAGAGATTTGAACCGAAAATGGATGTATGAGGAAAGATTGGATAAAAGAAGATGTCCCACAACATAATTTTTAAAGGGTGTGGATAGTTTTTTGGATTTTGCTAAACAACACCCCGAATACGCATCGAACGGTAGACTTAGATGTCCTTGTGTGAAATGTAAGAACCTCAAATTCTTGGAGATTATTGTGATTAAGAAACATATTATCTCAAATGAGTTTTATCCAAATTATTATCGTTGGATTTGTCATGGTGAGACGTCTCCTGTTGAGGTATCTGAGGTTTAACAAAATGAGGGGGGTTGAGAGGAATGATAGTTGATGTAGTTGAGTGCAATGTGTTTAATGATCATGCATGTATACTAATGACGATGACCAACCAACCCCACAAGAGCCAAACCCACGAGCGAAAGCATTTTTTGATATGTTAGACGCTTCGGAGAAGCCGTTATACGGAGGGTGTGACATGACATTGTTAGAAGTCGCGTCTATGATAGTGACCCTTAAATGTGAGTATAACCTACCCTTTCGGTGTGTAGACAGTTTCGCTGTGTTGCTTGAGAAGGTCATCCCAAAGGACAACATTATGACGAAAACATTGTAGACTACCATAAAAATAGTTAAAGGTCTTCAACTCCGCATCAAAAGATTGATGTTTGTCCCGATGGATGCATGCTCTTTTGTCAGGACGATGCCCTACTTGAGGAATGTAAGAAATGTGGTAAGGGTAGATACAAAAGTGTTGATGGGAATATTGTTTTGAGAGGTAGGAAGGGAAATAGTGTTGCGAGGGATAAAAAACCTATACCTTCCCATCGCCCCTAGGCTTCAAAAATTATATGCAATCAGAACCATTGTCGAACAAATGAGGTGGCATAAAGAAGAAACTCGTGTAGAGGGGAAGATGTGTCATCCTAGTGATGGGGAGGAGTGGAAACGCTTTGATAGAATTTACCCTAATTTTGCTGAGGAAACCCGTAATGTGAGACTTGGGTTATGTACCGATGGGTTTTCCCTTTTTGGTCAGTTCGGTAAGTCGTACTTCTGCTGGCTTGTCATGGTCACACCATACAACTTACCCCCATGGCTGTGTCTGAAACCACCGTTCATCTTCCTTTCTCTTATTGTTCCCGGCCCAAAAAATCAAAAAAACCACTTGGATGTTTACTTACAACCAGTGATAGAGGAATTGAAACACTTGTGGGAAGTAGGGGTGGAGACATGTGGTGTGTCGTTGAAACAAAATTTTCAGCTTAGAGCATCGATTTTGTGGACTATAAACGATTTCCCTGCATATGGTATGTTGAGTGGTTGGTCTACGGCGGGCCAAAAAGCATGCCCTTGTTGCATGAATGAAAGTAAAGCGTTCTACCTAAGAAATTTAAGCAAAATTAGTTGGTTTGACTGTCATAGACAGTTCCTATCCGAGGGTCACCCGTACAGGAAAAACAAGAGAGCTTTCAAAAGGGTGAGGTGGTGCTAGATGGGGCACCAATTAGTCTACGGGGAGATAAGATATGGGAGGTGATTTCGGAGTTCCTATCTACTATTGACGGCACTGATCCAGAGTTCAAGGATCATAAGAAATTAAAAAATGGTTGGTTTAAAAGAAACATCTTCTTCGACCTTCCATATTGGAGTACTTTATTACTCCGACATAATTTGGATGTGATGCATATTGAGAAAAATTTCTTTGAGCAACTGATTCACACTGTCATGGATGTAGACGGTAAGACATGTGATACCACAGGCTCTTAAAAATATTTGAAGAAAATCTGTGACCGTTCGAAATTGCATATCAAGTGGGATGGGTCCAAGCCTAGGGCCTTGTTTAGCCTTGATAAGGCTCAGAGACAGGTCGTGTTAGAGTGGTTAGGGAAATTGAAGTTCCCTGATGGGTACGCCTCCGATTTCAGTTGGTGTGTCGACATTAAGAACCTGAAGTTGCAAGGTTTGAAGAGTCACGACTGTCACATTTTCATGGAGCGGTTACTACCTGTGTCGCTGAAGCTACTCCTGCCGCAAGGGGTTTGGAATCCTATTACTGAGATATCTCAATTTTTTCGGGATTGTGTTCGTCGACAGTTACAATTGACGATATGACTCGTTTGGAGGATCAAATTCCTCAGATACTGTGTAAACTTGAGATGATCTTCCCACCCTCCTTCTTTAACTCAATGGAGCATCTACCGGTCCACTTGCCCTACGAAGCTAAAGTGGGAGGACCGGTCCAATATAGATGGGTTTACCCGTTTGAGAGGTGAGAACTTTCAAATACTTAATGAACCACTAACGTTAAATATTGTAATTTATTATAAATATAATTGCTTGATGTCATAAATTTCTCAACCATTTGAAGAAAAAAATTTGGTAACAAGGCGAGGGTCAAAGGCTCCATATGTAATTCTTATCTAACAGAGGAGATAGCCAACTTCTGTTCTCTGTATTTTGAGAAAGAAGTCAACGCCAAAGCCAAGAATCTTAACTTAGAAACATATGAGATGATTGACCCAACATGCCAGACTTTTTTCAAAGTAAGGTAGGTGAAGGATCTTCATCAGTTGGGGGTGGAGGTTTTTAGATGAAAAGGAATACAATCGTGCTCACCTTTACTTGTTATCAAACTGTGAAGTTTTGGAGCCTTATGAGAAGCAGTATGTAACTGAATTCCTCGTTGCTAATCCAAATTTAAATGCTGATGATGTTTGGAATAAGCATGAGGAACAGTTCCCCAGTTGGCTTAAGGATCGTGTAATTGTTTTGAATATCCAGGCTGATTTGGTTAGGAGTCTAGCATTAGGTCCTTTGCAGAAGGTTAGAACTTGGAACCGGTATTCAGTTAATGGTTACAATTTCCATACATTTGCCCATGGTAGCAGTAGGGCTAGATGTACGCTACTACAAATGAGCACTTGGGCCACGACTTAATTCGTGGCATTGATTCATCGAAGAGTCTTCCTAAGAGGTCACCCATCGTAACACTACTGTCACTCAAGCACGCTTAACTGTGGAATTCTTATGGCCAGCCACCAGAAATGAAATTAAACTTTATTGACATAATCATTAGTTTGAATTCTTTTAAAGTGATATTTTTTTGCACAAACTACATTTACTTTTGAGTAATTAATTTTTCCCCAATGATTTACATATTTTTGATTTTAAAATTATTATTCTGGAAAAAAAAACAAGTTTCGAAGTTGACTTTCGGACTCATGCTTTCATAAATTTATTGATATTTGTATTTTAATTTCTTTTTTTTCACTTTCTTTTATTGCTAGTTCTTTCGTTATGTTTTTTTTCTTTTCGTTCTCGGTCGTTATTTTATTTCCTCAGATTTTTTATCCTCTTCGAGTTTCCTCTTGCCTACTTCAAGTTTAAACCGAATTTTATTTTTCATTAAGTGAATTTTATTTTAAATTCATTTTTTTAAAATATCTTCCAAATAATATTACATAACAGTTATTGGATTAGACAGTTGATGGTAAATTAATTTTTGATTTTCACACTAGTAGTCCTTAATTATTTGATTTTCTCACTTATACCATTCTTGTTTTGAAAAATAATTTTGATTGGTTCTTAAACTTATGTACGACTTTCTAAAATATTAATCTTTCTTCCAAACCAAGCAATCTGAAAGATAATTAATTTACAAAAATACTCACTGTTTTCAGAGTCAAAGTTAATTTCATAAAAAAATATTAACCGATTAAAATTCTTAAGTACAAGTAAAAAAACGATTTTTTTCACACTGAAAATATTGTAAGAAAATCAATAAATTGGAAAAAAATACAACGCTTGAAAATTGCGGTTAAGAGTTGTGGACTTGACGTAGGTCCACCCCGACGCGGCCACGTGCGGGTTTGGGTAGGCGAATGAATCTCATGGTAAGATTGATCTCGGGTCGAAATTTAAATCAAAATAGGAGTCGCCACCGAATTTTATGGAAATTCGGACCCGTTCGAACTCACTCTACACTTAGGCATTTCGTGTACAAAACACGACCCGCTTTTAGTGCTAGAGCTTATGAGTTCGTCCCTTCGCATTACGATACCGACGCCGAGTTATCGGATATCGTGCATCGAATGACTCTCGTGCGCCAATGGTTTCGGACATCCGGAAACCATGGTTCTGAGTAAGGGGTGAGGGTACGTGCTGGGAAGCCCACGAAGGACACCCAACCCCACCCGCTCTTAGTGGCCTCTACTAAGATACCGTTCGATTTTTGTGTACGCGCGTTAGTTTGACGATGAAATGTTATGCAAACGACATTTTGACTAAGCATGCGAATTACGTGTTTGACTACGTCATTTAATGCATCTAAATTATCGTCGGAGTTGTTTGGCATGCTATGTTCATTTAAGGCAATAAATGGCAGACATCGAAAATAGAAAACTCGCAAATAAATTACAAATTAGACGGGCGGAATACAACCCGGAATTTACAATACAACGAGCGATAAAATAATAATCGGATTAGAAAACGGTAAACATTAACTATAAACGGACCCATAAATAGAAAATGTAAGCTAAACCGTAATTAGAATAAATGGACGAACTTCGATTAAATACACATTATGTTGTGCATTAAACGGAGGACGGAGACTTTAATACACGCTTGCGTACGAGGTCATAGCGTGGTGCTAGCTCGATCCCGGGCCTCGAAGTCTTATCCCGACTTATCATAGCGAAACGGAAATGTCTCAACTCGTCCTATATTGGATACGACTAAAAATTCGTCAACTTAGGACTAGTCTTGTGAGACGTGGCTTAAAGTCGTAAAGGTGACTAGAATATGATGTGATGCATGGTTTTTGAAAATGTAGGCACGTGATTGACTTTACACGTGTCGACCGAAGTCGTAAAATATTTGACGAGGCTATATGACGCTTAGGAGCTCACGTCCTAGTACAAAAAGGGACCACTCGATCGAGTCATGGTCAGGACTCGATCGAGTGACCTTGTCACAGGCCTTCTGCCTCATTTTTGGAGTGCTACTCGATCGAGTGTGCTATGGCACTCGATCGAGTGCCTCCTGTTTGAGCCGCTGCTCAGTTTAGTAAAAGGTGGCCGTTACGAGTTTTATTTCGTTTAAAACCGATTGTCAACTGAGTCGAGTATAAATATGGCATAATTTATATTCGGTTCGGTTTTCGGTACCCGTAACATTTTTTATGAATACGAGATCGGCATCGAGATTTTAGAAAAGAGTGTGATAAAATCGTTTTGAATCAGATTAGGACGAAATTAATTCCCTCCGCGTTACGACATTTATAATAATGCTTACGGATTATGTGATGCTCGGTTTAGCATCAACGGGTTTTGTGCCAATCTTGAAAATGGTATCGGATGCGTTCAACTACGTACTACCACGATCACATTACGCTCTTAAGTGCTTAGGGCGGTGCTCCTCGAAAGGGCGCCACCACTGTCGCGATTTGAAAAGGGATTAAACGGACTTGGAGCGGTAGTCGTAGTTAACGCGTTCAATCCGAAAATGGTTTTTGTTTAATTATATATATATATATATACACACGGTATTAAAATGTTAAATGTTAATGTACATAAATAAAATGTTAGATAACAAACCGGTTGTCATTAAACAATGGCAGCCAGATATTGACCTTAAGAAGGAAATCGTAAAAACCGTACCTACTTGGATCCGATTGCATGATCTACCATTGAAATTTTGGGGAGGAAACCTTCCTAAGATTGCTGGGACCATTGGGAAGGTCTTACGTACAGATGAGGCCACAGAAACACAACAAGGTTGGGTTTCGCTAGGTTGCTTGTTGAGGTGGAAGTTGATCAATCTTTCACTAACACGATTAAATTTAAGGATGAAAATCAACAAGTAACAGAATGTAGACTGGAGTTTGAATGGAAACCAATAACCTGTATGCATTGTAAATTATTGGGACATGAGGCTAAAGAATGCCGCGCGAAATCGAACAAGAAGAAACCTGAAGGGGCTGTCGTACAGAAGGTGTGGAAGAAAAAACAGAATCCAATAGCCCCACCAACCAAGCCAGTAATCCAAGACCAGCCAGTGGTAAATCATGAGACTACCGGCTTGAACCATAACACTGATTCAATGACTCAGGTTGGGACTGGTTTTCAGCCTATATAGTCTGGCTTCAATATTCTGGAGGATCTCAGATCCTCGACTGCTGCTGCTACTATTCCCTCTGGAGGTGAGAGTAGCCCCACTTTCAAGCAAACTTTGATGAATGGTTCTGCCAAACAGAGGGAGAGGAATAAGGGTAACTCTTCTACTTCTTCTAAATGATTATAGGTTTTTGGAACATTAGGGGCATGAATAAAGAGAATAAGCAGCGATCTGTGAATAACTTTATGCTGCAAAATAAAGTTGATTTCTATGGTTTACTTGAAACTAAGATTAAACCTAAGAATTTGAATAAGGCCGTTCAGATTTTCAATAATTGGAGTGTCTCCACTAATTCTCATATGCATAGGGGAGGCAGAATTTGGGTGGTGTGGAATCCTAATGAGATTATTGTTGACTTACTTGAGTATGATGCACAATATATCCACTGTAAGATCTTTCATGTTGGTACGGGTGCTAGTTTTTTCTACACGTTGGTTTATGCCTTCAATGACTTAGCTGGTAGAGAGAGCTTATGGCTTAATCTGAGGAGGATTGCTGATACTATGACTGATCCTTGGGCAATGGGAGGCGACTTCAATTGTGTGACTGATGCAGAAGAAAGACTAGGGGGAATTTCTCTCCAGGTGAAGCTACGCCTTTTATAGATTGTCTTAATTAATGTGAAGTGGTAGAATGCCCTGCTCGTGGTGCTTTCTACACCTGGAACAATAAGCAACGACCGGAGGATAGGGTATATAGCCGATTGGACAGATTTTGCATTAATTTCAAATGGGCAGATTTATTCCCGAACCACTATGCGCATTTTCTCCCTGAAGGAGATTTCGATCACACTCCTCGCCTGGTGTTGCAACAACTACATAAGCCTAATCGAAAGAGAGGCTTCAAATTCTCTAATATGTGGTGTAAAGCGGATTCCTTCCAGCAGATCGTGAGAGATAATTGGAGGACGGACAAATATGGAACACACATGTTCCTGTTGGTCCAAAAATTGAAAGCGATGAAGTTGCCGCTGAAAAGCCTTAACAGTCAGCAGTTTTCTAATATTGAAAATCGAGCAGAGGTGGCTAGAGCAAAGCTGAGGGAATGCCAGCTACGATTAGTGACGGTAGGGATTTGTCGTGAATCCCACCGATCAAATAAATAACCGGCAAAACCTAACTAGGGTAACTAGGGTAAGTCGGGTCGAATCCACGGGGACGGTAATGTATAGCCTAGACTAGGTCGGCCCAAATACGAGACTAAGTCAACGAGCTAAGCTATAGAATGATAAGAGGGAGAGGAGGCTAGACTAAGACTAAAGAAAACAAACAAGGAAAACGGGCTAGGATTAGGTCGGAGTCAAAGGGGTAACGGAATGGTCAAGGAAGAGCTAGAGTGAAGGAGGTAGTAGGGTGATCTAGGTTGGTCCGGGCTCTCGCAACTTAGACCGACCTAGAGGTTCCTCATGGAACCCATCCGGCGACACACACGACAAAGAAAGACAAGAAAAACAAGCATTCCAACCTACT
Source organism: Agrostemma githago (assembly GCA_958450325.1). Classification (NCBI taxonomy): domain Eukaryota; kingdom Viridiplantae; phylum Streptophyta; class Magnoliopsida; order Caryophyllales; family Caryophyllaceae; genus Agrostemma; species Agrostemma githago. The sequence goes on along the minus strand of OY288241.1, from coordinate 36,977,547 downwards.
TAGTCATTCAAGCATTTCAACAAACATGTAATATGCATCAACCAAGAGGAAACCCAAATCTTCCACCAATTCCTCCAACAAACCCTTAATCATCCAATTAACACCCTAATCACCTTACTAACCCTAGCAAGCACACTACTCTAACATCATCAAACTAATTCTAACAAGAACAAGAGGAATCAAAACAAGAAACAAAACATCCCTAAACAAACTCAACCAAACTAACAAGAACAAGAACAAACAATAATAAAGATTCAAACTTGATAAACAATAAAGGATTAAGAGTAAAAGGAGAAGAAGATTATACCAAACTAGTGAAGAGGAAAGATTCAAACTTGCATTAATGAAGAAAACCCAAAACAAACCACCAAGGTTGTCAATCTTGGATGGATTCTTCAAGAGATCCAATAATACAAGATTAAACTAAGATTAACTACTAATTACCGACTAATCTACACTAATCTAATCTAATCTAACCTAAAGTAGTCTAGGGTTTAATGGGAAGTGAAGAACATAACCTCCAATCCTGTCTTAATACAAGAGGGGGTCTAGGGTATATATATGGTTACAAATGGAAGGGAGAAGAAAGAAAGGAAATGCGGGCAGCAGCAGCACATTCCCGATCGGGAAACTTCAACTTTCCCGATCGGGAATATGCCATCCCGATCGAGATTGCTCCACAGTAGCTACGCCTTTTGTGCTCCTCATCTCGATCGGGTTTGAGGCCTTCCCAATCGGGATGGGTCTTGTAGGCCTCCAATATGAACTTTGGTCCCTCCTTGCTTCTCATGGGCTTCCCATCGATTCTCGGGACTCGGGATCGGGTCTCGGAGGCTCGGGATTGGGTCCCAAGGTCTCGGGGTCGATTCCAAGGCATCGAATCATCGTTCCTTTACTCCGTTGGCTCCAAAATGTGTATGTATAGAGTCGGAATCGCTCCAACTCTTCCAAATCGGTCTCGGGAACCTGAAACGAACTAAAGGAAGCATAAGAAGCCCCTAAACCGCTCCCAAGGAGCGATCCTACAAGGAAAATGGGACCAAAACACTACAAAATAGGCACTACAAACCGCACTTATCAACTCCCCCACACTTAACCCTTACTCGCCCTCGCGTAAGCACATACTAACTACTATACTAGCCGAATGGGTATTAGCGCACCCTACGCCCTTTCAACTCACGCGATAACACTTAGAGGACAAGTGCCATCCGCAAGGCAAGTGGGGTCTTGCGACAAAACTGTGGATGCAACCGGACACAAAACATATAAACAACAAACACACAAACAAACACACAAAAGGTTGCACCCAAAAGAAAAGAAATACCGCTCCCCTCAAAAAAGCGGTGAAAGAAGCACCGGTTTAGGACTCAAGGCAAGTTTCAACGTTCCCAAGCTAGCAATACAAACCAAGATGGACTAAACCCTAATAGTATGACGACAAAGCAACAAAAGCGTTGGTAACTTACCTCGGTTCCTCCTAACCTTCTAAGAACGTACTGCGGGACGATCGGCGGAGTGGGAAGTGATGATCCACGGTGTTAGTCGACACTGTAGGTAAGTGAGACCCCGCCCCCTTTAGCGTGAGCCAAGAGGGTCGTCCCGTGTCCAAAACCGCCTAACTAGTCCAAGTAAAAAGGTGGAAAACATGCAAAATGAGGGAAGACCGACTAATGCCGCTATCATCCTTCCTCGGGACTCGGTCCTTTGGTAGGCTCTTCACGGCAAAATTCGGAAAAAGGCTTATTTTAGTGGGGTTAAGATCTTTTTGTGAGACAATTTTCTTTTGGCATTTTCTCTTTTCTTTTGCATTTTTGTTTTGTTTTGCCATGCCATTTCTTTTTCTTCTTTTCTATTTTTTTTTTTTGGCTTTTGTGCCTTTTCTTTCTCTTCATTCTTTCTTTTCTTTTCTTTGCCCTTTTTTTTGGCAAGATTTGGCTTTTTGGCATTTCTTGACAATTAAGAAAGAGAGAAATCAACACTTTGCAATTTATTGTGTGGATATGTGTGGGAGGTAGGTAATGGGTATGTCGGGGTTGTGCATCCCCTTTCAAACCCACAAAAAGGTGGAGAACTTGGACTAATCAAACGATTCTAAACACGGTCACCTAAGGGACAGGACTCGGCAACCAAGGTCTTTTCACACCGTGGGTGGTCATAATGGTCAAAATGCAAATCCCGTAGTAAATCCCTAGTAAGCTAGGTGGACTCAAGGTAAAGGACCAACAAAATCATTGATTTAGGGTCATTCTACTAGGCTAAAGTCCAAGACTCGATTTACACTACTAGGAAGGGAAAGTAAGCACTCACACACTAGCCTCTAAACCGGGTTTTCGAAAACCGGTTACACACAAGACACACAACAAAACACAAAACAAAGACTCAACGAAAACAAAAGAAAAAGAAACAAAAGCAACAAAACAAGAACAACACAAAACGAACACATACATAAGACAAACACCACCCCTAGCTTCCAAATGAGCAACCAAACTTTACAAAGCTCCTCCCGAGCACATAACATCACAATCTCCTCCAAACTCCACAAGAGACAAAGAGGGAAAAAAGGGATAAGATGTTACCGGAAGTCTTGAAGGCTCTCCAAAGCTATCGGTGATTCAAGTAACCTATAAGGAAAAGGGGAGGCAAAACACGCGCAACACAACAAATGCACAATACAACGACATAAAAGGAAAATACACAAAAGGAAAATATTTTTTATTTTTGTGAAATTTTTTCAAATTTTTAGGATTTTTAAAGATTTTTCGAAAAACTACAAAAATAAAACTAACTATGATAGAATATCGCTCCCCCACACTTAAACCGAGCCATGTCCTCATGCTCGAACAAGAACAAGAACAAACAATAATAAAGATTCAAACTTGATAAACAATAAAGGATTAAGAGTAAAAGGAGAAGAAGATTATACCAAACTAGTGAAGAGGAAAGATTCAAACTTGCATTAATGAAGAAAACCCAAAACAAACCACCAAGGTTGTCAATCTTGGATGGATTCTTCAAGAGATCCAATAATACAAGATTAAACTAAGATTAACTACTAATTACCGACTAATCTACACTAATCTAATCTAACCTAAAGTAGTCTAGGGTTTAATGGGAAGTGAAGAACATAACTTCCAATCCTGTCTTAATACAAGAGGGGGGGTATATATAGGGTTACAAATGGAAGGGAGAAGAAAGAAAGGAAATGCGGGCAGCAGCAGCACATTCCCGATCGGGAAGGGAAATCCCGATCGGGAAACTTCAACTTTCCCGATCGGGAATATGCCATCCCGATCGGGATTGCTCCACAATAGCTACGCCTTTTGTGCTCCTCATCCCGATCGGCTTTGAGGCCTTCCCGATCGGGATGGGTCTTGTAGGCCTCCAATATGAACTTTTTGGTCCCTCCTTGCTTCTCATGGGCTTCCCATCGATTCTCGGGACTCGAGATCGGGTCTCGGAGGCTCGGGATTGGGTCCCAAGGTCTCGGGGTCGATTCCAAGGCATCGAATCATCGTTCCTTTACTCCGTTGGCTCCAAAATGTGTATGTATAGAGTCGGAATCGCTCCAACTCTTCCAAATCGGTCTCGGGAACCTGAAACGAACTAAAGGAAGCATAAGAAGCCCCTAAACCGCTCCCAAGGAGCGATCCTACAAGGAAAATGGGACCAAAACACTACAAAATAGGCACTACAAACCACACTTATCAATTAGCTGAACAGCCTCGTAATACAAACCTGATGCATGAAGAGTTTTTGGCTCACACGGAATACAATAAATTGCACCAGCAGCAGTTGCTGTTCTTAAGTCAGAAAGCAAAAGCTCATTAGATGAGAGAAGGGGATGCAAATACGGCGTATTTTCATGGAGTTTTGAGGGCTAGAAGAGCTACAAATAAAGTCCACCAGATCAATGACAGGGATGGAGTTACCCATACTTCCCCTGAGGGGATCCAAAGTAGCTTCCTCAATTTTTATCAATCGCTACTGGGACAGAAAACGAAGACTAGTCAGGTCGCTACCGCCATTGTTCAGAAGGGCAGGGTGTGTTCTGAAGAACACTCTCTTATTTTACTCGATCCAGTGACTAACAATGAAATTAAATATATGATCTTTAGCATCCCAAACAACAAGTCTCCGGGTCCGGACAGCTACTCTAGCCAATTCTTCAAGGAGAGTTGGGGCATTATAGGGGAAGACGTTTGCTCTGCGATTCATGAGTTTTTCAATAGCGGTAAGTTGCTGAAACAGCTTAATGCCACCACTATTACTCTCATCCCCAAAGTAAAGAATCCTCAATCTGTCCAACAATACAGACCCATTGCCTGCTGCAACATTATATATAAATGCATATCCAAGATATTGTGCAGAAGGCTTGGACGGGTTCTGCCAGACATTATCTCTCCTACCCAAGGAGGTTTCATTCAGGGACGACACATTCTTGAAAACATCCTTGTGTGCCAAGATCTTATCAAATTATATGGAAGGATATCTGTCTCGCCGAGATGTATCTTCAAAATGGATCTTCAGAAGGCTTACGACACCATTGAATGGGAGTTCCTTGAGCAAATGATTGATGCGCTTCAGTTTCCTGCTCCCTTCCGATTGCTGATCATGGAGTGTGTGACTACGGTCACTTACTCCTTATGCCTTAATGGGGACTCTTTTGATTTTTTTAAAGGCCAAAGAGGTCTGAGACAGAGGGATCCTCTTTCCCCCCTCTTATTCACTATTTGCATGGAGTATTTGACCAAATTACTTCTCCATACTACTTCCACAATGCCTTTCAAGTATCATCCTTTATGTGCAACGATGAAACTCAGTAGCCTGATGACCTATTGCTCTTTTGCAAAGGTGAGATACCGTCTATCATGATCCTCCTGCGTACTTTTGCTTCTTTCTCTGCAGCCTCAGGTCTGAAAATGAGCCCTGGGAAATATTATGTGTACTTTAATGGAGTAGCGGCAGATATTAGAAGCGATATAGTTCATATCTCAGGGTGCGGTGAGGGCAGTTTGCCCTTTAGGTACCTTGGAGTTCCCATAAAGTCTACCCGGTTAAACACTCAGGATTGCAGCCCCCTCATTGGCAAAATTATGGAGAGAATCAGGGGTCTGGGTTCAAGAAAACTGTCGTATGCTGGCAGGCTTACGCTCATAAAAGTCGTGCTTAAGACGTTGCATAACTACTGGGCTCAAATATTCATCTTACCAGTGGCTATTATTAAGAATATCGAAGCTCTTTGCAGAAATTTTCTATGGGACGGAGGGACTGAATATAAACGTGCTCCTCTGGTTGCTTAGGACAAAATTTGTCGCCCTTTAAAAGAAGGAGGTCTAGCTGTTAAAAATGATTTATTATGGAATAAAGCTGCTGTCGGGAAACTCGTTTGGTGGATCCACAAAAAAGCCGATTCCTTGTGGGTCAAATGGGTCCATAATACGTACTTAAAAGGTCAAGATTGGATGGAGTATCAGCCCCCGAACGATGTCCCTTGGACATGGAGGAAAATATGCAAGGTGAAGGAGCTATTTAAGACAGCCTATCTTTCGGGTACTTGGATTAATGAAACAGGCAGGTTATATTCAATCAGTAAAGGATATAAATGGCTCTGTGCAGATGGAAATACGGTGCAGTAGGCGCATCTGATTTGGAATAATTGGACTACACCGAAACACAGCTTCGTGAACTGGTTGTACCACCAGAACAGCCTCAACACTCGAGCAAAATTACACAATCTGGGCATCATACAAGAGGATGCTTGCTGCATATGTGGACGTGAGCCGGAGACGACTGTACACTTATTTTTTAGGTGTAACTACAGCACGAAGATTATTGACATGCTAAATATCTGGTTGAAGATGAATTGCCCCACGTCTAATATACTAGAATGGAGATATAGTAGGAGGTGTTCGAAACTCAAGAGAAACGTAATTAATGCGGTCCTTAATGCAGCAATATATCGAATTTGGGAACAAAGGAATGTTGCGCGGGTAGACAATGTGTTGATGCATCCTGGGTTTGTAGTTCGCGGAATTCAAGTTGAATTCCGAGGCAAGATAACTCAGGCAATGAGGGGCAAACTTAGCTCCTCTAAGAAAATGTGGCTTAATAGGCTCTAAGTTTTATCCTTCTTGTGTGTGTTGATCATGACATGGTGTCGTGGTCATTGTATAGCTTAAACTGTTACTTCGATCTAATAAATTTTTTACATTTTACCGAAAAAATAAAATAAAATGTTAGAATGCGAAAGAATAAAAAGTTAGTAACAAAAAATTAAAATGTTAGTTACCGATAAAAATAAATGTTAGTGTTAGTAGTTAATAATATTAATAATAATAGTAGTGTGTGTGTGTATATATATATATATATCTATATATATATAATTACCTTCATTTACCCACCCCATCTTTTTGTACAATTTACCTTCATTTTCCAACCATTAGATCTAATTACATCAAGGGTCAAGATTAAATATTAAAATTAAGAAGTGAATTGTCAAACACAACTCACGCTCAAACCCTATACCCAAACTGAAACAAAAATCCCTAGCTCCCAAATCCTCTCGCATCCCACTCCAGATTCACGAAAATCTGTCAATATTGCGAAAAGAAATCACATCTCATCAATATCTACAAACAATCTTGCATCCAACTCAGGTATTTCAATCCTTAGTTTTATCAATTTGTTTGTATTTCAATTTTTTTCTATTGTTTGATAAATTTCAATCGTATTGTATTTTGTACTATATGATTTCAGTCTATTTTGTCTATTGTATTTTTTAATTTGTACTGTATTTGTATTTCAAACGTATTTTTTACGGTTTCAGTCTATTTCAATTTTAGAATTTTTGTACTGTATGATTTTTTTTTCAATTTATTTAGTATTGTTCAACTTAGTATTGTTAACTTTTTGTTCAATTTATTTAGTACTGCGTTTATCAGTCTGCGTTATTCAATTTTTTTTTTCTATTAATTAGTCTACGTTATCAGTCTGCATTTTTTTTTCAAATTTTTTGAACTTAGAATTTACTGTGTTTCAATATTAGGGTTTGATGGTCTTCATGTTAATTCGTTGAGTTTTTATGGTTTACTGAACTTGTTATTGCAATACTTGAATATGAACAATGAAATACTTGAATATGAACATTGAAATAACTACATATTATTTCATAGCATGAATTTCTTGTTTTGGTACATTATTATTGTTCCGGTATGGAAACAATTAGACCCGACTCTGAGTTCGGATCTTAACTAATGTGATTGAAGTTCAAAGTGATCGATGCTAGTCCTCCTTTGACTCTCCCCTTCTCCTCACTCCGATGGTCGAACTTCCCCGGCGGAGATGGCCTGCCCCTGCACAAGGAACGCATAGGGCCCTGGAGGTGTCCGGGGGAACCCTCTTCGATGCCTAAGTCAGTTCGTGATCGGCCTTTAGGAACTTAGTTCGTGAGGAACTAGGTGGCGGTAATCGAGTGAGAGTCTAGAGAGAGAATTTTCAACCCCTTTCTTGTGGGAAGTGGAAGAGTATTTATACCTTCCCACAAGAGAGAGGAAGGAGGATCGAGAGTGGAAGAAGGGGTGGATGAGGGGGTGACAAGTGGCTTTACCTCATCCACTCATTCCCCCTTACCTTAGGCAAAATGACGGGAGGGCCTCTGGTTTCCCCTGCCCCTGCTGGGCATGCGAACATCTAAGAACCAGAAGGCAGAGAGTCTTGGTTGCCCTGCTCGGCGGGCGGTAATACCCTGCCGGGAAGGTGGATGCCTTGGAGTGATGACTTCTCGCTTAATGACCTACCGGGCAGGCCCCTCTTTGTTCCTGGGTCGGGCCATCTTGGGACCCAAATGGCGGGCGACCCACTGCAGGCTACCGACCCTCATCAATTGGCCCTCGCCGTCTAAGGGGACGCAGGCCTCTCCTTAGCAGGCGATCTCTGGGATGGGCGGTTGACTCCTTAGCATTTAATGCGTTGCATGTTCCTGAGGAAAGAAACTCAACTACATTGGGTATGCAAAGAGTTGGAATGTTTTTCGGCTCATGATTACCTCTTTTGTAAAGAGGATTTTTGGGCAGCGTGCCCCCTCAGTGATTGGTTCTTCTCTTTACTGAAGTAGTTGAGGTGTCATAAATGGTGTGTCTTATCCTTGTATAAATTCTAATCCTCACCACTTTTTACGTTCCGTCTTCAATTCTTCTTCTAGCTTCATTTTCTCTTACAAGAACAATGTCTTGGGTTAAGAAAACAGTTCTTCGTTGCGGAGTTCGTGTGGCTACCTTTCGCTTTAAAGGATTATGGAGATTAAGGTATCCAAGGGCGGCTTTTCTGGCCCTGCATCGCAGTAGGCGACTTCGGCTTCGCTTTTCTCGGAATGCCAGGAGGAGAGCCGTCTGAAGGAAAGCTGCTGGGGTAGGCAAGCGTCCTATCCAATCCTCATCTCCACCTGGGCCCATGACTGGGCGCTGCTCTGGCTGCTTTGATCGGGGGTGCTATACGTGCTTCCCCTGGCTACACCCGGAGCAATTTGTTCCCAACTGTCCTGAGTTTAACTCATCCCCTGAGTCGGGCTCTTTTTCCCCTGTGAAGAAGACGAGCTGTGGTTCCTGTGATGATGTCAAGACGGTCCCTTATGGCAGGGACTGGGATATCAGCAGTCGTGATTCCGGGGATAGTGAAGGTCAAGGCTACTCCTCCGGCGGTGGCGAGGAGGACTTCCCTACTGATCCTTTCAAGGACTCAGATGATTGGGACTGGGGGTCAGCTCTGGATGACTATAGCCCAAGGAATTACTCGGGCCCTGACGATGACTAGGTCAGCTCAGGGCTTGTAGGCTGGTTAATTGAGCCAGAAAGTCAGGCTATTTTTGTACTTTTTATTTGTTGTTGAATGTAACTTGCCCATTTTTGGGCCTTTTTCTCAATGAATGAAAAATCAGGCTGTTTTTTTTTTAATGAATGCGGGGATGACGTCATTGAGTGATCAGTCCTCTGACACCCTTTGCCTTTTCGAGGCTTTTCTCGGGAAGAGGTGGGCGGCTGATGTTCAAAATGCGGCACGTGGGGTAGCTCTTGGGGAGGTACTGTTAGAGGGGCGACCCTTCAGCTGTCTGGGCTTATATAAGTCTCTCTCCTCCCCCTATTTCCCTCTTTCACACTTTTCAAACTCAAAAAACTCTCTTCATTCCTCCATTGTTAAGAACTCTTTTCTCAAGACTGAGAAGCTTCTCCCTTCGGATTTTCAAGCGGCGATCATCGTTTCTAGGTTAGAATCTTGCCCTTAAAACCCTTTTCTTTTTAATTTCTTCACCTCTTTTCTTCCTGAATCAATGTCTCGCGCTCATATCCTTACTTTTATCGATCCGTCGTTTGAGAGGATGGAGGATGGAGAGGAGGGTAGGACTAACCTGGCCTCCTCTTCTGGGGTTAGGTCTACTGGAGAGGGTCACTTTGAGGGAGAAGATGCCCAATCCCCTGAACCTGCCCCCTTTGATGTCGTTGATTCCGACGACGAGGCCTGGGAGATAAACCCCTCTAGAATATCCAGTCCCCTTGTCCCCAGGGAGAAGGGGAGGACATATTATCTAGACAAGGCCAAGTACCAGATCCCCTTGAGGACTTACCCCGAAGCCAAAAATCGAGATTTAATTTTGGCACTTAACGCTGCTGAGGCCATTGAGGGCTTTTACAATTTCGGGGAGGGGTATACGATTGTAATCCCTGGGGAGAAAGACACAGTATGTTGTCCCCCTGACGGCTGCATAGCCGTCTATCACAAAAGTTTAGAGTTCGGCCTGCGATTCCCCCTGCACCCTTTCCTGGAGGAGGTCTTCAGAAGGATGAATGTGGCCATAGCCCAGTTAATTGCTACTTCGATCAGGTCGTTAATATCCTATACCTGGACCTGCATCTTCTATGGGGAGGGACCCACTATTGATGCCCTGCGTTATATGGTGGGGCTGCAGATGGTGTCCTCATCAGGGGGGATGGCTCCCCTGGATACTGGTCCCTTCAGAGGCATAAGGGATACACTTTAGTCTGGCCGGCCTTAAACAGTCTAAAAGATAGGAAGAACAATTTTTTATATGTACACAGCGCTTCTGGGTGGAAGATTCCCAGGCACTTTAGAAATCACGTCCATACTCGCCTGGAAACTCGTGAGGAGTACCATCCAGGCGTTGGGGGGAAGGCCTTGGAGGTAAAATTGAACAGGCTGGACGAGAAAGTGATCAAGAAATTTGTGGCTGTTACTGATAAGTCCGGCGTTTGTGTCTCCGGCTTCTGGCTTCCTCATGCAGAGCTCATTACCACGGATAACTATTTGGGCCACGTGGGCCTTATTCCTGGCCTTGAAGAAGGTAGTTCAGGGATTTTCATCGGCCTTGTTGCTCTGTTTTTCTATGTTTCTTCCTAACTGGTTATTCTTTTGCCCTGCAGATTCCAATTCTCACCTCTGGTCGAGGAAGGAGGTAAAGAGACTTGGCTTGAACGAGGATTTCTTGATTATTTCAAGGCGCCCCTCCCTTCCTTCGAGCTACAAGAAGGGTGAGAAGAATCTTACGAGGTTCGTGAAGAGTCTTTCAGCCAGCCGAAGGCTCCCCCTTCCTCCAAGACTGCCGCCTGCAAAACCGACGGCTCCTCCTTCTGATGCTCAGGGTGCAGAGGCGGAGGTCACCTCAGAGGCCACCCCTTCCCCTGCCGGCAAGCGAGGTGATTCCCCTGCTGGGACCCACACCCCCCAGGGATCACGCCGTGCTGATTCTGAAGGAACTGGGGAGAGCGTCCCCTGGAATGCAAGAGGAAGAGAGATAGAGAACCCTCTGGGACTGCACACGTGGTTGACCTGGAGACCGATGTTGAGACCCCTGAGCCTAAACGCCCTGCCCGTGAGATTCCAGGCACTCTCTTCTCAGAGGAGAACACGGAATTCCACTATACCGCGGGCGATAGTGTGGATGTCTCTGCCCTGCTTTCAGACTCTGGGGCCGTCTTGGCAGACTGCCTCACCAAGTCTGTGACTTCTACCTCCCACCAAGTGATTCAGTATATTCAGCGCACCTCCAGGGTGCTGCAAGCCTCTGCTGAGCTGGCGGCTCTCAGCCGCCTGAGCGATGAGGAGCTGGTTGTCACTCCTGGGGTTCCCCCTCCTGATCGTCTGGCCATGGTTGAGAGGGATATCGCCTTGATCAGCAATTTGAAGGATAAGTTAACAAAGCAGGAAGGTGAGATGGAGGAAGCGAAGGGTCAGGCGACTCGATGGAAACTTCAGGGGGAGAACGCCATGAGAGAAGTGTCAAAGCTGGAGGCGGACTTGAAAGAGAGCAGGCTGGCGGTGGAGCAGGCAAAGAAGTCTTTGGCTGAAATGGAGCATGCAAAAAGAAGGGCGGTCGACTTGGAGGAGCGTTTGTCGAAGGCTGACTCGGAGCTTAAGCAGGCCTAGGCTGATCTGAAGGTCAAGGGTGAAGAATGGCAAAAGGAGAAAGGTACCATCCTGGAGGAAACTAAAATCAAGGTGGATACGAGTTTTCATGATGGGGCCAACTCTTCCCTGGAACTCGTCATGGAAGTAATCAGGGAGATGTTCCCTGATTTCAACGAGGAAGCCTTCAGAAGCCTTTACTCCATCAAGAATGAAGCTCGGGCTAGCAGGCCGGCTGAGGAAGCTGCTGGTCCTAGTAAGGATGCCCCCGACGCTTAATGTGCAGGGGTTTTACCATCTTTTCTTGTTCTGATCCTGCAATGCTTTTATCCTTCGATAACTTTTAATTTTTGCGCCCGAGCTCTGATGGGCCGGCTGTCTTGTAATTTTTAGTCCCTTTGTCCTTGGATCTTTCTAATGTTCTTGTAAAACCACTTGAATCTTGTTATGAATGTCTTTTATTTCAGCCTGCTTTTTCTTTTTCAAAGATAGGGCCTTACCCTGGCTTTCGTTCGAAGTTCAGGAGGCTTGCCCCCTCCCTGCCCAGAGGCAGGGAGGGGTTTTTGATGTTTTTTATACAAGGTTGGGGGGATTGCCCACAGTCCTTGTTTTGGCGTGCGAAGCATGGCCTTACCCCGGCTTCTTATTCGAAGTCCAGGGGGCCTGCCCCCTGCCTGCCCAGAGGTAGGGAGGGGCTTTGGCGTTTTTTATACAAGGTTGGGGGGATTGCCCCCAGTCCTTGTTTTGACGTGCGAAGCCTGGCCTGATCCCGACTTCTTATTCGAAGTCCAGGGGGCCTGCCCCCTGCTTGCCCAGAGGCAGGGAGGGGTTTTGGCGTTTTTTATACAAGGTTGGGGGGATTGCCCCCAGTCCTTATTTTAGCGTGCGAAGCCTGGCCTGACCCCGACTTCTTATTCGAAGTCCAGGAGGCCTGCCCCCTGCCTGCTCAGAGGTAGGGAGGGGTTTTGGCATTTTTTATACAAGGTTTGGGGGGATTGCCCCCAGTCCTTGTTTTGGCGTGCGAAGCCTGGCCTGACCCCGGCTTCTTATTCGAAGTCCTGGGGGCCTGCCCCCTGCCTGCCCAGAGGCAGGGAGGGGTTTTGGCGTTTTTTATACAAGGTTTGGGGGGATTGCCCCCAGTCCTTGTTTTGGCGTGCGAAGCCTGACTTGACCCTGGCTTCTTATTTGAAGTCCATGGAGCCTGCCCCCTGCCTGCCCGGGGGTAGTCAGGGGGACTGGAATTTTTCTTGGGGGGCCTATTTTCCTTGGTTCCAGCAACAGGGGGGTCTCCCCCTATTGCCCCCTGCTCGTTTGTGTGTAAAAAACTGCAAATTTTGAACAGACAACGAGTATGGACTGCAAGCTTTTCATTTCTTCGGGATTTGCTACAATCATTTGTGGCCGGAGTCGTCGACAATTCTGTTTTGACCATCCTCCGTCGGTTTTTCTTTGACAAGTAAAATAAAAGAGCTATCTAGCTTCCTATTTTTAAACATAGTACTTCTTTAGAGTGTCTACATTCCAGTGTGCGGCTAACTCTTGGCCTTCAAGGTTGGCGATCTTGTAGGTGCCTGGCCCCTTAATCTGGGTTACCTCGTATGGGCCCTCCCAGTTGGCGCTCAGTTTTCCATGTTCACGCGATTTCCCTACCGCCTGCGTTTTCCTTAGGACTAGGTCTCCCACCTGGAAGCTTCTCTCATTTACCCTTCTGTTGTATACCCTTCTCATTCTTTGCTGGTAGGCAGCTATGTTGATGCTGGCTTCCTCCCTAACTTCGTGGACTAGGTCCAGGGCTACAGCCATTGATGCTTCGTTATCTGCCTGATTATATTGTTGGGACCTCAGGGTTGGTATTCGGGCTTCTATGGGTAGCAAGGCCTCTGCTCCATAGACCAGGCCGAAGGGTGTCTGACCTGTAGACTCCTTGCGCGTGGTTCTGATTGACCATAGAATACTTGGCAATTCGTCTGCCCACCTGCCCTTGAGGTCGTCTACCATTTTCTTTAATCCATTCAGGATCTGCTTGTTGGCAGCTTCAGCCTGCCCATTAGTTTGTGGGTGGCAGACAGCGGAGTAGGCGACTGCTATTCTGTGTCCTTCCAGCCAGACTCTCAGGGGGGTCATTGTCAAACTGCCTTCCGTGGTCGAACACCAGCATCTTTGGTAGGCCAAATCTGGTTATGATATTTCTCCAGATGACTTTCCTAACTGCAGGTTCAGTGATGTTAGGGATTGCTTCAGCTTCGATCCATTTTGTAAAGTAGTCAATCCCTACTATTAAGAACTTCTAACCTCCAGTAGCTGCAGTAAAGGGGTCCAGTATGTCCATTCCCCATTGAGCGAAAGGAATGGGGGAAAGGATTGGCCTGAGCTCCTGGGCTAGAGCATGGATTGACGGGGCAAAGAGCTGGCACTTCCTACATTTTCGAGTCAGATCTCTTGCGTCTGCTAGCAGGGTCGGCCAGTAGTACCCTGCCCTCAGGGCTTTGTGTGCTAGGGACCTTCCTCCTATGTGGTGCCCGCAGATTCCTGAATGAATGTCGTCTAGAACTTCCTCCGCCTGCCCTGCCCCTAGACATTTGAGCAGGGGTGAGGAAAACGACTTTTTGTACAAGTCATCCCTTATTAGTACAAACCATGTGGCCCTTGCCAGCGTTATTCTCTTTTGAGCGGGGTCAAGTGGTAAGATTCCATGTTTTTTGAATTGGATGATTGGAGTCATCCAATTTTCAGGGTCATCCTCTTCAACAATACTGACCAGTTGGTAGGAGGTGGTAGATTTTTCTTGGACCACGTCCACCCAGACCGATCTTTGTATGTCTTGTAAGCTTGAGCTGGCCAGTTTTGACAGGGCATCTGCCCGTTTATTCTGGGACCGAGGAATCTGTCTGATTTCGTAGGACTTAAGTCCTGACAGCTCTTGCTTCACCCTTTCCAAATATGCGGCCATAGCCTGGTCTCTTGCTTCATATTCTCCATTGAGTTGGTTGGCGATGAGCTGGGAGTTTGTCGCCAGAATTACCCGTACTGCCCCGGCGGCTCGGGCCAATTTTATGCCTGCAAGGACGGCCTCATACTTGGCCTCGTTGTTGGCTGCAGGAAAGGTGAATCTGAGAGCATGCTCAAAGTCCGTTCCTTCAGGGCTGGTTAACACGACCCCTGCCCCTGCACTGTTGGTCGTGGAAGATCCGTCCGTGTACACTACCCATTCTCGGGTGGGGGGTTCATCCTCCTCTGAATGGGAGCATTCGGCCAGGAAATCCGCCAGGGCTTGCGCTTTTATGGCTGCCCTGGGCTGATAGGATATTCCGAGTCCGCTTAACTCGACGGCCCATTTCAGCAGTCTTCCTGACTTCTCAAACTTTTCTAAGACTTTTTCCAATGGTTGATCTGTTAGTACTACAACAGGGTGTGCTTCGAAGTAAGGTCTGAGCTTTTGGGCTGCAACGACGACTGCGTATGCTGCCTTCTCAACTACAGGGTAATTTTTCTCGGCTGCCCCCAAGGCATGACTCACGAAGTATATGGGCTGTTGAGAGCCTGCTTCCTCTCTCAAGATAACCGCACTTACTGTCGAGTTGTTAACAGCGATGTAAAGGAAAAGTTTTTCCCCTGCCACTGGTCTTGCCAGGGTGGGGAGCTTTTTCAAATGTTCCTTTAGTTGTCTAAAGGCTTTCTTTTGCTCATCTTCCCACTTAAACTGTTTGTTGCCTTTCAAGACTTTATGGCTAGGTCTTTCTCTGCGGACATGTTTCTTTTCTTTTGCTTGACGGGGCGGGCCTCCGGATTTACGTTCAGCCTGTGAACGATATAAGCCGGGTCGACCCCCGGCATTTCGTCTGCCGAGTAGGCGAACACGTCCCTGTTATCTCTCAGGACCCTGATTAATTCCACCTGGTAGGATGCCTCTAGGTCAGCTCCTATGAGGACTTGTCTGCCAGGTTCCAGGTCCACCAGCATACTTCCCCCCCAGGTTCCAGGTGGTCAGCTGCCTGCTGTCTGGCTGGGATCTCACCCTCGCTGGGGGAACTGTCAGCTTTCCTTTTTCCCTTTCTTTCAGTTTCATGGGTTTGGAGGGCCACAGAATAGCACTGTCTGGCTGACTCCTGGTCCCCATGAATTTTTCCTTCCATGCCAAAATCTGTTACATAGGCTACAGTTAGAGCCCTGATTGATATGGCTGCTTCGATTTCGTCCAAGGTAGCCTTGCCTATCAGGGCGTTGTATGCAGACCTCGCGTCTACTACAACAAATGAGGCCCTGACATTTCTGGCGGAGGCTCCTTCCCCAAATGTCACGGGCAGGTCAATGATACCCATGGGGAGTATACCTGCCCCGCTAAACCCATATAGGGATCCCGGGGCCGGCCTCAGGTACCTTTTTCCCAGGCTTATCCTCTCGAACGCGTCCTTGTACAGTAGGTCGGTATAAGCTCCTGTATCTACCCTGCATCTTTTTACGATGTGGTTGCTGATTTCCATGGACAGTACCAGAGGGTCATTGTGGGGGTAAATTACCCGCCCTGTATCCTCGGGGGTTATGCTCAGGGTCATGCCCTTGGGACTCCCTGTCCTCTCAGCATAGCAGATTTGGTTTCGCAATTCCCAGATCTGCCTCTTTTGGCTTCTCCTGCTTGTTTCTCCCTCTGCATCCCCTGATATTACGTGGATTATCATGCGAGCCTGTGCCGAGCCTTCAAGTTTATCTTCTACGTCCTTCTGGCTTTTGTTTCTTGCTGTGTAATTGCTCAGCCAGCCGTTCCTGATAAGCTTCTCGATTTTATCTTTCAGGTGGCGGCACTCCTCGGTGGTGTGCCCCACACAATCGTGGAACGTGTAGAATTTTTTCGGATCTCCTTTTGGGCTGCGAGGCTTATTAGGACGGTTTCATTTAGCCTGATCTTTCTCCAGTTCGAACATCTCTGCCTTGGATTTGTTAAGAGCTGTGTAGTTATCGAATCTGGGTTGGTACGCTGTGCGTTCCTTTCTTGGGGTATCTCCCCCCTCATCTTTCTGTCTGTTCTGCTCGTTCCTGCCTCGTTCACCCTGCGGTCCCCCCTACGGCCTGGTTGGCCCCGCGGGGGTATCCGGCAGGCTGTGAAATTCTTCTTGCAATATGAAGCCCTCGACAATTTTCCTGGCTTTAGCCAGGGTCTCAGGCTAAGCTCTGATCATCTGGTTCTTCATCTCCCCTGGGAGCAGTGAGATGGTCAGAGCGTACGCAGCCGTTGAGTCGTCGATCTCCCTGACCTGCTGGTAGAACAGGTCAAATCTCTTCAGGTACTCTCTAACACTCTCCCCCTTCTTTTGCTTTAGAGTCATCAGGTCAAACCGAGTGAGCCGACGCCTCTTGTTTCCTGCATATTGTTCTAGGAAAGCTTCAGCTAGCTCTATGAAAGAAACTGATCGACCCCTAACGTAGATCCCTGAACCATCCTTGTGCTAGCCTAACCAAGGTAGTTGGAAAGACTTTGCACCAAACTGCGTCGTCTACGTCGTACATGCCCATGTGACTTTCAAAAGCTGCCAGATGATCTTCTGGGTCTGAAGTCCCGTCGAATTTGACGGAGGGCATTTTAATTTTTGGGATGGGGTACTCCTGTACGTCAGGGTGGAGTGGTGTTTTGGTGGGCCTGCCTACCAATCGTGACCTGCTCCCCCCAGAGTGGTAACCGTGGTCATCCCATTTTCCAGGGGTCGGTTTCCTTGCACTAGGGGAGCGGTGCCTTGGCGGCAGCCTGCTTGTAGCCTCGTCCTCCCTATCAGGGGTTAGATGTCTGGATCTCTTTTTTTGGGGTTGGTCAAGTTTGTCGCCTTGGCGGTGCCTTGACTCGAGTGGCCTCCCCTGGTTGAGCCTGGATTGCAGGCTTTGAGATAGCCCTGGAGCTGACTGCTCCTCTGCTGCTGGAGTCAACCTGGAGAAGACTTTGCCCTGCTTCTCTCCCAGACGTTTAGATGCAGTCTCCTTGTGTTTCATTCGGTCTTGAAGGCCTTGAGATAGACCCCTTTTTTCCCTGGCAGTCGTGGACTCCGTAGTGTGTATGGAGAACGCTTGTTGCTGAGCTGGCTGCTCCTGATTGCTGGTAATGCACTCCTGGGTTTGCTGGTACCCCTTAGCCACCTTCAGTGCTTTCCGTTGGATGTTCCTGGCGGCGGTTCGCTTCGTACCCCTGGCACCCTCTCCACTCTCAAATTGAAGTTGCCTGGGAGTAGTAGCAATCCTGCCAACCAAGTCCTTTGGAGTGAACAATTGGTTAAGCATCGCTGAGAAGAAGGCTACAGTTTGCAGAACCTGGGCAGGGGTGAGGTTTAAATTAGGATTTTGATGGCCAATTAAACCTGCCCAGCTGTGACTGCAGCGCCTTCCTCAGGCGTCTCACGAAGGCTGGTACGCCCTACCCCTGGGATTATTGCAGCGGGCGTTCTCCCAGGTGCAGGCATTCCATATGGGGGGATCACCGGTGGTACCGTCGGACCCGCCCCGGAGCTTGCCTCTATGATTTCGGACATTTTTGTTGTGATTGATTGTGGTTGATTTTTGTGGGTGATTTCGTGGGTACAACCAGATCTTCCCCACAGACGACGCCAAATTGTTCCGGTATGGAAACAATTAGACCCGACTCTGAGTTCAGATCTTAACTAATGTGATTGAAGTTCAAAGTGATCGATGCTAGTCTTCCTTTGACTCTCCCCTTCTCCTCACTCCGATGGTCAAACTTCCCCGGCGGAGATGGCCTGCCCTTACACAAGGAACGCATAGCGCCCCGGAGGTGTCCGGGGGAACCCTCTCCGATGCCTAAGTCAGTTCGTGATCGGCCTTTAGGAACCTAGTTCATGAGGAACTATGTGGCGGTAATCGAGTGAGAGTCTAGAGAGAGAATTTTCAACCCCTTTCTTGTGGGAAGTGGAAGAGTATTTATACCTTCCCACAAGAGAGAGGAATGAGGATCAAGAGTGGGAGAAGAGGTGGATGAGGGGGTGACAAGTGGCTTTACCTCATCCACTCATTCCCCCTTACCTTAGGGAAAATGACGGGAGGGCCCCTGGTTTCCCCTGCCCCTGCTGGGCATGCGAACATCTAAGAACCAGAAGGCAGGGAGTCTTGGTTGCCCTGCTCGGCGGGCGGTAATACCCTGCCGGGCAGGTGGATGCCTTGGAGTGATGACTTCTCGCTTAATGACCTGCCGGGTAGGCCCCTCTTTGTTCCTGGGTCGGGTCATCTTGGGACCCAAATGGCGGGCGACCCACTGCAGGCTACCGACCCCCATCAATTATTACCATGAAATACCCAATTATTTCATTATGTTATTCCAGTTATTCTATACTATTGTTGCAGTTATTCTATATTATTCTTGAATTTATTTAATTATATTAGTTACTATGTTTTATAATCAGGGTTATTTTATAGTGTTTTTATAGTTATTTTATAGCACATATGTGATTATTGTACTTCAATATTTTTTTGTACTATAACTAACTCCCTCTTTGTTGTCTTTCAGTGAAGTTTCTTTTGCTGGATGCATCTTCAATGATATGCAAGATGTTTCATCCCAATACAATAACGCGCGTTATTCATTTCAATAATTGAGTTTCTACATTGGCTTAATAACTACGTAAAATCAGATAACATTATTTTAAAACTGATTATATTTGAGTGTCAGTCAAATATAACAAAATGAGTTATTCATTACAATAACTGAGTTTCTACTTTGGAATAACTACGTAAAATCATATAACATTTTTATAAAGTTAATTATATTTGAATTCCATCTCAATACAATAACACGATTTATAATAACTGAGTTTCTACATTGGAATAACTACGTAACATCAGATAACATTATTCTATTATATTTGAGTTTCATCTCAATACAAAACGCATGTTATTCAATACAATAACTGACTTTCTACATTTAAATCATTACGTATTTACATTGAAATAACCTGATAACATTATTCTCAGTAAACAATTGAGTTAACTATAAAATAACTACATTTTTTCATTAAAATAATCTTGTTTGTGCATCGAAATAACTATAAAAATCTGAGAAAAAAATGCTTTGGGATTTAGAGAGTTTTAATCTCAGCTCTTGATCATGTAAGATCTAATGGCCACAATTAAGAGGTAAATTGTAGCAAATTTGACAAATGTACCAGATCCTGCCTCCATATATATATAACGAGAATAAGAAGAAAAGAAAACGGAGAAAGTGGGTTGATGACACCCTCAACCTACATGCTTAAAATGGCCTCAGAAATGGACTCGTAATATCAACGAGAGCGCGGGACTGTCGAGGATGTAAGTAGAGTTATGGCATGTGTATGGTTAGGGAGAGGATGCTCTCGGGTCTTTGACGAGTTTTGATCTCGGGATTTTGAATGTGTATGTGTGTCGATGATGGATAATTGAATGTTGAGGTAGAAAAATGTAGAGGATGTTAAGTTGTAGGGTTGTAGTGTAAGGTGATTAGAGTTGCTTAGGGTTTTTTTAAGGTGTGTAAAAGTTGGAAAAGTGAAGAGCATGGGGGAGTATTTATAGAGAATGTCCCCGGCCTAGGGTCACTCGATCGAGTAGATCTACTGCACTCGATCGAGTGGCCCAATAAAGGTGTCTGATCGGTTTTGATAGCTGCACTCGATCGAGTGAGGTCAAGCCACTCGATCGAGTGGGTTAGGCGAGAGAGTCATTTTAGGAAGCTAGTTGACTTTTTTTGAATTTTGAATAGGTTGGTTGGGCGCAAGTTTCTAGAAGCTCACTTGGCTGGTTTTATGTGTCGGATTCGTCTTTGACCGGGTTTTGAGCCGGTCGCTAAAAGACGGTTTTATATTCGGTGACGGTTTTGACCCAAATTAGTCTCATTTTATTAGAAACGACCCACTGGGCCTGGATTTGAGGTCGGTTTTGAGAGATTTGCACTCCGCTAAATGCTCACGTCGGATACTATTAATTTTGAGACCGTATTCGAGCGTATTAAGTCACGTTTACGTCCGATCATCATCGGGTGTTTTGTCGGGAGTTGCTATAGACACTAGCAGGCAAAATGTGGGTGTCTACAGAGCCCCCACTCCAACTGAGGCTTGGACAAGGCGAAAGTCAGAGTAGCTACCAGGCCAATCGAGGATTACGACCTGGCAGCCTTCCGGTCGCGTCGTTTATAGTCCATTAGACTCGCGTGAAGGGCTTGCCAACCATAAGAAAAGGGTCATACCCGTCTTGATGATGATAGCTCTGTGGGGAGTCAGACTTGCTTTTGAAGTCCTAGGCGTACCTGTATTTGCATGTAACATTTAGGTGAAACACCGACTCACGCTGGGGAGTAAAGTAGCTGCGCGGGGACTTGCTTCTGAAGTCTTGGGTGTACCCGTATGCCGACACATCACATCTTGGATGTAGGATTCCAGGAGAAACACCGTCTTTGATGTTATGTTGGGAAGCACTAGCTGGTACCTGAAATGTTAGATACATAGGCAGAAATAGCAGGCACAATATATAGTAAGATAGTATACAGGAAATGCAGTTAGCATCTATAGACTGACTTGCACTGGGGAAAATGATTTTTGCTTTATTTTGAAATCGAAGTCCTGAAAGCAACTCACGTGCTAGAAGATAAATTTTTCAAAATTGAAAGGGTTGGAAAAGAAATTTTAAATAGACCGAAATTTGACGTTGTCGAAAAGGATTTTCTAAAATGGCTAAGTTTTGCAAATTTTGCAGCAAGAATTTGAAGAGAGAGACCTACCGACAGACTCGACTCTGGACACAACAGAACGAGTTGACAGACACGAATTGGACTCTCGAAGAGGTGGACCGTGACTCGGTAGGGGGTGGGCCACCTAAGATGACAAGACTCTTAAGTTGCGCTATTCCGTAGCCTAGGCGAGTGGCAACATGGTCGAACATCGAAATGGGAAGGATCTGTTTTGGGGGATTGCAGTAGTCTGTAATTAGACTGTTTTTGCAGTAAAACGGATGTATTCTGGTGCTCTTTTGAATTTTCGGTTTTGGGATACGTCCCCAAAGCAGGTGTTGCTTCGAGTCCCTGACGGATTCTCGTCTTCGACTGAGCCAAGTACTAGGACACGCTATAGAAAGGTGGCTAGTTTTTGAAAGTCTTTTGGACTTTGTGAGTGGATGGAGAATTTCTGTCTAAGAGAAGCCCCCAGGACGACAAAGCAGACTACTGAGAACATGACAATGTCGTGATAGGAATGATGGTGCTTTTTGAAATTGTGTCAACGTGGGTGGTTGCGCCTTTGTTGAAAGGCTGCCTACGTATTCACGTATAGTGAAATCAAACCAAGCCGTAGTTCAGTGGATTGAAAGATATGTTATGGTGCCTAGTTTATTAGGGCTTTGTGTGTAACTAGCCATAGCGATGGTGTAGGCTAGGTGCATTCCCAATGATGTCTTAATCAAAGGGTTAGAACAGTTAGGATATTGATCCTGTGACTGTGAGCCTTCTACGGGGTAGGCCTCAGAGGTGGTGTGAACTATTTGGGCATGTTCTATGCCGACCGCAGGTTGAATTCCCGTGTTTGGGGATGGTAACTGGTTTGGATGTTTTTGGAAATGTGGAGCTAGGTCGTAAGTGGCTTCGATGATTTGAAATCTGGAGCTCGATTTTGTGGAGCTAAGGCTTCGAGGGTAAGGTATTGTAATGTGGTAGGAAAGGGGGAAGTCGAGTAAAAATGACTCGCACTTCGATCGGGGTAGGTTTGATAATGCGGGATCTGATTTCCATGTCTGGCCCTAATGGTTAGGGTGTATCCTATGGAGCTGAATCCTCAAAATTCCGGGTTGTCTCTTAGCCTAGGTCTTGAGAAGGTCTTGAGCGTTGTAATGTGGGAAGGCTAAATGTGGTGTTAGCTGACCAACTTGATTGTCTCTCCCCTATTTGATGGTATGGGCATCGATAATTTTGAATTGACCGTACCCCGGTCGAGGGACTTTCACTTGGGTTGACCATTGACCATGGTCATGAGTTTTCGATTTTTTTGGTTGACCTCTTAGCCCCGGTCATGGGATTCTTCATTTGAGTTGACCGTGCCCCGGTCAAGGGAATGATCGTATCTGGTCGAGGGATGTTGATAATTCTTTTTGATCATGACCAACTCCTTTGTTTTGGCCTTTTGCTTTTTCCTTGGACTCTTGATTTTTATCCAACTCTTTTTTTTATCTTTTTTTTTTTTCATGGTAATCCCCTCCTATGGTGTTGTGGGTGGATTTAGGGTTGGGCCTATCAATTGCATTAGGCCTTTGGAGCTAAACATTTGTAAGGTGTAAGCATAGTTGGTGTTTGTGTGAGTTCAACTCGCAGTGGAGTACTCTACAGTAAACATGGTGGTTTGGATCTCGGTATTGTCCTCATAATCCCGAGCAAACTTGGTGGGAGCATTGTCCCAAGTTGGGTATTTTTGGCATCAAGTCTATAGAGCCACGATGCTTCTTTTTCTTTTGGTCAGCCTAACGCCTAAAGTAAGGACTGGTTAAACTTATTAGAGGGGTGTTTATTGTGGGAAATGGGCTTGCCTCCCATCTTGAACCCAAACTAGGAGACTACCTAGATTTGTCATAGGATTCGATACCGCTCCTACTAAGGGTAGTTTTGTGGCTTTCTATATCAGACATGAAACAGGTAAAGGAAAACACGGGTCTCAGTTTCCTGCAGTCATTATAGATGTGGCTATAATAGTCACGTGTATGTGCTCACAGTGTATGATGGTGTTTATCATGTTCTCGGGAAACACATAAGGAAAGCTTGTAGTAGGGATGTTGAAAGAAATTTTTTATTGAATTTGAAAAGAGGACAGAATACAGTTGACTCTGACTCTGACATCGGAATTGAAAGAAATAGAACATCCTAGACTCGGACCCAGACTAAGACTTAAATTAAATCTGGACTCTTGGATGAGGTTGTCAGTAGTCTTCGGCTTCTAAGGACTCAAGTGGATGTCCAGTATAGCCTTCAGTAGAAGCTTCACCCAGATCTTCATTGTGTCAAAGATCGTCTTCAATCCTAGTGCCCATTTCAGTAAGCACCGCAAAAGTTAAAATGCCGGCATACCTAAGATGGACGCGGTAGGAGGGTAGGAGGTTGTTGATGAACGCCTCTACTAGTGTCTTTTCGCTTGGCTTTTCTACCAGCTTAACACTCTCAGCCCGCCAACGTTGAAGGTATTTGGTGAAACCCTCTGTTGGATCTTGGGCCATGACTTCTAAAGTCCACATAGTAGTCTGAAGTTCAGCATTATCAGAATAGTTTTGAGCGAACTCGGTAGCCACATCTTCCCAAGTGGGGAATATTTTTGTGTCTAGCCTATAGAACCAGGCTTTCGAGTATTTCCCGAGGGATGCGCCGAACAAATTGATGAACATGTCGGCTTTAACCCCCTTGATTGCCGTAAATGCCTTGAAGGCTCGGAGGTGTAGTAATGGATCCTCCGTCCCTTCGAATACGGGTAACCCTTCTAAATTGAGATCTGTTGGTAGTTTCTCACTGATGGGTGTATAGTCTCGGGAGTTTTCAACACGGATGTTGTTCCCTTGGAGGGCATGGAATTTTTCCTCGAGCATGCGTACCGTGCTGATCAGTTTGGCTACTGGCCCAGTATTCACCAACCCAGAATTGAAGTCTTGTCGTTTAATGACAGTTAAACGAGCATGGATGGCCTCTTGGTCGGTCCTCAGGAACCCTAGTTGGGTTTCAACCATGGCTTGCCTACTAACCATTGCTTCCAGCAAAGCCTTTATTTCATAAACGGTGTTTTCCATGTCCCTATTTCCAGTTAAGGGTGCCATACTCTGCGAGGATACCCACGTAATCAGAAATGTTGCTTCGAGACCCAAATACACCAAGGCATAGGAAATAGCGCGGGAGGAAAGACAACTCCGGTTTGACTCGGGTTAGACTCTCCTAAGGCAAATATGTTGGGTGCAAATCTCGGAGTGACTGTGATTAATCGTTCCGTCGGAGAATAGCCTCCAGGTGAGACTAAGGACTCTGATAGGACTCAGATGGTGTGGCATCTAAGTGACTCAAAAGTGGGGTACGTGAGACAACACGTGTAAAACATGACCCTTAGAGCAACCGTGATTGATCGCTTTGCTGAAGGGTAGCCCCCGAGTGGGATAGTAGGTTTTGTTAAGACTCGAGTGTTGGACGAGTGACCCTTAGACGTAGGAATCACAAACCTTTTGTTATAGGGCTATGCCTTGTAAAAGGTCGACTCGGCCTCGAGGAAAGGCGGACGGGGTAAGGGAAGAAACTTGCGATCTGAAATTGGCAGAGTTTCGACGCTAGAGACCCTTGACTTGACTTGAATAAGGATGGCCCTGTGATTAGGGTAGACCCTTAAGTTAAAGGATTCTTGAATTGGGATGACTCGACTAACGGATTGAAAGACGGGCGAAATTCCCTTAAGAAATTGGGAGACGGTCTCGTCTTTTGAAAAAAAAAATTGGTGAAATGTAAGTGATTGCATTCAACAAAAAAATATACAAGGAGCACATATACTGTACAACAAAGTATCAAAAACTACTCAAAATAGATACATGAGCTGATGCAAATCAGTTCGCATATCCAATTTTATGAAGATAATTGTACTCCTCAGCAGAGACTTCATCTTCCTCATTTATCTTTACACGGCTCTTAATATCTGATATGATTTGCTTCGCCACGATTTATGGTCTTAATATCATCCCCTCCTTTCTTGCTCTGTTGCGCTGCATCCAGATGCTATAGAAAGTAGCAGCTAGAATGCAAGCCGAAATCCTCCATTTGACAGTCCCATCTCCATTGCAAATAGTCTGGTTCGTGCACAGCTTCAAACCAGTGTCATGCTCAATTTGTAGCAGCAGTTTGGAGCTATAAACACAGTTAAAAAATAGATGCGAAATAGATTCGCTGTCAGAATTGTAGAGGCAGCAGTGGTCGTCATTGTCGTCTTTTGAAATTGGCAGCATGCCGACAGGACCGAGCTTTTTGAAAAGTTGAATATTTGGAATTTTGAAAATGTGAATATCAAAAATGAGTTTCCAAAAATTTGAAAATCGAGAATGGGATCTCGAGGATTTGAAAATTGAAATGGAATTTTGAAAATTCGAAAATTGAATGGTGTATCGGAAATTTGAATTTTGAAATGGGCGGCACGCGGGTTAAAAAAAAGGCTATTTTGAGTCAAATCTTAAGTCTAAATTTTGGCGGCATCCCGAATTTTTGAAAATTGAAATATTTTGAAAATATGCATTTTTGAAATGTCGGTTTTTGAAAAATGACACGGAAACCAAGTAGCACGCAGTCACACAAGCATTATAACGACGCTATGTATGCTTTACACTAAGTTTCGGTCGGTCATAATCGGGTCTATACCAACAACGACGGCTTTCTCGTAAATCAGGACGGACTCCCTAAGCCGAATTGGTCTTAGGACATGCCGCGAAACCCATACGAGTTCGGCCATAGAATTTTTTAGTGCACCCATTTAGGAATACGTCGCGGTATAGTGGGACGTCGGTCACAAGTAACCGGCCCGGGAAAAATTGGTTTTTGCATGAATCATTAAACTAATGCGTGTACACTTTTAATCGAACGATTTCTTTTCGAGTCTCACCCTAGGAACCCCGATGACTAGTGGTACATCACCAGAGGAGTCGCCAAATTGTGGACATGATGTAGGTCCACCCCGATGCGGCCACGCGCGAGTCTGGGTAGGCGAATGAATCTCGTGGTAAGATTGATCTTGGGTCGAAATTTAAATCGAAATAGGAGTCGCCACCGAATTTTATGGGAATTCGGACCCGTTCAAACTCACTCTACACTTAGGCGTTTCGTGTACAAAACACGACCCGCTTTTAGTGCTAGAGCTTATGAGTTCATCCCTTCGCATTACGATACCGACGCCGAGTTATCGGATATCGTGCATCGAATGACTCTCGTGCGCCAATGGTTTCGGACATCCGGAAACCATGGTTCTGAGTAAGGGGTGAGGGTACATGTTGGGAAGCCCACGAAGGACACCCAACCCCGCCCGCTCTTAGCGGCCTCTACTAAGATACCGTTCGATTTTTGTGTACGCGCGTTAGTTTGACGATGAAATGTTATGCAAACGACAATTTGACTAAGCATGCGAATTACGTGTTTAACTACGTCATTTAATGCATCTAAATTATCGTCGGAGTTGTTTAGAATGCGATGTTCATTTAAGGCAATAAATGGGAAACATCGAAAATAGAAAACTCGCAAATAAATTACAAATTACACGGGCGGAATACAACCCAGAATTTACAATACAACGAGTGATAAAATAATATCGGATTAGAAAACGGTAAACATTAACTATAAACGAACCCATAAATAGAAAATGTAAGCTAAACCGTAATTAGAATAAATGGACGAACTTCGATTAAATACACATTATGTTGTGCATTAAACGGAGGACGAAGACTTTAATACGCGCTTGCGTACGAGGTCATAGCGTGGTGCTAGCTCGATCCCGGGCCTCGAAGTCTTATCCCGACTTATCATAGCGAAACGGAAATGTCTCAACTCGTCCTATATTGGATACGACTAAAAAGTCGTCAACTTAGGACTAGTCTTGTGAGACGTGGCTCAAAGTCGTAAAGGTGACTAGAATATAATGTGATGCATGGTTTTTGAAAATGTAGGCACGTGATTGACTTTACACGTGTCGACCGAAGTCGTAAAATATTTGACGAGGCTATATGACGCTTAGGAGCTCACGTCCTAGTACAAAAAGGGACCACTCGATCAAGTCATGGTCAGGACTCAATCGAGTGACCTTGTCACAGGCCTTCTGCTTCGTTTTTGGAGTGTTACTCGATCGAGTGCCTCCTGTTTGAGCTGCTCCTCAGTTTCGTAAAAGGTGGCCGTTACGAGTTTTATTTCGTTTAAAACCGATTGTCAACCAAGTCGAGTATAAATATGGCATAATTTATATTCGGCTCGATTTTCGGTACCCGTAACAATTTTTATGATTACGAGATCGGCATCGGGATTTTAGAAAAGAGTGTGATAAACTCGTTTTGAATCGGATTAGGACATCTATAATAATCCTTACGGATTATGTGATGCTCGGTTTAGCGTCAACGGGTTTCGTACCAATCTTGAAAATGGTATCGGACGCGTTCAACTACGTACTACCACGATCACGTTACGCCCTTAAGTGCTTAGGGCGGTGCTCCTCGAAAGGGCGCCACCACTGTCGCGACTTGTAAAGAGATTAAACGGGCTTGGAGCGGTAGTCGTAGTTAAACGCGTTCAAACCAAAAATGGTTTTTATTTAATTATATATATATACACGGTATTAAAATGTTAAATGTTAGTGTACATAAATAAAATGTTAGAATGCGAAAGAATAAAAAGTTAGTAACAAAAAATTAAAATGTTTGTTAATGATAAAAATAAATGTTAGTGTTAGTAGTTAATAATACTAATAATAATAATAGTATATAGTGTATATATATATGTATGTATATATATATATATATATATATATATATATATATATATATATATATATATATATATATGTAGATATATATGTATATGTATATATATATATATATGTATATATATATATATATATATATATATATATATATATAGATCTAGGATCCTTTGAGGCAGCTCAACTCGCCGCACCCATTGAGGCATAATCTCAACCATTAGATTAAAATCAAATTAAAGGCTAAGATTAAAACAAAAACTCATACATAAAATTTATTTCCCCAAATTTCTTTTCCCGGGGGAAAAAAATCAATATTTTTAAAAAAAAAAAAATCCGAAAAAAAAACAAATTTGGAATTTTTTTTTCCCGAAAAAAAAACATTTTTTTCCCAAAAAAACACACTTTTTTTCCGATAAAATAAACACATTTTTTCCCAAAAAAAAACATTTTTTGCCGGTCATTTTTTTCCCAAAAGAAAAAAAATTCAAAGAAACAAATCCCAAAAAAAAATCATTTTTTTTAATATTATAATAAAATTAGTGTATATAAAAACAATATCAGTGTACATAATAACAGTTTTAGGGTATATATAAAATTCTACTATATCAAGTAATTAAGTACATATGACAATTAATTCAGCGTATATATGTTGATTAATTGATGTACATAGTAACCATTTGAGAGTATATAACAATAATCATTTTAATGTATATATTGAGTTCTTAAGTGTATATATATTGTGAGTTTAATAGCGTATATAATGAGTTTTTTTAGTGTATATAACAGTTATTTTGATGTATGTTTGTAACACCCGCTATTTTTTCCTAGCGTTTTTGTCTTTACCGTTATGACTCTGTCATAACTCTGTCACATTTCGGCCTTGCATTTCATCTTTTTTCAAGCTCTATTTTCATTTTTGAGTTTAATGATATTTGTTTATATTTTAAAAAGATTTTTAATTCTTTTAAATCTATTTATTTGATTTTCCTCGTAAACTATTTATTTTCCGCGAGAAATTCTATTTCTCTACGAATTAACGTTTTTAAGCTCGAATTTAAGTTATTCCTTTTCCTAAAAATGTTTAAATACATTTATATAATTTTTTAGACTAAGAAATATTTTTATTTACGAAAATTTAGCCTTTAATGATTTTGTCACAAAGTTTCGTAAATAACTATTTTCCAACGCGAGGTTTACTGGAATTGCTTTGAAATGTCGTTAACTATTTTACGATACTTCTTTTTATCAACTTATAAATTATTTGAGACCATTTTCTCACATTTTGGACCGACAAAGCTTCTTGTCACAATTTAACTACGTATTATTTATAGTTTATACGTTTCATTTTATCACGTTAAACCGTAAACGTAAGATTATTTTCTTCCATTTATTCCATGCTTTATTACTCAAACTTTTCACTCTCCCTCACATTCATTCTTTTGGCTGGTTTCCTCACACATTTCACCTAGTTTTCATCTAAATTTTAATGCTATTCATTCTTAACAAAACCATCCATTTTCTTACATCTTTTATTCACTTTTAACATAAGAAAAAATTCTTTTCTTCTTCATTTCTGGCCGTGACACTCCTCTTCTCTCCTAGGCTGACTTTTGTTTAATTCGAGCCTTTATCGCATCATTTTTATCGTCAAAATAATCCTCTTTCCGATCCCTTCGTTAAGGTAATAATCGATGTTGTTTTCGATCATTATTTACCTTGTTTTTATTAGTTTTCTCATGGTATTTTTCTGCCATGATTTTTATATATTGTAGGATTTGTGGTCGATCCTGAGGCCGACGAATATATTATTGATTCGGATTTGGACAGAGGTAACGTCGATGTTACTCGGTATTTCATGATTTTAATTGAGTATTTGCATGTATATATTTTTATGTTTTATTTTGGCAATATATGTATGTCTTAAAATCTGGAAAATTTTTAAAAGTTGAAAATTTGCATGTTTCGGTATTTTTATTGTTTTTACGAGATTAACGATTAAATAGTCATATTAATTTGTAAAATCATAATATTCGGCCTAAACATGTAATATATGTTTATATTCTGTAAAAATGATGTTTTTGATGATTTTTAATAATTTAGTATTTTTCTGATATTTTAGTTATCGATTATTGAATTATTACCGTTTACGGACAAAAATGATTAAAAGCCGATTTTTAGTTCTAGTACCTAAATATTTTATTTTAATCTGATTTTTGACGTGGTGAAACTTTCGGATGAAATAGAATTTTCTGAATTATTTCATAATTTTTCGGAATTGTTAAGTGGATGAATTAATTAATCACTTTAAATCATCGTTTATCGTTAAAACCGTGTTTGTCGTTTAAATTCTCGATGTCTGGCCCTATGATTAAATCTGGAAAAAAACTGTGATTCTGATGATTTCATATTAAAATGTAATTTTATGATTTTTAGTGCCTTAATAAATGTTCGGACGATAAGTTTTATTAATTGAATCGTTAATTGTGAAAACGGGTTTTAAAGACGGTTTTGACGGGATTTATTAAATCTGGAATTTTTGGAAATCTGGAAAAATGGTAGATTCTGGAAAATCATGATTTTTAGGTTTAATAATATTTTTTGGATATTAATACTTAAATCATTTTGTAATTACTATTTTTATTAATCGTTATTGTCGAGATTGGACGATTAACGAGAAAACGCTTTAAAAACCGAGTTTTAGGATTCTGGAATTTTTTTTCTGGACAGAATGTCCATAAATATATTTTAACTATTTTAAATAATTTTTGTACTATTTATTAAAGTCTTTAATTAATAAGTATTGATTTTTGGACAAATTATGATTTATCGTTAAAATGCTTCATCTTACCCAAAAGAATTATTTTTCCAGCCATTTTGAAAGTATTTAAATCTGAAACTTTGTGAGTTAAATCATCCCTTAACATACTCTTAATGTATTCAATGGTTTAATTAAATAAAAGACGTTAAAAGATTTAATTTAACATTTGCCGTAAACTCCTATTTATGTTCGTATTGTTGAAACTATTAATAATTAGGGAATTTTAATTTTATAAATTTTGGAAACACCCTAATTAGTAGTAATAAAATATTTAAGACATTTTTAATCGTTTTATAAGCACTTGTATGATGTTTCAATAATTTCATAAACCTAAATGTTCTCACTTTCTCAATTAATATGGTTAAGGCCGAAAGTACTAGTTTTATAAATCTATATCGTTTACTAAAAATGTATTATTAGTATAAACTAGTATTTTGCTATTTTGATATGATGCTATTTTTAGTAGGTTTCTAAAAATAAAAGTTTCCTAAAATAGAAAGTTTCCTCTTTTGGAAAGTGATTCCTTTTCATTTTGTTCTCTTATTGTTTATGTTGAATACATCTTTTAAATATCGATAATGGATTGTTTTGGAGTTATGGAATAAGGATAAGTGTGGGTTTATAGTAATATAGTCTGGGATGTACGTTTTGCCATCAACTATAAAGCTGGTGTGTCTATGTTGAGACACATTGGTCGTTGAACTGAGCATGATTTGTGTTCAGGAGTGTGTATATTTTGACCTTAAACTTAGATATCGCATCGTGTAAGTCGCCGTCGGGTTGAACTGGATTACGGTAGGTGTCCAGGAGGGGTGTACATTACTTAAGCCAGGACCTCGCTGCACGCAGTCCTGTTATAGTTGGGTTGCCTAGTTAGAGACCGAAGTCTGATTTGTTTTGACTAAGTTCTCGAAGCTAGTTTAGTATTGTTCTAGTGAAAGTCTAGATTCTACATTAATCCTATCCATAACGCCATTTTGAATATTTTTATTATTATCGATATAATTTTGATTTGCAGGTTGGCAAGTGTTTTATCTTTTCTCCGGAAACCTCATTTTTATTATATTGTTTCGATACGTGAAGTTTTTCACTGAAAACTTATTTTCATTATAATGTTTTACTGTTTTCCGTCTTTACTATTTTTCCTATATTAGTAATTACTGTTTAAAATCCTGTGATACGGCGGGGAGAACGTTGACGTTGCTCCCCACTGATTGTGGCTGTTATATTTTAACATGACAAGTATACGTGTTCCGGGTGTGGGCTAGCGAGCAGTGTGGATCCTGCTTATTTATTTTTATAATTATGTCCTATGGATTGTTCAAACCCCTTTTGTAGATTGTTTTAAATTTTGGCCATTTTATTTAAGGCCTATTGTTTGAATTTACCATTTTAATTTTACTAAGACATAGTTACAGTGTGTTTTAATCCCGACTCTACAGTGTTTCCGCCACTGTATCGCGTTAGATTTTCTAGGGGATTACAATGTTACATTGTTGATTAACTGATGTACATATTAATTATTTGGGTGTATATAACAATTATTTTTCTGTATGTATTGAGTTCTTAAGTGTATATATGCAGTGAGTTTAAATAATAGTGTATATAATGAGTTTTTTTAGTGTATATAACAGTTATTTCGATTATGTTCCATTGTTGATTAATTAGTGTACATAATAACTATTTGAGTGTATATAACAATTATTTTGTATATATTGAGTTCTTAAGTGTGTGTGTGTGTGTGTGTGTGTGTGTGTATATAGTGAGTTTAATAACGTATATAATGAGTTTTTTAGTGTATATAGCACTTATTTGGATGTATGTTCCATCTTAATCTAATGGTCTAGATCGTGCCTCAATGGGTGTAAGGAGTTACCCTGCCTCAACGGAACCCGCCTATATATATATATATATATATATATATATATATATATATATAGAGAGAGAGAGAGAGAGAGAGAGAGAGAGAGAATAAGAAGAAGAGAAAAGGGGGAAAGTGGGTTGATGACACCCTCAACCTACATGATTAAAATGGTCTCGGAAACGGACTCGTAATAGCGACGGGAGCGCGGGAATGTCGAGGATGTAAGTAGAGTTATGGTATGTGTATGGTTAGGGAGAGGATGCTCTCGGGTCTTTGATGAGTTTTGATCTAGGGATTTTGAATGTGTATGTGTGTCGATGATGGATGATTGAATGTTGAGGTATAAAAATGTAGAGGATGTTAAGTTGTAGGGTTGTAGTGTAAGGTGATTAGAGTTGCTTAGGGTTTTTTTAAGGTGTGTAAAAGTTGGAAAAGTGAAGAGCATGGGGGAGTATTTATAGAGAATGTCCCCGACCTAGGGTCACTTGATCGAGTAGACCTACTGCACTCGATCGAGTGGCCCAATAAAGGTGTCTGATCGGTTTTGATAGCCGCACTCGATCGAGTGAGGTCAAGCCACTCGATCGAGTGGGTTAGGCGAGAGAGTCATTTTAGGAAGCTAGTTGACTTTTTTTGAATTTTGAATAGGTTGGTTGGGCGCAAGTTTCTAGAAGCTCACTTGGCTGGTTTTATGTATCGGATTCGTCTTTGACAGGGTTTTTGACCCGGTCGCTAAAAGACGATTTTATTTCCGGTGACGGTTTTGACCCAAATTAGTCTCATTTTATTGGAAACGACCCACTGGGTCTGGAGTTGAGGTCGGTTTTGAGAGATTTGCACTCCGCTAAATGCCCACGTCGGATACTATTAATTTCGAGTCCGTATTCGAGCGTATTAAGTCACGTTTACGTCCGATCATCATCGGGTGTTTTGTCGGGAACTGCTATAGACACTAGCAGGCAAAATGCGGTTGTCTACAAGAGTCATGCTCGGACACTTTCTTTTTAAGTTTTTCTGATTTCAAATGAAGTGTATTGCATGTGAAAATATAAATTAGGCGGTAAAACCGAAAGAGTCTCAAATAATATTAGACGTCTCAGTGATGGATGATTAATCACATAGTTATTTTACTTGATATGGCTATGTACGCCACATTTTAGCTACCATATATTAAACTATTTAAATGTCACCCTGTCTTTAAAAAGTACTCCATAATACTTAAGAGTATAAACTTTTAATTAAATATATTGTCAAATAAAGTGAAATCAATTACTTCAAAAATTATGTTTAGTAGAAAATTAACAAAGTAGACAACCAAGTTTACTTGTATTTATTTTTTTTACAAAAAATCATTTTTATTCTTTTTAAAACTAAATTATAGAATACCAAATATATTTTTTAGTAATAAAATATTTTCAAATTTAACATTTTTATTTACTTTTTTTATTATCTATAAATTGGAATTTTAATGAATTTTTTAAGACCAATATTTGACATTCGACTTAACTTGAAAATAATTTGATTAAAGTCTGAAGAATCATCAGCCACGTGTATTTATTAAATCCATGGCTAAAAAATAATTTCGCTATGGAAATTAATTACGTCGTGTTTAAATAATATTTACCACATAAAAAAATCATGGCTAAATAAATATTCGCCACGGGTGTGGCATATTTCGTGGCAAGAGTGATTATTGGCCACGAATTTAATAAAATTCGTGGCGCAAGTGAATTTTAGCCACGGGAAAAATTGTCCCGTGACATATTTTTTCCCAGGTAGTGAATCAAATTTGTCCCATTGCTAGGTAAAATTTAGCCAGGAAAAACAAATTCTCGTGATAATTCGTGGCGCAAGTGTCAATTTGTTGTAGTGGTAATTTTGGTCTGCCTGTGTCATCACTTGATGGTGACGACTATTACGGTCTACTGGAGGACATCTTCGAGTTGTGCTATGCTGGAAGTGATCGTGGGTATAGAGTCGTGGTATTTAAATGCAAATTGAAGGACAACTCAGTGCATGGTACTAGAGTACATGAACGGTACAAACTAGTTGAAGTTAATCATACCAAAAAATACTCTTAAGTACAATCCGTTTATACTTGCACATCAAGCACACCAAGTGTGCTTTGCTCCTTATCCAACCACAAAGAACGATAGAAGTCAAAATCAGTGGTGGGCGGTGTTTAAAACTAAGCCACGGGGGCACATTGACATTGACCTCTTCCAAGAGGAGGTCATTTCTAGTGGTACAACATTGTCTCCAATTGATGAGACTCTTTTTGCAAGTGAGGATGATAATGAGGTGGATGTGGGGGAGGATTTTGATGACGATAAAGGTGGTGAGGACGACGAAGGTGCTTTTGGTGGTATGGTCGAGGAGGAAAAAGATAGCGAAGTCGAAGGCACTGATGATTTGGAGGTCTATGACGAGGAGGAGGATGTAGTTGGTTCGAGTAGACAAGTGGGAGATGACAACGATAGCGACGATGATTGCTAGTAGGGTATAGTTTTAATTTATATTCTTTCAATATTTAAGTCTTTCTTTACTATTTTGAGTAGTTAATTGATTATGTTGTTAATTTCTAACTTTCTATCTTCGTCAGCAGATATGACGTTGGGCAGACAATTTCGGGCTGGGAGCGGGAGCACCAGGATACAGCAGCAGCCGCAGCAGACCGAGGAGCAGCTGGACGAGAACCAGAAGGTCACGGCGGAGCAACCACAACAACCTCCACAACCACCTCACGAGATCAGACGGAGGGAGGAGGACGGGCGCATAATCCTGATTCCCGATCACACCTGGGGAGACATTATATTAGCAAATTCATTATTGGTTTTTAAACTTCAACCATATTAGCAACTTCATTATTGTGAACCAGTTAAGGTTTTCAAATACTTTTACACTTCAATCTTATTTCATTTTTTTGGTGTAGGTTTTGGCATCGAACGACCGTGACTGGTGTGTCCGATAGTTTCGTGACTGACTTGATGACTTACTGCACCAGTTGGACTAAGCTGCCTGTGTGGTAGCAGGAGAAGTGGTTCAACAACTTCAAGGTGCACAATTTTTTGGGTACCTATTACTGTTTACGGATTACTAAATAATTTACTAACGACAAACGATCTTGCAGATGAAATTCTAGTGGGACGTAAGCCTCAAGGTGGCTGCACGGGACCGCTACATGGACTACGCCAAGCCACAGTACAAGGAAAACATGTTCAAGTTGGCGAATGAGGGGAAGGCGGACAAAGTGCTTAGAGGTTTGATTACTAAAATAAGTGTCCGTACCTGAATAGGAAGTTATATCTTCGCTTACTGATCTCTTTATATGAATTGTAGGTGTCGCACTTGAGCAGTTCTACAAAGCCCGCTCTGACCCAAAGTTTCTCAAGAGATCCGCCCAAGCAAAGAAAAACAAGAGGCGGGGAGACCCTGAGGCCAAATTGTAGCCTACCCACTACGATAGGTCACAGTCGATGCACCAACGGGCTATGGACGTAAGTATTTCAAACCTTTGATTTTTATTTTGGATTCTTATTTCATGTTTTCATTAAAATTATCGACACGAAATGTACATGTACTTTTAACAGTTGAAGACCAAAATAGGACAACTCCCCGAGGCTGCGGAGTTATTTCTTTAGACGAAGAGCAAGTTGGACTGCAGAGGTGGAAGACATTTCATTTCGGCGAGGGACGCTGAACTTTGGGTGAGTTTCTAACATAAGGCTTCTTTACATTGTTCTTGATATTGTCAATTTGTCGACGAAATCTCATATAATCATCAAATCAATTTTTTTAGGAAATGTATCAAGAAGACACATCGACCGATGATGCTGAAGGTAGAGATCCAAACCAGATATGGTTCGATATTGTCAAAGGCTACCGTAAGGGAGGGGCGTATGGTACGGGGAACGATGCCACCCTGTATTTCACTCCACCAAATTTTCGGGGGGGGGGGGGGGGCATTCGACCTCGACGGAGTACGTACCGTCCGAAATGGCAGAGATGAGGTCGGAAATAGAAGAAGGAAAGGCAAAACAGGCTGCTCTGGGTGATCAAGTGAAGGAGCAGTCTGAACAAATGAAGCTACAGTTGAGCAAATCAGGCAGCAGAATGAGGTCAACATGCAAATACTAGAAGAGCTAGCCCGCCTGAGGAGCATACAGCAGCAGAACCGCAACGCTGATCCCTTTCCCCGACCCCCAAACCCTAGAGACCCCTTCAATGGGGGTGGTAGTAGTGCGTCGGCTAGTTTCCTCGTTCGTTGAGTAGATACTGTCAGTAATTGTAATTTAAGAAACCTAGCTTGTAGTTTATGAATGTTGATTCAAAACAGTTTGTAACATTATTCTTAATTTAGATTATTCACGACATTTAGTAACCTTGGTTGGCAATTGTGGAAGTGCGAAGCTGGCGTTATGTGGCCGATACGGCTTGATGTTGGGAATATGTTTGGAACGTATTGTCATTGTTGGATTGTTTTTTAGTTTGCATATTTTCGCTAGAAATGAAACAAATTGAATCGGCCAATTACATGCCTATTAGCGACCGATATCGGTCGCTAAAGATAAAAACTAGCGACCGATATCGGTCGCTAAAAAAGTCGCCAATGCCCACAGGTCAACAGGAATACCCAGAGTGCGACTGATGGCAGTCGCTAAATTTTCTAGATTAGCGACCGATATCGGTCGCTGAGCTCATCATATTAGCGACGGATATCGGTCGCCCTTGTTTGTTAGTGACCGATATCAGTCGCCCTCCTCTTTTTAAAGCGACTACCTAGTGTGACTGTTTCTTAGAAACTGTTATCTGCCGCCCTTGTTTTTTAGTGACAGATGAGGATAGCCGATTTCGCTCGGCTGTTTCGTTTTTTCTTGTAGTGAATCTTCCTATGGAGAATTCTGAGCAACAGTTTGCCCATTGGAGCTTCTTTTCACAGAAGGAAAATTAATATTTACCCTTGTTTTATTTTCTGCAGAAACTCGGGCAATGAAGAAATCGAGACATATACTCACCTCTTCAGGGATTGTCCTTTCTCTTCAAGAATATGGCTGGGAGGTTCTCTAGGTATTAGAAGTCATCTCAACTCAGACATCCCGCTCTTAGTTTGGATTATCAATTGGATCAGGTTCCTTCACTCTTCCACTAAAGATGATAATCTCATAAATAACTTCATTGGTATCCTATGGACCATTTGGTTAGCAAGAAACAGGTATATCTTTGATGGTGATTCTTGGCCCGCTGAAGTCGTGCTTAACCTCATACAAACTTACAAACCAATCAAGACTAACAAGAGGGATCTTAGTGCGCTTACAGATTCCAATCGATTCAGGTTTTCTCTCCGAGAAGGCGTCCCGCTCCATCTAACTGGATGCGCCTCTCCATCCTGCCCTTTGGTCATTATTGAAATGGATGCATCCTGGTTACGAACTGACTGCCTATGTCTTATCGAAGCAGTCGCAGCTGATAACTCACCTAGAAACGACCTTCGAGGCTTTGTTCAAGATTTTCTAGTGTACTCTATGAATTTCCACCGCCTATCTGTTCAATATACCCCTAGATTACTCAATAAGCGCGCTCATGGATTAGCCATTAAAGTGAAGAATTATTGTTAATTCTAGTTTTTGATGGCTGGCAAAATATATGTATGTATGTATGTATATATATATATATAGATGTATGTATGTATGTATGTATGTATGTATTTATGTATATGTATGTATACATATATACATATATACATACATATATATATATATACACATATATGTATGTAGAGTAAGGCTCTTATATGTCCTTCTCTATATATGAGTCCTTAAGTCCTCATCTCATCCATTGGATGGGATGAGGATGGATGGACAAGATGCATCCTAATATTTGTATTAAAAAAGAAAAAAAAAAGATTTAGCATCCTAAAATAACTCTCATGATTTTAGGAAACAATAACTCCCATAATCACATTAATTCCTCATTCATTCATTCACGTTGCAAAATTCATCAAAACATAAAAAAAAATGTGCTTTCTTCATCACGTTCATTCATTCATT
Source organism: Agrostemma githago (assembly GCA_958450325.1). Taxonomy (NCBI): domain Eukaryota; kingdom Viridiplantae; phylum Streptophyta; class Magnoliopsida; order Caryophyllales; family Caryophyllaceae; genus Agrostemma; species Agrostemma githago. Next base: position 36,938,940 of record OY288241.1, on the reverse strand, counting down.
CAATCAAATATGTGCTCGAAATCCCGTTACTATGGATTCAATGACCGCGACATCTTCTTCAACTGTTGATCAGCAATTGATCGAGTATAACAATGGTGAGTTTCGATATTGCTTTCATGTTTTGCGTCAATTTTTATTCACCATCTTGAATAATTTCCGTCAATTTGCGTTCATCTTTTGCGTCAATTTTCATGTTGATATTGCTTTCATGGTCGTTTCATTCATCATAGATTCATATCAATGGTTAATTGGTCTCTTGTTAGTATAGATTCCAGATTTTTATGTTTGTTATTTAGGTTTTCCGTAATCTCCACTAATACCTATTGTTTTGTTGTCTATTGAAGCAGACACGGCGTTGAAGTAACATACGTTCTAAGTTACAGTAACACTTAATTTTAATTAGAGTAACACACACTGAACGATGAGAAAAGGTTTTTGACGATGATGTTAGAGTAACATACTGTACGAATTAGAGTAACTCAACTTATGAGTTGAAGTAACACATTGGTTGCATGGGCGTAACGTTGTTTAATTTTGTGCAGGTGGAATTGGCAAAGATACGAATGGACAGGACAATACTGGAAAAGGTGGAATTTTATTCATTTGATTAATCATAGATTCATACCAATGGTTTTTAGATTTGATTAATCATAGATTAAGCAGACACGGCGTTGAAGTAACATACGTTCTAACTTACAGTAACACCTTATTTTAATTAGAGTGACACACACTGAACATTGAAAAAGGTTTTTGGCGCTGATGTTGAAATAACTTGCTTTACGAGTTAGAGTAACACAACTTATGAGTTAAAGTAACACATATGTTCCATGGGCGTAACGTTGTTTATTTTTTCGCAGGTAGCATTGACAAAGAAGAGAATGCACAAGAATGGCGCGGAGATGTGGGTGAGGCATTCACTCCGTATATGGGGCAAGTATTCGGAACAATCGATGAGGCGATGGAATTTTATAAAATCTACGCGCTGGCTTGCGGATTCGAAGTTGTTTTTTTTTGTGGGTTTGCATGAATAACTGATTTTTTACATATTTTTTACACATAATGATGTGCAACGTTGTAGTTAACTCTATATTTATATAATACATGTGTTGTTGGTTAGAGTAATATCTCAGATGTATTGGAGTAACACCATTCGTTCCTTAAAGTAACAGATATATATAATGCATAAAAGTAACTAAGGATATTAGCGTTGTTTACCATTTATTCTTAGATTAACCACAATCATTCCTTATAGTAACATGATTTGTTCGTTAAAGTAACAGCTACACTGCGTTAGAGTAACACAGTAATGCGGGTTAACAACCTTCTTTCTTAGGTTAGAACTATTCATTACCAAAGTAACAACATTCGTTCCTTGAAGTAACATATATAATGCGTCAGAGTAACTGATGAAAACATCGTTGTTTAACCACCATTATGAAAATACCATCATTCATAACTTAGAGTAACATCATTTAATCGTTAAAGTAACAGCTACAATGTGTCGCTGTAACACACTGATTATGAGACCAGATTTGTATTGTAGGTTAACATCATTCACTCTCATAGTAACACCAGTCGTTTCTTAGAGTAACATAAACACTTAGTCAGTGTAACAGAATTTAACAGCGTTATTCCATTAGTGATAATCAAATTCAATGTAAGTCGAATACCCAGATGACAATATGCAATCACTAATTAGCACACAAAAAGGTTAAAACTCTGAAAATTTTGTAAACCCTAATCATAGAAAGATGATCGAAGTGTTCCTTGGGTATAGTTGAAGGGATTGAATTGAATATGACTGCAGCAATTTTTGAATTTCGAAGCTTGTGAGGAAGAAATTTCGAAGCTTATGAAGATGACGATTGTTGAATATGACGATTGAAAATTATGAAGAGAAAATAATTATGAAGATGAAGGGTGAAAGGTTGTACAGTAGTTGGGCGGATGAGTGAAATTATTTTAATTAAGAGGCAATGTGTATGAGAAGAGAGGAAGATTCTGTAGAGAGAATTAAGGGAAGAGAGTGATTTCATATATTTTTACCATATATGTCAGTTACTTCTTTTATTACTCAAATCAATCACCACCATCCATCTCCCTCTAAATCAATGGTTGTAATTAGGACTTACGGACTCAAAGATGAAAAGATGACTCACTTGATCCTTGCTCTATGTATGTATATATGTATGTATATATATATGTATGTATGTATGTATGTATGTATATGCATAAATACATACATACATATATATACACACATATGTATGTATAGAGGCGGGTTCCGGTGAGGCAGGGTAACTCCTTACACCCATTGAGGCAAAATCTAGACCATTAGATTAAGATGGAACATAAATCCAAATATGTGTTATATACACTAAAAAAAACTCTTTATATACGTTATTAAACTCTCTCTATATATATACACACTTAAGAACTCAATATATATACAGTAAAATAATTGTTATATATACATTCAAATAGTTTTTATGTACACCAATTAATCAACAATGGAACATACATCAAAATAACTGTTATATACACTAAAAAAACTCATTATATACGCTATTAAACTCACTGCATATATATACACACACACACACACACACACACACTTAAGAACTCAATACATACAATAAAATAATTGTTATATACACCCAAATAATTAATATGTACATCAGTTAATCAACAATGGAACATACATCAAAATAACTGTTATATACACTAAAAAACTCATTATATACACTATTAAACTCACTACATATATATACACTTAAGAACTCAATATATACAGTCAAATAGTTAATGTTATATACACTCAAATGGTTACTATGTACAACAATTGATCAACATATATATACACTGAAATAATTGTCATATGTACTTAATTATTTGATATAGTAGAATTTTATATACCCTAAAACAGTTATTATGTACACTGAAATTGTTTTTATATACACCAATTTTATTTTAATATTAAAAAAAATGTTTTTTTTTGGGATTTGTTTTTTTGGATTTTTTTTCTTTTGGGAAAAAAAATGTCCGGCAAAAAATGTTTTTTTTTGGGGAAAAAAATGTGTTTATTGTTTCGGGAAAAAAAAGTGTGTGTTTTTTTTGGGAAAAAATGTTTTTTTTTTCGGGAAAAAAAATTATGATTTTTTTTTTTTTTGGAAAATTTTTTCCGAATTTTGTTTTATTTTTTTCTAAAAAATATTAATTTTTTTTGCCCGGGGAAAAAAATTTATGTATGAGTTTTTGTTTTAATCTTAGCCTTTAATTTGATTTTAATCTAATGGTTGAGATTGTGCCTCAATGGGTGCGGCGAGTTGAGCTGTCTCAAAGGATCCTAGATCTGTATGCATATATGTTATATGTATGTGTATATATATGTATACATACATATACATACATACATACATACATATAAATACATACATACATACACATACACAGAAATACATACATAAATATATACATACATATATATACATACATACATATGTATATATGTATACATACATACACATAAATACATACATACGTATGTATATACATACATAGAGAGAGGATCAAGGGAGTTATTAACTCCCTAAGAGTCCCTTGGTGTGAATATTAAGATGGATGGATGAGCTTCAAGTTTATAAAAAAAAAGGGGAACTGACATCAAGTACAGCAAACGTCCCGCGTCAAGCATCACCCAATCAGTCACTTCCCTCCGACCAAATTTGTAAACTCCATCTGTGCAATGATCATACATCTCTGATCATGCATAAACTTCCGATATTCATACGAAGGTATGTCGCTATTTCCATTTTCAACGTCCTGATAACCCTAAAATTAATAATGTATTTTTTTGTTCAACTCCGATCATGCTTAAACCCTAAAATTCTGTACAGTCAAATTAATAAGGTAGTCAGAGTATTTTTTTGGGCAGTCATACGTGGTTGTAGTTGTATAGTCATGTAATGACCTGATGCTTCCTTAAATTTAAGATTTCCTTAATTTTTTTCTTTGTTTTGGAAGATGTAACGACCTGATGCTTCCTTATTGAAATTTATGTTGAACATCTTTACTGTCATCTTATTTTCTCATGTTAAAGTCCCCATAATCATCTTTCTAATAATGCATGTGACATAGCTGATGCGGTTTTTGTTGTATAGTCACACTGGTGACATTGTATAGTCATAGTGATTATGTTGTATAGTCACAGTATGTTGTATAGTCACACGTTTGAAGCTATATAGTCGCACTTGTTATACTGCAGAGTCACACGTAGTCATACAGAGTAGGTTGGATAGTCACCCATTTGAAGCTGTATAGTCGCACTCGTTATGATGTAGAGTCACACGTTTGAGTTTGTATATTCACAGCAAAAAGGCTGTTGGGAAGATAAATGTTTGAAAGTTGAATAGTCATACAGAGTAGGTTGGATAGTCACCCGTTTGAAGTTGTATAGTCGCACTTGTTATGTTGCAGAGTCACACGTTTGAGGTTGTATAATCACAATCGTTAGGTTGTTTAAACACACAGTTGGAAATATACAATCATAGACATTTTATTGTAGAAGCACACAGTTGAAGTTGTATACTCAGTTGTACACTCACACTCATTACGCATGTTGTTATTGTAGCAAAAAGGCTGGTGCGAAGAAAAATGTTCGAACGAAGGCCGGTAAGAAGAAAGACGTTAAAGAAACACCGGTTTGCGATCATGAAAATGGTGATAAATTGGTTGTGGACAAAAAATTGAGTAAGAAGAAGAAGATTGTGAAAGATACGTCGGGGGACCACATCGTTGCCGAGATGGATATGGGGGGGGGGGGTGGGACAGAAATTGTTGAGGAATGCAGTGCAAAGAAAAAGAAGAAGGTCACATTTGGTACATCGGCCGACAGCATTGTTGTGCGCGTGTCTGGGGGTAAGAGAAAAAGGGACCAACAACAGGTTCAGCTAGTAGTAAAAAGAGAGCCTGGAGGTCAGCCGGATGTTCATTGTAGGCCCAAGCGGTTGCACTAGGTGATTTCAAAATTGTCGGCTAATCAGATTGAAAGGGTACGTGGTGTGGGCTTCGGCGGGCTATTGGAGTTGAGGTTCGAATCGTTCCCCATTGACCACACGCTTATGTTCCTCCGTGCGTTTTTTGACGGGTCCCATATTTTCCGTGCCTCATGCCGGGAGGCATTCATGATGTCAAATTACGACGTCCACGATTGCTTCCAGCTACCTTTTGGACCTCATCTGGTAAAAGTAATCCCAGCAAAAAACAAGAAAGGGGCAGACTCACCTGACGTGATCAGGTTAAAGAATACTTGGAGGAAACACTTCGACGTGGTGGACGCCGGCGGGCCAATAAAATTAGGGAGTGTGCACAGAAAGTTAATGGTAACCGATGCCGCTGACGACGACTTTGTCCGTTGGTTCGTGTTGTTTACATTGTCATCGTTCCTCGTGCCTACAACGAACAACTCACTCGACCTCAGCCTGCTGGCCGCAGTGGAGGACGTGGAATTGATTCGGGAACAGGACTAGTGTAATTTTGTGCTTTAGGATCTAGTGCGGGCGGGTAAAGAGACGCGTGACTCCAAAAAAGTCATCGGCTTCCTCCGGGGGTGCATCCCCGTTCTGATGATTGCGTACTTCCAACGCTATGATTTCTGTAGCGAGTCTTGCAGATACGACATATCGTTTATTGGGCATTGGGATGCGCGGAGGCCAGATAAGCGATCGCTTTGCTGGGGAACTGGAGACGGGGTCGCTGGGGAATCAATTGCGCTCGAAGGTGTCGTACACCTGTACATGTGGGGTAACAGGCGACGAGGGTGTCCCCGCTATAACTCTGCCCTCTGCCAACCAACGCTCTAATCCCTAAAGAATAACAACGGAGATCGAGGGCGACGATCAACTGGACGACAGAGCTGTGGACGTAAGTTATCTCGCAGCACCACTGTTTATACCATCAATTAATTGTTCGTAAACCATTTTGTGTGACTGCCTACCTGTGTTTATAATCATGCACTTTTAAGGTGTATAATCATACACTTTACGCTGTACAGTCACACACTTTTAGGGTGTATAATCACGCACTATAACCTGTATAGTCACACGCAACATGATGTGTAGTCACACACTTTACGCTGTACAGGCACACACTTTGAGGATGTATAATCACTCTCTATAAGCTATATAGTCACACGCAAAATGATGTATAGTCACACATTTTACGCTGTACTGTCACACACTTTTAGGGTGTATGATCACACATATAGTCACACGCATTGAGCTTTACACTAATGATTTGACTTTGACTGACTTGTAGGCCGACCATGAGTTTTTCAAGAAGTTTCGAAGGAGTGCGCTAGCCTTTTGCAAGTGCTGTGAGGAGGCTGCCTCCACTGTCAAAGAAATAGCGACCAGGAACCTGGCAGTTCCAAGTCAAAACCCGTCCTCTGAACAATTCTGGGAGGATCCAGCTGTCTTCCAGTATATCGACGAAGTGGTTTCGTTGGTCGACCAGTTGAAACAGAGTACCCAGAACGCCCCCATCATTGAGGGCGAGGACCAACGCAATACTAATGTCTTCAATCAGGTACGCACAATAGTGGATGACTTGCGCGATGCAGGATACTTGGATAAAGATATTGAGAAAGCTTGGAGAGCGTGTGATGAGAGTACAGAAGGTTACGATGATGAGGGTACTTTTGAAGGTGGCTTAGTGACACCAGGTTTATGTGAGGAAGAAGATCCTGAGACTGTTGCGGCTAAAGAACTCAACACAGGTTCCGGTGTGCAGGGTTCAGTTGGTATGAGTCCGACGATAGTGGTAGCTCTGCGTCAAGCGGGAAGGGGGAGACCGCGGACGCACGGTCGGCTGTGGCCGAGCTGGCCATGGAATCTGTCTTGCCATTCACCATTCACAACGATGGGACGTCTAACCAGGGGACACGTAATGTAATACCAGCGCCAGACTGTGAGCTGCCCGATGAGACAGTCACCATGAATCCGGTGCCAAACAATGCGGACGGATGGGTCAGTTCTAGCCTTGAGAAGGAACTGCACAAGGCAGGATGGGATGTAGCTGACGCTGCTATCCCTACGCCTGCGACAGTGGAGGTCGTCGCGGATGATAATCAGCAAACAGTCAAAACTGCGGGAACAGAAACGCACACTGCTCCAGCATTACATCGGTACATTTTTCACTCTGACGTAGCATTTGAGTGCATGGGTAACATTCCAGAAAATTTGGGGTGCACATTGGACTGTGGGTCTATAATGAGAGAGCAGCTAGTAGTATCTTGATTCATGTGCTCCAATATAGTCATTTTCTGGGATATCCTCAGCGTGCGGAAGGATGTAATCGACTACGTCTTCGACCGATCAACGCTCCGTGTAACACCCGCTATTTTCCTAGCATTTTTATCCTTACCGTTATGACTCTGTCATAATTCTGTCACATTTCGGCCTTGCGTTACATTTTTTTCCAAGCTTCATTTTCATTTTTAGTTTAATGATATTTATTTTTATTTTAAAATATTTTAATTCTTTTATAACAATTTATTTGATTTTTTTCGTAAACTATTTATTTTTCCGGGAGGAATTTTATTTCTCTACGAATTAACGTATTTAAGCTCGGATTTGAGTTATTCTTTTTTTCTACAAATGTCTAAACATATTTTTATAATATTTTCAACTAGTAAATATTTTTATTTACGAAAATTTAGCCATTAATGATTTTATTACGAAGTTTCGTAAATAATTATTTTCTTACGCGAGGTTTACTCGAATTACTTTGAAATGCCTTTAACTATTTTACGATTATACTTTTTATCAACTTACAAATTATTTGAGATCTTTTCCTCATATTTTGGACCGACAAAGCTCCTTGTCACAATTTTACTACGTTTTATTAATACGATTCATTTTTTTTACGTAAACCGAAAAGATATGATTATTTTCCTTCTCATTTAATTGTTGATTTACTAGTGTAGATCCCGTGCGATTGTACGGTGGTTGGTAGATGTTGTATTATAATATGATTTTCGTATAATAACGCAACTGTGCGAAGAAGATAATATTTTATAGCAATCATAACACTTTGTTGAATTTATTTGTAGCTCGGGGTCTGTAGTATCAAATATGTTGGAGACATCAAAGCACAAACCTGAAATAAAGAAGAGTCCATGTAATACTTCTCATTTAATTTGTCTAACTTTGTTAATTAATAAATGATACCATAAGGTAATGAGAAATATATGAAGGCGTAGTACATTTGAAATGACAGAGTGATGTACATGTACTTATGCATACAATTCATACAGTCCTCGCATATAATATGGGAGTAAGAAGATAAAAAGTAGTGTAAAAGTATAAGGCTATACTTCTATAAGATTACATCATCTGAGGTTTTGGAAGACTTCCTTGTACACTACATTGTCGGTAGTGTTTCCCAAAACAATTTCCTTGTCACAGATCAATATCTTCAAACCTCGCTTGTTCGTTACTCGTGACACAGAGACATATAGTTGTCCATGGGTAAATATTGGTTTTGGCAGAAATAACCCAACGCATGACAACGATTGTCCTTGACTCTTGTTGATAGTCATAGCAAAAGACACAACCATGGGGAATTGTTTACGCCTTAGTCTCACCCCAATTTGAGTCGTATCAGATAGACTTAGTGTCATTCGGGCGACGATGACTTTGTGGCCGATGTTCCTTCCCGATATAATTTTAGCCTTAATTACACGTTCACCCAACCTTGTTACCACAAGCCTTGTACCATTACATAGCCCAACCGCTTGGTCCAGGTTTCTTAGTAACATAACAGGGACCCCAACTTTCAACCTTAATTCATGATTTGGATGTCCTGAGCACCTTATGCTGTTTAGAACTTCAATAGAATAAGCACTCTCGTCAAAAGCATCTAATCGTTCTGACCTGCAAATACTATCAGAACTAAGATAAATCCTCTCGTCTCCTGAGATTGAGGAAAGAATATAATCATTTACCATCTCGACTGTTTCATGAGTTGTAGCAAGAATAGCCCTCTCTTGAAAATAGGTTGCATTCAAAAATTCTGTACAACAGATGGGTAGGTACTGTCAACAATTGCAGCCACTGGATTTCCCGCTTCGCGTATCAATATGTCATTTGGTATTTCTATGCTTGCCTAACCGTCATTAGGATCGCCGAGAATACCATCACCGAGCTTTAGAATCCAATCCGAGAATTCTGCAACTTCAGCTATATTCACATCCCTGTTGGTAGATAAAAGTCTCATATTTTTTGTCAACCTCAAAACTTTGCAGAAATTCCAAAAGTAAGATGAATTAATTGTTGAGAAAACAATGTCTTGTCTGCTGCCTTTAGGAATAAGAGGTAGGATTTGTCGGAAATCACCTCCAAATACTACAACTTTTCCACCGAAAGGCTTCTCTGGAGACTCATTTCTAGGTGACCTTATGATATCTCGTAAGCTTTTGTCCAACGCTTCAAAGCAAAATCGGTTGATCATGGGAGCCTCATCCCAAATAATAAGCTTGGTATGACAGAGTAACTCGGCTAGTTCAGTCCCAAGTCTGATCTCACATGTAGAGCTCTCTGTTGTTTTCCAAGGTATACGAAATATTGAATGAGCAGTCCTTCCACCACGTAACAGGAGGGATGCTATACCACTTGACGCTACTGGGAGCACAATATCACCTGCCGAGCGTATTGCAGCACATAGAGTTCTCCAAATAAATGTTTTCCCTGTTCCACCAAATCCATATATGAAGAAAACTCCGCATTGGCCTTAATTTACTGCCTCCATAATTTGATCAAAGACACTTTTTTGTTCAGAGGTCATCTTATCTAGAAGACTATTATGTTCATTTATTAAAGCAACTCGGTCATAATTTCGCTCTCTTTGCAATAGTCGGTTGCTTGTGTCATTCATAAGCCCCTGATCTGGTAGTGGCATATTAGGGTAACTTTGGAGACTACTCCGGTTCTTTTGAAGTATCTTCTCGATCTCTAATAAAGCATAGTTCTGTATTTGTTCATCTGTAAGTTGTAAGCCTGCATATTTCCACATAGTAGATATATTTAAAGAGGGTGCATTTCTTTCAAACATTTGGAAAATCTGACAACACGGGTGCGTGTAAATTATGTTCAGGTGAAAGTGTAAAACAAACATTTGCAGTATAATTCACTTAATTTAATGTAGTTTATTAAGTTCAATCTCACATAATTCAAAGTAAGTCGAGTGAATTAAATTTGACTATTTTTAATAAACATATTAAATAAATCGGAGCTCATTAAATAAAATGAAATAAAATATTAGATTTGCGGCAATAGTGAAGCTAATGTACTATAAAGTATCCATTAATTACCCCTCAAAAAAAAGTATCCATTAATTAAACAAAACGTACCTTGATTTTGATGAAAACGGCGCTGATGGAACAAAATATCCTCTGATAATAACTTCCAGGTGCGCTCCCGTACTATTTCTGGTCGATACATACTGCCGCCTATCAGTAGCATAGCAAAGAGATTTCTCATGTAATGTCCTGAACCCCATTCATTAGCCTCTTGAATTGCATCAACGTATTCGCGATCGTCATCTAGCAAACCCATAGCATAACACGCATCTCTGAAAGTATTATGTATCACTCCATTGACCGTTCTTATATCCTCATAAGATTTTGGTCCTTTGACATGATTGAGTAGTACTCTAAGGTAGTACTTATCTCCAGAATTTGGTGCCACATGGTAAATTCTACCAATTGTAAGTCCACGTTTTCGTTCAATCCAGACCTTAGTGTCATCATGCCACACATACTTCGTTGGAAATTGCACATATGTTAGTTACCTCGCTTTCTCGTGTTTGATGTTACATTCAAACCAAGCTAAAAACATTGTCCTATCAGTGGAAGGGCGGTTTACCACGTCCTCAATTTCATCTTCATCCTCGAAGATTACGCTCTGTTCATCGGGGAGGTGAAATCTCAACCTTTGTACAGGGGGCCATTGGTAATGTATCGGGAACGCTAGGATCCTCCAAACTGCTTCACATGCAGAAATATAATGACGGTCGTAGTAGTTTTTTTATCTCATCAGTAACCTCTCCAATGGCAGTAGTGACACGATCGTGTTCTTTATTGATGTACTTGAATAAGTACTTGATTGACGACGTCTAGTTGCAGCTTTCAACATTGATATGGGCCCTATACTTAATCAAAAGCTTTTGATTATATGGTACGACGTATCTATTATCTAGATACACACCCTTCTTCTCTACATATCTTCCGTCGTCTCTCCTCCTATAGATAGGAAAACCATCATCATCAACAGATGAGTGATCAGAGAACACTTTCGGAAAGTGTTTTGTGCACTTGCCGTCTTTTATACACGGGGACTATTTGTTGACAACACCACATGGACCATGCATCATGAACTCAGTAACAACTTTATGGGCGACAGGATCAACTTCTTTATCTGGAATCTCTGCACTAATAAATTTGTCAATGTCCGCAGGGCTCGAAATTTTATCTTCTCGGCACAACCACAGAACGATGTGAACATGTGGTAAACCTCTTTTTTGGAATTCTACGGTGTACACGACTGCAATTTATTAAATGATACGATATTAGTGGACTAATAATTTTGTAATATTATGCTTAAAAATGTAACATGGTTAGTGTATGATTTAATTCCCAATAGGCTAATACTTATCAGCTTGCACTTTACCGAATATTTTGTTGGTCTTTATGGCCTTGATGAATTGATCAAACTTTATCTTAAATACTCGAGTAATAATGTCAGATCGTTCATCGGGCCTAAGAACTCTCCTTTGAAGGTGTCTAACTATTTCTGGCCACATCGGGTTACATGTAAACGTGATGAATAGATATGGAAAACCAAACCATTTGCAGTTTGCCATAACATCTCCATAATTCTCGATCATGAAACGATCACTATTTGGAAATGATGAAGGCAGTACTATTCTTTTGTCAATGGATGTAGGGCAATCATCTCCTTTACTAATAGCATCTGTGAGGTTTCTCTTGATGTCAGTTCGAAATTTTTTCTGGTTTGCTCGAATGTAGCTAAGCCTCTGAGTTTCAATCATAGTGAAAGCATCGATCAAGAATTGGTGGAATATTTTCCGTGCCTCAAGTAACGTAGTAGGTTCGCCTATACGTTCATGAATTCGAAAAGCAAACCACTCCCTTAGACTAATAGTTCTCCTCTTATGATATGTCTTGTCACGAAACTCAATCTCAACATTGTAACCATCTTCACCTCTTGCAAATATTAAAGGGTACTGCATAGGAAGGTAAGAAGGGAGGAGTTCATGGATTCTCTTCAAGGTGTCATCCTTTTTCTCGATTATTAAATCTCTCTTGTCAAAGCTTCCCACGTCTCCCACGATTAGCATTGCGACCTCATCCACACTTGGGAGGTTGTAAGTACGGACATCTTTTTCCCTTCTTCCTATTAGGCGTAGCCTGACATCGACATCGTCCTCGTATCCTAATCGATCTCTTGCCATCCTAAATGACTTTATTAATGAGTTATACTGATCTAACATGTCTTGTATACTTTTAACAATGTCGGCATTCAAAGGGTTTTAATAATCCGAAATATTAGTATTCATATTTCGTGAGAAGAATAAGGTAATGTAATAAGACGGTATATGTTAGAAATCATATTCTAACTACCTGAAATGCGCCATTCTGTTCTCGACCTCGTGTTCGGTATCGTATACATATAGTTGAGCGAACTTTGGAGGTGACTCATCAGTAGGTAAAAGACTCCCTATTCGATGATAATTCTGACCATGGAGTCTAAAAGTATACGGTTCAGTCCCTTGGTTTACCGAATTGTCGATCTCACCCCCCATCGAAGTAATTGAGAACATAAAATTGTAAGCCCTAATGTTTGCCAAAAAATGTTTACTTTTGGCATCCTTGTTAGAGTATAAATCATTAAGTGTCTAAGGTGGAGTTGTTAGTAGAGGCAATATGATATTCCCATCCCCGCAACATAATGAGAATTTTGGAGTTGCGGTGTTAGTATTCTTCACTGTTCTTTCTTGGTATGTACCACATGATTGCCTTCCATTTGGTACATGTCCATATGGGGTCACCAATATCCCAATAACTTGAAAATAATAATAAATTAATGGAATCCATATTTTTACACAATAAATTTTATTATATTATTTTTTACCATCATAATCATCATCTGTGGGGTTGGTAGGATGAAATTCGTCTTCCATCGTGCTGGGTTCATAACCATTTGGCTCCACTGATTCTTCGGGTGAGTTGTCAACTTCAATGCAAACTTGTTCAATCTCGTGACCAATGTTTCTAGATATTGAGTTAATTATTCGCCGATTTTGAATGGTATGCTTCCCAGATGGTAAAGGTGAACAACTGGAACTTCCATGTTGTACTTAGACATTTGGACAAAATAACAATTGGTTAATAACTCATCCGTATATGGAGTATGTGTGTGTGCGCGTGCATATATAATGACAATAGGTTCCGTGAACATAAATTTATAAATAATGACAGAATATAAATATAAAGTACTAATGGCTTGTTCTTTTGGACTTATAGTAAGACACTTTTACTTAAGTTAAGACGTTAGCATAAAAAAAAATATACTAATACTAATATTAATATTATTAACATTTTAATTATATTTATTATTTTTATGAAAAATTAATTATTACTCGTACTTTATATTTTATGAATTATAATTATATTCATATATAGGTTCCGTCAACATAAATTTATAAATAATCGCTTGATATAGATCCCATTATTAACGGAATGCACAGGGTCTATAAATAATATGTACAGGGACTAAATATATAAATATAAATAATTAACATTATTTGGGTTATTTAAAGACGATAATACCTACTATAGGGCGTCTTCCAAAAATAGTACAAATTTCAATAAATCTGAGAATAATACGTATTATTGGAGTAATTAAACAAGAGTAGTATAAGTGACTTTATAACTTGCTACATCAGGTCACCTAATTAATATTTAACCTGTTACTTATCCCCCATCCTCATACTTAGACCTGGATAACGGGTGAACTGTGTCGGGTCAGCTTCGAGTCGGGCCACTGTTGAGTTGTAATTATTGGGTTAACATTGGATCGGGTCGGATACTTTCGGGTTCGAGTCATTCTCGGGTTTGTTGTTTTCAACTTTTTTAGGGATATCGACTAGTTTTTTATAATAATAGTCGGGTCAGTTTCGAGTTAGCTCGGGTCAATTCGGATTACGGGTCAAAATCAAATCTTTGATTCGGGTGTTGGGTCGGGTTCAGTTTGGCTTATTCGGGTCGGGTCAGTTTTGCCAGGTCTACTCCTCCTTAGTTCTCTCCTTCATCCTCTCTCTCCATTACCCTTCATCCTTTTTCAGTTTTTTTTCTATACGTTTCTTTTAGATTAACGTGTTGATTTTGGTGTAGGATTGTGTTATTAGCTAGATTTGGTGAGGTTGAAGACGTGAAGGAAGAGGAAGACGAAGGACATGAATGACGTTTAATGTACCGTACACTGAGTAAGTGAAAAGGAGTGAATTAATGTGAAATGAATTAAAGGCGAAAAAGGAAGGTGAATGGGTTCTACTGGTAACTAGTCATCTATACTACTCAGGCTTAACTACTCCAAAAATATGTATTATTCTCTGATTTATTAAAATTGGAATTATTTTCGCAAGACGCTCTATAGTTGGTATTATTGCCGTTAAATAAAATTAAAGGTGAAAAAGAAAGGTGAAAGGGTTCTACAGGTAACCGGTCATCTATACTACTCTTGTTTAACTACTCTAATAATACGTATTATTCTCAGATTTATTAAAATTGATATTATTTTAGGAAGACGCCCTATAGTTGGTATTATTGTTGTTAAATAACCCTTTTAATTATATTTATTATTTTTATGTAAAATTAATTATTACTCGTACTTTATATTTTATGAATTATAATTATATTATATTCATATATATATATAAATATAAATATATATATATATATATATATATATAATGACAATAAGTTTCGTCAACATAAATTTATAAGTAATGGCTTGTTATAGATTCCATTATTAACGGAAAGAACATGGTCTATAAATAATATGCACAGGGAGTAAATATAAATATTAAGTACTAATGGCTTGTTCTTCTGGACTTATAGTAAGACACTTTTACTTAAGTTAACATAATAAAAAAAACTAATATACTAATAATAATGGTAATATTAATATCATTCTAATTATATTTATTATTTTTATGAAGAATTAATTATTACTCGTAATTATTATTTTACGAATTATAATTATATTTTTATAATAATAATAATAATAGTAATAATAATAACTATTATTATTATTAGTATGCGTAATAATAATAATAATAGTAATAGTAATAATATATAGCAATAATAATAATAACAATAATTATTATTATTATTTATTTTAGTCCAGCTTTGTTCAGTTTAGACTCATTAACTATTGTCAGTTAATTTGAAACGATCTTCTTGACTTATTTAAATTTTTA
The DNA here is from genome assembly GCA_958450325.1 of Agrostemma githago. NCBI lineage: Eukaryota > Viridiplantae > Streptophyta > Magnoliopsida > Caryophyllales > Caryophyllaceae > Agrostemma > Agrostemma githago. Next base: position 36,923,379 of record OY288241.1, on the reverse strand, counting down.
ATATATATATATATATATATATATCATTTATATATTATATATTATAGAGTAATAGATCCTCTTTCAAAAAAAAAAATTAGTAGTGAACTGCGTCCTAAAAATTAGTATCAATCAAGTTATCTTGTACCAACAAATCATATATTATTCTTCCATGCAGCAAGATTATTTTGTCTCTCTTTATATATATATAGAATAAAAGTAATAGAATAAAAGATCCTAGTGTGGTTTCCGTGGAATCTCTTTAGGTACCAAAAAAACAGGTTCGGGATAGGTCTCTAGGCTAACGCCATCACCACCTCCGAGATGATTTTAGTCTGTCATTGAAACAATATTTTCAATTATGAGATGACTTTATCATCCCATAATTGTTATGGTAATTCTGTAATCCATATCACACCATGTAATTCATGAATTACAAAATGTTATTAATTTTAAGTTGTTTTCGTAGATTTATATTGTCAAGGTAAATTTGCACTAGTACGTTTAAAGTTTTGCAATTGATATAATTGTTATTTGAAATTTTGAAGCTAATTATATAGGTGACATATGAGTTTGTTTTTAAGTTATAGTATAGGTGAATGTCTCATTATTATTATTATTATTATTATTATTATTATTAGTATTATTATTTTAAAAGAATCATAAAATATTGGAAGTTGAAATCACAATAGACCAATACAATATTTGGTTAATATCTAGCATCTATTTTACTCGGTGATTATATATAATTTTACGTGTGTATAGAAAGTCCTATCCTCAGCGGTCAACATGTAATCTAGCACATATAAAACAAACTACTACGAAGTATATAGTAGTATACTCACAAAAAATATATAAAATTTAATATATGGGGATTCTAAAAATATATATAGTCTGCAGCAAGTCTTTCTTTAAAATTATATACTGACAAAGTAAAGTCATTTATTTACTATATATTATTTAATATATAATTCACTATTCAGCATATATAACAAACTACTATACTGTGATGATAGATATTGACTTTGTGTTAAATATCCAGATAATATGACAATATGTTATCGAAAGTTAACATTATATCTATAAATTTTATGGTTGTATTCCGGTAGATATAAGCTAAGTATGCATAACTCCTCAACTTGGTACTATATTTATAGCTTTTGATTAAATATTACTGTATTTGTCGGCAAATAGCTAAACACGTAAATATAAAAGTTGTGAAAGAACATTACCAGAAGTGAATGTATTCGTGATGTTTGTCAGGGGTTGTCGTGCGGAACTGCCACTGGACCTGTAGCCGTTGTCATGCTGAATTGATGGTGTTATGTTACTTGGATCATTAATTAGTAAATCTACAAAATTCAAGATGTGGTGACCCATTTATCATTCTTAATAATATAGTGTTATCATCTCAATTGAATTTGTAATTTTCGAATTAGTTGTATCTTCAATTTTTTACCTGAGAATGTTGTTCGTTGACGTTTCTGACTTGATACAAATTGCTTTATCGACATTTTCTCGAGCACAGCTGTATCCCTTAATAATAGATGCAATGTAAAGAGATATGTATCCGTATATAATTATGCGTTCTGTGTAATAAATGGGTTACGTAATATATTTTATTTAACTTATCATATAGGAGTACTCGGTTTTCTCTTTCGGTCTATGAGTATGGGTACTCCATATTTATAGGTGTTAAGAAGATCTAACATTTAAAGAAATGAATAAAATGTTTCTATTTTTATTCTAAGTTACAGTAACATTTTAGTGAAATATTTTCATGTAATATTCGTATATTCAGTTTATATTTTTGTATCATATTTTATATTTTTTAAGGTAGGTCTTATATGTGGACATGATAGTTTTATAATAAGATAATATTACTACGTATAAGATTGCCATGATAGAAAATACGGATGGAGATTACGTTTTCTGTTCAATTTTTTTTACGTGTCATAATATTTTTCAACAATTATATACTAAAGTTATTTGTAGAATGGAGGTTTAAAAACAGTTGAATTTATTTGACAAATATTATATGTTCAAGAGATTATACAGTAACATTATACTATTAAATAAGAATATTAAAGAGTAATCATACAATATAAGAGTGTTATAATATAATATTTTTACTGAAATTATTCTTACAATATTCATATATTGAGTTAACAATTTAACATCTTATTTTAAATGATTGGTCCTATATGTGAAGAATATGGTAGTTGTATTTTCCTAATAGTATTACAATTACCATGGATTAACATTTATAAAAGTTTGTACACCTTGTAATAAAATTGAAACACAATACTTTCCTAATAGGAGTAATATGGATTTCAGAGTATTAATTGTACTCGTATATTCCGCCAGATGATATATTATTTACGTATGTATATACAAAATATTATAATCTCATATATAACTCTAATATAAATCGTAATTACCATATGTAATACAATATCGCATATAGTCTCATGTAGACCAACTTACAATCACGTTATTCATTATAGTCGTAATTATTATTGTGGACACGACATAGGTCCCCCCCGACGCGGCCACGCGCAGGTTTGGGAAGGCGAATGAATCTCCATAAGAGAATGGATCGAATGGAAATTTAAATCAAATGGAGTCGCCACCGAACTTTGTGGGAGTTCGGGCCCGTTCGAACTCATTCTATGTCCTAGTGGGCCGTATACAAAATATGGCCCATTTCCGATGTCAGAGTTTATTGGGCTCGTCCCTTTGCATTTGATACCGATACCATCACTACTGGTTATCGTGTATTGAATGACTCTCGTGCGCCAACGGTTTCGGGCATCCGGAAACCGAGGTTCTGAGTAAGGGGTGAGGGTACGTGTTGGGAACCCACAAAGGACACCCAACCCCGCCCGCACATTAGCGGCCTCTACTAGGACATCGGATGACATTCTAATACGCGCATTAGTTGAACGGGAAAATGATATGCAAAGATTGTTTTCCCTAAACATACGAGAAATTGAAAGGGTTTCTATGTCGATTCAATGCAACTAATTCTAACGTCGAAGTTAAATTTAGCATGCGAAGGTTCATTTTAGTACAATAAAATAAACGATGAAAAATCGATAAGAAAATAGCAAACTTATTAGTAACGGTATAACGATTGATGAATTGAATAAAGATATAGATGCGATGAGTGCATGATTTTGGAAAGTTTTATATGTCAAGTGATGGATTAACACGTGTTGACCGAGGTCAAGGGAAAAATATATCGAGATCAAAAAAATGTTTTGTCTAAAAAACGATGTTCGAAGAATAATAGAAAAGAGCGAAATAGTGCCGCGTTTCCAGGCAGTCGCGCGACTCGCCTGGGAACGGCGCGACTCGCGCGGGTCAGGCGACTCGCCCAGGATACCGGCGAGTCGCGTGACGGGCTGTTTCAAAATTGTTTTCTTCGGAAAATTGATGATTTTATTAAATCGCGTACAAATATTGCGTAACTTGCACTCGACTTAATATTTTCGATATTCGTCGTATTCAATATTCGATTATGAAATCGATATTAAATACTTGGAATAACTTATACTCGATTCTAATTTGATGCTCGTCATATCCCATATTCGATTATTGAATCGGTATGAAATGCTAGAGCGAAAACTTGAAGAAAATAATGTAAGTCGTTTAAATTAACTAAAACTATATAGATTTTTCTCCGCGTTTATAGTGTCGTAATTAATTCTTACCGAATTAAATGACATCTATGTTAGCATCAACGAAAAGTCGTGTTAATTAATATATTTGACTAGATCGTTAGATTCGACATCCAATTATGGAATTGGTATCGAATCTAATAGATCGATACTTGAAATAAAAACTCGACTTGATTCCCTCCGCATCCCGAGATCATAATTAATTCTTGCGAATTGTTTGATGTCGGATCCGCATCAACGGGTTTCGACCCTTATTAAAAAAAGGGTACTTGTTTTGAAAATAATTTGTAATTGATAAAAATATGCGATTGGATGATAACGATGCGAACGAAGTAAAATGAAATATTGTCTAAGTTGACTTGCTTCAATAATAAAGTGATCGGGGTGATGGGGTAAGCGACCGGCAACGCTGAGTGCAATACTCTTGTATATTCGGGTTTCCTTATCCCACGATCACTCATACTCGACACAATTCACAAGTATTTTAATGCTTTTAATACTAGTGATATTAACGATATTAGGATGAGACAATGACGATAAAATAAATAAAAAGACGACGACTACGACGACGGATGACGCGAGACAGAAGGAGAAGAGAGAAAAGATGGGATTTGGCACCCTCAACCTACATGTTCTTGTTCTCGGACGGGACTCGTAGTTGTGGCTTGCACGGGAGCATCGAGATGTAGGCTAAGTTGTGGTGGTTAGGGTTCGAATTCCTAAACGCTAGGGTTAGGGTTTGGATGTATGTAGATTAGTATAGAGTGGGATTAAATTAGGGTTTCAAAAACATGATATGTGTAAAAGTTAGGGTTGTAAAAGATGTCTTGGTGTGTGCATGAAGGTGTATATATAGCCCAAGCTATGCACTTTGGTGTCTAGGGTTTAGAGTCTTGACGGACATGATCTGATGGCCTGTATGAAGGTGGACCGTGGGTTTGCTTTTGAGTTGGAGTTTTTGATGTTTGTGTGGCTGTTTTTTGTGTGTCTCAGAAACGACTTGGACCGGGGTTGACCCAATCGCTAAAAGTCGATTTTATTTCCGGTGTCGGTTTTGACCCAAATTAGTCTTGTTTGACTGGAAACGACCCACTGGGCCTGAATTTGAGGTTAGTTTTGTGAGATTTATACTCCATAAGTGCTTAAGCCAACGACTAATGGTTTTGAGCCCATATCCGAGCGCGTAGAAACACGTTAGCGTCCGATCATCATCAGGTGTTTTTTGGAAACTACCATAGACACCTGGCGGTCAAAATGCGGGTGTCTACAGAGCCCCCACTCTGACTGAGTCTTGGACAATGCGAAAGTCAGAGTAGCTACCAGGCCAATCGAGGATTGAAACCTGGCAGACTTTCGATCGGGTCGTTTATAGTCCATTAGACTCGCGTGAAGGGCCCGCCAGCCATAAGATAGAGATCACCTGAGCTGATGATGATAACTCCGTTGGGAATCGGACTTGTCGCATAAGTCCTGGGTGCGCCTATATGTAGGCCCATCCCGTGCTATTCCGGGGAAAATGCCACCTAGGGCTTTCCGCTGGGGAGATACGTGAGATGTACGGGCTTGCTTTTGAAGCCTCGAGTTGTACCTGAGTGGATGATAGTAACTCCGTGGGGAATCGGACTTGTCGCATAAGTCCTGGGTGCGCCTATATGTGGGCCCATCTAGTGCCATTCCGGGGAAAATGCCACCTAGGGCTTTCCGCTAGGGAGATACAGTGGGTTGCATGTCCCTGCTTGAGTCGTACATGTATAAGTCACATAGAATTTTGCATGCAACAAGTAGGTAGAAAAATGACTCGCGCTGGGGAAAAAAAGATTTTTGAATTTCTGGAATTCTTGAAAGTTTTGAAAGTTTTTAAATTTTTTGAATTTTTGAATTGAAATCCTGAAAGCAACTCACGGGCTAGGTTTTCAAAATGGAAATGGGTAGAAAAGAAATTTGCAGTTTAAATAGACCGAAATTTGACCTTGTCGAAAAGGATTTTCTCAAATGGCTAAGTTTTGCAAATTTTAAAATGAGAATTTGGAGAGAGACATACCGACAGACTCGACTCTGGACGCGACAGGACGAGTTGACCGACACGACTGGACTCTCTAAGGGTTGGACCGTGACTCGGTAGGGGGATGGGCCACCTAAGATGACGAGGCTCTTAAGTTGCGCTATTCTGTAGCCTAGAAGAGTGGCAACACGATCGAACATTGAAATGGGAAGGATGTGCTATAGGGTGGCTGCAGTAGTCTGTAACGAGACTGTTGTAGTTTAGTGCTCTTTTGCATTTTTCTTTGATTTTGGGGTACATTCCCAAAGTGGGATGTAGCTTCGAGTCCTGACAGATTCTCGTCTTCGACTGAGCCGAGTACTAGGACACTCTATAGAAAGGAGGCTAATTTTTGAAAGTATTTTGGATTTTATGAGTGGAAGGAGAACTTATGTCTAATAGAAGCCCCCAGGACGACAAAGCTAGCTACTGAGAACATGACAGTGTCGTGACCGGAATGATGTTGCTTTTTTTTAATGTGTGTCAATATGGGTGGTTGTGCCTCCGTTGAAAGGCTGCCTACGTATTCACATGTAGTGAAATCAAACCAAGCCGTAGTTCAGTGATGCGAATGCGGAAGCGGTTTAGATTAGGAAATGAAAGTCGGGTCGAAGGTTAATGTAACCTTGCGTGATGACGTGGATTTTGGAGTGAAATTGAACTAAGGTTAATGTAACCCTGGTTCGTGGTTAAGGTCAGTGGGGATTTTGAGTTTTGTGGCTCGGCTATTTTTGGGAAGCAGACGCTTCGTTTTTTTTTTTGTATTTTGTGATCCGATGTTAATCGGTGAGTAACCAAAGGATATTTAACCCGTAGTTCGACCTTGAACCCGGAATTAATAGCTCAGAGTTTGGAGCACCAACCCTCTAAACACTTCGAAGCACCTTCTCGAAGTTTAAACACGAGATTAACAAATTAATCCAGAGTTTGACAAGTTGTTTGTAAATTCATAAATATTCGATGCTTTATTCGATGAAAGACATTGGCTTATATAGCCTACAATGCGTAATATCCTCGTTATATTCCGAGTGATATTCTAGAATATAATAATACTAATATAAAAAGAAACAAATACTACGAAATATAACTACTAGTATCACATGCCACCTATGGGTGTGATCTTTATTCTACTTGCTTTAAATAAAAGATAATGTGTATCATGGGAGATCACGACATCCCCACTTATTTGATGAAGATCCACTAGCTTGATTCCTTGCCATATATGAGAGATTTCCACAGCTCCAATTATTTGATGGAGATCCTTTTGTTTATTTCTTGCCACATATTCAAGATAGTTTGATATCCCAAATATTTGGAGATCCTCTTGTTGCCTTTTATGTGAAATTGGTGTATCATAAAAGATACTAGCCATATCTCTTTTTATCCTCCTACCATTATGGTGGATATCTTGCCAATCCCACGAGATCCTCCATATCCTTTTAGAATAAGAAATATTCTCTTGATAGATCCCTTGTTTAGTTGCACGAATCTGGCCATGTTTGGGCCAATACACGCCTACCCATAACGATTTGTGATAGGATGGTTCACATGTGTAGTCAATTGCTTTATCAGGACCGTTGACTAATTTTTTGGACTCCACAATCGGATCATCCCCTCCCTCTTCAAAAGGAATTGACCTCAATTCCGTAAGGCCGTCAAATTTCAATTTTGGAGCCAAGTCCCCCACGAAAATACGGATCCCATAGTACTTGTCCCTCATTCGAATTGATGGTTGTATGGGCCCGGATTGGTCTTCTTGAGGCACAGGGTGCCTTGACGCAATAAGCGTATTGTCTTCTTCTTCCCGGTCAATCACCGGTTCAATTCTGCTTTGACTAATAACTGTAGGCAAGCTAGACTCAAGGTCACTCGGAAGTACATCTTCAGACCCACCTACTAGCGGTTGCATAAGTTCGTTAGAGTCAAGGTTAGGGTAAACTTGGTCAAGGTTAATGTAACCTTGGTCAAGGTCGTTCCCTCTTGAAACTACGGACATGCTAGACGCTTTAAAGGCGTATCTCTCCTCTCTGTTTGCTAACACCGGCTCACTAGCAAACACAGATAAACTAGGCTTGGTAGCCCGGTTAGAATGCATAGAACGAACATCCTTCGGTGTCATTGGCCTTAGGACGATTTTCTTATCATTCACCATCAGAATATACTCGTTAGTCCTCCCTTGGTGATGTACGTCACGATCGAATTGCCAGGGTCTGCCCAAAAGAATGTGGCATGCATCCATGGGAATCACGTCACATGTGACTTCATCATTATACGGACCCATCGTGAATCCAACTCGCACTTGATTTGTGACCTTCACCTTCTTTCCGTCATCAAGCCAATGTAGTGTGTGGGGTTTTGGGTGGGGCGTAGTGGTCAAGGCAAGTTTGTCCACCATTTCTTGGGATGCGACATTAGTGCAACTCCCCCCATCAATAATCACATTACACCACTTATCATTCACTTGACATTTAGTATGAAAGATTTGGTCTCTTTGCTTCATTATAGACGATTTAGCAAGTGTGTGTAGTGTAGGACGCAAAACTAGTGACTCAACGTGTGTAGGAGCCTCAAACTCTAATACTTCTTCCACCTCTTCCTCTCCTCCCTTTGCCATATAAACTTTTCCCTCCCCGTCACTTTCCTCTTGTTCCCACAAATCATCACGATACGTAATCGCCTCCCTTAAGGTGATGATTCTTTGATTGGGACACTCGGTTTTAAAGTGACCGAACCCTTGACACTTGAAACAACGGACCTTAGACATGTCCTTGGCCTTATAGGGTGTGTTGGGTGTCATTTGGGAAATAGGGGTAGTCTTAGGTGTCACATGCAAATTTGACCCTTCAAACTTAGTTTCCTCGGATTTATCCCAAGTATCCGTCTTTGGGGTAGACTTCTTTTTTTGTTGAGTTTCGACCTTAAGACACAAAGAACAAAGTGTATCGAATGACTCGTAGGGATGTAAGTCAACGACATCCGCGATACCACGATTTAAACCTCTACAAAATCGAGCCATTTTTTGTTCTTCTAACTCGTCTAACTCACACATCAAAGACGCTTTTTCAAACTCTGAAATGTAACTACTAACATTTAGACTCCCTTGTCTTAGTTCGGCAATTCTCCTATACAAATCGACTTTATAACTCTTGGGCACATACCTCTTGCGTAACTTACGTTTAAGGTCATCCCAAGTTTTAACCTTTGGCTTTCCCTCTCTAGCCCTTCTCAATTTCATGCCCTCAAACCATAAAGATGCTGTTTTTGTGAGTCTAAGTATAGCATACTTACAACGCTTTTCGTCAGGAACGTCCTTGAAATCGAACATTCTTTCCATCTTGCGTTCCCAATCCAAGTATTCCTCTGGATCGACTCCTCCTTCAAAGTCCGGAAATTCCGTGACTTTGAATTCATCTCGAGGCTTTGGCACGTCCACGAATCTCCTATCTCCTCCTCCTGCTCGGTTCTCAGGTAAATTACGCAAGGCACGAAGCAATTGTTGGATGAGATTCTCGTCGTTACCCCCTCCAGTATTGATGCTGCTTGCGTCGTTGTTGACATTATTGTTGTTGATATCGTTATCGCCCATGTCGCTAAACACGGCTCTGATACCAAATGATGCGAATGCGGAAGCGGTTTAGATTAGGAAATGAAAGTCGGGTCGAAGGTTAATGTAACCTTGCGTGATGACGTGGATTTTGGAGTGAAATTGAACTAAGGTTAATGTAACCCTGGTTCGTGGTTAAGGTCAGCGAGGATTTTGAGTTTTGTGGCTCGGCTATTTTTGGGAAGCAGACGCTTCGTTTTTTTTTGTATTTTGTGATCCGATGTTAATCGGTGAGTAACCAAAGGATATTTAACCCGTAGTTCGACCTTGAACCCGGAATTAATAGCTCAGAGTTTGGAGCACCAACCCTCTAAACACTTCGAAGCACCTTCTCGAAGTTTAAACACGAGATTAACAAATTAATCCAGAGTTTGACAAGTTGTTTGTAAATTCATAAATATTCGATGCTTTATTCGATGAAAGACATTGGCTTATATAGCCTACAATGCATAATATCCTCGTTATATTCCGAGTGATATTCTAGAATATAATAATACTAATATAAAAAGAAACAAATACTACGAAATATAACTACTAGTATCACATGCCACCTATGGGTGTGATCTTTATTCTACTTGCTTTAAATAAAAGATAATGTGTATCAAGGGAGATCACGACATCCCCACTTATTTGATGAAGATCCACTAGCTTGATTCCTTGCCATATATGAGAGATTTCCACAGCTCCAATTATTTGATGGAGATCCTTTTGTTTATTTCTTGCCACATATTCAAGATAGTTTGATATCCCAAATATTTGGAGATCCTCTTGTTGCCTTTTATGTGAAATTGGTGTATCATAAAAGATACTAGCCATATCTCTTTTTATCCTCCTACCATTATGGTGGATATCTTGCCAATCCCACGAGATCCTCCATATCCTTTTAGAATAAGAAATATTCTCTTGATAGATCCCTTGTTTAGTTGCACGAATCTGGCCATGTTTGGGCCAATACACGCCTACCCATAACGATTTGTGATAGGATGGTTCACATGTGTAGTCAATTGCTTTATCAGGACCGTTGACTAATTTTTTGGACTCCACAATCGGATCATTCAGTGGACTGGAAGATGTATTATGGTGCCTAGTTTATTAGGGCTTTGTGTGTAACTAGCCATAGCGATGGTGTAGGCTAGGTGCATTCCCAATGATGTCTTGATCAAAGGGCTATAATGGTTAGGATGTTGATCCTGTGACTGTGAGCGTTCTCCGGGGTAGCCCCCAGAGGTGGTGTGAACTATTTGGGCATGTTTTATACCGACCGCAGGTTGAACTCCCGTGTTCGGGGTTGGTAACTGGTTTAGATGTTTTTGGAAATGTGGTGCCAGGTAGAAAGTGGCTTTGATGTTTTGAAATCTGGAGCTCGATTTTGTGGAGCTAAAGCTTCGAGGGTAAGGTATTGTAATGTGGTAGGAAAGGGGGAAGTCGAGTGAAAATGACTCGAACTTCGATTGGGCAGGTTTGATGATGCGGGATCCGATTTCCATGTCTGGCCCTAATGGTTAAGGTATCCTATTGAGCTTGAGTCCTCAAAATTTTGGGCTGTCTCTAGCCTAGGTCTCGGGAAGGTCTTGAGGGTTGTAATGTGGGAAGGCTAAGTGTGGTGTTAGCTGACCAACTTGATTGTTTTTTCTCTATTGGATGGTATGAGCATTGATAATTTTGAATTTGACCGTTTTCAATATCTTTTGGTTGACCTCTTAGCCCCGGTCATGGGATCTTGAATGTTTGTTGGTTGACCTCTTAGCCCCGGTCATGGGTTTTTGAATTTTTTTGGTTGACCTCTTAGTCCCGGTCATGGGTTTTAGAATTTTTTTTTGATAATGGCCTGCTTTTTGTTTTGGCCTTTTGCTTTTTTTTTTGAACTTTTGATTTTTTTTCGTCCAGTTTTTTTTTGTTGGTCAGACTAACACCAAAGGTAGGGGTTGGTAGATCTTATTGGATGGGTGTTTATTGTGGGAAATGGGCTTGCCTCCCGTCTTGAACCCAAACTTGGAGATTACTCAGATTTGTCATAGGATTCGATACGCTCCTGCTAAGGGTATTTATGTGGCTTTCTATACCAGACATGGAACAGGTAAAGGAAAACACGGGCCTTAGTTCCTGCAGTCATTATAGATGTGCCTATAATAGTCACGTACATGTGCTCACAGTGTATGATGGTGTTCATCATGTTCTCGGAAACACATAAAGAAAGTATATATGAGAAATAATATTGAAAGCTGATTTTATTGAATTTTGAAAAAGAGGACAGAATGCAAAAGACTCTGACTCTGATTTGGAAATGAGGATGTAGGGTATCTTAGACTCGGATTCAGACTTAGACTCGAATCAAATCCGGACTAATGGATGCTCGTTTTTTTTTGGTAAAGTCCTTGATTGGAGAGAACGACAAGTGCCACGACTCGCCTAAACTCGGCTTTGCGCGAATGCAAGAGAGGGAGTCAAACTAGACACAGCCCGGGGTGACGGGTCGACAAAGACTCTTGGACCGGGATACTCGAATGTTGACCTAAACGAGGTAACGACCGCGAATTAGACTCGAGCAGCAGAAGGGTGAGTCCGAAAATGGGGCGACCATGTTTGACTCGGGTTAGACCCTCCTAAGACAAATGTGTAGGGTGCGATTCTCAGAGTGACTGTGATTAATCGCTCCGTCGGAGAATAGCCCCCAAGTGAGGCCAAGGACTCAGATAGGACTCAGATGGTGTGACATCTAAATGACTCAAAGGTGGGGTACGTGAGACGACACGTGTAGGACGTGACCCTTAGAGCAACCGTGATTGATCGCTCTGCTGGAGGGTAGCCCCCAAGTGGGATCGAAGGTTGTTAAGACTTAAGTGTTGGACGGGTGACCCTTAGACGTAAGGACCGTGAACCTTTTGTTATAGGGCTATGCCTTGTAAAAGGTTGACTCGGATAAGACATCTAGACGGGTGACTTGTGAAAGGTGGGCCTTCCTTAGGATTCGGCTATGTGAGCCGAGTCCTGTTCGAAGGAAGATCCATGTGAGATATTTCTCAGACTTTGGACTTGAATGTGTAAATGGGCCTTTCTTGGTAGGAGTATGTCCTACGTTGGTGGGCCATGCCTTAGTCAAATAAGGCGGACTGGGATAGGGAAGAAACTCGTGATGTAAAATCGACAGAGTTTCGACGCTAAAGACTTTCGACGACTTATGACAAGACCCGACACTGCTAAATACGGGAAGTCCTAAGAAGAAGAAGGTTTTAAAAATGGATTGTTTTGGAAAATCCGAGAAAACTGGAGGAAAGGGCCGATTTTTTTGAAAACTCGGAAAGTGTATCGGGCCACAAATTTGAAAGTTCGAAAATGTTTTCGAGTTTTGAAATGGGCAGAATACCGGCTAGAAATAGGCTATTTTGAGTAAAATCATAAGTCCTAAATTCGGTATACGTCCCGGGTTTTGAAATTGAATATCTTGAAAAAGATGTATTTTTTGAAAAGTTGACAGTTTTTTTAAAACGTCACGGGAACCAAGTAGCACGTAGTCAGGCAAGCATTATAACGATGCCATGTATGCTTTACACTAAGTCTCGGTCAGTCTAAAGAGGGTCTATACCAGTGCACATAGTCTAGACGTTGATCGGGACGAACTTTCTAAGTCGAGTTGAGTTTAGAACATGTCGTGAAACCCACTCGAATCGACTATGGACACCTTTGACATATCCATATTGGAGTACATCACGGTATAGTGGGACGTCTGTCGCGAGTACCGGCCCGGGAAAATATGGGGTTATGCATGAATCGTAAAACTAAAACGCGTATTGTACTAGTCAAACGATTTCTATTCGAGTCTCACCCTGAGAATGCCGATGGTAAGTCACGCATCAGTTAATCCCCAGCGGAGTCGCCAAATTGTGGACATGACATAGGTCCACTCCGATGCGGCCACGCGCGGGTTTGGGGAGGCGAATTAATCTCTATATGAGAATGGATCGAATGGAAATTTAAATCAAGTAGAGTCGCCACCGAACATTGTGGGAGTTCGGGCCCGTTTGAACCCATTCTATGTCGTAGTGGGCCGTATACAAAATCCGGCCCATTTCCGATGTCAGAGTTTATTGGGCTCGTCCCTTTGCATTTGATACCGATACCGTCACTACCGGTTATCGTTTATCGAATGACTCTTGTGCGCCAACGGTTTCGGGCATCCGGAAACTGAGGTTCTGAGTAAGGGATGAGGGTACGTGTTGGGAAGCCCACAAAGGACACCCAACCCCGCACGCACATTAGCGACCTCTACTAGGACATCGGATGACTTTCTAATACGCGCGTTAGTTGAACGGGAAAATGATATGCAAAGATTGTTTTCCCTAAACATGCGAGAAATTGAAAGGGTTTCTATGTCGATTTAATGCAACTAATTCTAACGTCGAAGTTAAATTTAGCATGCGAAGGTTCATTTTAGTACAATAAACGATGAAAAATCGATAAGAAAATAGCAAACTTATTAGTAACAGTATAACGATTGATGAATTGAATAAAGTTATAGATGCAATGAGTGCATGATTTTGGAAAGTTTTATATGTCACGTGATGGATTAACACGTGTTGACCGAGGTCAAGGGAAAAATATATCGAGATCTAAAAAAATGTTTTGTCTAAAAAACGATGTTCGAAGAATAATAGAAAAGAGCGAAATAGTGCCGCGTTTCCAGGCAGTCGCGCGACTCGCCTGGGAACGGCGCGACTCGCGCGGGTCAGGCGACTCGCCCGAGATACTGGCGAGTCGCGTGACGAGCTGTTTCGAAATTGTTTTCTTCGGAAAATTGATGATTTTATTAAATCACGTACAAGTGTTGCGTAACTTGCACTCGACTTAATATTTTCGATATTCGTCGTATTCAATATTCGATTATGAAATCGATATTAAATCTTGGAATAACTTATACTCGATTCTATTTTGATGCTCGTCATATCCCATATTCGATTATTGAATCGGTATGAAATGCTAGAGCGAAAACTTGAAGAAAATATTATAAGTCGTTTAAATTAATTAAAACGATATAGATTTTTCTCCGCGTTTATAGTGTCGTAATTAATTCTTACCGAATTAAATGACATCTATGTTAGCATCAACGAAAAGTCGTGTTAATTAATTTATTTGACTAGATCGTTAGATTCGACATCCAATTATGGAATTGGTATCGAATCTAATAGATCGATACTTGAAATAAAAACTCGACTTGATTCCCTTCGTATCCCGACATCATAATTAATTCTTGCGAATTGTTTGATGTCGGATCCGCATCAACGGGTTTCGACCCTTATTACAAAAAGGATACTTGTTTTGAAAATAATTTGTAATTGATAAAAATATGCGATGGGATGATAACGATGCGAACGAAGTAAAAAGAAATATTGTCTAAGTTGACTTGCTTCAATAATCAAGTGATCGGGGTGATGGGATAAGCGACCGGCAACACTGAGTGCAGTACTCTTATATATTCGGGTTTCCTTATCCCACCATCACTCACACTCGACACAAATTGACAAGTATTTTAATGCTTTTAGTACTAGTGATATTAACGATATTAGGACGCGACAATGACGAAAAATAAAAATAAAAAGACGACGACTATGATGACGGATGACGCGAGAAAGAATGAGAAGAGAGAAAAGATGGGATTTGGCACCCTCAACCTACATGTTCTTGTTCTCGGACGGGAATCGTAGTTGTGGCTTGCACGGGAGTATCGAGATGTAGGCTAAGTTGTGGTGGTTAGAGTTCGAATTCTTAAACGCTAGGGTTAGGGTTTGGATGTATGTAGATTAGTATAGAATGGGATTGAATTAGGGTTTCAAAAAGATGATATGTGTAAAAGTTAGGGTTGTAAAAGTTGTCTTGGTGTGTGCATGAAGGTGTATATATAGGCCAAGCTATGTACTTTGGTGTCTAGGGTTTAGAGCCTTGACGGACTTGATCTGATGGCCCGTATGAAGATGGACCGTGGGTTTGCTTTTGAGTTGGACTTCTTGATGTTTGTGTGGCTATTTTTTTTGTGTCTCGGAAACGACTTGGACCGGGGTTGACCCAATCGCTAAAAGTCGGTTTTATTTCCGGTGTCGGTTTTTACCCAAATTAGTCTTGTTTGACTGAAAACGACCTACTTGGCCTGAATTTGAGGTCAGTTTTGTGAGATTTATACTCCATAAGTGCTTAAGCCAACAACTAATGGTATTGAGCCCATATCCGAGCGCGTAGAAACACGTTAACGTCCGATCATCATCGGGTGTTTTTTGAAAACTACCATAGACACCTGGCGGTCAAAATGCGGGTGTCTACAATTATGAAAGTTAAATCAATATAATTTAGCCAATATTTTAATATTTGTGGTATATAATATTGGCTATAATATGTTATAGCCAATATTGGTATCCTTTACTATAATTATTATAATCGCTTGAACAATATATATATATATATATATATATATATATATATATATATATATATATATATATATATATATATATATATATATATATATATATATAGAAGTGGGATCTTTTACCCACCTTAACTTTATGTACAATATACCTTCAATTTACAGCCAGTAGAAATAGTTTAATCAAGGGCCAAGATTGAATATCATATAACTTAAACTGAAACACAACCCATCTTCAAACCCTAAACCAAAAGCTAAAACAGAAAAGAAAACAACTGAAACAAAAAACCAAGAAACCATATTCACGCAGGCGACACATTGAAGGTTTTGTCAATTAAAATCACGAATCCTCTCCGAATCTTGCATCTGAAATCACGAAATCCTCACGAAGGCGACACATCAGGTATTTCATCCTCTCAAAACAGTAATCGACGCATCTGAAACGCGCATCCTCTCGCATCTGAAATCGCATCAGGTATTTCAAATTTCATCTCGCATAATCTTGGTTCAATTTTTTCAGTCTTGTTCAATTTTCAGTCGGTCATAATCGGTCAATCGGTCAATTTGTTATTCCGAAATTCTTGTTTATCGTACTGTACAATTTCGCTTCATCTCGCATCTGGGTTATCTATTTCGATTAGATTCTTGTTTTTCAGTCTTGTTCAATCGCATCTGGTTTTTCAGTACTGTACAATCGCATATGGTTTTTCAGTACTGTACAATCGGTCATCTCGCATAATCTTGGTTCTATTTTTTTAGTCGTCATAATCGGTCAATCGGTTTTTTAGTCTTGTTCAATTTTTTGCTAAATTCACCACTAGTTGTTCAATTATGCTTCAATTATGGATTCAATTTGTTCAATTTCTCTCAAATTTCGTGCTTGAGTCTGATTTCACGATGTCTTCGCGAAATTCTCAAAATTTGGTGTTCAAAACAGACTACAACCGAGATAACTTGAGATCCAAAACCAACAAACAGGATTTTGTCTCTGCAGTCCGTTATTTTATTATGTTACTTCAGTTATTCTATACTATTATTATTGTTATTCTATATTATTCTTCCAGTTATTACATTATATTAGTTAACGTGGTTTATAAACAGTTATTTTATAGTGTTTTTACAGTTATTTTATCGCACATACTGATTATTTTATTTCAAATTTTGTACTTTCAACTAACCCATTTTTTTTTGTCTTTCAGTGAAGTTTTGTTTTTTTTGCTGAGTGCACCTTCAAAATATCCAAGATGTCTCAATCTACATAGTATTCATTTAGTTATTTTAATGCTTAAATAAAGTTATTGTATTTCAATTTGTATGTTGTCACAATTGAACATAATGTACTTGTTATCATCAATCTGTGAGTTATATCCAGATTGTAAGGTATTTATCCAGTTATTTTAATCCACAAATATAGTTATTGTAAGGCGTTTATCCAGTTATTGTAATTCTTAAATAAATATTGTATTCGGTGTTTATCCAGTTATTGTAAGGTGTTTATCAAATTATTTCATAATGTTAATTTAGTTATTTTATAGTATTCATTTAGTTATTTTTTCAAATGCAATGTTTATTTATTGTATTATATGATTGCAGTTATTATAAAGTACACTAACAGTTATTCTAACACGTGACATTGTTATTATCATATTTAAATTTTTATTTCAATTACACAAAGAGAACAGCACAAAATGAGTAATCCTAATACATTAAAGAATAATCGATTAAGTTAAGAAATTGGAATTGATTGACATAGAAATATAGGAATTCTTCAATAATATAATTGCATATAGAAGAAATAACCGAACGAAGAACGGAGATAATTAAATTGAACGAAGAACGAAGAAACTGAACGATAATTTTATTTATTTATTTTGATGTCAGTTGAACGTAATTTTTTTTATTTGATGCAAGGAAGAGGTTAACAATTTTTTATCAAAAAAAGAAACATGGGATGTGTAACTGTTATGGAACATGAGGGATTTTATTAATGTGAAATCTTCAAATCTTAGCCATTGATCCAATGAAATCTGATGGCCACAATTAGATGGTAAATTGTACCAAAAGTAAAAAATGTACCAGATCCTGCCTCTATATATATATTTATATATATATATATATATATATATATATATATATATATATATATACCTAAATGTTCACATATATTATATAATATCAGGTTATCCTTGTTGACTATAACATCACATATATACTTATTTATACCTATATATAAGTATATATGTTAAGTAATTTCCTAGGACGTGATAACGTGATTCACGTATATTACTTTAATTAATATATATAAATAAGGAGATAGTACATAACGTGATTGATCATTATACAAAATCTTTCAATTATATGGCATATAATCAATCAATTAATCAATCAACAATTAATCAGTATCAACGGTGTATCAATTAAAACTCAGTTAAATTATATATTATTATATTATTATATATTACTATATTACTATATATATTTTATAATCAATACTTGTAATTATATTGTTACTATAATGAAATCGACAAATATTCTATATTCAAAAGATCGTGGAATAAGATTGTGCATATCATAATATCATGATATATCGTAACAATATATAAAATGATAGTAATATCTTCTAGTGTATACTTGAATAAAACATGTATATATCACGTGAAACATGATATAAATCACATATCACATAATGTTAACAATTAATTAACAATATTGTTAATTTACGTGCATGCATATATCACGTAAATGATATATTGTTACTCCAGCACTAGATAAATCATAATAGTGTGATAATATCATAACAATATCTTCTTATTGTACTTGTATTAATCATTCACATATATTATATATAGTATTACTTGAATGTATAATATCACGTTATCCTTGTTGACTTTAATATCACTTCAATATACATGCGTGTATATAATTATATGTCAAGTACTTTCCTAGGACATAATAACGTGACTCACATATATTATATTAATATATAACGGGATATTAGATAACGTGATTGATCATTATACAAATGTCAACGGGGTATATAATAAAGAGGTCTATAACGGGATCGAATAATTTGTTAATTAATGAGGATGACACATCATACAATTATAGTAATGTCTCATATTAATAGGTTCTAAAATTATATCCCTTTCTCTATGCTAAAAGATTACGTAAATGCATGATTTTTATAATAATTATATGTCGTTCATATATAGAAATTGTGTAGATATATTCCTCAATTTTGATATAATATGCAAACATATAGTCTTGATGAAAATACATATTGAATAAGAAAATATGTTTAAATATATGCATAATATTACGGTTGAATCGGAGTCTTAATAATCATGTATTCTTAATAATTTTCGAGTACTACATTGCGGAGTAGAAAATATTACGGTAACATAAAATGGTCTTGACGGGCATGCCGACAAATATGTATTGACTATTGATGACAATCATTTATTCATACTTTATATCTTATTGATTTATACTAAATAATAAAGACGTATTATTTATCTTCAATTCCGACTTTGTCGCTAGGACTGATAGCAGGATTATTTTGAGTCATATTTGCACCACCTTGTTGACTATCCTTCTCCAAGGAATTTGCAGGGGTACCGTGGAAGGACTTGTTCAGATGCTGTGTATCGTTGACTGAAGCACCATAACCTTCAGGGCCTTCTAAACCGAGTACTATGGATTCGGTTGCTTTTTTTTTAGCATGTGGTTTCTGCGATATAAAAAAAACAGAAGTTATTAACGGTCAAATAAAATCTAGTCCAAAAAATCATGATCTCTTCGTTTAATATTTTAAAATCTCGTACGTAATACGGGTATTAACATATACCTTGCGCGAAACTCCTCAACTTCTGGAATACTGTCGTTAAAAATGATACGGGTAGCATATCTATGGGTATTAATGCTAACCTGACCTGTTTAGCACAAGAAAATAAAATTTAACACAAAAGTCTAATCTATCATTAATTAAAAGTGTGCAGCTCATGTCAATTGACTCAAAACTTTCCGAATTAGTTTAGTTACTCCCTCCGTTCCAATGAATTGTTTGCTTTTCCTTTTGGCACCAAGGGTAAGGGATCCAATGAGTAAGTGACATGTGGAGCAAAACTCATGAGAATGGTCAAATTGCATATAAAAAATATTCCTAAAATAGAAAGACAAATAATTCATTGAGACGCCCCAACATGGAATAGGCAAACAATTCATTGAGACGGAGGGAGTACTTTTTTAAATGAGAATACCGTTGGTTGAAGTTTTTGTGTATTATCGAAATTAGGAGGCATTTATGTATATATTGTACTAATAATTAATAATAGTATAATAATATAATAATAATTAATAATAAGAAACAAATTTCCAAATGTTTGAAGTAATATTAATTAATAATTAATGATAAGAAACAAATTTGCAAATGTTTACCGCCCCTCATTCCACACCTAACGTTTTAAACACCACTATTATTGGGTCCCACTTTGGGTCCCATTCATCAACAAGTGCAAAAATATCTCGGTAGTCCTCTCACACGTTACAATGCAAGACTCTGTTCCTGTCAAATATCTAGAAGGGTAAATTTTTTTATAAATACATGTATGTGTGCTCTTAACAAAAATTAAAAACATAGTGCAAATTTTAAGAACATACTCAGTATCAGTTATCTCGATGGTGATGAACTCTATACCATTAAAATTTCTCGTTTCACCCTTACATCTGAGCTCGCCAAAGACATCTGTAGAAGATATTTTTGGTATTAATTCTGATTGATACTTCTTGCATTAAAAACATGTATATTATTATATATATTGATTGATATAATGATGACGATGGTGATGATGATGATGATGATGATAATAATAATAATAATAATAATAATGATTGGGGTCGGCCGCCTGTCGAGTAGCCGCCTGCTAGGCGAGCCCTGAGACGGTCCTTGTCAAAGAGTTGAAAGATCAGCCCCTAGCAAGAAATTAGAACAAGAAGCATAAAACGCTAAGGGTGGCCGTCAGCTGCAGGGAGCATAGGCCAACCCAGCCTGCGGGGACTTGGCAGCCCCCTGCCAGAAGACTGTCTGCCCTGGGAAAATCCCTAGCCAACAAAGCCAGAACCCCCAGGGGCCCTCTCGTCATTTTGCCTAAGGTAATTAGGAATGGATGGATGAGAAGCCGCCACTTGTCACTTCTCCATCCAACCATTCCTCTCCCACTTCTCTCTCTTGTGGGAAGGTATAAATACCTTCTCATTTCTCACATGAGGGGGGTTGGATTTTCTCTCTCTAGACCCTTACTCCTAAAAACGCCGCCTAGTTCCTCACGAGCTAGGTTCGTAAAGGCAATTTCACGGACTGACTTAGGCATCGGAGAGGGTTTCCTCGGATAACCTCCGAGGCCCTGTGCGTTCATTGTGCAGGGAGCAGGCCGTTTCCGCCGGGAAGGTCCGATCCAGGGAGTGAGAGAAAGGGGAGACCAAGGGAAATCAAACGATCAATTGTTCACCATTAACCCGATTGAACAACCCGGATCCTAGGCCGGGTGAATTGTTTCCGTGACCGGAACAATTTGGCGCCGTCTGTGGGGAACTTACGGTTGTGCTCACGAGTTACCCACTAAAATCAACCACTCATAATCACAAAACTAAACACAATCATGCCAGAAATCGTTGATGCCAGTACGGGAGCGGGTCCGACGGTCCCACCGGTGGCCCCCCTGTATGGTATGCCGCAGTCGGAAAGGGTTCCTCCTGCCACGACCCTAGGGGTGGAGGGAACCAATCCCCTCGGTGGGTCCAACGCTGCTGTGACACCTGAGTTGGGGACACACCCAGGACGTGCTCTCAATTTGACCCCAGCTCAGATGGCACAGGCGGCCGCGTTCTTCTCTGCGATGCTGAATCAGGAATTCACACCTCAGGACTTGGTAGGCAGGGTCGCATCGACTCCCAGGCAACCGTCCCCAGTCAGCAAGGACGAGGCCGGGGGCACGAGGCGGACCGCCGCCAGAAATGCTCAGAGAAAAGCGAGGAGAACAGCTCAAGTGTATACGCACGTACAAGGGCGCATCACTACCGGCAATCCAGAGCCACCTGTCCAGCAGGCATTCTCCATTCATACAACAGAGTTAGCATCTGGAGGACAGGGAGGCTTATCCCAAGGATTACAAGAGCGAATGAGGCCCAGGGAGCCCATGTCGAAACGCTTAGGGGAAATGCCGGGCGGAGTTTTCTCCAGGCTAACACCTGCAGCCAAGGAACAGTCGACCCCCGGCTTATCCCAAAGCCTGCAATCCCGGCTCAACCAGGGACAACCGCTCGAGTCCAGGCACCATCAGGGTGAAAACCTCTGCCACTCTCAGAGGAAGAGGCCCAGGCAGATCTCCCCGGAAATAGAGGATGAAGCGGCAAGCAGGCCACCACCGAGGCACCGCTCCCCCAGTGCGAGGAAACCGACCCATAAACAGTGGGATTCTCACGGTAACCAGTCTGGGGAAAGCAGGTCACGACTGGTGGGCAGGCCCACAAAAACCCCGCTGCACCCTGAGGTACAAGAGTACCCCATTCCAAAAATCAAAATGCCAACCATCAAATTTGACGGGACGACAGATCCTGAAGACCACCTGGCAGCCTTTGAAAGCCACATGGGCATGTATGACGTAGACGATGCCATCTGGTGCAAGGTTTTCCCTACCACCCTGGTGGGGCTCGCGCAGGGATGGTTCAGAGACCTCCGCCAGGGGTCAGTCAGGTTCTTCATAGAGTTGGCTGAAATTTTCCTCGAACAGTATGCCGGAAATAAGAGAAGACGCCTTACCCGTTTCGATCTCATGACCCTGAAACAGAAAAAGGGTGAGAGTGTGAGAGAATATATGAGAAGGTTTGATCTATCCTACCAACAGGTCAGGGAGATCGATGATTCCACTGCCGCCTACGCCCTGACAATCTCCCTACTTCCAGGGGAAATGAAAAACCAGATGATCAGGGCCCAACCAGAAACCTTGGCCATGGCCAGGAAGATTGCGGAAGGGTTCATTCTGCAAGAGGAGTTCCACGGCTTGACGGACACCCCTGCAGGCCAAACAAAGCCTCAAGGGGGACCGCAGGGTGGAAGGGGCAGAAGTGAGCCAGGCAAGCAAAGGGAAGAGGGAGACACTCCCAAGAAGGAGCGCCCAGTCTACCAACCCAGATTCGACAGTTACACTGCTCTGAACAAATCCAGGGCAGAGATCTTCGAACTGGAAAAAGAAACAGCTAAATGGAACCGCCCAAACAAACCTCGCAGCCCAAAAGGAGACCCCAAGAAGTTCTGCACCTTCCACGACTGTATAGGCCATACCACCGAGGAATGCCGTCACCTGAAAGACGAAATCGAGAAATTAATCAGGAACGGATGGTTGGCCAACTACGCAGCTAAGAACAAGCCTCAGAAGGAGGTGTCTGAAAAACCCGAAGGGTCAGTGCAAAACCGCATGGTGATCCATGTAATTTCAGGGGGCACTGAAGGCCAGCTCAGTCGAAGAGGCCAAAAAAGACAAATGCGCGAACTGAGGAACCAGATCTGCTATGCTGAGAAAGCAGGGAGTCCAAGGGGAGTGACATTAAGCATCACCCCTGATGATGCAGGACGCGTGGTATATCCGCACAGTGATCCTTTGGTGCTGTCCCTAGAGATCAGCAACCATATTGTGCGAAGGTGCATGGTGGACACAGGCGCGTACACAAATCTATTGTACAAGGACGCCTTCGAAAAAATGGGCCTGGAAAAAAGGCACCTGCAACCTGCTCCCGGATCGCTGTATGGATTCAGTGGGGCAGGTGTGTTACCCATGGGAGTCATCGACTTGCCTGTAACCTTCAGGGAAGGCTCTACAGCCAGGAATGTCAGGGCAACCTTCGTTGTTGTGGACGCGAGATCTGCCTACAACGCCCTGATTGGCAGGGCCACTCTGGACGAAATCGAGGCGGCCATCTCCATCAGGGCTCTCACCATCGCGTATGTCACTGACTTCGGGCTGGAAGGAAAAATACGCGGGGACCAGGAGTCAGCCAGACAATGCTACTCCGTGGCCCTGCAAGAACACGAGAGAGACAGAAAAGGAAAAAGAAAAGCTGACAGTTCCCCCTGCAGAGAAGGCGAAGTCCCAGTCGAGCACCCGACACCCGACCGCCTGGAACCAGGGGGCGAAAGTATGCTGGTGGACTTGGAGCCAGGAAGACAGGTCCTGGTAGGAGCAGGCCTTGAGGAATCCTACCAGGCCGAACTGGTCAAACTACTGAAGGAGAACAAAGACGTATTTGCCTATTCAGCAGACGAGATGCCCGTTGTTGATCCATCATGCATCGTTCACAAGCTGAATGTAAGCATGGATGCTCGCCCTGTAAAACAGAAGAAACGAAACATGTCTGCGGAAAA
Source organism: Agrostemma githago (assembly GCA_958450325.1). Taxonomy (NCBI): domain Eukaryota; kingdom Viridiplantae; phylum Streptophyta; class Magnoliopsida; order Caryophyllales; family Caryophyllaceae; genus Agrostemma; species Agrostemma githago. The sequence goes on along the minus strand of OY288241.1, from coordinate 36,899,244 downwards.
AGACGCAGCCATCAAGGAAGAAATTGACAAACTCTTGAAAGCAGACTTTATTGAAGTCTGCGACTACCCAGAATGGCTGGCAAACGTTGTCATGGTCAAATAATCGTCAGGCGCATGGAGAATGTGCGTCGACTTTACAAACCTGAACAAGGCCTGCCCGAAAGACTGTTATCCGCTCCCCCGAATCGATCAACTAGTGGACGCCACCAGTGGCTATACCATGCTGAGCTTCTTAGACGCCTTTTCAGGGTATCACCAAGTGTACTTGTGGCAGCCGGACAGGGTGAAGTGTGCGTTCATCACTAGTTCGGGCACCTACATGTACAAGATGATGCCATTCGGGCTCAAAAACGCAGGGGCTACGTACCAGCGGCTGGTTGATAAAGTGTTTGAAAAACAAAAAGGCAGAAACATCGAGGCTTACGTTGACGACGCCATCGTGAAAAGTAGAGAAGACAGAGAACACCTGACAGACTTGCAGGAAACCTTCAGTTCCCTGCGCGCTTACAAAATGAAACTAAATCCGAAAAAGTGTACGTTTGGAGTCCGCTCCGGAAAATTCCTGGGGTTCTTGGTCAGTTCTCGGGGTATAGATGCCAACCCTGAAAAAATTCAGGCAGTTCTAGACCTCCCTGAGCCCAAGACCATTAGAGACATCCAACGCCTGACGGGCCGCATGGCCGCCTTAGCACGGTTCGTCGCCCGATCAGCGGACAAGGCCACTCCTTTCTTCAAAATACTGAAAGGAAACAAACAGTTCAAGTGGGAAAACGAGCAGAAAGAGGCCTTTGAGCAACTAAAGGACCATCTTAAGAAGCTCCCCACCCTGGCTAGGCCAGTAGCAGGAGAAAAGCTCTTCCTCTACATTGCAGTAACCAATATAACTGTCAGCGCAGTCATCCTACGAGAAGAGGCAGGCGCCCAGCAGCCTATATACTTTGTAAGTCATGCACTGGGGGCAGCCGAGAAAAATTACCCGATGGTCGAAAAAGCCGCCTACGCGGTCATAGTTGCTGCCAGGAAGCTCAGACCTTACTTTGACGCGCATCCAGTCGTAGTCCTCACCGACCAACCCCTGGAAAAGGTGTTGGAAAAATTCGAAAAATCAGGGAGATTGTTGAAGTGGGCAATTGAGCTGAGTGGGCTAGGTATATCTTACCAGTCGAGAACGGCCATCAAGGCCCAGGCCTTAGCAGATTTTCTGGCTGAGTGCTCCCATTCAGGGGAGGAAGAAGCCCCTGCCCAGGAATGGATCGTGTATACTGACGGATCCTCGACAGCCAATGGCGCAGGCGCAGGCGTCGTGCTAACCAGCCCAGAAGGGACTGATTTTGAGCATGCTCTCAGATTTGTTTTCCCAGCATCAAACAATGAAGCGGAGTACGAAGCAGTACTCGCAGGCGTCAGGCTAGCTAAGGCCGCTGGAGCGGAACGAATTGTCCTGGCTACAGACTCCCAGCTCATCGCCAACCAAATCAATGGAGAATACGAAGCAAGGGACCAAGCAATGGCCGCATACCTGGAGATGGTGAAGGGAGAGTTATCCGGCCTAAAATCTTACGAGGTCAAACAGATCCCCCGATCCCAGAACAACAGAGCAGACGCCCTATCAAAACTGGCAAGCTCCAGTCTGCAGGACATCCGGAGATCAGTATGGGTCGACGTTTTGCACGAGAAATCCACTAACCCCAGTCAGGCGGTTAACACTGTGGAAGAAGAGCCAGAAAGCTGGATGACTCCCTTCATCCAGTACAAGAAACATGGTATCTTACCATCAGATTCATTACAAAAAAGGAAGACGCAGGCTAAAGCAGCCTGGTTCATACTCATTAATGAAGAGCTTTACAAAAAGTCTTTTACCCATCCGCTGCTCAAATGTCTGCGAGCGGATCAGGCCGCCGAGGTGTTAGAGGATATCCACTCAGGGATATGTGGACACCACATTGGTGGGAAAGCACTGGCCCACGAAGCCCTCAGGGCAGGCTACTACTGGCCTACCATGCTGGCGGATGCCAAGAGCCTGACCCAGAAATGCAGGAAATGCCAACTCTTTGCCCCATCAATCCATGCCCCAGCCCAAGAGCTCAGGCCAATCCTATCCCCCATCCCCTTCGCTCATTGGGGGATGGACATTCTGGGACCCTTCGCGGTGGCCACAGGAGGCAGAAAATTCTTAATTGTCGCCAAAGACTACTTTACCAAGTGGGTGGAGGCCGAAGCAGTGCCCAATATCACTGAACCGGCGGTCAGGAAAGTAATCTGGCGAAACATCATCACCAGATTCGGTCTACCAAAGATGTTGGTATTTGACCATGGCAGGCAATTCGATAACGATCCGCTGAGAATCTGGCTGGAAAGCCACAACATTTCAGTCGCCTACTCAGCCGTCTGTCATCCCCAAACCAACGGGCAGGCAGAAGCAGCCAACAAACAAATCCTGAACGGCCTGAAGAAAATGGTGGATGACTGCAAGGGCAGGTGGGCTGACGAACTCCCCAGTATACTCTGGTCAATCCGAACTACCAAAAAAGAGTCTACAGGTCAAACCCCATTTGGTCTGGTATATGGAGCAGAGGCACTATTGCCAATTGAGGCAAGAATTCCCTCTCTGCGCTCCCTGCAGTACAACCAGGCTGAAAACGAAGCAGCAATGGTTGAAGCCTTAGACCTGGTAAATGAGCTAAGGGAGGAAGCCATTACCAACATCGCTGCCTACCAGCAGCGAATGAGGAAAGCTTTCAACAGCAAGGTCCGACAGAGGAGCTTTCAGATGGGCGAGCTGGTTCTGAGAAAGACACAGGCGATTGGGAAGTCAAGAGAACATGGAAAGCTGAGTGCCAATTGGGAGGGCCCATACCAAGTAACTCGGGTTCTGGGGCCAGGCACATACAAGATAGCCAATCAGGAGGGACAAGAGCTAAGCGCTCACTGGAATGCAGACACACTAAAGAAATATTACGTCTAATCAAGAATACAGGCAGTTTTTACTTTTACTAAAAAAGGCGGAGGACGGTCAAAAATGTCGACGGCTCCGACCACCCCAATGTCAAAGAATTTTTAAGAGAAATGAGAAGATACAGATTTATACTCGTTGCCTGTTCACACTCGCGTCTTTCACACACAAACGAGCAGGGGGCAATAGGGGGAGGCCCCCCTGTTGCCGAAATTGGGTAAAATGAACCCCCCTACGCAAATCAGAGGCCACCCTACTTACCCCTGGGCAGGCAGGGGACAGGCCGTACTAACAAGGACTGGGGGCAGGCCCCCCAACCTTGTATAAAAAACGCGAAAGCTACCCTGCTTACCTCTGGGCAAAGCAGGGGGCAGGCCCCCTGGACTTTGAACGAAAAGCGAGGGACAGGCCAGGCTAACAAGGACTGGGGGCAGGCCCCCCAACCTTGTATAAAAAACGTAAAAGCTACCCTGCTTACCTCCGGGCAAGCAGGGGGCAGGCCCCCTGGACTTTGAACGAAAAGCCAGGGACAGGCCAGGCTAACAAGGACTGGGGGCAGGCCCCCCAACCTTGTATAAAAAACGTAAAAGCTACCCTGCTTACCTCCGGGCAAGCAGGGGGCAGGCCCCCTGGACTTTGAACGAAAAGCCAGGGACAGGCCAGACTAACAAGGACTGGGGGCAGGCCCCCCGACCTTGTATAAAAAAAACGCAAGAACTACCCTGCTTACCCCCGGGCAAGCAGGGGGCAAGCCCCCTGGACTTTGAGCGAAAAGCCAGGGACATGCCAGGCTAACAAGGACTGGGGGCAGGCCCCCCAACCTTGTATAAAAAACGCAAGAGCTACCCTGCTTACCTCTGGGCAAGCAGGGGGTAGGCCCCCTGGCCTTTGAACGAAAAACCAGGGATAGGCCAGGCTAACAAGGACTGGGGGCAGGCCCCCCAACCTTGTATAAAAATAAAAAGAAAAACTACAAGGAACCCCCAGGAGGGCAGACACAAAGTTCAGGGACAAACAGTAAACAGGCATAACCGAACAAACAAAAGAAGGATCTCCGAATTTCAAAACAGTTTGCCATGAAAAGAAGAAAGAAATATCCCACGAAACGAAATCCACGAAGGGTGGAAAGATCTTTACAAAGGCTAAAGAAGAAAAAGCAAAGTGGCGAATATTACAAATAAAATAGCCATAAAAACCGGCTCAGCATGGAAAGATAAAAGCTTTTATAAGGAAAAAGAAGCATCACGTAGCATCCTGGTGAGCATCAGCATCTGCCTCAGGCTGCCTGGTCACCCGAGCTTCATTCTTAGCGGCATAGAGACTCCGGAAGGAGTCCTCATCAAAGGTGGGGAACATCTCCCCAATCACCTCCATTACCAGCTCCAGAGAAGAGTTAGCACCACTCGCAAAGCTGGCGTCCACTGCAGCCTCAGTCTCCTCAGCCAGAGTCTCTTTCTCTTTCGTCCATTCCCCCTTAGCCTGTTCAAAAGCCGACTTGGCCTTTGACAGCTGCTCCTCCAGATCAGTCACTCTCCCCTTCAAGTGCCCCATCTCGGCCAGAGATAGATTGGCTCGGTCCAACGACTGCCGGCTTTCCTTCAGATCAGCCTCTAGTTTGGAAACCTCCTTCACAGCCATTTCCCCCTGTAGCCTCCATTGACCAGCCTGCTTCTTGGCCTCCTCCAACTCCCCCTCTTGCCTTGTCATTTTATCTTTCAAAGAGCTTATCAAGGAGACGTCCCTCTCTATCATGGCCAGGCGGTCGGGAGGAGGAGCCCCAGGGGTAACTGTTAGCTCCTCATCACTCAGGCGGGTGAGAGCCGCCAGTTCCGCAGATGCCAACATGACCTTGGAGGTACGCTGGATATATTGAAGCACTTGATGAGAAGTGGAAGTCACCATCTTTGTGAGGCGGTCGGCCAAGACAGCTCCGGAGTCAGAAAGCAGGCCCGATACATCCACACTATCACCAGCCGTGTAGTGGAACTCCACATTTTCCTCTGGGAAGGGAATGCTAGAGGGCTCACGTGCAGGGCGTTTCGCCTCAGGGGTGGAGACATCCGCCTCCAGGTCCACCACGTCAGCACTAGGAGGCTCCCTCTCCCTTTTCCTCCTCGTTTCCAAGGGAACACTCTCCCCAGTCCCCTCGGAATCTCCAGGCTGCGTTCCCTGCGAGATCCGAGGGCCAGCCGGAGAAGCGCCCTGTTTTTGGCTAGGGGAAGGAGTAGCTCCTGAGGTAACCTCCGCTTCCCCCTCATGAATGCTAGGGGTAGGAGTCGCCGGCTTCGACGAAGGCAGCTGGGGGGGGAGAGGTAATCTTCGACCAGCGGCAAAATCTTTCACGAGCTTCATGAGGGCTTTACTTCCTTTCCTAAAATTTGGAGGAAGGGAAGGACGCTTTGAAAGAACGTGCAACTCCTCGCTCAAACCTAGCCTTCTGACCTGCTTCTTGGTCCAGCGCCAAGTGTAGGAATCTGCAGGAAAGGAAAGGCGGTCATCTAAAAAGCAGGGAGAAATAAAATCCCTGGAAAATCGTGACAACAAGAAAACCCTAGAACTACCTTCAAGGCCAGGAATCAGGCCCACGGGAAGCAAGTACTCGTCTGTCGTGATGAGCTCCGCATGAGGGAGCCAGAAAACAGGGCCAAAATTCCCATGTTTATCCGCCACAATCTCAAACTTTTTTATCAAGATCTTCTCCTTCTCGCTCAGCCTGACTTCCAGAGCCTTCCCCCCAATGCGAGGGTGATACTCCTCACGCGTCTCCATGCGGGTATGGACATGGTTCCTAAAATGTCTAGGAATTTTCCACCCCGACGCACTATGGACATATATAAAATTATTTTTCCAGTCTTTAAGGCTGCTCATAGCCGGCCAGACCAAGGCGTACTTTTTCTGTCTCAGCAGAGACCAGTAACCAGGGGAGCCATCCCCCCCAGAGGAAGACACCATTTGGAGGCCAACCATAAAGCGAAGGGCGTCAATGTAAGGCCCCTCGCCATGGAAAAGGCAGGTCCAGGTGTAGGCCACTAATGCTCTAATGGCCGTTGCAGTTAACTGAGCGATGGCAACGTTCATCCTCCTGAAAGTTTCCTCCAGGAAGGGATGCAACGGGAATCGCAGGCCGAATTCTAGGGCCTTATGGAAGACGGCTACACACCCTTCTGGGGGACAGCACACTGTGTCTTTTTCCCCAGGGATTACCACTGTGTACCCCTTCCCAAAATTATAAAACTGCTCAATGGCCTCAGCCGCGTTACATTCCAAGATCAGGTCCCTATTCTTAGCCTCGGGATAGGTCTGTAAGGGAACCACATATTTTTCTTTGTCCAAAAAGTAGGTCCTCCCTCTCTCCCTGCGGATAAGGGGACCGGCCACCCTGGCAGGGTCCACCTCCAGGGCCTCGTCATCAGAATCAATTACATCAAAGAGAGCAGGCTCGGGTGACTCAGCACCCTCTCCCCTAAAATGATCGTCTTCCTCCCTGGGGCCAACCCCGGAGGAAGAAGCAACGTCATGACGGCTACCGTCGCCGCCGCTAGTTCTCTTGAGCAAAGAATCAAGGGAAAGGGGACGGACTCGCGACATTTAGGCTATGGAGGGAAAGAAAAGAGGCGAGAGATTCGAAAGTTCTAACCTAGGGACGCCGGTGAAGTTGCCGGAGACAGCGACAAGAAGTGTTCCTTGCTCCTCGAAAAGAAAACGCTCGGCCAATGAAGGAGATTCAAGAAGTGTTATGGGGAGTAAGGTATCAAGAAGAGTAAAAGAAGAGAATGGAGGGGGAGAAGGGTTTATATAAAGCCCAAAGAAGTTCGAAAGGCGAATCCCCTGACAAAAACCTTCAAGGATCGTCCACGTGTCACATACTGAACACCAACTGCTCACCTTTTTCAAAAAAGGGCCTCGATACACAGAAACGTCAGAGAGAAAGGTCAATCAACGACCTCATTCAAAAGAAAAATATATAAAAATAATAATAATAACTCATATTAAGAATTCAAAAACACAAAATATTCATTTCATTAAAACCTTACAAAGGAAAGCTACATCGTGGGACGGATATGAAAGAAAAATACATAAGGCCCAAAAAATTCCGGCCTGACAGAAATCAAAAGCCCTGCCACGCAGGCCTAGTCGTCCCCCAAATCTGGGGAATAATCCCCAGGGCTGCCTGGACTCCCGAGAGCCGAGCCCCAGTCCCAGCTTGGGGAACCCTGAAAGGGGTCATCAGAAGCCCCGTCTCCGTCCCTGTCGCTCAGGCAGCCAAGACCCTCGCTGTCATCAGAGTCGTGGCTGCTGTCTTCCCAGTCCCTTCCAAAGGGAACAGCTCGGGACTCGTCGCAGGTGCGACAGCCTGTCTTCTTCACAGGCGAAGAGGGACCCGACGCCAGGGAGGAATCGGTGTCAGAGTTGGGGCCGAATTGTTCAGGGTGCAGCCATGGAAAACACTCATGACATCCCCTATCATAACAGCCCCCTCCCTGGGAGCAGCGCCTAAACCTAGGCGCAGCAGGAGGCGAGGACCTCCTAGGGCGTTTGCCCATCCTAACGGAGGCCTTCTGACCCCTCCGGCGGAAGTGAAGTCGTGAACAGCGACTCCGGCGAACAGCTAAATAAGCGGCCCGAGCATATCGGAGCCTCCAAAACCCTCTAAAGATGAAGGAAACATGTTTGACTCCATGGCGAATTACGCTTTTCTTAATCCAAGTCATGTTTAAAACAAAGAAAATGGAAAGATTGAAGATGGGTTGAAACACAAATGATAAAGGAAACTGAGGATTTTATACAAAAGAAAGCGCGGCATTAATGAACGCTCCAACCACCCTGGGAGGCGAACCACCAATCAGGAACTCTTCACGGTTCCCCAAAATCCGCCCAGAAGAGAAGCGCAATCATTACAAAAGTGCTCTCACCTCTTTGCATACCTGACATGAGCAGTGCAAAGTTCCTTGGGAAGGTGCGAAACATTAAATGCTGCGACAGACATGGAAGTCAACCTCCCACCAAGCAAGGGTCGCCAGCAGAAGGAAAGCCTTGCTCTCCCTCTACTAACGAGGGCCAATTGATTGGGGTCGGCCGCCTGTCGAGTAGCCGCCTGCTAGGCGAGCCCTGAGACGGTCCTTGTCAAAGTGTTGAAAGATCAGCCCCTAGCAAGAAATTAGAACAAGAAGCATAAAACGCTAAGGGTGGCCGTCAGCTGCAGGGAGCATAGGCCAACCCAGCCTGCGGGGACTTGGCAGCCCCCTGCCAGAAGACTGTCTGCCCTGGGAAAATCCCTAGCCAACAAAGCCAGAACCCCCAGGGGCCCTCTCGTCATTTTGCCTAAGGTAATTAGGAATGGATGGATGAGAAGCCGCCACTTGTCACTTCTCCATCCAACCATTCCTCTCCCACTTCTCTCTCTTGTGGGAAGGTATAAATACCTCCTCATTTCCCACATGAGGGGGGTTGGATTTTCTCTCTCTAGACTCTTACTCCTAAAAACGCCGCCTAGTTCCTCACGAGCTAGGTTCGTAAAGGCAATTTCACGGACTGACTTAGGCATCGGAGAGGGTTTCCTCGGATAACCTCCGAGGCCCTGTGCGTTCATTGTGCAGGGAGCAGGCCGTTTCTGCCGGGAAGGTCCAATCCAGGGAGTGAGAGAAAGGGGAGACCAAGGGAAATCAAACGATCAATTGTTCACCATTAACCCGATTGAACAACCCGGATCCTAGGCCGGGTGAATTGTTTCCGTGACCGGAACAAATAATAATAATAATAATAATAATAATAATAATAATAATATGTACCTATGAAATAGTTTTGTGGAACCTTTCTTTCTAGTATTTCTTCGAAACTTTTGAAGTTGTATGGACTTATCCCACTTGCAGGTCCATTCATCTCGTATATATACCTGTGACATATTTCATAAATAAACGATAATCAGGATGAACAGATACATTCAAAACATCGGCTCCAGTGTTCACAGATATCATTTGTGAAGACGTATTCGCGACCCTCCAATATGCGGTGGCCATAACCAATTTTTTTGGTATAGTCGCTTGTATCATACTCTTCTGTTAAATATAAGAAATAAAGTAGATTAGGGGTTAGAAATATGTGATTATTCTAGTAATTGATTTTTTAAAATAAGTAAATATTACTCTGTTTTACATGTTCATCAACCAATATGAGCTGAATTGAAGAGATGCAACTTATTTGGCTGTAAGGATCTGGGTGGTACCATTTGGTTGTTAATTTGATGCGAACATTGACATATTTCAAATAAGGTTCTGGGAGAGTGATGTCTTTGACAGGGGTAATGAGGAAACCATACTTCATTTTGAAATTGAAAAGTATACTAAGAAAATGTTGTATAATAATGTGGATGAGAATACGGAGATCGATATATAAAAGAGCAGACTTTATATACTATTTGCACTATATATTATATTATATATAAGAATATTATATAAGATATGATAATTAAGATATGAGAATAAATAACAACTCGTAATAATTATTAGTCTCATAATAATTATTATTAAGAAATAACTTAAATATGTAGTCAAATATTATTGCTCATACATTATATGGCATAACTTGGAAAAATATTCTATACAAATTCTAGCTAATAATATAGTTAATATATCGAATCAAATGAATTAGTATTAGTATCAATCAGTATAAATATAATTTAGTAACTATATTATCAAATCATTAAAATGATCACCTCTTCGCTGTTAATTATACTAATAAAATCAAATATATTGTTAATCAGTCAATTAACAACAATATATACTAATTATACTAATCAAATATACTGTAAATAATCTAATCAATCAATTAATTGCACAATTAATCAATCAGTTAATTAGTATGATATATAGAATAAGATTGTATATGATACATGGAATAAGATTGTGCATATCATAATAGTATGACATATCATAACAATATATACAAATAATTACAATAATATATCTTTTTGTGTAGACTCAATTAACAAAAATGAATTTGGTAGTATATCATCTAGTATATCTTATAGTAATATCATCTACGAATTTGATAGTATTAAGAATAAATAAAATGAATTAGTATCAATTAGAATTTTCTAGTATAGACTCAATTAACAAAAATGAAAATATTATCTTGTAGTATAAACTCAATTAACAAAAATGAATTTGGTAGTATATCTGTAACCCCCTAGAAATTCTAATGCAATACAGTGGCGGAAACACTGTAAAAGTGGGATTATAACACACTGTAGCTATGTTTTGATTAAATAAAAATGGTAAGTGAATACATAAGCCATAAAATAAAAATGGTTACAAAATAAATAAATAAATAAAATCCATAAAAAGGTTTTAACAATCCATAATACAGTGATCTGATTAAAACAAGCAGGATCCATAACTGCTCGCTAGCCCACCCGAAGGAAAACACATATATCTGCCATGTTTAAAACATAACAGCCACAATCAGTGGGGAGCAACGTCAACGTTCTCCCAGTCGTATAACATGATTTTAAAACTGTAATTACTATTATAGAAAAATAGTAAAAAGGAAAACAGTAAAACATCATATTAAAATAAGCTTTAGCGTAAAACAAAATAATCAAAAGGGTTTCCGAAGAAACATAAAAATATTTGCCAACCTGCAAACCAATTTATATCGATAATAAATCAAATAATCAAAATGGCATTATGGATATTCGGATAGTGTGCACAAGGCTAGACTTTCACTAGGAATAATACTGGAAACTAGCTTCGAGAACTGTAAACTTAACTCATAACAGAATCCAGTCTCTAACTAGGCAACTCAACTATAACAGGACTGCGTGCAGCGAGGTCCTGGTTTAAGTAGTATACACCCCTCCTGGATACCAAATGTATCCAGTTAAACTGACGGTGACTAACACGATGCGATATCTAGCTTAAGGGTACAATGCACACTCTCCTGGGCGAAACTACGCCCATTTCAACGACCAAATGTGCTCCAAATGGGCACACCAGCTTTATAGTTGATGGCAAAAACGTAATTCCCAGACTGTATTAATCTAACCCCACACTTATCCTTATTCCATAACTCCAAAACAAAGCCATTATCGATATTCAAAAGATATAATCATTATAAACAATATGAGGATAAAAGAAGTAAACATTTATATTCTAAAAGAGGGAACTTTCTATTTTAGGAAACTTCTATTTTTAGAAACTTTACTAAAATAGCATTATATCAAAATAATGAAAATATTAGTTCATACTAATACCACATTTTTAGTAAACGATATAGATTTATAAAACTAATACTTTTGGCCTTAACGATATTAATTATCAAAGTGAACATTTAATTTTATGAAATTATTAAAATATCGTATAAGCGTTATAAAATGATTAAAAATGTCTTAAACATTTTAATATTACTAATTAGGGTGTTTTCAAAAGTTATAAAGTTAAAATTCCCTAATTATTATTAGTTACGATAATACAGTTACAAATAGGATTTTACGGCAAATGTCAAATTAAATCTTTTAACGTCCTTTATTTAATTAAACCATTGAATATATTTAGAATATGTTAAGGGATGATTTAACTCTTAATGTTTCAGATTTAAATATTTTCAAAATAGCTGAAAAAAACAATTCTTTTAGGTAAGACGAAGCATTTTAATGATAAATCATAATTTGTCCAAAAATCAATACTTATTATTTAAACACTTTAATAAATAGTACAAAAATTACGTAAAATAGCTAAAAGATATTTATGGACATTCTGTCCAGAAAAGAAAATTTTCCAGAATCCTAAAACTCGGTTTTTAAAGCGTTGTCTCGTTAATCGTCCAATCTCGACAATAACGATTAATAAAAATAGTAATTACAAAATGATTTAAGTATTAATATCCAAAAATTATTATTAAGATTAAAAATCATGATTTTCCAGAAAATAATATTTTTCCAGATTTCTAAAAATTCCAGCTTTAATAAATCCCATCAAAACCGTCTTTAAAACCCGTTTTCACAATTAACGATTCCATTAATAAAACTTATCGTTCCTAACATTTTATTAAAGCACTAAAAATCATAAAAATACATTTTATTAAGAAACCATCAGAATCATAATTTTTCCAGATTTAAACCAAAGACCAGAAATCGAGAATTTAAATGACAAACACGGTTTTAACGATAAACGATGATTTAAAGTGATTAATTAATTCATCTACTTAACAATTCCAAAAAATTATGAAAAATTTCAGAAGATTCTAATTCATCAGAAAGTTTCACCACATCAAAATTCATATTAAAATAAAATATTTAGGTATTAGAACTAAAAATCGGCTTTTAATCGTTTTTGTCCGATAACGGTAATAATTCAATAATCGATATCAAAAATATCAGAAAAATACTAAATTAATTAAAAATCATCCAAAACAACATTTTTCCAGAATATAAACATATATTACATGTTTAGGCCGAATATTATGATTTTACAAATTAATATGGCGATTTAATCGTTAATCTCGTAAAAGCGATAAAAATATCAAAACATGCAAATTTTCAACTTTTAAAAATTTTCCAGATTATATGACATACATATATTGCCAAAAATAAAATTATAATAATATACATGCAATTATACAAATAAAATCATGCAATACCGAGTAACATCGACGTTACCTCAAGTCCAAATTCGAGTCGATAAAATATTCGTCCGCTTCGGGATCGACCAAGAAGCCTATAAAAACATGAAATCCATGGTATGAAAATACCATAAGATCGCTGGAAAAATAAGGTAAAAATGATTGGAAAAGAAATCGATTAATACCTTAACGAAGGAGACGAAAAGTGGATCGAAATAAGAGAAAAATAGGAGACGGAAGGCGATGCTTGAAGACGGTTTTCTGGCCAGAAATGGCTGCTGAAAAAATTCAGATTTCATGAACCAAAAGAGAGAAAAAGATGAGGTATTTGGCTTGATTAAAATTGATGTAAATTGAATGAGAAAAAAAAAGTGAAAGGATTAAGCATAAATGAAGCTTTTAAAATTAATGAAAACAAGGTACATGTATACTACACAACTTGGCCAAAATGATGTATGTGGAGGTTGAAAAGTTTTTGCATGAATCATCACATTAAAATATGGTAAAAATATCTTGTGAAATAATTGTTCTCTTAAAAACATAAAAATAATAAGTTGTAAAAATATGTAGTAGTAGTAGTGTGACATGGGGGTCACGGTCCAAAATGGTGGGAAGGGGTCCAAAAATAATTGTAGGTTGATTAAAAAGATGATCGTAAAATTATTAAAGGTATTTCGAAGCAATTCGAGTAAACCTCACGTTGGAAAATAATTATTTACGAAATTTCGTAAAAAAAATCATTAATGGCTAAATTTTCGTAAATAAAAATATTTCTTAGTTGAAAATATTATATAAATATAATTAGACATTTGTAGGAAAAGAAATAACTTAAATTCGAGCTTAAAAACATTAATTCGTAGAGAAGTAGAATTCCTTGCGGAAAAATAATTAGTTTACGAAGAAAATCAATTAAATAGATTTAAAAGAATTAAAATCTTCAAAAATAAAAATAAGTATAATTAGACTCAAAAATGAAAATAAAGCTTGGGAAAAAAAATGATGAAACATAGGGCCGAAAAATGACAGAGTTATGACGAAGTCATAACGGTATGGATAAAAATGCTGGGAAAAAAAGCGGGTGTTACAATATCTTATTATAATATCATCTACGAACTTGGTATTATTTTCTCTAATCTAGTTAATTAGTATCAATATTATTCATTAGATAATCAATCATAAATCATAATCCGTATCAATCCTTTTACAAAACTGAGTCGAATTATATATTATTATATTATTTTATATCACTTAATTAATATATATATATATTATATAATCAATATTATGCACCATACATATATGCCATAATTTAGAAGAATATTCTATATTTATGATCATCTACGAATGTGGTAGTATCTCGAATCTAATGAATTAGTATCAATTAGCACCAATATCATTCATCCCCTTTGATTACTGTTAAATATATACCAATCAATTATACTTCCTTCGATTTTTATTTATCTTCCCCTTTGATTAAATTATACCTCACATATATTAAACAAAGGGAAGATTATTAAAAATCGGAGGGAGTATATGATAATATATGATAGTAGTATACCAATCAAATAATAAGTATATTCTATATTCTATACGAGTATGGGGGTGTTTGGTTGTCGGCGAATCCGCCAAAAATCAGCATATTTGGGTTGATTAGCATGTTTGACCATAAAATCCGCCGATGTGAGTGTTTGGTAAATGGTAGATTGGAATGGCATATTCAAGTCCAATCCGCCAATTTACAATATGCTGCTAGTAGCAGCATATTCACTTAGCGGATTACAATTTTCTATTTTTTTACTTCCTTACCCCTTTGCCAATCAAACCTTACTTCATCATTCTCTTGATTCATTTTCATAATTCATCTCATAAGGTAGGTCTTTCTTGATTTTTTTTGCACTAATTAATTCATGTTCGGTTTATTTTTCAATTGCCTTAAATTTCCGTATTTTATACGATTCTATGGTTGTACGTCTTCCTTGACGACATTCAATTTATTTGGTTGTACGTCAATTGAATTAGTTCTAAGGTAGAATATGAGGAAATATGCCGTCAAATCCTAATTCTTTTTGTTAATTTATAGCATATTTGAATTTGACAGATTAATTGAAAAAATTCTACGGCACATCCAAAAAAAAAAGTTCTACGGCACATCTGTAAATATAGTGGTAGGGTGGTGTCTAGTAGAAGAAATCGACGATATTAATTATTTTAAAATGGTTGGTGTGATAGTTCAGCTTTAATGTTTGACATATTTTAATCAAAATTTTGCTTACGTCCTTTTTTGTCATTTAACAAATCAATTAATCAATCCGCTAATCTATAACAGCTAATTACCAAACACTACTAAAGTAATTCTGCTAATTAAATCTACTAGTCAAATCTGTCAATTGATTCTGCTAGTCAAATCTGCTTTTTAAATCTGCTTCTGCCAATATGAATCCGCTGTTTACCAAACAGGGCCTATATATGAGTATATATTATACGGAGTATATGATAGTATCCAATTAAAAAAGTCTATCAAAACCAATCACACAAATCCTGTCAGTTATATACAAAATCAAAAGATTGATCATCTTCTACAATTAAAAGATTGATTTTAAATAAAAAAAGATATACAATTATATAGTGTTGAACTAGTTATAATAATATCTTCTAGTATAGACTCAATTAACCAAAATTTCATTTCTAGTATATACTGTATATTATTACTTTCAAAATATTATACTGTCAAAGATACTCAGAAATACAATTATCGGTATTACATGAAACTTGATATGGGATGAAATATAATGTAATATAATAATTATGGCATATACATGGATTATATGACATAATATACGGAAAATAATATAGATGAATATTATAAGGAATGTACGCATTCTATATGAAATTTAAGGCATAATATTTAAGGCATAATAATTATATTATATACACGGTATTCTTATAGAATTGATTATTACAATATATTTATCGTACATTTTTAATAATGCACGGTGTATATGATATCACGATATGATATATTTAGCATATATTTACCCTTACGTATACGGTTAAATATATGATACAATATATATATATATAATTAGATTGTAAATATGATTATGTATAATATAAATATATGATTATATATACGGAGTATAATTATAATATATATGATTATATATCGTGCATATGATTCGTGCCTTACATGATGTATCGTGCATATGATTATAATATATATATGATTATATATAATGTATAGAAAAAGATAATGTATATTATGTGATATAATGTATATTGTATAATATTACTTTCAAAATATTATACTGTCAAAGATACTCAGAAATCCGTTATACTTTCAAAATATTATACTTTCAAAGATACCGTTACGTATACTGTTAAATATATGATATAATATATATATATATATATATAAAATTAGATTGTAAAATGATTATGTATAATATATATGTGATTATATATATAATTTAATTATTAAAATGGTAGCATCTACTACATTATTATATTTAAGGCTTAGGTGTCTATACTACATATATGATAATAATTGGATGACCAACTGTAATTATACTATTTTGGATTAACATGCATGAGTGGATACTAAGAGTTAACATACGGGCCAACCATATATATTAAGTAATCCAACCGTAGGCCCATTAGTTAGTAGGCGGGAAAAATTGTAGAATTGTTATTTGATTAGTGGAAAGGAGGATTGCTCAAACTCTTCAACTCCCTCTTAACCTCTTTTGGCGGGCCACCTTGATGATACCACATTGGATTCCTCAAATTATTTATTCTCATTTAACCTTTAGTAACCTCCCAACTCTTTTACATTCATTTCTTATAAAAATCATTCAACACCCTATTTCCTTCTCCCTTCCTTGGACTTGACATTTCTGTTTTTTTTCAAGGCCTAATGTTTGACTTTACCATTTTAATTTTACTAAGACATAGTTACAGTGTGTTTTAATCCCAACTCTACAGTGTTTCCGCCACTGTATCGCGTTAGATTTTCTAGGGGATTACAGTTGGTATCAGAGCATCACTGCTCCCAACGCTTACACTTGAAATTAAGGAAAATACCAGTAAATTATTTAAACAGTAAATAAAAATATTATTAGAGATGGGTAGAAACAAATAAGGACTTAACTGTTAGGTTTATATGTTCTTGTAACTTAATGATTAGCATTGAATATTTGTTGCCTTTGTTGGAAGAAGACGAATGAACAAGATGTTGATAGGATGCTACTCCAGATCGAGACAAGACCTGCTTAGAATTCTTAAACACTTGCTGACTCGAGTGGACAACTTTGTGCTACAAGGAAGATACAATGGTGACCTTTCAGCCCAAATTCAGTTTACTTAAGCTACAGGCCAGATGATCAAGACTAGATTCCTGTTCCATGATGTCGCAGTAGATCCAGATGGAGCGACCCAAGACTTGTGTCCTCATTCCTCTACAAGAGGATGAAGTAATCCATTTGGATCCCTCGTGAACTCTGGAGGCCCGAAGATTCTCCTCTGGTTCAAGAACTTAGTAATATAGGATCATCGACTCTTTTCTTCCTTCTTGTACTTCTTCTAATTCTTCTCTTTTATATTCTCCTCTTCATCCGCTTGGTGAATCCTTGTTATATTCTTCTACTCTACCATCTTCCTCATGAGATTCTTTGGTTAGACCGACTTCTATCATAGTGAACCTTTTTGGAAGTTAAATATGTTAGAGGTTTAGCTAACTCCTTATTACCAATGGTTTGAGGATTGGGAGTTCTGCCCTGTTATCTAATCTAGTGAGCTTTTGAGGACCTTAGAGATTGATCAAGCTTGGGTTAGGAATTACTTGACCGTAAAGAGGACTAAGAGTTAAGTACATGTTTTTATAATGACAATTATATCTTGATGGATACCTAATACCCAAATAGAACCTAGTCAAGCATAAAAAATTATATTACCTTTTGATTCCTACTTAATGTTGACTTAATGGACTAATCGTGTAATTTTAGGATCATAAATCACTGCTTAAGATGTTATCTTGAGCGTTGTGGTACCATTTCAGGTCCTTGTTAATGTTTAGTAAATTTTTGTTGACATAGATTAAACCTTGTTTCTTATGGATTAGATCGTGGATCGTTGATGTAAGGTTGTAACCTACGAATTTTGGAGTTGACTGACCTAAATTTGGATAGATCATTATTAGCCTGGAAGAAGAGAAACATCTTGCACAATTAGAGGTTGAATCACGTTGTTTTGAGGAATACTTAATGCCAATCATCTTGATGGATTTACAACAGTTCAGAACCCTTAGACCAACGAGATTGTGGCTTCGTTGAGTTAACAAATATTTTAGTGGTTCTGCTGTTACGATATGAAATTTGATGGGATTCTCAGAAACCTTAGTCGAATGACGTGCTTGAAAATGTGAATATCTGTCATTACATGTCAGGCTGAGTGTGTTTAAGATTTGGCGTACTTTACTAACCTCTGTCTGTTGATGATGTTAAGAATATGTTGATGATCATTTTTGAAGTTTTCATGTCTGAACATTGTTATTTGGTGGATTTTATTTAGTGTTCCCTACTCGAGAAATTTGAAGTATACCTCGAGTTCAGACCTTATGAGCTTGGAATTTATGAGCCTTAGTGATTACGAGTTTGGGTATGTTTTGATGACCGGTTGAATCTTAATTAATGGATTAGTCTAAATCATTTGTGGATTCTTACCATACTAATTGAAAGATTATATAAGTATGTAAGACTTAATATTGGAGGCTGTGGCAGTTGATAATTTTGGAGGTTGTAGATTGAGTAGGACTACCCTGTACCGATATTGGACTTAGCATTGTTTGATGAGCCAATTACGAACCCGTGTTTGTGAGAGTCGTGCTAGGAGTCTTGAGATGGTTAATTTCTTCTATAATCCTTGAGAGCTCTTTTTGACTCTCAACTCTGTCTTCCTTTCTACCTCTCTTGAATTCTGTTACCGTACCTGCTGCTAATCTCTTTGACCTTTATCGTTTTTGAAAGTTCTTATTTTGATTTATTGTTTATCCTTGTTTTACTTACCCGTTAACCATTTTTCAAACTCCCTATTTTATTAAAAGTTTGACTTATTTTAAAAAAATGGATTATCGTAAAATTTTAACATTTTGAGCTATAATTTTTAATTGTGAACTTGCCCGTTTTGTAAAAAGTTTGACTAACTTAAACTTTTTGGAGATCGTGAAATTTAATATTTTTTTAATTATAATTTAAGAACTTTATACTTCACTTTTGTTTTATCTTTGATTGATATTTATATTTAGATCTGCTTCAAAATGCTTTAATAATTTATCTTAAATTATTTCGAAATTATTTCAATTTTTGATTTCAAGCGATCGGAATTTTATGAAAACTTTCATATTTCCAAATACTTCAATTTCTATAGGATTATTTAAAACGTTGTCGAAATTATTTTGTATATTCAAGTTTGATAATATTTTCGAAAACTTTCATAATTACTTTGATAGCATTTTCGAAATTTTAATGTTTCGAAATTAGTTTTCGTTTTATTGTTTGTGGACTTTTGAATCTGTTATTGAAAATGTTTGACGACTGGTTCGATTTCTACTAACTACAACATTTGATTTCTCCAAACTAAATTTTGTTTCATCAGAAAAAGAAATATTATCGAATTTCTTAATCAAATTGTTTTACTTTTGTTTTGAAAATGTTTTGGTTATCCTATTTCCTTCAAGTTCGTTTACAAATGTTATTCAACAATATCTATATATTATATGAAATAGAGAACAAAGCATTCTCCATGCTCTTATTCCCCAAATCTCAATGTTAAAGCGACCCACATGTCACGATATTGTTAGGTGGAAGATGAAAAGGAGGGGGAGTTAAGTGGAAGATGAAAAGGAGAGAGTTATGATTGAGTGGAAGATGAAAAGAAGGGAGAGTTAAGTGGAAGATGAAAGGAGAGAGTTATGATTGGGTGGAAGATGAAAAGGAGGGAGAGTTAAGTGGAAGATGAAAAGAAGGGAGTTTAAATGTCCTCATTAATCATGTAGAATCCAATGTTAAGCAATCAATCAAGTTAAGTGGAAGATGAAAGATGAAAAAGAGGGAGTTATGATTGGGTGGAAGATGAAAAGGAGAGAGAATTAAGTGGAAGATGAAATGTTCTCATTAATAATGTAGAATCCAATGTTATGCAATCATGTTAAGTGAAAGATGAAGATGAAAAGCAGGGAGAGTTAAGTGGAAAATGAAAATGAGGAAGATGAAAAGAAGGGAGTTACGATTGGGTGGAAGAAGAAAATGAGGGAGAGTTAAGTGGAAGATGAAAAGGAGGGAGTTTAAATGTCCTCATTAATTATGTAGAATCCAATGTTAAGCTTAAGTGAAAGATGAAAAGGAGAGAGTTTAAATGTCCTCGAAGCAATCTATATTGAAGAAGTAACCCACATGGCATGCTATGATTGGGTGGAAAATGAAAAGAAGAGAGTTTAAATGTCCTCATTAATCATGTAGAATCCAATGGTAAGCAATCAAGTTCGGCCTTCATTGCGTCATTAATTCAGCTCCCACCTCCCATCCTCTTC
Organism: Agrostemma githago; assembly: GCA_958450325.1. Taxonomy (NCBI): domain Eukaryota; kingdom Viridiplantae; phylum Streptophyta; class Magnoliopsida; order Caryophyllales; family Caryophyllaceae; genus Agrostemma; species Agrostemma githago. The sequence goes on along the minus strand of OY288241.1, from coordinate 36,879,091 downwards.
ATCTTCCTTCCTTATAATCCACCACCTACAAAAATGGGTGCTTGCCTTTCCCAATACACCACCCTAGTGTACGACGAAATCGTGACATGACATGGTTGTAGTAATCACATCTACAAGGATCATAAATTATGAAGGTAATCACTACTACAAAAATGGGATAAGAAACCACTAATAAGAGACCAGTTCAGTTTCTTAACTGGTTTCTTTGAGATAAGAAACTGGTTATAAATGTAAGTGGTTTCTTATAAGAATATATGAAACCGGTTACAAACAAAACCGGTCCCTAATATCAATATAAGAAATTGTTTGAAAATTAAACCGGTGTCTTTGAATTTCACCTCAAATTATGTATCTCCCTCTCATACTCTTTCTCGCCACTTTGCCCGCCATTTTACCCCCAAAATTCGAAACCTCCTTCCAAAAACCAAATTCCCCCGCGCACTCTCTCTTCTTACCCAGACCTCCAGTTTCCCCCAATTCACAAACCCTAGAAACCTCAACCAACCACTCAATCCAATGATAGCTTTACTTCCCCGGTGAAAATCTAGTATGAAGGTCACCAAGTAATCGGCCCATTTTACGATTTCACGGTGATAATCGGTCCTAGCGGCGCCGTAAAATCAAACCTCATGCACACCATTTGCTTCGTTCTCAGTGCTCGAACTGGTCGTCTTCGTGGCGCGCAATTGAAGGACTTGATTTAAGCCTTCGATGACCGCGAACGGCAACAACGTGGTCGTAGGGCGTTTGTTGGTTTTGTTTATTGGTTGAATGATGAAGTAGGGGCGAAGATTCAGTTTACTATGAGTATTACTGCTGGTCGTGGGTGTGAGTATAGGATTAATGGTAGGGTTGTTACTTGGGATCAGTATAATAATAGGTTGAGAGAGAGCTTGGGATTCTGGTTAAAGTTAGGAATTTCCTCGATTTTCAGGTTTGTTTTCTGGTTTTGTTTGTGAATTCTCCGATTTTTTTGTACGATTGTGTGGTTTTGAGATTGATAGATTGTTAGTTTAGTATGAACTGTGTTGAATTGAGTTGGTTGATCGATTTGTCTGTGTAATCCATGAATTATGGATTGATTTCATCAGAAATGCCTCGTAAAAAGATGGCACAGAAGGTGGAGGAGGAGACACTTCTTCGTGCGGATTAAATCTGCAGTGGCCCTTCATTGGAGCGCGAATTTTCTTTGAATTCTGCTCGTGCTCATCTTGATGATATTCAAGTATTTTCATTTCTCATTTCTTCTTTATTAGAATCATAGATACATATAACTATACTGTTTTATTAGTTTGATTGCCTTCATTTTATTTCAATTCGGTGAAAAATTGTTCCTCGTGTTAATTGCTCGATTTATGCATTCCTGATTCTTTGTGTCTGTATATACGATATATTCATTCACCAATTTTCACCTCATTCTCTGTTCTTCTAGTTATGAAGAGAAAGTGAGTCTATATCATGTAGAAAAGTCAAAAGACTTGAGGTGAATGTTATAAAACATGGTCCCCTTTATTTTCTTCTCTAAGATCCACTCAGGATAGGTTAAAAAATGAATGTGGAAATGCTTCATGTATTTGCTACATTACTTTTATGTATGACCTGTGTATGGTGCTTATAATGTTTGCCTCATTGCTGATGTGCTATGTTTGTCATGTAGGCTGCGGGAGTGCGTGCAGTGATATTTCATCTTGATGGAAGGACCCTCTTTTGTGGAAGGTTCAAATATTTCTCAAAGGGAACACATTCAAGACCTCTGAGGAAATAATACAATGAGTGCTTCAAAGTTCATTATATGTGTGACTGTTAGAGATGGAGTTGTTGGCAAAACTTGTTTGCTTATTGTTTACACTAGTAACAGGTTTCCTACTGTAAGTTTCTATGATCTTTCTTCATTTTTCTTACACTTTCAGTTATAATTTAACTGGACTTGCCATTTTTGTAATCCGAGATTACGTACTGTTGTCTTCCTGGTTCATGCTCCTCATATTGCCTGCCTTTGTATAAGTCTTTCTTTTGTCGTGAAATTCTTAACAATCTTTAGCATTTCTCTATTTAAATTATAAACTACAGAATATATACACTTCTACAAAAGTCAGGTGCTTAATCTCTTAGAAGTATATAGACTAGCTTCTCATTTGGGTTTGTTGTACAGAATATAGAGAATCAACTAAGTAACTCTTTGTCTGCACTGTAAAGTCGGAGGGAGTAGTATATACTACGTACTGTTTGTTTAACTATATGTATTTAAGAGGAGAGGAGGTAACATAATTGTTGTAGTAAGGGTAAACTGTAAAGAGTGTGATAAGAGAATTATAACGGAGTAAACAAAGTAAAGTACAGAAATGTAGGCTAGTTGATAAGTGTAGTTTGTAGTGCCTATTTCGTAGTGTTTTGGTCCCATTTTCCTTGTGGAATCGCTCCTTGGGAGCGATTTATGGGCTACTTATGCTTCCTCTAGTTCGTTTCAGGTTCCCGAGACCATTCATGAAGAGTTGGAGCGATTCCGACTCAATACATACACTTTTCGGAGCCAACGAAGTGAAGGAACGATCACTCGATGCCTTGGATTCGACCCCGAGACCTTGGGACCCAATCCCGAGCCTCCGAGACCCGATCTCGAGTCCCAAGAATCGATGAGAAGTCCATGTGAAGCAAGGAGGGACCAAAAGGATCATATTGGAGGCCTACAAGACTCATCCCCGACGGGTATGACATCAACCCGTCCGGGATGAAGTGCACAAAAGAGGAGCTGCTGTTTTGGGTCCATCCCGACCGGGACCACCTCATCCCGTCCGGGATGACCGACTCATCCCGGACGGGATGGCCCAGTTACAGCCCGTGAAGCATTGTTTCATCTCCCTTTGCATTGTAACCCCATAAATACCCTTCCTCTTGTATTCCTATGTTATGTTCTTCATTACCCACAAACCCTAGCCTAGTTTTAGCATAGATTAGATTAGATTAGTGTATATTAGTCCTTAGATTATCGTTAATCCAAGATTAGTGCTTGTAATTTGGGAATTCTTCAAGATCTCCACCAAGATTGACAACCTTGGTTGATTGTTTTTGGGTTCTTCCATTTATGCAAGTTTCCTTCTTCTTTTCATCTTCTAGTATGTTACAATCTCTTTTCCTTTATCTTAATCTTTGTTCTTTCATCAAGTTTGAATCTTTAGTTCTTGTTTATTGTTTTGTTCTTCATCTTTGCTAGTTTCATATATGCATCCTCTTGTTCTTGTGTTGGTTTATCTTGTTTTTGTTAGTTTTAGATTAGATATGTTAGAGTAGATTCTTGCTAGGGTTAGTAAGGTGATTTGGGTGTTTAATTGGATGATTAAGGGTTTGTTGGAGATGTTGGTGGAAGATTTGGGTTTCCTCTTGGTTTGATGCATGGTACATGTTTGTTGAAATGCTTGAATGACTTGTATGCATATGCTTGTTTTTCTTGACTTTCTCTTGTGGGTGATAGTTTGTTTGTGGGTTTCATTTTCGTTGTGTCTTTGTTTTGTGTTTTGTTGTGTGTCGCGTGTGTAAACAGTTTTCGAAAACCCGGTTTAGAGGCTAGTGTGCGAGTGTTTACTTTCCCTTCCTAGTTGTATAAATCGAGTCTTGGACTTTAGCCTAGTAGAATGACCCTAAATCAATGATTTCGTTGGTTCTTTACCTCGAGTCCACCTAGCTTACTAGGGATTTACTACGGGATTTGCATTTTGACCAATATGACCACCCACGGTGTGAATAGGCCTTGGTTACCGAGTCTCGTCCCTTAGGTGACCGTGTTTAGGATTGCTCGATTAGTCCAAGTTTTCCCCTTTTTTGTGGGTTTGAAGAGGGATCGCGACCCCCGACTTACCCATTTACCTACCTCCCACACATATCCACACAATAAGTTGCAATTTGTTGAATTCTCCCTTTCTTGTCATACAAAGAAATGCCAAAAAGCCAAATCAAGCCAAAAGGGCAAAGAAAAGAAAAAGAAAGAAAGTGAAAGAAAGAAAGAAATGAAGAAAAAGAAAAGGCACAAAAAGCCAAAAAGAAAATTGAAAAGAAGAAAAAGAAATGGCATGGCAAAACAAAGCAAAAATGCAAAAGAAGAAAAAAATGCCAAAAGAAAATCGTCTCACAAAAATAGAAACCTCACACCTCACAAAATAAGCCTTCTACCGACTATTACCGTGAAGAGCCTACCAAAGGACCGAGTCCCTAGGAAGGATGATAGCGGTAATGGTCGGTCTTCCCTCATTTTGCATACTTCCACCTTTTTACTTGGACTAGTTAGGCGGTTTCGGACATGGGACGACCCTCTTGGCTCTTTGCTAAAGGGGGCGGGGTCTCACTTACCTACATTGTCGACTAACACCGTGGTTCATCCTTTTTCCATCCCGCCGATCGTCCCGTGGTACGTTCTTAGAAGGTTAGGAGGAACCGAGGTAAGTTACCAACGTTTTTATTGCTTTGTCGTCATACTATTAGGGTTTTGTCCATTTTGGTTTGTATTGCTAGCTTGGGAACGTTGTCACTTGCCTTGAGTCCTAAACCGGTGGTTCTTTCACCGCTTGTTTGAGGGAAGCGGTATTTCTTTTCTTTTGGGTGCAACCTTTTTGTGTGTTTGTTTGTATGTTTGTTTGTTTATGTGTTTTTGTGTCCGGTTGCATCCACAGTTTTGTCGCAAGACCCCACTTGCCTTGCGGAGTGCACTTTTCCTCTAAGTGTACTCGGGTGAGTTGAAAGGGCGTAGGGTGCGCTAATACCCACTCGGCTAGTTTAGTAGTTAGTATGTGCTTACTCGAGGGCGATTAAGGGTTAAGTGTCGGGGAGTTGATAAGTGTAGTTTGTAGTGCCTATTTCGTAGTGTTTTGGTCCCATTTTCGTTGTGGAATCGCTCCTTGGGAGCGATTTCTGGGCTACTTATGCTTCCTCTAGTTCGTTTCAGGTTCCCGAGACCATTCATGAAGAGTTGGAGCGATTCCGACTCAATACATACACTTTTCGGAGCCAACGAAGTGAAGGAACGATCACTCGATGCCTTGGATTCGACCCCGAGACCTTCGGACCCAATCCCGAGCCTCCGAGACCCGATTCCGAGTCCCAAGAATCTATGAGAAGTCCATGTGAAGCAAGGAGGGACCAAAAGGATCATATTGAAGGCCTACAAGACTCATCCCCGACGGGTATGACCTCAACCCGTCCGGGATGAAGTGCACAAAAGAGGAGCTGCTGTTTTGGGTCCATCCCGACCGGGAAGGGGATCCACCCCGACCGGGACCACCTCATCCCGACCGGGACCGACTCATCCCGGACGGGATGGCCCAGTTACAGCCCGTGAAGCATTGTTTCATCTCCCTTTGCATTGTAACCCTATAAATACCCTTCCTCTTGTATTCCTATGTTATGTTCTTCATTACCCACAAACCCTAGCCTAGTTTTAGCATAGATTAGATTATATTAATGTAGATTAGTCCTTAGATTATCGTTAATCCTAGATTAGTGCTTGTAATTTGGGAATTCTTCAAGATCTCCACCAAGATTGACAACCTTGGTTGATTGTTTTTGGGTTCTTCCATTTATGCAAGTTTCCTTCTTCTTTTCATCTTCTAGTATGGTACAATCTCTTTTCCTTTATCTTAATCTTTGTTCTTTCATCAAGTTTGAATCTTTAGTTCTTGTTTATTGTTTTGTTCTTCATGTTTGCTAGTTTCATATATGCATCCTCTTGTTCTTGTGTTGGTTTATCTTGTTTTTGTTAGTTTTAGATTAGATATGTTAGAGTAGATTCTTGCTAGGGTTAGTAAGGTGATTTGGGTGTTTAATTGGATGATTAAGGGTTTGTTGGAGATGTTGGTGGAAGATTTGGGTTTCCTCTTGGTTTGATGCATGGTACATGTTTGTTGAAATGCTTGAATGACTTGTATGCATATGCTTGTTTTTCTTGACTTTCTCTTGTGGGTGATAGTTTGTTTGTGGGTTTGGTTCCCTCACTAAGTTGCGAGAGCCCGGTGGGGATGACCCCTAGGTCGGTCTAAGTTGCGAGAGCCCAGATGCGACCTAGGCCCCGATATCACGCTAGTAACCCCGTTTGTCGTTTGTGTCGCCAAGGTGGGTTTTAGGTGGAACCTCTAGGTGAGTCTAAGTTGCGAGAGCCCGGACTATACCTAGATTACCCTACTACCTCCTTCACTCTAGCTCTTCCTCGACCATTCTGTTACCCCTTTGACCCCGACCTAATCCTAGCCCGTTTCCTTTGATTGTTTTCTTGCTTTAGACCTAGCTTAGTCCTAGTCTCCCCCTCCTTAGGTTAGCTCGTCTCGAACCTAGTCCTAGACCGTAGCATACCTTAGTCCGACCTCCCGTCCCTGTGGATTCGACCCGACTTGCCCTAGCTACCCTAGTTAGGTTAGTTGGTTTTTACTTGGTGGCGGGATCCACGACAAATCCCTCCCATCAAATTGGCGCCGTTGCCGGGGACGGCGTAGTTTAGACTTTTGTTTGCTTAGTTTTGGACTTTGTTCTTGATTTTTGTGTTCTCTTCTCCTTGTGTATCTCCGTTTTTCTTCTTGTGTGTTACTCTCCCTTCCTAGTGCCTCAAAAGCACTAGGATACAAACGTTTGCTCAAGTGCTTCTAGCTCACCCTAGGTACCAAAGCAACGGTATGGACATGGCGCGTCCAAGCTACCATCAATCATCACGGGACAACTCTGGGGCGAATTACCAAAACTCACAACTTTACCAACCATATCAAGCTCATCAACAATCTTATGAACCCTCTTCTTATGGTTACCAAGAAAGTTGTCAAGGATCGTTCCCACATCCTAACAACTACCAAACACCCTCACATAACCCACAACCAAATATCCCTAACTTTGAGACTTGTCAAATGTTGGTCCAAACACAAGAGAGCCAACATGAGATCGTGATGTTATTGCAAAAGGGTCAACAATTGATGTTGACTCAAATACAAAGGGTTAGGGAGGAGTTCAAGGCCCAAATAGGGGTGCAAGATGCTCGCATCAATGCACTCATGGCTCATATCAGGATGTTTGCCACTCGAGCTCCACTACATGTTGAGGAAGGTTCATTTGGGCAAGAAGGTCGGGTGCCTCCACAAGAAAGTCAACCCAACCTTGAAGCTACAAATGAAGAAGGGAGGGTCGATCAAGAGACCATTGTTGAGTGTTGGTTGGGTGGTGAAGATAGGGAGAGAATAGAGGAAGTTGAAGCTTCAAGGGCCAACAATGGGGAGGGGAGTGAACATGATTCTCGGGATAACTCTTGGGGAGCCAATGTATTGGCGATAAAATTGGATTTGTTCGATTTTCTTCGTGATGAACCACTAGACAATCCAAAGCCAAGTGAAGACATACCTTCTCTAGGCCATATAGACAAGGTGAGTGAAAAGGAGCGCAATACTTGGGAAAAAGAAGTAGATGCCTTGGAACTTGCCTTGAACGGGAAATTGGAGGATCCTAAACCCTCCAATGAAGAAAACTTGATGCCTTATCCTCCTCTACTGCACTCGATGTCTAGTCCCTTGTCTTGTGAGACGATTGGTGAAGAGGATCCTTGCCCCCACAATAAAAATACTGCACATGAACCATGTCCCCGATCTTACATATACTAGATTAGCCACATATTATTATTTGTGTTGTCATACCACCCTACAGGGACAAGGAACCCGTTCAAATAAGGGTTCTCGATGCTGAGGTGGCAGAAGATATGGTCACTTCAACCAATGTCGAGCTTCTACAAGAAGATGTCGACAATCAGGTAATGTCGACAGACATCGCTTGCCTACTGATATGATATACCATTGAACATTTCCGATTAAATGAAACAATTGGAACAGAATGAGGTATACAAATGCCACGGAACGATAACAGAAGTAAGAACAGATGTTGACTGGCGGTATCAGTCTTGCACATCATGTCCCGCTGGAATCAACGAGGATGGAAACTGTCGCCAATGTACTGAACCAATACCCTAACCCAAACAAAGGTAAGAAAAAACCCAAAAATTATAACTCACCGTACGGTATGTTAAACCTATGTACTACTCCTAAACAATATCACAAATATGTTAATACCCACAACACAGGTACAGATTAATCACTACAATAGCGGACGAAACATCATACACAACTTTGGTGATTTTTGGGAGAGAAGCTGAGAAGATAATCGGGAGACCAATCGAAGCATTACTAACCCAATATGAAAAGGTACGCACAACAAATAACATACCAACTACGCGAAGAAATTTTAACCGTTTTGTCCTACTAGAGAGCAACAACAGAACGGGGAAAGGAAAAAGTGTTTGACATACTCCAACAATGTGTCGGGAGAGAATACACCATGAAAGTCAAGATTGGAATTACCAAATACAACTCCGAATGGGAACTAAAGTGTCAAAAGGTATTACTGACGCCAATGGACCCTTCAATTACTCCAACCACAGTGGAAAGAGAGGACAAAAAATAGAGGTAACAACAACAATTCTTACCCAAGAACAACATATTTTTACACGCGAGGCAATATACCCAAACAAGTCCAATGTTTTCGCAGGAGCAACCAAAACAAGACAACTTAGAAAGGCAGCCTACAACAGAGTCCGGCTCTCTGGTGAACACCTCAGCTAAAAATGAGAAAAGAAAGATTGACAAGGAGTAAGCTAATTATTATTACGTACATCAACTACAAGCATTTTTTTACTTATGTTTTAGTAACAAAACTTACACACCAAAAATGACTTACAACTTTGAAGCGACGGCGAAAGAAGCATCCATAGCGAAGGAAACAATAGAGAAAAAGAGGTCAAAAGTTGAAAAAACAAAATAGACCCCGACAGAGAAAAACACAAAAGAACCAAGGCATAATTTAAGAAGAAAATTTATATCTTTTCTAAAACTATTCCAAATATTTGATATTGATTTCGTAATAACCTATCGAATATAACGAATATCGAGAATATTAAGTCGAGTACGAATTATGCAATATTCGTACGCGATTTAATCGAAAATTTCCAAAAAAAACGCTTTCGAAAACAGGCCGTCACGCGACCCGCCGGCATCCCGGGCGAGCCGCACGGCCGGCTGCCTTGGCGTGCCTTTCTCGTTCTTTTTTATTATTTTTCGAACTTCGTTTTTTATACAAAACAGCGTTTTAACAATATTTTTCAGATTTCGATTAATATTTATTTTCTCGATCTCGTATATTTATTTACTATATTATTATTCAATCGTTACTAACTCGTTTTCTCGTGTTTGTAGCAATTTATTTATTTCTTCGTTTTATTAGACTAAAACGAATTCACATGCTAAAATAACTTTGACATTATTAGTTTAACATGCATTAAACGACTTAGCAACCCATTTATTTATTTTCCTCACATGTCTTAGGAAAATAATCTCTGTATATCATTCAATCGTCGAACTAACGCGTGTACACAAAACCGAACGATATCTTAGTTAAGGCCGCTAAGTGCGGGCGGGGTTGGGTGTTCTCAATGAGCTTCCCAACACGTACCCTCACCCCTTACTCAGAACCGTGGTTTCCGGATGTCCGAGACCATTGGCAACGAGAGTCATTCAATATACGATTAACCGCTCAAGTCGGCATCGGTATCGTAATGCAAAGGGACGAACCCGATAAACTCTGACATCGGAAATGGGCCATGTTTTAAATATGGCCCACTACGACATAGAGTGGGTTCGAATGGTTCCGAATAACCACAAAATTCGGTGGCGACTCCTACTTCGATTTAAAATACTATTCGATCCATCTCATATGGAAATTCATTCGCCTCCCCAAACCCGCGCGTGGCCGCGTCGGGGTGGACCTATGTCATGTCCACAATTTGGCGACTCCGCTGGGGATTAACTGATGTGTCACTTACCATCGGCATCCTCAGGGTGAGACTCGAAAAGAAATCGTTCGATTAGTAATGTACACATTTTAGTTCAATGGTTCATGCATAACCCCGTTCTATCCCGGGTCGGTTACTTGTGACCGACGTCCCACTATACCACGGTGCATTCCCACTTGGGTGCACTAAAGACTTCAATGGCGGAACTCGCATGGGTTTTACGGCAGATTCTAAGACCAACTCGGCTTAGGAGGTCCGTCCTGATTTGCGAGAATGCGATCGTTGTTGGTATAGACCTTATTCGACCGACCGAGACTTAGACTAAGAGCATACATGGCGTCGTTATACTGTTTCCATGACTACATGCTACTTGATCTTCTTTGGTCTTTTTCAAAAACCGTCATTTTTCAAAAAACTTACATCTTTTCAAATCCATTCTTTTTTCAAAACCCTGGAAAGCTGCCGAATTTAGGACTTATGATTTTGACTCAAAATAGCCTATTTTTAGCCGGTATGCTGTCCAAACTTTCCAAAAAAAAAATCAAAATCTCGGCCCGGTAACCTTTTTTTCGATTTTTCAAAAAATCGGGCCTTCCAATCCGACCTTGCTCGGTTTTCAAATCCAAATTCCCTTTTCAAAACTTTCTTCTTCTTAGGACTTCCCGTATTTAGCAGTGTCGGGTCTTGTCAAAAGTTGTTAGAATCTATAGCGTCGAAACTCCGTCGATCTTACATCACGAGTTTCTACCCCATCCCAAGTCCGCCTTATTTGTCAAGGCACGGTCCACCTACGTAGGACAAACTCCTACAAAGGGAAGCCCATTTACACAATCAAGTTCGAAGTCTGGGGAATTCTCACGTAGACTCTCCTTCGAACGGGACTAGGCCCACTTTGCCAAATCCTAAGGAAAGCCCACCGTCCACGAGTCACCCGTCTAGGTGTCTTTTCCGAGTCAACCTTTTACAAGGCATAGCCTCATGACAAAAGGTTCGTGATCCTTACATCTAAGGGTCACTCGTCCGACACTCGAGTCTTAACAAAGTCTTCAGTCCCACTCGGGGGCTACCCTTCAGTAGAGCGACCAATGACGGTTGCTCTAAGGGTCTTGTCTTACACGTGTCTCACGTACCCCACTTTCGAGTCACTTAGATGTCGCACCATTTGAGTCCTATCAAAGTCTTTAGTCTCACTCGGGGGCTGTCCTCCACCCGAGCAGTCAACCACGGTCACCTTAAGGGGTACCCTACGTTCATCCTGCACCGGCGTCCTTATGATGCCTTCTTCGTGTCGTACCTATGCTACGAATACTCGAGTCACCTAGGGTTAGGTCACCACGGTTGGTCCGAGCACGTGATACGGTCAAACACGGTCGCCCCCATTTTCGGATTCACCCTTATGCAGCTCGAGTCCAATTCGCAGTCGTTACCTCGTCTAGATCAACGTTCGAGTATCCCGGTCCAAGAGTCTTTGTCGACCCGTCACCCCGGGCCGTGTCTAGTTTGACTCCCTCTCTTGCACTTGCGCAAAGCCGAGTTTAGGCGAGTCGTGGCACCCGTCTTTCTCTCCAATCAAAGATCTTACCAAAAAAAAAATAACCAACCGAGCGTCCGAGTCCGGATTTGATTCGAGTCTAAGTCTGAGTTCGAGTCTAGGATACCCTACATCCTCATTTCCAAATCAAAGTCAGAGTCAGCGGTATTCTGTCCTCTTATCACATTTCAATAAAATCAGCTTTTCTATATACTTTCCTTATGTGTTTCCGAGAACATGATTAACACCATCATACACTGTGAGCACACGCACGTGACTATTATAGGCACATCTATAATGACTGCAGGAAACCAAGCCCGTGTTTTCCTTTTACCTATTCCATGTCTGGTATAGAAAGCCACATAACTACCCGTAGCAGGAGCATATCGAATCCTATGACAAATCTGGGTAGTCTTCTAGTTTGGGTTCAAGACGGGAGGCAAGCCCACTTCCCACAATAAACACCCATCCAATAATACTGACCAATCCCTACCTTAGATGTTAGTCTGACCGACAAAAAAATCAAAAGTCCAAGAGAAAAAAAGCAAAAGGCCAAAACAAAAAAGCTGACCATGATAAAAAAAGAATTATCAACATCTCTCGACCAGACACGGTCAACTCAAATGAAGAATCCCATGACCGGGACTAAGAGGTCAACCCAAAGAATTCAAAAACCCATGACCGCGAAATGGTCAATTCAAAAATTATCAATACCCACACCATCCAATAGGGGAGAGACAGTCAAGTTGGTCAGCTAACACCACATCTTGCCTTCCCACATTACAACCCTCAAGACCTTCTCGAGACCTAGGCTAGAGATAGCCCAGAATTTTGAGGATTCAAGCTCCATAGGATACACCCTAACCTTTAGGGCCAGACATGGAAACCAGATCCCGCATTATCAACCTGCCCGATCGAAGTCCGAGTCATTTTTACTCGACTTCCCCCTTTTCTACCACATTACAATACCTTACCCTCGAAGTCTTAGCTCCACAAAATCGAGCTCCAGATTTCGAAACATCAAAGCCACTTGCGACCTAGCTCCACATTTCCAAAAACATCAAAACCAGTTACCAGCCCCAAACACGGGAACTCAACTTGCAGTCGGCATAGAACATGCCCAAATAGTTCACACCACCTCTGGGGGCTACCCCGGAGAACGCTCACAGTCACAGGATCAACATCCTATCTATTCTAGCCCTTTGATCAAGACATCATTGGGAATGCACCTAGCCTACACCATTGCTATGGCTAGTTACACACAAAGCCCTAGTAAACTAGGCACCATTATATATCTTTCAACACTGAACTACGGCTTGGTTTGATTTCACTACACGTGAATACGTAGGCAGCCTTTCAACAAGGGCACAACCACCCACATTGACACACATTCAAAAAGCGCCATCATTCCGGTCACGACACTGTCATGTTCTCAACAGCTAGCTTTGTCGTCCTGGGGGCTTCTCTTAGGCAGAAAACCTCCATCTACTCGCAAAATCCAGATAAATTCAAAAAATCTAGCCTCCTTTCTATAGTGTGTCCTAGTACTCGGCTTAGTCAAAGACGAGAATCTGTCAGGACTCGGAGCAATACCCACTTTGGAAATGTCCCAAAAATCAAAAATTCAAAAGGAGCACTAGACTACAGCATTGTTACTGCTAAAACAGTCTCATTACAGACTACTGCAATTCCCCTATAGCAGATCGTTCCCATTTCGATGTTCGACTGTGTTGCCACTCGCCTAAGCTACGGAATAGCGCAACTTAAGAGTCTTGTCATCTTAGATGGCCTACCCCCTACCGAGTCATGGTCTAACCCTTAGAGAGTCAAAGTCGTGTCTGTCAACTCGTCCTCTCACGTCCAGAGTCGAGTCTGTCGGTATATCTCTCTCTTCAAATTCTCATTTTAAAATTTGCAAAACTCAGCCATTTGAGAAAATCCCTTTCCTAGTCACCACGGGAATAAGAATTTGTATCACACTTCATCTAGGCATACAGGCCTAACCAGAGACTTTAGGAGTCCGTGTCAGAAACGGATTAGGAATCAAGTCATCCCAAGCATTCTAATTTCCAAAAAAAAATCATTTTCTTTCCAAAAAATCAATCAAAAATCATTTCTTCCCCAGCATGAGTCAGTGTTTCGCCTAAATGTTACATGCAATTTGTTATGTATCAGCAGACAGGTACCCCAAGACTCCCCGAAGAAATCTCAAAGACTCCCCAGTGGAAGGATCATGCAACATTTCTATTGAGGAATCGGGATATATCTGTAAGCAGGTACACCCACAGCTTCCAAGGCAAGCTCCCACGCGATTCCAAGATGGGATATGTCTGTAAACAGACACACCCAAGACTTTTTAGGAGAAGTCCCCGCGCTATTCCAAGATGGGATCTGTCTGTAAAACAGACACACCCAAGACTTTTTAGGAGAAGTCCCCGCGCTATTCCAAGATGGGATCTGTCTGTAAAACAGACACACCCAAGACTTTTTAGGAGAAGTCCCCGTGCTATTCCAAGATGGGATCTGTCTGTAAACAGACACACCCAAGACTTTTTAGGGGAAGTCCCCGCGCTATTCCAAGATGGGATGTGTCTGTAAAGAGACACACCCAAGACTTTTTAGGAAAAGTCCCCGCGACATTATTAACATCAACCCAGGTATGATTTCTATCCTATGGCTGGCGAGCCCTTCACGCAGGTCTAATGGACTATAAACGACCCGATCGGAAGTCTGCCAGGTTTTAATCCTTGATTGACCTGGTAGCTACTCTGACTTTTGCCTTGTCCAAGCCTCAGTCAGAGTGGGGGCTCTGTAGACACCCACATTTTGACCGCCAGGTGTCTATAGTAGTTCCCGCCAAACACCCGATGATGATTGGACGTAAACATGCTTTGATGGACTCGGATATGGGCTCGTAATCATGGACATTTGGCTTAGGCTTATTACGGAGTACAAATCTTACAAAACCAACCTCAAATCCAGGCCCAGTGGGTCGTTTCGAGTCAAATGAGACTAATTTGGGTCGATTCCAACACCAGGGGTAAAACCATCTTTTAGCGACCGAGTCAAAACTCGGTCAAAGATATTTCCCGAGACTCGCGGACCAGCCGTGACACCTCATGTGTCCGGTTTGGACTCAAACACTACCAAAAATCAGCTTTGAGAACATTAAACAATTCCGTTGAAGGTAGAATTCGATCTCAAGTGGGAGTTCTATCCGGAAACCGAATCAGACACCGACCGAGCTCCAAATACTCGACCAAGACATCCAAAACAACCGAAATACTCCCCATTTCAGCCGAGTATTTGGCTTCCCCACCAAGAAACGAGACTTTGGTTTTCTCTCGAACTCTCGTATTTCCTATCCAAACCGGTATTTCTTGTCACACAAGCAAGACTACCTCGATTCCTATAAATAGGACCTCCCATCCAACACAATTAACACCGAAAAAACAGCCTCATAACACGGTTTTCACACATCCTACATCCTCGATATCTAGCAAATCCCGACACCTTTCCGAAGCCTCGAAGTCCCGAGAAACCGTCCGACCACACGCCAAACCCGACGTCCAAACCGACACCCTAAACTTATCCTCATCATCTCGACGCTCCCAAGTCTAAGCCACTTTCCGACGAGCCTTATCCCGAGAAAACAAAGCATGTAGGTTGAGGGTGTAAATCAAACTCGCTTCTTCTTCTTCTCTTTTCTCCTTCTCGTTTTTTATTACGGGTCTTTCGTCGGTTCTTTTCTTATTTTCTAATATCAATACTATTAAAAAACTATTTTCATATATCGAACATTCTTAAAAATATGATATCGATTTTCTATAATCTAATATTGTATCGAAAAGAATTATATTAAGATTTCGACGACGTTAAAAATCGTTACACCCTTTTTTCATTCAAAATCTTTTTTTTAAAAACTTTTCGTTCGAAACAAACTTTTTTCAAAACCTTTTCTAAAATCATTCCGACTATTCGATATCGATTTCATAATCGAATATCGAATACGACGAATATCGAAAATATGAATCGGGTATAAATTAATCCATATTTGTACGCGATTTATAAAATTTAACGATTTTTGACAAAAAATAATAAAAACGGGCAGACCCGCACGCGAGTCGCGCCATGCCCAGGCGACTCGCGCACGGGCCTGTGACCCAGATCGTTTTTTAGCTTTTCGTTCGTTTTTTTATTATTTATTCTACGAAACGATTTCTAAAATTTATATCTTTTCTAAAACTATTCCAAATATTTGATATTGATTTCGTAATAACCCATCGAATATAACAAATATCGAGAATATTAAGTCGAGTACGAATTATGCAATATTCGTACGCGATTTAATCTAAAATTTCCAAAAAAACCGCTTTCGAAAACAGGCCGTCACGCGACCCGCCGGCATCCCGGGCGAGCCGCGCGGCCGGCTGCCTTGGCGTGCCTTTCTCGTTCTTTTTTATTATTTTTCGAACTTCGTTTTTTATACAAAACAGCGCTTTAACAATATTTTTCAGATTTCGATTAATATTTATTTTCTCGATCTCGTATATTTATTTACTATATTATTATTCAATCGTTACTAACTCGTTTCCTCGTGTTTGTAGCAATTTATTTATTTCTTCGTTTTATTAGACTAAAACGAATTCACATGCTAAAATAACTTTGACGTTATTAGTTTAACATGCATTAAACGACTTAGCAACCCATTTATTTATTTTCCTCACATGTCTTAGGAAAATAATCTCTGCATATCATTCAATCATCGAACTAACGCGTGTACTCAAAACCGAACGATATCTTAGTAAAGGCCGCTAAGTGCGGGCGGGGTTGGGTGTTCTCAATGAGCTTCCCAACACGTACCCTCACCCCTTACTCATAACCGTGGTTTCCGGATGTCCGAGACCATTGGCAACGAGAGTCATTCAATATACGATTAACCGCTCAAGTCGTCATCGGTATCGTAATGCAAAGGGACGAACCCGATAAACTCTGACATCGAAAATGGGCCATGTTTTAAATATGGCCCACTACGACATAGAGTGGGTTCGAATGGTTCCGAATAACCACAAAATTCGGTGGCGACTCCTACTTCGATTTAAAATTCTATTCGATCCATCTCATATGGAAATTCATTCGCCTCCCCAAACCCGCGCGTGGCCGCGTCGGGGTGGACCTATGTCATGTCCACAATTAACAATTTACCATTCGAATCAATCCTCAAGAATTTCTTACTTGCTTAAAAAATATGGTACAACTCACAATCCTCAAACGAGGTAACAAGAGTTACTAAACCTCAAACATCTGTAACTTCCAAAAGACTCACTAAGACAGAATTCGGTCTAACCAAAGAATCTCAAGAGAAAGATGGTAGAGAAGAAGAATAGAACGAGGAATCACCAAGCGAATGAAGATGAGAATATAAAAGAGAAGAATTAGAAGAAGTAGAGGAAGGAAGAAAAGAGTCGATGATCCAATATTACTAAGTTCTTGAACCAGAGGAGAATCTTCGGGCCTCCAGAGTTCACGGGGGGGGGGGGGGGGGGGGGGTCCTAAAGGATTACTTCATCTTCTTGTAGAGGAACGAGCACACAAGTATTGGGTCGCTCCATCTGGATCTACTGCGACATCACGGAACATGAATCTACTCTTGATCATCTGGCCTGTAGCTTAAGTAAACTGAACCGGAGCTAAATGTCACCATCGGCATCTTTCTTGAAGCACCAAGTTGTCCACTCGAGTCAACAGGCGTTGAGAGTGATAAGTAAGTCTTGTCCCGATCTGGAGCAGCATCAAGCCAACATCTTGTCCACTCATCGTCTTCTTCTTGGACATATAAAACAAATATTCAATGCTAACCATTGAGTTACAAGAACATATAAACCTAACAGTTAAGTCCTTATTTGTTTCTACCCATCTCTAATAATATTTTTATTTACTGTTTAAATAATTTACTGGTATTTTTCCTAGAATCAGGTGTAAGCGTCGGGAGCAACAATGCTCTGATACCAACTGTAATCCCCAAGAAATTCTAACGCAATACAGTGGCGGAAACACTGTAGAAGTGAGATTATAACACACTGTAACTATGTCTTGATAAAATTTAAAGGGTAAAGTCAAACATTAGGCCTTAAATAAAATGGCCAAAATTAATACGATCCACAAAGGGGTTTAACAATCCACAAGACAAGATTGTAAAAGAAATAAAAATAGTAGTATCCACGATGCCCGCTAGCCCACACCCGGAGACATGCATACCTGTCACGTTAAAAACATAACAGCCACAATCAGTGAGGAGCAACGTCAACGTTCTCTCAGCCGTAAAAAAGGATTTTAAAACAGTAATTACTAATATAGGAAAAATATTAAAAATGGAAAACAGTAAAACAACATATTAAAATAAGCTTTCAGCGCCAAAACCAAAATATTAAAATGGGTTTCCGAAGAAACATAAAAATATTTGCCAACCTGTAAACCAATTTATATCGATAACAAATAAAATAGTCAAAATGGCGTTATGGATATTCGGTTAGTGTGCACAAGGCTAGACTTTCACTAGGATAATACTGGAAACTAGCTTCGAGAACTGTAGACTTAACTCATAACAGAATCCAGTCTCTAACTAGGCAGCTCAACTATAACAAGACTGCGTGCAGCGAGGTCCTGGTTTAAGTAGTATACACCACTCCTGGATACCAAATGTATCCAGTTCAATTGACGGCGACTAACACGATGCGATATCTAGCTTAAGGGCACAATGCACACTCTCTTGGGCGAAACTACGCCCAATTCAACGACCAAATGTGCCCCAAATGGGCATACCGGCTTTATAGCTGATGGCAAAAACGTACACCCCAGATTATTACTCTAACCCCACACTTGACTTTATTCCATAACTCCAAAACAAGCCATTATCGATATTCAAAAATAAATATAAACAATAGGAGAACAAAAGAAAAAGGAATCACTTTCCAAAAGAGGAAACTTTCTATTTTAGGAAACTTCTATTTTTAGAAACTTTACCAAAAATAGCATCATATCAAAATAGCAAAAATATTAGTTTATACTAACATCACATTTTTACTAAACGATATAGATTTATGAAACTAATACTTTCGGCCTTAACGATATTAATTACCAAAGTGAACATTTAATTTTATGAAATTATTAAAATATCGTATAAGCGTTATAAAATGATTAAAAATATCTTAAACATTTTATTACTACTAATTAGGGTGTTTCCAAAATTTATAAAACTCAAATTCCCTAATTATTAATAGTTTCGACAATACAAATATAAATAGGATTTTTACGGCAAATGTCAAAATTAAATATTTGAACGTATTTATTTAATTAAACCGACAAATATATTTAGAGTATGTTAAGGGATGATTTAACTCTTAAAGTTTCAGATTTAAATACTTTCAAAATTGCTGGAAAAATAATTCTTTTAGGTAAGACGAAGCATTTTAACGATAAATCACAATTTGTCCGAAAATCAATACTTATTATTTAACGACTTTAATAAATAGTACAAAAATTACGTAAAATAGTTAAAATATATTTATGAACATTCTGTCCAGAAAAGAAAATTTTCCAGAATTCTAAAACTCGGTTTTAAAGCGTTTTCTCGTTAATCGTCCAATCTCGACGATAACGATTAATAAAAATAGTAATTACAAAATGATTTAAGTATTAATGTCTAAAAATTATTATTAAACCTAAAAATCATCATTTTCCAGAATATACTAATTTTCCAGATTTTCGAAAGTTCCAGATTTACCAACTTCCGTCAAAACCGTCTTTAAAACCCGTTTTCACTATTAACGATTCCATTAATAAAACTTATCGTTCCTAACATTTTATTAAGGCACTAAAAATCATAAAATTAAATTTTAATATGAAATCATCAGGATCAATTTTTTTTTCCATATTTAAACCAAAGACCAGAAATCGAGAATTTAAACGACAAACACGGTTTTAACGATAAACGATGATTTAAAGTGATTAATTAATTCATCCACTTAACAATTCCGAAAAATTATGAAAATATTCAGATAATTCTATTTCACCATAAAGTTTCACCACGTCAAAAATCAGATTAAAATAAAATGTTTAGGTACTAGAACTAAAAATCGGCTTTTAATCGTTTTTATCCGATAACGGTAATAATTCAATAATCGATATCAAAAATATCAGAAAAATACTAAATTATTAAAAATCATCAAAAACAATATTTTTCCAGAATATAAACATATATTACATGTTTAGGCCGTATATTATGATTTTACAAATTAATATGGCGATTTAATCGTTAATCTCGTAAAAGCGATAAAAATATCGAAACATGCAAATTTTCAACTTTTAAAAATTTTCTAGATTATATGACATACATATATTGTCAAAAATAAAATTATAATAATATACATGCAATTACACAAATAAAATCATGCAATACCGAGTAGCATCGACGTTACCTCAAGTCCAAATTCGAGTCGATAATATATTCGTCCGCTTCGGGATCGACCAAGAAGCCTATAAAAACATGAAATCTATGGTATGAAAATACCATAAGATCGCTGGAAAAACAAGGTAAAAATGATTGGAAAAGAAATCGATTAATACCTTAACGAAGGAGACGAAAAGAGGATCGAAATAAGAGAAAAATAGGAGACGGAAGGCGATGCTTGAAGACGGTTTTCTGGCCTGAAATGGCTGCTGAAAAAATTCAGATTTCATGAACCAAAAGAGAGAAAAAGAGGAGATATTTGCCTTGATTAAAATTGATGTAAATTGAATGAGAAAAAAAAAGTGAAAGGATTAAGCATAAATGAAGCTTTTAAAATTGATGAAAACAAGGTACATGCATACTACACAGCTTGGCCAAAATGATGTATGTGGAGGTTGAAAAGTTTTTTTGCATGAATCGTCACATTAAAATATGGTAAAAATATCTTGTGAAATAAATGTTATCTTAAAAACATAAAAATAATAAGTTGTAAAAATATGTAGTAGTAGTGTGACATGGGGGTCACGGTCCAAAATGGTGGAAAGGGGTCCAAAAATAATTGTAGGTTGATTAAAAAAATGATCGTAAAATTATTAAAGGTATTTCGAAGCAATTCGAGTAAACCTCACGTTGGAAAATAATTATTTACGAAATTTCGTAAAAAAAATCATTAATGGCTAAATTTTCATAAATAAAAAAATTTCTTAGTTGAAAATATTATATAAATATAATTAGACATTTGTAGGAAAAGAAATAACTTAAATTCGAGCTTAAAAACATTAATTCGTAGAGAAGTAGAATTCCTTGCGGAAAAATAATTAATTTGTGATGAAAATCAAATAAATAGGTTTAAAAGAGTTCAAATCTCTTTAAAAAAATAATAATAATATCGGACTCTCAAATAAAAATAAAGCTTGAAAAAAAATGCAATATAAGCCCGAAATAGAGTTATGACGTAGTCATAGCGGAAAGGATAAAAATGCTAGGAAAATAGCGGGTGTTACAATCCTCCCCACTAAAAGAAAGTTTTGTCCTCGAAACTAAGAATAAGCAGAAAAGAAATCGAGATCATCTTACTTGAAAAGATGAGGATACAAATTTCGCATTAAAAAAAAAGGTTTAAAAGAAAATTTTACAACTTTCAAAGTGATACGAAATCGAATGCAAATATTTATTCAAAGAGGAATTGGGCTAAGCTATCTGAAGTTTAATATCTTCTAAATTAATGAAATCGTAAAGTAAAGTTATTTGATAAAATAACGATGTCAAATAACATTTGTAAACGAACTCGAAGAAAATTGGGTAACCAAACATTTTCAAAACAAAAGTAAAACAATTTTTGCTTAAGAAATTCGATAGTATTTCTTTTTATGATGAAACGAAATTTAGTTGGGAGAAATCAAAATTTGTAGTTAGTAAAAAAAATCGAACCAGTCGTCAAACATTTTCAATAATAGATTCAAAAGTTCACCAACAATAAAGTGAAACTAATTTAAAAACGTTAAAATTTTGAAAATGTTATCAAAGTAATTATGAAAGTTTTCAAAAATGTTATCAAACTTGAACATTCAAAATAATGTCGACAATGTTAAAATGCTTTACAAAATAATCCAATAGAAGTTGAAGTATTTGGAAATATGCAAGTCTTCGTAAAATTCCGATCGTTTGAAAATCAAAAATTGAAATATTTTCAAAATAATTTAAAATAAATTATTAAGGCATTTTGAAACAGGACTAAATATAAATATCAACCAAAGATAAAACAAAAGTGAAGTATAAAGTTCTTAAATTATAATTCAAAAATGTTAAATTTCACGATATTCGAAAAGTTTAATTTAGTCAAATTCTTTTCTTTTTTTTTACAAAACGGGGAGTTTCATAAATAGAAATCATAACTCAAAATGTTAGAATTTCACGATAACCAAAAATGTTAAATTGCTCAAAGTTTTTACAAAATGAGGAGTTTTAAAATTTGAAATTATGCTTCAAAATGTCAAAATTTAACGAAAAAAAAAATTTAAATTAGTCAAACTTTTCATAAGTTCGGGGAAATGATGAACGGATAAATAGAGTCAAGGATAAACAATAAATTAAAATAAGAGTTTTCAAAATCGACAAAGGTTGAAGTGATTGGCAGGAGTTACCGTAACAGAATTCAAGAGAAGCAGAAAGGAAGACGGAGTTGAGAATCAAAAAGAGCTCTCAAGGATTATAGAAGAAATTAACCATCTCGAGATTCCTAGCACGACTCCCACAAACACGGGTTCCTAATTCCCATCAAATAACGCTAAGTCCAATATCAGTACAGGGTGGTCCTACTCAATCTACAACCTCCAAAATTAAGTCTTACATACTTATATAATCTTTCAATTAGTACGGTAAAAATCCACAAATGATTTAGACAAATCCATTAATTAAGATTCCAACGGTTATCAAAACATACTCAAACTTGAAATCGCTAAGGCTCATAAATTTAAAGCTCATAAGGTCTCAACTCGAGGTGTACTTCAAATTTCTCGAGTAAGGAAGACTAAATAAAATCCACAAATTAACAATGTTCTGACACAAAATCCTCAAAAATGATCACCAACATATTTATAATACCACAAGTGCAAAAGTTGGGGAAGTACAATAAATCCTCAAACACGCTCAAACCTATAGGTAATGGCGCAAACACTCACATCTTCAAAAACGTCATTCGATTAATATTTTTGAGAAGTCCATCAAATTTCTAATCGTAATGGTGCAATCACAAAATATTTAATAACTCAACGAAGCCACAATCTCGTTGGTCTAAGGTTCTGAACTATAAATCCATTAAGATGAATGACATCAAAGTATTCCTCAAAACAACGCGATAAATCAAACCTCTAATGGCAATATGTTTCTCCATTTCAAGGTTAACAACAATTTATCCAATTTAGATCACTCAACTCCAAAGTTCATAGGTTACAACCTTACATCAACGATCCACGATCTAATCCATAAGAAACAAGGTTTAATCTATGTCAACAAAAATTTACTAAACATTAACGAGGACCTGAAATGGTACCACAACACTCAGGCCAACATCTTAAACAGTGATCTATGATTCCAAAAGATCACGACTATCCATAAGTCAGCCTTAGACAGGAAACCCAAATCAATATTACCGGTTACACGAAGTTCGGTTCTAGTTTAGGTACTAGGTATCCATCAAATATGACATACTCTCACTACTCCAAAATATATTCAACTCTAAGTACTCCAAAATAATCAAAGTAACCTATAACCCAAGGTTTAGTGTTTAAAGTATCATCCTAATTCCATCAATTAACAATTTACCATTCGAATCAATCCTCAAGAATTTCTTACTTGCTTAAAAAATATGGTACAACTCACAATCCTCAAACGAGGTAACAAGAGTTACTAAACCTCAAACATCTGTAACTTCCAAAAGACTAACTAAGACAGAATTCGGTCTAACCAAAGAATCTCAAGAGAAAGATGGTAGAGAAGAAGAATAGAATGAGGAATCACCAAGCGAATGAAGATGAGAATATAAAAGAGAAGAATTAGAAGAAGTAGAGGAAGGAAGAAAAGAGTCGATGATCCAATATTACTAAGTTCTTGAACCAGAGGAGAATCTTCGGGCCTCCAGAGTTCACGGGGGGGTCCTAAAGGATTACTTCATCTTCTTGTAGAGGAACGAGCACACAAGTATTGGGTCGCTCCATCTGGATCTACTGCGACATCACGGAACATGAATCTACTCTTGATCATCTGGCCTGTAGCTTAAGTAAACTGAACCGGAGCTAAATGTCACCATCGGCATCTTCCTTGAAGCACCAAGTTGTCCACTCGAGTCAACAGGAGTTGAGAGTGATAAGTAAGTCTTGTCCCGATCTGGAGCAGCATCAAGCCAACATCTTGTCCACTCATCGTCTTCTTCTTGGACATATAAAACAAATATTCAATGCTAACCATTGAGTTACAAGAACATATAAACCTAACAGTTAAGTCCTTATTTGTTTCTACCCATCTCTAATAATATTTTTATTTACTGTTTAAATAATTTACTGGTATTTTTCCTAGAATCAGGTGTAAGCGTCGGGAGCAACAATGCTCTGATACCAACTGTAATCCCCTAGAAATTCTAACGCAATACAGTGGCGGAAACACTGTAGAAGTGAGATTATAACACACTGTAACTATGTCTTGATAAAATTTAAAGGGTAAAGTCAAACATTAGGCCTTAAATAAAATGGCCAAAATTAATACGATCCACAAAGGGGTTTAACAATCCACAAGACAAAATTGTAAAAGAAATAAAAATAGTAGGATCCACGATGCCCGCTAGCCCACACCCGGAAACATGCATACCTGTCACGTTAAAAACATAACAGCCACAATCAGTGAGGAGCAACGTCAACGTTCTCCCAGCCGTAAAAAAGGATTTTAAAACAGTGATTACTAATATAGGAAAAATATTAAAAAAGGAAAACAGTAAAACAACATATTAAAATAAGCTTTCAGCGCCAAAACCAAAATATTAAAATGGGTTTCCGAAGAAACATAAAAATATTTGCCAACCTATAAACCAATTTATATCGATAACAAATAAAATAGTCAAAATGGCGTTATGGATATTCGGTTAGTGTGCACAAGGCTAGACTTTCACTAGGATAATACTGGAAACTAGCTTCGAGAACTGTATACTTAACTCATAATAGAATATAGTCTCTAACTAGGCAACTCAACTATAACAGGATTGCATGCAGCGAGGTCCTGGTTTAAGTAGTATACACCTCTCCTGGATACCAAATGTATCCAGTTCAACTGACGGCGACTAACACGATGCGATATCTAGTTTAAGGGCACAATGCACACTCTCCTGGGCGAAACTACGCCCAGTTCAACGACCAAATGTGCCCCAAATGGGCACACCGACTTTATAGCTGATGGCAAAAACGTACACCCCGGATTATTACAGTAACCCCACACTTGACTTTATTCCATAACTCCAAAACAAGCCATTATCGATATTCAAAAATAAATATAAACAATAGGAGAACAAAAGAAAAAGGAATCACTTTCCAAAAGAGGAAACTTTCTATTTTAGGAAACTTCTATTTTTAGAAACTTTACCAAAAATAGCATCATATCAAAATAGCAAAAATATTAGTTTATACTAACATCACATTTTTAGTAAACGATATAGATTTATAAAACTAATACTTTCGGCCTTAACGATATTAATTACCAAAGTGAACATTTAATTTTATGAAATTATTAAAATATCGTATAAGCGTTATAAAATGATTAAAAATGTCTTAAACATTTTATTACTACTAATTAGGGTGTTTCCAAAATTTATAAAACTCAAATTCCCTAATTATTAATAGTTTCGACAATACAACTATAAATAGGATTTTTACGGCAAATGTCAAAATTAAATATTTGAACGTCTTTATTTAATTAAACCGACAAATATATTTGTGGTATGTTAAGGGATGATTACTCTTAAAGTTTCAGATTTAAATACTTTCAAAATTGCTGGAAAAATAATTCTTTTAGGTAAGACGAAGCATTTTAACGATAAATCACAATTTGTCCGAAAATCAATACTTATTAATTAAATACTTTAATAAATAGTAAAAAAATTACGTAAAATAGTTAATATATATTTATGGACATTCTGTCCAGAATTCTAAAACTCGGTTTTTAAAGCGTTTTCCCGTTAATCGTCCAATCTCGACGATAACGATTAATAAAAATAGTAATTACAAAATGATTTAAGTATTAATGTCTGAAAATTATTATTAAACCTAAAAATCATCATTTTCCAGAATATACTAATTTTCCAGATTTTCGAAAGTTCCAGATTTACCAACTTCCGTCAAAACCATCTTTAAAACCCGTTTTCACAATTAACGATTCCATTAATAAAACTTATCGTTCCTAACATTTTATTAAGGAACTAAAAATCATAAAATTACATTTAAATATAAAATCATCAGGATCAATTTTTTTTTCCAGATTTAAACCAAAGACCAGAAATCGAGAATTTAAACGACAAACACGGTTTTAACGATAAACGATGATTTAAAGTGATTAAATAATTCATCCACTTAACAATTCCGAAAAATTATGAAAATATTCATAAAATTTTATTTCACCAGAAATTTTCACCACGTCAAAAATCAGATTAAAATAAAAAGTTTAGGTACTAGAACTAAAAATCGGCTTTTAATCGTTTTTGTCCGATAACGGTAATAATTCAATAATCGATATCAAAAATATCAGAAAAATACTAAATTGTTAAAAATCATCAAAAACAACATTTTTCCAGAATATAAACATATATTACACGTTTAGGCCGAATATTATGATTTTACAAATTAATATGGCGATTTAATCGTTAATCTCGTAAAAGCGATAAAAATATCAAAACATGCAAATTTTCAACTTTTAAAAATTTTCCAGATTATATGACATACATATATTGTCAAAAACAAAATTATAATAATATACATGCAATTACACAAATAAAATCATGCAATACCGAGTAGCATCGACGTTACCTCAAGTCCAAATTCGAGTCGATAATATATTCGTCCGCTTCGGGATCGACCAAGAAGCCTATAAAACATGAAATCTATGGTATGAAAATACCATAAGATCGCTGGAAAAACAAGGTAAAAATGATTGGAAAAGAAATCGATTAATACCTTAACGAAGGAGACGAAAAGAGGATCGAAATAAGAGAAAAATAGGAGACGGAAGGCGATGCTTGAAGATGGTTTTCTGGCCAGAAATGGCTGCTGAAAAAATTCATTTTTCATGAACCAAAAGAGAGAAAAAGAGGAGGTATTTGCCTTGATTAAAATTGATGTAAATTGAATGAGAAAAAAAAGTGAAAGGATTAAGCATAAATGAAGCTTTTAAAATTGATGAAAACAAGGTACATGCATACTACACAACTTGGCCAAAATGATGTATGTGGAGGTTGAAATTTTTTTGCATGAATCATCATATTAAAATATGGTAAAAATATCTTGTGAAATAATTGTTCTCTTAAAAACATAAAAATAATAAGTTGTAAAAATATGTAGTAGTAGTGTGACATGGGGTCACGGTCCAAAATGGTGGGAAGGGGTCCAAAAATAATTGTAGGTTGATTAAAAAAATGATCGTAAAATTATTAAAGGTATTTCGAAGCAATTCGAGTAAACCTCACGTTGGAAAATAATTATTTACGAAATTTCGTAAAAGAAATCATTAATGGCTAAATTTTCATAAATAAAAATATTTCTTTGTTGAAAATATTATATAAATATAATTAGACATTTGTAGGAAAAGAAATAACTTAAATTCGAGCTTAAAAACATTAATTCGTAGAGAAGTAAAATTCCTTGCGGAAAAATAATTAATTTATGATGAAAATAAAATAAATAGGTTTAAAAGAGTTCAAATCTCTTTAAAAAAAAAATAATAATATCGGACTCTCAAATAAAAATAAAGCCTGAAAAAAAAATGCAATATAAGGCCGAAATAGAGTTATGACGTAGTCATAGCGGAAAGGATAAAAATGCTAGGAAAATAGCGGGTGTTACAGATTATGCAGAACAAAACACACGCACTGTAAATTATCGATATTTCACACAATATCGATTGTTCAGACCGATGTCGACGACAAATAAACGATACACATCAAGTGCATGACTGGAAGGGATGTTTGTGAGTCTCAATGCACATTGAGAACCTCAAATGTTCACCTCACTCTTCTAACCCTAATTAATTTAGGCAGGTAGACCCCCCCACATAACCAATTAAATTTTCAACCCTCTCTACTACTACCACATGTTAATTTTACACGGTTCTCCTCCCCCC
This sequence comes from Agrostemma githago, assembly GCA_958450325.1. NCBI lineage: Eukaryota > Viridiplantae > Streptophyta > Magnoliopsida > Caryophyllales > Caryophyllaceae > Agrostemma > Agrostemma githago. The sequence continues at coordinate 36,851,323 of OY288241.1, read as the reverse complement.
CCCCTAAATACCAATCCAGTTTTTACCCCCTACTTTCATCTTCACCACTTCCACCCGTAATTCATCTTCAACCTAAAAAAAATGGCCAGCAAAGTAGAAGAAGTAAGGAGTTTGATCGAGAAGTACGATGGTTTATTGGATGCCACTAGATCCAATGAATTAACAGCCATGCAACTAGTCACGAATGCCATAGACGCAAGGAACTTTGTGGCATCCATGGGCGATACAGAGAAGGAGGCCAAACTGGACGACTACGTCCAATTCTTGATGAAAAGGTCTCTTGAGTGTTTCCGCACCAGGAAAGGGTTCCAGCGTGATTTGACCAACTTGAAGAAGATACTTAAAAAATACGAGGGTTAAGTTTGTATGGGTTAAAATGTAGCCAAAAAAATATGATATGTAATGGATGTTTTTAAGTGTTTAAAGGTTTTCCTAGTACAACCCATTATGACTGTTTTCCTAGTAGCACCCATTATGTCGTAGAATGTTTTTATGTTTCAAGTACCGTGTCGCGGAATGTTTTTATATTTCAAGTATTATGTGTTGTGTAAAAGATGGACTTTTTCTGATGTACAAATATTTCCATCGCTATGTTATGAGCATCGCAAATAAGTTGTATAATCACACTCAACGTACTGTATAGTCACACTGAGTATAATGTAGGATCACAGTCAGTGTCCTGTACAATCACACTCATACAATTAGTATAACCACGCTCCTCTTCTTGTAGAATCACACTCTGAGTGTTGTGGAGTCACACTCATTACGTTGCACAATCACACTCATACAGTTAGTATAACCACGCTCCCCTTGTTGTAGAATCACACTCTGACTATTGTAAAGTTACACTCATTACGTTGCACAATCACACTCACTTATTTCGTGACAAACAAAGATTGATGGCATAATTTTCTTGTATAGCTGTATTTGTAGCGAAAGATAATGCATTCCAAAAACAATTGATAGAATTTCTATTTCAATGTATTTTTACAGCCAATCAACCAAAAATAATTTTGCCCCATGATTTATGACTACGCCATATTAGAAATGATTGAGGTCCACAATAGGCGAAAACAATATCACGGACCTTTACCATTTCAAACATCGAAAATCTTTATGTTTCCAAAAAATTCTTTCTCCACAACAGAGGATATTCACAAACAATCCTCGGCAACCCCTACCACGTCCTCCTCCTCTTCCTCCTCCTCCTCAACATCGACAGACAAGTCAGCAATAGGTGGCCCCTCGGCGAATGGGTTGGGTCAGTTCCTCTTGTCATGGTGCCCCATCATCTTGCAATTGTTGCACAACCGTTTAGGCATCACAGCAATTGCAGCCGCCTTCGCCTTAGAAGACAGCATCCGCTTCCCACCGTCTTTGTTCTTGGCTTTCTTCGGGGGCAATACCATTTTTTCAATTGTGCTCGTACAGCCAAGGATCTCCTCTATTTCTTGCATCTTGCTACAAGGACCAGCATAGGGCGCCACATCGGATCTGAAGTCGCGAATGATGTCAGCTAAGCTACTAACGTCATCCTTACCCATTCTACTGAAATCACTAACAGTCTCATAGAACTCCGAAAATAGTCTTGTGGCTGTAACAGCCTTCTCATCGCTTAGGCGACTCTCTGTCGGGGGACATGCATTAACATTACGTAGAGCATCCTTTGTCCATCTACCAACACGTACCGTTCCGGAATTGTCTCCCGTCCTTTGGAAGAATATATCCAAATAACGTGCCTGCATAGAAATCCATACCGACCGAACTTCCTCCAAGAACAGCTGACATCACAGGTACCTGCAAGTACATTAGACACATAAAGAGTGCGACTCTCAACCATACGGACAGTAACTACACAACGTAGAGAATGTGACTTTCTAAAGGGTATAGTCACACCCTTTACGTGGCAACCATTATGTTGTATAGTCACAGTCCTTATGTTGCAGAATCAAACTCATTACGTTGTATAATCACACGCACAGCATTGCAAGTCACACCCTTTATTTTGCATAGTCACACTCATTATATTGTAGAATAAAACTCATAGAATAAAACACATTGCATAGTCACACTCATCATGTTGTATAGTCACACTCATAGCATTTTAGAGTCACACCGTTTAGTTTATATAGTCACATTCAGGCTATGGGAGTGTGACTACAAGACGTGGACAGTGACTTTCTAAAAGTTATGCCAATATAAGACTACCTGGATTGTATTCAACTATGTAGTTGTGGTCCCGGATGGAGTCAATAACTGTTGTCACTTCAATACCGTCCTTCTCCTGATACCCACGAACACTACACGTGTACAACGAAAACTTGACCTCTTCCTGAAAGTGTGCAAACGCCACGTGCGTGTACACCCTTGCCGCGTGGGTCTCCATCAGATTTGTCGTTCCAGTTTTGGGATATGTCTGTTGGTTATCATTGTCTAGCCTCTTCTGCATGTGCCTCTTTTGGTCCATCGCACTCTCGAAACGCATCCAGAACTGGACCAATGTACCTTTGTTATCTTCAAACTTTTTGAAGAAGTTGTTCTCACTCTCTGATCTCTGCGTTGTCCTCACAATTCCGGACATCCTCAGCTCCCCACAGCATCATGTTCGATCGTAATCCGTCCCCACCTATCATCGAACTCCGACGCCTCGATGTCATTGTCCCAAATAATAGAGTTGAGGTCTTTTACAAATTCCGAGGCCTCCTCTCTTGATCTGCCGTACTTTGTTGGGACCTTGTTCATGATGTGCCACGTGCAGCACCGTTGGTGCGCTGCTTTAAATATTTTCGGGACCGCTTTTAAATTCTCAGGTCCTGGTCTCTCATGATATAATACGATTCCTTCCCATCCATGGCTTCCAGAAAACGGGAAAGGACCCAGATAAATGACTTGTAGTCCTCCTTCAACAGCAACGCCCCACATAACGTGACACCATTGAATACATGTTGGTTCCGTATGTTGGGTCGAATGAAACCACATCCCCGAATGCTGCATAGTTTCTTCTCGTTGTACCGTCCGCCCAGATGACCTTGCGTAGGCTTCCATCTACATCGACATCGTAGTCAAAGTAAAAATCCTCCTGACCGTCCCTCAAACTCTTGAACCGGTCTACAAACAATTGACTATCCTGCTCGTGGACAAAGCACTTGACATCCGATGTTCTGAAACCCGCCCGACATCTCCTTGCACATCCTGTATGTCCGACTCGCCCCAATCTTTAGCTGCAAACACACATTGCAACTGTATTAATCACGCATAGTTACACAAATTGCAACCAAACACTAACGACATTGTTCACAAAATGTTACACACCATCGAGTTACAGACGATCATCTCCTTGTGATATCTTCAGAGACTTCAAGATGACTTTTGAAACTCTCTATCGTTGACCATCACAAGTTTGTGGTTGTGTTCCTTGATGAAATCATCAATAAAGAACCCACCGATCATCGCAAATAGCCTAATCCTTGCGCCACAATTCGTCCTCGTCGCCTTCGTATTCCTTTTTGGGTTCATACGATCCCACATACTCTTGCCCCTTCTTCTCTTGCATGCTTGACACCTTCACCATGCTTTGGTTAGCTGTTCTGCCCTCCTTATTACAAGCCAACAATTTCGTTTTAATCGAACCATCATAGGATCTAGTTGTCGTGTACCTCTTTGCCTCAAAGCCAAAGGAGCATGCGAAAGATTGATAAAACTGGAACGCTCCGTCGATGTCCACGAACTCCTGCCCTATGTAGGGCCCACTCACTGTGTCTTCAACTGACATATAGGTGGAAAAAAAAATTAAACCCTAGATAAACAACTATGATTCTTGCAACACACGCATTCAAGTCTAACGTTAATCAAATGTGACATGTCTCAACAACGACTGTGACTTTGAAGAACAACAACTGTGACTTTGCTCATATAACAACATGATTAATAAACAATACAATAATAAAAAATACAAAAACTAGAAGTACAAATATCGAAAATGCAATACTCAACAACAAAAAAAACAGTAATAAACATAACAATAATAAAAGTAACCAAAAAGCAACTTTCACATAATACAACTACAACTACAACAGAAAACTACAACAATAGGGAACCAACAAAATATTTGGAATATTGACTTAAAAAGGTATTAATTTGGCCTAATAAATATTTGGATTAAAAGTATTAATTTGGCTTAAATGCAATATTGACTTAATAAATATCACATTCCACAATATCACGTATCAAAAAACTATACTCAGCGAGTGTGACTATTAGAATATTGACGTGTGACTTTCCTTCATATAGAGTGTGACTATCACATTATAACTACGTGACTCTTCAAACTAACAAACCAAAAACAAAAAAGGTATACAAAAATGCAAGATACAAAATGCAGATTAATTTGGCTTAAATGCAATATTGACTTAATAAATATCACATTCCACAATATCACTCAAAAACTGTACTCAGCGAGTATGACTATTGGAATAATTAATGTGTGACTTTCCTTCATATAGAATGTGACTATCACATTATAACTACATGACTAAAAATATATATAGAGTGTGACTATCACTTTCCCAAAAAATAAAATGCAAGATACCAAATGAAGAGGCAAATATGTATATACTCATCTTACCTTCTACATGTTGACTGGAAATTTTCGATTGCAAATTTTCTATCATATGATCATCGCATGAATTTTTGAGGAACAACACCATTGCAGCATAGAGATGTGGAGCAAATTACGAATTAGGGTTTAGTTATTTTGAATGATAGTATAAATTAGGGGATGAATTTCGAATTTTAGGTGATGAATTTTTGGATTTTAGAGAGAGAGAAATGCCGCTGCTGATAGAAAGGGTGTGAGGGATGAATTATGATTGATAGTGAGGGAGTGAGTTTTGTTGATAGAAGGCGTGTGATTGCATGCTGCTGTTGCTACTTTACCTGCTGCTGTCTGCTGCTTGTTAATCAAGCGTACCCCTTGACCCCATTTCTACAAACATACATACATACATATATATACATATATACACACACACACACACATATATAAATAACTGTTACACACTTAAGAACTAAATATATACAGTAAAATAATTATTATATACACTCAAATGGTTACTATGTACACCAAATAACCAACAATGGAACATACATTAAAATAACTGGTATATATACACTAAAAAAACTCATTATATACGCTATTAAACTCACTAAAAAAACATTATATACGCTATTAAACTTAATACACACACACACACTTAAGAACTCATACAATAAAATAATTGTTATATATACATACATATATATATATATATATATATATATATAGAGAGAGAGAGAGAGAGAGAGATGGGTTCTAATGAGTCCCTTATAAGTATGGAGTCCCTAAGTCCGGATGAAGATGGATGGACAAGATGCATCCTAATATTTTGTATTTAAAAAAAAAAGGAAGATTTAGTATCCTAAAATAACTCCCATGATTTTAAGAAATAATAACTCCCATAATCACATTCATTCCTCATTCATTCATTCACGTTACAGGTTCATCAAAACCTTAAAACAAAAAATGCTCCCATCGATCACCACGTTCATTTATTCATTCAATCAAATCTGTGCTCGAAATTCCGTTACTATGAATTCAATGATCGCGACATCTTCGTTAACTGTTGATAAGCAATTCATCGAGTATAACAATGGTGAGTTTCGATATTGCTTTCATGTTTTACGTCGATTTTCATGTTGATGTTGCTTTCATGGTCGTGTCATTCATGTTTTGTGTCAATTTTCATGTTGATATTGCTTTCATGGTCGTGTCATTCATCATAGATTCATATGCAAATCGTAGAACACACAAACGGTGAGTATATATGCTTTGTAATTTATGCTGGAATTGCCATGGAAGTCATTAAGATGCTACTCAGTTATTAGTTGTTACGTTTACCATATGGGAAACTGCATATTGTTAAATGTTTGATTCATCATATGAAATTTGCGCACACACAATATATTGAGTTATTGTAGTTCATATACTGCGTTACTTTAGTGTGGAGCATCTGTTACTTTAATGTCTACCATCTGTTACTTTATATGTTGTGTTACTTTAATACACTCCAGTCGTTACTTTAGTGCTTTTCATCTGTTATTGTAGTGCATTGTAGTGTCCTAAGAATTTAGGAAACTGCCATATTAAGGAAAAAAAAGATATTGTTTCCTATAATAATGGGACGTGATTGCCACCAAAATAGGAAACAATATCAAAGAGTAACGCCATATAAAAAAAAGAAAAAAAATACTGCTTCCTATAATTATGGGACGTGATGACTTCAAAATAGGAAACAATATCAAAGAGTAAGATACTGCGTCATACTCTCATTTTTTATCATTATATGAATATTTTGCACTAACCTATATCTGGTGTTATTTTAATGAACATTATTTGTTACTTTAATTCACACTATCTGTTACTTTAATGTCTGACCTCTGTTACTTTATACCTGATATATAAGCATCCTCAGTTAATTTAATTAAATGTTACTTCAATGCACTTCATCTGTTACTTTAATTCTTGTTATCTGTTACTTTAATCCATATTTCAAGTTCTGATTGTTTTTTTTTCGCCACGTTTATTGGCACTGTTATTGTTTTTCAGTAGACGCAAAAACACATGAATGATGTAGGGATGTGGGTGAGAATTTCCTCAATAATAGGGCATATCTTCAAAGATGTAGATGAGAAGAAGAAGACGGAAACGTCATGTAAATCATCGTCTGACAATGAAGAAGAATCAGGAGAAGAAGAAGATGATGAAGAAGCACAATTCTGAATAGGACAATATATTGTTAGAGTAACATACCTTATTCGTTAGAGTAACATTCTTGATTGTAGTAAAATGAGTTAGAATAACACACATTATGTGTTAGAGTAACATACTTACTAAGTTACAGTAACACAGTTTTAATGAGTTACATTCAGTTGATTATAATTTAATTTCAAATATCCAGTTCTTATAGTTACAGGTGTGAAACATTGGAATTATAATGGAGTTTTATAATTTTTGTTTTGGAGTATCCTTAATAGAAACATACATTATTCTTTTGGTTTATTGAAAGTCTTGTTTTTGCAAAAGATTATTATGCAACATAATAGATTTTCTGAGTTAAAGTAACGCAGTTCATGAATTAGATTAACACTTTGTATGAGTTAGAGTAATAGTTTTTGTAAGAGAATATTATACAATTAGTATAACCACGTTCCTCTTCTTGTAGAATAACATTCTGACTATTGTGGAGTCACACTCATTACGTTGCACAATCACACTCATACAGTTAGTATAACCACGCTCCCCTTGTTGTAGAATCACACTCTGACTATTGTAGAGTCACATTCATTACGTTGCACAATCACACTCACGTATTTCGTGACAAACAAAGATTAAGGGCATAATTTTCTTGTATAGCTGTATTTGTAGCCAAAGATAATGCATTCCAAAAACAATTGATAGACTCGCTATTTCAATGTATTTTTACAGCCAATCAACCAAAAATAATTTTGCCCCATGATTTACGATTATGCCATATTAGAAATGATCGAGGTCCGCAATAGGCGAAAATAATATCACGGACCTTTACCATTTCAAACGTCGACAGTCTTTATGTTTCCAAAAATTCTTTCTCCACAACAGAGGATATTTACAAACAATCCTCGGCAACCTCTACCGCGTCCTTTTCCTCCTCCTTAACTGTAACACCCCGTATTTTTAACATCCTTTTAGAAATACTTTCTACTTTACGTTATATTTTGTCGTATTTTAGAAACTACCAGACCCCCTTCCGTGGGATGGATAGAAATTTCATATTTGATTTCTACAAATTTTCTCATTTTATTCTTTATTTCAAAAGTTGTAACATGTCATTTTATTTATTTAAATTAATTTACTATTATTTATATTAGATTTTTCAGCTCAGCTTAAAAACAACTTAAGTCGATCATAACTCTTTCATTAATTCTCATACTTGCACACTCCAATATACATTTTGAAGATGAGAATGGGTACTATGAGTCCCCAGAAGCTAAGACATTTAATTTCTCCGGCAATAAATTATTTTGAACTATTTCAAGAATGTCGTGTTTTAAAAATAAGCGTAAACAAAGACCGATTTAATTTTGAAACTGACTCAATTACAATTCCCAAAATTGTCATAATTATTATTGCCTACTTTTTCTCCCTCTCTCCTTTTTTCTCACTCATTCACGTCACTCCTTCCCTCTCTCATCACAACCCACTTTCCTCCCTCCTTCCTCATTCGTTTAATCACCATTCTCCTCCTTCCTCCCTCTTTACTAATTTCACTCCACCTACTCCACTTTTACCCACCATAATAAAATCACTACCTTTCACTACTATAATAAAACAATACACAATAATAATAATAATAATAATAATAATAATAATAATAATAATAATAATTCAACCAAATCAGAAAAAAATCAAGGGGTATTTATCCAAAATGAAGAAAACTAAGGCAAGCTTGAGAGTCTAGATTAACCAAATTCCCATTTTGTAAAAGTTATATTTCTTCAAATTCTTATATATAATAATATTCTTATGTAATAACAATAAAGTCGAAATTTTTATAATTAAAGACTTGCATGTTTTAAAAACTCATAGTCCATTATTTCTATTTTTATTTTATTTAATTTTCAGTTTATTTTTAAAACTTTTGGAATTTGAACTATTTTCGACTTGCATGTCCTTTAAACCTACAAATCTAAGGTATTTGACTTATATAATTATTATCTTATTTTTAAACTTTTGAGTTGAGACTATTTTTTTTGGCATTGCATGTCTTGAAAACTTGTAGATCTAGTGTATTTTACTTTACTTTTATTTTATTTTATTTGTATTTTTATGAAAATTTATGAATTTTGGTAGAATTAATTCAATTATATGTGTTATGGGTAATGGTGGCGAAAAAGAAGAAAAAGAAGCAGAGGAGGCCGAAGAAGACGTCGGAACCGGGTCGAAGAAGCCTAGTTGCCCTATCTCGTTTTTAGACCAAAAATCGAATCAAGGGTGGGTAAATTATGATTAATTGATGAAAAATTCATTTTTATAGAATGAATTTTTCATATAACTGCTTGCATGTTAATTTTAGTAATAGATTTAGGTAAATAAGGGGATGCATGTAATACTACTACTAAATTATGGTAAACATTAGTATAATAACTTATAGTATAAATAAAACTTTGGTCTAAACTCATAAATAATGAAAAGGGAAAATAATTAGTTAAGTGGCAGTTGAGTTGAAATGGAGATAATAATAAAGTTTAGGGTCTAATAAAATTTTAGAGTAATCGTATAGTTAAGAACAAAAATAATCACTTTAGGTATGATAATATAAAATCCGGCATAGGGACTTTTCCAAAATTATTTCGTGGACCAATTACGTGCTAAATGATTTCTTTTATTTGTTATCCTTAAATAATGTTGTAAATTTATATTTATATTTATATTTTATTGTTTTATTTAAAGACTTCGAAAATCGATTTAATTTAATAGATTAGGGCGAGACTTGACCAAACGATACCTCAAAATATGTAATATTAAAGACCTAGTTATTTTTACGAATAGGTTAGATTTCTAGGACCTTGGCAAGCGTTTAGGCCTGACTCACGATATCACTAAAATTCGCCTAAATAAATCTCGGTATTTCCTAAAAATATATATTTAAATAAACTTTTCGGTATACTTTGACGTTTTCAAAATAAAATCTCTTATAAGACGAAATTGGGTTTTAGCTAGCATAAACAAATATACATCAGTCTTTTTGGACTTTGTCAAAACGTTCCAACATGGACTTAAATCCACAAACAATCTTTTTAAAATCAAAGTATTTAAATAAACAAACTTTTTAATAATAAAAGTTTCAAATCAAAAAGCATTCGCTTACATTACACTACGCAATCAGAAACCTTTTAAAATAACTTTTTTTTAAAATTATTTCAAATCGATAATTTTTAATGGAATTAACCAAAATAAACTAAGACGATCTACATCGATTAAACTACTCAGGGGAATAAAAACCGTCCCTTAGTTAAATCGATTAAACTTGGCCAAACTCCGTAAAACGATCGTACAAATCATTTAACATATTAGGCCAAGTTCGTTAGCCAAATCCCGGCTTACAAATAGGGACACCCCATTAAGCAAACCAATAGTTAAATACGTGTTATGTGCTTACGGATAGAACCATTTTCAAAAATGAAAATTCATTTACACAGAAATTGAGATGAATAAAACGTAACATTTTAAAAATAATATTAAAAATAATTTTATCTTTTATTGGGCATTTTTAGGACTTTATTTGAAATCTCATTGAGCGGGAAAGCATGTTATTTCTATTGTGTACGAGATAGCATGGAAGAATAGCGTTTAGCTTAACCGTATAAAACCGTCCGTAGCGTACGAAGGGTCTTTGGCTGCCCTTGTCATTGACTCGAGAGTAGGCGGGAGTGTTGCCATACTTTAGGTGGGGACCTGATCAGTCCCGTACGCGTTAGGTGGATCGCACCCGGGTTCCCGAGTGTCGATGAATGGAGCGTGGCTTCGGGGATAACCGGCTCGGTGGAGAGTAGTCCGTGGTGCGGGTAACAACCCCACGTACCGGCATTCGACCCTGGAGATGAGAGGACGAATTTTGTTTTAAACGTGTTTATATCACCACGGTAAACAGGGGTAATAATGTAAGCCCCCTGGTATCGGTGTGATTGGCGGTATATTATTTTTGTACACGTATCAAATACGAAACTTATTCGGTAATTGTACAATGATTGGCCGATATACCGTGATAAAAGTTTTCCAAAAATAATACGGCACTTAAAACATTTCTTGCGATTTTCAAAGTTATGTGTTATCGGTTGTGCATTTATGTACTGTTATTTTATCTATGTTTGATTTAATATTTTATTCATATTAAATTTTGATAATTTACCCACCTGACGATTTGTTTTTCTATGAAATTCTTTTAAAAATATTGTAATCGTCAGATTAAGGGAGACTGACCACTCCTCAGACGGGCAAGGTTGGAGATAGCTCAAGATGGGACACCAACGTATTTCTATTCTTCATGAAATTGTTATAATTAAATGTAATATTTAAGTACTTTCATAATTATTATGAAGTAATCTAGTTAGTTGAGAATAGTAATGACTCGGATATGTATTATGTCTTCCGCTGTTTCTTATTATAGACTTATTTATAAAGTCTGGAAAATCTGGGTCGTTACAGTTGGTATCAGAGCATGGTCTGATGACTTCATCTGCTCTAGAGCTTTAAAGCTCCCGACTAAGTTGGTAATAGAGTCTTATACTCCCAACTCACTCGGCTAGCGGAATCGAGTCATCTATTTTCTAGGATAATAAGTTAATGTAACTAGATCCTTAGAATAAAGAAGTAGAGGGTAGAAACAAATAAGGATTGACCTAGTTTTTGGAACCCGTAGCTTTTGTTTTACCGTTACTTGTTTTTTACTTATGTGACTTACATTGTAATGTGTACTTATGTGTATGTTATGTAGTTATGTGCATATTAAATAGTCCTTAATAGTATTATCAATATACGTGTTATACTATGATATATATTTGTCTAATATAGTATATAGTTATAAGAAATTATATATTCCATAATAGTAATTTTTATTTACATGTATATACAACTAAGTTCATCATTATGAAGACCCGTCAGAATCAGGTGAAGATTATCACGCTCCTATAATGAAGCAAAGTCAATTGAGTCATCAACTACTTTTAGAAGACATAGTAAATTCGGGATGCAGTATTTTGAACTTGGGATATGTTAGCATGTGTATTGATCCATGTGGGTGGGTTAACTCCCTGGCGTACTAACTTGGTTACTTTGGTTGCATGGTATAAAATAACGAACCTAAATTATTAATTAAATATAGAAAATAGTTAACGTCGTAGATCAAGTATTCTAGACACCTTTATTTAATAACAAAAAATGAAAATCTTCACATACCGTGTTTCATTTAAAATTTTTGTTAATTTAATAATTCTTTCATCTTACTTATAAATCGTCGTAGTATTAAATTATCGGAAAGATGTATGTTTTCTTCGTTTCTTTTAATTCGCTATAAATTTTTATACCACTATCTTCTTATCGATCGTATTTTTGGATTCTCACTTTATTACTTGAACTTTTCTCCGTCTTTCGAAATCCACTTCATTCTGTTACCTTTGCTTTCATTTTATTAGAACTTTCTAATCCATATTACTATTTTTGCAAGAAAGTTTATTGACTCTCTTATTCATCTATTTAGGGAATACGAGGGACCTATCTTACCAGACTATACATTCATCCTATCATATTTATGCTCAAATCTATCCCTTACCTCTCGGTCTAACGAAGTTTATTTGATTTATTAAATTTTACACTACCTTTCTATATTAGTAAATATTTTGATGCTTCTTTCAATCAAAGTATAGTGAACTGTGGCTGCTAAAGTATTGAATCATTTATGCTTCTAATGTTTTTCTCTACTACCTTGCTGCACTCCAGTTCAAATTCAATCTTGAAATCATCACTTTCTCCTCTAATTCCATCTATTGTTTTAGCCTCTACCACTTTTCATTCGCTTAAGGACACTTTTGATGGATAAGTGAGTGATTTTCAGCATCATATTTGCAAAAAAAATATACACCTGCGGGTTATTCAAATAACCTGTTTTCGGCATATTGTTTAGTATTGTAAGTCTCCCTTGTCTTGCCATCTATGTTATGAACCCATACATTGGAATCACCTTTTACCCCTTACCATCCTAAGCCAACACCTATTACATTGCTTTCACCTGGAGCAATCATATACCAATTCAGCCTGAAACTTATTTAGTTCCTTCGAACTTTGTACGAACCTTAAAACATTTGCCTTACTTTCCACCGTCTTAAGGATTTGATCCCTAATGCTTAGGATACTTTCATAGTTGAAGCATATTGTTATTCTTTCTTTATTTCTCAAATTGTTCTCGTCACTAGAATATAATGGTGAGTGTAACTATTCTAAGTACTTCCTTTACCATTTATAAACCTCCAAAACCATTGGCTAACCACTGCTTTGTTCCATGCTTTAAGATCTCTTAAACTGAACTCTCCTTAGTCCCAAGAAGCACTTATTCCCTCATAATATTTACAAGACACGCTTTTCTTATCAGTAATATCAGTCCAAAGGTAAATTCGGTATAACTTATGTTGTCTCTTGAGCATAATATCTTTTGATTAGTATTTGATTTTTATAATCCTTAATGTTTTATTTTTAAAATCATTATCACCTTTGATCTAAATAGTGGATCTTATTCACTATTAACTTAATTTGAATTTTATTTTTGATTGGAAAATTTATTTAAAATGTATTTCATTTTTGTTTTTCTATCTTAATGTACACTTTATTTAAAAGTCGATTCTATCTTGACCTTTAAAATAAATCCTTTGAAATTTTATTTTCCTACAAACTCTCAGTTTTAAATTTTTCCAACCCTCCTACCTCATATGGAACCTTATTTGAGACAGAGCCTGATATAGGCATACATGTGGCATTAATGGATGAATAATTGAGGGTGACCTAATCATATTTAAAATGGAGAGAAATAATATTTTTGGAGGAGAGTACTTGAACAATAGTTTAAAGGTGAATAGGTAATAAAATGTTGTATTATTTTATGGATATTAAATTGTAAAACCACTATTTAAGGATATTTTAGAGTTTTCTGAATATAGGTTCTTGAATGGATAAAGAACATATTTGAGTAATATGAAGTTAAAAGAGTGAGTCTTGTAGTTGAAAAGGAAATATTGAAGTATTGAGAATAACTTCATTATGGATTGATATTAACCTTGGAAGAACGATGATAAAAGAAATGATCGATGGTCTCTAGAATGTTTAGGGGATTATTCGTTATATTAATTTGGAGAAAATAGGAAACATGAGATGTGGAATGGTGTCATTAGGATACTTGTGTTTTTGTCAGACGATCGTGGTATATAGAGGTGAAAACTAATAAAAATGGTTAGAGACAATCTACAGTGTGGACTAATGGAATTATAAGAAGAGAGATATTGGACTTATTAGATATAATTCTAAATTGATGATTAGACATTCTCTTTAAGATTATGGAATAATATATGGAAGCTTGGAAACATCATTTTGAGGAATTTAGAAGTGAGATGGTCTTGTACATGTAACAGCAAGGAGATCATGCGATTATACGGTTAAGATGACTATTTAAAATATATCGAGACAAATATGTTTTATAATTCTACGGATTTTATGGATTAGGTTGGCAGTTGAAATGACTTGATAAACTCGAGGATATAGTACATCATCTTATAAGGAACTAGATTCACATATTATATAAGATAGACAATGAGTTATTGGGATGTACATGGAGTAAGGATGAATTTTGAGAATTTTGGGAAATAATCTAGGTCAAAGGACGAGGAAATGCTATACTGGAGGAAGTTGAAATGTTATGCTCAAGGAAATGTTATACCTGGAGATATATTGAGGCTAAATTATTATTTGGATTTTGTGGGTCATGATCTAGTCAGAATATTTATAATGCATTTGAGGATATAAGATGATAAGAATAATAATAATGCATTTGAGGATATGACCATATCGTCTGATAATGGATTAGACTCGTGTATAGTATGATGGTTAATTTTGTGAGAGCAAGGCATCCAGTAGAAACCTATATCATCCTCGATAATTTTCGTACCTTACAAGTTTCGAGGACGAAACTTTTTGTTAGGGGGTAAGACTGTAACACCCCGTATTTTTAACATCCTTTTTTAAATACTTTCTACTTTACGTTATATTTTGTCGTATTTTAGAAACTACCAGACCCCCTTCCGTGGGATGGATAAAAATTTCATATTTGATTTCTACAAATTTTCTCATTTTATTCTTTATTTCAAAAGTTGTAACATGTCATTTTATTTATTTAAACTAATTTACTATTATTTTTATTAGATTTTTCAGCTCAGCTTAAAGACAACTTAAGTCGATCATAACTCTTTCATTAATTCTCATACTTGCACACTCCAATATACATTTTGAAGATGAGAGTCGGTACTATGAGTCCCCAGAAGCTACGACATTTAATTTCTCCGGCAATAAATTATTTTGAACTATTTCAAGAATGTCGTGTTTTAAAAATAAGCGTAAACAAAGACCGATTTAATTTTGAAACTGACTCAATTACAATTCCCAAAATTGTCATAATTATTATTGCCTACTTTTTCTCCCTCTCTCCTCTTTTTCTCACTCATTCACGTCACTCCTTCCCTCTCTCATCACAACCCACTTTCCTCCCTCCTTCCTCATTCATTTAATCATCATTCTCCTCCTTCCTCCCTCTTTACTAATTTCACTCCACCTACTCCACTTTTACTCACCATAATAAAATCACTACCTTTCACTACTATAATAAAACAATACACAATAATAATAATAATAATAATAATAATAATAATAATTCAACCAAATCAGAGAAAAATCAAGGGGTATTTATCCAAAATAAAGAAAACTAAGGCAAGCTTGAGAGTCTAGATTAACCAAATTCCCATTTTATAAAAGGTATATTTCTTCAAATTCTTATATATAATAATATTCTTATTAATAATAATAAAGTCGAAATTTTTATAATTAAAGACTTGCGTGTTTTAAAAACTCATAGTCCATTATTTCTATTTTTATTTTATTTAATTTTCAGTTTATTTTTAAAACTTTTGGAATTTGAACTATTTTCGACTTGCATGTCCTTTAAACCTACAAATCTAAGGTATTTGACTTATATAATTATTATCTTATTTTTAAACTTTTGAGTTGAGACTATTTTTTTTGGCATTGCATGTCTTGAAAACTTGTAGATCTAGTGTATTTTACTTTACTTTTATTTTATTTTATTTGTATTTTTATGAAAATTTATGAATTTTGGTAGAATTAATTCAATTATATGTGTTATGGGTAATGGTGGCGAAAAAGAAGAAAAAGAAGCAGAGGAGGCCGAAGAAGACGTCGGAACCGAGTCGAAGAAGCCTAGTTGCCCTATCTCGTTTTAGACCAAAAATCGAATCAAGGGTGGGTAAATTATGATTAATTGATGAAAAATTCATTTTTATAGAATGAATTTTTCATATAACTGCTTGCATGTTAATTTTAGTAATAGATTTAGGTAAATAAGGGGATGCATGTAAGACTACTACTAAATTATGGTAAACATTAGTATAATAACTTATAGTATAAATAAAACTTTGGTCTAAACTCATAAATAATGAAAAGGGAAAATAATTAGTTAAGTGGCAGTTGAGTTGAAATGGAGATAATAATAAAGTTTAGGGTCTAATAAAATTTTAGAGTAATCGTATAGTTAAGAACAAAAATAATCACTTTGGGTATGATAATATAAAATCCGTCATAGGGACTTTTCCGAAATTATTTCGTGGACCAATTACGTGCTAAATGATTTCTTTTATTTGTTATCCTTAAAATAATGTTGTAAATTTATATTTATATTTATATTTTATTGTTTTATTTAAAGACTTCGAAAATCGAAGTAATTTAATAGATTAGGGCGAGACTTGACCAAATGATACCCCAAAATATGTAATATTAAAGACCTAGTTATTTTTACGAATAGGTTAGATTTCTAGGACCCTGGCAAGCGTTTAGGCCTGACTCACGATATCACTAAAATTCGCCTAAATATATCACGGTATTTCCTAAAAATATATATTTAAACAAACTTTTCGGTATACTTTGACGTTTTCAAAATAAAATCTCTTATAAGACGAAATTGGGTTTTTAGCTAGCATAAACAAATATACATCAATCTTTTTGGACTTTGTCAAAACGTTCCAACATGGACTTAAATCCACAAACAATCTTTTTAAAGTCAAAGTATTTAAATAAACAAACTTTTTAATAATAAAAGTTTCAAATCAAAAAGCATTCGCTTACATTACACTACGTAATCAGAAACCTTTTAAAATAACTTTTCTTAAAATTATTTCAAATCGATATTTTTAAACGGAATTAACCAAAATAAACTAAGACGATCTACATCGATTAAACTACTCAGGGGAATAAAAACTGTCCCTTAGTTAAATCGATTAAACTTGGCCAAACTTCGTAAAGTGATCGTACAAATCATTTAACATATTAGGCCAAGTTCGTTTACACAAGTGTCCGCATTGTGGCAAATCACGTTACAAGTTACGCGATGGAATTGACTTCAAGGTTGGTAAGAAGTATCCTTCAGCAAAAGTGTTATGGCACCTTCCAATAATACCACGTCTTAAACGCTTATTCTCAATAAAGAGTGACGCTAAGCATTTGAGGTGGCATGCGGAAAAAAGTAAGAAAGATGGGAAGCTTCGACATCCAGCAGATTCCCCCCAATGGGATTTGATAGATAAAAAGTACCCTGAATTCAAGATGGAGGTTAAAAATTTAAGACTTGGGCTTAGCACAGATGGAATGAACCCATATGGTAGCTTGAGTAGTTTACATAGCAGATGGCCAGTCTTGTTAGTTATTTATAATTTGCCTCCATGGTTGTGCATGAAGCGTAAGTACATCATGTTGTCACTTCTCATATTCGGTCTTAAACAGCCGGGTAATGACATAGATGTATACCTTGCGCCTCTCATTGAGGAACTGAAACAACTTTGGACCGAAGGTGTAGTGGCATTTGATGCATATGCTAAAGAGAACTTCACGTTGCGGGCAATGTTATTTTCTACTATCAATGACTATCCTGCGTATGGTAATTTGTCGGGTTACAAAGTCAAGCGAAAGAAGGCATGCCCAGTATGTGGCGATGATATGAAATCAACTTACTTATCCCATTCAGGAAAATACGTGTATATGAATCATCGAAGATTTTTGAATCGCTTTCACCCTTATCGAGCTAAAAAATTACCCTTCAATGGAAAGTAGAGCTAGAAGTAGCTCGAAGACCATTGAGTGGCAAGGATGTTTTTGAGCAAATAAAGGGTGTTCAGACTGTTTTTGGTAAGACCACCAAACAGAAAGATTCCGGAAGTTTATGGAAAAAAAATTCTATCTTTTGGAAACTTCCATATTGGGAAGACTTGCAGATAAGACATTCCCTCGATGTGATGCACATTGAAAAGAATGTCTGTGATGCTATTTTGGGCACACTTCTAAATTTAAGTGGAAAGACAAAGGATGGATTAAAAGTGCGTAAAGACATGGAAGAAGTGAAGATTCGACCAAAGTTGTGGCCAACTGCAAAAGACAATGTTAAGAAAGGGAAAAGTTCATCCTTCTATCTTCCACCGACTTGCTTCACCTTGTCCAAAGAAGAGAATTTTTTTTTGTGAGTGTTTGTATGGGATTAAGGTTCCCACAGGTTACTCATCTAATATAAGAAGGTTGGTGTCAAGGAGTGATTTGAAATTAGGTGGGATGAAGTCCCATGATTGTCATATCATGATGCAAGTATTCCTTCCAATTGCTATTCGTGAAATTTTGCCCAAGCATGTGAGACATACCATCACCAAACTTTGTTCCTTTTTCAATACAATATGTAGTAAGGTGGTAGATCCAGAGTCACTTGATGCATTACAAGTCGATGTTATCGAAACACTTTGTCAGTTTGAAATGTATTTTCCTCCTTCCTTTTTTGACATTATGATCCATCTAATTGTTCATCTTGTTCACGAGATCAAATTATGTGGCCCAGTATTTCTTAGATGGGCATATCCCTTTGAAAGACATATGGGTACCTTAAAGGATATGGTGAGGAATCCTGCCCGACCTGAAGCTAGCATTATCCAAGGCATCGTGAGTGAGGAAGTGTATGAGTTTTGTAGTGAATTTGTGCAAAACTTGGAATCTATTGGTGTTCCGAGAACTAAAGATGATGGGAGATACGAAGGTAAGGGTTTGGTTGGTGCTAAGGAGATTTCACCTTCGTCAAACTTAATAACTAAGGCACACTTATATGTATTGCAGCAAAGTAATAAGGTGGGGAAGTATGTTGCCAAGCATAAGCAAATTCTTGTTTCAATGTATCCATCACGAGGTGAAATGTGGTTGATGAAGGAGCGTAATCGCACTTTCATTGAGTGGTTTTCTGATGTATTAATGAAAAAGTTGAGTAAAAGTAAACGTGTATCTAATACAGCGAAATGGCTTGCACATGGCCCTAGAGAGAGTGTGCGCTCTTATGATGGGTTTGCCATTAATGGGTACACTTTCTATAATGAAAGGCAAGACAAGAAGTCACTATCGGTGCAAAATAGTGGTGTAACGATGGTTGCATCGTCAAAGGAGTTTGCGAATTCTAAGGACAAATCACCAATTGATGCGACACAATCATACTATTGAGTTATTCAAGAGATATGGGAGTTAGATTATTGTGATTTTAAGATTCCTCTTTTCCGGTGCAAGTGGATTGATAATAGCCGACGTGGTATCCATGTAGACGAATTTGGTTTTACTCAAGTTGATATGCACCACTTACGAGACTCGGATGAGCTATTTGTTCTTGCCTCCCAGGCTAAACTAGTCTTTTATGTTGAAGACCCATGTGATTCTAGTTTGTCTCTCGTTGTTCACGGTAAGAAACGAGTTCTAGGTGTTTGGGATGTTCTTGACGATGATGACCATGATGATTTTGGGGATATTCCACCTTTCACTATTCCCGTAAACAAGTTGAATGATTGTGCTGACTTTAACACAAGTTATATGCGCTCTGATCATAGAGAAGGAATTACTGTGGACAATCCTTAAGCATTGGCCGTAGGTAGGAAATGTTGGTATTATTTTATTAATATCTTTTTTTGGTTAACTTTTTGTTTATATTCAGTATAAGATATTTACAACTTTAAGTGATTGTTCCTTAATTAATTTTGACTTTTAAGTAATTGTGTTTCAGGTACTTTTTAATGGATAACGAGGTATTTAGTGATGATGACGGGAGTGAGAGTAGTGATGAGTCTGCATATGATGCTGAAATGGAGGAGGATTTGGGTGACGAGGAAGAAATCGCTGCTTAGAGGAGGAAACTTGAGGAGGATCGTAGAATGGATGAGTATGAGCGTATGGCCGATGAAGCCGCATTGAAAGGGTAGATGTTGTTGCGCCTATGAACCCTTCTACATTTTCGAAGGAAGTTAATGTTTCACAGAATCATGAGGAACCACGTAAAGGAAGAGGTGCAACAAAAGGGTTAAGAGTTTCAGAGGATATGCATTTAAGTTTTGATGATCTTGGGCAGCCGAGGGGCGAATGTGCGACTAAAATATGGGCAACATGTTGGATTTTGCATGCGAAAGTTAAACATAAATTGGAATTGGAAAGACGCGAGCAAAGCAAAAAGGGAATTATTCTGGGAAGACACCGTGGTAAAGCTTACATATGATTTGTGCTTTATTATTATTATAATAATAGAAGGCCAGTTTTTATAAAGGCCATTGCCGGAAGACATCAGATGTGTTAATGTGATAGTAATTTTCATAATGTCTTGAATTTTTATTTATTTTATAACAGAATTTGTTCCATATCACTGATGAAAAGAGGCTCAAGAAGAATTTCTTGTCAAGAGTTGCAAAAAGATTCAGAGATTTCAAAAGCAAGTTGGTTAGCGGGTGTATCACTAAGACATGTAAGAGAACAAAATATGAGACCAGGAAGTTGCCACCTGACATTTGGAAACACATCAAAATTGAAGACTGGATACTTTTTCAACAATCCAGAAGTACGAGTCCAACCAAGGTAAGACAAATGGCAAACTTCATACTTGATATCGTGTAGGATCCAATTTTTTTTGGTAAAATGTAAGTATTATAAATCAATTAAGTCATGTATAAGACTAAGTAGACCTTAATAGATGAATCAAAGCCTTTAGAAAGTCATACTAATCGAGTGCTTAATTTAGTTTTCATACTATTGAACACAATATGTGTTCTAAATAATATGCATTCTACTACTATACGACCGCTAATATACGACCGCTGTTACTTTGAGCCTTCACTTGATATACTGCCACCGCTATTGCACAAAGGTAGACCCTCTTCTGCAGTGTAGTACCCGTCGCCCTCACAGCTAGCAAATCCCCCCCCCCCCCCATCTTCACAAAGACAACATATGTTTGTATCACTGATTCCATGTCGCTGCAATTTATACCTTGTGTTTAACACATCTCGACAGCCTAGCCATGAAATAAATTGATGTTTAGGTAATGCCCACTTGTTTCAAACCAGTCGCGACCAGCCCATTTCAGGCAGCTTCTTCCTCATCAGTTAGTATTATTTTTACTTGATATCATGTTCGCATGTTTCTTTTTCACTAGATTAAACATGGTGGTATTAATTTTTTTTGTTACTTAGAGGAAACGTGAGAGAGCCATTGAGTGTGCGAAAAAGAATGAACATCATCATCGTATGGGGCAAAATGACTTCAACACCGCTCGACCTATATGGATCAAAGATGGGTTTTATCCGGGGAGCACGTCTACCGGAACTGAGTCGATTACCCTCGCGGCCGTTGATGTCAATCGGGCGGATGATTGGTTTTGTGTTATGCATTCTAAAGATAAGGAAAGCGGCAAGTATGTAATAAACAACCCTACAACTAAGGAAGTATCCATAAAATTGGTAAGCTTAAGTCTTTGGGTGTTTTATTTTTTTGGTTTTACAAACGAAATTGCTTGACATGTTCGCATCACCATTACTGCCATTTGTAAGTGTTTTTTTTTAAAATTCTATTAGCTCGAGTATAAAAAGAAGCAAGAAGAAGGAGGGTTAGTTCCTTGTGGAAACAAAGATGCTTTATATTTCGCTCTTGGTGAGAAGAAAGATCATCCTAGCCGTGCAAGAGGTTTTGGTGGAGTTAATATGAGCGTGAGAGATGCTTTTGGTTTGTCGGGAAAAACTAAAAGGCAAAGAATGAATGCGACATCATCCGAGGATCGTGATGCTCTAAAGTTAGAACTAAAACAGGAGCTGAAAAATGAAATGAGAGTACAGTTATTGTCTTTGTTTCAAGAAATGGGGTTGCCAACCACACAATTACATGATGTTTTCGTCAAGAAGTGTCCAAATAACGACACGATCCAAAAAAATCAATCTTCACCACAAGAGATGCAGGTAAACTAAAAAAAGAGTAGAGTGTTGTGGCTTATTGTTCTTTGTTACAAACTGTTTGGTTATTTCATATCATGATTATTATTCCGATAGAGAAGATAAATTTCTACTTAGTTTTGTTACCTTAGTAGTGGTACATACTTATTCTATTAAAAATGTTTGCAGAATGATACTTTATGTTGCCTAACTATTCATGAAACACCCCGAAAATGGAGTGTCATATGAGGTGGCATGCGGCAAGATATTTCCAGAAGATGTGTGTCATCAAGTTCCAGTCGGACCGGACCACGTAAGAGTAAAAATATATGTGGTCCCCAAAGAGTTTGAGAATCTTCCACTGCCGGTTCCTGTGACAGCTTATGATCTTAATTTGTTAATAGATGCCGTTGAAAGTATGGTGCAGTGGCCAATTGCGTTAGTTGGAATTGAAAAGGAGGGTAATCAAGAGGAAAAAGATACTGGTATGTTGGGTAGCAACTCACATGTCACAAGATTGTCGGTTACGCCAATAAAAACTCGTTCTCAGGAGCTAGATGTACAATCCTTTAGTCCGGATTGTCAATGGTTGAAAACACTTGTCGATACAATGTCCGACGGAGAGTCTTGTACAATCTACTTTGAAGCAAACACCCCACTATTCTATTATAATGAGGAAGGAAAGGCAGAAGTGTACCAAGATGACCTAAAAAAATTTCTTAAAGGGATTGAACTTAATATTCCGATCATGCAGATATTGATGAGGTTTAATTTTGCAAAACCTTTATATAATTCTCTCTTTATTTATTATTTTTTCCAGTGTTATATTATAATGTTTAATGTTTCTGTAGGGCTCTTCGAGAAGATATGGAGAAAGACGAACGTGGACTCCGAATTGGATGGTTATGTCCGGCTGCCACGATTGAAAGTAGGTTGAAGAAAAAAACAGAGGATGTAATAGGCTACATTAGTAATGCATTCCTAAAGTCAACTGTTGGTGGTAACAAATTTATCTTGGCCCCGATATGTGACAGGTAATACTAACGAATATCATCATCGTTGACTTACTAGTATTTTTCTCATTTTTGTATACTACGGAGTAATAAACATTAACGTGTCTTTTTTGTAGTAAGCATTGGGTCTTACTTGTGATTTGCCCTTGAACTTACACCATTTATGAGTTTGACTCAGTAACCCTTAAAGAAGGTCGCAAGTTATACGTGAAGATGGTGGTCAATAGGTAAGTACAAATTAAAAGCTTAGTTTTGTTTGATTAACTTTAAAAAAAACAAAAAAAAAACATAATAACCTTTGATTTGTAGGGCTCTAAAGAGGTTCAAAATGAATGGTGGTGAAATGAAGGTCAAAAGAAATGAACCATTTTGGAAATCTATGAGGGTAAACGTTTAAAAGTTCATTTCTTTGTGTTTTCGATCATTTGAGCTTCAATTATTGGGATGAGAATACCGATGTTTTTGTATTTGTCTTGGTAGTGCCCTCAACAAAGTGGAGACATGGACCATGGCTTCTATGTGATGCGGTTTATGCCCGATATAATAAAATATTGCTCCACGATAAGTGACTTGGATAAGGTACACTTTTCATTACTATGATCCAATGGGTTATGAGTATGAACTGTGGTGGGGTAGGGGATCGTACGAAAAATTACTAATTCGATTTCCCTTTGTAAGTTAGAGTGAACTATTATAGGATGAATATGGATTATGAAAATAGGTTTGTGAACTTGTGCTTGATTGGTCAATTTTGTGGATGTTGAAGTTGTTGAAATTGGATATTTTGTAAATATGATGCATATGAATTATGAATATTGGTCGATTTTGTGGCATTATGTTAGGTTTGGATCTCACGCAAAGAGCAGCGGTACAACTACAGCCAAGATGAGCTTAATGATGTACGGGACAAGTGGGCTTCTTACTTTACTTCTCGTTGTACGTAAAATGCTAAGTAATTTTAGATTTCTAAGTCGATTGTAGTAGAATGCACTTTTGAATGGTGGATAATATGTAAGTTGCATCACTATGAATCATTTGGATATGACAATTTATTGATGCCCTTTTGAGGCGTATATTGGCATCTTTGGTGTTATTGAAAATTTGGATGATACCAAAAGTCTCAAAAAAAAGGTTTTTTTTTTCATTTTAGAAATGTATTTGTGGCGTATTTGTAATTGATTTAGATGCCCAAATATATTTATTTGCGGCGTCAGCCACCTACAAAGCACCATTTACAATTCATTATTTGAGGCGTTTCCTACATAGAACGTCGCAAATAATGCGAGTACTTGAGGAGTTTTTTATAAAGACGCCGCAGATAATGCAGTTATTTGAGGCGTTTTTTCAGAATGATGCCCAAATAAGTATTATTTGAGGCGTTTTTAGAAGCCGCAAATAATATTTTATTTGCTTCCCCGCCATTTGCTTCTTAGCCTAAAACGCCGCAAATGATAGATATTTTGGAGCCGCAAATGAGCTTTTTTCTACTAATGGATTGAGGGTATAAAACATGTAAGATCTCAGTCAATTCAAATCCCAACATAAGCAAAATAAAACCTATGTTTGCATGCTATTAATCATATGCAAAACAAAACCCATAACTAATAAACTCTTAAATCATCTATAGTCCCATAATCTACCTTTAAACTATAGACAAAACGAGGAATCAGAAAGTGCAGGGCCGACAACTTTCTTAAATAGCGAGGATTTCAACAGGCGTCGGATGCAGTGCAGGCGACGCAGATCCCGATTCACTAACTGATGATTGAAGTTGTGACTTTAATCAGACTTAAGAACAGTTAACTAGTGATAATGCAAATATGTGATATTGATGAGTGATGAAACGATGGGAGTGTGAGAGTGATTATTGATGAAGGGATGAGGATGATGAAGATGATCCAATAGATGAGATGCGAGTAGTATGATGAAGCTAGGTTTAAGTGTAGAGATAATAGTGAACAACCTGTTTCTTTGTGAGAGTATGGGTGAGCTTATTTTAGATAGTTTGATTAATTAATTGGACACACTAGTACACTCTACACCACGGCCCAACAATGAACCACATGTAATTATTTTTTTTAAACGGATACGCGGATCGGATCCGGATCTGCTTAACGGGATCCAGGTCCAGATCCATTTGAAGATAACGGATCTGTAATTTTAGGATCCATATCCAATCCATGCGGACCAGATCTTGTGGATCTGGATCGGATCCCGGATCCGTTGCCATCCCTAGTCTCAGGATGTAAAGAAGGTAGTCTCCCTTTCAAACATCTGGGAGTACCTATCAAGCCTTCAAGGCTAACAACCCTAGACTGTCAACCTTTGATCTTCAAAGTAACTGAAAGAATAAGGGGTCGTTTGGTTCGTCGAATATAGGAATGAAGTATGGGTTTGGAGTGAAAAAACGTCATACTTCTTGTTTCATTGACAAAATTTGAAGTTTCATACCTATCACTCAAATCTCGAAGGTATTGGTTTCTCATATCCAAGGGAAGAGGTGGGTATGAGATCCATAAGTTGGAATCAAAGTTTTGAGTTTTCTGAAAATTTTATTTTCATTTTTTTTTGTAAAAGTCGTTATTGAAATAATATTTTTAGCAAAATAATAAAAAATACAAAAAAAATATCTTCAAGGATTATTAAATGTAATTGAGGTTTCTTATTGCAAATAACTAAAAAAATTAATAGAATTTATTTTTACTTATTTTTACGTACTGAATTTTTTAGCTTTTGCATAATAATATAGTTTAAAGTTGTATATATTTAAATTGAGATTATTAAATTATACTTTACAGAACTATAATTTCTAATCTGATTCCTAATCATCCAAAAAAGAACGAAACGTGGGGTATCAGGAATCAAGTTCTAACCATATACCACGTTGTTTTGATTCCTGATTCTGACCCTATACCTTTTCTCAAACCAAACGCTCCCTAAGGAGGATAGGGGCAAGGAAACTCTTCTATGCAAGGCATCTGATCCTTGTCAAAACAATCTTAAGCACTTTACATAATTACTGGGCGTTTATTTTTCTTATTCCCTCAGGATCATGGCCTTATTAAACGATTGAAGGCCTTTTCAGAACTTATCTCTAGGAAGGGGGACAACATACACAAGAACCCATTTGGTGACCTAGAGTAAAATATGCACCCCCTACAGGGAAGGACGCCTAAATTTGAACCAAAACATCAATTGGAACAAAGCTGCACTGGGAAATAAAGTTGGCATGGTGGATGTTAGAACAACCTTCTAAACTTCGGGTTCAGTGGATTAACTCTGTATACCTCAAATGGCAGGCCTGGGTTACATACACTCCTCCATTGACTCAAGTTGGGGTTGGAGGAAAGTCTGCCAGGTGAAGGACCTATTTAAACCAAGGTATGAGAATGGAGAATGGACTGAAG
The DNA here is from genome assembly GCA_958450325.1 of Agrostemma githago. Classification (NCBI taxonomy): domain Eukaryota; kingdom Viridiplantae; phylum Streptophyta; class Magnoliopsida; order Caryophyllales; family Caryophyllaceae; genus Agrostemma; species Agrostemma githago. The sequence continues at coordinate 36,824,745 of OY288241.1, read as the reverse complement.
TGAATGCATACACAACAGCTAAAGGTTACCACTGGTGCATAGATAAAAAAGTGGAGGTAGAGTGCTATAGGTTAGTGTGGGATAAGTGGACACTGTAAGAATTATGGGTCTAATACAATATATGTTGACAACATTATTTGGACCTATTGTATTTATTAGCTATCATTAAAGTTGAGCCCAAATACACGATCTTTCATAATACAAATAATACAGGCTTATTTACGTCTTATAAAGTACAGGTCAGATATTCTAACAGTGTAGAGACCCATTAGGGCTTTATGTGATACATGATGGGCGTATCTACTAAAGGCGGCTAATATAGATGACTAGGGTTTCATATCCCTCCCTATATATAGTCAGGTTTTTGGTTCCTGATAGTACACTTTAATCTATTCTCTTATACATCCCATAAGTAGAGAGATCCCTAAAGGTGAGTGTGTCTGTTAGAAGACTATAATCCAGTGATTCCTGTTCCACTTACCTTTTCTAATCGATTCTGGTACGCTTCTGCTATTCGGTATACCAATTAATTTAGTATGAAGTTTCAGTGTTTAGCTAGATTAAATCTAACAGACACTACCAAAACACAGACTGGTAGCATGGATGCATCAACACAAAGCCATCAATACTAAAGCAAAGCTATATATGCTACAACTGGTAACTGATAACTTATGCTGCATTTGCAATGATAGCATAGAAGACTTGGATCAGATCACGTGTTTTGTAATCGTGCATACAGAAAACAGACCCCTAAAGGTGAGTGTGTTTGTTAGAAGACTATAATACGGTGATTCCCGTTCCTACCTTTTCTAATCGATTCTGGTATGCTTCCTCTATTTGGTATATCAATTAATTTAGTATGAAGTTTCAGTCTGTGGTATTAGAGCCGTCTTCATATTGAATTATTTGGGATTGATTATCATTTGATTTGTTCGTATATTTCGCGTGCGCTAGTATCCTCTTATGCGTCGATCTATATTCATATACTCAATTTAGTTGGATGTTATTGGTTGCCCTGTTGATGGCAAATTTTATGCTGCAATTTTTGTGTCATGTATATGCAAGTATTATTGGCTCCCTTTGTAAATCATTGACTATTATATGTATGAACCACTACTAAAAACAGCGGAAATAGCGTCGGATAAGTTGCGTCGGATTGTAAATCCGACGCAATTGGCGTAACTGTGTCGATTTGCGTCGGCTAATCCGATGCAATTACATTGCGTGGGACTAGCCGACGCTATCCGACTCCATGATACAGGCGCCAATAATTTTGGGTTGGCGCCACTATGTGAAAGGTTTTGCGTGGGATTAGCCGACGCAACCAGACGCAAAAAAAAAATTTGCGTCGGCTAATCCGATGCAGCCTGCGTCAAACTAAAAAAATTTAGTCAACAGAATTAATAGCTTTGCATCGGATTAACCGACGCAAATTTTAATATTGCGTCTGATTGCTTCGGCTAATCCGATGCAGCCTGCGTCAAAATAAAAAAAATTAGTCAACAGAATTAATAGCTTTGCATCGGATTAACCGACGCAAATTTTAATATTGCGTCTGATTGCGTCGGCTAATCCGATGCAGGGTGCGTCAAAATTAAAAAAATTTAGTCAACACAATTAATAGCTTTGCATCGGATTAGCCGACGCAAATTTTAATATTGCGTCTGATTGCGTCGGCTACTCCGATGCAGTATGCTTCAAAGTAAAAACAGAATTAATAGCTTTGCATCGGATTAGCCGACGCAATGTTTAATATTGCGTCTGATTGCGTCGGCTAATCCGATGCAGCATGTGTTTAAATAAAAAAAACCAGAATTAAATGTTTTGCATCGGATTAGCCGACGCAGACTTGAATATTGCGTTGGTCTGCGTCGGTTAATCCCATGCAACGTTTTTAATATAAAAAAAATATCGTGGTCTGCATCGGAATAGCCGACGCAAACTTGAAACCTGCGTCGGTCTGCGTCGGCTATTCCGATGCAGCACCTGTTAATATAAAAAAAAATATTACGCGATTTATGTTCAGAACATAAACCCGCTCCCCCAACTCCCCCAAAAAGACGACGACGAAGAAGACGACGACGGCAAACGACGATCACACCGGTGACGCAGAAATCTCCGGCGACCCCCGTCCTACCCAGATCCGGCACCATCACCCTTGTTCGATCCCAAAACAAAATCGAAACCCTAAGTCCCATAAACCCAGATCCGACCCTGCCGGCGACGACCCATAATCCGGCGAACGAACCCTGAACCCCCGACAGACTTCGCCGGCGCACCCCCACCCCCACGCGCGACGAAATTGCCGGCGAACCCCCCCCCCCCCCCCCCCCACGCGCGACCCTGCCGGCGTACCAGAATCCGGCGAAAGCTGCCCCGACCCCCCGGCGTACTCTAACCCTACCCAGGCCCGAAAAACCCTAACCCGACCCAGCCCCGAAAAACCCTAACCCGACCCCCCAAATCTCAGGTATGTTGCTGTTTACTGTTAGTTCAATTAGGTTATTGTTTTTATTAGTTTAATTTTACGTAATTAGTTCAATTAGTTTACGGTTTAATCGTTAGTTTACGGTTTACTGTTTAATTTTTACTCAATTAGTTAAATTAATTAGATTAATTTTTACTTAATTTTAACTCAATTAGTTTACTAAACTGTTTTGATTAAGTTAGATTAATAATTAGTATAATAACTATGGTGATTAGATTATATGATGATAATGTATGGTTAATTAGCTAATTAGATTGTAGGGTGATTATGTTAATTAGGTTAGTTAGTTTAGTAATTAGGTTAATTAGGTTAATTAGTATATTAATTAGGTTAATTAGTATGTGAATTAGGTTAATTAGTATGTGAATTAGGTTAGATTTCGTTTTATTGTTAGACGGTAATTGTAGTATGTTAATTAGGTTAGTTAGTATGTTAATTAGGTATTAGTGATTATTGTATTAGGTTAGAAATTGTGTTATTAGATTAGTAGTAGTAGTATGTACTAGTATAATGAATTAGATTTGTTGAGATAGATGGTTAGTAGTATTAGTAGTAGATTAATTAGTAGTGTTAGTAGTACTACATTAGTAGTGCTAGTAGTAGTATTACTAATCTACTACTAATATTACATTAAAATACTTCATTACTACTACTAATGCTACTACTAATATTACTAATACTAATAACCTACTACTAATAGTATGTACTACTAATACTACTACTAATCTAGTACAACAAATCTACTAACACTACTACTACTAATCTAGCTAATACTTTACTAATTTACTACTATTCTACTATACTACTACACAACTACCAATCTTCTTCTACTTCACAACTACTAATCTATTACTAATACTAATTTTCTACTACTACTACTAATTTCCTACTTCTACTTTTACTACTACCACTACTACTAATTTTCTACTACTACCACTACTACTAATTTTCTACTACTACTACTACTACTACTACTAATTTTCTACTACTACCACTAATACTAATTTTCTACTACTACTATTACTAGTAATTTCCTACTTCTACTTCTACTTCTACTACTACCACTACTACCAATTTTCTACTTTTACTACTACTACTACTACTACTACTACTAATTTTCTACTACTACCACTACTACTAATTTTCTACTTTTACTACTACTACTACTAATTTTCTATTACTTCTACTACTAATTTTCCACTACTATTACTACTACTACTATACTTCTACTACTAATTTTCCACTACTATTACTACTACTAAACTATTACTACTACTACTACCACTACTACTAATTTTCTACTACTATCACTACTACTAATTTTCTACTACTACTACTACTACTACTAATTTACTACTTCTACTTTTACTACTATTACTATTACTAGTTAGTGGTTGTAATTATAATAAGTATTAATGTTTTGGATTACTGTGTTGAGATATGATTGCTGTTGTTATTTGTTTTCGTTGTGTACTGTGCATGAGCATTATTTGAAATCTACTCAGACCTACCTAGTGCCCGTTCAAGAGTTACTCATTAGGAGTAATTCTTGGACAGTCTCCGTTTTGGGACTGTTCTTGTGCCTTTCATGTCACTTAGGTGGTAAACATGAAATTGTGTTGTGTTGGTAAGAGCAAAATTTGGTGACAATTCTCTCAATGTTCTTCGATTGCATATGTGGAGTCTTCATATATTCCACATTGTGCTTTTGGAGAACTGAGGCGAATTGCTGCCGAATTTTTCTCTTATCGACATTACACAATTTCGTGTTTATCAGTGACATGAAACGCACAAGAATGGGTTTAGGTTGGAGTGATAAGGTCCCCGGTGATGAATCGTTTTTAAATTGATGGTTGTGAGAGTTCCAACTTATGGTGAAATTCGCGAACTTTTCTTCAAATTCCATGTTGTTGACTTCTTTCCCCACGCCATTTTGTTCATGTGTACATACCTGAGGACATGACGTAGGTCCACCCCGACGCGGCCACGCGCGGGTTTGGGTAGGCGAATGAATCTCGTGGTGAGATTGTTCTCGGGTTCGAAATTTAAGTCAAAATGGAGTCGCCACCGAATTTTGTGGTTATTCGGAACCATACGAGCCCACTCTATGTCGTCATGGGCTATACACAAAGTAAGCCCACTTCGATTTCAGAGTTCATTGGGCTCGTCCCTTTGCATTGCAATATCGATACCGTCTAAACCGGCTTTCGTATATAGAATGACTCTCGTGCGCCAAGGGTTTCGGACATCCGGAAACCAAAGGTTCTGAGTAAGGGGTGAGGGTACGTGTTGGGAAGCCCACTAAGGACACCCAACCCCGCCCGCACATGGCGGCCTCTACTAAGACATCGTTCGTGTTCGTGTACGCGCGCTAGTAAAACGATTAAATGATATGCAAACAGCGTTTTCGGGCTAAGCATGCGAGTTGTTGATTAACTACGTCATTTAATGCATCTTGATTCACGTCAAAGTGATTTAGCATGTGATGTTCATTTAAATAAATAAATGGCAAACATCAAATAATAGAAAACTCGTAAATAAATTACAAATTACACGGGCGGAATACAACCCGGAATTCACAATACAACGAGCAATAAAATAGAATAATTGAATTATAAGCAGCAAATGCTAACTAGAAACGGACCCGTATATAATAAATATAAACTAGACCGTAAGTTGTGCAAATGGACGAACTTTAATTAATTACGCATTATATTGCATATTAATCAAAGGACGGAGGTTCGAGACCTAGGTGTGGTGCTAACCCGATCTCGAACCTCGATGCCTTGTCCCGACTTATCATCTCGAAAAATGGAGTCTAAATTAATTATATGACGGATACGACTAAAGAGTCGTCGACATAAAATTAATAGCGCGAGACCGTCGATCAAAATCGTTTTAGGTGTCGTGATATGCATGAGTTTTGAAAATAGGAGAGTCACGTGATAGTCTTTACACGTGATGACTAATGTCGATAAAAGGACGAGGCTTGAAAGTGTGTGTCAAGGCCCTCGGTTTTCTGGGTTACAGGACCCACTCGGTCGAGTCATAGTCTGACTCGGTCGAGTGTGTCCTCAAAAAAGTTTCTGCCCAGTGATATGGACGCTACTCGATCGAGTTGCCTATGCACTCGGTCGAGTAACCCCTCGAAAAGGGTTCTGTCCAGTGTTATGGACGCTACTCGATCGAGTGGCCTATGTACTCGGTCGAGTAGCCCCTGTACGAGTATCAACTCGTTCATTCTTTGGGGTTGAAAACGACGGTCGGTCGAGTTAAATACAAATATCGCATGATTTGAATTTAACTCGACCTCCGGTGCTATAATCGTGTATATGTACGATTATAATACCGTTGTTGGGATTTTATGAAAACGTTTACGTTAGAAAATTTGAATTAATGACGGAATTGCATCCCTCTACGTCACGACATCGAAACTAACCCTTTCGGGTTATGTGATGTCGGTTTTCGTGTCAACGGGTTCCGCACTAATTAAAATGGGATTGAATACGTTCAACTACGATTAGTCGCGATCACGTCACGCCCTTGAGTACATTGGGGCGGGGCTCCTCGAAAGGGCTCCACCTCCGTCGTTGCTCGTAAAGGGATTAGACGGACTTTAGGCGACAATTATAGTCAAACGCATCCGAAACCGAGATTTAAATACTAGTATGTATATATACACGGTATAATGATGTTAGATGTTAGAATACGGAATTAAAGTGTTAGTATACAAAATGAAAGTTAGTGTTAGCGGTAATAATAATAATAATAATAATAATAATAATAATAATAATAATAATAATAATAATAATAATAATAATAATAATAATAATAATAATAATAATAATAATAATAATAATAATAATAATAATAATAATAATAATAATAATAATAATAATAATAATAATAATATTATATACATATACATATATAATCGAAAAAGAGAAAGGAGATGTCGGGATTGAATTACACCCTCAACCTACATGCTTAATGGCCTCGGAAACGAACTCGCAGTAGCGACGTGTGCGCGGGAGTGTCGAGATATGTAGGGTGAGTTAGGGTATGTTTGGTTAGGGAGAGGATGCTCTCGGGTCTTTGACGAGTTTTGATCTCGAGTTTTGAATGTGTATGTGTTGATTGTGTATAAATGAATGTGTATGAATGTGGAAGATTGAAAGGTGGAAATGTGTAGAGATTGATAAGTTGGCTGAATGTGTAGACTAAGAATGCATGGGAAAAGCTTTTTTCGAAATGAATGGGGTTAAGGGGGTATTTATAGGAGAAACCCCACGACCTAGGGTCACTCGATCGAGTGCCCTAGTGCACTCGGTCGAGTGCCTTCAGAAATGAATCTGGTCCGGTTTTTGACGCTCCACTCGACCGAGTGGGTCTATCCACTCGATCGAGTGGATCAAGCAAATCGAGCTATTTTAGGATGGAATTGATATTGTTGTTTGTTGTAATCTTTTTTGAATTTGGATTGGGCGCCAGCTTCTAGAAGGTGCACTTGGGCTGGTTTTTGTGACGGGTTCGTCCTTGACCGGGTTTTGACCCGGTCGCCAAAAGACGGGATTTATTTTTGGTGTCGGTTTTGGCCCAAATTAGTCTCATTTTACTCGGAACGACCCACTGGGCCTGGATTTGAGGTCGGTTTTGAGAGATTTGTACTCCGCTAAATGCCCTCGTCGGATACTATTGATTCCGAGTCCGTATTCAAGCATATTAAGTCACGTTGACGTCCGATCATCATCGGGTGTTTTGTCGGGAACTGCTATAGACACTAGCAGGCAAAATGCGGGTGTCTACAGAGCCCCCACTCTGACTGAGGCTTGGACAAGGCGAAAGTCAGAGTAGCTACCAGGCCAATCGAGGATTACGACCTGGCAACCTTCCGGTCGGGTCGTTTATAGTCCAGTAGACTTGCGTGAAGGGCTCGCCAGCCATAAGCAGAGGGTCATACCTGTCCTGATGATGATAGCTCCACGGGGAGTCAGACTTGTTGCATAAATCCTAGGCGTGCCTATATGTGGGCCGATCCCGTACCATTTCGGGGAAAATGTCGCCTCGGGCGTTCCGCTGGGGAAATATGTGAGCTGTACGGGCTTGCTTTTGAAGCCTTGAGTCGTACCTGACCTGACGATGATGCTCCGTGGGGAGTAAAACTTGCCTTTCGGGGCGTAGGTGTACCCGTGTGCCGACACATCACGTCTTGAATGTAGCATACCGGGGAAAAGTTGACTCCGTTGGGGAATTTAAATAGTTTCGCGGGGACTTGCTTCTGAAGTCTGGAGTGTACCTGTATGCTGACACATAACAACTTGTATGTAACATATAGGCAAAACACTGACTCATGTTGGGGAGTAAAGTAGCTGCGCGGGGACTTGCTTCTGAAGTCTTGGGTGCACCCGTATGCTGACACATGACAACTTGCATGTAGCATTTCAGGAGAAACACCGCCTTTGATGTTCCGTTGGGAAGCACTAGCTGGCACCTGAAATGTTAGATACATAGGCAGAAATAGCAGGCATAGTATATAGCAAAATAGCACATAGGAAATGCAGTTAGCATCTATAGACTAGTTTGCGCTGGGGGAAATGATTTTTGCTTAGTTTTGAAATCGAAATCCTGAAAGCAACTCACGTGCTAGGAGATAGGTTTTCAAAATTGAAAGGGGTAGAAAAGAAATTTGCAGCTTAAATAGACCGAAATTTGACCTTGTCGAAAAGGATTTTATCAAATGGCTAAGTTTTGCAAACTTTGAAGTGAAAATTTGAGGAGGGAGGTATCGACAGACTCGACTCTGGACGTGACAGGATGACGAGTTGACAGACACGACTTGGACTCTCGAGGGGTTGGATTGTGACTCGGTAGGGGGGTGGGCCACCTAAGATGACAAGACTCTTAAGCTGCGCTATTCCGTAGCCTAGGCGAGTGGCAACACAGTCGAACATCGAAATGAGAAGGATGTGTTATAGGGTGGCTGCAGTAGTCTGTAACGAGACTGTAACGACAGGACTTAGTAGTAGCAATGTTATAGTCTGGTGCTCTTTTGGATCTTTGGTTTTGGGGTATAGTCCCAAAATGGGTGTTGGTTCGAGTCCCTGACGGATTCTCGTCTTCGACTGAGTCGAGTACTAGGACACTCTATAGAAAGGTGGCTAGATTTTTGAAAGTCTTTGGATTATGTGGGTGGATGGAGAACTTTTGTCTAAGAGAAGCCCCCAGGACGACAAAGCTAACTGTTGAGAACATGACAGTGTCGTGATAGGAATGATGGTGCTTTTTGAATTTGTTGTCAATATGGGTGGTTGTGCCCTTGTTGAAAGGCTGCCTACGTATTCACGTGTAGTGAAATCAAACCAAGCCGTAGTTCAGTGGATTGGAAGATATATTATGGTGCCTAGTTTATTAGGGCTTTGTGTGTAACTAACCATAGCGATGGTGTAGGCTAGGTGAATTCCCAATGATGTCTTGATCAAAGGGCTAGAACAGTTAGGATTTTGATCCCGTGACTGTGAGCGTTCTCCGGGGTAGCCCCCAGAGGTGGTGTGAACTATTTGGGCATGTTCTATGCCGACCGCAGGTTGAGTTCCCGTGTTTGGGGTTGGTAACTGGTTTGGATGTTTTTGGATATGTGGAGCTAGGTCGTAAGTGGCTTTGATGATTCGAAATCTGGAGCTCGATTTTGTGGAGCTAAGGCTTCGAGGGTAAGGTATTGCAATGTGGTAGGAAAGGGGGGAAGTCGAGTAAAAATGACTCGGACTTCGATCAGGGTAGGTTTGATAATGCGGGATCTGATTTCCATGTCTGGCCCTAATGGTTAGGGTGTATCCTATGGAGCTAGAATCCTCAAAATTCTGGGCTGTCTCTTAGCCTAGGTCTCGAGAAGGTCTTGAAGGTTGTAATGTGGGAAGGCTAAGTGTGGTGTTAGCTAACCAGCTTGATTGTCTCTCCCCTTTTTGATGGTATAGGTATCGATAATTTTTGAATTGACCGTACCCCGGTCAAGGAGCTTTCACTTGCGTTGACCGTTAAACATGGTCATGGGTTTTTGAATTTTTTTTGTTTTTTTTTTGTTGACCTCTTAGCCCCGGTCGTGGGATTCTTCATTTGAGTTGACCGTGCCCCGGTCAAGGGATTGATCGTATCTGGTCGAGGGATGTTGAGAGTTCTTTTTTGGTCATGGCCAGCTCTTTTGTTTCGGCCTTTTGTTTTTTTTTCTTTGGACTTCTGTTTTTTGTCCAGTTTTTTTTTTTTTCGGCTATCCCTCCCTTTGATGTTGTGGGTGGATATGGGGGTGGGCCCATTGGTTGGATTAGGCTTGTGGAGCTAAACCTTTGTAAGGTGTAAGCCTAGTTGGTGAGTGCAACTCGCGGTGGAGTACTCTACGGTAAGCATGGTGATTTGGATCTCGGTATTGTCATCATAATTCCGAGCAGGCTTAGTGGGAGCATCGTTTCGAGTTGGGTATTTTTTGGCATCAAGCCTATAGAGTCACGATGCTTCTTTTTTGCTTCTGGTCAGACTAACGCCTAAGGTAGGGATTGATCAGTCTTATTGGAGGGGTGTTTATTGTGGGAAATGGGCTTGCCTTCCGTCTTGAACCCAAACTAGGAGACTACCTAGATTTGTCATAGGATTCGATATGCTCCTGCTAAGGGTAGTTTTGTGGCTTGCTATACCAGACATGGAACAGGTAAAGGAAAACACGGGTCTCAGTTCCTGCAGTCATTATAGATGTGCCTATAATAGCCACGTGCATGTGCTCACAGTGTATGATGGTGTTCATCATGTTCTCGGAAACACATAAGGAAGCATATATGAGAGATTGAAAAAGTTGATTTTATTGAATTTTGGAAAGAGGACAGAATACAGTTGACGCTGACTCTGACATCGGAATTGAAAGAAATAGAACATCCTAGACTCGGACTCAGACTCGGACTTAAATCAAATCTGGACTCTGGGATGAGGTTGTCAGTAATCTTCGGCTTCTAAGGACTCAAATGGATGTCCAGTATAGCCTTCGGTAGAAGCTTTACCCAGATCTTCATTATGTCGAAGATCGTCTTCAATCCTAGTGCCCATTTCGGTAAGCACTGCAAAGTTTGAAATGCCGGCATACCTAAGATGGACGCGGTAGGAGGGTAGAAGGTTGTTGATGAATGCCTCCACTAGTGTCTTCTCGCTGGGCTTGTCTACCAGCTTAACACTCTCAGCCCGCCAACGTTGAAGGTATTTGGTGAAACCTTCTGTTGCATCTTGGGCCATGACTTCTAAAGTCCGCATGGTAGTCTGAAGTTCAGTATTATCAGAATAGTTTTTAGCGAACTCGGTAGCCACATCTTCCCAAGTGGGGAATCTTTTTGTATTAAGCCTATAGAACCAGGCTTTTGGATATTTCCCGAGGGACGTGCCGAACAGATTGATGAACATGTCGGCTTTGACCCCCTTGATCGCCATAAACGCCTTGAAAGCTCGGAGGTGTAGTAATGGATCCTCCGTCCCTTCGAATATGGGTAACCCTTCTAGATTGAGATCTGTTGGTAGTTTCTCACTAATGGGTGTATAGTCTCGGGAGTTTTCAACTCGGATGTTGTTCTCTTGGGAGGCATGGAACTGTTGTTCAAGCTCACGCACCGTGCTGATCAGTTTAGCAATTGGCCCAGTATTCACCGACCCATAATTGAAGTCTTGTTCTTCAACGACAGTTAAACGAGCATTCAAGGCCTCTTGGTCGGCTCTTATGAACCCTAGTTGGGTTTCAAACATGGCCTGCTTACTAGCCATGGTTTCTAGCAAAGCCTCCAGTTTATTAATGGTGCTTTCCATCTCCCTATTCCCGGTTGTGGATGCCATCCTCTGCGAGAATACCCACGTAATCAGAAATGTTGCTTCGGAACTTGAATACACCAAGGCATAGGAAATAGCGCGGGAGGAGAGACAACTCTGGTTTGACTCGGGTTAGACTCTCCTAAGACAAAAATGTAGGGTACAATTCTCGAAGTGATTGTGATTAATCGCCCCGTCGGAGAATAACCCCCAAGTGAGACCAAGGACTCTTGTAGGACTCAGATGGTGTGATATCTAAGTGACTCAAAAGCGGGGTACGTGAGACAACACGTGTAAGACATGACCCTTAGAGCAACCGTGATTGATCGCTCTGCTGAAGGGTAGCCCCTGAGTGAGATTGTAGGTTTTGTTAAGACTCGAGTGTCGGACGAGTGACCCTTAGACGTAAGGATCACGAGCCTTTCGCTACAGGGCTATGCCTTGTAAAAGGTTGACTCGGCCCCGAGGAGGGCAGACGGGGTAAGGGAAGAAATTCACGATGTAAGATCGGCAGAGTTTCGACGCTAGAGACCCTTGACTTGACTTGAATAAGGATAGACCCTGTGATTAGGGTAGACCCTTAAGTTAAAGGACTTGAATTAGGATGACTCGACTAACGGATTGAAAGACGGGCAAAATTCCCCTAGGAAAGGTCGTGGGGACCGTCCTGTCGGAGGGAAAGATCGCGTGTGACTTTCTAGTTAGGACTCGAGTGTTTAGACGAACCTTCCATTTACGAGTGTATGACTCGTGTTGGTCGGTTATGCCTTTAGAAAAAGGCGGACTAGAATGGGGAAGAAACCCGTGATGTAGGATCGACGGAGTTTCGACGCTACAGACCTTCGACGTATTACGAAAAGACCCGACACACGAATTACGGTAGGTCCTATAATAAGGAAGGTTTTTGAAAAATGATTGAATTTTGAAAATTGAGAGGACGGTCCTGAAATTGGTAGTGGGCCAATAGGACCGGACATTTTGAAATATTAGAATGGTTGCGAGTAATTCGCATTTTGAAAAAAATGGGTGACGGTCCCGTCTTTTGAAATTGGCAGCATGCCGACAGGACCGAGTTTTTTTTGATAAGTTGAATATTTGGAATTTTGAAAATTTGAATATCGAAAAATAAATTTCCAAAAATTTGAAAATTGAAAATAAGATCCCGAAGATTTGAAAATCGAAAACGGCATCTCGGAGATTTGAAAATCGAGAATGGAATCTCGAAGACTTGAAAATCGAGGTGAATTTTGAAGATTTGAAAATTGAAGTTGAATTTTGAAAATTCGAAAGTCGAATGGTGGATCGGAAATTCGAATTTTGAAATGGACAGCATGCCGGCTAGAAAATAGGCTATTTTGAGTCAAATCGTAAGTCTAAATTTCGGCAGCATTCCGAGTTTTGAAAATTGGATATTTCGAAAAGACGAGTCCCGAAACGGGCAGCATTTCGGGTTTTTCAAAATTTGGTATTTTTTTTTTTGGAAAGATGCATTTTTGAAATGATGGTTTTTGAAAAATGACACGGAAACCAAGTAGCACGTAGTCAAACAAGCATTATAATGACGCTTATGTATGCTTTACACTAAGTCTCGGTCGGTCAAAGTAGGGTCTATACCAACAACGATCGCATTCTCACGAAACGGGACGGACTTCCTAGCCGATTTGGAACTAGGACCTGCCGTAAAACCCCGGTGAGTTCCGCCATCGAAGTCTTTAGCGCACCCATGTAGGAATGCACCGTGGTATAGTGGGACGTCGGTCACAAGTAACCGGTCCGGGCAAAATTTGGGTTATGCATGAACCATTAAACTAATGCGCGCACACTAATATACGAACGATTTCTCTTCGAGTCTCACCCTAGGAACCCCGATGACATGTGGTACATCAGGTATCCCCAGCGGAGTCGCCAAATTGTGGACATGACATAGGTCCACCCCGACGCGGCCACGCGCGGGTTTGGGTAGGCGAATGAATCTCGTGGTGAGATTGTTCTCGGGTTCGAAATTTAAGTCAAAATGGAGTCGCCACCGAATTTTGTGGTTATTCGGAACCATACGAGCCCACTCTATGTCGTCATGGGCTATACACAAAGTAAGCCCACTTCGATTTCAGAGTTCATTGGGCTCGTCCCTTTGCATTGCAATATCGATACCGTCTAAACCGGCTTTCGTATATAGAATGACTCTCGTGCGCCAAGGGTTTCGGACATCCGGAAACCAAAGGTTCTGAGTAAGGGGTGAGGGTACGAGTTGGGAAGCCCACTAAGGACACCCAACCCCGCCCGCACATGGCGGCCTCTACTAAGACATCGTTCGTGTTCGTGTACGCGCGCTAGTAAAACGATTAAATGATATGCAAACAGCGTTTTCGGGCTAAGCATGCGAGTTGTTGATTAACTACGTCATTTAATGCATCTTGATTCACGTCAAAGTGATTTAGCATGTGATGTTCATTTAAATAAATAAATGGCAAACATCAAATAATAGAAAACTCGTAAATAAATTACAAATTACACGGGCGGAATACAACCCGGAATTCACAATACAACGAGCAATAAAATAGAATAATTGAATTATAAGCAGCAAATGCTAACTAGAAACGGACCCGTATATAATAAATATAAACTAGACCGTAAGTTGTGCAAATGGACGAACTTTAATTAATTACGCATTATATTGCATATTAATCAAAGGACGGAGGTTCGAGACCTAGGTGTGGTGCTAACCCGATCTCGAACCTCGATGCCTTGTCCCGACTTATCATCTCGAAAAATGGAGTCTAAATTAATTATATGACGGATACGACTAAAGAGTCGTCGACATAAAATTAATAGCTCGAGACCGTCGATCAAAATCGTTTTAGGTGTCGTGATATGCATGAGTTTTGAAAATAGGAGAGTCACGTGACAGTCTTTACACGTGATGACTAATGTCGATAAAAGGACGAGGCTTGAAAGTGTGTGTCAAGGCCCTCGGTTTTCTGGGTTACAGGACCCACTCGGTCGAGTCATAGTCTGACTCGGTCGAGTGTGTCCTCAAAAAAGTTTCTGCCCAGTGATATGGACGCTACTCGATCGAGTGGCCTATGCACTCGGTCGAGTAACCCCTCGAAAAGGGTTCTGTCCAGTGTTATGGACGCTACTCGATCGAGTGGCCTATGTACTCGGTCGAGTAGCCCCTGTACGAGTATCAACTCGTTCATTCTTTGGGGTTGAAAACGACGGTCGGTCGAGTTAAATACAAATATCGCATGATTTGAATTTAACTCGACCTCCGGTGCTATAATCGTGTATATGTACGATTATAATACCGTTGTTGGGATTTTATGAAAACGTTTACGTTAGAAAATTTGAATTAATGACGGAATTGCATCCCTCTACGTCACGACATCGAAACTAACCCTTTCGGGTTATGTGATGTCGGTTTTCGTGTCAACGGGTTCCGCACTAATTAAAATGGGATTGAATATGTTCAACTACGATTAGTCGCGATCACGTCACGCCCTTGAGTACATTGGGGCGGGGCTCCTCGAAAGGGCTCCACCTCCGTCGTTGCTCGTAAAGGGATTAGACGGACTTTAGGCGACAATTATAGTCAAACGCATCCGAAACCGAGATTTAAATACTAGTATGTATATATAGACGGTATAATGATGTTAGATGTTAGAATACGGAATTAAAGTGTTAGTATACAAAATGAAAGTTAGTGTTAGCGGTAATAATAATAATAATAATAATAATAATAATAATAATAATAATAATAATAATAATAATAATAATATATACATATACATATATAATCGAAAAAGAGAAAGGAGATGTCGGGATTGAATTACACCCTCAACCTACATGCTTAATGGCCTCGGAAACGAACTCGCAGTAGCGACGTGTGCGCGGGAGTGTCGAGATATGTAGGGTGAGTTAGGGTATGTTTGGTTAGGGAGAGGATGCTCTCGGGTCTTTGACGAGTTTTGATCTCGAGTTTTGAATGTGTATGTGTTCATTGTGTATAAATGAATGTTTATGAATGTGGAAGATTGAAAGGTGGAAATGTGTAGAGATTGATAAGTTGGCTGAATGTGTAGACTAAGAATGCATGGGAAAAGCTTTTTTCGAAATGAATGGGGTTAAGGGGGTATTTATAGGAGAAACCCCACGACCTAGGGTCACTCGATCGAGTGCCCTAGTGCACTCGGTCGAGTGCCTTCAGAAATGAATCTGGTCCGGTTTTTGACGCTCCACTCGACCGAGTGGGTCTATCCACTCGATCGAGTGGATCAAGCAAATCGAGCTATTTTAGGATGGAATTGATATTGTTGTTTGTTGTAATCTTTTTTGAATTTGGATTGGGCGCCAGCTTCTAGAAGGTGCACTTGGGCTGGTTTTTGTGACGGGTTCGTCCTTGACCGGGTTTTGACCCGGTCGCCAAAAGACGGGATTTATTTTTGGTGTCGGTTTTGGCCCAAATTAGTCTCATTTTACTCGGAACGACCCACTGGGCCTGGATTTGAGGTCGGTTTTGAGAGATTTGTACTCCGCTAAATGCCCTCGTCGGATACTATTGATTCCGAGTCCGTATTCAAGCATATTAAGTCACGTTGACGTCCGATCATCATCGGGTGTTTTGTCGGGAACTGCTATAGACACTAGCAGGCAAAATGCGGGTGTCTACAATACCCTAATCATTCATAGTTCAATCCATATAGAATGAATAGAGTAGAACGGAGTTGGATGTACGAGAGACTGGCCGACAATAAGCGACCGAAAATAGAATTTAGAGACGGTGTGGAGGAGTTCATCAAGTTTTCCTTAGATAATAACCCCCACTACACCAGCGAGCAGCTTAGGTGCCCATGTAGAAAATGTCAAAACCGTGCCTTAAAACATGAAGTAGATGTCAAACATCTATACAAGCACGATTTTGTTGAGAACTACTACGTGTGGACGTATCATGGTGAAAATGAAAGTAGTCGCCTGCAAGAACCTGTTCGCGAAAATCCGTACCGGGACTTCGTAGAGGACGCACTGCGTACGACGGTTGAGGACATCATGGAGGAGGAACGTAACCCAGACAACTTAAGCGACGAAGAAGTACAACATGAACCTAACCCACAAGTCCTTTCCTTTTTCGAAATGCTAAAAAATGCTGAACTCCCAGTTTTCAGTGGGTGCGATATGAGTCTGTTGCAAGTCGCTTCAAGGATGCTGACTTTGAAGTGCGAGAGCAACATGGCCTTAAGCCATTTAGACGGTTGGATCCAACTGCTAATTGACCTTCTACGAGGCACTAAGGAGAATGTCATGGCAAATAATTTCTACGAGGTTAAAAATTTGTTGAAGGGACTCCAACTCCCCCATGAAAAGATAGACTCGTGTCCGAATGGATGCATGCTGTTCTGGAAGGGAGATTCGGACCTCGACGCGTGTAGGAAATGTGGATCCGGGAGGTACAAGAGTCGAACAAAAAATACTAGGGGGAAGAGAGTACCATCCGGGAGGTATCATAATTGACTTGCGTAGGTGGGACGACAAGAAGTACTCTGAGTATATGCGAGATTATGTAGTCATGACGTATGCGTCCACCCCTAGCACCTACCGTAGCTGGACGGAGGCGCCATCGGAAGCTCGGGAAGCGATGTATATGCACTTCGCGGTAATTACCTCGTTTGTGTTTCTAAGGTTTTCGTTGCACGATTTATACATTCAATTGTAGCTAACGAATCTTTTTTTTGACAAATAGAAGAGAGTGCGTATAGACCTGGGGTACGACCTCAGGTCGGATTATGAGAGTCAGATTAAGAAGAAGAAAACCGACTTATTCCAGCGAGCTGTCCCGAGGGTCGAGAAGGCGGACTGGATTCCGCAAGAGAAGTGGGAGATATTGAAGAAGAACGCTGCCGACCCAAGCTTCAAGAAGAAATCGGCGATTAAGTCGTCGAACAGGAGAGGTGGGCAGGTGGACGGGGTGGCCAAACCCACTAGCTGCCTTGGAAGTAGGAGTGCAGCAACAGCCTTCGCGCAGTTGGTAAGTGCTTACAACACAAGTAAAAAATTTGAGTATAATTCAATATATACTATTGGTAAATAAATGCTGAAAATTTTAACACTGTTATATGAAGGGCCCATCTGCAACCCCGGTCCAGCTCTTGGAGAAGACGAAGAAGGAGAAAGACGGCAAGTGGATTGACCCTAGAGGACCGGAGATCGTTGTGAGTAGTAGTAATGTTTTTAAAAAATATACTAGGCATGAAAATTACGATGTGATAGTATGTGTTCCTAAAGTTATAACACTGTTTCATGTTGCTGTTTCAGGAGAGCTACGAGAAAGCGGTGGAGGAGGCACGCGCCTCTGATCAAGAACCCAACACCTTGAAGATCTTCCACGATGTGACAGGTGGCTACAACTCGAAGAAAAGGTTTTGGGGGATAGGTAACGTGGTGAAAGAGCTCTTTCGCCCATGCTTGAACCGTGGTAAGGAGGTATCTGCGGACACATACCTCCCCACCGCCACCTCGCAGGAACGCACACTCAACGAGCGTATGGAAGATAAATTTGAAAGACAAGAAGAGCGCCTGAAGACATTGGAGAAGAGGTGCGAAGAGCAGGACCAGTTTATTCAGTTCATGAGGGAACGGTTCGCCATGGAGAACGAGGGATGCGGTGGAGGACCACGCATGACTAGGTGCGACGATGACGACAACAACGATGGTCATCCCTTTGGGTCGGAGCAGATTGAGTCCCTTTCGTAGGTAGTTCCGCTCTCTTATGTTACTTGTTTAGATTTTGGTTGCATTGTGTGTATATATATTTTGTCGGCTAATTTCTTTTGTGTTTATTTTCGTCGGCTAATCCCACGCAAAGCCCATTGACAGGGGTGTTGACCTCCATTTCTTCGTGTCGTAATAGCCGACGCAAAGGCGACGCAAATGCCATGCGTCAGATTAGCCGATGCAAAAAAAAAATTGCGTCAAAATATAACGGCGGCCGATTGCGTCGGTTAATCCCACGCAATCTTCAATTTGCGTCGGATTTTGTTCATTTGCGTCGGATTTGTCCGACGCAATTCCGGCTCGTTTTTTGTAGTGAACAATTATTGTTGTTTTTTTTGGCGAAATATAAATATAAATATATATATATGTATATATATATAGACACCCACATTTGGTCGTTTGGTGTCTATGGCAGATTCCAAAAAACACCCGATGATGATCGGACGCAAACGTGCTTTGACATACTCGAATATGGGCTCAAAGTCATTAGCATCTGGCTTGGGCTTTTTACGAATTACAAATCTCATAAAACTAACCTCAAATTCCGGCCAAGTGGGTCATTTCCAATCAAATAAGACTAATTTGGTTCAAAACCGGCACCGAGTGAAAAATCGTCTTTTAGCGACCGAGTCAAACCCCGGTCAAAGACAATTCCGAGGCATAACTATCTGTCGTGTCACCCCAAAAATCCGACTTGAGGTCAAAATCTACAAAAATCAGCTACAAAACGGATTAAATAAATCCGTTAGAGAAAGAATTTGATCTCTAAAAGGAATTCTACCCGAGCTAGACCTACTCGATCGAGTGGACCGGCCCACTCGGTCGAGTAGGCTCGTAAAAGCACGCTGAACCGATGTCAAAACCGGGCACTCGACCGAGTACCAGAGTCACTCGGTCGAGTGACTTCTTTTTTAGCCGGGTGAGGATTTCTTTCCCACCAAGCAACAGAATCCTGTTTCCTCTCAAATTGCGTGCTCTTCCTATCCAAAGCGGTGTTTCTTCTCACCCAAACAAGGCTATCTCTCCTAGCTACAATCGGGGACCTCTACTATAAATAGGCCCCTTTGCACACACCAATAGACATCTACAACATCAACATACATTCATTCACATCGACACACACATCAAGCACACATACAATTCGACACACCCGAGATTACGTCGACTTTACCTCAAAGCTCTGGCCACCTCTAACCCGACATCCATACACCTTACACGCCTAAACCACCATAACTCACCCGCATTATCCCAATGCTCCCGTGTCTAAGCCACATTCCGACGAGCCCCGTTCCGAGAATACGAAGCATGTAGGTTGAGGGTGTAAATTCAAATCCCGTCTTCTCCTTTCTCCCTTTCTCCCTCTTGTTTTTGCGTCGTAGGTCCGTCATTCCTCGAGTCTTTGTCACGTTTTTTTTCCTTTCGCTTTTCTCATATCAAGTACTATCGCAACTATCTGATTTTCATATAAAACGGTCATTCTTAAAATATGATATCGACTCTATAGTCGAATATCGTATCTACAAGAATCAAATTAACCTCGTTGATGCTGAGAAAATCGTCATATAAACAAAATACGATGATTTCGACGCAGAGAGAGTTCATATTGTTTTAGTTCGATTTTCAAAACGATTTACAAAGCATATTTTCTAAAAAAATCACTCTGAATATTTGATATCGATTCCATAATATAATATCGAATATAACGAGTATCGAAAATTTAAGTCGAGTATAAATCGTATCATATTTTTACACGACTTAACGAAACTATCGATTTTCCAAAAAAACAATTTCGAGAGCAAAAACAAACTGGACAGCAGTCCGTACAGAGGGCACTCGATCGAGTGGCACCCCAAAAATTGAGGCAGAAACTTTTTTCAAAACCACTCGGTCGAGTCCTTCAATGACTCGATCGAGTGGCTCCTGGTTTACCAAAACCAAGAGTCTTCAAGCATCTTTCGAGTCTCGATAAAATATTTTCAACGACTTCGGTCATCACGTGTCATGTCTATCACGTGATTCATCTTTTCAAAACCATGCATCGCAGTATATTCACATCGTTTATTCAATTTACAAACCGTTACAAACTCGTATGTTTTTGTCTTTGTATCTTATTATTTGTTGTTTGTTTTATTATACGAAAACGGACCTCGCATGCTAAATACAACTTCGACATAAATTCAAAGATGCATTAAACGACGTAGATCAGACATAATTCACATGTTTAGTCAAAAACAATGTTTGCATATCATCTCATCGTATTACCAACACGCGTATTCGAAAGTCAAGCGATATCTTAGTAGAGGCCGTTAATGTGCGGGCGGAGTTGGGTGTTCTTTGTGAACTTCCAAACACGTACCCTCACCCCTTACTCAGAACCATGGTTTTCGGATATCCGAATCCATTGGCACACGAGAGTCATTCAATACACGATATCCGATAATGTCGGTATCGGTATCAAAATGCAAAGGAACGAACCCAATAAAATCTGACATCCGACTGGGCCATACTTTGTGCATGGCCCAACAAGATATAGAGTGGGTTCGAACGGGCCCGAACTCCCACAAAGTTCGGTGGCGACTCCACTTCGATTTGAATTTCAATTCGATCCATCTCATATGGAGATTCATTCGCCTCCCCAAACCCGCGTGTGGCCGCGTCGGGGTGGACCTATGTCATGTCCACAATTTGGCGACTTCGCTGGGGATTAACTGATGTGTGACTTACCATAGGCATCCTCAGGGTGAGACTCGAATAGAAATCGTTTGACTAATACAATACGCGTTTTAGTTTTACGATTTATGCATAACCCCATTTTTTCCCGGGCCGGTACTGGTGACCGAGGTCCCACTATACTATTGATGTACTCCAACATGGATATGTCAAAGGTGTCCATGGCTAATTTGTATGGGTTTCGCGGCATGTTCTAAGCTCAACTCGACTTAGGAAGTTCGTCCCGATTCTCGGAAAGGTCATGTACACTGGTATAGACCACATTTAGACCGACCGAGACTTAGTGTAACGCATACATGATGTCGTAATAATGCTTGCGTGACTATATGCTACTTGGTTTCTATGTCGTTTTAAAAAAAACCGTCATTTTTTTCAAAAATACATCTTTTTCAAAATATCCAAAACCCGGGAAGCATGCCGAATTTAGAACTTACGATTTTACTCAAAATAGCCTATTTCTAGCCGGTATTCTGCCCATTTCAAAACTCGAATTCCTTTTTTCGAACTTTCAAAATTGTGGCCCGATACACTTTTCCAATTTTCGAAAAAATCGAGCCCTCCACCGAGTCTTCTCGGATTTTCAAAAAAAAAAATCCTTTTTCAAAACCTTCCTCTTCTTAGAACTTCCTGTATTTAGCAATGTCAGGTCGTGTCATAAGTCATCGAAAGTCTCTAGCGTCGAAACTCCGTCGATCTTACGTCACGGGTTTCCCCCATATCCCAGTTCGCCTTATTCGACTAAGGCAAGGCCCGTCTACGTGGGACATACTCCTACAAAGGATGGCCCGTTTACACATTCGAGTCTAAAAGTCTGGGGAATATCTCATGTGGACCCTCCTTCGAACGGGACTCGGTCCACACGCCGAATCCTAAGGAAGGCCCACCTTATACGAGTCACCCGTTTGGGCGTGTTTGCCGAGTCATTTCCTTTTCAGTCTTTCCCTTGCTCGGCATGTGCCTTTTCTTTTTGGGTTCCAAGATCCAAAATCTGTTTCTGATTACGGGGTATTCTTACAGACAGGCCACCATTCACCAGATCCAAGATGCAAGAAGTCGTCGACGAATTGACAGCCTCGTTGACTAAGTTCGAGGCCCAATTGACGAAAATTAGGGAAGCCCAGATATCCCTCATCACCCATGTAAGCGCCGTGGAACAAGGAACTCCTAGTGGTAACACCGAGACTACTGGGCCGTTAGCTGAATTGGCCAGCGCGGTCCGCAAGCTGCAAGAACAGGTCCATTTATCGACCAACAACACCATCCACACAGAAAATGCCAGTGCTTATTCTCCCCTGACCGACGAGTTGTCCGCTAATCTCAACCTCACGGGCTTACCAATGTTCGATGGGACTGAAGACCCGGTACTCCATATCCGGGCCTTCAAGGAATTCATGGCTGTTAAGGGGGTAAAGTCAACTATGTTTAAGCAGTTGTTTGCTTCTTCCCTCGAGAAGCATCCGAAAGCCTGGTACTACAGGCTTGACTCCAAGAAGTAAAAAACATGGGACGATGTAGCAACCGAATTCGCTCGGAATTACGCGGATAATACCAAGATTTAGACTACTATGCGTACTCTGGAGGTCATAGCCCAAGAGCCCAAAGAAGGTTTCACTAAATACCTTCAAAGGTGGAGGGCCGAAAGCGTGAAGTTGGTTGACAAGCCCAGCGAAAAGGTGTTAGTGGAGGCCTTCGTAAAGAATCTTCGCCCCTCTTACCGGGTCCATCTCCGATACGCCGTCATACCCAACTTCGCCACCTTAACCGAAATGGGTACAAGAATCGAAGACGACTTAAGGCTAGAGAACCTTACTAAGGCCTCTGCCAAAGGGTATTAAGGGGCCAGCTCGTCCGCCAGCAAGCCTGCAGCCGCAGCTCCAACCCGCAACATCTTTGACGAGGTTAATCCACTAGATACCTCATCCAAAAAGAATACTCCGGCTCGGGTATTCACGGATATAGGGACCACCTATACTTACGCCTTACAAAGGCTTTCTTCCAAGGGTCTGATCCAGCCGATAGGCCCAACTCCGGAAGTCCCGATCGAGAAACGATCCAAGAGCTATAACATTCAGGCCTATTGCCAGTAATGGGCACGATACTGAAAAATGCTGGAAATTAAAGCATCTCATCCAAGACTTGATCGAAAGCGGGAAAATACCGTTGCCCGGGGACAAGCCGAGCAACAAAAAAAACTCATTCAGTGCTCATGTTATATTCACCGGAGAGGTAATCGACTGCTCCCACCTCATTTCCCCATTTATCCCACAAATTAACGGGATATGGTTCGATGATGAAGACGACGTTTACCTAGCTAAGGGGGAAGTTGTTCCCATCACCATCGAAGAAATCCGGAAGGCTAAAACCAAAGCCTTGACCAGCACTCACCTCGTCACAGCCGGCCCTTCTACCCCGGAAACCGTCACTGAACCTGCCAGGACGGAACCTACCCTCGAGGAGCCAAGCACTGACAGGGCCCTAGTCAAGCAACTGAAAAGGGTTCGAACTGATCTTACTATATGGCAGCTTTTGGTTAGTTCTCAAGGACATCGGGAAGCACTTACTAAGGCTCTCGATCAGATCAAGGTCGACTCGTTGGTTACCCCCACTGAAATGGTAGCCACTATTTTGCCCTATCTTAAGGGCAAATCCAAGGAAGATGGCCCACTCATCACCTTCTCCGAATCCGACCTCCCACCGTTCGGGGCCACCCAACTAAACCTAACACGTAGCTAGGGTAATTCGGGTCGAGTCCACGGGGACGATAAGGGTTGTCTAGACTAAAGTGAACTCGAAAACAAGACTAGGCTACCAAAACAACACAAAGAGAAGAAGAATTGACAAGAATTGATTATCTACGATGATGGAAGTGGATGAAACTAGGCTATCAATTAACTAGATATAACATGAACCAAATGGACGAACTAAACTAAAAACAATCAATTGACTAGATAGACAATAGCTAACAAGATGGAGAACTCAATATGGGAAGGAGTAGGGTTAGTTTGGGTTCATAAGTGTAGTAGGATAGTTGGGTAATCGAGGGTGTAGGTTTCACCTAGTTACTAAGGACGGTCCGCGCTCTCGCGTCAAAGACAAAGTCCGCACTCTCGTGTCAAAGACTAAACCCGAATACTCATGCAAGATGTTACCCAATACACAAGGATTCAACCACAAATCAATCACACAATGAAAAGAGGAAGACAAGCATGAGAAGCATGGTCACTACTACTCAAACAAGCAATTCAACAAACACATAGTGTGCTCAATATGTGACTAGTAACAAAGAATTCACCTTTACCCACAATCAAACCCTAATCATCCATAATAACCACTTAATCCCCCTACTAACCCCACAATAAGTCTACTCACACCTAATCAAACTAACAATAATACAAACAAGAGAAATCAACACAAACATCCAAACATTCATTATGAACTAACAAGAACAATGAACAATATGTAAAGATTAAAACTTGAATAACTAAACAAGGATTAAGAGAAAAGAGAATAAGAAGATTATACCAACTAACAAGAGGATGAAAAGATGAGAACTTGTATTAAAAGAACACCCAAAAATCTCCACCAAAAGTTGTCAAGGATTGATGAATTCTTCAAGAGATTCCTTAATACAAGATTGACTAACTAAATTAAGCTAAGATTAACAAGGATTAAGAAAAGATTAAAGTAAACTAAGCTAGGGATGAAGAGAGTCTAATTAGGGTTTCGAATAATGTAGAGTAGTCTAAGGTGCTTAAACAATACAAAGGGAGGGTATTTATAAGGGTTCACGAGCAAAGGAGAAGAAAAGAAGTGACGCGGGCTGAACTGTGTCCATCGCGACCGGGATGGAGTTCATCCCGACCGGGATGAGGTGGTCCCGACCGGGATCATGAATAAAACCAGGCGGTGTTATGCTCTTCACGGTCGGGAACAGTGATGATCCCGACCGGGATGGTGGTCCCGACCGGGATGGCTCATGGTCCCGGCCGGGATCAGCTGTCAGTAGCTCCGCTTTGTTTGCTCTTCATCCCGACCGGGATGGCCACTCTTCCCGACCAGGATGGGTCTTGTAGGCCTCCAATATGATCTCAAAGGTCCCTACTTGCTCTTAATAGGCTTCTCATCGATTCTCGGTGCTCGGGATCGAGTCTAGAGGGCTCGGGATCGAGTCTAGAGGGCTCGGGATCGAGTCTAAGCTACCGAGTGATCGTTGCTTCTCTTCGTTGGCTCCAAATATGTTGGAAACGAGTCGGAATCGTTCCACCTTTCCAAGATTGGTCTTAGGAACGTGAAATGAACTAGAAGAAGCGTAAGTAGCCCAGAAACTGCTCCAAAGAGCGATTCCACAGGAGAAACCGGGACCAAACACAACAAATAAGCACTACAAAACACACTTGACATCCCCTTTACTGAATAAGACCATGTCATCAGCAACCATAAGGTTGCTCAATCTCATCAGACTACAGAGAGGATGGAATCTATACTCAAAAGTACTCGTAGTATGATCAAGTAGTCTCGTCAAATACTCCATACATATGGTGAAAAGAAGGGGAGAAAGTGGGTCTCCTTGCCTGAGACCTTTCTTCCCTCTAAAAACGCCATATACATTACCATTTAGATTCAGCGAGTAGGATGTAGACGTCATACATTCCATAATAAGATCAGCAAACATGGTAGGGAATTCCAGGACCCGTAGCATTTGATCGACGAAGGTCCACTCCACGCTATCGTCGGCCTTCTGAAGGTCAATTTTGAATAAACACCTAGGAGACACTGATTTCCTCCCATATAGCTTGATAAGATCTTGGCATATCAGGATGTTTTCAAGAATATTTCTATCTTGAATAAAACCACCCTGAGTTTTAGAGATGATTTGAGGGAGAACCGACGCCAGCCTGTTACATAAGAGCTTTGCAATACATTTATAGACCATATTACAACAAGCAATGGGACGGAATTGAAGAACTGATTTTGGTCTTGTCACCTTGGGGATAAGAGTCAAGGTTGTGTTGCTAAGTTGTTTCAGGATCTTACCATGGGTGAAGAATTCCTGAACAGCCTCCCCCACCTCCTTGCAAATCACTTCCCAACTCGCCTTGATGAATTTACTCGAATAACCGTCAGGTAATGGAGCTTTGTCATTGGGGATAGAAAAAAAGACTTCCTTAGTTTTGTCATGAGTAACAGGGCTCATGAGAATTTGATGATGCTCAGGACCGCATATCTTCCCCTTCCGCACAATACTTTTACATACCTTCACCGTCTGAGCACTAGTCCCCAATAGTCCAGTATAAAAGTTTAGAAAGCTGTTTTGAATGGACTCTGGATCAGTATGAGTTACCCCATGCTGATCAGTAATATGGGTAACCAGATTATGTGCTCTTCTGACCCGAAGCAGACTATAGAAATAGGCCGTATTGGCATCTCCTTCAGCAATCCAGTGTGCTTTCGCCTTCTGCTTCAGGTAAGTGAGTTGATTTTGCTCCATAACTGCATACTCAGCTGCCACACCCCTCTCCTGAATAATAAGATCTGTATTTAAAGGTTGAGCAGCCAGCTCCTTTTGAATTTGTATCAGTTTAATTTTGGTAATGTCTGATTTCCATTCAACATCTGAAAACCACCTGAAGTGCAACTTCTTGAGGTGAAATTTCAAGGCTCTCAATTTGTTGACCAAGATGTACATCTTAGTGCCATAACAACTCATTTGCTAGTTATCCCGAATAATCTTCAAGAACTCCTGATCATATGTCCATAGGTTACAGAAACAAAAAGGTTTCTTGCTAGGATCATGTACACCTGCTCTCCTAACTAAACAAGGACAGTGATAAAAGAGTCCCTCAGGTAAAAACGAAGCCCTCATATCAGGAAAGGTCACACTCCAATCATGATTGATGAGAAACCGATCAAGTCGGCTATACACTCTATCCTCAGGCACCTATTTGTTATTCTAGGTGTAAAAAGCACCATCAGCTGGACTGTCAAGCAGGTCACATCTCGCCAAGCAATCCTGGAATGGAATAGCCTCTTCAGGCTTAAAACCATCCCCAAGCGTTCCTCAGGCGAGAGAACACAATTAAAATCGCCTCCAACTGCCCGGGAACCATCCATAGAGACAGCAATATTACTAAGTCCCCAAAGAACCTCTCTATCACAGATACCATTGAATGCGTACACAAAAGTCACATGACAGGTCTGTTGAGTAAGAATGTGCACCACCTTTAAGTGGATGAACTAAGGATTGTATTCAAAAAAGTCCACCTGAACAGAATGACGATTCCATCCCACCCAGATTCGCCCTCCCTTGTGGGTATGATTATTAGTAGAGAAACTCTACCGGGGAAAATTCAATAAAGTTGACGTTTGGTTACTATGTTTTATTTTAGTTTCAAGCAATCCAAATAAATCTACCTTACTATGAAGCATAAAATTATTGACTGTACATTGTTTATGCTCCTTATTCATGCCTCGAACATTCCAAAATGCAATGATCATTGGGCTAATTTCATACCTCCACCCCCTCCAAGCAACAGTTGCTCCCCAATCAATATACCTTTTAACGAGGGAGATCCTACCTGTGGAGAACCACCAGCCTCCACCCCAACACCCTGGTCACCAGGCGAATGTAATTGCTGAGCTTGGATTTGTACCTGCCTCTGTTATATAGAACCAGATTCCCCAGCCAAGAAAATCTGCTTTTCCTTCACCTCCGGGACAGGGTCACTAACAGCAACAGGCTTTGGTTTCTGTCTCTAGACCAGATTCTTCTGAACTGGTTTGGAGTTGGTCCCAGTTTTGGCCTTCTGCACATTTTTGTGTCATGACCCATCTGTAGACATTGTCCACATTTAATCGGCTTCCATTCCCATTCAACAGGGATAGTTATCAATACCTGCTTCTCTTCCTTAAACTGGATATGCTCGGGATAGTTTTTATTAACTTGAACCTCAATCAACACCCGAGCATAACGAAGCTTAGTTTTTAATTTAGTGGCTTCATCCACAGTCAAGACCTTTCCTATCTGCCTGCTATCTTCTGCAAAGTCAAGCCCCAGAATTTGAGAGGTAGGTTCTGAAGTTTAATCCATGTAGGCACCACTTTCACCTCACCTTTTTCCAAGGCCACTTCAGGAATCCACTTCTTCACTATAACTGGTTTACTATCGAACATGTAGTGCCCCGCACTTAGCACTTCTGCTTGCATTTCAGCAGTCGCAAACCAAACCAAAAAGACACCATTTGGTAAATACGATATCTTGTCTATGGTATGATGTCCCCTAATTCTTTTAAGGTATCCTTCAAATACTGGCCAAGGGGGTTAGCTCCTAGGACCACTAGTAGAAAAAAGGTTATTTGAGGCTCCAAAAAAACCCTCATGTGAGGCATTTTTCTTGATGCCTCATATGGCGGGGCAGCAAATATAAAAATATTGTACGGCGTCCCAAAAACGCAACAAATAGGAAATTATTTGAGGCCTTTTTTGGGAAAAACGCAGCAAAAGGATATTATTTGAGGCGTTTTTTTGGCAAAAGACGCCGCAATTGATCGCTTATTTGAGGCGTTTTTCTTAAAGAACGCCGCAAATAGAATGAATTTTTAATAAAAAAAATTGGGAGCATTTTTGACGAATTTCAATATGCATTTTCATTGAAACCAAACCAAATGTTTCATTATCTATTCCAATCGACATTTATTGAAGTCTAAAAAATAAACATAGATACATTTACAAATACTCATGGACTTAATAAACCAAAGCAAATAATTTCATCATATATTTTCTAGCTCCAGTAGTGCAATAGCATTCAATGAATGGAGCTCCAATCAAAGGGAGCTTTTGAGGACGCCGCCCAACAACCCCAGCCACATGTGCCCGCTAGTCATACTCGCTCACTAACCGACCTATTGAAAACAAGGATATTAATACATTAATCTTGACTTAGGTGGCACAGAAATCTCATCAAAAAATAGTAACAAATTATTTGTATTTGTCATCTAAACATAGTGTATGAATTTACACAGTCCAATTCATAGTAGCGATCTCATGCGCAAAATAGAATTATGTGGGAGTAACTCTACTTGATATTTTGTTCTATCATGCACAGAATTAGATTACCAACCCAATTTGGGACGTACCTTCATCGCAATACCGCCACTAGAAGCTTCATAAGCAATTTGTCCAACATTGTCAACAAAAACAACTCCAATTGTGTGCGTAATCAAATCTTCCTCCAATGCTCCTACTATCGTAAACTCAATGAGTGGAGACCGATCCATATCTAGTTTGAAGGAGATAGTGATGAATGAGGTAAAATTAGTGAACTGTTATTATAGAGGATTCCAAAACAAAGACCCAATTAAGAAGTTTTTTAACATTTAAAGGCAGCTATATCACATCATAATCACGAGTAGAGGGCATGATCAAACTCCTACACGTATAACTACATATCTGACATGACACCTTGGGCATGAAGTCATATACTCTGTATATATATACACATGTCATATAACTTCCTCTATGATATGTAATATTTACTGTTGGCATATCGTTTTCAAGCAAAGGATAAAAGTATAAACCACAAAACAATTCATTTGACATTTGAATGCACACTAAACAATGACGGATGATAAGTATACTTTGTAGTGCCTATTTTGTAGTGTTTTGGTCCCATTTTGCTTGTGGAATCGCTCCTTGGGAGCGATTTATGGGCTACTTATGCTTCCTCTAGTTCGTTTCAGGTTCCCGAGACCATTCATGAAGAGTCGGAGCGATTCCGACTTAATACATACACTTTTCGGAGCCAACGAAGTGAAGGAACGATCACTCGATGCCTTGGATTCGACCCCGAGACCTTGGGACCCAATCCCGAGCCTTCGAGACCCGATCCTGAGTCCCGAGAATCGATGAGAAGTCCATGTGAAGCAAGGAGGAACCTTAAAGATCATATTGGAGGCCTACAAGACTCATCCCCGACGGGTATGACCTCATCCCGTCCGGGATGAAGTGCACATTTGAAGAGGCCACTGACAGGCCGTCCCGGTCGGGACCAACCCGTCCCGGTCAGGATGACAGGCCATTCCGGTCGGGATGATCCCATCCCGGTCGGGACCAACAGGCTGTAACACGCATCTCTTTATTTCATCCTCCCTCATTCTTGTAACCTTATAAATACTTCCCTCTTATATTGTTTATGCATCTTACCTTACTCTACCTTACCCTAGATTGTTTTTAGGCCTCTCTTAAGATTTGTAAACCCTAATTAATCTCTCTTAATCTTTAGTTAATCCTTAGTTAATCCTAGTTTTATCTAGTTGTAATTAGTTCTTGTATTGAGAAGATTCTTGAAGACTCATCCAAGATTGACAACCTTGGAGATTATTTGGGTTTCTTATTAATGCAAGTTTGCATCTTTTTCTTCATCTTGTTGATGGTATAATCTCCTTTACTCTTGTTCTTGTTTATTTATTCAAGTTTGAATCTTTATCTAGTGTTCCTTGTTATTGTTCATATTGTTCTTGATAATGGATGTTAGGGTTATGATGTTGTTTCCTCTTATTGTTGTTTGTTTCTTCTTGATTATGAGTGAGTAGTTTTCTTGTGGGTTAGTAGGAGGATTAAGGGTAGAATATGGTTGACTAGGGTTTGATTAGGGGTAAAGGGTGAATCTTTGTTGTTAGGCACATAATGGGCACTCTATGTGTTTGTTGATTTGCTTGTGTGAGTAGTAGTGGCCAATGCTTCCCATACTTGTGTTCATCTTCTCATTGTGTGTCTATTTTGTGATTATGTTGAGAATAGTCGTTATACATATAATGTGGACTAGGGTTTAGACGCCATCAAACGCGAACCCACCTTGATATCGGTCTAAGTAGCGAGAGCCCGGACCGACTCTAGCAACTAGGAGACACCTACACCCTTGATTACCCAAGTCATCCTACTACACTTATGAACTCGACCTAACCCACTTCTTTCCATATTTGATTTCATCTTATTAGTTAGTCATCATTTCTTTAGTTTGCTAGTTAGTTTGATCTTTAGTTATTCCGTTTTAGCATTGTATTAGTCTAGTTCATTGTTAGCCTAGTTTTGCCTCTTCCACCACCATAGTTTACCAATTATCGCTTCCTTTGTGTTTGTTTGGTAGCGTAGTCTTGCTTGTGAGTGGACTTAGTCTAGACTTTACCAAACCGTCTCCGTGGACACGACCCGACTTACCCTAACTACCGTTAGGTCTAGTTGGTTATTATTTGATCTGCGGGATCCACGACAAATCCCACCATCAACGGACTACACTTGGAGGAATCAAACTAAAAATATCTAGCTGTAAATATTTTTTCAGCTATTTCTACATTAACTTCAACTCATTTCTAAATTTGGAACTCAAGCGTTGTAGGCTCCCAAATCCTGTTTCCCGTTGCATTGTGTGGGCCTTGTATTGTGATATTTCTTCATAAAAAAGAAACCCTTTGGAGAACTATCTAAGAAAAAACATGCAACTACTCTGGTTTTCAGATTACGTCCTAACCATAGTGTGAATATTGCATTGTAGATTTAAAGTAACATAATTTATGTAGATTTAGAGACAAAGTTACCTGATAACGGACCATTTTCTAGACCTTTCCTGTTACACGACTTCATCTATAAACCATTTTGAGTTTTAGCATCTTCAAGCAGTGTTTTATTCTTTTGCCAATGTGCTTTAGTTCTCTTGGTCGCTAGCACGCCACTGATTTCACATAGAGCAAAGTTAGAGGAATCAGAAAACAGACTAATTAATTCATCAACAAAGAGTATCATGAATGCAAAAGAACAGAATAATAGGGTGGAGTGAACCTTTTCGGCATCCTTAATTGTACTTCCTGAACAAATTCTCTTTAGACTTGGCCACTTGCGTGCCCCTTCACCAACTAGAAATTAAAGCCAAAGAAAATATCAAAACAAACGCATGAATAAACTTAGTTTGGTAGAAGAGTGGACCTTAAAAATGATAGTCATTCCCACTTTTTACTTAGGCTTGTTGATTTCATTCACTTTCACGTGTTGAATCAAAGTAAAAAAAAGGCATGATTATTTCAAAGGAAAATCAGGAAAATTGCGAAGATACATATATTAAACAGTTGGTACACGTTTATACCTTGGAGGTATTCGACAAAGCAATGAGGATCCGCTCGTTTGTTCCTTAATGAGGACAATTTTTATGGGATTTCGCATACCTGGTCTAAAACAACAAAATTTACATAGACTGGTTAAGGCGATAAGAATAAATGATACTCACACAGACATATTCCAAGGCACTAACGGACTAAGAAAGACAACGATTGCAAGTCACTAGAATTGATTCAAGAACCTCTAAATTGATCAACTTGATTCCTACGTTATGATTTCAATCATAAGGGTATGATCTGACGAAGAGGTTTTCAAGTTGTAATGCTATCTTTAAGATTTTATACAGTCAAGTGCTTTCCAACTTCTACCCTAGCGTCTTTTGTGTTTCCTACTGTAACTCTTTAAGTGAGGCGGTACATGAGATGGATAGATAACACAGGTAAAATAAAAATATCGTAGAGAGTTCGGCATTCCTTTCCATGAGATGGATAGATAAAAATACCTTTTCCAGGTTGTATCCACAGGTTTAGCATTCTTTTATGAAGGCCAACAGCATGAACATGTTTATGTAAGGAATCAAACAGGATGGATAGTAAAATCCAATGCTAATACATATCAAACACAACAAACACTCAAAGCTGGATTTTTTTGTCGCTTCTAGAAAACTATCATATTCATAAATGAGACATACATGATAGCTTCCTTACCCGCTGCCACCCTAATGGAGTCAGTGGACCATCAAAATATTCAGGTTTCATACAAGCCTTATATTGCACCTGTAAAGGCGTGAGCTGGTAGGTGTTACGTGGGCTCCTATGCTGGTAGGTGCTTGGTATAACATATTTCCATCTAGAAAATGAGGTGCATATTATGTGGGCTTTCTGCTGAATGGTATTGTATGAAAATAATGAACATCGATCGAGGATAAGGAATCTAAAACTGGAAACCAGTGAGCTTTATGATTTTGTAGAACAGCCTTTGAAGTAATCTTCAAGACTAGATTAATACGCTACTAAACTGGTTGCATTTATGATATAATCATAACCCACAAATATGCTGATATTAAGATTTTGAACAGTTGGATTAGTTTTAGTACCTCTTAGAGTTGATAGGTTAAGAACTTATCTGCTAGTAGATGCTTCAGAGGCTGTTCTCATAATTGCTTAAAATGAGGAATTGTCGGCTGAATAATTTGCTTCAGATTAAGCATTTTGTCATAGTTGATGTTTCTATTCTATGTTGCACTGACTCCCAACATGTCGGAATGACGTGGAAAAACAGAATAATTAAACGTCAATCAAAGTAACCAAACTAGTTTATCTGAAAGACTATATATCGTGTACTGTACTGGAATATCAAGTACCTTGTAACTGTAGTATCCAGCTGCATAACCACCTGTCCACCAAAATATAAGTCAGATGAGTAGGAATTTGGATCGTGATGGGTCATAATAGTGAGTAGCAATTTGGATGAGATACTTGACTCGTCACAAATAAGCAGCGACTAAAAAAGTTCATTCTTATTAAAGTGTTATTTAACCCATTATTATACTGTATAGATTAAGAATCGATCGTTTGATAAATCTACTACTGTACATTTCTGAATGTTGCTTAACCCATACCATACATATTTAAAAATGAGGTGTCTGTAAGTAGAAAACTAATACTTAATGAACCTGGTGAAATGGAACAATCTGGATAGGACCAATCATATTAATGAACGCGTAGCCCATGTTGCATTTATTCTGCCAAATACAGTAACATAGTAAAGAAAACATAGTTAGATATCCACTCTTAAATCCTAAAATCCATAGTTCTATAACAATGGTGACTTCCATGATGTGTACCTTAAAATCGATAGGTAGATATATAAAATCATATTTTCCCCGATGATCATCAATTGTAGCCAAAAGCATTTTGGAAGTATACCTAAGATTTGTAAGGAAAAAAACGGTAAGTACATCTCAATTCTCAACTGAGAGATACAAACTCAAGAGAAGCATTTTTTTCTCAGGGAAGTGGACCATAGTATTAAATGTAGGCCGCTACACCAAATCGCAACTAAACAAATCACATATATCGTATAATGACCTTACCACTAGTCAATGCTAAAACAAATTGGTAATCCCAGGTTTAAAAGGCTGATTCCATGTCATATTGAACCTGATAAGACAAAATATACCATAGAAAGTCGATGAAATGCTGAAGTTAAGTGAGTCACTCAAAAGTAAAAAGAAAACGACAACCTAAAAATAAGAGTAAATTGACAGTCATAAGAAATTACAAAGAGGAGTTCAGCGTTGTTGTGTTCAATTTAATGACTTGTATCAATGTGTTCATAATCATCCTCCTACATAATGTGATAAGTGTAGTTTGTAGTGCCTAATTTGTTGTGTTTTGGTCCCATTTTCCTTGTGGAATCGCTCCTTGGGAGCGGTTTATGGGTTACTTATGCTTCCTTTAATTCGTTTTAGGTTCCCGAGACCATTCATGAAGAGTTGGAGCGATTCTGACTCAATACATACACTTTTCGGAGCCAACGAAGCGAAGGAACGATCACTCGATGCCTTGGATTCGACCCCGAGACCTTGGGACCCGATTCCGAGCCCCTTAGACTCGATCCCGAGACCCGAGAGTCGATGAGAAGCCCATGTGAAGCGAGGAGGAACCTTAAAGATCATATTGGAGGCCTACAAGACCCATCCCTGGCGGGAAGGACCTCATCCCGTCCGGGATGAGGTGCACAAAAGGCACCGCTCCTGTTTTGGGTCCGTTCCGGGCGGGACCAATCCTTCCCGGTCGGGACCACTCCGTCCCGTGTGGGACCATCTTGTCCCGGACGGGATGGCCTAGTTACAGCTCCGCCTCACTTCTTTTCTTCTCCTTATTCATTGTAACCCTATATATACCCCCCTCTTGTAATCTTATGTTATGTTCTGGATTACCCACTAAACCCTAGACTACTTTAGCATAGATTAGCATAGATTAGAGTAGATTAGCCGGTAATTAGTCCTTAATCTAGTTAGCTAATCTTGTATTAAGGAATTCTTGAAGATCTCCACCAAGATTGACAACCTTGGAAGATTGTTTTGGGTTTTCTCTTTTATACAAGTTTTCATTCTTGCTTTCATCTTCTAGTATGGTATAATCTCTTTTCATTTCTCTTAATCATTGTTTTATCATTCAAGTTTTCATCTTTATATCTTGTTTATTGTTTTGTTCATCATCCTTGTTAGTTTTACATATGTATGCTCTTGTTCTTGTTTTGGTTTCTCTTGTTAGTGTTAGTTTTCCTTTAGATATGTTTGAGTAGATTCTTGCTAGGGTTATTAGGGTGATTGGTTGTGATTGTGGATTATTAGGGTGAGATGGGTGGTGCTAGATGTTGTTTTTGTTGTTTCCCATTTACCTTGCACTCCACATGTTTGATGAAATGCTTGTGAGACTAGAGACGATAAATCTTTGTTTTTCTTGCCTATTCTCTTGTATGTGTGTGTTTGGTTGGTTGGTTTGGTTCCCTCATTACGTAGCGAGAGCCCGGTGAGGACGACCCCTAGGCCGATTACGTAGCGAGAGCCCGATCGGCGTTACCTAGGCTACGAAAGCATGCTAGTAACCCCGTTTTTCTCCTTTTTGTCTTCTTTGCACCCATGAACCCGACCTAACCCTAGTTTTCTTCCTTATTGTCATCTTTGCTTCCCTTGGTCGCTAGTTAGTTGTTTTGCCTTCCTTTTCCGCGTTTTAGACTTAGCCTAGTCATTAGCCTATCCCCTAGATTAGCTTGTCTCAAACCTAGTCTTTGACCGTAGCACACCTTAGTCCGACACTCCGTCCCTGTGGATCGACCCGACTTGCCCTATCTACCCAGTTAGGAATAGTTGGTTTTATTTGACCGGTAGGATAGACGACAAACACTACCCATCAAATTGGCGCCGTTGCCGGGGACGGCGTAGTTTAGACTTTTGTGTGCTTAGTTTTGGACTTTGTTCTTAATTTTTGCGTTTTCTTCTCCTTGTGTATCTCCGTTCTAATTCTTGTGTGCTATTCTCCCTTCCTAGTGCCTCAAAAGCACTAGGTTACTAACGTTTGCTCAAGTGCTTCTAGTTCATCCTAGGTATCAAAGCAACGTTATGGAAATGGCACGTCCTAGCTTCCATCAATCGTCACGGGACAACTATGGGGCAAATTGCCAAGTCCCAAAATTTCACCAACCGTATCAACCTCATCAACAATCTTACGAACGCCCTCCGTATGGCTACCATGAAAGTTGTCAAGGATCATTCCAACATCCTAACAACTACCAAACACCCCCACATGACCCACAACCAAAAATCCCCAACTTTGAGACTTATCAAATGATGATTCAATTGCTAAAGGGTCAACAAGAAGCGATAACTCTAATGCAAAAGAGTCAACAAGAGATGATGATTCAATTACAAGGGGTTAGAGAGAAGTTTAGGGCCCAAAAAGCGGTGCAAGATGCTCGAATCGATGCACTCATGACTCGCATCACGATGTCGGCCACTCGAGATCCACAAATTGTTGGGGAAGGTTCATTTGGGCAACAAGGTCGGGTGTCTCCACAAGAAAGTCAACCCGACCATGAAGCCACGAATGAAGAAGAGAGGGTAAATCAAGAGACCATTGTTGAGTGTTGCTTGGATGGTGAAGATATGGGAAGAATGGAGGAAGTTGAAGCTTCAAGGGTTGACAATGCGGAGGGGTGTGAACATGATTCTCAAGGTAACTCTTGGGGAGCCGATGTATTGGCTATCAAATTGGATTTGTACGATTTTCTTCGCGATGAACCGGATCTTGACAATCCAAAGCCAAGTGAAGACATACCTCCTCTAGGCCAACTAGACAAGGTGAGTGAAAAGGAACGCAATACTTGGGAAAAAGAGGTAGATGCCTTAGAACTCGCCTTGAATGGGAAATTGGAGGATCCTAAAGCCTCCAATGAAGAAAACTTGATGCCTTCACCTCCTCTATCGCACTCAATTTCTAGTCCCTTGTCTTGTGAGACGGTTGGTGAAGAGGATCCTTGTCTGGCGGTGGAAGAGAATTCTACTCTCGACCCCGAAGAAGAAGCAACCCTCTTAGGGTGTGATTTCCCACATCATAACACCGAGCATGACTCTAGACCACTATACCTACCGGATGGTCATAGGATTTGTTCCTATCATGGTTCGAAAGACCCGGAAGATCACGAGAACCCCGAGCATAATGAAGATGATTGCTTCTTGCCTCCAACTTGGAAGCTCTTGAAAGTGGCTAGGCTCGGCCATGTGAGCTTAAATGAAGATGTTGCTAGGGCATTTGACTTACTCCTTCGAGCTCTTGATAGCTATGGAGGTGTAGTTGGTGATAGTACCTTATTGTAAATATCTCTTTTTCTTTTCCTTTGAGCTTTTGTTTGTATATATGTTTGTTTGGATCATTTTGTTTTTAGGATTGTTAGTTTTTGTGGAAATCTAGTAATTTGGTATTTTTGATGAGCGGTGTGAGGGAGGGATTTTGATGAATGTGTTTGAGCTTACTTGTAGGTGTGAAGTGAAGACGAATCCTAGAGAGGAGTGGTTATTGATAAAGCTTGGGTTGTGAGCAAGGGAGTCGGTTTTTGAAGCTTTGGACAAGCTTTTGGGGTTATAAAGGGTTAGAGGACTCTTCCCGGCCGAGAAGAGTGCATCCCGACCGGGAAGGATGTCATCCCGATCG
This sequence comes from Agrostemma githago, assembly GCA_958450325.1. Lineage (NCBI taxonomy): Eukaryota > Viridiplantae > Streptophyta > Magnoliopsida > Caryophyllales > Caryophyllaceae > Agrostemma > Agrostemma githago. Next base: position 36,787,110 of record OY288241.1, on the reverse strand, counting down.
GGATGAGTGTACCAAAAATTGAGTTTTCTGGAGTGTCATCCCGACCGGGATGGGAGCTTCCCGACCGGGACGGGTATGTCATCCCGACCGGGACCATTCATGTAACACCCCAGCCCAATCCTAGGACCGGAAATGTTAACTGCGGTAGCCCGCCATCCCGACCGGGATGGGAGCTTCCCGACCGGGACGGGTATGTCATCCCGACCGGGACTATTCATGTAACACCCCAGCCCAATCCTAGGACCGGAAATGTTAACTGCGGTAGCCCGCCAGGCTTTGTACTGGTCCCACAGACCAACACGAGTCCTTTCCAGCACATTTTGTCCTTACTCATGCGCATCCCGGAAACCTTCCCAGGAGGTCACCCATCCTAAGATTGCTCTCAGTCAAGCACGCTTAACTGCAAAGTTCTTATCATGGGCAAACCAGAAAAGAAAGTGCACTTTGTTGATATGAGTAGTACTTCAAATCCCTTTAAGCAAAGCTCATAAATAGGACATCTTCAATCAATGTGGGGTGTTTCAATTCATCCCAACCGGGATGATGCCGTGCTCTTTCTTTTGGCCTCTTCTTTGTCATTCGAGCCCACCCAACCATTTTATGCCCCCTCCCAACCTCCCGGCTCACCCTTGCCTCTATTATCCCACCCTTACACTTCATTCATCAACCCTTGCACCAAGTTTCACATCAAATCCCACCTCCTTATACCTTTGTACTTCAACCATGCGGCCTTATTGAGAAGGAAGAGGAATAGCAATGGAAAAGACCAGCTATGTGCCATTATCCACCTATGAGACGATGGAGCGAGTGAGTTGCTAACCGCATGGTACGGCAACTATCCTTTCTTTTCCGTCTTTTATTGCTTGTCTTCTTTTGTTACTTCCCCTTCCCCTTATCAGTTGTGTCATGGTGGCCCTCGGGGCCTTGGTAATGGTCGCTCCCGACTCTCGATGATGTGATTACATCGAGAGTCCTTTGAAAAATCCAAACTTACCAGATTTTCACTATTATTATAGGATTTAGTCGGATTTGGGCGGAATCCGGGTTAGGTGACTTGATTACACCTAGTCCTCCCCTCCCATTTCCTTTTATTCTCTTTCTTTTTATTTCTTCCCCCATCCATATCTTTTCTCGTCTCGGCCCATGGTGACTTGACTACACCCCGGCCGGACGCATTATACCCTTTTCTCCACTTTATTTTTGATTTTTAGCTTTATTTTCGTAGTTTCTTTTCTTTTCCTTAGTGTCTCCACACACTACGATCGAGCATGAGGACATTGCTCGGTTTAAGTGTGGGGGAGCGATATTCTATCATAGTTTGTTTTATTATCGTATTTTTTCGAAAAATCTTTAAAAATCCTAAAAATTTGAAAAAATTTCACAAAAATCAAAAAGAATTTCTTTTGTGTGTTTTCCTTTTGTGTCGTTGTTTCGTATATTTGTTTTGTTGTGCGTGTTTTGCTTCCCTTTTTCCTTATAGGTTGCTTGAATCACCGATAGCTTTGGAGAGCTTTCAAGATATCCGGTAACATCTTTTATCCCTTTTTCCCCTTTGTCTCTTTAGGAGTTTGGAGGAGATTGTGATGATGTGTGCTCGGGTGGAGCTTGTTGAAATTTGTGGTGGTTTTGGTGGCTTGTTTGGAAGCTCGGAGTGGTGTTTGTGTTGTTTATGTGTTCGTTTTGTTTTGTTTTTGTTTTGTTGCTTTTGCTTCTTTTTCTTTCGTTCTTTGTTGAGTCTTTGTTTTGTGGTGTGTAGTTGTGTATAGTGCATAAATGGTTTTCGAAAACCCGGTTTAGAGGCTAGTGTGCTAGTGTTTACTTTCCCTTTCTAGTAGTATAAATCGAGTCTTGGACTTTAGTCTAGTAGAATGACCCTAAATCAATGATTTCGTTGGTTTCTTACCTTGAGTCCACCAAGCTTACTAGGGATTTACTACGGGATCTGCATTTGACCATTATGACCACCCACGGTGGTAAAAGGCCTTGGTTGCCGAGTCCCGTTTCTTAGGTGACCGTGTTCGGAATTGTTTGACTAGTCCAAGTTTCTCCCCTTTTTGTGGGTTTGAAGGGAAGGACGCTCCCCGACTCACCCATTTCCCTACCTTCTTCACATTTCCAAAAAATAAAGTTGCAATATGTTGAAATCTCCCTTTCTTAGTTGCAAAAAGAAATGCCTACACTCAAATCTAGCCAAAAGGGCAAAGAAAAGAAAAAGAAAGAAAAGATTGAAGAAAAAGAAAAGGCACAAAAAGCCGAAAAGAAAATAGAAAAGAAGAAAAAGAAATGGCATGGCAACACAAAAAGCAAAAATGCAAAAGAAAGAAAATGCCAAAGAAAATCGTCTCACAAAAAGAATCCACGCATCTCAAAAATAAGCCTTTTACCGACTATTACCGTGAAGAGCCTACCAAAGGACCGAGTCCCTAGGAAGGATGATAGCGGTAATGGTCGGTCTTCCCTCATTTTGCATTCATATCCACCTTTTTACTTGGACTAGTTGGGCGATTTTAGGCATGGGACGACCCTCTTGGCTCATCGCTAAAGGGGGCGGGGTCTCACTTACCTACAGTGTCGACTAACACCGTGGTTCATCCTTTTTCCATCCCGCCGATCGTCTCGTAGTACGTTCTTAGAAGGTTAGGAGGAACCTATGTAAGTTACCAACGTTTTTATTGCTTTGTTGTCATACTATTAGAGTTTAGTTCATCTCGATTCGCACTATTAGCTTGGGAATGTTGTCACTTGCCTTGAGTCCTAAACCGGTGCTTATTTCACCGCTTTGTTGAGGGAAGCGGTATTTGTTTTGTCTTGGATGCAGCCGTTCGGTGTTTGTTTGTGTGTGTGTTTGTTTGTTTGTGTGTTTTTTGTGTGTCCGGTTGCATCCACAGTTTTGTCGCAAGACCCCACTTGCCTTGCGGAGTGCACTTGTCCTCTAAGTGTTATCGCGTGAGTTGAAAGGGCGTAGGGTGCGCTAATACCCGCTTGGCTAGTTTAGTAGTTAGCATATGCTTACTCGAGGGCGAGTAAGGGTTAAGTGTGGGGGAGTTGATAAGTGTAGTTTGTAGTACCTAATTTGTTGTATTTTGGTCCCATTTTCCTTGTGTAATCGCTCCTTGGGAGCGTTTTATGGGTTACTTATGCTTTCTTTAGTTCGTTTTAGGTTCCCGAGACCATTCATGAAGAGTTGGTGCGATTCCGACTCAATACATACACTTTTCGGAGCCAACGAAGCGAAGGAACGATCACTCGATGCCTTGGATTCGACCCCGAGACCTTGGGACCCGATTCCGAGCCCCTTAGACTCGATCCCGAGACCCGAGAGTCGATGAGAATCCCATGTGAAGCAAGGAGGAACCTTAAAGATCATATTGGAGGCCTACAAGACCCATCCCCGACGGGAAGGACCTCATCCCGTCCGGGATGAGGTGCACAAAAGGGACCGCTCCTGTTTTGGGTCCGTCCCGGGCGAGACCAATCTGTCCCGGTCGGGACCACTCCGTCCCGGGCAGGACAATCTCGTCCCGAACGGGATGGCCCAGTTACAGCTCCGCCTCACTTCTTTTCTTCTCCTTATTCATTGTAACCCTATATATACCCCCCTCTTGTAATCTTATGTTATGTTCTGGATTACCCACTAAACCCTAGACTACTTTAGCATAGATTAGCATAGATTAGAGTAGATTAGTCGGTAATTAGTCCTTGATCTAGTTAGCTAATCTTGCATTAAGAAATTCTTGAAGATCTCCACCAAGATTGACAACCTTGGAAGATTGTTTTGGGTTTTCTCTTTTATACATGTTTTCATTCTTGCTTTCATCTTCTAGTATGGTATAATCTCTTTTCCATTCTCTTAATCTTTGTTTTATCATTCAAGTTTTCATCTTTATATCTTGTTTATTGTTTTGTTCATCATATTTGTTAGTTTTACATATGTATGCTCTTGTTCTTGTTTTGGTTTCTCTTGTTAGTGTTAGTTTTCCTTTAGATATGTTTGAGTAGATTCTTGCTAGGGTTATTAGGGTGATTGGTTGTGATTGTGGATGATTAGGGTGAGATGGGTGGTGCTAGATGTTGTTTTTGTTGTTTCCCATTTACCTTGCACTCTACATGTTTGATGAAATGCTTGTGAGACTAGAGACGATAAATCTTTGTTTTTCTTGCCTATTCTCTTGTATGTGTGTGTTTGGTTGGTTGGTTTGGTTCCCTCATTACGTAGCGAGAGCCCGGTGAGGACGACCCCTAGGCCGATTACGTAGCGAGAGCCCGATCGGCGTTACCTAAGCTACGAAAGCATGCTAGTAACCCCGTTTTTCCCCTTTTTGTCTTCTTTGCACCCATGAACTCGACCTAACCCTAGTTTTCTTCCTTATTGTCATCTTTGCTTCCCTTAGTCGCTAGTTAGTTGTTTTGCCTTCCTTTTCCGCGTTTTAGACTTAGCCTAGTCATTAGCCTATCCCCTAGATTAGCTTGTCTCGAACCTAGTCTTTGACCGTAGCACACCTTAGTCCGACACCGCGTCCCTGTGGATCGACCCGACTTGCCCTATCTACCCAGTTAGGAATAATTGGTTTTATTTGATCGGTAGGATAGACGACAAACACTACCCATCATAATGTAACCCTAACAATACAACTAAACCATCAAACATACAATAATCCACCTAAAACTCACAATTACTAACAAATTACATTCAAAATCACCTAAATTCGAAAAAATAATAACTAATTTTCTAATAGCAATCAAAATCTCGAATTCAATACAAACAACGGTTTAAATTGCAATCGCACTACTGAAATGATATTATTCGATACACATAACAACAATAAATTAGTACTAAATAAAAAGAAAAAAAACAGATTGAAATAAGTAATTAAATGCGAAAAAAAAAGAGGAGGAAGAAGAACCTGATACAAATGTTTTTAAGATCTCCAGAAATTGCCACAACAAGCTTAAATCGCATGAAACTGCTCAATTGACAAATATTCAACACGAAATTGAATCAATCAACCTTCAAAGAACAACACAACCCTTACTAAACAAACAAACACCCATTTCAATCAAACATTAAATGATCCAGATTACGAATTCTAAGTGAATGATCCTTGAAACAGCGACTACAGCCTTGTCAAACGAACCCCCACTTCAATCAAACATAAATTGATTCAATTACGATAATCTAAGACAAAGTTTGAAGCTTTCTAATCGATTCTTCAAACAACAATTGATCAAAATTCAAGCAGCATAAGAGCATAATACAAGGAAATAGCAGAATCAAGCAACCTATTTGCTGATACACAACCCTATCAAACGAACTAGCAGAAACCCACTTCAAAAAAAAGCACCAAAATAATCTAATTTCCATAATCTGATAATGAAAGATTAAAACTTCCTCAATGATTTTCATAGTCAATCAACCTGTAGACACCCGCATTTTGCCTGCTAGTGTCTATAGCAGTTTCCGACAAACACCCGATGATGATCGGACGCAAACGTGACTTGGTATACTCGGATTTGGACCCGAAATCAATAATATCTGACATGGATTTTTAGCGGAGTAATAATCTCTCAAAACAGACCTCAAATCCAGGCCCAGTGGGTCGTTCCGAGCAAAATAAGACTAATTTGGGCCAAAACCGACACCAAAAATAAATCCCGTCTTTTGGCGACCGGGTCAAAACCCGGTCAAAGACGAAGCCGTCACAAAAACCAGCCAAATGCACCTTCTAGAAGCTGGCGCCCAAATTAAATTCAAAAAAGATAACCAAATCAACCAAGCCAACCCCTTCCTAATTTACCTCGATTTACCTGATCCACTCGATCGAGTGGACTGACCCACTCGGTCGAGTGGAGCGTCAAAAACCGGATCAGACCCATTTTCTAGGGCACTTGACCGAGTGCACTAGGGCCACTCGATCGAGTAACCCTAGGTCATGGGGTAAACTCTATAAATACCCCACGACCCTCACTCATTTGAGGGACTTTGGACACAGTTTTTCACCCACATTCTACCTACATTTTACCCTACATTCACCTACACCACAAGCCTTAGTAAGCCTAAGCACTACACACAAAAAACCGAGTCCCTTGCCCCTCGAAAAACCGACAAACACACACACATATACACATACACCCCATAACTTGCATACATCCTCGATACTCCGACGTCCCGTCACTATTTACGAGTCCATTTCCGAGGTCCCTACTAAGCATGTATGTTGAGGGTGCCCTAAACCCCATTTCGATCCTTATTACTTTGTTTTTATTTACGTTTTTGTATTATTATCCTAACACTAACTCTAGCATTAACTCTAACATTTCATTTCTCGTATACTAACTTTTACATTTTCGTTACTAACATTTTTATACCGCGTATATATAAACTAGTATCAAAATCCGGTTCTAAATCCGTTTGACTACGATGTTTGCCTAAAGTCCGTCTAATCCCTTTACGAGCAACGACGGAGGTGGAGCCCTTTCGAGGAGCCCCGCCCCAATGTACTCAAAGGCGTGACGTGATCGCAATCGGTCATAGTTGAACGAATTTAGTTCCATTTCTATAATTAGTACGGAACCCGTTGACACGAAAACCGACATCACATAACCCGAAAGGGTTAGTTTCGATGTCGTGACGTAGAGGGATGCATTTCGTCGCTAATTCAAATTTTCTAACGTAAATGTTTTCATAAAATCCCGACAACGGTATTATAATCGTACATGTACACGATTATAGTACCGGAGGTCAAGTTAAATTCAAGTCGTGCGATATTTGTATTTAATTTGACCGACCATCGATTTTAAAACCCCAAAAACGAGACGAGTTGACACTCGTACAGGGGCTACTCGACCGAGTACATAGGCTACTCGATCGAGTAGCGTCCATAAAACTGGGCAGACCACTTTTCGAGGACACACTCGACCGAGTCAGACCATGACTCGACCGAGTGGGCCCTGTAACCCAGAAAACCGAGAGCTTAAATGCAGCATTTAAGCCTCGTCTTTTTTACAACTCTTAGTCATCACGTGTAAAGACAATCACGTGACTTCCCCTTTTTCAAAACTCACGCTCATCCCGACATTATAACAACTTTGATCGATTTTTCGATGTGATAAGTTGGGACAAGGCATTGAGACATGGGATCGGGCTAGCGTCACGCTTAGGTCCTATGTCTCCGTCCTTCGTTTAATACACAACGCAATGTGTATTTAATCGGGCTTTGTCCGTTTATGCAATTCACGGTCTAGCTCACATACGGGTCCGTTCCTAACTTTTTTTTATTTATTATTTCGTTTGTATATCATTTGCAATTTTTGTATTGGCCGGGTTGTATTTCCGCCCGTGTAACTTGTACGTTATTTATGTTTGAGTTTCATTTATTTACTTGCTTACCGCTTTATAAATGAACCTCGCATGCTAAATCATTTCGACCATAATTAAGATGCATTAAATGACGTAGTTCGCATACTATTCATATGCTTAGCCCGAAAACGCTGTTTGCATATCATTTAATCGTTTTACTAGCGCGAGCACACGAACATGAACGATGTCTTAGTAGAGGCCGCCATGTGCGGGCGGGGTTGGGTGTCCTTAGTGGGCTTCCCAACACGTACCCTCACCCCTTACTCAGAACCTTTGGTTTCCGGATGTCCGAAACCCTTGGCGCACGAGAGTCATTCTATATACGAAAGCCGGTTTAGACGGTATCGATATTGCAATGCAAAGGGACAAGCCCAATGAACTCTGAAATCGAAGTGGGCTTACTTTGTGTATAGCCCATGACGACATAGAGTGGGCTCGTATGGTTCCGAATAACCACAAAATTCGGTGGCGACTCCATTTTGACTTAAATTTTGAACCCGAGAACAATCTCACCAAGAGATTCATTCGCCTACCCAAACCCGCGCGTGGCCGCGTCGGGGTGGACCTACGTCATGTCCACAATTTGGCGACTCCGCTGGGGATACCTGATGTACCACATGTCATCGGGGTTCCTAGGGTGAGACTCGAAGAGAAATCGTTCGAATATTAGTGTGCGCGCATTAGTTTAATGATTCATGCATAACCCAATTTTGCCCGGGCCGGTTACTTGTGACCGACGTCCCACTATACCACGGTGCATTCCTACATGGGTGCACTAAAGACTTCGATGGCGGAACTCACCGGGGTTTTACGGCAGGTCCTAGTTCCAAATCGGCTAGGGAGTCCGTCCCGTTTCGTGAGAATGCTATCGTTGTTGGTATAGACCCTACTTTGACCGACTGAGACTTAGTGTAAAGCATACATAAGCGTCGTTATAATGCTTGTTTGACTACATGCTACTTGGTTTCCGTGTCATTTTTCAAAAATCGTCATTTCAAAAATGCATCTTTCCAAAAATCCCAAATTTCGAAAAACCCGAAATGCTGTCCGTTTCCGGACCCGTCTTTTCAAAATATCCAATTTTCAAAATTCGGAATGCCGCCGAAATTTAGGATCAACGATTTGACTCAAAATGTCCGTTTCTCTAGACGGCATGCTGCCCGTTTTAATTCTCGAATTTCCAACACCATTCCGATTTTCTAAATTTTCAAAATTCTAATCTTGGTTTTCGAGATCCCGTTTTCAATTTTCGAACTCTCGGAAATTCATCCACTTTATATTCAAATTTCAAACATCCACCTAGTAAACCTTCCTTATTATAGGACCTACCGTCTAGCCGTGTGTCGGGTCTTTGCATAGTATGTCGAAGGTCAGTAGCGTCGAAACTCCGCCGATCCTATATCGCAAGTTTTCCCCCTTTCCCGAGACCGCCTTATCTGTCAAGGCACGACCAACCCGCGTAGGGCATACCCCTACAAAGGAAAGTCCGTCCATACACTCGAGTCAAAAGTCTGGGGAAAAGTCTCACGTGGACCTTCCTTCGAACGGGATTAGGCCCACAAAGCCAAAATCCTAAGGAAGTTATACCACCCATGGGTCATCCGTTCAAGTGTCTTTCTCGAGTCTTTAGTCTTCCTTTCTTAGTGTCGCTCGGGATGTACTTTTCCTTTCTTTTTCCAAGATCTGGGTTCGGTTTCTGATTACGCGGTGTTCTTACAGACAGGCCGCCGGCAACTAGACACGCTCGAAGGATGGCTACTTTGAACAGCCTACAAACCTCTCTGGACGCCATGGTCGCGAAGCAAACCGACATCGAAGCCCAACTGACTGAAATGAGGGTTGGCCAAGTGGCCATCGTTGCTCGCCTAGCCACGGTGGAGCAAAGGGCTCCTAATGTCGAGGCTAATGAGCCTCTAGCTGAACTAGTCAGCGCGGTGCGCCGACTAGAGGAACAAGTCCATTTGGCTGGGAGTAACAACATCCATCGGGAGAATAGTCGAGAGTACAACCCGCTGAGTGACAAGCTGCCCGCAAACCTGAACCTAACAGGTTTGCCCATGTTTGAGGGAACTGAAGACCCGTTACTACATGTACGGGCCTTCAAGGAATTCATGGCCATCAAGGGAGTGGATTCGTCCATGTTCAAGAACCTCTTTGTTGCATCTCTTGAGAAGCACCCACAGGCCTGGTACTACAGGCTAGACCCGAAAAAATACCCTACATGGGATGATGTGGCCACCGAGTTCGCTCGGAACTATGCTGATAACACTGAGATCCAAACCACAATGCGATCTCTGGAGGTCATGGCCCAAGAGACAAAGGAAGGTTTTACTAAATACCTTCAACGCTGGAGGGCCGAGAGCGTGAAACTGGTTGATAAGCCCAATGAAAAGACTCTGGTGGAGGCTTTTGTCAAGAACCTCCTCCCCTCCTACCGGGTTCACCTCCGATACGCTGTCATACCCAATTTCACCACCCTTACTGAAATGGGTATGAGAATCGAAGACTATCTGAGACTAGAAGGCCCCGTCCAAAAAGAACACCCCACCTCGGGTTTTCACTGATATAGGTACCACCTATACCTATGCCTTACAAAGGCTGTCCTCCAAAGGCCTAATCCAACCGATAGGCCCAACTCCTAAAGTTCCGGTCGAGCGACGCTCCAAGAACTACAATGCTCAGGCCTATTGCCAATACCACCGAGGCAATGGGCATGATACCGAAAAGTGCTGGAAGCTGAAGCACCTGATCCAGGACTTGATCGAAAGCGGTAAAATCCCGCTACCCGGAGATAAACCAAGCAACAAGGAGAACCCTTTCAGCTCCCATGCCATCTTTGCCGGGGAGGTGATTGATTGCTCTCATCTTATTTCTCCATTTATCCCGCAAGTAAACGGGATCTGGTTTGATGACGAGGATGATGTCTACCTCGCTAAAGGGGAAACCGTTCCCATCACCCCTGAACAGATTCGCGAGGCCAAAACTCGAGTCCTAGCCAGCAACAACCTTGGTCGTCCCTATTTAGCCACAAGCACTAGGGACACCCCTATCCCGGCAACCATCACCGATCCACTCGGGATGGAAGTCGCCCCTGAGGAGCCGACCGCTGAAACGGCTATTGTGAAGCAACTGAAGAAGACCCGAGTTGACCTCACTATATGGCAACTCCTGGTTAGCTCTCAAGAACATCGAGAAGCACTTACAAAGGCTCTCGATCAAGTCAAGATTGACTCTTCGGCTACCCCTGCTGAAATGGTAGCCACGGTCCTACCCCACCTAAAAGGTAAGGCCAAGGAAGGAGGCCCAATGATCACCTTTTCTGAACCCGACCTGCCACCATTTGGGACCTGCCACAACCTGGCCCTTTACATCACGGTGATTTGTCGAGGGAAATACCTTCCTATGACCTTGGTTGATGACGGGTCCGCTGTAAACGTCCTTCCCTTAAGGACCGCCAAAGCCCTCGGCATTACCGAGGCTGACTATATCCCGACGGCTCAAACCATCCAAGCCTTTGATGGGAGCCCGAAGACAGTATCTGGGGCCGTAAAGCTAACCATCATAACGGGCCCAATAGAAAAGGAGCTTGAATTCCAGGTGATCGATGTCACCTCATCCTTCAACTTGCTCCTAGGAAGGCCATGGATTCACGCGGTGAAAGCCGTGTCCTCCACCCTCCACCGTAAGATCAAGATGCCTTTGCTCGACAATGTTATTACTTTGGAGGCAACCCCAATGACCGTGGCTAGCTGTAACGCCACGGGCCGCATGGACCTCCGGGGGTTCGACTTTGTGGGGATGATTGAGGAAGAGTACCTTTTTAGGCCTTACTTCACCACGAGGATTGACACAATGCTCCAGAACTTAGGGTACCTTCCGGGGGCTACCTCTCGACCCGACCTTCCAGCTGGGAAGATCATCGAGGTCCTTAAGGACGAAGACTCTCACTTCGGCCTTGGCTATGCCACCACTCCGGGCAACGTTGTCCGAGCAGGAATCGAAAAGGCCTGCAACATCATGAATGGTATCCACTTGAGCCCTTACAGCCCACGGTTGTCTGACTACTTTGTCACACCCGTGTTTGGGGCTATCCAGGTTGGACTATACCAACCCAATGCTATGCACCTCGGGACCCACTTGGCCCGAGACTGCAACTACATCCCGGATAAGGTGTTCGCCCTCATCCAGTCTGATGAAGCTGATAATGCTGAGCCCGCGCTGGGGCTGCTCTTTGGGGAGGACACCATAGCCCCGACTCCAAAAGAAGACCTGGTCAACCTGATTCTCCGCAGCAACAGATTTGACCCAACCAAGCTGATCTCGGATGTTGGCTTCGAGACAGGGAACAGGGCCTGGAGAAAGACTGTCAAGTGGACTGACAGTCAAGGAAAGATCTACAAGCTGGTCACCGGATAGGGAGACATGTCTGAGTCTGAGTCCGAGTCTGAGTCGGAGTCTGTGTCGGAGTCTGAGGTCGAGTCTAAGAAAGTCGGTGCTAGAGTCACTCCTGTAACCCCCCTCCCTTCTATCATTCCTGCTGCTAGCACTTCGGGGTCTGTCCCGAGTGCTTTACCAATTCCGCCACTGACCAATGATCAGATGGCTGCTCTCTTTGAGCTGTTTTCCAAATTTTCAATCAATAATAACAACCGTTCTGCTTACGAGTTGTCTCTTTTAAATTCTGCTTTCAAAAATGTTTTGTGCTATGACATTGAGAAATCCGACAAACAGGTACCCTTACCTCCACATCTGATCGAGCAACTAGAGCAAAGGGAATCACGGAATCCGGTAATTGAAGAGACCGAGTCCATAAACGTGGGAACAACCTTAGAGCCTCAGATACTTAAGATAGGGCTGTCCTTAGATCCCGAGGAGAAACAACAGTTTATAAACCTCCTCCAAGAATTCAAAGATGTCTTCGCATGGTCCTACAAGGACATGCCGGGGATAGACCGGGAAATAACCGAGCACCGCATACCTATCAAAGACGGGTGAAAACCGGTCAAGCAGAAGCTTCGTCGAATGAGGCCCAAGTGGTCTCTCAAAGTAAAAGAAGAAGTCGACAAACAGTTCAAAGCCGGCTTCATACAAGTGTCCGAGTATCCGGACTGGGTTGCAAACATCGTGCCGGTTCCTAAAAAAGACGGTAAGGTGCGGGTGTGCGTAGGTTTTCGGGATATTAACAAAGCAAGCCCGAAGGATGATTTTCCGTTACCACACATCGATATACTGGTGGATAACACGGCCGATCATGCCCTTCTATCATTCATGGACGGATATGCCGGATATAATCAAATCAAGATGGCGGAAGAAGATATGAGTAAGACTACCTTCACCACACCTTGGGGTACTTACTGCTATACCGTCATGCCATTTGGCCTCATTAATGCCGGGGCCACATACCAAAGGACCGCTACCACTTTACTACACGACATGATGCATAAAGAGGTAGAGGTTTATGTGGACGACATGATCGTCAAATCCAAAGAACGGGACGGTCACATCACCGCCCTAAGGAAATTTTTCACCCGATTGCGCAAATACAACATGAGGCTAAACCCTCAAAAGTGCAGTTTCGGGGTAACGTCAGGCAAATTACTGGGTCATATCGTTAGCCAACGAGGTATCGAGGTCGACCCAGCTAAAATCAAAGCCATTACCGAGATGCAAGCTCCTAAAACCGAAAAAGAAATAAGGGGATTTCTCGGGAAAGTCCAGTATATTAGTCGATTCATTTCCAAGCTAACCATGGTGTGTGAACCAATTTTCAAGAAACTGAAAAGAGGGGAACGGATACTATGGGATGACAAGTGCCAAGCTGCTTTCGACGAGATCAAGGAAATTCTGTCTGCTCTGCCGGTTTTGATGCCACCTCAACCCGGTTTGCCTCTATCGTTATACTTAACAACGACCAAGACAGCCATCGGGGCTATGCTGGCTCAGACGGTCGACTCCGAAGAACGAGCCATTTATTACATCAGCAAGAAGTTTTTAGAGTATGAGTGCAAATATACCATGCTCGAAAAGACGTGTTTGGCTCTGGTCTGGGCCACTAAAAAGCTCCGACACTATATGCTCAGCTACGAGGTCCATGTTCTATCCAAGATGGACCCGATCAAATACCTCTTCGAAAAACCCATCCTCAATGGCCGAATTTCTAGACGGACTCTAATGTTGGCAGAGTTCGACCTAAAATTTTTGCCATTAAAGGCCATTAAGGGACGGGCGGTAGCTGAATTCCTCGCTGACAGCCCGGTAACCGAAGAAGGACACACCGACACCTGGTCCTTCCCATACGAAGATATTTTCCATACCGATGCTGAAACATGGGATTTATACTTCGACGGAGCATCTAATTTTCGAGGGTTCGGAGTCGGGATTCTTCTAATCTCACCAAGAGGGGAGCATACCCCCGTCTCCAACAAACTGGACTTTGATGTTACTAATAATGCAGCAGAGTACGAAGCGTGCATTTACGGGCTACAACCCGCCGCCAACCTGGGGATCACAAATCTCCGGGTACATGGCGACTCATCCTTGGTCATTAACCAAGCACTCCAAAAATGGAAGACTCGGAATGCTAATCTCGTGGCCTACCAGGCACGAGTAAGGGATCTCGAGAAACAATTCCAAAAGGTAGAGTATATATACCTGCCTCGGGAAGAAAATCAGTTTGCAGATGCACTCTCAAAACTGGCATCTTTACTGAATATTCCCGACCACGTGACCAGTATGCCAATTTGCGTCCGAGCCGGCATACGTTAATGACATTGAAGACATCGAGATCACTGATCCCGAACCTTGGTACCAGGCTGTATTAAAATACCTGACAAACGGAGAATACCCTCCCGGGACTGAGGGTCGAGCCAAGAAAGCCTTACGGAGGCTAGCCACCAAGTTCATCCGTACCGATGATGGGCAATTGTACAAAAAGACGGCATAGGGGGCTCTTCTCCTTTGTGTTGACAAATATAAGGCCGAGGAAGTAATGGCCGAAGTACATGATGGTGAAAACGGCCCACATATGAATGCTCACATGCTGGTCCGAAAAATCATGAGGCTCGGGTATTACTGGAACTGATGTGAGTTAAGATGAACTTTGAAACAAGAATGTGAAGATGGATTAGTATTCTGAAATGAACGTAAACAAAGTAACCAAAACAGATTGTAAGGATGAATAAACCGTAACCAAAGGATAGTATGCTTAGTGAAGTAGACCTATACTCGAACAAAGCGGGTGCTAAATCAAACACGCGATTGAAGTAGCGAGTTTAGAGCTCGTAACGCGACTAACTCTAGACTTTGTCTTGTAAACAACAAGGACGTAAAAGAAAGCTTAGCTTTACTCAGGTTTTTGATATCAATATTGGATGTCTTATTCATTCAAGTAGATGGCTATATATAGCCTACAAAATGACCCTTAAATCGGCTGGTTAGGGTGACAAAAACAAAGCTACATGGTGACAAAAACAAAGCTTAAACCTATTGTGAATTAGGAGCTAAAAACAAAGCTTAAACCTATGTGAACTAGGAGCTAATAACAAGGCTTAACAAAGAGCAATCAGCCGCGGCACACTATGTGAACATGGAGCTAAAAACAAAGCTAACTATGAGAACACAATCAGCCCATAATCATCCTCATAACTTCAGTACACTCCCCATGCTTGAATGAGTGTGAACCCAAGTTAATGCCTTGACTATTTGCTCCTTTAATCAGCCCACACACGAGCTAGCTCACCAATTGTAATAGGCTCACTACTAAGCTGGTAGGAGGTGCTAGTGTGGCTGAACTAAGACCATTAGGAGCTAAGGTGACTTCATTGAACTCCTTAGTAGCTTCTTGATTCGGATCAGGAACACCATGGAGGCCGACTGCCAGTTATATGTCAAACATTGCCATAACTGTCAAATCTTTAGCAATGTGCAACATATGCCGTCATCTCTGCTCTATACCATGATGTCGCCTTGGCCATTCTCGACATGGGGTATCGACATAATCGGGAAGGTGAATCCCTCCGGTACTGGCGGACACTGCTTCATTTTAGTAGCTATCGACTATTTCACCAAATGGGTCGAAGCTGAGTCATACCGCATTCTCAATGTTAAACATGTCGTCAAATTTATCCAAAACAAGATAATATGTCGGTATGGAATCCTACATGAATTTATCAGTGATCACGGGGCTCATTTCCTAGCTGAGACCGCAGCCTTGCTGACTAAATATAAAATTCAAAGGCACACGTCCTCGCCCTACCGTCCCCAAACGAATGGAGCAGTAGAGGCGGCTAATAAAACGATTGTCACCATACTCAAAAAGATGGCTGATAATTATCGGGGCTGGCCCGACAAAATTCCTTTTGCCCTATGGGGGTACCGGACATCAATTCGCACCGCAACCGGAGCAACGCCGTACTACCTAACTTATGGGATGGAGGCAGTCCAACCCGTTGATTTGGAGGTACCATCCCTCAGAATTCTGTTAGAAAGTCAAGTACCCGAAGCTGACTGGGTTCGAGCACGGTACGATTCGTTGGCTCTACTAGACGAACGGCGGTCCCGCGCTATCAAAAATATCCAAATCTACCAGAAACGGATCCAGCGGGCCTTCAACAAGCGGGTAAGGCCCAGAAACATTAAAGAAGGGGATCTAGTCCTTAAGTCTGTGCGAGCTTTACTACCAGTTGACCCAAGGGGAAAATTCAAACCCAACTGGGCTGGGCCATATCTGGTGAAGAAGATCCTATCAGGGGGAGCAGCGATGCTGACAGACTTGGACGGGAATGAGTTCGTCAACCCAACCAACCTGGACTAGCTGAAGCGTTACTACCCTTAGCCATTTCTCAATGTCATTAGCAAAATTTATCAAAATTCTTTATAAAAAGCAAGTCAATAAGCTAGAATTATTTATTCTACTGTCACAAAACATCTTGAACCACTAGTCTTGGTGTAATTCGAGATTGCAAATTTACTGAGCTTGAACTACGTTTGGTTTGATTCTGCTAATTGCGGATACGTAGGCAGCCCCTCAAAAGGGCACAACCAGTGCAATCAAGAAAAGACAGAAACGGTTTAATAATAAACTTTCTTTTATTAATTATCACAAAAAAAAAAGCCCCAATAAACTTGGGAAAATTACAAAGTGCAAGAACTCAAAAAAAATTACAAAAAAAACACACGACAAAAATAGTAATAATATCTAAATAATAAAAAACTAAGGACTCGGTATTTAGGGCATCTTGCCCTTCCCCTTGTCCTTGGCCTCCTTGGCCGTCCATTGACGACGACGCAGAGGAGAGCGTTCCCGGATCACCACAGGAACCTCTTTAGCCCGGACTCGCTTCTTGCAACTCGAGTCCTCATCCACCTCGATAGGCCCGAGTCGGGCCCTCACGGGCTCTGGGAGCCGGTCGCGCGGACCTAATCGGTCCCGGGCCGCCAGCCTTGGCCCAAGTCGCCGTTCCAAATCAGTCTGGGGGCTTAGCCGCCCCCGTGTGCCACTAGCACCGGCATCTTTAGCTCGAGTCTTAGTATGTGACTTAAGACCCGATTCTAATCGGACTAAGGTAGCAGGGGTCTCTCCCTCATCGAAGAATCCCCTATTATCCTTTGCCGTCTCCCGACGGACCAATTCGAAGGCCTCATCGACCTTCAGAGCTTTGCGAACTTCCTCAGATTCCTCAGAAGTCCATTTCTCGTAAGCCCGAGAAACCCAAGCGGATTGGCAAGGGTTGGGAATAGTCCATGTAGGACGAGTGAACCATCTCTGCAACCAGGTGTCGCACATAGCGTCTGTCAGTTGGAGCGAGACGCTAATAATGGCTTCAGTCTCAGGAATGCGCTGAGACGAACCGAACTGCCTCAGGATGCGGTCCGGGTAAATGTGAACTGTCCAGTCAAAGGACAGAATCACCAGGTAGCGAGCTTGGTCTCTCTTGGCCAGCCCCGTCAATTTAGAAAGGAACCACCAAGCAACCGTCCACCTAATTAAAGGGCCACCATGGAACACCAACTCCTCATCCCAGTAAGCTCGATTTATATGGTGATTTGAGCTTATCCGGCGCCCTCTTGAACTGATTTGGCTGCTACGGTAGTTGGGAACGCTCGGAGGAGGCTCTATGATTGACAGGCGTTCCGACAACCAAACCTGCAAAAAGTATATACAAAAGTCATAAGCAACAGAATGGTCCGCTACAGCCCACTCGATCGAGTACACCATCTGACTCGATCGAGTAAGGCTCTCTAAAGGCAAACAGTATCTCGTTAGGAGTTCTACTCGATCGAGTAAAGCATCTCACTCGATCGAGTAAGCCCTTCACAGATGGGCAGAAGCACTTTGCAGACATCACTCGATCGAGTGACAGGTCCACTCGATCGAGTGACTTACGGGCCTCAAGAAATCGCGCAAGACAAAAATTGAAAATCGCGAGACATATACCTGCAGAATAAGGGTACTCCCCGTCAATTGCCGGGTTGGGTCAAGTCGTCTAGCATCCAGACCCATGATGATTTCCCCAGTGGCTAGCCAAGCAGGGCTATGACCAGTCTCCATCTGGTCAACCACTCCGATCAGCCTAATTTGACCCACGCATGAATCAGCATCCATCATCCCCTCAAAAACGTAGCGGTGCAGCATGCAGAATGCGAAAGCCCTACGCCTATGAGAAGGCGTAGCCATTACATCTTGACTGTTCATAAACTTGTCAGCCAAGTCGAAGAGGGAAACAGTATCTCCCCGCACCATTCGATCTGCCTCAGCATGAGACAGACCCAGGAAATCCCTCAGCCTTCTCCTCGGGTCCGGGTAGAACGGAGGGACGGCAGGACGAGCAACAGGGCTCCAACTCCCGATGGCTGTGATCTCCTCGGGAAGAGGGCATATCTCGCCCCGCGGGACTGCAAAGACGTGATGGGTGGTATCCCAAAATGACAGACAAGCGTCCAAAAAATGCAAATCAGGTATTAGGCGTCGAAGAGGAAACAGGCTGACAATCCCCATTTGGGTCAGTTGAATTTTGTCCTCGTCCCGAAAGTACTGGGACCAGGCATAAAGCATCGAAGTAAGATGTTCGATACCCATGGCAGGAACTTGAACCTTCTTGAAAGACTAAGAGATTTTGAGGAGAAGGAGTTTTGATTTGGGATGCAGTAAACTGAAGCAGGGAGACCTATATTTATAATAGGGAAGCCTAACTGTAACCCTAACTACCCTGCCTCCTCAGCAAACCTGGGCCCCAGCATGTGCAGGCCTGACTTCAGACTAAAACCCAGAATAGGAATCAAGTTGTCCCGAGCTTTCCTAGAATTTTCTAAAAATCCTGTGATAAAAAAAAATCTTTCAAAATTTTTCGACCTTTTTCAAAATTCAGTACATTTTCCCCAGCACGAGTCGGTGTTTTGCCTATGTGTTACATGCAATTTGTCATATGTCAGCATACAGGTACACCCCAGACCTCAGAAGCAAGTCTCCGCGCAACTACCTCACTCCCCAACGTCAGTCGATTTTTATCCCAGAATGCTACGATCAGAGCTATGATGTATTAGCATACGGGTGCACCTATACCTTCAGAAGCAAGTTTCACTCCCCACGGAGCTATCATCAGCAGGACAGGTATGACCCTCTGCTTATGGCTGGCGAGCCCTTCACGCTAGTCTACTAGACTATAAACGACCCGACCGGAAAGCTGCCAGGTCGTAATCTGCGATTGGCCTGGTAGCTACTCTGACTTTCGCCTTGTCCAAGCCTCAGTCAGAGTGGGGGCTCTGTAGACACCCGCATTTTGCCTGCTAGTGTCTATAGCAGTTCCCGACAAACACTCGATGATGATCGGACGCAAACGTGACCTGGTATACTCGGATTTGGACCCGAAATCAATAATATCTGACATGGACTTTTAGCGGAGTAATAATCTCTCAAAACAGACCTCAAATCCAGGCCCAGTGGGTCGTTCCGAGCAAAATAAGACTAATTTGGGCCAAAACCGACACCAAAAATAAATCCCGTCTTTTGGCGACCGGGTCAAAACCCGGTCAGAGACGAACCCGTCACAAAAACCAGCCAAATGCACCTTCTAGAAGCTGGCGCCCAAATTAAATTCAAAAAAGATAACCAAATCAACCAAGTCAACCCCTTCCTAATTTACCTCGATTTACCTGATCCACTCGATCGAGTGGACTGACCCACTCGGTCGAGTGGAGCGTCAAAAACTGGATCAGGCCCATTTTCTAGGGCACTCGACCGAGTGCACTAGGGCCACTCGATCGAGTAACCCTAGATCATGGGGTAAACTCTATAAATACCCCACGACCCTCACTCATTTGAGGGACTTTGGACACAGTTTTTCACCCACATTCTACCTACATTTTACCCTACATTCACCTACACCACAAGCCTTAGTAAGCCTAAGCACTACACACAAAAAACCGAGTCCCTTGCCCCTCGAAAAACCGACAAACACACACACATATACACATACACACCATAACTTGCATACATCCTCGATACTCCGACGTCCCGTCACTATTTACGCGTCCATTTCCGAGGTCCCTACTAAGCATGTATGTTGAGGGTGTCCTAAACCCCATTTCGATCCTTATTACTTTGTTTTTATTTACGTTTTTGTATTATTATCCTAACACTAACTCTAGCATTAACTCTAACATTTCATTTCTCGTATACTAACTTTTACATTTTGGTTACTAACATTATTATACCGCGTATATATAAACTAGTATCAAAATCCGGTTCTAAATCCGTTTGACTACGATGTTTGCCTAAAGTCCGTCTAATCCCTTTACGAGCAACGACGGAGGTGGAGCCCTTTCGAGGAGCCCCGCCCCAATGTACTCAAGGGCGTGACGTGATAGCAATCGGTCATAGTTGAACGAATTTAGTTCCATTTCTATAATTAGTACGGAACCCGTTGACACGAAAACCGACATCACATAACCCGAAAGGGTTAGTTTCGATGTCGTGACGTAGAGGGATGCATTTCGTCGCTAATTCAAATTTTCTAACGTAAATGTTTTCATAAAATCCCGACAACGGTATTATAATCGTACATGTACACGATTATAGTACCGGAGGTCAAGTTAAATTCAAGTCGTGCGATATTTGTATTTAATTTGACCGACCGTCGATTTTAAAACCCCAAAAACGAGACGAGTTGACACTCGTACAGGGGCTACTCGACCGAGTACATAGGCTACTCGATCGAGTAGCGTCCATATAACTGGGCAGACCACTTTTCGAGGACACACTCGACCGAGTCAAACCATGACTCGACCGAGTGGGCCCTGTAACCCAGAAAACCGAGAGCTTAAATGCAGCATTTAAGCCTCGTCTTTTTTACGACTCTTAGTCATCACGTGTAAAGACAATCACGTGACTTCCCCTTTTTCAAAACTCACGCTCATCCCGACATTATAACAACTTTGATTGATTTTTCGATGTGATAAGTTGGGACAAGGCATTGAGACATGGGATCGGGCTAGTGTCACGCTTAGGTCCTATGTCTCCGTCCTTCGTTTAATACACAACGCAATGTGTATTTAATCGGGGTTTGTCCGTTTATGCAATTCACGGTCTAGCTCACATACGGGTCCGTTCCTAACTTTTTTTATTTATTATTTTGTTTGTATATCATTTGCAATTTTTGTATTGGCCGGGTTGTATTTCCGCCCGTGTAACTTGTACGTTATTTATGTTTGAGTTTCATTTATTTACTTGCTTACCGCTTTATAAATGAACCTCGCATGCTAAATCATTTTGACCATAATTAAGATGCATTAAATGACGTAGTTCACATACTATTCATATGCTTAGCCCGAAAACGCTGTTTGCATATCATTTAATCGTTTTACTAGCGCGCGCACACGAACACGAACGATGTCTTAGTTGAGGCCGCCATGTGCGGGCGGGATTGGGTGTCCTTAGTGGGCTTCCCAACACGTACCCTCACTCCTTACTCAGAACCTTTGGTTTCCGGATGTCCGAAACCCTTGGCGCACGAGAGTCATTCTATATACGAAAGCCGGTTTAGACGGTATCGATATTGCAATGTAAAGGGACGAGCCCAATGAACTCTGAAATCGAAGTGGGCTTACTTTGTGTATAGCCCATGACGACATAGAGTGGGCTCGTATGGTTCCGAATAACCACAAAATTCGGTGGCGACTCCATCTTGACTTAAATTTCGAACCCGAGAACAATCTCACCACGAGATTCATTCGCCTACCCAAACCCGCGCGTGGCCGCGTCGGAGTGGACCAACGTCATGTCCACACAACCTATCTGCTGATACACAACTCAATCAAACAAACTAACAAAAACCCAATTCAAATTAGCTTGGAACACAATTAAAACACAAAGTTGATAACGAAAACCCTAAATTAGAGACAAAAAACTGGTAAAACTAGAAGTCTAGTAACTAACTAACAACAAAAGAAATAAATTCAATTGCAACAAGTATTGTTTCAGTCTTTCTCGAATCTCAAGTAACAACCTGAGCAAAAGGAAGAAATGAGGGGAAGGAACAACAACCTGAGCAAGACCGACGAGGCGACAACCAGAGAACCACCGGCGAGATTTCGTGGGTGGGGTATACGAAGGAGGAATGAGAACAGGCCTAGGACAGAGGAGCGTTCACGGAGCAGGGTTCACGGGCCAAGGAAAGACCTGAAAACAGGCGAAGGAGGAGCGATAGATGATCTAGGGTTTTGGAAATCGAAATGGAAATGGTTGGGGCTGTATTTGTATCGCATGCATAAGGAAGAAGACGGAGGTAGTACTGATATGAAGCATGAGTTAATACAAGAGTTTTAATCTGTATGGACCCCACCATTTATAATTTATTAAAATTGAAATTTAGGTGAGGCGTCAATTTTGGACTAAGGACGCCGAACCTTCCATTTATTTTTTGAGTAAGTGAGGCGTCACTTTAGATAGACGCCGCACCCTCATTTTTTTCTAATTTTTTTTAAAAAACGACTCACCCAATTATTTTTACTAAAGAAAAATGAAATTATTTGCTGCTATTTAGCTAAAATTCCTCAAATAAGGAGCAGCAATTGGAGATTTTTCTACTAGTGGACATAGCCATAAACAGCCATCTCCCAATAGGATAGTTCATCCTTAACATCATCCTCCGTGAGTTGCAAAATGTCTTCCTGTTCCGCATCAGGTTCCATAACTCTCACAATTTTCTTCCCTTGCCTTGTATACCAATCACCTTGCTGATCATGGATTACACTCCCACCAGTACTTTCATCCTCATTATTATCAATATCATCCTCCTCATCATACAACTCATAGCCGGGGATGCCATTAATCTGGTTTAAACTTCCATGTTTCTTAGCATCATCGACGTTTGGCTTACGTCCAATCCAAATATTACTGTATCCTTCTTACCATCCTTACTCCCCATGCCTTTCCTGTGAGTAATGTTACGTAAAGTAGCCAGTGATGAATAGATAGCCGAAGTGCACAAGATTCTCCGTCACAATCACGTAGATACTCAGTTCGCCAAGGAGGGTTTTCTCTAGGGGTTTCTCTAGGGTTTTCTCTAGGGTTTTCGCGATCAACTTCTTACGTCGTACAACCGTGTGATTAACTCTCTGTGTTAGTTACTAGGATCGCCTCTACTCGAGGTCTTACATTTTGGAGTCGTCTCATCCCGAGAAGTCCCCTTTAAACCTCACCTCCGAGGTTTGTGTCAAATCGTCTCGTTATAGAGACATAAATTCATTAGGCGTTTCGCCGAGTACACCAAGAGTCTAAAGCACCTGAATCCCTAAGCCAGTGACCGCAAGCACACGCGAGTCAAGGGTTTCATTTCCGCGTCGCTCAGTCGCGAGCATTCCTCGAGTCCTTAAGTCATCTGGTGAATCCGATCTGACCTTTTGATCATTTCCCACTAGAATCCCTCCCCAACATGTCGGTAGATTCAAGCGCCATCGAAAGCATCCGCAACGATGTCAATACCCTAACCAAATTGGTTCGCAACATCCGTATTTCAGTAACCCGTTTGACTTTCTCAGTTCATTACATCGATAACCGCCTCAATTTCCTTGAGAGTAGAGACCCAGAAAGTGAAACGAACGCCAGTCCGGGCAATTACCACGCCCAACAGCCTACCCAGGATAGATTATCCCAACGCTCCGCCCGATCGAAGCTTACCAAAGTCGATACAGAAAGAACACCAAGACCTTAAAAGACCACATCCAACAAAGTAGAAAGATCACCGAGGGAGTTTACCTCAATCAATTCATCTTACACCAAAGCTCTTAAGAACCTAGTCGATCAAGGGTTACTCTTGCCCATGGGTTCCACTCTGGACCCACCAGTCGGCAGACGAGGCAAAAGCTGGACCCCTAATGCTTATTGCCTATATCACCAAGGTAACGGACACGATACCGAATCCTGCTATCGACTCAAACATGTCATACAAGACATGATCGAAATTGGGACGATTCCTCTCGCTCCATCCGAAAAACCTAACAATTCCACAAACCCCTTTAGCATTCATGCAGTCTTCAACGACGCCATCAATTGTTCCCACCTCGTCCCTATAAAGGAGAATGTCCGGGATATCGAGGAAGATCCTGACAACCCACGGGCACCCGTCAAGACAAGTAAATCTTTGTCCAAGTCAGAGTCTAGTTCGTCTTAGGGCCTAGACCTAATAGTATAACAAATGTCTTATTTTTTTACATCGAGTCAGGAGGTGCGAGGGGATCTATCCTCCACCCCCCAAAAACAATATCCCGGGCGCATAGCCCGCTTATTACTATCAATAAAAAGAAATAAACTTTTCCTCCTTTATAATGCGCCTCGACAATTGCTTGATTTAATAATGAACTTTCTTGCTTACAACACGGTACTATGCCATTTATCGATAACAATCAAACGTACCTCGAAACAACGAGGAATTACAAAAACCGAGATCTCGTGTTCTCTTTTTACCTATCCCATGTCTGGTGTAGAAAGCCACATAACCATCCCTTAGAACGAGCATTCCCGAATCCTATGACAAATCTAGATAGTCTCTTAGCTTGTGATCAAAGACGGAAGGCAAACCCATTTCCCACAATAAATATCCCTCGAATAAAGACCGCACAATTCCTACTAGGTGCTAGCCTGACAAAAAGAAAGAGAAGTCTGAAATGACCAAAAGGAGCCAAAAATAATGAAACCAAGGACAAGCTAAACCGACCCAATTTACTGATCAAGACCAAACTCAACGGTCAAAATAAAACCCCCAATCATTCAACTCGACTTCAAATGCAAAGTCCAAACAAAAAGCAAAAAAAATGAACTAACCAGTCAACTAGAACCCAAATACTAGCCTCCTTACATTACAACCTTTAAGACCTTCCTGAGACACTTGTTAGGAAACAGTCCGGAATTTTGAGGTTTCAAGCTCAATAGGATAATCTAAACCGTTAGGGCCAAACATGGGAATCAGATCCCACGTAATTTACATCCCACCTGATTGAAGTCTAAGTCATTTTTACTCAGCTTCCTCTTCCCTTCCACATTACGAAACCGTAACCCCATAGCCTTAACTCCACAAAATCAGCTCCAGCTTTTTATCTATCGAAACCACTTACTACCTAGATCCACATTCCAAAACCACCCGAACCAGTCGCCCTGACCTGAACATGATATCTCGGTAATTGTCACTTTCAAGAGGTCACACCCGATCACCTCATCTGAGTTCTTAAAATAGGGTGAAAACCCATGTAATACGCCCTAAGCATCTCACATCGATAATTGGCATAACGAGTCTAAAGCGAAATCACTCACATCTATAAAGAACTACGAACATGGTTTGATTCCGTCTAAACGCGAATACGTAGGCAACCCATCCCCGGGTACAACCAACAAAATAACAAAATCGATTACTCGATTCACATGCAAATCGGAACCTTTTCCCACGTTCTGTTTAACGAGTGATTTCAATGACGAAGCACAGACGATGGGCCGAGGATGGGATGAAAACCCGAAAGGGCGCCCCGGGCAAAATGAAGAAATGAGTTGTGAGCCATCCTCACAAAAAAAAGGACGAGCCGAGGACGGGGTGAAAACCCGAAAGGGCGCTTCGGGTAAAATGAAGAATCGAGTTGCGAGCCACCACAAAAAAAAGAGAAAAAATAATAACAATGTGCTTCTCATTAATAATAAAATTTGTTTAAATCGAGCCTTTGTCGAGGCATTTACATTAAACATCTGAAACCCGGATATCCCGAAAAGCAACAACGTGTCAAAACTCCACAAAAACTGGTACTAATACACCACATAATATCAACTAATAAGACATAATACAAAACGGCTGAGCTCTAGCAGTTCAACCTTTTCTTCCCCTTGTCATTCGGGTGCACCCGCTTGTGTTTCTCATCATCGATCTTCTGAGTACAAGCTTCTACCACCCTAGCCAAAGGCGAGCCCAGCCAATCCCACTTTCCTTCCTCTCTCACATTTTCAATATGGGTCTTGTTAGTCTTGGCTCGCTTAGATGAACTGACGGAACTAGGATCGGTAGCACTGTATTCGGTCAGGCACTTAGTGACAGTCCTTCGAGTCACCTCCTCGCCCCTTAGCAGTGCTATCTTCCTAACTCTTAAGTTGCTCTGTCCTGACGGGTGTTCACAAATCCTCCGCCAGATGGAAGCATTGTCGGTCGGTCGAACACTTTCAATAACGACGGGACACAAGAACCTCTGTTCCCAAGACGCCCTAAATTCCCTGAGCGAATCCTCTGTCCATGGGTCAAACTTAGAAATAACCTTAGCATTCTTCGAAGTGGGGGTTTTGACACCTGTTTGATTCGACAACATGCCCGGATAGATATAAACTTGATCCCTCATGGATAGTATCAGCAAAGCCTCAGCTGAAGACGAAAATGGAAACCCGGTAAGCCCACTAATATTCCACCATGGGATGGACCACCTCCCCTTTAGCCAAATAGGAAAGCCAATCCTTTTCCGTGTGACCTTTGCTCCACCCATGCACCGTCTTCCGGCCCGTGAAACCCTTGTAGTTATAACCTTTGATGACCCGGGGAGAGTCGACCAAACCAAGCTGCTCCTGTAACCAAACTTGTACAAACCACGACAAAACATCACACCTCCAAACCAAAGCAACCACAAAATCAAAACAA
This sequence comes from Agrostemma githago, assembly GCA_958450325.1. Lineage (NCBI taxonomy): Eukaryota > Viridiplantae > Streptophyta > Magnoliopsida > Caryophyllales > Caryophyllaceae > Agrostemma > Agrostemma githago. Next base: position 36,760,596 of record OY288241.1, on the reverse strand, counting down.
AAAAAAACCAAGCTACGAAGAAACATGGCACCAAAAAAAACACCTGTAAAATAATCCGGGAACCCCGAAAAGGTGTCTTGTGGAGTCGAGCACGAGCATCGAGACCTAGAATGAGCTCACCCAAAATAAGCAAAGAGGGTGATCGTCCATGTTCCATTCCCATCACCACATTCAAAACTCGAGGGTTACCCCAACCTTCATGCGCCATCGCATCCTCGAAAAGATAAAAAACAAGCCATCGCAACATTAAAAGCGCGCCTACATGCTAAGGCCGAAACATGATGAGAACCAGCCTGTGAGAATGTCCTAGAAAGCAATTCTAAGTTAATGTCATCCCTACCAAAGTAGCCTTTAGCCTCCTCCAATGAAGAAAGGTCCAAAAAGTGATAAAATCGCTCCGCGTAAGCATCATCCCCATAAGACACGCAAGGTCGAACCGAACTTCACCCACCTATAGCGTCTAGCTCTTCGGGCGGAGGACAAATTTTACCCCCAGGGAAAGCGAAAACATGGCTTTTTGAGTCCCAAAACTTAGAACATGCCAATAAGAAGTCATCATGTATCTTGACTCAACTTAGCGCAACAACCGTTGACAAACCATCATTTGAACAAACCTCAGGATCACATTTCTTAAGAGAAACCGCCCATTCGGTTAGAATATTCCCGAAACCCGACATGACCCTATATATGGATGTTCTAGACCCTATGGATATTTTAGTATGTCTAAAACGAGCACCCACAACCCGTATATATACCCCTAATCCCACAAGAATTAGGAAACAACGAAAATTTCCATAACCCGGACTTGAACCGCCCTGGCCCAGGCGCCCGAATCTCCAGCCGCCCGATCCCAGGCGACCCAGAACCCGAGAGCCTTAGCCCAGGTGCCCATATCTAGGCAAGCAACATCAAGAGCAACCCCGAAGCTAGAAATACCGATCTCGCATTACAACCATAGGTACCACATGACACCTCGGACATTGGGAACGACTTCCCGAAGTCACTAAAACTCGCTCCGAAAACCGAAATACCCATACAGGGGCCACAAGAACGCGAGTTTACCCGTCGGACGCACGAGACTTAGGCGTTTCTTTTTTGTTTTTTTTAGGGGGATAACCTACCCCACCTAGGCATGTTGTAGCCTGATTAACGGTTATCGTCAAGTCGCGTCTGTAGCCTAATAAGGCAATATTATGAATATGTAAAAAGTGGTCTAACTTTTTTTTCAAAGGTTGCCCGAATTTTAACTCCGACTTCATTCTGAATGTCGAAGCGACTACACTCGTCTCCTAATATACTCGGTTAGAACACGTTAATGTTTTACGTTAGCATTTTACATCTCGTCCATCTCGAGTCAAAACATTTTAATCGACGTACTATCTGATCCGAATCCCGGCTCAAACTAACGCATTTCAAAACATCCAAAAGGAACTGTTTTCATACTTCTGTGCAACGCCAACGCACCCTAAACTAGGTCAGATGGCAAAAGAATAAATGCAAAAGTGATTACTTATCAATCTAGGTAAACAATTCGCCAAACACAAGACTAATCCAACTAATTCAAATACCAAAATTTAAAGCGAATATACAAAACATACAAATCCATACACAAATCGAGGCTAGGGAGAACCCCTAGAAGCCGCGCCAATGGCTATCACGACCTCGCAAATATCATCATCTAGACCTAGATCCTCCAAGTCTAGAAGAGGAGACTCACTACCATCCATCCCCGATAGCATGTCTAAGTTAGCCGTCTCGGGGACTCCTCCAATCTCCTCGGTAGCACCCGTAGCCTCTGCCTCAGTCCCAGCCTCTCTCTCAATCCGATGACTAGCTTAACCCTGCGCGGAGGTCTCGCCCTGAGACCCGGCTAGCTGCTCCTTAAGGTGAGCAATCTCGTCGGCCCAGGATTGCAGGAGTTGTTGCGCCTTAGCAGCCTCCGCCACGAGCTCGGTCACCCGAGTCTCCAGCTGCCCCACCATATCCGGGACATCCTACAAACACACTTAAATGTTAGAAAAATACACAAGCATCCTATAAAATCACCCTAGTCACGCAGACTTGCCGATCGAGGTCCCGAAGTGTCACGAGAAACCCTCGAGGCATAGACCCGAAAACAGTTGGCGGCCTGCCACAACGGCTGATGGTAAGCCGAGGAAACCTGAGAGACGAAACCATAGAAGTTAGGCAAACCGACCCTAATTCTTAAAACCCGAACAAAGAACGAAACCCAAAACTCACCCGGTACACCCGGTACACCCGGTCACGTCATTCTATCCCGGCATCCATCTCCTCTGCAGTACACAGAGGGAGAGGCTCGGTGAAAGGTATTCCAGCCGCGTCCACCATAAGCAGCGTCAGAGGAAAATCTGGGGGCTGGATTTTTTCAGCCGGATCGGCCAACTGAGAAAGCAACAGATTGGTCGGTCAGAGGGCAAGGAAACAATAAACCACAAAACGAACCTTAGAACCAAAATCAGAACATTACCACGAGGCGGTACCAAGCTAGCCGTCGGGTGATGTGAGATAGATAGAAGGCACCAGGCACCAAGAGCGCATCGCCTCCTTCTCCGTCCCTATCCTCGAGGACCTTTGCGGTGGTCGGTGGTCTGGACATGGTCCGAGGAGGATCAACCGGCACCCTGAAATCGTCATACAGGTATTGACGCACCAACCGCTCGCCCAGATACCAAACTGGGCAAAACAACGCAGGAAGGAGCATCCTCTTATAACTCCGAGGCCTCAGCTCCACAGCCACATACTCCGACACGCCCTCATAATTAGCCCAAGGGCGGGCCACAAACTACACGAATAAAACCAATACCTCAATAAAGCCTAAACCTTGGGGGCTGCTATACTAAAAAGGACATGAGTAGAAAACTTACATACCCAAGCCTTAACTGGTTGACCAGCCCATTCTCCGACGGATAGTGGCTGATCGTGCTCTTAGGCTGAGCCAGCCTCCACTCGATCCCCACTGGGAATCACCCGCACCATTTTAGGTGCGAGACAAGGAAAGTAGGAGTAGATCCAAGCTTGCAAAAATCCCAAAATACCTTTAGCAACACTAAGCCAAAACTAAGCAGAACTTAAAATGCAAGAGTGAGAATAGCAACTAACCTCCAGTATAAGGCCCGGACCCACAATGGGCAAAGATGAGGCTGACTCTATTGCCAGCGGCCTCACCATGACTTGCAGGCAGCGAGTCATCTCCACGAAAGTCGCGGTTACCCAATCATAACGTCCTAGCTGAGCCAGGTCAGCTAAGAGAGGCAAAATCCTAGTGATAAACCTCTCGTCTTTATCCGAGAAGTGGGTCGACCCTAAGAAGTACCACAACCACAACCGGGCATCCTCTTCCGGCGTGTTGGATTCTCGACCCTCTAACACCGCCACCTGCTCGAAGTGATCAGTGATGTACGAGCTCACTAGAGCATGAGGAGCACTATATGCCTCACGCTCCAAACAATCCCCAATGAGGCCCCGCACCTCATCACTATCTAGCCTAGGGCCTTCAGCGGCCCACCTAATCCTATCCGGACCCCAGGGCAAACCGGTAATCATCCCAAAATCCTCTAAGGTCATCCCGACCTCCCCAAAAGCCATGTGGAAGGTCGAGGTAGTATCATGGAAGCGATCTACCATCGCTCTAATCACCATAAGGTTGCACTTAGTCTTGCAACCCACCAGCCGGACCCACTGCTCGACCACGGGACCTAGAGGAGTCCTCACGATAATCCCCTTTACCGTGGGGGTCAACTTCTGAGAATAAATCTCAAGACACGTAGTAAAGCCCGAGAAAGTCCTCATCGGGCCTGAGGGCTGCAAACCAAAACAATACAAGTATAAACGAAACAAACCTAACCTAACCCCAGCCAAAAGTCTAAGACATAACTAATAAGCACGAATAGGACACTCACCAGAACACGCACGATGCGCTGAGAAACGTGAAGGTCAAGGTGAAACACTAACTGATGGTCATCCCAGTCTTGAGCCCACTCGGGATCCTCGTAACCAATCTCCTCATTCTCCGGTACAGGAACCGGAACATGAGCCCTCCTAGCCACTGTCTCTGGAAGCCTTCGCTTCCTCACCCTATCAAAATCGGCCTCATTTATGGCCTCCGAATCACGACGCTGAGATGGGATACTCCGTCGTCTCCTACGAATTCGACGGGGAGTCTGTGAACTCGTCCCGACAGTCTCGCTACTAGGAGCTCCCTTGGGACGCTTGGTGTTACCTCTAACTATAAAATCAAACAAAAAACGAAAAATCCATACCTTAAGTCAGGCTAAAACAGCTTAAAGAGGTCAAAATAGGGTCAAAAGTTCGGATAAAGATATTAAAATTTCAAAATGGCCGCTAGCACCCATTTTGGATCCCGGTCACGATGGAAGTGGTTTCGGAAAAATCGGACATCATTACGACACCTTTTGGTCCGTCTTAAGTGACACAAAACCTCACGGAGAGTCCTAAAAGCCATCCTAGCCCATAAAATCGACAAGGGAGCTACCCACATCCTCACAAACACTATTTGAGCAAGATTACGCAAAACAAATGCGGGAATAGTCGGGAAAACGGTCCCTAACCCTAGCATTCCGAACCTATTTCCATAGGGAGCCATTGTCGTACCTCAAAAACCCCTATCGAATTTATAACTACCCTAACAAGCTCTAAACAACCCTAATTTAACAATGGAATTAAGCACAAGCATCGAAACTTAGTAAATCAAAAACGCCCAAATTGATTTTCTAGGGTTTTCAACAAAACAAGCTCACAATCAATCAAATAAAGCAAAACCGACAATAAACAAGTAAAGAACACTTACCCGGAGTTGACATTGTCGCGTACGACATAAATTGAGACGAAAATTGGCTAGAAAGATCGAGAAAGTAAGTTTAGAGGAAGGGCGACGCGTTCGAAATTGGGATCGAACGAACGATCACCCCAACCTTCGTTTACTTAAGCAGACCCGGTCCACGAGAACCCGACCGCCCCAGGTGACGCACCCGGATTCTGAACCGCTGGGGGCTAGGTGCCTGAAGATTGGGGCGCAGACAGACGCGCGTCCGAGTTGTCCAGCACAGACCAAAACAGAAACAAACGAGGTTCAAAGTTCGATACACATAAAACACGCACCTTTTAAGACAAACTAAATATAAAAATAATGGAACAATTACTAATCGACATCGACAAAACGCACTCAATAATAAAACAAGCATGAGATCCGCACTTAACGTGAACGCTACACCCAAACGCGTAATGAAGCAATCTAAACCGAACTAATCTAAACAAACTCTAAACAAATCTCAAATGCATAACAAACCAAAACAAAGCAAGAACAAACCCGAACAAAATAAGGCAAACCCACAATACAAAAACACTTACCTAAAACAAATAACAAACAACAATTTTTCACTTAACGGGTCTTAGTTATCCAAGAGTCGAAGGAGTTTGAAACCTTCACAACAATTTTTCGAGTGGATACAAACGCCCTCGAAGGAGTATGGAACCTCCACAGCAATTTTTCGAGTGGATACCAACGCCCTCGAAGGAGTCTGAAACCTCCACAGCAATTTTTCGAGTGGATACTAACGCCCTTGAAGGAGTCTGAAACCTCCACAGTAATTTTTCGAGTGGATACCAACGCCCTCGAAGGAGTCTGATACCTCCACAGCATTTTTCATTCGAGAGGAGACTGACGCCCTCGAGTAGTTTATATCGTCTTGTTTTGTCCTAGGGGTGAGAGGCATCCCGAAAGACAGCTACTCGTGTGGAGACTGACGCCCTCGAGTAGTTTATATCATCTTGTTTTGTTCTAGGGGTCAAAGGCATCCCGAAAGACAGCTACTCGAGTGGAGACTGACGCCCTCGAGTAGTTTATATTATCTTGTTTTATCCTAGGGGTCAGAAGCATCCCGAAAGACAGGTACTCGAGTGGAGACTGACGCCCTCGAGTAGTTTATCTTGTTTTGTTTTGTCCTAGGGGTCAGAGGCATCCCGAAAGACAGCTCATCGAGTGCAGACTGACGACCTCGAGTAGTTTATCTTGTTTTGTTTCGTCCTAGGGGTCAGAGGCATCCCAAAGACAAGTGTTCGAATGGAAACTAACGCCCTCGAACATTTTTGTTTCACTTTATTTCGCCCAAGGGGTCACAAGCATCCCGAAGACGACCGCTCGAGTGGAGACTGATGCCCTCGAACTTTTTATTTTATCAAGGGTTCACAAGCATCCCAAAAACATTTGTTTAAATAAAAGCCAACACATACGAACGTTCTTCGCTCGAACGTGAAGAACTGAAGAACAAGATGACAAGCAACGGCCCGGGCCCAAGCAAGCAACCGCAAGCGAAGACGTCGGGTACGATTTCTAAGCCTTGGCTGGCGAGCCTCAACACGTAGTCCAACGGACTTAAAACGACCCGACCGGACAGCCACCAGGTCGTAATCCTCGATTGACCTGGGTGGCTATACTTTGACTTTTTCCTTGTCCAAGCCTCAGTCAAAGTGGGGGCTTCTGTAGACACCCAGATTTGGACATGGTGGCTGCAGAAGTGCCCAACAAACACCCGATGACGATAGGACTACAACGCAACACGGGTTCGCGATATTTTATTTATGTAGTTTTTTCATAGAACGGATCAAATAAATTACTCAGAAAAATTAAACTAACATGATGGCAGCCTTAGTCATATCGTTATGGTCGGATAGACATTAATTAGAGTCAATTCTGACACCGGGATCCCGAGTCGGTTCCAAAACTCAAACCAAGTCAGCACCGCGCCAAGTGAACCTCGAGATGCACACCCGAGGCCCACCAAGCTCACGGCGCTAGGGTTACACGGGGAAACCTTAGGCCCCAAGATATGAATTATACTCCTTCTCTCGGTTTTGGAAAGTATCAAAATCGTATCTTCAAAATTCCAACCTTCTCACCTCACGCGTCTTAGGCACCCCGCGTCTGAACCTAGGCGCCTGAGTCTCGGTGTAACTCAACTCAGGCGTCCATATGGGTAACGAGGGCCGAAAACATCTATAAATACCCCCCTTCACCTCATTCATTCAACACATCTCAACTCTCTTCTCCCCCTCCACATTCTCGCTAAAGGCTCGCACTCCGACACCCGAGGCAAACGATCCACTCGATCGTAGTTCCGATAAAAGCGACACCGATGCTACTCCTCACCTTCGAGTACCCCACTCGATATCGAGGTGCCTGTGTTCGACTAGCTCAAGCCTAGTAGCGAAGCTTTGCCGGATTAGCCGTAGAATCAGTCCATAGTGACGAAGCTCTGCCGGAGTAGCCGCAGGAGGGGTCAACGGTAACAGAGCTCTACCGAAATCACTTGGAGGATCCGCCTTTGAAGTCGAATCGTCACTAGGTTGTCATCTAAACAAAACTTTCCATATTCGTACTTTCCTTTATTCTGCACTACGAAAACACTAGATGTGGACACTAGGTCCACAACATCTACTAAAATACGTAACGTCCCAACTTCAACCACAAATACTAAAATACACTAAATATACCCGAGTAATTCCGAGATCCGTTCTCAACTATCTATGCATCGTGTCTCGTTTAGTGTATACTCTGAGGGTGCAACTCCTCACAATGTGATTTACTTACATTCGCATTTACAGTTTTTCGTATGATTTATTGCTTTCATGACCTTATAATCGCATGCTAAATCAACCAACACGAAATTCAAAACGTAAAACAACTAAAACTGAACAAAGTGATAGTCAGGTTTCGTATTAGTCCGGGTGCTCGCCTTATTAGATTCGACACATCTCTATTAATACCGAACCGGCGCATCTTAAGCAGAATACCGGGTAAGGTATATCACGAGAACGACTAATATCCGTATTATCGCGTTAAAACTGACTTGCTAATACGTATAATACTAGTACTCTCTACTCTCCTACGTGCACCTTTTCATGGCCTGCCTGTCACGTGAAATCGCATGCAAAGAATGTAAACACAACTACTTTGACGACAAAACTTACTTGTCCTTAAACAACCGACGTAGTAAAAGGTATAGGGTGAAAACAACGGATGTTACTGTATTTCCGCCACAACAAAAGAACTAGGTTATCAGCCCACCGATTGATTAGTAGAGGCCGCTATAGTGCGGGCGGGATTGGGTGTTGACATCTATCGGATGTTGGCTTCCCAATACGTACCCTCACCTCTTAATCAGGATCGACGATTTCCGGATGTCTGAAACCATTGGCAATGAGAGTCATTTCAGACATGAAGTGCTTATCTTTAGGTCATGTGCCCCTCAACTTTGAGCCGGCTAGGGATCAAAGTTGACTTGAATGGTTTCCGAGTCCCCATAATTGACTCGGTGGCGACTCCACAAATCGGCAACGAATTCAGTTCACTATAAAGGTCTTCTTACCAAACGAATCAGCCTTTAAACATTTAAAACCACGACTCGATCGATTCCAAACGGAAAAATGGGTGCCCGCACCCGTCTAATACAAGTCCGGATCGTCATCCGAAACGAGGTCCGAAACATCGCCCCGTACATGAGATCGGATCGGCCCCATAATTATTAGTATCGAAATCAGCTTCACCATCTCCATGCACCATATTTGTCTCTACATTCTTTCCTTTCTGAGACATTTGGTAGAGGTCAACAAAGTATTTTGGAGTGCGGCACACACGGGTCCAGTGACCATATTGTCCGCAACGGTAGCATTGATTGGGGCCCACCTCATTTGTATTTTCCTCTGATTTATGATCATTTTCCCACTTCTGGTGATGATATGACCTTTTGAAGATACCACCCCGGCCTCGTCCGTATCCCGGCGCACAACCACGACCGCATCCACGGCCTTGACCGCGACCACGTCCTTGACCATAACTATTTGCATAATCATTTCCTTTTTCATATGTCCCCTGATGGGAGGCCACATTCGCTTTTGGGAATGGATGAGTACCGGTGGGACGATATGAGTGGTTTTTCATCAGTAACTCATTATTTTGCTCAGCCACAAGTAAACAAGAGATTAGTTCAGAGTATTTCTTAAATCCTTTTTCACGGTATTGTGTCTGCAGGACAATGTTACTTGCGTGAAAAGTGGAGAATGTCTTTTCTAACATGTCAGAATCGCTAATTTTCTCTCCACATAATTTTAGTAGTGAAGTGATTCTGAACACGGCTGAGTTATATTCTGTTACAGACTTAAAATATTGTAACCTCAAAGTCGCCCATTCGGCACGAGCACCGGGTAACATCACGCTTTTTAGGTGTTTATACCTTTCATCAAATTCTGTCCAAAGAGTATAGGGATCTTTCACAGTCAAATATTCAATTTTGAGTCCCTCATGGAGATGGTGACGAAGAAAAATCATGGCCTTAGCCTTATCTTGATCAGATGACTTATTTCCTTCCTTAATAGTTTCACCAAGGCCTTTTGCAGCTAGGTGAATTTCACAGTCTAGTACCCAGGCCAAGTAGTTCTTTCCACTTATATCTAGGGCCTCGAAATCAAGTTTTGCAATGTTCGACATGATGAAACCATACAATCAAATATCACATATTAGTTTTATAAAATTATATGACAAACATTCTTGATATACCTATTTTATTACTCCGTATATAATAGGTAAGACTACTAAAATATGATATGAACCATAAATAAGTAAATAAATATGTGACATGTTATTTACACGTGATATTCGATTTGCTATTTACTCGTTCCAATTTACTACGGAGTATTAATAATGACATCTTATCATTAAAGTTATGTGCGATTGGTTAAAAAAAATAGGTTTTAATGAATTAGCATAATAAATGGCACATGGGTAGAATAACTACTATAATGAACACATATTAACTACGTTAAAAATTCAATTATATGTTAATGAACAAGAATGTTAATAACTACTCCGTACTATGATGCAAAAAAAAATATAATATAGTTATTAACATATGAACATATAATATTAACATATGTAGTATAATATTGTCGTATACAAATAACATAACATTGACGGAGAGAATATATTGACAAACTTAATATAACACGTGTTAATCATATATTTACTAATGTTATTACAAATTTAATAATCACAAACCCACAAAGGCCACAATATATACATGTGTTATTAACATATATAATATAATCTTGTTATCAATGTATGAAATATAGATGAATAACATAATATCACGTGTTAACATAATAACGACAAATATATGAGATATAATTAGTGTAATCAAAATATAATCTTGTAATTATAGACGAATAAAGTTAAATTAAACATAAACCAATGTAAATCTCTGAAGTATGTATTACGAGTAAGAAATATAATTAAGGAAAATATTCTTTGATATTAAAAATTTTGATTAGGCAACCGTATAATACTTGAGTGCTATAGGATTATGTTTTATTAGTATGACTAGCTTGCTATAGATGACTAAATATAAACTATAGATGAATATAGTCATATAGATGAAATTAACTTATGATATAATATAATGATACACCTATGTACGTATTATGTAGACAATAATTATGTAGACCTAATTGCCATGCACGTATTATGTAGATTATAATCGTAGACAATAATTATAGCAGTGTAGTGGAACTCCGTATTTTCCTCTGAAAAGAGGGTGCCTGGGACGTTGCGAGCAGCGCGCTTGGGGCCAGGAGTGTCGGCGTCGGCCTCCAGATCAACCATATGTGTAGCGCCTGAGGGCTCTCTGTTCCTCTTCCTCCTGCTCTCCAGGGGAACACTCTCCCCAGTTTCTTCAGAATTAATAGGACGTGATCCCAGGGGAGTATGAGTCCCTGCAGGGGAATCACCCAGCTTGCCGGCTGGAGAGGGGGTGGCCTCCGAGGTAACCTCCGTCTCCACGCCCCGGGTGTCAGACAGAGGAGACATTGGCTTTGCAGGCGGCAGCCTCGGGAGGAGAGGAAGCCTTGTTCGGCTGGCGGAGATGCTCTTCACGTACTTCATCAAATTTTTCTCACCTTTCTGGTAGCTGGAAGGAAGGGAGGGGCGCTTTGAAACGATGGTGAAATCTTCGTCTAAACCAAGTCTCCTTACCTCCTTCCTTGACCAAAGACGGGTGGCGAAATCTGCAGGGCACAAGAAAAAACAGTTAGAAAAATATAGAAGGTTAGAGTTGAAGGAGACAATGCCAATAAAGTCCCTGAACTACCTCCTTCAGACTGGGAATTAGGCCCACTCGGCCCAGATATTCGTCGGTGGCTATGAGCTCCACATGAGGAAGCCAGAAGCCAGGACCACATACGCCTGATTTATCTACAATAGCAACAAATTTCTTAACCAGCTCCTGGTCCCGTGTATTCAGTTTCACCTCCAGGGCTTTCCCTCCAACGCCTGAATGGTACTCCTCGCGGGTTTCCAGGCGGGTGTGGACATGATTCCTAAAGTGCCGAGGAATCCGCCACCCTGAGACACTGTGCACAAACAGGAAGTTGTGTTTCCAGTCCTTCAGACTGTTCAGAGCCGGCCAAACCGGAGTGTATCCCTTCTGCCTCTGGAGAGACCAATATCCAGGGGAACCCTCTCCCCCAGAAGAGGACACCATCTGCAGACCAAACATGTATCGCAGAGCGTTGATTGAGGGCCCCTCACCATGAAATAGGCAGGTCCACGTGTAGGCTATTAATGACCTAACCGCCGCAACGGTCAACTGGGCTATGGCCACATTCATCCTCCTAAAGGTCTTCTCCAAGAAGGGGTGCAAGGGGAAACGCAAGTCAAATTCTAGGCATTTATGGTAGACGGCTATGCAGCCGTCAGGGGGGCAACATACAGTATCCTTCTCTCCTGGAACAACAATGGTGTACCCCTCCCCAAAATTATAAAATTGCTCAATCGCCCCGACAGCGTTCTTCGCCAAGATTAAGTCCCGGTTCTTGGACTCGGGGTAAGTTTTCAGGGGGACCTGGTACTTAGCCTTATCTAAGTAGTAAATTCTCCCCGCTTCCCTGGGGACAAGTGGGCCGGCAATTCTGGAAGGATCAATTTCCATTGCCTCGTCGTCGGAGTCGGCGACGTCGAAAGGGGCAGGCTCAGAAGAATTAGCATCTTCACTACTCTCCGAGCGATTTTCTTCGATCATCCTAACACCAGGCCTCCCAGAGGAGGAGGCAAGGTTAGCCCTACCCTCTTCCCTGCCCTCCGTTCTCTCGGTCGATGGGTCGGTAAATGTAAGGATACGAGCGCGGTGACTAGGCATAATGATTTAAGAAGAAGGAAAAACGAGGAAACGAAAAAGACGAGGACTTAGGACAGGATTCTAACCTAAAACGACGACTGCTGGTTGAAAATCCGAGAAAGAAAGCTCCTCAGTCTAAGAACGTTCTCGGGAGCGAAAGAGTATGAAGAAAGGTTTGGTTTTTTCAGAAAGGCGTAAAAGAGGGAAATGGGGGAGGTAAGAGTGCTTATATGGGCTAGGGTAAGAGAAGAGTCGCCCTTCCTGCAAACTTCCCCAGGAAATGCCCCACGTGTCACGTTTTCAGAAAACTAACCGCCCATCACTTCCCAAGAAAAGCCTCGAAAAAGTAAAGGATGTCATAGGGTTAATCATTCCATGACGTCACCCCTTCATACAAAAAAAACGCATAAAAAACATGCCTGATTTTTCATTAATTAGAAAAGGCCCGAAAATGGGCAAGTTACAAATTCAGCGTAGAAAAGTAAAGTACAAAAGGAGCTTAAAATCCTGGCTCAGTCAACCAGCCTGCAAATCTGGAGCAGGCCTAATCATCATCAAGATCTGGGGAATAGTCCCCATGGTTGTCGTCATCCAGGGCGGACCCCTAGTCCCAGTTGTCAGAATCCTTGAAAGGAACAGTGGGGAAATCATCTTCGCCCTTGCCGGAGGAATAGCCCTGGCCCTCGCTATCCTCGGAATCACGACTGCTTGTGTCCCAGTCATGGCCAAAAGGGATGACCCTGGCATCATCAGGAAAGTCACGGCCCACCCTCCCCACCAGAGGGGAGGAGGGGCCTGATTCTGGAGAAGAGGTCAATTCAGGGCAATTGGGGTCAAATTGCTCTGGATGCAACCAAGGGAAGCACATGTGGCACCCCCTGTCATAACAGCCCCCTGCCTGGGAGCAATGTCCAGAGCGAAGACCAGCAGGAGGAGACCTCCTAAGGCGCCTACCAGCCCTGGAAAGGGCCTTCCTCCTAGCCACCCGTTGAGAACGGGAGCGCTTCCTCTTACTACAACGAAGAATTTGGTGAGCCCGCCTTGAATACTTCAGCCGACGACGCCCCCTGAAACAGAGGACCTCCACATAGACTCCGCAGCGGAAGACTCTTTTCTTAATCCAAGACATTGGCTCTTTTTGGGAGAGAATAATGGAAAGATTGAGGATGAAGCGTGAAAATGATGGAGAACAACAGAATTTATATAGGAGCTTTTGAAATAAAAGTAAGCCATTAATGGTGCTTCAACCACTTCTGTAAGAGGGAGAGCCAATCATCAAATTGGCGCGCTGTCCGAAAACCCTCTTTACAAGAGAAACAATCATGAGCAAAGACGTTCCAACTCTTTGCATGCCCAATACGGTTGAGTTTCCTCCCTCGGGAACTTGCTGCGCATTAAATGCTAAGTTGCTCAAAAGAGTCAACCTCCCATCCCAATCAAGAGATCGCCTGCCAAGAGGAGCCCTGCCTCCCCATTAGCCGGCGAGGGCAAATTGATGGGGGTCGGTAGCCTACTATGGGTCACCCGTCATTTGGGTCCCAAGATGGCCCGACCCAAGAATAGAGGAGAGCCTGCCCTGCAGGCCACCAAACGAAGAATCACTAAAACTCTCCAAGGAACTCACTTGCTCGGCAGGGTCGTGCCGCCAGCCGAGAAGGGCAGTCAAGCCCCCTGCCTTCTGGCCCCCAGGGTGATCTCACCCCCAGCAGGGGCAGGGGAATCATGGGCCCCTCCGTCATTCCGTTCATTGTGCAGGGATCAAGCCATCTCTGCCGGGGAAAGTCCGACCACCGGAGTGAGGAGAAGGAGAGACAGAAGAAAGTCGACGAGAACCATCAAAGTTGAACCATAATTAAGAGACCCGAATCCGAAGTCGGGTCAATTGTTTCAATACCGGAACAACATATAACTTCCTCTTTGATCTGTAATGTAATATTTATTGTTGGCATATCGTTTTCAAGAAAAGGATAAAAGTACAAACCACAAAACAATCCATTTGACATTTGAGTGCAGTATAAACCATGACAGACTACACTTCGAGGAATCGAACTAAAAATATTTAGCTGCAAATATTTTCAGCTATTTCTGCATTAACTTCAACTCAGTTCTAAATTTGGAACTCAACCAGTCTTAGTCTACTGGTTGGAACTTGAGATGGAAGGTTCAAGTAATGTTGTAGGCTCCCAAATCCTCTTTCTCGTTGCATTGTGTGGGTGACCATAGTGTGAATATTGCATTGTAGATTTAAAGTAACATAATTTATGTAGATTTAGAGACAAAGTTACATGATAACGGACCGTTTTCTTGACCTTTCCTGTTGCACAACTTCATCTATAAACCGTTTTGAGTTTTAGCATCCTCAAGCAGTGTTTTATTCTTTTTCCATTGTGCTTTAGTTCTCTTGGTCACAAGCACGCCACTGATTTCACATAGAGCAAAGTTAGAGGAATCAGAAAACAGACTGATTAAAAGCAAAAATTAATTCATCAACAAAGAGTATCATGTTTAGTAAATGCAAAAGAACAGAATAACAGGGTGGAGTGAACCTTTTCGGCATCCTCAATCATACTTTCTGAACAGATTCTCTTTAGACTTGGCCTACTTGCGTGCCCCTTCGCCAACTAGAAAGACAAAGAAAATATTAAAACAAACGCATGAATCAACTTGAAATTAATGCTCCAAAACATTGTTACTTTTCGCTTGTTTGTTACATCTGTATGGATAAGGACCCGAACAAGAGCACCATTTGCCATTATGAACTATAATTTGAAATTAAAAAAACAGGATTAGGTTGACAAAAGCCAAAAATTAAACATCAAATAGACAAAACTCGACAAACGTGGCAAGTCGTGAAGCAACCTTAGGCACCATATCCACGTTATAGTCTCTGCTGGGACCCATTTGTGCTGGAGGCTGCTCATTACCCCTAAACTTCTTCCACAACTTTAATTGCACATAACTCGTTTGCAAGTATAGTCATAAACGCTATAGATTGTACAATATTTAGCTAAATCATAGAGTAAGCTAAATACCTGAATGAGATTAAGGGAGCTTGATTCTCCTCCGTATAGAAGTCATTTCTATCCATGTGTAGGACCAACCATTTAAAACAAAACAAGACTCATCAAACATAAACATAATAACAAAAAAAAGGACAACGAGGGCCCTAGGAGCTGGTGGTGGTGGTATTGAAAGAGCAAACGAGGAGCAAGCTTAGTGTTAAAAATGGAGAACAAACGATTTAGGGAAAAAAAAGTACTATGCTACATCGTTTAAAATGAGAGGCAGTAAGAATAAAAGAGACAAAACAAACACATTGATTCATCTATAAGATGATATAAAAACTACGATTCAGAGGCATAATTACACAATATCAACAACACCTACTTCCTAATATGAGTGAATAATGTATCACAACTCACTATTTCGACTCAACATATAAAACAACATGAAAAGCAATAACCATGTACTCATGTCCTCATGTATAGATAACGTCTCACTCGGATAAGCTAAGCCAAAAATCGACCCTTGAGAAACAAAGCTGAAGACAACCTGCCCAAAAATACAAGGCAAAAAAAAAGTTTACTCACAATGAAATCTCTGAGAAAAGTGTAAGGCTAAAGCTTAGGTAGATTAACAAGCGTAAAATTGAGCTCTTCTCTAGACCCAAAAAAACATAAAATTGAGGAGCTCTTTCTGCTTATCAGGTGCTTGATGCAATAAAACATCAACAGTTATTCAAAATTAGTACACGAACACGTAATATCATAGTGAATAGATTAAATGAACACATAGATTCTAACCAAAGAAATATACAATTATCAAAGATCACTATACCAACACATAGATTCTAACCTCATACCAACATAATAACTCTTGTAATTTAGTATGTTCAATATCTATAGCAAATCAAAGAGGGTTAAGGATTAAGAGAAATAATCAAAATCTACCATAGTGACATGTTATGATCCGAATGAAGAGGCTAAAGAGTTCAATGAAGTAACACTAGCTCCTAATAGTTCTAGTCAAGCCACATTAGCACCTCCTACCAGCCTAGTAGTGTGCCTCCTCCAAGTATTAAGTTAGCTCGTATAGGAGCTGAATAAAAGAGCAAAGAAGTCAAGGTAAATTGAAGACATTAACTTGGGTTCACACCATGGCTATGTTCACATAGTGTGCACATCATCAAGCTTTGTTTTTGGCTCCATGTTCACACAAGGGGACCGCAGCTGATTAAGAGCTTTGTTATTAGCTCCATGTTTACATTACTTTGTTATTAGCTCCTAAGCCTTGTTATTAGCTCCTTGTTCACATGGTTGTAACTTTGTTTTTGTCACCCTTCACCAGCCGGTTTAAGGGTCCTTTGTAGGCTATATATAGCCATCTATTTGAATGAATAAGACATCCAATTTGCATATCAAAAACCTGAGTAAAGCTAAGCTTTCTTTTACGTCCTTGTTGTTTACAAGACAAAGTCTAGAGTAAGTCGCGTTACAAGCTCTAAACTCGCTATTTCAATCGAGTGTTTGATCTAGCAACCGCTTTGTTGGAGTATAAGTCTACTTCACCTAGCATACTATCCTTGGTTACGGTTTATTCATCCTTAAAACTATCCTTTCATTCTGTTTTGGTCACTTGTTTACGTTCCATTTCAGAATACTAATCCTACTTCATATTCTTGTTTCAAAGTTCATATCAACTCACATCATTAGTGGTATCAGAGCTTTGGTCATCTATTTAGACGCAAGCATGGCAGGAGTTGCGAGCTTTGAAGACGCTAGTTTCTTGGAAGGCCTAAAGAGAGAATCAGTGTGCAAGATGAACAAACTTTCTAAGTCCATTGGCGCATCTGGCCCTGAAGTCTGCTTGGGAGAAAAGGAGGAAGAAGGAATAGACTATGAGCTCCCAACGTATGGTAATATTTTAGTACTACGTACACTCCATGCTAAACCCATCCCACACAACACCGAACAAAGAGACCAACTCTTTCACACAAAATGTCTAGTTAATACCAAATGGTGTAGTTTGATTATTGATGGAGGTAGTTGTACGAATGTTGCCTCTACTGAAATGGTAGCTAAGTTAGGTCTAACCACTACTAATCACCCTAGACCGTATGCATTACATTGGTTAGATAATGAAAAAAAAATAAAGGTCACAAAACAAGTAAGAGTAGGTTTAACTATGGGGTCTTATGTCGATGAGGTTCTTTGTGATGTTATCCCTATGGATGCTTGTCATATACTTTTGGGGCGTCCTTGGCAGTTTGATAGGGATGTGGTACACCATGGTAGAAAGAATGAATACGAATTGAGGGATAAGGGAAAGAAAATCATTCTAAAACCTATGACTCCCCAAGCTGTTAGAGCTATGACCTCCAACAAAACCAAGAAACCTAACCTCACCATCTTTGCGAGTGAGAGTGAAGTAGAGCAGGCTTTACAAGGGGGGGAGCGTGTCTTTGTCTTGATGGCTAAAGAAAAACCCGTAGAAGTTGAGAATGGGCTTGGAGGAAAGCCATTTGAGGAGTTGTTACACGAGTTTAAGGATGTCTTCCCCGAGGAATTACCCGTTGGTTTACCACCTATTAGAGGTATAGAACACCAAATCGACCTCATTCCAGGAGCAACCTTACCCAATAAGGCAGCATATAGGTGTAATCCGGAGGAAACTAAGGAATTACAAAGACAAATAGATGAGTTAATGAGTCGAGGGTATGTGCGGGAGAGCCTTAGTCCTTGTGCTGTTCCAGTCCTTTTAGTACCTAAGAAAGATGGAACTTGGAGAATGTGTGTAGATAGTAGAGCCGTTAACAACATCACCATCAAGTATAGGTTTCCTATTCCAAGGTTGGATGATATGTTAGATGAGCTTCATGGGGCAGTGGTCTTTTCCAAAATTGATCTAAGAAGTGGGTACCATCAAATCAGAATGAGGGAAGGAGATGAATGGAAGACCGCTTTCAAAACCAAGCATGGACTCTATGAGTGGACGGTCATGCCATTTGGTCTTACCAACGCTCCGAGCACGTTCATGAGGTTAATGAACGAGGTACTTAAGGCCTACTTAGGTCGCTTTATTGTGGTTTACTTGGATGATATCCTTGTGTATAGCAGGTCTTTGGAGGAACATATGGAGCATTTAAGACTACTATTCACAACACTTCGCAAACAACAACTCTTTGGGAAGAAGGAGAAGTGTGCCTTTTTTGTGGAAAGCGTAGTGTTCCTTGGCTACGTAGTGTCCAAAGAAAGAGTGTCAGTTGATCAAACCAAAGTGGAATCCATACGTACTTGGCCAATCCCTTCCACCATTACAGAAGTAAGGTCATTTCATGGTTTGGCTTCTTTTTACAGGAGATTCATCAAGGACTTTAGCACTATCACAAGTCCTATCACCGAATGCTTGAAGAAAGGCGCGTTTGTTTGGTCCAAAGCTGCCCAAGAAGCCTTTGAAGCCATCAAAGAGAAGTTGTGTTCCGCTCCTATCTTAGCCCTTCCTGATTTCTCTCAGCCATTTGAGGTGGAATGTGACGCTAGTGGAGTAGGAATTGGTGCTGTTCTTGTACAAAATAGGCGCCCCATTGCCTATTTTTCAGAAAAACTCAATGGAGCAAGGCTGAACTATTGCACCTACGACAAGGAGTTCTATGTCATAGTAAGAGCTCTTGATCATTGGAGTCATTACCTTCGTACTAACCATTTTATTCTCCATTCAGATCATGAGTCCCTAAAGTACATCAATGGCCAACAAAAGTTAAGTCTGAGGCATGGTGGAATTCTTGCAATCCTTTCATTTCTCTTCAAAGTACAAGGATGGCAAAAGTAACGTAG
The DNA here is from genome assembly GCA_958450325.1 of Agrostemma githago. Lineage (NCBI taxonomy): Eukaryota > Viridiplantae > Streptophyta > Magnoliopsida > Caryophyllales > Caryophyllaceae > Agrostemma > Agrostemma githago. The sequence goes on along the minus strand of OY288241.1, from coordinate 36,741,560 downwards.
TAGCTGATGCACTATCCCGCCGTTACACTTTACTATCTACTTTGGATGTGAGGTTGCTCGGATTTGAAACTCTAAAAGACTACTACAACAATGATGCTGACTTTGGTGAAACCTTCACCAAATGCAAGGAGGGAGCCTTTGATGAGTTTGTTTTGCAGGAGGGATTTCTTTTCAAAGGAAACCGCCTGTGTGTGCCCAAACATCCCATTAGAGAGCTGCTGGTTAGAGAAGCTCATGGAGGAGGATTAGCGGGTCATTTTGGCATCACAAGAACTTTGGAGGTCTTAAAGGAGCACTTCTTTTGGCCAAAGATGCAAGGGAGTGTCCAGCATGTAGTGAGCAAGTGTGTGACTTGTCAATTTGCCAAAAGTTCTTTCAAACCCGGAGTCTACACGCCCTTACCCACTTCTAATAGACCATGGGAAGATGTATCCATGGATTTCATTGTAGCCTTACCAAGAACCGCTAGAGGAAAAGATGCTATCATGGTGGTGGTAGATCGGTTTTCAAAGATGGCTCACTTTATTGCTTGCCACAAAACGGATGATGCTAGCAATGTTGCTGACTTATACTTCAAAGAGGTGGTGCGTCTCCATGGAGTACCCAAGTCCATTGTCTCTGATCGTGATTCAAAGTTCCTTAGTTACTTTTGGAACACATTATGGAGGAAGGTGGGAACCAAGCTCTTATTTAGCACTTCTCATCACCCACAAACAGATGGACAAACCAAGGTTACCAATCGCACTTTGGGGACGTTGTTAAGAGGCCTTGTAAGTAAGACTCAAAAGGATTGGGATATCAAGCTTGCCCATGCTGAATTTGCCTACAATCGCTCTCCTACTTATGCTACCTCTCATTCTCCTTTTGAGGCCGTGTATGGGATCAATCCTTACATGTCTTTGGACCTGATTCCTCTACCTAAGGATGAGTTAGTCCACAAGGATGCGGAGTCCAAACTAAAGGCTATGATCAAACTCCACGAGCAAATTCAAGAAAGGATCAAGGAGGTTAATGAAGCATACAAAAGAATGTCCAACAAGAACAGGAAACCAAGACTTTTTCGAGAGGGTGACTTAGTTTGGGTTCACTTGAGAAAGGAGAGGTTTCCAAGCAAAAGAAAGAATAAGTTGATGCCACGAGCAGAAGGTCCTTATAAGATCATATCAAAGGTAAACGACAATGCTTACAAAGTGGAATTACCGGATGATTATGGAGTTCATGCCACGTTCAATGTGGGAGACCTTTCTCCTTATCTGGATGATGATGGCATTTCAGAATTGAGGGCAATTCCTTTTCAAGGGGGAGGAGATGATCTGAATGAGGAGGCTAAAGAGTTCAATGAAGTAACACTAGCTCCTAATAGTTCTAGTCAAGCCACATTAGCACCTCCTACCAGCCTAGTAGTGTGCCTCTTCCAAGTATTAAGTTAGCTCGTATAGGAGCTGAATAAAAGAGCAAAGAAGTCAAGGTAAATTGAAGACATTAACTTGGGTTCACACCATGGCTATGTTCACATAGTGTGCACATCATCAAGCTTTGTTTTTGGCTCCATGTTCACACAAGGGGACCGCGGCTGATTAAGAGCTTTGTTATTAGCTCCATGTTTACATTACTTTGTTATTAGCTCCTAAGCCTTGTTATTAGCTCCTTGTTCACATGGTTGTAACTTTGTTTTTGTCACCCTTCACCAGCCGGTTTAAGGGTCCTTTGTAGGCTATATATAGCCATCTATTTGAATGAATAAGACATCCAATTTGCATTTCAAAAACCTGAGTAAAGCTAAGCTTTCTTTTACGTCCTTGTTGTTTACAAGACAAAGTCTAGAGTAAGTCGCGTTACAAGCTCTAAACTCGCTATTTCAATCGAGTGTTTGATCTAGCAACCGCTTTGTTGGAGTATAGGTCTACTTCACCTAGCATACTATCCTTGGTTACGGTTTATTCATCCTTAAAACTATCCTTTCATTCTGTTTTGGTCACTTGTTTACGTTCCATTTCAGAATACTAATCCTACTTCATATTCTTGTTTCAAAGTTCATATCAACTCACATCATGTTAATATCCCAATTCATCACCAATTTCCGCTAAGTATTTTCATTAATCTAATTTACAACAGAAATACGAAGTAAACACATCAAATAATACGTCTTATTATATGGGATTAATCGAACCGAAGATCAATAAAAATTGAGGCTATGATGCATTTAGTGAATTAAGTGATGGCGACAAAAGAAACGGAACCTCTATGAAAGTCATAGGAGTATAATACATCACAGATAGATTGAATATAAAAGTTAAGATAAAATTGGAAAAATAAAACCAAATACTGTTAAAAGAGGAGAATGGTTGATGTGAGGAAAACAGGGGGGAGGATGACTGGTTCTCTATTAGACAACAACTGTTGCCATCAATTCCACCGTTACAATTTCAAAAAAGATCACAAATTTATATAATCCATACACTTTTAATCTTCATGAAGTAACTTCTTATACCAAGAGTTAATCACAGATTTGACAATTATAACATCAAAGATCACAACTTTAAGATGTTCATACCCTTACATAACAGAATTAACATACCCAGATCCTAAAGTTTCGAAAACTTTGCTAGTTGAACAATTAACGACGATTAACTCAATAATTTGAAATTAATCTTAGTCTCAACATCAAAAGACTCTATCTTCATAGAAGTTGAAAAAAAGTAGAACCAGGAAACTATCAATTAACGACAATAAACTGTGTCAATTACTATAATACAATCAATTTAACAACATTAAGCAATGAAATGGCAATTAAAACAATAGATTTACAAGAACAAAAGCAAAGAGAAAAAAATATATACAAACTAGAGTAAAAATAGTGGTGGAATTGAAGGGATGAAGCGTCGACAAAACTGGAGAAAGGAAAATGATGAGGACACTTGGTTGGTGGTATTCGTGGCGTTAAGGCGAGGAAGAAGGATGTGGCGGAACAAGGGGGTGGTTATGGGGTTAGGGCCTGCAAATGTAAAACAAGGAGTTGTGGTTTTTGGCTTTTTGGTTCTTTGATTGAGAAAGGAAGATAAGGGAGGAATGGAGGACGCGTGTTAGAATTATGATTAACAAAATGGATAACCGGTAAGAGAGAGTGGGAGAGTGGGGTTGGGGTTTTTTTATTAAATTAATATAAATGGGTAGAGGCGTTTCCCCAACGCCGCACCACTATTTTCTTAATTATTTTGCAATTTACCCCTTAAAACGACTCATCCAAGCATTTTTTCCTTAAAAAAAGATAAATTATTTGCAGCTAATTACCAAAAATGCCTCAAATAAGGAGCAGCAATTCCACCTTTTTCTACTAGTGAGTGATACCCTCCATTCAGAACTACTTCCTTCCCTTTAGCCTCTTTAAATCGTACTAAAAATACCCCATTAGGCATGAAGGACATTTTTTTCCACATTATATTGCCTCTAGACTCGACGTATGAAACCCTCCAAAACCTCAAAGGGAGAATTCACACCAAGAACAAAGCAGCAGACTGCTTGTTCCCAATAAGATATTTCATCTTTTGTGTCCTCATTCGTAAATTGTATGAGGACTTCCTCTTGTTCATGTTCTAAATTTTCAGCCATTTCATTCTTAGGATTACTCTTTTTTCCTTGTTTGCTACGTTGTCTAAGCCATGGAATATCATTACCATTAGTATCGTTATCAGAATTCAAACATGGTACCGCATTTAATTAATGCATAGCTTTAGTACGTAGACCTTCTTTCCTCATGTGGTCCTGTCGCTTTCTTGTCCCACACTCCACTTCCATTACATCCTTTATATGTGCCAGGAGTTGTTTGCTTTGCTTGCGTTTTTGAGGCAGAATTCCTTGCCTTGGCTGCAGAGAAATCGCCTCTCTCACGAGAGCATTAGGGTTTAGGCATTCTATTCCTATAATTATTTTTGTTTTTCTTACGACTTATAAAGTTATAAGGACTCGGTTGGTATGATTTGGAGTTTTATTTTTGTTAGCCTTCAGTTACTTTATCAATTAAGTTGAATCATATTTCTTGTTTAATTTGGATGAATAATTATATTGGTTCATGGGTAATTTTACGCTGGAGTTTTTTGTCTGATTACTCATGGAGCATATGTTTGGATGATTTATTTTAATGTTGTCAATACAATTATAGGGATTAAAGATTTATATTTCAGATATTAAGTTTCAGATTCTTATAAGTTTCCTAAACCCCTTCGGCACCCCCATAAATTCCCCTTCTCCCTCTATGAATCAAGACTATGCTATGACGTCTCCTAACTACTATCAAGCTTCATGGGGTAATCAAGAAACTCGTGGGTACGAGTTTCAAGGACATGGAAATGACTTCCAACAAGTGAATGCTTATCAATCCTATGATCTTGGTGGTTATTACTCGAGTTATCATTGTGAACCCACCATGTTTCATCATGTTTCTTCACATGGAAGCCAATCTCCTCAAAACCCACCATATTACCCTTCATCTCAACCTCATTATGAGCCCCAAAACCCACAATACTACCAATCATCTGAACCTCATTAGCAACCATATGATGCCCCACCCCTTGGGCATCATCAAGGTTTTCAAGGAGCATTCCAAAACCCCAATGACCACCAAATGCCCAACTTGGAGTTATATCAATCGATTCTTCAAATGCAAAAGAGTCAACAAGAAATTGTCATCCAAATTCAAAAGGAACAATATGAAATGATGGCCCAATATCAAACGGAAAATGAAGCATGTAAAGCTAGATTAAATGCTATAGCGGCTAAAACCTTAATGCTTTTAACTCAAACGTCACAACTTGACGAAGGGTGCTCATTTGAGCAAGAGGAACAACCCAATGATGAAGCCGCTAATGAAATCCCTTTCAGAAGCGAGACTTGCTATGAAGAACCTCGATTGTCTACCCAAGATGAGATGAATGAGGAAATGACCCTTGATGAAGGCATTGTTGGTGAAGAATTGGATGAGGTTAGTCGGAATTTGAAGAGTTTCATTGATGAGAACACAATTGGGTCTCATCTTGTCTTTCCTCAAGAAGAAAATGAAGTTGCCATTGACCTTGTTGAAACCGGACACAACGGACTCGAGGTTAATGTGGGTGATGAAAACACCGATAAAATAAAGGAAATTCAAGAGTCTACCCCCTCCATTCTTGTTCAACCTTCAATCCCCTTCACTTGCCCTTCTTTTTGTAACACCCGCTATTTTTCTAGCTTTTTTATTCTTTCCGTTATGACATCGTCATAACTCTATCACATTTCGGCCTCATATTTCATCATTTTACCAAGCTTTATTTTTAGTTTTAAGTATAATGATATTTATTTTTAATGTTAAAGATTTTAACTCTCTTAAATCTATTTATTTGGTTTTCTTCGTAAACTAATTAATTTTCCGTGAGGAATTCTATTTCTCTTTGAATTGACGTTTTTAAGCTCGGATTTAAGTTATTCCTTTTCCTAAAATGTCTAAACCCATTTATATAATATTTCCAACTAAGAAATATTTTTTTTATTTACGAAAATTTAGCCTTTAATGATTTTATTACGAAGTTTCGTAAATAATTATTTTCTAACGCGAGGTTTACTCGAATTGCTTTGAAATACCTTTAACAATTTTACGATTTTCTTTTTATCAACTTATAAATTATTTTGGGACATTTTCCCACATTTTGGACCGTGACCCCCCTTGGCTCACTCCTACTACATTTTTTTATACACTTCATTTTATTATGTTAAACATTAGATATTTATTTATTTCTTCATTCATTTTGGTGGATTAATAAAAACTCTTCACACTTCTCTCACATTCACTCTTGGCTGAAATTTTTGAGGTGAATGTACCTAGTTTTCATCAACTTTTAAGTCACCATTCATTCCTTATCTCTTCACATTTTCCTCTTTATTCATTCTTCCATTTTATTTTAGCAAAAACCTTTTCTTTCTCCCTCATTTTGCCTGGTGTTCCTGCCCATTTTCAGCAGCCATTTTCGTCCATAATCAAGCTTTGATCGTCCTATTTTCGCCTTCTAAATTATCGTCTTTCTTTCCCCTTCGTTAAGGTAATAATCGATGTTATTTTCGATTGTTATTTACCTTGATTCTTTTAGTTTTCTCATGGTATTTTTGTACCATGTATGTCATGTGATTTAGGATTCTTGGTCGACCCCGAAGCCGACGAATTTATCGTAGACTCGGATTTGGATTGAAGGTAACGTCGTTGTTACTCGGTATTGCATGATTTTATTTATGTGATTGCATGTATATTTTTATATTTTCTTTTTGACAATATATGTATGTCTTATAATCTGGAAAAAAATTTAAAAGTTGAAAATTTGCATGTTTCGATATTTTTATCGCTTTTACGAGATTAACGATTAAATTGTTATATTAATTTGTAAAATCGTAATAATCGGCCTAAACTTGTAATATATGTTTATATTCTGGAAAAATGTTGTTTTTGATGATTTTAATAATTTAGTATTTTTCTGATATTTTTGATATCGATTATTGAATTATTACCGTTATCGGACAAAAACGATTAAAAGCCGATTTTTAGTTCTAGTACCTAAACATTTTATTTTAATCTGTTTTTTGACGTGCTGAAACTTTCTGATGAAATAGAATTTTCTGAATTATTTCATAAATTTTTGGAATTGTTAAGTGGATGAATTAATTAATCACTTTAAATGATCGTTTATCGTTAAAACCGCGTTTGTCGTTTAAATTCTCGATTTTTGGTCCTATGATTAAATCTGGAAAAAATAGGATTATGATGATTTCATAATAAAATGTAATTTTATAATTTTTAGTGCTTTAATAAAATGTTTGGGACGATATGTTTTATTAATGGAATCGTTAATTGTGAAAACGGGTTTTAAGGACGATTTTGACGGGATTTATTAAATCTGGAATTTTTGGAAATCTGGAAAAATGGTAGATTCTAGAAAATCATGATTTTTAGGTTTAATAATAATTTTTGGATATTAATACTTAAATCGTTTTGTAATTACTATTTTTATTAATCTTTATTGTCGAGATTAGACGATTAACGAGAAAACGCTTTAAAAACCGAGTTTTAGGATTCTGGAAAATTTTCTTTTCTGGACAGAATGTCCATAAATATATTTTAACTATTTTACGTAATTTTTTTACTATTTATTAAAGTCTTTAATTAATAAGTATTGATTTTTGGACAAATTATGATTTATCGTTAAAATGTTTCGTCTTACCTAAAAGATTTATTTTTCCAGCTATTTTGAAAATATTTAAATCTGAAACATTAAGAGTTAAATCATCCCTTAACATATTATAAATATATTCAATGGTTTAATTAAATAAAAGACGTTAAAAGATTTAATTTGACATTTGCCGTAAAATCCAATTTGTAATTGTATTGTCGTAACTAATAATAATTAGGAAATTTTAGCTTTGTAAATTTTGAAAACACCCTGATTAGTATTATTAAAAATTTTAAGACATTTTTAATCATTTTATACACTTGTACGATATTTCAATAACTGTAACACCCGCTATTTTTCCTAAGCATTTTTATTCTTTCCGTTATGACTTTGTCATAACTCTGTCACTTTTCGGCCCTATGTTTCATCATTTTTTTTCCCAAGCTTTATTTTCATTCTTGAGTCTAATGATACTTATTTTTATTTTTGAAGATTTTAATTCTTTTAAATCTATTTAATTGATTTTCTTCGTAAACTAATTATTTTTCCGCGAGGAATTCTACTTCTCTACAAATTAACGTTTTAAGGCTCGGATTTAAGTTATTTCTTTTCCTACAAATGTATAAATATATTTATATAATATTTTCAACTAATAATTATTTTTGTTTACGGAAATTTAGCCATTAAAGATTTTATAACGAAGTTTCGTAAATAATTGTTTTCTAACGCGAGGTTTACTCGAATTGCTTTAAAATACCTTTAACGATTCTTTTTTTTTATCAACTTACAAATTATTTGGGACCTTTTTCTCATGTGTTGGACCGACACGCCTCCTTGTCACACCCTTACTACGTTTTTCTTTATACATTTCGTTTTATTATGTTAAAACGTAAAGATAATGCTTTTCTTACCAATTTATTTGACAAATTATTGAACAAACTTTTCATACTCCCCTTCCTCTCTTTTGGCCAGCTTTATGAAGGGGGTGTAGCATAGTTTTCATCAAAAGTTTTATTAACATTCATGCTTAAAACCATCCATTTCCCATTCATTCATTTTGCTAATTAAACAACAACAAAATTCCTTCATTCTTCTCTCTTAGCCATGGCATGCAGCAGCCTCTCAAGCCTAATTCTTGTCTCAAATCGAGTCATAATCATCTCGTTTTCATTATCAAATTAATCGTTATTCCGATCCCTTCGTTAAGGTAATAATCGATGTTATTTTCGATCGTTATTTACCTTAATTATTTTAGTTTTTCTTATGGTATTTTTGCACCATGCTTTTCTTGTGTTGAAGGATTTTTGAATGATCCCGAAGCTGACGAATTTATAATCGACTCGAATTTGGGTTAGAGGTAACGTCGATGTTACTCGGTATTTCATGATTTTAATTGAGTATTTGCATGTATGTATTTTTATGTTTTATTTTGGCAATATATGTATGTCATGAAATCTGGAAAATTTTTAAAAGTTGAAAATTTGTATGATTTGGTATTTTTATCGCTTTTACGAGATTAACGATTAAATCGTCATATTAATTTGTAAAATCGTAATATTCGGCCTAAACATGTAATATATATTTATATTCTGTAAAAATGATGTTTTTGATGATTTTTAAAGATTTAGTATTTTTTTTTGATATTTTAGTTATCGATTATTGAATTATTACCGTTTACGGACAAAAACGATTAAAAGCCGATTTTTAGTTCTAGTACTTAAACATTTTATTTTAATCTGATTTTTGACGTGGTGAAACTTTCTGGTGAAATAGAATTTTTTGAATTGATTCATAATTTTTCGGAATTGTTAAGTGGATGAATTAATTAATCACTTTAAATCATCGTTTATCGTTAAAACCGTGTTTGTCGTTTAAATTCTCGATTTCTGGTCCTTGGTTTAAATCTGGAAAAAATTATGATTCTGATGATTTCATATTAAAATATAATTTTATGATTTTTAGTGCCTTAATAAATGTTCGGAGCGATAAGTTTTATTAATGGAATCGTTAATTGTGAAAATGGGTTTTACAGACGGTTTTGACGCGATTTATTAAATCTGGAATTTTTGGAAATCTGGAAAATTGGTATATTCTGGAAAATGATGATTTTTAGGTTTAATAATAATTTTTAGACATTAATACATAAATAATTTTGTAATTACTATTTTTATTAATCGATATTTTCGAGATTGGACGATTAACGAGAAAACGCTTTAAAAACCGAGTTTTAGAATTCTGGAAAATTTTCTTTTCTGGACAGAATGTTCATAAATATATTTTAACTATTTTACGTAGATTTTTTACTATTTATTAAAGTCTGTAATTAATAAGTATTGATTTTCGGACAAATTGTCATTTATCGTTAAAATGCTTCGTCTTACCTAAAAGAATTATTTTTCCAGCAATTTTGAAAGTATTTAAATCTGAAACTTTAAGAGTTAAATCATCCCTTAACATACTCTAAATATATTTGTTGGTTTAATTAAATAAAGACGTTCAAATATTTAATTTGATGTTTGCCGTAAAATCCTATTTATAATTTTATTGTCGAAACTAATAATAATTAGGAAATTTTAGCTTTTTAACTTTTGAAAACACCCTAATTAGTAATATTAAAAGGTTTAAGACATTTTTAATCATTTTATAACGCTTATACGATATTTTAATAATTTCATAAAATTAAGTGTTCACTTTGGGTAATTAATATCCTTAAGGCCGAAGGTATTAGTTTTATAAATCTATATCGTTTACTAAGAATGTGATGTTAGTATAAACTAATATTTTCGCTATTTTGATATGATGCTATTTTTTGTAAAGTTTCTAAAAATAGTAAGTTTCTAAAATTAGTAAGTTTCTATTTATAGAAAGTCTTCCCATTTATATAAATGTTTATTCCTTTTATCCTCATATTATTTATATTGATTATATTTATTTTTGAATATCGATAATGGCTTGTTTTGGAGTTATGGAATAAAGTCAAGTGTGGGGTTAGAGTAATAATCTGGGGTGTACGTTTTTGTCATCAGCTATAAAGCCGGTGTGCCCATTTGGGGCACATTTGGTCGTTGAACTGGGCGTAGTTTCGCCCAGGAGAGTGTGCATTGTGCCCTTAAGCAAGATATTGCATCGTGTTAGTCGACGTCAGTTGAACTGGATACATTTGGTATCCAGGAGGGGTGTATACTACTTAAACCAGGACCTCGCTGCACGCAGTCCTGTTATAGTTGAGTTGCCTAGTTAGAGACTGGATTCTGTTATGAGTTAAGTCTACAGTTCTCGCAGCTAGTTTCCAGTATTATCCTAGTGAAAGTCTAGCCTTGTGCACACTGATCGAATTTCCATAATGCCATTTTGATTATTTTATTTATTATCGATATAAATTGGTTTGCAGGTTGGCAAATATTTTTATGTTTCTTCGGAAACTCTTTTGATTAATTTGTTTTACGCTAAAGCTTATATTAATATGTTGTTTTACTGTTTTCCATTTTCACTATTTTTCCTATATTAGTAATTACTGTTTTAAAATCCTGTTATACGGCTGGGAGAACGTTGGCGTTGCTCCCCACTGATTGTGACTGTTATGTTTTAACATGGCAGGTATACGTGTTCCGGGTGTTGGCTAGCGAGCAGTGTGGATCCTGCTTATCTATTTTAATAATTATGTTTTGTGGATTGTTAAACCCCTTTGTGGATTTATTTAATTTTAGCCATTTTATTTAAGGCCTATTGTTTGACTTTACCATTTTAATTTTACTAAAACATAGTTACAGCGTGTTATAATCCCGACTCTACAGTGTTTCCGCCACTGTATCGCGTTAGAAATTCTAGGGGATTACAATAACTTCATAAACTCAAATGTTCTTACTTTAATAATTAATATCGTTAAGGCCGAAAGTATTAGTTTTATAAATCTATATCGTTTACTAAAAATGTGGTATTAGTATGAACTAATATTTTCACTATTTTGATATAATGCTATTTTTAGTAAAGTTTCTAAAAATAGAAGTTTTCTAAAATAGAAAGTTTCCTCTTTTAGAATATAAATGTTTACTTCTTTTATCCTCATATTATTTATATTGATTATATCTTTTGAATATCGATAATGGCTTTGTTTTGGAGTTATGGATGGAATAAGGACAAGTGTGAGGTAAGAGTAATATATTCTAGGGTTTACGGTTTTGCCATCAACTATAAGGCTAGTGTATCAGAAATCGTTACATTGGTTGTTGAACCGAGTGACAGGTATCCTGGGAGTTTTGTACATTTTGACCTTAAGCTTAGGCCTCGCAGTAAGTCGCCATCATAAGTTGAACTGGGTGACTGGTAATCCCAGGAGGGGTGTGCATTATCTTAAACTAGGGCCACGCATTTATAAGTCGCCGCTCTATTATGGTTGAGTAGCCTAGTTAGAGACCGAAGTTTGATTTGTTTGAACTAAGTTCTCGAAGCTAGTTTTTAGTACTCTCCAAGTGAAAGTCTAGCCGTCTACACTACTCCTATCCATAACGCCATTTTAAATATTTTTATTATTATCGATATAATTTGGTTGCAGGTTGACAAATGTTTTATGTTTTCTTCGAAAAACTCATTTTTATTATATGTTTTGATACGTGAAGTTTTTCACTGAAAGTTTATTTTTATTGTAATGTGTTTTACTGTTTTCCATTTTTACTATTTTTCTATAATATTAATTACAGTTTTAAAGTCCTGTTATACGGCTGGGAGAACGTTGACGTTGCTCCCCACTGATTGTGGCTGTTATGTTTTAAACATGGCAGGTATGTGTGTTTTCCTTCGGGTGGGCTAGCGAGCAGTTATGGATCCTGCTTGTTTTAATCAGATCACTGTATTATGGATTGTTAAAACCCTTTTTATGGATTTTATTTATTTATTTATTTATTTTGTAGCCATTTTTAATTTATGGCTTATGTATTGACTTACCATTTTTATTTAATCAAGACATAGCTACAGTGTGTTATAATCCCACTTCTACAGTGTTTCCGCCACTGTATTGCGTTAGAATTTATAGGGGATTACAGTTGGTATCAGAGCATCATTGCTCCCAACGCTTACACCTGAAATTAGGGAAAATACCAGTAAATTATTTAAACTGTAAATAAAAATATTATTAGAGATGGGTAGAAACAAATAAGGACTTAACTGTTAAGATTATCTGTTTCTGAACTCAATGATTAGCATTGAATATTTGTTGCTTTTGTGGGAAGAAGACGAATGAACAAGATATTGATAGGATGCTGCTCCAGATCGGGACAAGACCTACTTAGAACTCTCAACGCCTGCTGACTCGAGTGGACAACTTGGTGCTCCAAGAAAGATGCCGATGGTGATTTTTAGCTCCAGTTCAGTTTACTTAAGCTACAAGCCAGATGATCAAGAGTAGATTCATGTTCCATGATGTCGCAGTAGATCGAGATGGAGCGACCGAAGACTTACGTGCTCGTTCCTCTACAAGAAGGTGAAGTAAGCCATTTGGATCCCGCGTGAACTCTGGAGGCCCGAAGATTCTCCTCTGGTTCAAGAAATTAGTAATATAGTATCATCGACTCTTTTCTTCATTCCTCTACTTCTTCTACTTCTTCTCTTTTATATTCTCTTCTTCAACCGCTTGGTGAATCTTTCTTATATTCTTCTACTCTACCATCTTTCTCTTGAGATTCTTTGGCTAGACCGATTTCCGTCTCAGTGAACCCCGTGAAAGGATATAGATGTTTGAGGTTTAGTAAACCCTTGTTACCTATGGCTTGAGGGTTGTGAGTTATACCTTGTTATCTATCTTAGTAAGCTTTTGAGGATCGATTTGAATGATAAATTGTCAATTAATGGAATTAGGTTGGTACTTTAGACTCTGAACCTTGGGTTATAGGTTACTTGATTATTTGGAGGACTTAGAGTTGAATATATTTTGGGGTAGTAAGAGTATATCGTATTTGATGGATACCTAGTACCAAATTTAACCTAGAACCGAACCAAGTGTAGCTAATAATAGAATTTTAGGATTCCTACCTAAATGTTATTTGATGGATTCATCGGGAATATTTGGGATCATAGAGTACTGTTTAAATTGTTAACCTGAGTGTTGTGGTACCATCGAAGGTTTTCATTAATACCGTTAGAAATTTTGGTTAACATAGATTACCCGTGTTTCTTAAGGATTAGATCGTTAATCGTTGGTTAAAGTTGTAACCTATGAACTTTGGAGTTGAGTGATCTAAATTGAATAAATTGTTGTTAACCTTGAAAAGGAGAAACATATTGGCATTAGAGGTTGGATTTATCGCGTTGTTTTGAGGAACATTTTGATGTCAATCATCTTAATGGATTTATAGTTCAGAACCTTAGACCAACGAGATTGTGGCTTCGTTGAGTTATTAAATATTTTGTGGTTGCACCATTACGATTAGAAATTTGATGGACTTCTTAGAAACATTAATCGAATGATGTGTTTGAAGATGTGAGTGTTTGCGCCATTACCTATAGGTTTGAGCGTGTTTGAGGATTTATTGTACTTCCCCAACTTCTGTACTTGTGGTATTATAAATATGTTGCTGATCATTTTTGAGGATTTCATGTCCGAACTTTGTTAATTGGTGGGTTTTATTTAGTCTTCCTTACTCGAGAAATTTGAAGTATACCTCGAGTTCAAACCTTATGAGCTTTAAATTTATGAACCTTAGTGATTACGAGTTAGGGTATGTTATGATAACCGTTGGAATCTTAATTAAAGGATTAGTCTAAATCATTTGTGGATTCTTACTATACTAATTGAAAGATTGTGTAAGTATGTAAGACTTAATTTTGGAGGTTGTAGATTGAGTAGGACCACCCTGTACTGATATTGGACTTAGCGTTATTTGATGGGAATTAGGAACCCGTGTTTGTGGAAGTCGTGCTAGGAATCTCGAGATGATTAATTTCTTCCATAATCCTTGAGAGCTCTTTTTGATTCTCAACTCCGTCTTCCTTTCTGCTCCTCTTGAATTCTGTTACGGTAACTCCTGCCAATCCCTTCAACCTTTGTCGATTTTGAAAACTCTTATTTTTAATTTATTTTTCCTTGTTCTATTTACTCGTTAACTATTTTTCGAACTCCCTATTTTATAAAAAGTTTGACTACTTTAAAAAAATTGGATTATCGTAAAATTTTATCATTTTGAGTTATAATTTCTAATTGTGAATTTGCCCGTTATGTAAAAAGCTTGACTAATTTAAATTTTTTGATTTTCATGAAATTTTAACATTTTGAAGCATAATTTCAAATTTTAAAAATCCCTATTTTGTAAAAACTTTGAGCAATTTAACATTTTGGGTTATCGTGAAATTTAACATTTTTTATTTATTTATAATTTAAGAACTATATACTTCACTTTGTTTTATCTTTGGTTGATATTTATATTTAGATCTATTTCAAAATGCCTTAATAATTTATTTTAAATTATTTCGAAATTATTTTTAATTTTTGATTTTCAAGCGATCAAAATTTTATGAAGACTTTTATATTTCCAAGTACTTCAATTTGTATAGGATTGTTATGTAAAACGTTTTAACATTGTCGAAATTATTTTGTATGTTCAAGTTTGATAACATTTTTGAAAACTTTCATAATTACTTTGATAACATTTTCGAAATTTTAACGTTTTGAAAATTGATTTTCATTTTATTGTTGGTGGACTTTTGAATCTATTATTGAAAATGTTTGACGGCTGGTGCGATTTTAATTAACTACAAAATTTGATTTCTCCAAACTAAATTTTGTTTCATCAAAAAAAGGAATAATATCGAATTTCTTAATCAAAATATTTTACTTTTGTTTTCAAAATATTTTGGTTATCCTATTTCCTTCGACTTTGTTTACAAATGTTATTTGACATCATTATTTACCAAATAACTTTACTTTATGATTTCACTAATTAAAAGATTTTAAACTCCGGGTAGCTTAGCCCAAATTCCTTTCGAAATAAATATTTGCATTTGATTTTGTATCACTTTGAGAGTTGTAAAAAAATTTCTTTTAAAGCAAAATTCTTATGCGATTTTTTTTTTTTAATCCTCATCTTTTTGACTGGGGTAATCTTGACTCCTTTCTTCTTATTCTTTGTTTCGAGGACGAAATTTTCTTTTAGTGGGGAGGATTGTAACACCCGCTATTTTTCTAGCTTTTTTATTATTTCCGTCATGACATCGTCATAACTCTATCACATTTCGGCCTCATATTTCATCATTTTACCAAGCTTTATTTTTAGCTTTAAGTATAATGATATTTATTTTTAATGCTAAAGATTTTAACTCTCTTAAATCTATTTATTTGGTTTTCTTCGTAAACTAATTAATTTTCCGTGAGGAATTCTATTTCTCTTTGAATTGACGTTTTTAAGCTCGGATTTAAGTTATTCCTTTTCCTAAAATGTCTAAACCCATTTATATAATATTTCCAACTAAGAAATACTTTTTTTTATTTACGAAAATTTAGCCTTTAATGATTTTATTACGAAGTTTCGTAAATAATTATTTTCTAACGCGAGGTTTACTCGAATTGCTTTGAAATACCTTTAACAATTTTACGATTTTCTTTTTATCAACTTATAAATTATTTTGGGATATTTTCCCACATTTTGGACCATGACCCCCCTTGGCTCACTCCTACTACATTTTTTTATACACTTCATTTTATTATGTTAAACGTTAGATATTTATTTATTTCTTCATTCATTTTGGTGGATTAATACAAACTCTTCACACTCCTCTCACATTCACTCTTGGCTGAAATTTTTGAGGTGAATGTACCTAGTTTTCATCAACTTTTAAGTCACCATTCATTCCATATCTCTTCACATTTTCCTCTTTATTCATTCTTCCATTTTATTTTAGCAAAAACCTTTTCTTTCTCCCTCATTTTGGCTGGTGTTCCTGCCCATTTTCAGCAGCCATTTTCGTCCATAATCAAGCTTTGATCGTCCTATTTTCGCCTTCTAAGTTATCGTCTTTCTTTCCCCTTCGTTAAGGTAATAATCGATGTTATTTTCGATTGTTATTTACCTTGATTCTTTTAGTTTTCTCATGGTATTTTTGTACCATGTATGTCATGTGATTTAGGATTCTTGGTCGACCCCGAAGCCGACGAATTTATCGTAGACTCGGATTTGGATTGAAGGTAACGTCGTTGTTACTCGGTATTGCATGATTTTATTTATGTGATTGCATGTATATTTTTATATTTTCTTTTTGACAATATATGTATGTCTTATAATCTGGAAAATTTTTTAAAAGTTGAAAATTTGCATGTTTCGATATTTTTATCGCTTTTACGAGATTAACGATTAAATTGTTATATTAATTTGTAAAATCGTAATAATCGGCCTAAAAATGTAATATATGTTTATATTCTGGAAAAATGTTGTTTTTGATGATTTTAATAATTTAGTATATTTATGATATTTTTGATATCGATTATTGAATTATTACCGTTATCGGACAAAAACGATTAAAAACTGATTTTTAGTTCTAGTACCTAAACATTTTATCTTAATCTGATTTTTGACGTGGTGAAACTTTCTGATGAAATAGAATTTTCTGAATATTTTCATAATTTTTCGAAATTGTTAAGTGGGTGAATTAATTAATCACTTTAAATGATCGTTTATCGTTAAAACCGCGTTTGTCGTTTAAATTCTCGATCTTTTGTCCTATGATTAAATCTGAAAAAAATAGGATTCTGATGATTTCATAATAAAATGTAATTTTATAATTTTTAGTGCTTTAATAAAATGTTTGGGACGATATGTTTTATTAATGGAATCGTTAATTGTGAAAACGGGTTTTAAAGACGGTTTTGACGGGATTTATTAAATCTGCAACTTTTGGAAATCTGAAAAAATGGTAGATTCTGGAAAATCATTATTTTTAGGTTTAATAATAATTTTTGGATATTAATACTTAAATCGTTTTGTAATTACTATTTTTATTAATCGTTATTGTCGAGATTAGACGATTAACGAGAAAACGCTTTAAAAACCGAGTTTTAGGATTCTGGAAAATTTTCTTTTCTGGACAGAATGTCCATAAATATATTTTAACTATTTTACGTAATTTTTGTACTATTTATTAAAGTCTTTAATTAATAAGTATTGATTTTTGGACAAATTACGATTTATCGTTAAAATACTTTGTCTTACCTAAAAGATTTATTTTTCCAGCTATTTTGAAAATATTTAAATCTGAAACATTAAGAGTTAAATCATCCCTTAACATATTCTAAATATATTCAATGGTTTAATTAAATAAAAGACGTTAAAAGATTTAATTTGACATTTGCCGTAAAATGCTATTTGTAATTGTATTGTCGTAACTAATAATAATTAGGGAATTTTAGCTTTGTAAATTTTGAAAACACCCTGATTAGTATTATTAAATATTTTAAGACATTTTTAATCATTTTATACACTTGTACGATATTTCAATAACTTCATAAACTCAAATGTTCTTACTTTAATAATTAATATCGTTAAGGTCGAAAGTATTAGTTTTATAAATCTATATCGTTTACTAAAAATGTGGTATTAGTATGAACTAATATTTTCACTATTTTGATATAATGCTATTTTTAGCAAAGTTTCTAAAAATAGAAGTTTCCTAAAATAGAAAGTTTCCTCTTTTAGAATATAAATGTTTACTTCTTTTATCCTCATATTATTTATATTGATTATATCTTTTGAATATCGATAATGGCTTTGTTTTGGAGTTATGGAATAAGGACAAGTGTGAGGTTAAAGTAATATATTCTAGGGTTTACGGTTTTGCCATCAACTATAATGCTAGTGTATCAGGAATCGGTACATTGGTTGTTGAACCGGGTGACAGGTATCCCGGGAGTTTTGTACATTTTGACCTTAAGCTTAGGCCTCGCAGTAAGTCGCCGTCATAAGTTGAACTGGGTGACAGGTAATCCCAGGAGGGGTGTGCATTATCTTAAACTAGGGTCACGCATTTATAAGTCGCCGCTCTATTATGGTTGAGTAGCCTAGTTAAAGACCGAAGTTTGATTTGTTTGAACTAAGTTCTCGAAGCTAGTTTTTAGTACTCTCCTAGTGAAAGTCTAGCTGTCTACACTACTCCTATCCATAACGCCATTTTAAATATTTTTATTATTATCGATATAATTTGGTTGCAGGTTGGCAAATGTTTTATGTTTTCTTCGAAAAACTCATTTTTATTATATGTTTTGATACGTGAAATTTTTCACTGAAAGTTTATTTTTATTATAATGTGTTTTACTGTTTTCCATTTTTACTATTTTTCTATAATAGTAATTACAGTTTTAAAATCATGTTATACGGCTGGGAGAACGTTGACGTTGCTCCCCACTGATTGTGGCTGTTATGTTTTAAACATGGCAGGTATATGTGTTTTCCTTCGGGTGGGCTAGCGAGCAGTTATGGATCCTGCTTGTTTTAATCAGATCACTGTATTATGGATTGTTAAAACCCTTTTTATGGATTTTATTTATTTATTTATTTTGTAGCCATTTTTATTTTATGGCTTATGTATTGACTTATCATTTTTATCTAATCAAGATATAGCTACAGTGTGTTATAATCTCACTTCTACAGTGTTTCCGCCACTGTATTGCATTAGAATTTCTAGGGGATTACACTTTTGACCTTCATGCCACTTCTAATGAGCTTATTATTGAGGAAGAAGGAGTTGGAAAGAAAATCTTTGGGATGAGTTGAATGAGGTGATAGGAGTTGTGAAGTCATGGGATGTGAATGATGAAATCAAGTCGCCCATATGTGAAAATCCAATAAAATATTGTGAACCCCTTGTGTGTGATTTGGATATTGGTTTAGAAGAGATTGAAACCGCTTGTGTGAGTTTTATATCTCTTCTTATTGATGATGTGGGGAAGAACGATGTTTTAGGATTTGGAGATATTGGGTCGGAACTTGTTGATGACTTGGGAATGGTTGATGGAAAAAAGAGGTTAAACTCCCTTTTGACTCTTGTGCTATAAATTCGAGCTTTGGTTGTGCTAGGAGACGGTGCTTAGGGAGGAAGAGGTCGTTAAAGCTTGTTGGTTGGAAAGACCCCGGAGACCACATGAAGCATGATAATGGGTCTTTGGATGACTACTTCTCGCTTCCGACTTGGAAGCTTTGGAGGATAGCTTGGCTCGGGTACTCAATGAGCCCTCATAATGATGTGGCTCGTGCCTTTGACTTGCTCCTCCGAGCCCTTGAGGGCTATGGGAAAGAATGAACAATCCACCATCCCTGGTTTGACGGAGTTCCTCAAGAATCGTCATGTTGTATATTCCTCTTCCCTCTTCTTTTGAGTTTTTGTGTTTGTATTTGTGTGATTTGATTGTTTGTTTCTAGGATTTGTGTGTTTTGTGGAGTTCTTGTCGTTTGGAATTTTGATGAGTGATGTGAGGGGGGTATTTCTGATGGAAGTTATTGAGCTTGATTGATAGGCTTGAAGTGAAGATGAAGAATTAGAAAGGGTTATAGATGATAGAAGCTTCGAAGCTTGGTGGAGGAAGTCGGTTTTTGAGCTTTTGACAAGCTTTTGGGGACGGGATTTTGGATCCCGAAGTATTATTTGTCTTTTGGGTGGAACTATTAATGAATGGAGGCTTTTTGGCTCGGGAAGCATCACATCCCAACCGTGATCATTACCATCACGACCGGGACGAAGTGAGCCAAGAATCAGGGGCTACTGACAGGCCATCCCGGTCGTGACCATGCCTTCCCGGTCGTGACCATGTCCTCCCGGTCGTGACCATGTCGTCCCGGCCGTGATGAGCACCCTTCGCCTCCTTTTCTTCATTTAAGCCCCACCCCACCACTCTATACCCCCACCCAACCTCCCTACTCACCTTTGCCACTATAATTTCATCCTTACACTTCAATTATACACCTTCATCTCATCATCTCATCTCTATACACCGAGTTTTCCCTTAAATCCCAACCTCATTTAACCAATGCAAGCCCGATACTTCAACCATGCCACTATATTTAGGAAGAGGAGGAATATCGATGACAAAGACGAGCAAAGTGCCGAACATGATCATTGAGACAATGGAGATTGTTGAGTTGCTAATCGTTTGGTAGGCACGACTCTCTTTTCTTTTCCGTCTTTTATTTGCTAGCCTTTCTTTGTATGTTCCCAGTCCTTTTATGCATTTGGTTTCATGGCGGCCCTTGGGGCCTTTGTTGTTATTGCTCTCGTTTCTCGATGACGTGACTACATCGAGAATCCATTGAAAAATCCAAATTGACAAGTTCTTTTCACTTTTTCGTTATTTTTATTCCCTTTTTGGTAGAATTTAGTCGGAATCGGGGCTAGGTGACTTGATTACACTTAGCCCTCCCCTCCCATTTCCTTTTATTTTCTTCTATTTATTTCTTCCCCCATCCATATCTTTTCTCGTCTCGGCCCTAGGTGACTTGATTACACCCCGGCCTGACACATTCTACCCTTTCTTCACTTTCATTTTTGTTTTTTAGCTTTATTTTCCCTTTTTCTCTTCTTTTTAGTGTCTTCCACACACTGCCGATCAAGCATGAGGACATTACTCGGTTTAAGTGTGGGGGAGCGATATCTTAGTCTAGTTTAGTTTTATTTTCGTCAGTTTAGTTTTATTTTCGTGTTTTTTTTTCGAAAAATTTTAAAAATTTCTAAAAATTTTAAAATCAAAAATATTTTATTTTGTGTCATTTTCTTTTGTGTCTTTGTGTCGTATATTTGTTGTGTTGTGTGTGTTTTGCCTCCCCATTTTACTTGTAGGTTGCTTGATCGCCGTGAATTTCGGAAAGCTCTCGACATCCGGTAATATCCTTCTATCTCTTTCTCCTTTTTCCATTAGGTGTTTGGAGGAGAATTTGTGATGGTGTGTGCTCGGGTGGAGCTTTTTGGAGTTTGTGGTTTGATGTGGTTGCTTGCTTGGAAGTTTCGGGGTGGTGTTTGTTTACTTTTTGTGTGTGTTTGTTTTTGTTTTGTTTTGTTTGTCTCATTTTCCTTCGTTTTTGTTTCGTCTTTGTTTCGTCTTGTTTAGTTTGTGTCTTTTGTAGAAAAGGTTTTCAAAAACCCGGTTTTGAGGCTAGTGCGCAAGTGTTTACTTTCCCTTTCTAATGATATGAATCGATTCTTGGACTTTAGTCTAGTAGAATGACTTTAAATCAATAGTTTCGTTGGTTCTTTACCGTGTGTCCACCTAGTCTACTAGGGATTTACTGCAGGATTTGCATTTTGACCACCTTGACCACCCACAGAGTGAAAAGGCTTTGGTTGTCGAGTCTCGTCCTCTTAGGTGACCATGTTCAAAATTGTTTGATTAGTCCAAGTTTCCCCCTTTTTGTGGGTTTGAAGGGAAGCGCGCGCCCGACTCACCCATTTCCCTACCTTCTACACATATCTCACAAATAAGTTGCATTTTGTCGAGGTTTCTGTACTTGGTTGTGATGATTGCCTACAATACAAAATTTAGCCAAAAGGGCAAACCAAGAAAAAGAAAGAAAAAAGAAAGAAAAGAAAGAAAAGAAAGAAGAAAAAGAAAAGGCACAACAAATCAAAAACAAAATAGAAAAGAAGAAAAAGAAATGGCATAGCAAATCAAAAGCAAAATACAAAAGAAAAATGACAAGAAAATCATTTCACAAAAAAATCTTACCCCTCAAAAATAAGCCATTTACCGATTGTTATCGTGAAGAGCCTACCAAAGGACCGAGTCCCTAGGAAGGATGATAGCGGTAATGATCGGTATTCCCTCACTTTGCAACCATTATCCACCTTTTTACTTGGACTAGTTAGGCTATTTTTGAGCATGGGACGACCCTCTTGACTTATCGCTAAAGGGGGCGGGGCTTCACTTTACTTAAAGTGTCGACTAACTCCGTGGTTCATCCTTTTTCCATCCCGCCTATCGTCCCGTAGTACGTTCTTAGAAGGTTAGGAGGACCTAGGTAAGTTACCAACGTTTTTATTGCTTTGTTGTCATACTATTAGGATTTTGTCCATTTCAGTTTGTATTATTAGCTTGGGAATGTTGTCACTTGCCTTGAGTCCTTAACCGGTGTTCCTTTCACCGCTTTGTTGAGGGAAGCGGTATTTGTTTCTTCTTGGATGCAACCGATTGTTTGTTTGTTGTTTGCTTGTTTGTGTGTTTTCGTGTTCGGTTGTATCCACATTTTTGTCGCAAGACCTCACTTGCCTTGCGGAGAGCACTTTTCCTCTAAGTTTTCTCGCGTGAGTTCAAAGGGCGTAGGGTGCGCTAATACCCGCTCGGCTAGTATTTTAGTTTTTGTTAGTTAGTTAGTTCGTGCTTACTCGAGGGCGAGTAAGGATTAAGTGTGGGGGAGTTGATATGCTTGATTTATACCGTCTTTCCTTCATGCTTTACTTGATTTTCCTTTGATTTAACCGCTTTTAGAAGCGGTTTTGTGCTATTAATGTCTCTTGCAGCTATGATTGTGCTTGTAGGTTCTTTTGGCACGAAACTCGGCTTTTTGAGCCTTTTTCATCGTCATACGAACCAATCTCGAGTCACGGCATCACTTAGGAGTAAAGGATGATCGACACGTGAAGCTATATGGCCATGTCACCCATATTCCCAACCGGGAATACTCGTATTCCTGACCGGGAATACAAACTAGCAACCCGGGAAGCAAAGACGAGAGAAGAAGGCTACAGGTAGCCCATCCCGGTCGGGAAGCCCACTATCCCGGTCGGGACGGCCCTGTTTCCTCCCTCGCTTTGACGCTTCGTCTCCCTCATTTGTATAGCCCTATAAATACCCCCCCCCCCTCTTGTATTGTTTTAAGGACAACACAAAACCCTAGACATACTTTAGGTTAGATTAGCTTAGATTAGTGTAGATTAGCTTAATCTTTCCTTAATCTCTCCTTAATCTTAGTTTAATCCTTGTATTATTGGAATTCTTGAAGATTTCTATCAAGATTGACAACCTTGGTGGATGTATTTGGGTTTTCTCTATATATGCAAGTTTTCATCTTTTCATCTCCTTTCTAGTTTGGTATAATCCTTCTCCTCTCTTTTCTTATAATCTTTCATTGTTAGTTAAGTTTTAAGCTTTATCTTTTGTTTATTGTTCATCCTTGCTTGTTATTCATAATGAATGTTCTTATTCTTTTGATGGTTTCTCTAGTAAATGTTAGTTTTAGTTTGAATATGTGTGAGTAGATTCTTGTGGGGTTAGTAGGGGGATTAGGTGTTGATTATGGGTGATTAGGGTTGATTGTGGGTAAAGGTTGAATCTTTGTTGCTAGTCACTTATTATGCATACCATGTGTTTGATGAAATGTTTGGTAGAGTGGTAGTTGCAAATACTACTCTTGCTAGTTTCCTCCTTCTTGTTGTATGTTTGATTGGTGATTGAATTCTCTTGTCATGGGTAACATCTTGCATGAGTTTTCGGGTTTGTTTTTGACGCGAGAGCGCGGACTTACTTTAGTGACTAGGTGAAACCTACACCCTCAATTACCCCACTAGCCGCCTATTACACCTATGAACTCGACCTAACCCTACTCTTCCCCTTATTGATTTCTTCATCATCTTAGCTATTATTCCTCTAGTTTGTTGTTTCATTTTAGTTTTAATTGAATTATCTAGTTCATGTCATCCTTAGTTCATTCATAATCATAGTTCATAATCATAGCTTTCTTCCCTTTTCATTGTCCTAGTTAGTCAATTCTCGTTAATACTTCTCTTCTATTGTTCCTTTGTGACTTAGTCTAGTCTTTAGGCGAACTCTAGTGTAACCCTTACCGTCTCCGGGGATCGACCCGACTTGCCCTAGCTACCTAGTTAGGATTAGTTGGTTTATTTGGTGTCGGGATCCATGACAAATCCCTACCATCACACACATTCAAGAGTAAGAGTTAGATGATGAAACGGTAAAAAAATATTCATTCAGCATTTTACCGAATCATTGAAAGTTCTAACTAATACATGAGAATTTATATATGCCATCAATAAAGTATTAAGTCATTTGACTGATAAAGACACTTTAGAATTGTTTTATTACCTAAAAGTATAAAACATATTGGTTTCAAATGGTTATTTGTTACCAAGATAGACTCATTCGGTAATGAGACAGTAAGGCTCGTCTTGTCAATAATGGCTTTAAAGACAGGTGGTATATTTAGTTCTGGAGTTACATTGGATTAATTAATAGTAAGGATAGGTTTGTCAATGGGGAGATTGATAAACTCATTGTTGCAGATACTGGAAATCTTGACTCGAAAGATTCAAGGTAAAGTTTCTGCAAAATTAAGGTTAATAATCATCCAATGAAAACTCAAATAAGGTTTCTCGTCAAAAAGTACATCAATCTACCATGATATCATCTCATTTGGTTTTGTATGAATGTGGTACATGATTGTAGATACTCAAGATTCAGTGGGAGTACGAAAATATATCAAATTTTATACCCTTTCAGTAAATGGGGCTAATGCAGTCTCATTGATGTCCTTAAGGAAAAATTCATATCTAGAATACACAGTATTACTTAAATCCATGTACTTCAGGATATTTGTCATGTGTTTAAGTATAAGGTATAATTAAACTTAGTTTGTACATGTTTCAATATTGTGTACATTCTATAGTTTAATTGACATATATTAAAGAAATACAGTAGGATATTGAGATCCACTAAGGGCAGCCAAATATTGTTTGTCATTAATATTTGGTGCAAAACAATGTTATCATATAAAGAAGATCGATTCAGGTTGAGATCATTCGGTATTTCGACTCCTATTTGGTCATGTTTTTTTGTTAGAAGGCTGCAAATTAAGTTCGGTGTTGAAAGACTATTTAAGTTATTTGTGACAAAATGTGATGGAGCAAGTGTCCTCCACAATAGTGCATTGATATATTAAATCTCATGGACGGAATATACTTGGGATAATTAGTACATCGATACTCCACGTCAGTTGATTAACGTAAATCGATAACGCTAGGCTGACTAGAGTTAGACGTTATTCTCGTGAGACGGCGGTGATCAACTGATCCCTTTCGGTCACACCTATAGGATGAGACCTAAATAGAAAACTAATGATTTGTATTTGATACAGTTAATCAGTTCCTTGCGTATATATTTGATATATGCTTTGTAATGAGAGTTATTTATTGGAGATAGAGTTTAGAACTCAGTCAGATTAAGTTTATTAGTCTATTATACGATAATTGACTGAATAAATTTCACGTCTTATTAATACGATTAAATAAGACCTAATTTAGTATTTAAACGTTAATTACTAAATTAGTTGAGGTTTTGTATGCTTTTATGGGTAGTGATAATTAGCCATTAATATTTACAAGAAGTTGTAAATTTAGTTAAGTAATTATTATTATGGGACCTATTATATATAGATATAATAGTAATGTACTACTTAAAGAGTTAAGAGTATATTATTTATTTGATGTGATCAATTATATGAGATAATTGATCATGTCACACATAAGCATTTGTATGACAAATGGCAAAAATAAAATGGACCCATTTTATGTGCATGTATATGGCACACTAGTAAAAACAATGACAATAATGGTTGTTCTTATTTATGTGCATGCATGAATAACAGTAATTATTACACTAGACCCCAGACCTTAAGCATGCAAATAAAATAATGCAATTGGTCTTCCCTAATTTAAGGGTGGCCGGTTTTTTTTGGGGTTGATATAAGGGAACATTTTGTTCTCTTTTTCAACTCCATTCATTCATTAGTTTTTGCTTTACCTCTTCTCCAAAACTCTCTCATACTAATATTCATCTTTATTACTAAAGTAGTAATATTCATAATATTAGTATAGGTTCATCACTACTATTATCTAGTTAATAATAATAGTGATTATTTGGGTTGAATCTTGGTGCAACTAGAAGAAGATCTTCTACTTTGGAAATTCAAGATTTTGGAGGATCATCCATACTAATATAAGCTCAAGAACAATAAGAATATGAGTTTTCTTATTGTGCCCATTATTTCCTCTTTGTTTATGTAAGGAAATCTCTTCTTGTATCTAGTTTTTGTCATTTTATGTCATGCATGTAACTAGATCTTTATATACAAAATTAACAAGTAATTTAGTAACTAATTAAAGGAGTCTAATTAGAGGGTTATGAACCTATCAAGTGGTATCAGAGCTTTGTTGTTGCATGCATGTCGATTTTTGACAATTTTTTCGGGTTATATGATAACTTTGTAAAAACCGAAAATTATGTGTAAAAATTTGTTTCACACGAAATTTTTGGGTACATGCATACCTAATGACCTCAAAATGGTTGTTGTCGAGTTTGGTAATTTTTGGAATTAATTTGCTAATTTATAATCATTTATGCCTTAAAAACCGAGTTTTTATGCCTATTTGATGTTAAAAGTTAACTAAAAATAGTTGCATGTTGTTTTTGGGCATGATATTTTTTTTTTGTACATTTCATAATATGTTGAAGGACATAATTGTAAATTTTTGAAATTTATTTTGTCCTTTTGGGATGTTTATTGTTTTTTTATAGGATAAAAATCGATAAACATGCATTTATTTGTTCCAAATTTTTTCGAAATTTTTGTGGACAAATTTTTGATTTTTTTTTGAGTTCCTGGAAATGTTCCAGAATGTACAAAAAAAATTATTTTTATTTTTGGGTGTTTTATGATTTAATTTGAATTTATTTCATAAAATTGACCATTTACCGATTAAATTAGCAAATTAAATCAATTCAAACAAATTTTTTATATTTTTCAAATTAGTGGAGACTAATTCTTGAAATTCCAAATTGGTTTGGAAAAATTAGTTTGAGCTTAATTGAGAATTAAGTGTTGATTAATGATTTTTAATGGTTAAAAATCGATAAATTCCATAAAAATCGAGCTAGGATGAACTTGATATATTATAGGGCGATTTTGGCATGATTTTTACAGCATTTTATTTATTTTAATGTTGCTGAATGAATGAATGTCATTTTATTGATTATTTTGCAAGATTGTACCTAGTATGACCTAGTATTTTAATCGGTATTACCCGTAATGTAAGGGAATATCGATTTGGTTGTAATTAATTGCGATCTCGTATCGCCCATTTGTAATAATTAATAGTTTTATTTATACAAATGTATAATAGGAATTGCTATGTATTCATTTATATCATTTGTAATTAATTATTATGAAGACGGAGATTACCCAAGACGGTGGACAAAAGACGGTGCCTTTTGGAGGTGTTCCTTTGAAGAGGCCAGGGACCAAGGAGTTGGTTTCCGATTTTGTAATAGTCTAGTTAATTAGATTAGCTAGATGGCCATACTAGGATTTATTTTGTTTGATGCTTGCTTTATATTCACTCATGCCAAAATCGCCAATCTTGCATTTTATTTTTCGATTGTCAATTCACCAATTTACGTAATTACTAACTTAGTTCACTTACAAGTGATTAGTAACTTAATATTGACAAGACCTCTCACATGCATAGTAACAATTGAGATATAGCCTTACCAATTAAAGCACCTATGAACCCCTTGTTCATTAGGACAACCACAACGTGGACCCCTTTTTACCTTGGGTAAGTAGGGTGATAAGATCACATGCCAAGATTGGGTTGGACTCAACGAGATAAGAGTTATTTCGGGGCTAGGAGATGGATTTGGTTGAAATCCGTCAACCGAGAGTTCTAGAGTAGAATTGGTCGAGTAATGACTTACCGTTTTTACATAAGGATTGCATGCGATGTTAGTTCTTATCTAAATACGGGTCTCGGAATCACTTATATAATTTCGTGAGAGGTCATTATATGAGTGACTTGTTAAAATTGTTTTACAAGTAAATTATATAACAATGGATGTTAATATTTCCTAAATTTTGTTGTAGTATTTATAATTCGCTATGGCTACCAATGCAACCATTCAACTCGGAAATGATTCTTGGCTTAGGTCCGTTATGGACAAATGTATCTCGAAAGACGATGGAAGTAATTTCATCGAGTAGGAGTCAACCATAAAAGTTGCGGCGTTGTCCGACAACGTCATTCGTTACTTAAACGAGCCACCACCCAATGAACCCGGTCCTAGAGCCACCGCGGCACAAAGGACCGCCTATGAGGAGTTTTTGAAGATATCTAACGATATCAAGAATGTCTTGATATGGTCAATGTCTCCAAAACTCAAGCTTCAATATATTACCCTTAATGCATATGAGATATTCTCAAGGGTTACGACGGCTTTTTCTCAATCACCCGACATCCGTCAATATGAAGCTATGATGAAATTCTTCGAGGGTAAGCTAGAAAAGGGTCAAAAAGTTGGTCCCCATGTGCTCAAGATGATTGAGAATATTGACACTCTAGAGCGTCTAGGGTGTAGCATTCCCAAGAAGCTTGCGATATGTCGCATTCTTCACTCACTCCCCTCCAAGTTCTCCCAAATTAGGGTGAACTACAATATGCATGGCATGGACAAGAGTTTCCAAGAGCTTCATGCACTCCTCAACCAAGCGGAGAGGGACATGGAGGCTAGTGGGAGTGAGAAGAGAGACATGCTCTCCATGAAAATGAAGAATCTCAATTTTGGGGTTCAAAAGGGTAAAAACAAGGGTAAGACCAAATTCAAGAGACAAGGAAAAGACAAGAACAAAGGGAAAGCTATTGAGAATAGCAAACCTAAGGCTAAGGTAACAAACATGCCGACGCCGATTGCTATTATTGTAATGGCAAGGGACATTGGAAGCGCAATTGTCCCAAATATTTGAAAGATTTGAAGAACAAGAAAGACGAGAGTGAGACTCTGTCAGGTATTGTCCTCACTTCTCTCTATATGATAGACATTAACTATACTTGCACTTCCACTTGGGTATTAGATACCGGATGTGGTTCTCACCTTTGTAATCATTTACAGGGGCTGAGGGACGTGCGAGCACTAGCCAAGGGTGATGTGGACCTACGCATGGGAAATGGAGCTAGAGTAGCCGCTATATC
This sequence comes from Agrostemma githago, assembly GCA_958450325.1. Classification (NCBI taxonomy): domain Eukaryota; kingdom Viridiplantae; phylum Streptophyta; class Magnoliopsida; order Caryophyllales; family Caryophyllaceae; genus Agrostemma; species Agrostemma githago. The sequence continues at coordinate 36,712,380 of OY288241.1, read as the reverse complement.
CGTAGGCACTTATGTACTCACTCTAGCTAGTGGTTTTGAGTTGTATTTGAATAATTGTTATTTCGTACCAACTTTAACTAAGAACATTATCTCCATTTCCGTACTTGATATGGAAGGTTTTTCCTTTATGATTAAGGACAATTGTTGTACTTTTTCATTTAATGACATGGTTTATGGTAAAGCTACGTCTATCGGAGGTATTTATGTTCTAGATAATGTTAATGATATATATCATGTAGAAAACAAGAAGCTCAAAACGGGTGAACCTAATCAATCCTACCTTTGGCATTGTCGTTTAGGACACATAAACGAACGACGCATAAAGAGACTTGTTTCATCGAAACTTCTCAAACCGTTTGATTACGAATCTTATGGCATATGCGAGTCTTGCCTTTTAGGCAAGATGACTCGTGCTCCTTTCTCAAGTAAAGGAACACGAGCAAGTGAGGTATTGGGACTTATACATACCGATGTGTGTGGCCCAATGACTATCACCGCTAGGGGTGGTTACAACTACTTCATTACTTTTACCGACGACTTAAGTAGATATGGGTATGTCTAATTAATGAGGCACAAGAGTGATGCTTTTGAAAAGTTCAAGGATTTTCAAAGTGAAGTAGAGAACCAATTGGATAAAAAGATTAAAGTACTACGATCCGATCGTGGTGGTGAATACCTAAATAATGAATTTGATTCACACCTAAAAGATTGTGGCATAGTATCACAATGGACTCCTCCTGGCACACCACAATTGAATGGTGTGGCCGAAAGGAGAAACCGAACTTTATTAGATATGGTTCGGTCCATGATGAGTCTCACTGAGCTTCCTGATTCATTTTGGGGTTTTGCCATTTTGTCCGCAATATTTTCACTAAATCGAAGCCCGACTAAAGCAGCCAATAAGACACCATATGAGATATGGAAGGGAAGGGTTCCTTATTTGTCGTTTATGAGAATATGGGGTTGTGAGGCATATGTTCAGAACAAGTCTGACAACAAAATCGCACCAAGATCCGACAAATGTCTGTTTGTAGGGTATCCAAAGGAAACACAAGGTTATTACTTCTACAATCGTCACGAAAACAAAGTGTTTGTGGCTCGTGACGCTGTCTTTCTAGAAAATGACTTCATTTCTAGAAGACAGAGTGGGAGAAAATTTGAACTTGATGAAGTCCAAGAGCCACAAACCGAAAATGAAGTGGAGGAAAGTATTCCCTCCTCCTCGGACACGGTTGATGTTCCCTTTGAACCTAGGAAATCCACAAGGGTTAGTCATCCTCCTGATCGATACCTTGGTATTGTCGAGGAAGATGCGTTGGACATGTTACTTTGCGAAAGTGACGAACCTACAACCTACAAAGCGGCCATATCTAGTCGTGATTCCATGCAATGGCTTGAAGCCATGCGATCCGAAATGGACTCTATGCACGAAAACCAAGTGTGGGATTTGGTTGATTTACCTGAAAAGGTGAGACCTCTTCAGTGTAAGTGGATCTTTAAGATCAAGAATGGCATAGATGAACATAAAGATGTCTACAAAGCCAGATTGGTGGCAAAGGATTTTACTCAAGCTCATGGTCTTCACTATGACGAAACCTTTGCTCCAGTCGCAATGCTTCGCTCCATAAGGATTATCCTAGCGATTGCCGCATTTCATGATTATGAGATTTGGCAAATGGATGTCAAAACCGCCTTCTTGAATGGGATTCTAGAAGAGGAAGTGTATATGACACAACCAGAAGGTTTTGTAGATACATCTAATCCTAGGAAGGTATGCAAGCTTAAGAGATCCATTTATGGTCTTAAGCAAGCGTCTAGAAGTTGAAATCATCGCTTTGATCATGTTATCAAACAGTATGGATTTGTTCGAAGTGTCGAGGAACCTTGTTTGTACATGAAGTTTAGTGGGAGTAAGGTAACCTTTCTGGTCTTGTATGTGGATGACATACTTCTTATCGGAAATGACGTTCCGATGCTTGCTTCCGTAAAGGAGTGGCTAGGAAAACACTTCCAAATGAAAGATTTGGGAAATGCACAATGCATTTTGGGTATTCGGATCCATAGAGATAGGTCCAAAAGGACGTTGGTATTAAGTCAAGAAGCTTATATAGATAAGATTCTTGATAGATTCAAAATGAAAGACTCTAAGAGAGGCTTTCTTCCCATGAGTCAAGGTACCATTTTGTGCAAGTCACAGTCTCCTTCCACACCCGAAGAGATTTAACGCATGAAGTTGATCCCATATGCTTCCGCTGTTGGATCAATCATGTATGCCATGACGTGCACTCGTCCCTATGTTTCGTATGCTTTGAGCATGACGAGTCGTTATCAAGCCAATCCAGGTGAAAGTCACTGGACAGCCGTAAAGAACATCCTTAAGTACTTGCGAAGGACCAAGGATTCGTTCTTAGTGTTTGGAGGGGATACTGAGTTACGTGTAAGAGGTTACACGGATGCCAGTTTCCAATCCGATCGGGATGATTTGAAGTCTCAATCCGGCTATGTTTATATGTTGAATGGAGGAGCCATTAGTTGGAAGAGCTCCAAGCAAAGTGTCACCGCGGATTCTACAACAGAAGCTGAGTACATCGCGGCTTCGGAAGCTGCAAAGGAAGCTGTTTGGATTCGTCAGTTTTTGGAAGGACTAGGAGTAGTCCACTCCGTCGAAGATCCTATCACCATATATTGTGATAACAGCGGGGCCATTTTTCAAGCAAAAGAGCCCAAGTCTAGCAATAAGTCTAGACATGTACTTAGGAAATACCACGTGATAAGAGATCTCGAGGAAAGGAAGGAAATCGATATATGCAAGGTTGGGACAGACGAGAACATCGCTGATCCTTTAACCAAGCCTCTTTCAAAGGCTAAACATGATGGTCATGTTGTCGCAATGGGATTGAGAAAAGTCCCAGATTTTCTTTAAGTTATCTAAGATGTAATAATTGGATATTTTATTACTACGAGTCGATTCTTTAGACTGGCGACCATTTATCTGAGTCGGTGCAGTTTCCAATTGGCTTTGGTTGGTGTCCTAGGTCGTACCGTGAAAGGAGGCTGATGGACATCTTTTGGGTCATGGTGATATGCATTATACAGTATAAGATGGGTCAACAGGAATTGTCCACCCACGTTGGGTACAAACATCCTTGGGCCACTCGAGGAGAAGTAATTGGAAATGCGTGGCCACGCTCGGAAATAGATCTATGGTAGATTTTTCGGTCAGACAGTTATTCTCCAGATCGAGAAAACCACTCTAATTATAATTAAATCACAAGTGCGACCTGAAAGACACCTTGTGATGAGTGGGAGGATGTGACATCAAAGAGACAAGAGAATCGGTAGCACACAACTTGTGTAGACAAGTGGGAGATATTGATGGGGTAGGAGTCCTCCGCAATATAGTGGCTACATGCACAACTTGTATCGGACAAGTGGGAGATTGTTGGAGCAAGTATCCTCCACAATAGTCCATTGATATATTAAATCTCATGGACGGAATATACTTGGGATAATTAGTACATCGATACTCCACGTCAGTTGATTAACGTAAATCGATAACGCTCAGCTGACTAGAGTTAGACGTTATTGTCGTAAGACGGCGGTGATCAACTGATCCCTTTCGGTCACACCTATAGGATGAGACCCAAATAGAAAACTAATTATTTGTATTTGATACAGTTAATCAGTTCCTTGCGTATATATTTGATATATGCTTTGTAATGAGAGTTATTTATTGGAGATAGAGTTTAGAACTCAGTCAGATTAAGTTTATTAGTCTATTATACGATAATTGACTGAATAAATTTCACGTCTTATTAATACGATTAAATAAGACCTAATTTAGTATTTAAACGTTAATTACTAAATTAGTTGATGTTTTGTATGCTTTTATGGGTAGTGATAATTAGCCATTAATATTTACAAGAAGTTGTAAATTTAGCTAAGTAATTATTATTATGGGACCTATTATATATAGATATAATAGTAATGTACTACTTAAAGAGTTAAGAGTATATTATTTATTTGATGTGATCAATTATATGAGATAATTGATCATGTCACACATAAGCATTTTGTATGACAAATGGCAAAAATAAAATGGACCCATTTTATGTACATGTATATGGCACACTAGTAAAAATAAGGGCAATAATGGTTGTTCTTATTTATGTGCATGCATGAATGATAGTAATTATTACACTAGACCCTAGACCTTAAGCATGCAAATAAAATAATGCAATTGGTCTTCCCTAATTTAAGGGTGGCCGGTTTTTTTTGGGGTTGATATAAGGGAACATTTTGTTCTCTTTTTCAACTCCATTCATTCATTAGTTTTTGCTTTACCTCTTCTCCAAAACTCTCTCATACTAATATTCATCTTTATTACTAAAGTAGTAATATTCATAATATTAGTATAGGTTCATCACTACTATTATCTAGTTACTAATAATAGTGATTATTTGGGTTGAATCTTGGTGCAACTAGAAGGAGATCTTCTACTTTGGAGATTCAAGATTTTGGAGGATCATCCATACTAATATAAGCTCAAGAACAATAAGAAAAGGAGTTTTCTTATTGTGCCCATTATTTCATCTTTGTTTATGTAAGGAAATCTCTTCTTGTATCTAGTTTTTGTCATTTTATGTCATGCATGTAACTAGATCTTTATATACTAAAATAACAAGTAATTTAGTAACTAATTAGAGGAGTCTAATTAGAGGGTTATGAACCTATCAAAATGATGGTTATTATAGTTTCAAATAACAATACAAGTGATGTGTTGTTATAAAATTGATTCAGAGTGAAAGGCGTCTAAGATATGTTTGTACAAACTCCATTTTTGTGGATCCCCTTATCAAAGAATTACTACCCACGGTCTTTCTTGAACATATTGCTCAAATTGAGTGTTTCGGTTCTAAGGATATTCAGGTTAAGTGGGAGTTTGTCACATTAGACACATTATTATTGTGGACGCCCGTCCACACCGCCTAGCGCCCCGCCACGCCCGCGCGGGATATCTGGCTCCCGGCGGCCACCCACGCGGCCCCATTCGTTCCTTGCAGCCGGTCCGATCTCGTATATGGGGCGATGTGTCGGACCTCGATTTGGTTGATGATTCGAATTGTACTAGACGGATGCGGACATCCGTATTTCCGTTAGAATCGGTCGAGACGTGGTTGTAAATGTTTAAAGGCCGATATGTTTGGTAAGATGACCTTTTTAGTGAACCGAATTCGTTGCCGATTTGTGGAGTCACCACCGAGTTAATTTTGGGAACTTGGAAACCGTTCAAGTCAACTTTAATTCTTAGCCGGCTCAAAGTTGAGTGGCATGAGGACCTAAAGATAAAGACTTGTACCCTTAAGCACTCCATGCCTGGAATGACTCTCATTGCCAATGGTTTCGGACATCCGGAAACCATCGATTTTAAGTAAGGGGTGAAGGTAGGTATTGGAAAGTCAACGTCTGCAAGACATCGATACCCAATCCCGCCCGCACGTAGCGGCCTCTACTAATCAATCGGTGGGCTGATAACTTTGTTCCTTAATTGTGGCAGAAGTACGATAACATCCGTTGTTTTAAACCCTGTGTCTTTGCTAAGTCGGTTGTTTAAGGACAAGTAATCTTTTGTCGTCTAAATAGTTGTATTTACATTCTTTGCATGCGATTTCACGTGACAGGCAGGCCATGAAAATATGCACGTAGGAGAGTAGAGAGTACTAAATATTATATGTATTAGCAAGTCAGTTATAACGTGATAATACGGATATTAGTCGTTCTCGTGGTATACCTTACCTGGTATTCTGCTTAAGGTGCGTCGGTTCGGCATTAATAGAGATGCGTCGAACCACGTGTGAGGGGTGAGCATCGGGATTAATATGGAACCCGACCACCGCTTGTTTAGTTTTAGTTTGTTTACGTTTTGAATTCCATGCTAGGTGATTTAGCATGCGATTATAGTCGTAAAAGCGATAAATCATACAAAAGCGGTAAATGCGAAATGTAAGTAAATCACATTGTGAGGAGTTGCACCCACGAAGTGTACACTAAACGAGACACGATGCGTAGATGATTGAGAATGGATCTCGGAACTACTCGTGTTTAGTTTAGGGTGTTTTAGTGTTTATGGTTGAAGTTGTGGACGTTACGTATATTTATAACGTGTCATGGACCTAGTGTCCATACGAGTCGGACTCGACGTTATCGAAGTGCATAAATAAATATTACGGAATGTAAAGTTTTGTTTAGACGACAATCTAGTGACGATAGGACTTCTAGGCGGATCCTCTTAGCTTTCCTGTGGTGAATCCGGCAGAGCTCCGCTACGACATTGTGGGATGGCTAGTCGAACACAGGTGCCCCTTTTAGTTCAAATCGAGCCAAGGATTCGAGGAACTACGAGGAGTAGTGTTGATTCGCTTATCGGAAATAAACAATCGAGTGGATTATACTTAGAGTCGGAGTGCGACGCTAAGTTAGAAGGAGAGGAGAGAGAAGCTGAATTCTGAATTATGCTTGGAATTCTTGAAGTGTGTGTAAATGAGCGGAGGACGGGGGGGACTTATAGTTGCTCGCGCAGTTCAAATCAACTACTCAGGCGCCTGGTGGCTTGCGCACTAAGACTGAGGCGCCTAAGGGCATGCGTAGAAGAACTCGATCGCCTGGAGGGAGGCGATTTGACTTTGAAGATCCGATTTTGAAACTTTCCAAAATGGAGATGATACGTATCTTGGGCATGCTTGGGAATTAAGGTTTCCTATTTGCCCTAGCGCGTCGAGCTCTAGGTGGACCTCGGGCACGTCTCTCAAGGTTCGCTCGGCCTGACGCGTTGACTCAGGTTTAACTTTGCGTGTTTTGGGATCGATTCGGAGCCCTGGTGTCGGAATTGACTGTAATTAGTGTCGAGGTGACCATATGTAATGACACGACTAAGACCTTTTTGATGTTGAATTAATTTTTTCGAGTAATTATTTGATCCGTTCTATACAAAACCATCTAAAACATCGTAAACTCGTGTCGTGTTGCAGTCCGATCGTCATCGGGTGTTTGTCGGGCACTCCTGCAGCCACCAGATTATAATCTGGGGGTCTACACTTATATATAGTTATTCAGTTCAACAGAAATAAGGTATACAGTTTGTAGTTTCACTCAGTCTTTTTTGGTTGATCTCACTAAGGTTTAAGGTGGACCAGTTGGAAATATGTACATTTGGATCAAATTCGGTTGTTGTTTCCATGCTACACTCTTATACTAGATTCATGTTGTTAGTCATATTTGCATATGTAACCATAGATGGGTCCTGTCACGACAAATTGTGGCAAAGGCCGCTTTGGTTCTATGTACATATGATTAATGGACCAAATTGCATAAGACGGTTAGAATGTTTAATAGCACTATTGAGCTCATACGGTTATAATGAATACAATTTTGAGTGTCCTATATATATTAGTATATGACCCAAGTGGGAGATTGTAAGAATTATGGGTCTAATACAATATATGTGGACAACATTATTTGGACTTATTGTATTTATTATTTATCATTAAAGTTGAGCCCAAATACTGGTTCCGTCATAATACATATAATACGGGCTTATTTACGTCTTATAAAGTATGGGTCAGACATTATAATAGTGTAGAGACCCATTAGGGCTTTATGTGATACATGATGGGCGTATCTACTAAAGGCAGCTAATATAGGTGACTAGGGTTTCATATCCCTCCCTATATAGTCATGGTTATGGTCTCTGACAACACACTTTAACCTAATCTCTTATACATCCCATCAGTAGAGAGATCCTTGAAGGTGAGTGTGTCTGTTAGAAGACTATAATCCGGTGATTCCCGTTCCACCTACATTTTCTAATCGATTCAGGTACGTTTTCGCTATTTGGTATACCAATTAATTTAGTATGAAGTTTCAGTCTTTAGCCAGATTAAATCAAACAGATACTACCAAAACACGGACTGGTAGCATGAATGCATCAACACAAAGCCATGAACACTAAAGCAAAGCTATATATGCTGCAACTGGTACTTGATAACTTATGTTGCATTTGCAATGATAGCATGGAAGGCTTGGATCAGATCACCTGTATTGTAATTGTGCATACATCAAACAGATAATGCAAGAGCTGGCTAGGTGGACTGAGCAGACACTGAGGAACACTATCTCCAATAATTGGCGCAATACAATGAGGGGGTCTAAACGGAAAAGAGCAGTGAGAAATAGTGCTATTAATGCTGCTATTTATCACATATGGCATCAAAGAAACAAAAGCAGAATTGAAGGAGTGCTTCTGAGACCTCAAATAGTGAATAACAGAATTATAGCAGAGCTTCAAATGTATTTCACTAGCTTACAAAAGGGGAAACTAAATAGCAAAGATATGATTTATGTTACTAAGCTACTAAGATCATAATTGTTCATGATTATTGATTGATTCATTAATATATACTTACTTTTTCCCAAAAAAAAATATCTGCAAGGAAAGTACTATACGTGCGCCTAGTGCGGACTGATGATTGTCTTCGATATATTCAATAACCACCTACTGCTCTCACCACCTGAATAAATAATAACAAATGCATGAGGAAAATTACAAAATCGACATCACTCATTACAAAGTGAAATGGAGACTAAGGAATATGATTACATGTACATACAAAAAATTGATAAACAGTACAAACAAATGTTAACGTGAAGTACTCGTAATAAGAGTTGATAAAAACACATCATGAAGAAAAATGATTACTATTTAGGCCTAAAATGTAAGGTACTGTTCTTTAGGACTGAAATTGACTGAATTGAAAAATTATTAATAAACTCCATCTGTTTCATTGATATCTTCCACTTTTTTTTTCAACCATTTGTTTGATAATAATAATAATAATAGTAATAATAATAATAATAATAATAATAGTCATAATAATAATCATAATAATCATAATAATCATAATAATAATAATAATAATAATAATAATAATAAAAATAATAATAATAATTTTGAAATGTTTAGAGAGGGTGAGGATGAGGATGTGCGATCAGGTCCTCCAATCTTCTAGGCCTTCTGCCGCCGGCCACGGCAGCCATCCTCCTCGCTGACAACCTTCTGCCGTCGAACTTCCTCTGCCGCCGTCGGAATTCCCTCCTTCCTCTGCCGCTGTAGTGTTGGTTCCGCTTTGGGTTTTAGCTGCTGCCGTCTCTTGTTTCTCTCTACCGCCCTTTGCCGCCTCTTGGTGTCGGAGCATCGCTGGCGCTTCGCCTGCTATTCTGTCTTCCAAAGTTCCGTCGTCAGAGTCCCTCTGTCGCCGTCTGTTCTGTTGGATTTCCAGGTCCGTCGCTTGGTTCCCTCTGCCACCTGTTGCCCAGAGCTTCACCGGCGCACGCCTCCCTTTCTGTCCTCGGATTCTTGCCGCCAACCCGCCCCCGCCTGAAGGTTTCTTCTCCGGCAAGATGGTGCCGGACTGTCGGGTTTTCTCCCCTTTTGTGGTTTTCCCCTGTTTCATTTTGTTTACTGTTCTTTTGGGGCTGTTTTGGCCTCGGTTTTCTGTATCTCCGCTGATTTGGTTTGGCTTGCTGTCGAGTTTTGGTGGCTGCTGCTGTTTTGCTCCTTGGGTCGGGTTTCGGTTTTCGGTTTGGTGCTGTTTGCTTGTTGGCTGCTGTTTCGTTCTTCTTTTTGTGGTTTCGGTTTTTTTGGTTGGTTTGCTGCTCGTTTGCTGCTGTCTCCTTCTTCTTATGTGGTTTTGGGTTTCGGTTTTCTTTCTCCTTCGCCCTATGCTTTGCTCCTGTGGTCCAATTCCTCTGCCTTGCTTTTTTCTTCTGCCTTACTCTGCCTTGCTTTTTTCTTCTGCCTTACTCTGCCATGCCTCCTTCAGTTCGCTTTCATTGTCCCTTCGTGGGTCTTTCTGAGTGTCAGGATGGTTGCGGAAAAGGTCTTACCAAACAATCCCTGCTCGTTCACTTGCGCAACCGCCATTTCTGTGCCGGTGCTCAAGTATTAACATGACAAACCCTCTCCAGTAGCTTGTCTGTCTACTCTTCGGCTGAGGTCACCTTTAAGCGTATGAGTATTTGGTTGTGTGGTGTTTGCCTTTCGACTCATTCTCTCACTTCTCGTTGTCGGCATGGGGCGAGGGATTATGTTGAGGCGCCTGATTGTGGGGATGGGTTCGTTCGGTTTATTCTGTATGACCTCCTTGCCCCGTTCCGTCCCTTATGTCGTCAGTGGGAGGTATTGACCAGGACATGCTCTCTGGCCTTTCTTTTACTTCTCTTGATCGTTTGCTCTCTAAGGGGTTGCGCACGGTTAAATCTATCCACTCTAGGTATCGACTTGGATTCGCGCGGGTTTTCAAGCGTGCCCTGGATGATGTTGTTGGCTCCCCTTTTGATATTTCTCGTTGGGTTTCCTTGCTTGTCTTACCTCTTTGTGTGTTGAAGATCTTTGCCCCGAGGAGTAGTTTGGAGTGTAGAACTGCTATTAGACGTCAACGTCAGGAAGAGGCTATTGCCGGAGCTATTCGTACTTGGGGAGCGCAGGGGGGGGGGAAGTTGTTGTTCTTGCGCGAAGCCCTAGCGGAGGTCTCCCCTTCTTTTGGTGCGGAGGAGGAGGTTGACTTAGGTGAGCTCAGCATCCGTCAGTGTTGTAAGAAGATTTCTGATGGTCATTACACAGCTGTCATTCGTGTTCTTTCTTCGTCCGGGGTAGCTCCGTACATTGATGCCACCCTTCGAGCCCTCCACGATAAGCACCCAGCTGCTCTTCCTCCTGCCCTCCCGGCTGAGCCTTTTGGCCACTGTCTTGATGCGTCGGTGTCTGTTGTTTTGGACATGATTCAAAGTTTCCCGCGGGGCATGTCTTGTGGGAGGGATGGGTTTCGGGTCTAACATCTGCTGGACTGTTTGAGTGGTGTTGCTATTGCCATTTCTGATGAGCTGATTGCCTCTATTGCTCGGGTGGTCAACCTCTTTCTCGATGGAAAGTATCCACAGGTGTTGGGTGAGTACATTGCCAGTGCTCCGCTCATCCCGCTTGTTAAGCCAGGGGGTGTAGACACCCAAATTTGGACTTGGTGGCTGCAAAAGTGCCCAATAAACACCCGATGATGATAGGACTGCAACGCGACGCAGATTCGCGATGGTTTAGGTAGTTTTTCTATAGAACAAATCAAATAAATTACTCGAAAAAATTAAACTAACATGATGGCAGCCTTAGTCGTATCGTTACGGTCGCATAGACACTAATTAGAGTCAATTCTGACACCGGGACCCCGAGTCGGTCCCGAAACTTGAACCGAGTCAGCACCGCGCCAAGCGAACCTCGGGATTCACACCCGGGGCCCACTAAACTCACGGCGCTAGGTCAAGCCCCGGGAATCCTTAACCTCCAAGTTATGTATTATACACCCGTCTCTCGATTTTGGAAAGTATCAAAATCGTATCTTCAAAATTCCAACCACCTCACCTCACGCGTCTTTGGCTCCCCGCGCCCAAACCCAGGCGCCTGAGTCTTGGTAAGACTTAACTCAGGCGTCCATATGGGTGACGAGGGCCGAAAACACCTATAAATACCCCCTTCACCTCATTCATTCGACACACTTCTCAACTCTCTTCTCCCCCTCCACATTCTCGCTAAGGGCTCGCACTCCGACACCCGAGGCAAACGATCCACTCGATCCTAGTTCCGATAAAAGCGACATCAACGCTACTCCTCACCTTCGAGCACCCCACTCGATACCGAGGTGCCTTTGTTTGACTAGCTCAAGTCTAGTAGCGAAGCTTTGCCGGATTAGCCGCAGAATCGGTACATAGTAGCGAAGCTCTGCCGGAATAGCCGCAGGAAGCGTCAACGGTACCGGAGCTCTGTCGAAATCACTAGGACAGCTAGGAGGATCCACCTTTGAAGTCGAGTCGTCACTAGGTTGTCATCTAAACAAAAATTTCCATATTCGTACTTTCTTTTATTATGCACTACGACAACACTAGATGTGGACACTAGGTCCACAAACATCTATTAAAACACGTAACGTCCCTACTTCAACCGCAAACACTAAAATACACTAAATAGACCCGAGTAATTCCGAGATCCATTTTCAACTATCTATGCATCGTGTCCCGTATAGTGTATACTCCGAGGGTGCAACTCCTCACAACGTGATTTACTTACATTCGCATTTACTGTTTTTCATATGATTTATTGCTTTTATGACCTTATAATCGCATGCTAAATCATCTAACACGGAATTCAAAACGTAAAACAACTAAAACTGAACGAAGTGATGGTCGGGTTCCGTATTAGTCCAGGTGCTCGCCTTACTAGGTTCGACGCATCTCTATTAATACCGAGTCGACGCATCTTAAGCAGAATACCAGGTAAGCCATACGACGAGAACGACTAATATCTGTATTATCGCGTTAAAACTAACTTGCTAATACCAATAATATTAGTACTATCTACTCTTCTATGTGCATCTTTTCATGGCCTGCTTGTCACGTGAAATCACATGCAAAGAATGTAAACACAACTACTTTGACGACAATACTTACTTGTCCTTAAAACAACCGACGTAGCAAAAGGCATAGGGTGAAAACAACGGATGTTATAGTATTTCCGCCACAACAAAAGAACTAGGTTATCAGCCCACAGATTGATTAGTAGAGGCCGCTATAGTGCGGGCGGGATTGGGTGTTAACATCTATCGGATGTTGGCTTCCCAATACGTACCCTCACCCCTTACTTAGAATCGACGGTTTCCGGATGTCCAAAACCATTGGCAATGAGAGTAATTTCAGGCATGGAGTGCTTAAGGGTACAAGTCTTTATCTTTAGGTCCCGTGCCCCTCAACTTTGAGCCGGCTAGGGATCAAAGTTGACTTGAACGATTTCTGAGTCCCCATAACTGACTAGGTGGCGACTCCACAAATCGGCAACGAATTCAGTTCACTAACAAGGTCGCCTTACCAAATGAATCGGCCTTTAAACATTTACAACCACGACTCGATCGATTCCAAACAGAAACACGGGTGCCCCCACCCGTCTAGTACAAGTCCGGATCGTCATCCGAATCGAGGTCCGAGACATCGCCCCGTACGCGAGATCGGACCGGCCCCCGACAGAGAGGGGGCCGCCGCCACACGTTGAAAAATCGGGTCGGTCCCGCGCGGGACGCCGGGCGGTGCAAACGGACGTCCACAGTTTGGCGACTTAGCTGGGGATTTGGAAACAAATTTCCAGTGGTGGTGTAACTTGAACGAGGTCGGTGAAGCTCATTTCCTAGTTCCTAGTTGTGGTCACTACAGGTTTTAGCCCTAAAAAGCCCACCCTAACCGATATCAGGACCAATCGACCTCTTCGTGGTAAGATCCTTAGGGACACGCGGAGAGATCCTCGATTGACGCTCCGGCCGCCTAACGCGTACCTCGCGGGAATAAAAGTTTTCTAAAAGACACTATTCACCACCTAAATCCCTTAATAAGGATTTAGTCACACCTTTAAAACACCGTCATTAGACTTCACGCTCTACCACGAGCACCACATACACCACGAGTATCGAACTAGCTAAATAATAGTAGTCTCGATAAAATCATCGTGTCATCATTTTCAAAACTGGTTCCCCTAATAACCATGCTCCTTTCAAAAAAAACCTTTACACTTTTGCCATCGTCGGATTTCCAACGCACACACCTTCACGTCACAAACGATGTCATCACGCCATCGTTGCATTATTTTTACAAACCACCCTTTTCAAAATTTTCTGCAAGATTGGTCGTTTTCAAAAAAACGTATATCAAAATTCTTTGATCCTGATCCGAGATCGCGATCAACTTCTTACGTCGTACAACCGTGTGATTAACTGTCTGTGTTACTAGGATCACCTTTACTCGAGGTCTTACATTTTGGGTCGTCTCATTCCGAGAAGTCCTCTTTAAACCTCACCTCCGAGGTTTGTGTCAAATCGTCTCGTTACAGAGACCTAAAATTCATTAGGCGTTTCGCCAAATACACCAGAGTCTAAAGGACCTGAGTCCCCAAGCCAACGACCGCACGCACACGCGAGTCAAGGGTCTCATTCCCGGCGTCGCTCAGTCGCGAGCATCCTTCAAGTCTCTAAGACGTCCGATGACACTTCCTTGATTCCCGATATTATCTTGCAAAGATCATCCTCCACCATGACTACCGTCCCAAAATTCAGTGTCAAAGATCTAACTCATATGGTTTACAACCTAGCCACCTCTGTAACCTTCATCGAGACCTCTATCCGTAACCTCAACTGGATGGACTCCCTCGCAGTCAACATCCAAAACCACCCACCAATCCAAGTAAACAAGACTGGTGCTCCCCAAAAAAAGAAAACCCCTAGAAAGTTTGCCGACTTAGACGTCCACTATGACGAAGCTTTAGTCATCGCCATCCAACATGGTCTACTATACCCCTCTAGAACCCGTATCCGAGATCCCTCTAGGACAAAGAAGCAAATCATGGGATCCCAAAGCCTTCTGCTTCTTTCACCAGGGAACGGGACATGAAACCCAATCCTGCACCAAACTAAGACATGTCATCCAAAACCTAATCGAAGAAGGAACCTTTCCACCTCCCAAAAAACCGTCACACATTCAATTTGGCACGATCAATTATGAACAATACCAACGCGATCACGCCATCCATGGGGTATGGGCGGATGATGATGACGATGTCTTTATCCAAAAAAAAAAAGTGTCCACAGTTGCATATTTTCGCATAGTTTTGTCTCAAATATTGTAGATCTTGTTTGTTAAATAATTAAATAATGTCAAACTTGAAGTTGTATTGTTTGTGATTGCATGTCGACATAGGTACAATTTTAAAGTTATTCCAAGTAATATAAACAACAATAAAAAATGATGTAGTTCAATAAGAATGAGAACTACTGCCATATTTTAAAAAAGATGTAGTTCAGTAATAAGAATAAACGACAATATAATGTAGATCCTGATGGAAAAACATGAAGGAAAAAGTCAAGCATGGGTTTCCTAGTGGAATATGGCAAGGAGATAATGATGAGTACTCGATAAAAGATGGTTATAAATGGCTTAGGGGTCTCCATCCTTCTGTGGACTGGCATCCAATCGTCTGGAATGGTTGGAATGACCCTAAGCAAGCTTTTGTCACATGGTTAGTGAAGCAAAGGGGACGGAACTGCAGAGGGAAAATGTATGACTTGGGCTTTTGTCAGGACAAGGGATGCTGTCTTTGTGAAAGTGAGATGGAAACAGTTGAGCATTTATTTTTTGATTGCTCCTACAGCTCCATTGTTATCAAGCATGTTGAGGAATGGTGCGGATTTAGATTGATTGTTTCCATGGCTGATTTGGGTTGTTCTACCTTGAAGCATAAGCTACATACGATGCTTTGGAATGCTATGCATTATCAGGTCTGGTTGCAGAGGAATAATACTAGGGTTAATTGTGTTCTAAAGATGCCTAAATTGATGGATAATTTAATCATCCAACAGGCGAAGAAGAGGATCACTGCTAAATGTCCTACCCTGAATCAAGAGGATATACGCTGGAGAAGAATATGGGGCATCTGAAGACATTGTTTTGTTCTTTTGATGTTTCATTTATGCTAATATCCTGTTTTTGTGCTAGATCAGCCAGACTTGATCAGTTGTAAATTCTTTTGATATATATATATCACTTCACATTTTACCAAAAAAAATGTAGATCAATTGCCATATTATAACTGTTTCAGAATTTTTGAAATTTATTACTCAAAAATTTGTACATGAAAATAATACTCGTACAACTTTAAAGCTTGATTGAAACATTGACTCTAAGTTTTTACCATATTTCAAACATTGAATCATATCTTACCAAATGCTGACCAAAAACATTTAACTCATTGCAAACATAGGATTAAAGTAAAATGAATTAGAATAACACATACTTTCTTGTAGGCAATGATTTGTACTACCCCTTGTGTTTTCGAGGGATCCGCATGCTTGTTGCTGCCTGAACTGGAAGGGTTTTCGTTCTCCATAATCAAACCAAAATGCTACTGTATGAATGAGCAATTTGATTAGCTTGTGTAGAGCACTGACACTATAACACTTGATATTGAATGTTTATATGTATAACACTTGACATTTACTATATGTAATGAGTATTCTTATCACTTCATCTACATTCATTGGTATATACTGCAATTTGTATATAACTGTTTAATTTCTCAACGGAAAATATGTGCAATAATGTATGTGTATGTATATATGTATATTATATATACTCCGTAAGTGTATGTGTACATAATTACAATAATAATTACTCCCTCTGTTCATATCTAAAGGGTATGTATCATTTTTGGATTGTTCAGATCCAATTGAGTCATTTCTTTTTTAGTCCATTATTGTCTGGACCAAACTACTCTTCCATTAGAATATTTACATCATATGCCATTGTGAAAAAATATTTTTGATTATTAAATATTAATTTGTCCCTCATCATTGTACTTTTAGGGGTCGTTGGGTTCAATTATTTGGAATGGAATGGATTGGAAAATGAATCCATAGATGTATAGGATCCAAAGTCATTTCATATAAAACTTGTGTTGGTTCTTCAAAATCTAAAAGAGGATGGAATGGAGATAGAAACCCACGAAGAGAGGTGGGATTGGGATTTCAAGGGGTTTGGGTGAATTTAGAACTCTTTGGGTTTCTATCTCCAATCCAAAAGTGCCCAATCAAACACTAGAATGAATGATTTCCAATCCAATCCAATCCAAGACTCTCAACCAAACACCTCCTTAATATTACTTTAATACTTTCCTAATCCTTGCGCAAATAAAAACGTACCCTTTGGATATGAAGGAAGAGAGTATTTTATTTTTTTACTTAGTAGTTGCTAAAATTAACAATTAATGCAATTGTTTGTATGGTTTTGCAGGCAGTGTACTGATGTGAGAGATTAGCGAGTTAAGGAAACTCACTGCCCAATTTCAGTGGTTTCAAAACCGTACAACAACACTACTCAATTTCGTCAATTGTGAATCTGGTAGCCTATACAAACGTCGTCCTTCCCTCCTAATTGAAGTGTTTATAATACATAACTTCATCATATAATATGCTCTTAGTGAGATGGAGGGCGACAGAGCACTTTTGGACATACTTCTCAATGATGAGCTATACTTTTTAAAAATTTAAAAAAATAAATGTTAAGAGTCCACATCCTTCATTTGCCATGGCCCAAGTTGGACTATGTTACGCTCTTAGAGCGATGCACGGCTCGTCAGTCGGTCCTCGAATTGTAATGTTATCATGTCTACTCGAGCTTTTGTAAAAGATGGATAAGCACCTATTCATTCATGTTGTAGCTCGACAATAATGCCTGAGAGAAGTAAAACAGTGCATCTGACTAAAATAACATTAAAATTGGCAACAACAGCCATCCATTAAACCATAACTTCAAATAAGGTTCAAAATAAGCATACACAAAATAGAAACTTGAATGAAACAGAGAACTTTGAATTCCATCACCTTGGTACTGAATTCGACCCATATTCTACACCTATGAGCGGTTGCTTTTTCTGTGGAAACATTAGATGAAACTGAGAACTTTGAAATGTTGTAGATGTGTTCTTCTTTGAAGCCGTTATTGAATGTTTTTACTAATTTCTGTTTGATCGATGTTTGAACTGTGGCTCTCTGATTATATATAAAGAGGTATTGTTTATGTCAGTATATACACAACGAAAGTATGGAAATTTAATATTACGATTACAAACGAATTGAAATGGGCAGAAGGACATACCGTGTTGTCCACCAAGACGAGTTCAACTCCGTAAGTTATCGGTTTCATGCCTATTTCTTTCGAGTCGACATCCGGTTTTTTGGACGTACGTAGCCACTTTCTCATAATGTGGACTGTTATCTGGACAGATCTTGTTTATTCTGAAATTTGTGGAATCGTGACCACCGTATATTGGAACGATATAATTACAATTAATATCAGTATTATTAATTAAGCATTTTTTTATGGGCGATTGAGCAGCTATGAACATTGAATAGTGATAGTCAGTACCTAAAACTCTCTCCTCCGCTATATATAATAGTGAAAAAACTGTTTTATAAAAAATGATTAAAAAATTGAACAAAACTGAATACAAACCACCTCACTATGGTTTAAAGGGAATGAACTGCATCTATAGTGGGGAGTTAAACAAGGAAGTTTATGGGAGGGAGCTACTTTGGGTTTTTTTAGTGCAACCGCCACGTCAAACACCAGCAAGGCACAAAATAGGGAGCGTATGTGGCTGCTGATGTGGTTCATTATGGTGCAAGGATTTTCTTCAGCATTAATATATAAAAGATAATATTAAGAACAACTCTCCTCTCTTGTTACCTTGATATTTGTGTATAAAGTAAGTTCTCAAATGGGATAGAGGAAGTAATCCTTATATCATTCGTTTATTTATTCAAATTATCATTATTTTTCTTCCCCACTCTAATTTGGGTGGATTCGTAAAACTGTTTATTTACCAATAACTTTCTTACAAGTTTTGAGATATTCCAAGTAAAGAATTGATCGAATGAGAGGGGCAGCTTTAGGATGCTTTCCGGTTAACATGGAGGGGTTACTCTATATCATCGCCGCAATTATTTCAAGAAGTCGGCAATTAATTGCATAACGACAATTTTGTCTCCCCCCTTAATTTTTGCATTAAATACTCCATTTGTTTCATTGATTTCTTCCAAGACACATTTCTTAAGAAACATAAGCAAATATATAAAAGTAGAGAGAGTAAGAGTAACATAAGTGGGTCCACCTAGCTAAGAACCTAAGAGAGATGTGTGATAGCAAAAAAAAAAGGTAGAAGAATTTAAAGAAATTACTGAAAGATAAAATGTGGAAGATATCAATTAAACAATCGGAGTATATAACTTTTATATTTTAAAGAATATCATGTTGGTAAACTTGGTAATAAAACCATCTTTTCGGATTCTCGTAACAAAGTAAAACCGAGTTAATAAAAGTAAAAAAGCATATTATTCATGAAGGAGTTATGTCCACTGTCATACGGATTTACCCGCTTAAGTCTATGTATCTGATATGCCTTGCTAGAGGTCGATGTCGGGTTGACATATAAATGGGTTATATGTCTGGTAGTCTTAAGTGGGCCCATTGGGTCACACACAATGTGTACAGGATATTATTAATATATCGGTATATTAATATATCGGGTCAGTAGCTATACGACTCAGCTGTGTTGTCGGGTTATGGTAATTAGAGTTATAGTAATAATCTAGTTATGGTAATTAGAGTTATTGTGATAATCTAATTATACCAAATAGAGTTATGGAATAACTTCTAGGTTAAGTAGGTAACCTAGCTCTTCTATAAAAGGAGGTTCATATGATGAACCAAATCATACAATTCAGAGTATTGATTCATATAATATTAGAGAGAAAATTTTGTGAGACCGTCTCACAAGACCTTTATACTAGCATATATACACCGCAGTTCCGTACCTGTGTGGATACCAACGGAGGCATCACATCTGGGTTGCTTTATTCCGTCCGTGGGGAATTATATATACTTCTGGGTTATTATATTTCTTATTATTCTTATTAATACGCCTTTCCGCTGCTAATAAGGTATAATCATTATCCCTCTACTTTTGTCTTTTCGGTTAACACTTATATCAGGTCCTTGGCTTAAAGGGTTGTAACTCACAGTGGTATCAGAGTCTCTGTTATTAGTATTAATCAAATCGACTTGAATCAATGGCTCATAATTGGTTATGAGGGATTCAATCCGCGTATTAATTTGATTTTATTGATCCGATGTCCGTAATATAATCTGCATGTTGCGGTGTACCGTAAGAATGGTTCTTTAAATTATTACTCACATAATTGTTCCTGGTAAATTGTTACTGTTTTGTCACGTAGTAACTTTGGTCACATGGGGTATGCAATTTGGTGTTGCTTTGCATGACGTCTGATTGTCAGAGTTTTTTTGTTACCCTTTTGCAAGTTATTATTTCCCCCTCACTCCGTATATGTTTTACTTTCTTCACTACTACAAAACATCAAATAGACAACTCCTAATAGACATCAGATATTCTTAACAACTGATGTATAATATATAGACAACTGTTTTGTTTGAGAAACAGATGTCTTTATCTGATAATAGACAACTGAGTTTTATAAAAACAGTTGTCTATATATTATACAACTGTTTTAATTAACCTCAGTTGTCTATTCTAATTTTCAGGACCACTAAAAATTGGTTGTTACTCCCCAACCCATATCATTTTCTCAAATATTTTTTTTAAATAATCTAATAATAAGTGTAATTCAACCCATATCACTTTCTCAACCCATTTACCCGACCCATATCACTTTCTCAACCTATCTAACTCAACTTCAATTATCCCAATTGTAGACACCCGCATTTTGACTGCCAGGTGTCTATGGTAGTTCCCAAAAAACACCCGATGATGATCGGACGCTAACGTGTTTCTACGCGCTCGGATACGGGCTCAAATCCATTAGTTGTTGGCTAAAGCACTTATGGAGTACAAATCTCACGAAATTAACCTCAAATCCAGGCCCAGTGGACCGTTCCGAGTCAAACAAGACTAATTTGGGCCAAAACCTACACCGGAAATAAAACCAACTTTTTAGCGATGGAGTCAACCCTGGTCAAAGTCGTTTCCGAGACATACAAAACAGCCCCTCACAACATCAAAAGTCCAAGTCAAACACAAACCCATCAAAAACCCAAGTCACGGTCCAAAACAATGGATCGAGTGACCCAGCTGGGCCACTCGATCGAGTGCCCCACCCACTCGATCGATTGGGCCCTTTTTCAGGCCCGACTGCAGGCACACTGAGCCACTCGACCAAGTCAGCTGGTTACTTGGTCGAGTAACCCTAACCGGGGTCCTTGGCTTTGCCTATATAAGCAACCCCATGCAACACACATTCAACACACTTTTTACAACCCTAATTCTACCCTAAAACACACTACACTTGCAAACCCTAAACCTAGCTTTAGGAGACAAAACCTAAACCACCACAACTCAACCTCCATAGACCTCGAAACTCCCGTGTTAAAGCCACGACTACGAGTCCTATCCGAGACAAGAACATGTAGGTTGAGGGTGCAAAACCCTATTCTTCTCTTCCTCTCGTCATCTTTCTCCTTCTCTTCTTTTTGTTTTTTTTATTTGTTTATCGCATCTGTAATATCGATAATATAATTAGTTTAAGACATTAAAATACTTGTCGATTTGTGTCGAGTATGAGGGATGTCGGAATAAAGAAACTCGAATATACAAGTGTACCGCACACAGCGTTGCCGGTCGCTTATTTCAACACCCCAATTACTTGATTATTGAGACAAGTTAACTTAAACAATAATCTTCGTCTCGTTCGCGTTATTATTAGTCACATATCGCATTAATTTCAAAACCTTTTTTTCAAATCAAACATCTTTTAACAAGGGTCGAAACCCGTTGACGCGGATCCGCCATCACATAATCCCTAGGGATTCACTACGATGTCGGAAAAGCCGAGGGGATCAAGTCTTTCAATTCTAGCATGGTGTCAAACTCTTAGATTCGATGCTAATTTCATAATTAGACGTCAAATCTATCGATCTAATCAAATAAGTTAACTAGCGCAATTTCTATTGAAGCTAAAATTAATTGTCATACAATTCGTTAGAATTACGACATTATTAAACGCGGAGGAAATCTATTCATGTCGCGATAGTTAATCCAAAACGACTTACAACAAAAATTTTTATCTCACTCTAACTATTCCATATCGATTCAATAATCAAATATGGGATATAACGAGTATTCAAATTTAGAATTGAGTATAAATTCCACAATATTTATACCCGATTCGGCAAGCTCGTCGAATTATCAAAAATCAAAAGCAATTTCAAAATCAATAACGAATTGCACGTGAACCCTAGTTCGTACAGGGGGCACTCGACCGAGTTCCTAGCCCACTCTGTAACACCCGCTATTTTTCCTAGCGTTTTTTGTCTTTACCGTTATGACTCTGTGATAACTCTGTCACATTTCGGTCTTGCATTTCATCATTTTACTAAGCTCTATTTTCATTGTTGAGTTTAATGATATTTATTTATATTTTAAAAAGATTTTTAATTCTTTTAAATCCATTTATTTGATTTTCCTCGTAAACTATTTTTTTTCCGCGAGGAATTCGATTTCTCTACGAATTAACGTTTTTAAGCTCGGTTTTAAGTTATTCCTCTTCCTAAAAATGTTTAACTACATTTGTATAATATTTTCAACTAAGAAATATTTTTGTTTACTAAAGAGTAGCCATTTATGATTTTAATACGAAGTTTCGCGAATAATTATTTTCTTACGCGAGGTTTACTCGAATTACCTTGAAATGCCTTTAACTATTTTACGATTATACTTTTTATCAACTTATAAATTATTTGAGACAATTTCCTCACATTTTGGACCGACTAAGCTTCTGGTCACAAATTTTACTACGTATTAATTATACGTTTCATTTTGTCACGTTAAAACGTAAACGTAAGATTATTTTTCTTCCATTTATTCCATGCATTATGATCAACCTTTCATTCTCCCACCTATCACTATTTTGGCTGGTCATTTGGTATATTTCTACATAGTTTTCATCAAAATTTATCATCATTTATGCTTAGAAACCATCCATTTCTTTCTTACATTCAGTTCTCTCATAAACAAAAAAAAATACTCTTTCAATTCCCTCAAAAAACGTGACATCCTCCAGCAGACCTACGCTGATTCTTGCTCCAATTCGATTCATAATCATCTCGTTTTTATCGTCAAATTAATCGTCGTTGCGATCCTTCCGTTAAGATAATATTCGATGTTGTTTTCGATCGTTATTCTCCTTGATTTTCTTAGTTTTTCTCATGGTATTTTTCTGCCATGATTTTCATGTATTAAGGATTTGTGGACGATCCCGAGGCCGACGAGTATATTATCGATTTCGGATTTGGATTAGAGGTAACGTCGATGTTACTCGGTATTTCATGATTTTATTTGTGTAATTGCATGTATATTTTTATATTTTATTTTTGACAATATATGTATGTCATATAATCTGGAAAAATTTTGAAAGTTGAAAATTTGCATGTTTCGGTAAGTTTTATCGCTTTTACGAGATTAACAATTAAATTGTCATATTAATTTGTAAAATCGTAATATTCGGCCTAAACTTGGTAATATATGATTTTATTCTATAAAAATGAGATTGTTGATGATTTTTAATAATTTGGTATTTTTCTGATATTTTTGATATCGATTATTGAATTATTACCGTTATCGGAAAAAAAACGATTAAAAACC
Source organism: Agrostemma githago (assembly GCA_958450325.1). Lineage (NCBI taxonomy): Eukaryota > Viridiplantae > Streptophyta > Magnoliopsida > Caryophyllales > Caryophyllaceae > Agrostemma > Agrostemma githago. The sequence continues at coordinate 36,689,015 of OY288241.1, read as the reverse complement.
GATTTTTAGTTCTAGTACTTAAAAATTTTATTTTAATCTGATTTTTGACGTGGTGAAATTTTCTGGTAAAATAGAATTTTCTAATGTTTTTCATAATTTTTCGGAATTGTTAAGTGGATGAATTAATTAATCACTTTAAATCATCGTTTATCGTTAAAACCGCGTTTGTCGTTTAAATTCTCGATTTCTGGTCCTTTGATTAAATCTGGAAAAAAATATGATTTTGATGATTTCATAATAAAATGTAATTTTACGATTTTTAGTGCTTTAATAAAATGTTAGAACGATAAGTTTTATTAATGGAATCGTTAATTGTGAAAACGGGTTCTAAATGACGGTTTTATTGAAATTTGGTAAATCTGGAACTTTGGAAAATCTGTAAAAAATATTATATTCTGGAAAATGATGATTTTTAAGTTTAATAATAATATTTGGACATTAATACTTAAATCGTTTTGTAATTACTATTTTTATTAATCGTTATTGTCGCAATTAGACGATTAACGAGAAAACCCTTTAAAAACCGAGTCTAAGTATTCTGGAAAATTTTCTTTTCTAGACAGAATGTCCATAAATATATTTTAGATATTTTATGTAATTTTTGTACTATTTATTAAAGCCCTTATTTAATAAGTATTTATTTTTGGACAAATTACGATTTATCGTTAAAATGCGTCGTCTTACCTAAAAGATTTATTTTTCCAGCTATTTTGAAAATATTTAAATCTGAAACTTTAAGAGTTAAATCATCCCTTAACATACTCTAAATATATTTGTTGGTTTAATTAAATAAAGACGTTCAAATATTTAATTTGATATTTGCCGTAAAATCCTATTTATAATTTTATTGACGAAACTAATAATAATTAGGGAATTTTAGCTTTATAAATTTTGAAAACACCCTGATTAGTAGTATTAAAATGCTTAAGACATTTTTAATCATTTCCTAACACTTGTACGATATTTTAATAATTTCATAAACCCAATTGTTATCGTTTTAGAAATTAATATCGTTAAGGCCAAAAGTATTAGTTTTATAAATCTATATCGTTTACTAAAATGTTGAATTAGTATAAACTAATATTTTCACTATTTTGATATGATTCTATTTTTTTAAAGTTTCTAAAAATAGAAAGTTTTCTCTTTTAGAATATAATGGTTACTCATTTTCTCTCCATATTATTTATAATGTTTATATCTTTTGAATATCGATAATGGCTTTATTTTGGAGTTATGGAATAAGGACAAGTGTGAGTGTAGACACCCACATTTTGACCGCCAGGTGTCTATAATAGTTCCCGCCAAACACCCGATGATGATCGGACGCAAACATGCTTTGATGGACTAGGATATGGGCTCGAAATCATGGACATTTGGCTTGGGCTTATTACGGAGTACAAATCTTACAAAACCAACCTCAAATCCAGGCCCAGTGGGTCGTTTCGAGTCAAATGAGACTAATTTGGGTCGATTCCGACACCAGGGGTAAAACCGTCTTTTAGCGACCAAGTCAAAACCCGGTCAAAAATATTCTCGAGACGCACGAGTCAGCCGTGACACCTCACGTGGCTGATTCGGTCTCAAACACCACAAAAAATCAGCTTCAAAAAATATTAAACAAATCCGTTTAAGGATAGAATTCGATCTCAAGTAGGAATTCTATCCGAAAACCGAATCAATTACCGACCGAGCATCAAAATACTCGGCCAACTCCCCCCAACCAGCCGAGATTCCTTGCTTCCTCCCCAAGCAACGGACTTCTCGTTCCTTTCAAACTCTCGCGTTTCCTATACAAATCGGTATTTCTTGTTGTCTAAGCAAGATACCTCTCCTAAACCTCTTCGCCTATAAATAGGACCCTCTGTTCAACACAATTCAGGCAGAAACTATCCATCAATAGGCGATCAATTATTCCCATACATGAAATATACATCTATCATACATCCTCGACATCTAGCAAAAAAAATAATCTCGACATACATCCAAAGAAGCACCGAAATACTGTCAAAATACCGACGAAACCCGACCCCACCATCCGGCCAAATCCGTCACCTCACACATAAAAAAAACGCACCATCCTAAACTCATCCACATCATCTCGACGCTCCCGTGCCTAAGCCACCGTCCGACGAGCTCTATACCAAGAAAGCAAAGCATGTAGGTTGAGGGTGAATCAAACCCGACTCTTTCCCCTTTTCTCTTCCTTCTCCACGTTTTTTTCTTTTTCTTCGTGTCGTCGGTCGTTTCGTATTTTAATATGGGTCGTTCTTCGTATATTTTTTATTTCTAATAATCGATACTACAAAAAAAAACTATTTTTTATAACGTTCTTAAAATATGATATCGATTCTCTAATCGAATATCGTATCTAACAAGAACAAAATTAATTAATTCTCGTTGACGCTAATAAAATCGTTACATCTTTTTAAACAAAATTCGATGATTTTATGCGCGGAGAGAATTAACATCTTTTTCTTTCAAAATCCTTTTTTTTTTACTTTTCGTTCAAAACAAACTTTTTTTCAAAACCTTTTCTAAAATCATTCCGATTATTCAATATCGATTTCATAATCGAATATCGAATACGACGAATATCAAAAATATCGAAAAAATTGTGGACATGACATAGGTCCACCCCGACGCGGCCACGCGCGGGTTTGGGGAGGCGAATGAATCTCCATATGGGATGGTCAAATTGAAATTTAAATCGAAGTAGGAGTCGCCACCGAACTTTGTGGGAGTTCGGGCCCGTTCGAACCCGCTCTATGTCGTAGTGGGCCGTATACAAAATACGGCCCATTTCCGATGTGAGAGTTTATTGGGCTCGTCCCTTTGCATTACGATACCGATACCGACATTATCGGATACCGTGTATTGAATGACTCTCGTTGCCAATGGATTCGGACATCCGGAAACCATGGTTCTGAGTAAGGGGTGAGGGTACGTGTTGGGAAGTTCACTAAGAACACCCAACCCCGCCCGCACTTAGCGGCCTTTACTAAGATATCGTTCGTTTTTTGTGTACACGCGTTAGTTCGACGGTTGAATGATATGCAAAGATTATTTTCCCTAGACATGTGAGAGAAAAAACAATAAATGGGTTGCTAAGTCGTTTAATGCATGTTAAACTAATAACGTCAAAGTTATTTTAGCATGTAAAGTTCGTTTTAGTCTAATAAAACAAAGAAATAAAAATAAATCGCTACAAACAAGGAGCAAACGAGTTAGTAACGGTTGAATAAATCGAATAAAGATGTAAATACGATAATATGCATGATTTTGGAAATGATTTTATGACGCGCGAAAAATACTTGTCGAAATCTGAAAATATACCGAGAAAACCGCTGTTTTATGTTAGAAAACAATGCTGGAAAAAATCGAAAAGAACGAGAAAACAGGCCGCGGTTTACAGCAGTCCGCGCGACTCGCCCGGGAAGGGCGCGACTCGCGCGGGTGACTGTCTCGGATTCGGTTTTCGAAAATTGATAATTTTGATAAGTCGCGTACAAATATGGATTAATTTATACTCGATTTATGTTTTCGATATTCGTCGTATTCGATATTCGATTATGAAATCGATATCAAATAGTCGGAAGGTTTTTAGAAAAGGTTTTGAAAAAAGAAAAGTTTGCTTTGAACGAAAAGAAGAAAAAAAAGAAATTTGAACGAAAAGAGAAAAAAAGATGTTAATTCTCTCCGCGTAAAATCGTCGAATTTGGTTTAAAAAAGATGTAACGATTTTTTGCATCAACGAGTTTTAATTAATTTAGTTCTTGTTGGATACGATATTTGATTAGAAAATCAATATCGTATTTTAAGAACGTTATATAAAAAGAAATAGTTTTTTGAAGTACCGATTATTAGAAATAATAAAAAAATATGTGACGAACGACCCATATTAAAAATACGAAACGACCGACAACGCAACGAAAAGAAAGAAGAAAAAACGTGGAGAAGGAAGAGAAAAGGGAAAGAGTCGGGTTTGATTTACACCCTCAACCTACATGCTTTGCTTTCTCGGTATAGAGCTCGTCGGACGGTGGCTTAGGCACGGGAGCGTCGAGATGATGTGGATGAGTTTAGGATGGTGCGTTTTTTATGTGTGAGGTGACGGATTCGGCCGGATGGTGGGGTCGGGTTTCGTCGGTATTTTGACAGTATTTCGGTGCTTCTTTGGATGTATGTCGAGATTATTTTTTTTGCTAGATGTCGAGGATGTATGATAGATGTATATTTCATGTATGGGAATAATTGATCGCCTATTGATGGATAGTTTCTGCCTGAATTGTGTTGAACAGAGGGTCCTATTTATAGGCGAAGAGGTTTAGGAGAGGTATCTTGCTTAGACAACAAGAAATACCGATTTGTATAGGAAACGCGAGAGTTTGAAAGGAACGAGAAGTCTGTTGCTTGGGGAGGAAGCAAGGAATCTTGGCTGGTTGGGGGGAGTTGGCCGAGTATTTTGATGCTCGGCCGGTAATTGATTCGGTTTTCGGATAGAATTCCTACTTGAGATCGAATTCTATCCTTAAACGGATTTGTTTAATATTTTTTGAAGCTGATTTTTTGTGGTGTTTGAGACCGAATCAGCCACGTGAGGTGTCACGGCTGACTCGTGTGTCTCGAGAATATTTTTGACCGGGTTTTGACTCGGTCGCTAAAAGACAGTTTTACCCCTGGTGTCGGAATCGACCCAAATTAGTCTCATTTGACTCGAAACGACCCACTGGGCCTGGATTTGAGGTTTGTTTTGTAAGATTTGTACTCCGTAATAAGCCCAAGCCAAATGTCCATGATTTCGAGCCCATATCCGAGTCCATCAAAGCATGTTTGCGTCCGATCATCATCGGGTGTTTGGCGGGAACTATTATAGACACCTGGCGGTCAAAATGTGGGTGTCTACAGAGCCCCCACTCTGACTGAGGCTTGGACAAGGCGAAAGTCAGAGTAGCTACCAGGCCAACCGAGGATTAAGACTTGGCAGACTTCCGATCGGGTCGTTTAGAGTCCATTAGACTTGCGTGAAGGGCTCGCCAGCCATAACATAGAAATCATACATGGGTAGATGTCAACAATGTCGCAGGGACTTTTCCTAAAAAGTCTTGGGTGTGTCTGTTTACAGACACATCCCATCTTGGAATAGCGCGGTGACTTCTCCTAAAAAGTCTTGGGTGTGTCTGTTTTTTTTTATTTTTTGGACTTTTCCTAAAAAGACTTCTCTTGGACTTTTGATTTTTTTGTCCAGCTTTTTTTTTTGTCGGTCAGACTAACACCTAAGGTAGGGACTGACTAGTCTTATTGGATGGGTGTTTATTGTGGGAAGTGGGCTTGCCTCCCGTCTTGAACCCAAACTAGAAGACTACCCAGATTTGTCATAGGATTCGATATGCTCCTGCTACGGGTAGTTATGTGGTTTTCTATACCAGACATGGAATAGGTAAAAGGAAAACACGGGCTCGGTTTCCTGCAGTCATTATAGATGTGCCTATAATAGTCACGTGCATGTGCTCACAGTGTATGATGGTGTTCATCATGTTCTCGGAAACACATAAAGAAAGTATATATGAGAAATAGAAAGGCTGATTTTATTGAATTTGAAAAAGAGGACAGAATACAATTGACTCTGATTCTGATTTGGAAATGAGGATGTAGGGTATCCTAGACTCGAACTCAGACTTAGACTCGAATCAAATCCGGACTCGGATGCTCGGTTGGTTGTTTTTTGTTTTTTTTGGTAAGGTCTTTGATTGGAGAGAACGACGGGTGTCACGACTCGCCTAAACTCGGCTTTGCGCAAGTGCAAGTGAGGGAGTCAAACTAGACACGGCCCGGGGTGACGGGTCGACAAAGACTCTTGGACCGGGATACTCGAACGTTGATCTAGACGAGGTAACGACCCTGGCTTGGACTCGACCATGAGACTCGGACGGTGTATGAGGGCAAGTCCGAAAATGGGGCAACCGTGTTTGACCGCGTCGCGTGCTCGGACCAACCGTGGTGACCTAACCCTAGATGACTCGAGTATTTGTAGCATAGGTACGACTCGAAGAAGGCATCATAAGGACGCCAGTATATGATGAACGTGGGGTGCCCTTAGGATGACCGTGGTTGACTGCTCGGTTGGGGGATGGCCCCCGAGTGAGGCTAAAGAATCTGATAGGACTCAGATGGTGTGACACCTAGGTGACTCGAAAGTGGGATACGTGAGACAACACGTTTAAGCCATGACCCTTAGAGCAACTGTGGTTGATCGCTCTGCTGAAGGGTGGCCCCCGAGTGAGGAAAAGCCTGAAAAGGAAATGACTCGGAAAAGACACCTAGACGGGTGACTCGTGAAAGGTGGGCCTCCCTTAGGATTTGGCTCTGTGGACCGAGTCCCGCTCGAAGGAAGGTCCACGTGAGATACTCCCTAGACTTTGGACTGGAATGTGTAAACGGGCTTCCCTTTGTAGGAGTTCGTCCTACGCAGGTGGGTCGTGCCTCGACAAATAAGGCGGACTGAGATGGGGAAGAAACTCGTGATATAGGATCAACGGAGTTTCGACGCTATAGAAACTAACAACTTATGACAAGACCCGACACTACTAAATACGGGAAGTCCTAAGAAGAGGAAAGTTTTGAAAAGGGAATTTGGATTTGAAAACCGAGCAAGGTCGGATTGGAAGGCCCGATTTTTTTGAAAAATCGAAAAAAAAAGTTACCGGGTCGAGATTTCTAATTTTTTTGGAAAGTTTGGACAGCATACCGGCTAAAAATAGGCTATTTTGAGTCAAAATCATAAGTCCTAAATTTGGTAGCTTTCCGGGTTTTGAAAAATAGATGGGTTTGAAAAGATGCAGGTTTTTGAAAATGACGGTTTTTGAAAAAGAAGACAAGTAAATCAAGTAGCATGTAGTCATGGAAACAGTATAATGACACCATGTATGCTCTTAATCTAAGTCTCGGTCGGTCGAATAGGGTCTATACCAACGACGATAGCTTTCTCGCAAATCAGGACGGTCTTCCTAAGCCGAGTTGGTCTTAGAACCTGCCGTAAAACCCATGCGAGTTCCGCCATCGAAGTCTTTAGTGCACCCATTTAGGAATGCACCGCGGTATAGTGGGACGTCGGTCACAAGTAACCGGCCCGGGAAAGAATTGGGTTATGCATGAACCATTGAACTAAAACGTGTACATTACTATTCGAACGATTTCTTTTCGAGTCTCACCCTGAGGATGCCGATGGTAGGTGACACATCAATTGATCCCCAGCGGAGTCGCCAAATTGTGGACATGACATAGGTCCAAACCCGCGCGTGGCCGCGTCGGGGTGGACCTATGTCATGTCCACAGTGAGGCTAGAGTAATATATTCTAGGGTTTACGGTTTTGCCATCAACTATAAGGCTAGTGTATCAGGAATCGGTACATTGGTTGTTGAACCGGGTGACAGGTATCCCGGGAGTTTTGTACATTTTGACCTTAAGCTTAGGCCTCGCAGTAAGTCGTCGTCATAAGTTGAACTGGGTGACAGGTAATCCCAGGAGGGGTGTGCATTATCTTAAACTAGGGCCACGCATTTATATGTCGCCGCTCTATTATGGTTGAGTAGCCTAGTTAGAGACCGAAGTTTGATTTGTTTGAACTAAGTTCTCGAAGCTAGTTTTTAGTATTCTCCTAGTGAAAGTCTAGCATTCATCACTACTCCTATCCATAACATCATTTTGAATATTTTTATTACTATCGATATAATTTTGATTTGCAGGTTGGCAAATGTTTTACGTTTTCTCCGGAAAACTCATTTTTATTATATTGTTTCGATACGTGAAGTTTTTCACTGAAAACTTATTTTCATTATAATATTTTACTGTTTTCCGTTTTTACTATTTTTTCTATAATAGTAATTACAGTTTTAAAATCATGTTATGCGGCTGGGAGAAAGTTGACGTTGCTCCCCACTGATTGTGGTTGTTATGTTTTAACATGGCAGGTGTATGTGTTTCCCTTCGGGTGGGCTAGTGAGCAGTTATGGATCCTACTTGTTTTAATGAGATCACTGTATTATGGATTGTTAAAAACCCTTTTTATGGATTTTATTTTTTTAATTTTATTTTGTAGCCTTTTTTATTTTATGGCTTATGTATTGACTTACCATTTTTATTTAATCAAGACATAGCTACAGTGTGTTATAATCCCACTTCTACAGTGTTTCCGCCACTGTATTGCATTAGAATTCCTAGGGGATTACAGTTGGTATCAGAGCATCACTCCTCCCAACGCTTACACCTGAAATTAGGAAAAATACTAGTAAATGATTCAAACAGTAAATAAAAATATTATTAGAAATGGGTAGAAACAAATAAGGACTTAACTGTTAGGATTATTTGTTCTTGTAACTCAATGACTAGCATTGAATATTTGTTTCTTTTATCGAGAAGAAGATGAAAGAACAAGATGCTGATATGCTGATCCAGATCGGGACAAGACCTGCTTAGCACTCTCAATGCCTGCTGAATCGAGTGGACAACTTTGTGCCCCAAGAAAGAGGTCGATGGTGACTTTTCAGCTCCGGTTTAGTTTGCTCAAACTACATGTTAGATGATTAAGAGTAGATCCTTGTTCCGTGACGTTGCAGTAGTAGATCCAGATGGAGCGACCCAAGACTTGTGTGCTCGTTCCTCTACAAGAAGATGAAGTAATCCTTTTTCTTCCCTCGTGAACTCTGGAGGATTGATGATTCTCCTCTGGTTCAAGAACTTAGTAATATAGGATCATCAATTCTTTTCTTCCTTCCTCTATTTCTTCCAATTCTTCTCTTATATATTCTCATCTTCATTCTCTTGGTGAATCCTTGTTCTATTCTTCTATTCTACCATCTTTCTCTTGAGATTCTTTGGTTAGACCGGATTCTGTCTTAGTGAACCCGTGTTATAGATGTTTGAGGTTTAGTAAACCCTTGTTACCTGGTTTGAGGATTTTGAGTCTGCCCTACTTTCTAAGCAAGTAAGAAATTCTTGAGGATTTATTTGAATAGCAAAATGTTGCTTGATGGAATTAGGATGATACTTTAGACACTGAACCTTGGGTTATTGGTTACCTTGATTATTTTGGGGTACTTAGAGTTAGATATATTTGGGAGTAGTAAGAGAGTATGTCATATTTGATGGATACCTAGTACCTAACCTAGAACCAAACTAAGGGTAACTGATAATATTACTTTGTATTCTTTACCTAATGCTTATTTAATGGATGCATCGTGAATATTTGGGATCATAGAGTATTGTTTAAGGTGTTAGACTGAGTGTTGTGGTACCATTGAAGGTTTTCATTAATGTCGTTAGAAATTTTGGTTGACATAGATTACCCGTATTTCTTAAGGATTAGATCTTTGATCGTCGTTTAAGGTTGTAACCTATGAACTTTGGGGTTGAGTGATCTAACTTGGGATAAATTGTTGTTGTCCCTAGAGAAGAGAACTATCTTGCACAATCACAGTTTGGTTTAATTGTGCTGTTTTGAGGAATATTATAATACGGATCATCTTATTGGGACTGTTATAACCTTAGACCAACGAGATTGTGGCTTCGTTGATTTAATAAATATTTTGGTGGTTTCGCTAATACAATATGAAATTCGGTGGAATTTTTAGAAACCTTAGCCCAATGACGTGTTTGAAGATGTGAGTGTTTGCGCCATTACCTATAAGTTTGAGCGTATTTGAGGATTTGTTATACTTTCCCCAACTTCTTTACTTGTGGCATTATAAACATGTTGGTAATCATTTTGAGGATTCTGTGCCCAAGCATTGTTATATTGGTGGACCTTGTTTAATGTTCCTTACTCGAGAAATTTGGAGCATACCTCGAGTTTGAGCCTTATGAGTTTTGAAATTAGGAGCCTTATCGATCAAGGGTTTGGGTATGTTTTGTTAACTGTTGGAATCTTAATTGTGGATTTGATTCTAAAGCATTTGTGGATTAGTGATGGTAGGGATTTGTCGTAGATCCCGCCACCAATTAAATAACCAACTAGCACCTAACGGTAGTTAGGGTAAGTCGGGTCGTGTCCACGGAGACGGTTTTGCAAGGTTTAGACTGAATCGGCCTAAAACAAGACTATGCTACCAAACAAACACAAAGAGCTAATAATTGATGAATTAAGATGAGAGGAGAAGAAAGTAGACTAATGATGAGCTATGATGAACTAGACTATCAAATACTAACTAAACACAAGCCAACTAGCAAACTAAGAGAAATGCTAAACAATGCTAATAATCCAACTAACTAACAACCTAAAGAAATGATGACTAGCTAACAAGATGAATCAAATATGGAAAAGAGGTGGGTTAGGTCGGGTTCATAAGTGTAGTAGGGTGACTTGGGTGGTCAAAGGTGTCCACATACTAGACAAACAATGAGTAGAGGAAAACTAGCATGAGAAGCATGGCCACTACAACTCAAACAAGCATTACAACAAACACATGGTATGCCAAGAATGTGTCTAACAATAAGGATTTACCCTTCACCCCTAATCAAACCCTAATCACCCATAATCTACCCTTAATCCCCCTACTAACCCACAAGTAATCTACTCACTCATAATCAAAGAAAAACTAACAATAATAAGAAGAGAACACAACATCACAACCCTAACATTCACCATCAAGAGCAATAACAATCAATAACAACAAACACTAAGTAAAGATTCAAACTTGATTCAATAACAATAAACAAGAGAAAAGAAAGTTATACCAACAATAGGATGATGAAAAGATGATATCTTGCATAAAAGAGAAACCCAAATAGTCCCAAGGTTGTCAATCTTGGAGAAGTCTTCAAGTATCTTCTTAATACAAGCACTAATTAACTAGGATTAACTAAGATTAACTAAGGATTAATGAGAGATTCAAACTAATATGAGGAACTAAATCTAGGGTTTATATGTTGTAGAGAGGCTTAAGAGAGGCTAAACTAATGTAGGATGCATAAACAATACAAGAGGTAAGTATTTATAGGGTTACAAATGGAAGGGAATTAAGAAGAAACAAGGCGCGGCTGCCAGGTGCCCTTCCCGGCCGGGAGGAGGTGGTCCCGGTCGGGAAGGTGTCGGTCCCGGCCGGGAGGAGCTGGTCCCGGTCGGGATGGACCCAAAACAGGAGCATCCTCTTTTGTGCACCTCATCCCGGTCGGGATGGCATCCTTCCCGGTCGGGATGGGTCTTGTAGGCTTCCAATATGATCTTTAGGGTTCCTCCTTGCTTCACATGGACTTCTCATCAATTCTCGGGACTCGGGATCGGGTCTCGGAGGCTCGGGATTGGGTCCCAAGGTCTCGGGGTCGATTCCAAAGCATCGAGTCATCGTTCCTTCATCTCGTTGGCTCCAAAATGCGTATGTATCGAGTCGGAGTCGCTCCAACTCTTCCAAATCGGTCTCGGGAACCTGAAACGAACTAAAGGAAGCATAAGAAGTCCCTAAACCGCTCCCAAGGAGCGATTCTACAAGGAAAATGGGACCAAAACCCTACAAAATAGGCACTACAAACCATACTTATCAATTAGTATCGTGTCGCTTGAACGATTGGATAGTCACGTAAGACATTTTTGGAGATAGTGACCGAGTAGTACCACCTACTGCCTAATATTGGACTTAACGTTATTTGATGAAAATTAGGGACCCGGGTTGTGGGAGTCGTACCGGGAATCTCGAGATGGTTAATTTAATTTTTCAATCCTTGAGAATTCTATTTGACTCTCAAATTCGTCCTCCCCTTAGCGTCTCTTGAATCCCGCTTCTTCTTCTTCAGCCAATCCCTTTCGACTTCTTTATCGGGTTTGACAACTTTTGTTTCGATTTGTCGTTGACTTTGACTCTATTTATCCATTTATTATTTTCCCCAGACTTGTGTTATGAAAAGTTTGACTAATCTACAAATTTTTGATTTTCATGAAATTTTAACATTTTGAAGCATAATTTCAAATTTTAAAACTCCCCATTTTGTAAAAACTTTGAACAATTTAGCATTTTGGGTTTTCGTGAAATTTTAACACCTTGAGTTATAAATTTCATAACCGTGTACTTCGTTTTTGTTTTATTTTTGGTTGATAACACATGTTTAGACCTGTTTCGAAATGCCTTAACAAATTATTTCAAAGTGTTTAGAAATTGATTCAAATTTTGATTTTTCAAGCGAACGGAATTTTATGAAGACTTTCACATTTCCAAAATCTTCGATTTCTATATGATTATGACATAAAACGTTTTAACTTTGTCGAAAATATTTTGTATGTTCAAATTTGATAACATTTTTGAAAACTTTCACAATTACTTTGATAACATTTCCGAAATTTTAACATTTTGAAATTAGTTTCCGTTTTATTGTTGATGAACTTTTGAATCTGTTATTGAAAATTTTTGACGACTGGTTTGATTTTTACTAACTATAAATTTTGATTCCTCCAAACAGAATTTTGTTTCATCATAAAAAGAATTATTATGAAATTTCTTAAGCAAAAATTGTTTTACTTTTGTTTTGAAAATGTTTTGGTTACCCTGTTTCCTTCGAGTTTGTTTACTAATGTTACTTGACGTCGTTATTTTATAAAATAACTTTACTTTACGATTTCATTAATTAAAAGATTTTAAACTTCGGGTAGCTTAGCCCAATTCCTCTTGGAATAAATATTTGCATTCGATTTCGTATCACTTTGAAAGTTGTAAAGTTTTTTGGATAATGGCACGATTGATAAGAAGTTTAGATATCATCCTCGTTGTGCTCCAATGAAGCTTACTCACCTAATGTTTGCAGATGATTTGTTATTGTTTTGCAAAGGGGATATCGATTCGATGAAATATCTATGGGGAGCATTCGCGAAGTTCAGCCGCGCATCGGGCTTGACAATCAGCCTGGGTAAGTCTCACGCCTATTTTGCAGGTGTAGATGATGACAGGAAGGCTGAGATATTGCAATTTTCTGGCTGTCTTGAGGGTACTATACCTTTTCGATACCTTGGAGTGCCCATCCAATGTACGCGAGTTGGGCGTGGAGACTGTGAGAAACTGTTAGCTCGAATTGTGTCTCGTATTTCGAGCATTGGCGCCCGGCGTCTGTCTTATGCAGGTAGGCTGACTTTGGTTCAGTCTGTGCTGTCTCAGCTGCATAATTACTGGGCCATGATTTTCATTATCCCAAAATATGTGATGGCTCGCATTGGTTCTTTGTGTCGCAATTTCCTTTGGGATGGTGGTACTGAAGCAACTAGACGAGCTCTTCTAGGTTGAGAGAAATTTTTTTATCCCAAGGATAAAGGCGGGCTTGGTCTCAGGGATTTAGTTACTTGGAATGAGGCAGTGGTGGCGAAGTTGGCATCGTGGGTGTTTGATCAGCCTGATAGACTGTGGGTCAGGTGGATTAGCTGTATTTACCGGAAGGGAGCGGATTGGGGTGAGTATCAGCCTAATACTGATGTCACCTGGGCTTGGAGGAAGGTGTGTCAGGCTAAAGACAAGATTAAGCATATGTTCGAGAATGGGTTGTGGCATGGTTCGCATCCTGTGTACTCGATTTCTAGAGCCTATGCCGAACTCCGGAACCATAAATCGCGAGTCGAGTGGGCTAGGCTGGTGTGGAGTGGGTGGAGTGTCCCCAGACATAGTTTCATTGCTTGGCTGGTCTATCGGGGAGCTTTAAACACTCGGAATAAATTACTGAGGTTTGGTGTGGCAGATTCAGACCTGTATTTTTTATGTGAATCACATATTGAGACTGTAGAGCATCTGTTTTTTGGGTGCTGCTGGAGTTCCCGAGTGGTTGACATATTGTGTGGTTGGGTGAAGAGATGCATTCCGAGAAGTGATGGGCTGACATGGGCGACCAAGATAAGAGGAACGAAGTTGCAATGCAACGTGTTACGGGCGTTGATCAATGCCACAATTTATTATGTGTGGAGACAGAGAAATTTGTGCAGAATTGAGGGGATGGTCCAACAACCGGAATATGTTGTGAAACTGATTAAGATGGATGTGCGCAATAGAATAATATGTAAGATTAGATATCCATTAAGTGTTAAAGACGCTAGATGGCTACGTAATTTGACGTAGTCATATTCTTGTGTAAATTGGTTCGATGATTAATATATACTTACATTTCAAAAAAAAAAAGTTGTAAAATTTTCTTTTAAAAGTAAAATTTTTATGCGAACTTTGTATCCTCATCTTTTTGAGTGAGGTAATTTCTGTTACTTTCTACTTATCCTTAGTTTCGAGGACGGAACTTTCTTTTAGTGGGGAGGATTGTAACACCCGCTATTTTTCCTAGCATTTTTTGTCTTTACCGTTATGACTTTGTGATAACTCTGTCACATTTCGGCCTTGCATTTCATCATTTTACTAAGCTCTATTTTCGTTGTTGAGTTTAATGATATTTATTTATATTTTAAAAAGATTTTTAATTCTTTTAAATCCATTTATTTGATTTTCCTCGTAAACTATTTATTTTCCGCGAGGAATTCTATTTCTCTACGAATTAACCTTTTTAAGCTCGGATTTAAGTTATTCCTCTACCTAAAAATGTTTAAATACATTTGTATAATATTTTCAACTAAGAAATATTTTTTTTACTAAAGAGTTGCCATTTATGATTTTAATACGAAGTTTCGCGAATAATTATTTTCTTACGCGAGGTTTACTCGAATTACCTTGAAATGTCTTTAACTATTTTACGATTATACTTTTTATCAACTTATAAATTATTTGAGACCTTTTTCTCACATTTTGGACCGACTAAGCTTCTGGTCACAAATTTTACTACGTATTATTTATACGTTTCATTTTGTCACGTTAAACCGTAAACGTAAGATTATTTTTCTTCCATTTATTCGAACGGGCCCGAACTCCCACAAAGTTTGGTGGCGACTCCACTTAGATTTAAATTTCAATTCGATTCATTCTCATATGGAGATTCATTCGCCTCCCCAAACCCGCGCGTGGCCGCGTCGGGGTGGACCTATGTCATGTCCACACCAATTTTTTCAGATCCCTAATTTTTTCAGGATCTAATGGAAGCACGAGAGGCGGGAACAGCATACATAATAGGACATTCTCATGTACGGGCGAAGCAAGGATCGAGTTGGTTTAAGAAGATTGTAATAAATTTAGGGTACGATTTCTTGAGACGGAACAGTCGAGGACCGGCGTATCCACTCACGGCTCCCCATGCATCGACGTTACTTTGTTACTTTAACCCCAAACTCAATCAGATTTTTACATGATACAAACTTTGATCTTTGTTACAGTATGATTTTTTTTCAGCAACGGAATTTCGACTTATGGTGAGACTGTCTTATGTAACGATTTGTGATTTACGTGTTTATTTTGTGATCGAGCCTACGAACCGAGACTCATAAAATTGATACTAGTATCTTTTGAGTTGCTCAACCTAACTCCCGCACAGCCTATCTTCTCAATTTTTCCTCTAACCCTAAATTATTCCAGATCCCCAATTATTCCTCTAACCCTAAATCATGAAGCTCTTCGTCGCTCTAACCCTAATTTCAAAGCCTATTCGTCCTTCTTCTTCTGTATTTGTCGCGGTTCCCGCTGTCCTTCATCCCTTCCGAGTTTCGTCGCTGTTCTTCGCTCTTCATCGTTGTTTCGCTGTTCCTTCTTCTTCTCTATTCTGCCTCTTCTCTGGTACTCACTCTTACTCCATCATATTTACATGTTAGCCGACTTAATCATTTTTGCCAATTAGTTTTCGAATTAATTTAAGGTTGATTCATGCTTATGACTGTTCTTTTCTTTCTCCATGTTTATTTTCGTTGATTTGCGCTTAAAACTGTCTTAAAACCAGAGAGCAACGAGAACCATTTGATTGTGAATCCTCTTAAATTCAGAGAGCAATGATACAATTGATGAATTTTGCCTGGATATTAGTTTATATCTGTAATCTGCCTGGGTAGACGTACCTTGTAGAGTGCAGACAGTGTGAGTCTCGCTCATTTACCTGTGGATTTGAAATCTGGTAATGGTATTGCAAGTCAGGGACATGGTGATTTGATTTCATTTCTCGAATTTAGGCTGTTAATGGCGGTGTGGCTCATTTCACACAAAAAAGGTTCGGCTTTGGTCTTGAAGTTATGCTTAACATGGATAGTACATAAGTCAAGGGTCTAAGTTTGTTACTAGTTCTCAATTTAGCGCTAATGACATATGTTCTTTGCTATGTATACAAGATTCATTAACGATATAGTTCTTGATCATGTATGAGTGAATACTACGAGTATTTGTCTATTTGACAATATATGTATATATTTTCTTAGGTGAGAAAAAGGTGTTGAACTCTGAGCTATGGCATGCATGTGCTGATCCTCTTGTCTCTCTTCCCACCTTAGGAAGCCGTGTTGTGTACTTCCCTCAGGGTCACAGTGAGCAGGTCAGTTTTTCTTAGATGATTCTCATTGTTTTAATCTATGTTACTCCGAAACTTCATTTAGCTGCCGTGTCACTTATTCAATACGACTCAATATTTCGACACTTCTTTTAGATAAAATATTGAAAATTTCGCTCAAAATAGCCGTATCCAATACTTTGATACTTGTAGTTGAGTCAAAGTAACATAGGTTTAACAATCTTTACTTGTTTCTTTCAAAGTTAAAGTCCTTGTTCTTATTCTTGCATGCGTGCTGGTTGCCGTAATACTATGTCTGTCTATAATTCACAAGCTATCTCCTTTCTCTAGTGATAAGTTTCTTTGTTAGCGTTGTATTGTTGTTCACGTTGTATTGATTTTTCGTGCTTTAGGTGATGTGATATTGTGATAATAGATTTCTTTCCAATAGAGCCAAAGACTCGACCGTTGTGGTATCTGATTACTTCGCAGGTCCATAGTTTACATTTGCTTTTAGCACAAACGATTCAGGTAAGAGCAAATTACAACATATACATTCCCTCCTCTCTCGACCCCTACATTTCCTTACCTCATGGATGGCAAACACATACATACCTCAATCTTCCTCTTCTGTGCATCAGAGTGCACGTTTGTAGTCGGAAAATTAGTTCCGGAGAAGTTGAAGGCTCATATTTCCGTGAGAAATGGTAAATAACTAGATCTGTGGTGGTGATGTTTAACTAAGTTTAGGTTTTGGGTAAATAATTATCTATGGACAGAGGGATCGAGGTGGTCCGGGTTTTATGAGGAAACTAGGGACTCATACTGAAAGGGCTTAAGAAAAACGCCTTGGGCAAATGAAAAATGGGCCCCTCTTTCTCACGAGAGAACATACCCGATCAAACGTTCTTTAATGCTCTCGCCTTGAAAAGTCGCCCTCCAAACGATCATGCACATTATGAATCATCTAAAAGCTTCTAGGGAGATATTGAATCTTGAAGTTACAAAACACGATTCCTTTTGGTTTTAGTGAGACGTTGAGGGCTGGTTGCAAAATCTTACTATTTTGAAAAAGCGCATCAAGTCATTAGCGAGGGTCTTTCGCTGTTATGGCTCGGGCTGAACTCCTAAAAGAGTCATGGATGCAAGTTAGCTTAGTACTATATTGGATCTTGGTTACAAAGCATCCAATCATTGTTCTTTATAATATAGAGGTAACAACGTAAAATGCAGTTTTAAACTTTTAATCAATTTTCGTATCATAGTTTTCGATTTCTGTTATTGCATGCAGGTTGCAGCATCAACTAACAAAGAAATAGATGCTCATATTCCTAATTATCCAAACTTGTCAGCTCAACTTATATGTCAGCTCCACGACGTGACAATGCATGTAAGTTCTTCTGACCAAAAGAAATTTAGCATCCAAATCTTGTTGTTTGTGCCTCCTAACTCCTATGTTTCTTATTCTTGAACTACAGGCTGATGTCGAGACCGATGAAGTCCACGCTCAAATGACATTACAGCCTTTGACTGCGGTATAATTTTTCTTACCGTGGTTTATAAATTTTCCTTTCTTTTTGATAATTCTTTCCGCTGATAGTAGTATACAATTTTTTTAGCAAGAGCAGAAAGACGTGTGTCTCGTGCCTGCAGAACTGGGAACCCCCAGCAAGCAACCAACTAACTACTTTTGTAAAACATACTGCAAGCGACACTAGCACTCATGGCGGATACGGGTCGTCGCGTCAGTTCGGGTCTTTAAGAATCGGGTTGTGTCATTTTGGGTTAAGGGCGTTGTTTTGGTAAAAAATATACCGGGTCTAAGATTTAAGTTGCGGGTCAAAGCGATCGTCCTATAACTACGGGTTGGTGAAATCGAGACAAAAATAGAGAACGAGGAACAACGAAAGAAAATAACGACACACAAAGTCTGGTGACGCGGAAACCCGATGTGGGAAAAACCGCGGGGGAGTCGGAATCCCACCAAAATTATACTATGAACTAGAAGAGATGAAGAAGAGAATACAAATACAAGCAACTTTTCTCCAATTATAATTTTGACTGATTGTGGGTATGTGAGCTTGGAATGGGTGTCCTTGGATGGTTTCTTTCTTTGTCTGCCTTCCTTTTTATAGTGCTCCCCTCCGTTGCCTTTCCTCCTTAGAATCTTCCCCCTTTAATTCTCCCTTAATTGCTCGGCCGTTATTTTCCTCATTAGTGGGGGATCTTGGCCTTTAATTCTCCTTGATTGAGTTGACTGCTGTTACTACAGTTACTCTTAGTTCCTTCTTTCTCTCCTAGTTTTTAGGAAGACTTTCTCATTTGTGCTAATGACTGTTGCTTCCTCTTTCGTATGGGCTAGGGTTTACTTTGCCTACTGGGCTGGTTTGATTGTATGGCATGTAGCCTTATTTCTTCTTATGCTCGGCTCGGCCCATCTTTACGTATTATTCCGGGTTTACTTGACTTGATGACGTTTGACCAATTTTGACTTCCGTCTTGTGATCCTTGACTTTGACTGGCATCCGTGAACCGTGAACCCTTATGTTGTTGACTTATGACTTCTGACCTTTTGACCGTCCACTCGTATTTTGCCACGTGGTACTCCGAAGGTGCAAATTTTTGGCCCGAACAAATGCCCTCAAATTTCCGACTAAATTCTCTTTTAGGCGGGAATTTTCGTTTTCTTCAGTTGTAGGCGGGAATTTTCGTTTTTCTTCAGCTGGTTCTAGGAGAAAGCGTAATCCGTCCCCTCTCTCAGAAATTACTTTTGCAGAAAGTGGACCTCTGGTGACAGACCTTCCTAAGTCTACCTCTTATTCTGCCCCCAGATTCGTTGATGATGTTTCTGCTGGAGCGGTGCTCAAATTTCCTGAAGGCTTCGGTAAGTCTGCAGAGGATATGATTTTTCTGGATCATATGCTACTTTCTAGTCCCAGGTCTGTGCTAGAAGAAGGTTCTCCGAAGGAGTTGGACTTGGTTCGCAGATTGTTGGCGGAGGAATCTGGTTGTAGAGAAGAAGTGACTGGATGAGGAATTTCCTGTGGCGCCTGACCTGGATGCTCTTTTTGATGTGGAGGCGGAGGATCTGAAGGAGTCCGTTGATTTCCCATTGTTGATCAGGAGGCTGATGGGCAAGAGAGCGTGGACCAGCAGGATGTCGTTGATGACTCTGGGGGAGATTCTGTTGTTGTTCATCAGAGACCCAGGTTTCTGCAGGAGAATCTGCTACAGTTCCGCCTCCATCAGAGGAGAATGTCCAGGCTGTGGACCAAGTTCTGCTGGAGTGATGTTACTCCTCCTTTGTTGTACTTTGTTTTCGGCTTGTGAATCCTGCATGGCATGAACTTCTGATTTGTTAGTGTTTGCAAAAAATTCTGTAATGACTTGGCCTTTGCTCAGGGGAGCGAAGTGTGTTAGTTTTTTGAGGCACTTCGTGCCTTAACAGAAGATCGTAATTGTTTGCTTTGGATCGTGATTGTTTGCGTTTGATTGTAATCGTTTGTTGTAGTTTTGTCTAACTACCTTCTGTTGTATGCATGCCTTATGTTTGTATGGTCGACCTTTGATATAGTGGTGGCCTGGGGTTTAGTTCGCACACTCAGTCGGAGGTGCCACGCTTTGCGTGGGTGCTACGTGGCGCAGGAGACTGTAATGTCCCGGTTGTAGGCACTTAGTCACAGACGCACGCCCTCTGTAGAAATTGTACACTCCACCAGATTAGTCACCAGCACTCAGTTTGAGAAAACTGACAAAAATTTGGCAAAGATAGGGAACACAATATTTGAAGACATATGTGGAAGCAAAAAATCGAATTTCGAAAATATATGGAGAGAGAGAAAATTAAATTTCGAAAATGTACGCAATAAGAAAATCAAACTTTAATGCCAAAGAAAATTGAGTTTTGACGACACACGTAAAAAGGAAATCAAAATTTTATCTGATTTAAATATGCGGGAAAAAATTTGAATTTTGCTAAAAGAAAAAAAACAAAAGAATGATAGGAAAATTTAAATACGTGTTTGCGAGGTTTGAAAAGATTAAACCTGGGTTCTGGTGGAGGTGCACCTGGCAGAATAGATGCCACGTTTCTGGCGACTGTAGCCCATGTTTCTGGCGGCAGTGGCCCAGATTGTTGGCGGCTGTGGCCCACTCAGAAGAAGTATTTCTTTAGGTGTACGATGTTTCATGGTTTTTGGATGATCTTCCCCTCCATGGTCATAAGTCGGTAGGCTCCGTTCCCAACTACTTTCTCTATTTGGTAGGGGCCTTCCCAATTGTAGGCGAATTTTCCTACTCGTTGGTTCCTGGTGTTTTGGAAGACTTTTCTGAGGACTAGGTCTCCTTCCTGCAGGATTCTTACTTTGACATTCTTGTTGTAACTTCTGGCGACTGTTTGTCTGTAGGAAGCCATCCTTATTTGAGCATCGGTCCTGAGCTCATCTATAGTATCCAAGCTGCTTGCCATCTCTACCTGGTTCCTGTCTTCGGTTATGCATCTGTATCTATGAGTAGGCACTCTCACTTCTGAAGGGATGACCGCCTCAGCACCAAAGACCAAACTGAAAGGTGTTTGTCCTGTAGCCACCTTGGGTGTAGTTCTGTCCATCTGCCCCCTGCCTCCTCCAGCCTTCTCTTCAGGTTGTCTATCACAATTTTGTTGCTAGACTCCGCCTGACCATTAGATTGAGGATTTCTGGGGGTAGACTTACTTAGTGTGATGTTCCACCTGGCACAGTAAGCCTCCATTTTGTTGCCAATGAACTGGGATCCGTTGTCGCAGATGATTTCTGAAGGAATGCCAAACCTGCAGATAACGTTACGTTTAATGAAGGATATAACCTGTTTCTCAGTCACCTGAGGGAACGCTTCTGCTTCTATCCACTTGGAGAAATAGTCTGTCATGGCCAACATAAAAACTTTGTTTCCTGGGACTCTTGGTAACTTGCCAACAATATCCATCCCCCACTTCATGAAGGGCCAGGGAGAAATTACTGGGTGCAACGGCTCTGCTGGCTGGTGATTGACCGGCACATGTCTCTGGCAGGCGTCACATTTCCTAACATATTCCCTCGCATCCTTGCGCATTGTCGGCCAGAAGTATCCTTGGCGGAGTGCTTTGTTGGATAGACTCTTGCCCCCTGCATGATTTCCACACTCACCACTGTGAAGGTCATGCATAACCACCTCTGCCTCCTGCTGACTTAGGCACCTCAAGTATGGTCCGGCGGCTGATCTTTTGAACATGACACCATCAATGAGGGTGTACCTGGACGCTTTCATCCTAAAACTCCGGGCTTCCTTCTTGTCTGCTGGCAAGATATCGTTTTGCAGCCATTCTTGGTATGGTTTTCTCCAGTCTGGGATTCTTTCTTGTTCTGCTGAGGTGCTGCAGACTCCTGCCTCCTGCAGCCACTGGAATCCCTGGTCTGGTGAATTGTCCTCCTACCTCAGCATCTGGTGTTCCTGTGTGCCTGTCCAAACTGCTGGCTCCAGTACATGGACAATGGGTATGGTGGAAACTACGCCTAGTTTGAAGGTTGCCCCCAAGGTGGCTAGGGCGTCCGCTTCCACGTTCTGGTCCCTAGGGACTTGGTTGATTGAGAAGGCTACAAACCTAAGGGAGAGCTCCTTTGCCACTTCATGGTAAGACACCATCTTGGAGTCCTTAGCTGTATACGAACCATTCATGTGATTGACTACTAGCTGAGAATCGCTGTAAGCCTCTAGGCGCTTGATTTTGAGGTCTAGAGCCAGCTGGAGACCCAAGATTAGAGCTTCATATTCTGCCTCGTTGTTTGTTGTTCGGAACTCGCACCGTACTGCTTGGACTATGAGATCCCCCTGAGGAGACTTCAGAATTAATCCTGCTCCAGATCCTCGCATGTTGGAGGCGCCATCTACATTTAGCTTCCACACCTGTTCGCCTTTGTCCTCCTCAAGGAGGATGATGTCTTTCTCTGCCTGGGTCTGCAGTGTTGGGCTGAAGTCGGATACAAAGTCTGCTAACGCCTGGGACTTTATCGCTGTTCTGGGGGCAAATTTCAGGTCGAAGCCGCTCAAGTGTATAGACCACTTGGCCATTCTCCCTGATAACTCAGGTTTTCTCATAATAGTTTTTAGTGGATAATTTGTTATTACGGAAATAGCATATGATTCAAAATAAGGTCGAAGTTTATAAGACGCTGTAACAAGTGGAAGTACGAGTTTCTCAAGGGATGTGTACCTGGTCTCTGCAGGAAGCAGAGACTTACTAACATAATATACTGGGCATTATGCTCCTTCATGCTCACGTACTAATACCGCGCTGACTGCTACCTCGGTTACTGATAATTACAGGAAGAGTGGTTCTCCAGGTTCTGGTTTTGACAGCAGAGGTGGAGTGCTGAGGTAGTGCTTCAGGTCGCTGAACGCCTTCTCGTGCTCTGCTGTCCAATCAAACCTTTGGGCCTTCTTCAGGATATCATAGAACAGTCGACATCTATCTGAAGACCTGGAGATAAATCTGCTCAGAGCAGCAATTCTTCCAGTCAACCTTTGCACGTCTCTTGGCTTCTGTGGGGATTCCAGCTGGAGGATGGCCTTGATCTGCTCTGTGCTAGCTTCAATTCCCCTCTGTGTCACCATATACCCCAGAAACTTCCCACATGACACTCCAAATGTGCACTTTGAAGGATTTAACTTCATCTTGTATTCCCTCAAGGTGTTGAAGGTATCCTCCAAGTGCGTTGTATGTTGCGAAGCTTGCTTTGACTTGACGACCATGTCGTCAATATATACCTCCATAGTGTCCCCAATCTGTCTCTTGAACATCTTATTGACTAGTCTCTGGTAGGTGGAACCTGCATTCTTCAGACCAAAAGGCATTACATTGTAACAATATATACCTCTCTCAGACCTGAAGGCTGTCTTCTCCTGGTCAGCTGGATGCATCTTGATCTGGTTGTACCCACTCCATGCATCAAGAAAGGTTAGCATCTCGTGGCCTGCTGTAGCATCTACCATGGCATCTATATGTGGTAGGGGGAATGGATCTTTCGGGCATGCTTTGTTCAAGTCGGTGAAATCGACGCATACCCTCCACTTGCCATTCTTCTTTGGAACCACCACTACGTTAGACAACCACTCCGGGTACTTCACCTCCCTGATTTTTCCAGCAGCCAGCAGACTGTCCACTTCCTGATTTATGACTTGATTTCTCTCTGGAGCAAACTTCCTTCTCTTCTGCTGGACTGGTTTGTAGCTTGGGTCCACGCTTAGCCTATGAGTGATAACGCTCGGATCTATACCTACCATATCATCATGCGACCAAGCAAAACAATCCATGTTAGCTTTTAATAATTCAATGAGGTTTTGGCGGATATTACCTGTGCATTCTGATCCGATTTACACTTTTCGCTCTGGATGTTGCTTGTCCAAGTTGACTTCATCCAACTCCGCCTGAGGTGGCTCTGCGTACTCCTGCAGAGGCAGATGAAGGCTCTGTAATTGCTATACTGGGGGGCTCGCCGTCTTCTTAAGGGCTACCCTGTAGCAATCTCTGGCCTCTCCTTGGTCTCCATTGATCTTCTGCACTCCCCAGGGTGTAGGGAACTTCAGGCACTGGTGGTAGGTGGAGGTGATTGCCTTCATCTCATGGATCCAAGACCTTCCTAGAATCACGTTGTAGGTGGAGGGTCCATCAATGACTAGGTACCGTACTTGCTTGTTCACTCCTCCGGCATAGGTAGGAATGGTGATTTCTCCTAGAGAATGCTTGGTCTCACCACTAAAACCTACCAAGGTAACTGCCTTCCTCATTAGATCCTTCTCGCTAAACCCCATGTTCTGGAGAGTTTCCAACATGATGAGGTTGACCGAACTCCCAGTGTCCACCAGAATCTTCTTCACGGTACAATTCCCCATGGAGAGAGTAATTATTAATGCGTCATGGTGCCTCTCTGGAGTAGCTTCTGCATCAGTTTCGTCAAAGGTGACAGCTGGAAGATCCTTGCAACTGATTCTGCAGGAGTGCTCTGGTCTGTCCCCTCTGGTCTGAGAAGCATGTCTCTTGGCTGCTGAGTAGGTCAGCCCGCATAATTTCGATCCTCCTGTTATCACATTGACAATTCTGGTACATATTGGAGGTGGAGAAGGCAATACCTGATCTGCTGCATTTATTCTGCTAGAGTTTCTGGACATGAGGTGATCCAGATTCCCCTGATCATACTGGAACTTAACCTCTCTCCTGAGCTGGACACACTCATCGGTATGGTGTCCGATATCGTCATGAAATTCACACTTCTTGCTGGCGTCTCTTCGGTCATTGGTGTACTCCTGTCTCCTGGGCCACCTGACTCTGCGCCCTAACTCCCTCAGAGCCTTGAGCACCCCATCAAGGTTGGTAGAGAACCCATACTCACTTACTTTAGGTGGCAATCTTGGATTGTCCTTCCAATCTTTCTCCTCAAAAACCTGGCTCACGTTCCTGTCATAGGGCTTTGATCTTTCACCCCTCTTTTCTGCTGGCGCCTTTCTGGTGACATAACCATACGCAGCCCTTCTGGGGCCTGAATCTTCTTCTAGCCTGATGGCTGCCATCGCCTTGGTCTTCACATCCTCGAATGTGGCACATGGGTACTTTGTGAGGTCTTTATAGAGGTCTGAATCCTGGTGGAGCCCTTGGCGGAAGGCTTATATGGCGGTGGGCACATCACATCTGGGGATGGTTACTTTCTCCTTGTTGAATCTGTTGAGGAAGTCACGTGTAGATTCTTCGAACTTCTGCACTACCCGATATAAATCACTGGTCTGCTTTTCTGGTTTCCTGCTGCTGGCGAACTGCTGGTTGAAGGCATTGACCAGGTCAGCGAAGGAGGTGATGCTTCGGTTAGGCAGACCAACGAACCAATGGAGGGCTGCTCCTGACATAGTGGAGCCAAACCCCTTGCACATGCAGGCTTCCTTCAGGGGCCCCGTAGCGGTCACCACCATCATCTTCTGTTTGTACTGGTTGATGTGATCTAGGGGGTCTGCAGTGTCATCATAAAGCGTCATGGCTGGTGGCATGAAGCCCTTGGGTACAGCAACACAGGCTAGATCGTCGATGAAGGGTGAATCTGCGTAGCTGTCCCTAGCTGCTCTCTCCAGGGGGCGTGGCATTCCAAGAATCTTGTTGATCAGGTCCCTCAATTCCTTCAGTTCCTGGCGTTGCTGATCTGCTGTGCTGATTATTCCTGCAAGAGGGTTAGAGACAAGAGGAGAAAAGTTGAAAGGAGTACTCCCTGCATAAGGTTCCCCAGGATGTTGACTGTTAGGAGGAGGAGGTAAAGGTGCTGCTGCTGTCACGGATCTGGGCTGCCACTCTGACGCCTGCTGGTTGAGGGTAGGCGTTGTCCACATTCTTCCAGAGGGCTGGTGGTTGGATAAGGTGGTCATCCCTGGTGGAGTTACAAATTGCCATCCTGGCGCTTGGTGGACAGGGGTGCCTGCAAAAGATAATGAGTTAGTTTCTCGACTTTCGATGTTGGAGAGAAGGTTACCTGTGGTAGGAGATCTGCCAGGTGTGGGGCCGTAGGTCAGGTAACCCAACCCCTGGGGTTCAATGATTGGGTCTGGTGGAGCCAGTCCTAGCTCCAGCCTGGTGACCAATTCTGAAGGGACTTCTCTGGTGGTCTTCCTGCCAGCTGCTGATTCCCTACGGGTGATGGGTTCTCCCCTAGGCATCAGAGGCAGCATCTCTGGTGACATCTGGAGCGATGCAACTGGAGTCTTGTCTGTTGCCGAGATCCGAGCCTTGATATCTTGGTTGTCCTTCTGCAGGGTTTCTACTGCTTGGCGCAGAGCATTGATTCCCTGGAGCATACTCTGCATCAGGTCTGGTGACCCCGCTCCACTGGAAGCTTCTCCTACGAATCCTCCTGGAGTCGAGGTTCTGGTTGGTACGCTTTCCTTCTTGGCCTTGGAGGAGCTGGTGACCCCAGAGGTTTTAGGCGTCGGAGGGGGCCTGGACACCGACAACGTGGGTTTCACCGCTTGGCCAGTGGGAATTCCCAGGGTGAGGGGTGTGAAAACTGGCTCTGCTGATCCTGGGGATGACCCTCCTCCAATGGGTTGAGCTGATACTCCCTAACTGCTGGAGGGACTTCGATCGGATCCGGACATGGCGATACGGAATTGCTTCACTGTGGGATTTGGCTTATAGGAAATGATCACTTTGCCCCACGGTGGGCGCCAAATTGTTTTGGTAAAAAATATACCGGGTCTACGATTTAAGTTGCGGGTCAAAGCGATCGTCCTATAACTACGGGTTGGTGAAATCGAGACAAAAATAGAGAACGAGGAACAACGAAAGAAAATAACGACACACAAAGTTTGGTGACGCGGAAACCCGATGTGGGAAAAACCGCGGGGGAAGTCGGAATCCCACCAAAATTATACTATGTACTAGAAGAGATGAAGAAGAGAATACAAATACAAGCAACTTTTCTCCAATTATAATTTTGACTGATTGTGGGTATGTGAGCTTGGAATGGGTGTCCTTGGATGGTTTCTTTCTTTGACTGCCTTCCTTTTTATAGTGCTCCCCTCCGTTGCCTTTCCTCCTTAGAATCTTCCCCCTTTAATTCTCCCTTAATTGCTCGGCCGTTATTTTCCTCATTAGTGGGGGATCTTGGCCTTTAATTCTCCTTGATTGAGTTGACTGCTGTTACTACAGTTACTCTTAGTTCCTTCTTTTTCTCCTAGTTTTTAGGAAGACTTCCTCATTTGTGCTAATGACTGTTGCTTCCTCTTTCGTATGGGCTAGGGTTTACTTTGCCTACTGGGCTGGTTTGATTGTATGGCCTGTAGCCTTATTCCTTCTTATGCTCGGCTCGGCCCATCTTTACGTATTATTCCGGGTTTAGTTGACTTGATGACGTTTGACCAATTTTGACTTCCGTCTTGTGATCCTTGACTTTGACTGGCATCCGTGAACCGTGAACCCTTATGTTGTTGACTTTTGACTTCTGACCTTTTGACCGTCCACTCGTATTTTGCCACGTGGTACTCCGAAGGTGCAAATTTTTGGCCCGAACAGGCGTCTTTTGAAACTAAGTTGCGGTTACGTAAAAGTAGTCCATATTGTTGTGCTTAGCAGCTTTACAAGATATGTAAAAGACACAACTTTCTTTATAATAATCGGTATTTATTGTTTTTTTTTTGTTGTCGCAATGTTTTACTTTCGGTTTCAGGGCAGCCTAAGAGACATCTTCTTACCACTGGATGGAGTGTCTTTGTGAATGCGAAAAGACTAGTTGTCGGGGATTGTGTCATTTTTATCTGGTATGTACATCTTCTATATGCCACTGCTAATCCCTGCAAGCTTTGTTACCCAGACTCTCTGACGAGGTGTCTTTGTGAATATATCAGTATGACCCATTTCCATTTACGAGTGGAGTTAATATAACGATTTTGACAATTGCTACTTGTGTTCTATCTTCAATCAGGAACGAGAAAAACCAGTTACTCCTTGGCATTCGACGTGCTACCCGTCCACAAATCGTTATGCCCTCATCAGTCATGTCCACAGTGGGTGAAAGTTAATGTATGTACTTATTTAAACCTCGTATATTATATGAATCGCCTGGTTCTATGATGAAAAAATGAGGCTTCGAAGTTTGAAATCGAAGTTCAACTTAAGTTTGAACATCCTGTGATAATCGTAGCTCTAATCCTGGCATTGACTGCCTTTCACCCCCCTCATTATTATTATTAACCTCCTGCTCTTGCTGTTGATCATTGTTATTATGATTATTTGCAACTATAATTGGAGCAAAGTTCATATGATGCCCCAAATTGGAGTGCCTGTCTTCATTTGATTAGATATTATTCTCTTTCTTTTTCAAGTACAGTACCAGTAGTATTATACTCCATATATGCTGAGGTAGATAGATGCAACATGCTGACTTTTGCTATATACTCTTTTTATTTTAGGCGGGGTCCTTTTCTATCACAGATTATCCTCTTCTTTTTCTATATCTTAATCATCTTATAATTAAACTTGATTAAAATTCATTGTATCTTGCTCCACCCAAATCATACTCATAATACAGTAGTAATTAAACTTTGGATCCTAATTAATAGAGTATTATTTTTTTAATAAGTAGGATCAGTGTTATGGTCTTCATGATTGATGAATAGTGTGATTAATCAATTGTATCATAGAGTTTAAAGACATTAAAGGTACGTCCAAGCATTTTTTTTTTTAAAGAATACTATTTTTCTCGTTGCTTAAGTTTTTGGTTTGTGTCAAATTCTCACTTGGCGTTAAATGTGTGAAGTATAAGTTTAATAATGCCATCAAAATGTCGATCATTTCTCTATATTGTGAGTAATCATCCTTTTCTGAATATTTATATGTATAAATTATTCAACCAACAAGATTATATCGTTTTGTTTAAAATAAAATTAAAAATTAAGAATCATCCATTTGTATTTATTTTAAGGAAATAGTTTGTATATAGGTTGTTTTGCAATGGTGTCCTTTGGATTAATAATGATCTATTTTTATTTATTTGTATATTTATTTTTACCTTCCCTTATCTCGGGAAAAACCATTTAGAAACTCCGATAGCACATTGGAATATCAAACAGCACTTCGGAAATTTAAATTTTATTTGTACGACTCTTACACTTTGTTATACTTGTTGCAATGTAGTCAGCTTCTCATGCTCGGAAAACAAAGTGCGGTTATTACGTGATGAGATATATGATTGAAATTATCACTCGTTCTGATTTGAAGAGAACCGTCAATGAGGTAAGACTTGGGTTCACACTTTCTCTTGTTTCAATCATTTGTTTTATACACATAATTGAAACTAAAATAATTAGTTCATTTATATTATTGATTTTGTAGCATTTCAACGATATGATGCCATATTCTCAAGAAGATATTGACGAGGTTCGTGGATTATGGGCGGATTATTTTCTTAATAATTAGTCGTATATGATGCATCAGATTACCTTATGTGGACAAGGTCTTAGTTGGATTATGGTTTTAGGTACTTTTGGACATTGGATAATGATTTTATCTGCACCTTTTGGATTTTTGATATTGGATAATGATTTTATGTATCTTTTGGATTTTGGATGTTGGATTTTATAAAAATGTAACTTCTTTTGTTCAATTATTCGCTATGGTATTCCTTTTTATGGTTTGTTAATATGTACGTATTTCAGAATTATTAAAAAAACATAAAATATGAATATGTATATAAGCACATATCTATATATACGTATTTCAGGAAACAGTTGTTTATTATGTATATAGACAACTGTTTTTCAACTGTTGTTTTAGAAAAACAGTTGTCTATATACGTAATAGACAACTGTTGTTTTAGAAAAACAGTTGTCTATATACGTAATAGACAACTGTTGTTTTGCAAAAACAGTTGTTTATTAACCAATAGACAACTATTCTAAAACATATGTCTATGCTCAGAGTAATATACAACTTCAAACTACTCAACTGTTGTAAGTCAGTTGTCTATTCCAAAAAAAAACAGTTGTCCATTTGATGTTTTGTAGTAGTGCTTGATTATTCTGTTAATCATTGTAATTGATTATAATACATTGAGTTTGATCGACCACTTCAAGATTATAATCTGAAAACGTATAACTTCGTATGCAACTAGTGTTGGGATGATGGCATTTGAAACAAGTCTTTCGGTGTTGTCCAGATTCGGTGTCCAGGTACATGACACAAGTTTTTTGGGTTGTCCATATTCGGTGTCTAGGTGCATGGCACAGTTGTGAGTGTTGTTTATGTCCAGATTCTGAACTCATGAGTTCTCCAGTTTCAGAGGGAGATTATGGCCTTGATTGCGCAAGATTACGGCCTTAATTACCGTGATTTTGGAGCTGTTTTGAGGCTCATCCTCACTATAAATACAACACTTGACGGAAGGGATTTGTCGTGAATCCCACCGATCAAATAAAACCGGCAAAACCTAACTAGGGTAGATAGGGTAAGTCGGGTCGAATCCACGGGGACGGTAAGAGGCGTATAGACTAAGGTCGCCTAAAAACGAGACTAAGTCAACGAGCTAAGCTAGAGAATGATAAGAGGGGGAGAAGGCTAGACTAAGACTAAAGAAAACAAACAAGGAAAACGGGCTAGGATTAGGTCGGGGTCAAAGGGGTAACGGAATGGTCAAGGAAGAGCTAGAGTAAAGGAGGTAGTAGGGTGATCTAGGTTGGTCCGGGCTCTCGCAACTTAGACCGACCTAGAGGTTCCTCATGGAACCCATCCGGCGACACACATGACAAAGAAAGACAAGAAAAACAAGCATTCCAACCTACTTAGTCATTCAAGCATTTCAACAAACATGTAATATGCATCAACCAAGAGGAAACCCAAATCTTCCACCAACATCTCCAACAAACCCTTAATCACCCAATTAACACCCTAATCACCCTACTAACCCTAGCAAGAACACTACTCTAACATTATCAAACTACAACTAACATAATCAAGAGGAAACAACACAAACATCAAAACATACATAAACAAACTAGTGAAAATGATGAACAACAATCAAAGATTAAAAATTGGAAGATTAAACATGAAAGATTAAAGGAAAAGAGAAAGGAAGGATTATACCAACTACAAAGGATGAAAAGGAGAACACTTGTATAGAAGAAAACCCAAATAATTCCACCAAGGTTGTCAATCTTGGATGGATTCTTCAAGAGATCCAATAATACAAGATTAAACTAAGATTAACTACTAATTACCGACTAACCTACACTAATCTAATCTAATCTAACCTAAAGTAGTCTAGGGTTTAATGGGAAGTGAAGAACATAAGCTAGATTTACAAGAGGAGGGGTATTTATAGGGTTACAAGTGTAAAGGAATTGGAAGAAGCAAACACGGGCTGAAACTGGGTGGTCCCGACCGGGACAGGTTATCCCGACCGGGACGGTCCTCTCATCCCGACCGGGACGGGTTCAACCCGACCGGGACGGACCCACAGTGACACCTCCAAAAGCGCACTTCATCCCCGACGGGATGAGGTGCATACCCGTCGGGGATGGGTCTTGTAGGCCTCCAATATGAACTTTTTGGTCCCTTCTTGCTTCTCATGGGCTTCCCATCGATTCTCGGGACTCGGGATCGGGTCTCGGAGGCTCGGGATTGGGTCCCAAGGTCTCGGGGTCGATTCCAAGGCATCGAATCATCGTTCCTTTACTCCGTTGGCTCCAAAATGTGTATGTATAGAGTCGGAATCGCTCCAACTCTTCCAAATCGGTCTCGGGAACCTGAAACGAACTAAAGGAAGCATAAGAAGCCCCTAAACCGCTCCCAAGAAGCGATTCTACAAGGAAAATGGGACCAAAACACTACAAAATAGGCACTACAAACCACACTTATCAACTCCCCCACACTTAACCCTTACTCGCCCTCGAGTAAGCACATACTAACTACTATACTAGCCGAATGGGAATGGGTATTAGCGCACCCTACGCCCTTTCAACTCACGCGAGTGCACTTAGAGGAAAAGTGCCCTCCGCAAGGCAAGTCGGGTCTTGCGACAAAACTGTGGATGCAACCGGACACAAAACACATAAACAAACAAACACACAAACAATCACAAAAAAGGTTGCACCCAAAAGAAAAGAAATACCGCTTCCCTCAAACAAGCGGTGAAAGAAGCACCGGTTTAGGACTCAAGGCAAGTGACAACGTTCCCAAGCTAGCAATACAAACCAAGATGGACTAAACCCTAATAGTATGACGGCAAAGCAATAAAAACGTTGGTAACTTACCTCGGTTCTCCTAACTTTCTAAAAACGTACTACGGGACGATCGACGGAGTGGGAAGTGATGATCCACGGTGTTAGTCGACACTGTAGGTAAGTGAGACCCCGCCCCCCTTTAGCAAAGAGCCAAGAGGGTCGTCCCATGTCCGAAACCGCCTAACTAGTCCAAGTAAAAAGGTGGAAAACATGCAAAATGAGGGAAGACCGACTAATGCCGCTATCATCCTTCCTCGGGACTCGGTCCTTTGGTAGGCTCTTCACGGCAAAAGTCGGAAAAAGGCTTATTTTGAGAGGTAGGGGTTATTTTTGTGAGACGGTTTTCTTTTGGCATTTTCTCTTTTCTTTTGCATTTTTGCTTTGTTTGTTGCCATGCCGTTTCTTTTTCTTCTTTTCTATTTTCTTTTTGGCTTTTGTGCCTTTTTCTTTTTCTTCATTCTTTTCTTTCTTTCATTTTTCTTTCTTTTTCTTTTCTTTGCCTTTTCTTTGGCAAGATTTGGCTTTTTGGCATTTCTTTGTATGACAAGAAAGAGAGGAATCAACAAGTTGCAAGTTATTGTGTGGATATGTGTAGGAGGTAGGGTAATGGGTGAGTCGGGGGTCGCGATTTCCCTTCAAACCCACAAAAAGTGGAGAACTTGGACTAATTAAACAATCCCGAACACGGTCACCTAGGGGACGAGACTCGGTAACCAAGGCCTTTTCACACCGTGGGTGGTCAAAATGGTCAAAATGCAAATCCCGTAGTAAATCCCTAGTAAGCTAGGTTGACTCAAGGTAAAGGACCAACGAAATCATTGATTTAGGGTCATTCTACTAGACTAAAGTCTAAGACTCGATTTACACCACTAAAAAGGGAAAGTAAACACTTGCACACTAGCCCCTAAACCGGGTTTTCGAAAACCATTTACACACAAGACACACAACAAAACACAAAACAAAGACACAACGAAAATGAAAGACAAAGAAACAAAAGCAACAAAAGAAGAACAACACACAACAAACACATAGAGAACACAAACACCACCCCTATCTTCCAAATGAGCAACCAAATCAACCTCAAGCATTACAAAGCTCCACCCGAGCACACCGCATCACAATCTCCTCCAAACTCCACAAGAGATAAAGAAGAAGAGGAGATAAAGATGTTACCGGAAGTCTTGCAAGCTCTCCAAAGCTAACGGTGATTTAAGCAACCTATAAGGAAATAGGGAGGCAAAACACGCACAACACAACAAATACACGATACAACGACAAAAAGGGAAACACACAAAAGGAAAATCTTTTTGATTTTTATGAAAAAATTTCAAATTTTTAGGATTTTTAAAGATTTTTTTTTTGGGAAAACTACGAAAATAAAACTAACTACGATAGAATATCGCTCCCCCACACTTAAACCGAGCCATGTCCTCATGCTCGATCGTAGTGTGCGGAGAGACAAAAGAAAAAGAAAAGAAACTACGAAAATAAAGCTAAAAATCAAAAATAAAGGGGAAGAAAAGGGTAGAAGGTGTCCGGCCGGGGTGTAGTCAAGTCACCATGGGCCGAGACAAGAAAAAGATATGGAAGGGGGAAGAAAATAAAAAGAAGGAAATAAAAGGAAATGGGAGGGGAGAACTAGGTGTAATCACGTCACCTTGCCCGGATTCCGCCTAAATCCGACTAAATCCTTAAAAAGAAAGAGTGAAAAACTTGTAAAATTTGGATTTTGAAAATGACTCTCGATGTAGTCACATCATCGAGAGTCGGGAGCAACAACTACCAAGGCCTCGAAGGCCACCATGACAAAGTGGAAGGGGATGAACAAGGGGAAGAACAAGCAATAAAAAAATGGAAAAGAAAGGATAGTTGCTATACCGCCCGGATAGCAACTCACTCGCTCCATCGTCTCAATGATCAATATAGGCACTTGCTTGTTGTCGTTATTGTCATCCTTCTTCAAGCTTGAGAAAACCGCACGGTAGAGGTAGTAATGGTGCTAGGGGGTGGGATTTGATGTGAATATCGGTCTAAAGTGAGGAGGAAATGAGGTTAAGGTATGTAAATGAGGTACATGGGTGGTATGATATGAGAAAGGAAGGTAGGGAGGTTGGGTGGGGGTATACAATGGTTGGGTGGGCTTAAATGTCGGAGAAGAAGCACCAAAAAGGAGTAGGGGGTCATCCCGGTCGGGATGGGTGGTCCCAGTCGGGATGACATACCCGTCCCGGTCGGGAAGCCTCCTTCCCGATCGGGATGACACTCCAGTGGACTCGATTTTTGGTACCCTCATCCCGATCGGGACGGCCCCATCCCGGTCGGGACGACACACCCTTCCCGGTCGGGAAGGGTCTTCATGACTCCCATGACCCCAAAAACCGACTCCCTTGCTCACGATCCAAGCTCTATCACTAACCACTCCTTTCTAGGAGTCATCTTCACTTCACCTATCACAATAAACTCAAAATACACGTCAAATTCACTCCCTCACATCGCTCATCAAAATACCAAAACAATTACAAGAAATATCACAAAACTAACAAAATCCAAGAAACAAAACACACAAATACAAGCACAAGTATTCTAAAGAGGAGAGGAGGGGAATATACAACATGACGGTTCTTTAGGAACTCCGTCAAACCGAGGATGGTGGACTCTTTTCTTCAACCATAGCCCTCAAGGGCATGGAGGAGCAAGTCGAACGCGCTACCGACGTCATAATGTAGGCCCAAGAAGCGCTCGAGCCTAACTAACCTCCACGGCCTCCAAGGAGGAGGCAAGAAGTAGGAATCAAAAGACCCATCGTCATCATTCATGTCATATCCGGGGTCTATCCATGCTACGAGCTTCACCGGCCTCTTCCTCCCTAGGCATCGCCTCCAATCACAAGCAAGCTTCATCTCCAAGAAACAAGGCACAAAAAGCGGCTTTGGCCTCATCTCCTCAATGCACACCCCCACACTTTCCTCAAGTTGTGGTTCCCCATCTTCATCACTCGGTCCCACATCATCTTGGAGGAGAGGATCGAAACTTCTATCGGCGGTTTCAATCCCTTCCAAACCATCGCTTGGTTCACTAGCAAGGGGCTCTTGATGCTTATCCACGTTCTCGGACAAGGGCAACTCGAGGCTATCAATCTCACCCAAAAACTTCACAAACTCTACCAAACCATCCAACTCACTATCCTCCTCCAATTCCTCACCAATGTTGCCTTCACCAAGGGTCAGCTCCTCATTCGTCACTTTTTGGGTAGACGATTGAGGTTCTTCAAAGCAAATCTCTCCTCCAAAGGGAACTTCATCGGCGGCTTCATGGTTAGGTTGATCCTCTCTCTCAAGTGGGCACCCTTCATCTAATTGCGATGTTCGGGATAAATACATTACGGTTTGAACCGATAATGCATTTAATCGAGCATCAAACGCCTCGTTTTCCTTCCGATATTGGGCCAAGAATTCATCTTGATCCTTTTGCATTTGGATGGCCATTTCTTGTTGGCTCTTTTGCAATTGGAGAATCGATTGAT
The DNA here is from genome assembly GCA_958450325.1 of Agrostemma githago. Taxonomy (NCBI): domain Eukaryota; kingdom Viridiplantae; phylum Streptophyta; class Magnoliopsida; order Caryophyllales; family Caryophyllaceae; genus Agrostemma; species Agrostemma githago. Next base: position 36,653,367 of record OY288241.1, on the reverse strand, counting down.
ACAACTCCAAGTTCGACGATTGGTGGTCATTGGGGTCTTGTAAGGCTCCTTGAAAATCTTGATGATGCCCAAGGGGTGGGTCATCATATTGTTGGTAGCAAGGTTGGGGTGATTGGTAGTGTTGTGGGTCATAGGGTTCATATTGTGGTTGGGGTGTAGGGTAATATTGTGGGTCTTGGGGAAATTGGCTTCCATACGGTGAATCTTGATTGAACATGGTGGGTTCACAATCGTAGCTCGAGTAATAGTCACCATGATCGTAGGATTGGTAATCGTTCACTTGTTGGTAGCCGTTTCCGTACTCTTGAAGATCATACCCATCTTGATCACCCCAAGAAGCTTGATTATGGTAGGGGGACGTCATGTCATACCCTTGGTTCATGGAAGAAGAGGGGTAGCTCATATCGGCTTCCATGTGTGGGGAGTTTAGATCAAACCCCATGCTCGCTCAAAAATCGTAGCTCATTCCCGGTTGGAAACCACTCATTCTAGCAACCGTCCGTTAAAGCGGCTCTAAGTCGCAAGAAGAAGATAGTCACCACCTCTAAGCACAAACTGTAGACTAGGAACAAACGTGAGAAGTCTAGTGCTTTTTGGGCACTAGACAAGAGAGAAATAAACCACACACACACAAGAAGCAAGGTAACAAAAAGAAGAAAGAAAAACACAAAGACAAAGACAAAGTCAAGTAACTAAGAAAACAAAGTCTAAACTAGCACCGTCCCTGGCAACGGCGCCAATTTGACGGAAGGGATTTGTCGTGAATCCCACCGATCAAATAAAACCGGCAAAACCTAACTAGGGTAGATAGGGTAAGTCGGGTCGAATCCACGGGGACGGTAAGAGGCGTATAGACTAAGGTCGCCTAAAAACGAGACTAAGTCAACGAGCTAAGCTAGAGAATGATAAGAGGGAGAGAAGGCTAGACTAAGACTAAAGAAAACAAACAAGGAAAACGGGCTAGGATTAGGTCGGGGTCAAAGGGGTAACGGAATGGTCAAGGAAGAGCTAGAGTAAAGGAGGTAGTAGGGTGATCTAGGTTGGTCCGGGCTCTCGCAACTTAGACCGACCTAGAGGTTCCTCATGGAACCCATCCGGCAACACACATGACAAAGAAAGACAAGAAAAACAAGCATTCCAACCTACTTAGTCATTCAAGCATTTCAACAAACATGTAATACGCATCAACCAAGAGGAAACCCAAATCTTCCACCAACATCTCCAACAAACCCTTAATCACCCAATTAACACCCTAATCACCCTACTAACCCTAGCAAGAACACTACTCTAACATTATCAAACTACAACTAACATAATCAAGAGGAAACAACACAAACATCAAAACATACATAAACAAACTAGTGAAAATGATGAACAACAATCAAAGATTAAAACTTGGAAGATTAAACATGAAAGATTAAAGGAAAAGAGAAAGGAAGGATTATACCAACTACAAAGGATGAAAAGGAGAACACTTGTATAGAAGAAAACCCAAATAATTCCACCAAGGTTGTCAATCTTGGATGGATTCTTCAAGAGATCCAATAATACAAGATTAAACTAAGATTAACTACTAATTACCGACTAACCTACACTAATCTAATCTAATCTAACCTAAAGTAGTCTAGGGTTTAATGGGAAGTGAAAAACATAAGCTAGATTTACAAGAGGAGGGGTATTTATAGGGCTACAAGTGTAAAGGAATTGGAAGAAGCAAACACGGGCTGAAACTGGGTGGTCCCGACCGGGACGGGTCATCCCGACCGGGACGGTCCTCTCATCCCGACCGGGACGGGCTCAACCCGACCGGGACGGGCTCAACCCGACCGGGACGGACCCACAGTGGCACCTCCAAAAGCGCACTTCATCCCCGACGGGATGAGGTGCATACCCGTCAGGGATGGGTCTTGTAGGCCTCCAATATGAACTTTTTGGTCCCTCCTTGCTTCTCATGGGCTTCCCATCGATTCTTGGGACTCGGGATCGGGTCTCGGAGGCTCGGGATTGGGTCCCAAGGTCTCGGGGTCGATTCCAAGGCATCGAATCATCGTTCCTTTACTCCGTTGGCTCCAAAATGTGTATGTATAGAGTCGGAATCGCTCCAACTCTTCCAAATCGGTCTCGGGAACCTGAAACAAACTAAAGGAAGCATAAGAAGCCCCTAAACCGCTCCCAAGGAGCGATTCTACAAGGAAAATGGGACCAAAACACTACAAAATAGGCACTACAAACCACACTTATCAACACTCCCCTTCCCTTTAAACATACAACAACGAAAACAACCTCCTATCTATCTCTCAACTTTTCACTCTTTCATATTCTGGGTACTGTAATTAATCGTTCCAAAGCACTTCAACTCGAGTGGTCAAATTTAAGTGCTGCAGTGTTAACCATGTGAAACTACGGCATTGTAGGTGATAACCACCGGAGTCGCGCCGATACAGTTTTCAAGTCAGTGGCCACCATACCACGACACTGCTTCCATTGCTGTCTTCACGGTTTGTTGCCTCTGTCCCACTGTTGCCTTCGGTATTAATCTACCCGCTTCCTTGTCGCCCTCGGTTCCTCGTCTGTTATTGTTCGTTTAGCGTCTAACAATTTGAAAACTGTATTACTTGTGTCGCATAAACAAAAAAAATGGATGTAGCGTCAAACAAGTTTGCTACTGATTTATCTAAGTTGGAACCTCTAGACGGGCAAAATTATAAGAGGTGGTCTCAGAAACTTTTAATGTTTTTTGAACAATTGGAAATCGACTATGTTCTATTTAACGATGCACCTGAGCTAGCTATTGCGTCTGACATGGCCGACACCATATCTCCTCCGGCTGCCACGATTAAGTCTCATGACGAAAAGGTTAAGAAACATGATAAAGATAATAAGGCAGTAAGGTATTATCTTCTTAATCACATGACTAACACCCTTTTCGATTTGTTCATGGTCCTTAAGTCTACTAAGACCATTTGGGAGTCATTAGAGAAAAAATATGGGGTCGATGATGCGGGTAAAAAGAAATGTGGTGGGCCAGTGCCTTGGGTTTCATATGGTAGATGACAAACCCATTATGGAGCAAGTTCATACTTACGAAAACTTGTGTGCTGATGTTGTCAATGAGGGTATGAAACCTGATGAGGTCTTGTTAGCAAATGTGTTATTAGAGAAACTTCCTGCGTCATGGAGTGATTATAGGAACCACCTAAAACCCAAGAAAAAGGATTTATCACTTCAAGAGCTCATAGGTCACATGAGGACTGAGGAAGCTAACCGTCTTAAAGATAGGTCTGTCCTCCTGTCGTCTGTCTCTACCAAAGCTAACCTTGTCGAAAGTGGGGGTCCTTCTCATGGCTACAATAAGGGTAAGAACAAAGTGGGTCAGAGTCAGGGTCAAGGCAAGGGTCAAAAGGGGAAAGGTCAAGGTGCTAAGGGGAAGAATCAAGGAAACTCCACCAAGCCGGTTCCCAAGATCCATAAGCCGAACCCAAAACTGGTGTGCTACGTGTGTGGACAAACGGGTCACAAAGCATACATGTGCCCTTAAAAGAAAAGTGGTCAAGCCGCCCAAGCTAACATTGCTGAGCCAGACGATGACATCATTGCTACGGTGGTGGTCGAGGCAAATCTTGTGGCTAATGCCAGTGACTGGATTCTGGACACAAGAGCATCAAGACATCTCTGTGCCAACAAGGAGCAGTTTGCTGAATTTGAAGATGTAGCTGACGGTGAAAAAGCCTACATGGGTAACTCCTCCTCTGCGCTGATCACAGGAAAAGGCAAGGTTTTTCTTAAACTAACTTCTGGGAAAACTCTTGCCCTTCATAATGTTTTATATGTCCCAACCCTGCGTAAAAACCTAGTGTCTGGTGCCTTGTTAAACAAAGTTGGTGTGAAACTTGTTTTTGAGGCTGACAAGGTCGTAATGTCTCGCACCGGGGACTTTGTGGGCAAGGGTTATCTCAGTGGGGGCTTATTTATTTTGAACATTGACTCTTCTGCTATTAATAATAATTCTTCTACTTCTGCTTATATCGCTGAGTCTATTGATGTTTGGCATGCTAGATTAGGTCACGTGAATCATGAATCGGTTAAAATATTGAAAGCAATGTCGCTTATTCCTTCTTTAACCACTGAAGTCTTCACTAAATGTCCTAGTTGTGTAGAAGCTAAGTTTACTAACAAGCCTAGTAAACCGGTTAAAACTAGACATGCGAGTCTTCTCGAGTTAATTCACACCGACCTAGCAGACTTCAAGAGTACTATGAGTAGAGGAGGTAAATTTTATTATGTCACTTTTATTGACGATTACTCAAGGTACACTAAAGTGTATTTGATTAAGAATAAAAGTGAAGCTGAAGAGATGTTTATCAAATACAAAGATGAGGTAGAAAATCAACTTGACAAAAAGATTAAAAGAGTCAGGTCTGATAGAGGTGGTGAGTACAGCTCTAATTATTTAGGAGATTTCTGCGAGAAAAATGGCCTAATTCACGAGTGAGACTAGTCCACCCTACCAACCTCAGTCCAATGGAGTAGCTGAACGTAAAAATAGAACTTTAAAGGAAATAATGAATGCTATGCTTTTAAGTTCTGGCCTTTCTGGCGATATGTGGGGGGAAGCAGTGCTCTCAGCTTGTCATATTCTTAACAGGGTACCTCATAAGAAATTAGACAAGACACCCTATGAATTTTGGAAGGATTATGCCCCTAACTTAAGCTTTCTTAAAGTGTGGGGGTGTTTGGCTAAAGTTGGTTTACCGAGTTTTAAAAGGCCCACCATAAGACCTAAGACGTATGATTGCATTTTCATTGGTTATGCTCAAAACAGTGCTGCTTATAGATTCATGTCATTGAATGATCGTTCTATCTCTGAGGCAAGAGACGCCGAGTTTTTTGAACATATTTTTCCTTTAAAGAAAGTTGTTGATTCACCTCCTGAATTGTCTGATGTGCCTGTTAATCCTGTTGATAGTTCTATGCATGCTAGTAGTAGTATTGTTAATGATCTTGCTAGTGAACCTAGAAGGAGTAAGAGGCCTAGAATTGAAAAGAACTTCGGAGATGATTTTATCACAACGTTCTTAACTGAAAATGCTTGTGGTGATTGTGCTTACTTTGAATTCGTTTCTGCTTATTTAATAGAAGATGACCCAAAAACGTATGATGAAGCTATGAGATCCATAGATGCTATCTTTTGGGAAGAAGCTATTAAAAATGAGTTAGATTCTATTGCATTCAATCAGACCTGGGAATTGACAGATTTACCCTAAGGGTAGTAAACCCATTAGTAGTAAATGAATTTTCAAAAGGAAACTGAGACCTGATGGTACAATAGAAAGATTCAAAGCTAGACTTGTGGTGAGAGGGTTTACACAAAAGAAAGATATTGACTATTTCGACACTTACTCACCTGTGACTAAGATTTCCACCATTAGAACTCTTATTGTTGAACTCTTATTGCTTTGGCTTCTATTCATGATCTTGTTGTTCATCATATGGATGTTAAAGGTGCTTTCTTGAATGGTGACCTAAAAGAAGAGATCTATACGTCACAACCCGAGGGGTTTGTGGTAAAAGGTCAAGAGAGTAAGGTGTGTAAATTGAGAAAATCACTATATGGTCTAAAACAAGCACCTAAACAGTGGTATGAAAATTTTCACAACACTTTGACTGAAGATGGCTACATAACTAACAATTCTGATTCATGTGTGTACTCCAAGATGTTTGGATCAGACTGTGTGATTATTTGCCTATATGTTGATGACATGTTAATTCTTGGTAGTAATTTATTTGTTGTAAATAAAACCAAACAATTTCTGTCGTCACGTTTTGAGATGAAAGACTTAGGAGAATCTGATGTTATTCTTGGAGTCAAATTGATCAAAAACTCGTCTGGAATATCCCTTAGTCAATCTCATTATGTTGAGAAAGTGTTGAAGAAATTTGATAGTTTTGATGTTGAACCCGCTAAAACTCCTTATGATGCTAGTATACCTCTGCGTAAAAATCTGGGTGAGAGTGTATCTAAAAAAGAGTATGCTAAAATTATAGGAAGTGTGATGTTTCTCATGAACTGTACTCGACCTGACATTTCTTATGCTGTTAGTAGGCTAAGTCTGTATACACATAACCCTGATAGTGAACATTGGAATGCTCTTCGACGTTTACTAAGATACTTGAAAGGGACAGTTAATTCATGTCTGCATTTCGGTAAATATCCTGCTGTGTTAGAGGGATTTACTGATGCGAACTGGATTAAAGGTAATGATGAAACTAGTTCTACAAGTGGTTATGTGTTCACCTTGGGAGGAGGAGCTATATCATGGAAGTCTATGAAACAGACTTGTATAGCAACCTCCACCATGGAGTCCGAGTTCATTGCTCTTGAGCTGGCAAGTCAAGAAGCAGATTGGTTCAGAAACTTACTAGCTGACATACCAGTGTGGGGCGGACAGGTTGCACCAGTCTCCTTACACTGTGATTGTCAAGCAGCCATCGGCGTTGCTAAGAATGATGTCCACAATGGTAAGAAAAGACATATCCGGATCTGTCACGCTGTGGTGAAACAATTCCTGAAAAATGGAGTGATTGATATAGACTATGTGAGGTCTGAACGCAATCTTGCAGATCCTTTCACAAAAGGATTAACGAGAAGAGTAGTTCTCGACTCGTTGAGGGGAATATGGCTGAGGTCCTTAAGTCTAGATTAGAGTATGAATCTTGATGGATCTAAAGCTTACATTTCTATGGCAATACATGATCCATAGCCAGTTTTCGTGGTGCTTTGAGACGCACTTGATGGATTGTGTATGAAAATTAAGGTTGGACTTATGTCCTTAATGGCTTGTGAGACGTGCTATTGAGAAGCACTAAGCCACCTACGTGTGTGTGATGGTTTAGCCGCCATTTAGTTGAGAGTGTAATTCTCACTATAACACTCACTAGGACCGAGGTAAACGCATGGCTCTAAAAAGCGTTGCACTTTGAAATTGCGGAACGATTATTTTTTAAAGGCATGATATGTGTTGTGGGGGTCTCAACCGAAGCTCAATTAGGAATTCAAATCGAAAGATATTCGCTAGTTGTAAGTAAGTTGTTGCCCCATTTCACTAATACGTCAATTCAAGTCGAAAGACATTGAACTTCTAAGAATCCGTCCTTCCTTACCCATAATTTCTCTTTTCCTTCTTTCTCTCTCTTTTCTGCCATCAGTGGGGGATTGTTGGAGTGATGGCATTTGAAACAAGTCTTTCGGTGTTGTCCAGATTCGGTGTCCAGGTACATGACACAAGTTTTTTGGGTTGTCCAGATTCGGTGTCTAGGTGCATGACACAGTTGTGAGTGTTGTTTATGTCCAGATTCTGAACTAATGAGTTGTCCAGTTTCAGAGAGAGATTATGGCCTCGATTACGCGAGATTACGGCCTTAATTACCATGATTTTGGGAGCTGTTTTGAGGCTCCTCCTCACTATAAATACAACACTCCCCTTCCCTTCAAACATACAACAACGAAAACAACCTCCTCTCTATCTCTCAACTCTTCACTCTTTCATATTCTGGGTACTGTAATTAATCGTTCCAAAGCACTTCAACTCGAGTGGTCGAATTTAAGAGTTGCAGTGTTAACCTTGGGAAACTACGGCATTGTAGGCGATAATCACCGGAGTCGCGCCGATACAGTTTTCAATTCAGTGGCCACCATACCACGACACTGCTTCCGTTGCTGCCTTCACGGTTTGTTGCCTCCGTCCCACTGTTGCCTTCGGTATTAATCTGCTCGCTTCCTTGTCGCCCTCAGTTCCTCGTTTGTTCTCGTTCGTTTAGCGTCTAACAACTAGTCTAGTAATTACCTATTATGTTTAGGGTATCTTAATCTGTGAATTTAAATTGTTAAATGATGAAATTAACTCTTAAATTTAAGATATAATATAGATTATGTTTTAATTTGATTGACCCATCATAATCCTCGATTTCCTTGTTGACGATGAGGCTAATAAGATTGGTCAAGATTCAATTGAAATTGAGAAATTAAAATTACTATAATTCTTATTAAACGATGAAATTAAAATATGGATTAATTTATACTCGATTTATGTTTTCGATATTCGTCGTATTCGATATTCGATTATGAAATCGATATCAAATAGTCGGAAGGTTTTTAGAAAAGGTTTTGAAAAAAGAAAAGTTTGCTTTGAACGAAAAGAAGAAAAAAATAAATTTGAACGAAAAGAGAAAAAAAGATGTTGATTCTCTCCGCGTAAAATCGTCGAATTTGGTTTAAAAAAGATGTAACGATTTTTTGCATCAACGAGTTTTAATTAATTTAGTTCTTGTTGGATACGATATTTGATTAGAAAATCAATATCGTATTTTAAGAACGTTATATAAAAAGAAATAGTTTTTTGAAGTACCGATTATTAGAAATAATAAAAAATATGTGACGAACGACCCATATTAAAAATACGAAACGATCGACGACGCAACGAAAAGAAAGAAGAAAAAACGTGGAGAAGGAAGAGAAAAGGGAAAGAGTCGGGTTTGATTTACACCCTCAACCTACATGCTTTGCTTTCTCGGTATAGAGCTCGTCGGACGGTGGCTTAGGCACGGGAGCGTCGAGATGATGTGGATGAGTTTAGGATGGTGCATTTTTTTATGTGTGAGGTGACGGATTCGGCCGGATGGTGGGGTCGGGTTTCGTCGATATTTTGACAGTATGTCGGTGCTTCTTTGGATGTATGTCGAGATTATTTTTTTTGCTAGATGTCGAGGATGTATGAATGATAGATGTATATTTCATGTATGGGAATAATTGATCGCCTATTGATGGATAGTTTTTGAATGAATTGTGTTGAACAGAGGGTCCTATTTATAGGCGAAGAGGTTTAGGAGAGGTATCTTGCTTAGACAACAAGAAATACCGATTTGGATAGGAAACGCGAGAGTTCGAAAGGAACGAGAAGTCCGTTGATTGGGGAGGAAGCAAGGAATCTCGGCTGGTTGGGGGGAGTTGGCCGGGTATTTTGATGCTTAGTCGGTAATTGATTCGGTTTTCGGATAGAATTTCTACTTGAGATCGAATTCTATCCTTAAACGGATTTGTTTAATATTTTTTGAAGCTGTTTTTTTGTGGTGTTTGAGACCGAATCAGCCACGTGAGGTGTCACGGCTGACTCGTGTGTCTCGAGAATATTTTTGACCGGGTTTTGACTGGGTCGCTAAAAGACGGTTTTACCCCTGGTGTCGGAATCGACCCAAATTAGTCTCATTTGACTCAAAACGACCCACTGGGCCTGGATTTGAGGTTGGTTTTGTAATATTTGTACTCCGTAATAAGCCCAAGCCAAATGTCCATGATTTCGAGCCCATATCCGAGTCCATCAAAGCGTGTTTGCGTCCGATCATCATCGGGTGTTTGGCGGGAACTACTATAGACACCTGGCGGTCAAAATGTGGGTGTCTACAGAGCCCCCACTCTGACTGAGGCTTGGAGAAGGCGAAAGTCAGAGTAGCTACCAGGCCAACCGAGGATTAAGACCTGGCAGACTTCCGATCGGGTCGTTTAGAGTCCATTAGACTTGCGTGAAGGGCTCGCCAGCCATAAGATAGAAATCATACCTGGGTAGATGTCAACAATGTCGCGGGGACTTTTCCCAAAAAGTCTTGGGTGTGTCTGTTTACAGACACATCCCATCTTGGAATAGCGCGGGGACTTCTCCTAAAAAGTCTTGGGTGTGTCTGTTTACAAACACATCCCATCTTGGAATAGCGCGGGGACTTTCTCCTAAAAAGTCTTGGGTGTGTCTGTTTATAGACACATCCCATCTTGGAATTGCGTGGGAGCTTGCCTTGGAAGCTCTGGGTGCATCTGCTTACAGATATATCCCGATTCCTTAATAGAAATGTTGCATGATCCTTCCACTGGGGAGTCTTGGGGTACCTGTCTGTTGATACATAACAAATTGCATGTAACATTTAGGCGAAACACTGACTCATGCTGGGGAAGAAATGATTTTTGATTGATTTTTTGGAAAGAAAATGATTTTTTTTTTGGAAATTAGAATTCTTGGGATGACTTGATTCCTAATCCGATTCTGACACGGACTCCTAAAGTCTCTGGTTAGGCCTGTATGCCTAGATGAAGTGTGATAAAAATTTCTATTCCCGTGGTGACTAGGAAAGGGATTTTCTCAAATGGCTAAGTTTTGCGAATTTTAAAATGAGAATTTGAAGAGAGAGATATACCGACCGACTCGACTATGGGCGCGACAAGACGAGTTGATAGACACGACTGGACTCTCTAAGGGTTGGACCGTGACTCGGTAGGGGATGGGCCACCTAATATGACAAAACTCTTAAGTTGCGCTATTCCGTAGCCTAGGCGAGTGGCAACACGGTCGAATCCTCGGAATGGGACTGTTTCCGTACAACAGGGCTTTGTGGTAGCAATGTCGTAGACTGGTGATCTTTTGGATATTCTTTTGATTTAGGGGTACATTCCCAAAGTGGGTATTGCTTCGAGTCCCTGACCAATTCTCGTCTTCAACTGAGCCGAGTATTAGGACACACTATAGAAAAGAGGCTAGATCTTTATTCTTTGAATTTATCTGGATTTTGTGAGTGGATGGAGAACTTCTGCCTAGGAGAAGCCCCCAGGATGACAAAGCTAGCTGCTGAGAACATGACAGTGTCGTGACCGGAATGATGATGCTTTTTCGAATTTGTGTGAATGTGAATGGTTGTGCCTTTGTCGAAAGGCTGCCTACGTATTCACGTGTAGTGAAATCAAACCAAGCCGTAGTTCAGTGTTGAAAGATGTAATGTGATGCCTAGCTTATTAGGGCTTTGTGTGTAACTAGCCATACCAATGGTGTAGGCTAGGTGCATTCCCAATGATGTCTTGACCAAAGGGCTGGAATAGTTAAGATGTTGATTCTATGACTGTGAGCATTCTCCGGGATAGCCCCCAGAGGTGGTGTGAACTATTTGGGCATGTTCTATGCCGACTGCAAGTTGAGTTCCCGTGTTTGGGGCTGGTAACTGGTTTAGATGTTTTTGGAAATGTGGAGCTAGGTCGCAAGTGGCTTTGATGTTTCGAAATCTGGAGCTCGATTTTGTGGAGCTAAGGCTTCGAGGGTAAGGTATTGTAATGTGGTAGGAAAGGGGGAAGTCGAGTAAAAATGACTTGGACTTCGATCGGGCAGGTTGATAATGCGGGATCTGGTTTCCATGTCTGCCCCTAAAGGTTAGGGTGTATCCTATGGAGCTTGAATCCTCAAAATTCTGGGCTGTCTCTAGCCTAGGTCTCGAGAAGGTCTTGAGGGTTGTAATGTGGGAAGGCTAGATGTGGTGTTAGCTGACCAGCTTGACTGTCTCTCCCCTATTGGATGGTATGGGTATTGATAATTTTTGAATTGACCGTTTCACGGTCATGGGTTTTTGAATTCTTTGGGTTGACCTCTTAGCCCCGGTCATGGGATTCTTCATTTGAGTTGACCGTGTCTGGTCGAGAGATGTTGATAATTCTTTTTTGATCATGGCCAGCTTTTTTGTTTTGGCCTTTTGCTTTTTTTTCTCTTGGACTTTTGATTTTTTTGTCCAGCTTTTTTTTTGTCGGTCAGACTAACACCTAAGGTAGGGACTGGCTAGTCTTATTGGATGGGTGTTTATTGTGGGAAGTGGGCTTGCCTCCCGTCTTGAACCCAAACTAGAAGACTACCCAGATTTGTCATAGGATTCGATATGCCCCTGCTACGGGTAGTTATGTGGCTTTCTATACCAGACATGGAATAGGTAAAAGGAAAACACGGGCTCGGTTTCCTGCAGTCATTATAGATGTGCCTATAATAGTCACGTGCGTGTGCTCACAGTGTATGATGGTGTTCATCATGTTCTCGGAAACACATAAGGAAAGTATGTATGAGAAATAGAAAAGCTGATTTTATTGAATTTTGAAAAAAGAGGACAGAATACAACTGACTTTGATTTGGAAATGAGGATGTAGGGTATCCTAGACTCGAACTCAGACTTAGACTCGAATCAAATCTGGACTCGGACGCTCGGTTGGTTGTTTTTTTTTGGTAAGGTCTTTGATTGAAGAGAAAGACGGGTGCCACGACTCGCCTAAACTCGGCTTTGCGCAAGTGCAAGAGAGGGAGTCAAACTAGACACGGCCCGGGGTGACGGGTCGACAAAGACTCTTGGACCGGGATACTCGAACGTTGATCTAGACGAGGTAACGACTGCGAATTGGACTCGAGCTGCATAAGGGTGAATCCGAAAATGGGGGCGACCGTGTTTGACTGTATCACGTGCTCGGACCAACCGTGGTGACCTAACCCTAGGTGACTCGAGTATTCGTAGCATAGGTACGACACGAAGAAGGCATCATAAGGACGCCGGTGCGGAATGAACGTAGGGTACCCCTTAAGGTGACCGTGGTTGACTGCTCGGGTGGAGGACAGCCCCCGAGTGAGACTAAAGACTTTGATAGGACTCAAATGGTGCGACATCTAAGTGACTCGAAAGTGGGGTACGTGAGCCAACACGTGTAAGACCTGATCCTTAGAGCAAACGCGGTTAATCGCCCCGCTAAAGGGTAGCCCCCGAGTGGGACTAAAGACCGACTCCTAGACGGGTGACTCGTGGATGGTGGACTCTCCCTGGGTTTTGGCAAAGTGGGCCTAGTCCCGTTCGAAGAAAGATCCGTGTGTGAAATCCCCAGACTTTGGACTCGATTGAGTAAATGGGCTTCCCTTTGTAGGAGTTTGTCCTACGTAGGTGGACCGTGCCTTGACAAATAAGGCGGACTTGGGATGGGGTAGAAACTCGTTATGTAAGATCGACGGAGTTTCGACGCTATAGATTCTAACAACTTATGACAAGACCCGACACTGCTAAATACGGGAAGTCCTAAGAAGAAGAAAATTTTGAAAATTGAATTTGGATTTGAAAACCGAGCAAGGTCGGATTGGAAGGCCCGATTTTTTTGAAAAATCGAAAAAAAGGTTACCGGGCCGAGATTATGAATTTTTTTGGAAAGTTTGGACAGCACACCGGCTAAAAATAGACTATTTTGAGTCAAAATCATAAGTCCTAAATTTGGTAGCTTTCCGGGTTTTGAAAAATAGATGGGTTTGAAAAGATGCGGGTTTTTGAAAATGACGGTTTTTGAAAGACGACTTGTAAATCAGGTAGCACGTAGTCATAGAAACAGTATAACGACGCCATGTATGCTCTAAGTCTAAGTCTCGGTCGGTCGAAAGAGGGTCTATACCAACGACGATAGCTTTCTCGCAAATCAGGACGGTCTTCCTAAGCCGAGTTGGTCTTAGAACCTGCCGTAAAACCCATGCGAGTTCCGCCATCGAAGTTTTTAGTGCACCCATTTAGGGATGCACCGTGGTATAGTGGGACGTCGGTCACAAGTAACCGGCCCGGGAAAGAATTGGGTTATGCATGAACCATTGAACTAAAACGTGTACATTACTATTCGAACGATTTCTTTTCGAGTCTCACCCTGAGGATGCCGATGGTAAGTGACACATCAGTTGATCCCCAGCGGAGTCGCCAAATTGTGGACATGACATAGGTCCACCCCGACACGGCCATGCGCGGGTTTGGGGAGGCGAATGAATCTCCATATGAGATGGTCAAATTGAAATTTAAATCAAAGTAGGAGTCGCCACAGAATTTTGTGGTTATTCGGAACCATTCGAGCCCACTCTATGTCGTAGTGGGTCGTATACAAAATACGGCCCATTTCCGATGTGAGAGTTTATTGGACGCGTCCCTTTGCATTACGATACCGATACCGACATTATCGGATACCGTGTATTGAATGGCTCTCGTTGCCAATGGATTCGGACATCCGGAAACCATGGTTCTGAGTAAGGGGTGAGGGTACGTGTTGGGAAGTTCACTAAGAACACCCAACCCCGCCCGCACTTAGCGGCCTTTACTAAGATATCGTTCGTTTTTGGTGTACACGCGTTAGTTCGATAGTGGAATGATATGCAAACATTATTTTCCCTAAGCATGTGAGAGAAGAATAAATGGGTTGCTAAGTCGTTTAATGAATCTTAAACTAATAACGTCAAAGTTATTTTATCATGTGATATTTGTTTTAGTCTAATAAAACAATAGAAATAAACTGCTACAAACACGAGAAAACGAGTTAGTAACGATTGAATAAATCGAATAAAGATGTAAATACGATTATATGCATGATTTGAAAAAGTTTTATAATGCATAAAAAAAACTTATCGAAATCTGAAAATATACCGAGAAAACCGCTGTTTTATGTTAGAAAACGATGCTGGAAAAAATCGGAAAAGACGAGAAAACAAGCCACGGTTTACAGCAGTCCGCGCGACTCGCCCGGGAGGGGCGCGACTCGCGCGGGTGACTGTCTCGGATTCGATTTTCGAAAATTGATAATTTTGATAAGTCACGTACAAATATGGATTAATTTATACTCGATTTATGTTTTCGATATTCGTCGTATTCGATATTCGATTATGAAATCGATATCAAATAGTCGGAAGGTTTTTAGAAATGGTTTTGAAAAAAGAAAAGTTTGCTTTGAACGAAAAGAAGAAAAAAAGAAATTTGAACGAAAAGAGAAAAAAAGATGTTGATTCTCTCCGCGTTAAATCGTCGAATTTGGTTTAAAAAAGATGTAACGATTTTTTGCATCAACGAGTTTTAATTAATTTAGTTCTTGTTGGATACGATATTTGATTAGAAAATCAATATCGTATTTTAAGAACGTTATTGATGTGGATGAGTTTAGGATGGTGCGTTTTTTTATGTGTGAGGTGACGGATTCGGCCGGATGGTGGGGTCGGGTTTCGTCGGTATTTTGACAGTATTTCGGTGCTTCTTTGGATGTATGTCGAGATTATTTTTTTTGCTAGATGTCGAGGATGTATGAATGATAGATGTATATTTCATGTATGAGAATAATTGATCGCCTATTGATGGATAGTTTTTGAATGAATTGTGTTGAACAGAGGGTCCTATTTATAGGCGAAGAGGTTTAGGAGAGGTATCTTGCTTAGACAACAAGAAATATCGATTTGGATAGGAAACGCGAGAGTTCGAAAGGAACGAGAAGTCCGTTGCTTGGGGAGGAAGCAAGGAATCTCGGCTGGTTGGGGGGAGTTGGCCGAGTATTTTGATGCTCGGTCGGTAATTGATTCGGTTTTCGGATAGAATTCCTACTTGAGATCGAATTCTATCCTTAAACGGATTTGTTTTATATTTTTTGAAGCTGTTTTTTTGTGGTGTTTGAGACCGAATCAGCCACTTGAGGTGTCACGGCTGACTCGTGTGTCTCGAGAATATTTTTGACCGAGTTTTGACTCGGTCGCTAAAAGACGGTTTTACCCCTAGTGTCGAAATCGACCCAAATTAGTCTCATTTGACTCAAAACGGTCCACTGGGCCTGGATTTGAGGTTGGTTTTGTAAGATTTGTACTCCGTAATAAGCCCAAGCCAAATGTCCATGATTTCGAGCCCATATCCGAGTCCATCAGAGCGTGTTTGCGTCCGATCATCATCGGGTGTTTGGCGAGAACTACTATAGACACCCGGCGGTCAAAATGTGGGTGTCTACACCTCTACTTTTGTCTTTTCGGTTAACACTTATAACAGGTCTTTGGCTTAAAGGGTTGTAACCCTACAATTCATGCATAGTGGAAGCCTTAACAACTCTACTTCCATAGTTTCTTTATTTCTCTTCGATTTTACCTCGCCTTTAATATAAATCATAGTTTTAGGTTTCAGGTTTGTCTAATGATTTTCTATTTCAGGTTTGTGTTACGATTTACATAGAAGACGAACGAGGGACCACCTCTACGTAAATGGGTTTAACGACTAATATACGTTAAAACTATTTAAAACTTCAACACAATTAATTAATAACTAGTGTCGATAAATTAAGTTATTAACATTTAAAATCTAAGTGAAAGACACCTAATCAAATAATTTAATCTTTTACGTAAATTTAAAATTTAATAACATGCATGAACTATTATTAAATACTTAATTAAAGATTTTTAAATATGTATTAATGACGTCCATTATCCTAATCAAAATACAAATAATTTAATGGCTAATGACGTAAACAACAAATAAGCACGTAATTAACTAATTTAATGTAATTGATTTCAAAAAAAAAAAAATAACCCAAACGTTTCTCGCCAGAGGTTCGACGTTGTAGACACCCACATTTTGACCGCCAGGTGTCTATAATAGTTCCCGCGAAACACCCGATGAAGATTGGACGTAAACGTGCTTTGATGGACTCGGATATGGGCTCGTAATCATGGACATTTGGCTTAGGCTTATTACGGAGTACAAATCTTACAAAACCAACCTCAAATCCAGGCCCAGTGGGTCGTTTCGAGTCAAATGAGACTAATTTGGGCCGATTCCGACACCAGGGGTAAAACCGTCTTTTGGCGACCGAGTCAAAACCCGGTCAAAGATATTTCCCGAGACTCACGGACCAGCCGTGACACCTCACGTGTCCGGTTTGGACTCCAATACTACAAAAAATCAGCTTCGAAAACATTAAACAATTCCGTTGAAGGTAGAATTCGATCTCAAGTAGGAGTTCTATCCGGAAACCGAATTAGACACCGACCGAGCTCCAAATACTCGGCCAAGACATCCAAAACAGCCGAAACACTCCCCTTTACAGCCGAGATATTTGGCTTCCCCACCAAGAAACGAGACTTTGGTTTCCTCTCGAACTCTCGTATTTCCTATCCAAACCGGTATTTCTTGTCACACAAGCAAGACTACCTCGATTCCTATAAATAGGACCTCCCGTCCAACACAAAACACACAGTTGAACAGCCAATATACACGGTTTACACAGCCATTATACACACACATCATAGATCTATTATTCCTATATCACACATTCATCATCAATCATCGAAAGTCAGAAAATATACAACCTCGTAACGCCAAACAATTCCCGAGTAATCTCGACCCGACGAATCCGACCCCCAGCCGGCCGAAGCCCGTCCCACCACACGTCCAAAAATAACACCTTAACTCATCCCGCATCATCTCGACGCTCCCAAGTCTAAGCCACTTTACGACGAGCCTTATCTCGAGAAAACAAAGCATGTAGGTTGAGGGTGTAAATCAAACCCGATTCTTCTCTTCTTCTCTTCCTTTCTCTCGTCTTTTTTTCGTTTTTTCTTTGGTCGTGTCATTAGTCCGTCTTTTTAATATGGGTCGTTCGTCGCATATTTATTATTTCTAATAATCGATACTGCAAAAAACTATTTTTTATAACGTTCTTAAAATACGATGTCGATTCTCTAATCGAATATCGTATCTAACAAGAACAAAATTAATTATATCTCGTTGATGCTAAATAAAATCGTTACATCCTTTTTTAAACAAAATTCGACGATTTTATACGCGGAGAGAATTAACATCTTTTTCGTTCAAAATTCTTTTTTTTTTTACTTTTCGTTCAAAACAAACTTTTTTCAAAACCTTTTCTAAAATCATTCCGACTATTCGGTATCGATTTCATAATCGAATATCGAATACGATGAATATCGAAAATTTGAATCGGATATAAATTAATCCATATTTGTATGCGATTTATATAAATTAACGATTTTTCGACAAAGTAGGAAAACCCGAACAGGCTGCCACGCGGGTCGCGCGCTTGTTAGGCGACTCGCGCAGCAGCCTGGTTCGCCGAGTCCATTTTTCTCGTTTCCTCGCTTTTCTATTTTTTATTCTCCTCGAGTCTTACATAAAAGCGATCTTTCGCGACATATTTCGATAAATACCTTTTTGACCTCGGTCAACACGTGCTAATCCATCACGTGTCATAAATCTTTACAAAAATCATGCATATTATTTATTTGCATCTTTATTCAATTTATTCATCGTTACTAACTCGTTTGCTCCTTGTTTGTAGCGATTTATTTTTATCGTTTGTTTTATTAGACTAAAACGAACTTCACATAACTTTGACGTTATTAGTTTAACATGCATTAAACGACTTAGCAACCCATTTATTTTTCTCTCACATGTCTAGGGAAAATAATCTTTGCATATCATTCAACCGTCGAACTAACGCGTGTACATAAAATCGAACGATATCTTAGTAAAGGCCGCTAAGTGCGGGCGGGGTTGGGTGTTCTCAATGAACTTCCCAACACGTACCCTCACCCCTTACTCAGAACCATGGTTTCCGGATGTCCGAATCCATTGGCAACGAGAGTCATTCAATATACGATATCCGATAATGTCGGTATCGGTATCAAATGCTAAGGGACGAACCCGATAAGCTCTGACATCGAAAATGGACCATGTTTTAAATATGGCCCACTACGACATAGAGTGGGTTCGAATGGTTCCGAATAACCATAAAATTCGGTGGCGACTCCTACTTCGATTTAAAATTCAATTCGATCCATTCTCATATGGAGATTCATTCGCCTCCCCAAACCCGCGCGTGGCCGCGTCGGGGTGGACCTATGTCATGTCCACAGACGTCTAGCCAATGAGCTATACGTTCAGGGGCCCTTATATTTCAGAAATTAGTGATAAGTACATTACAAGGTAAAAGAAACTTAGTTAATTGGTTTTGGCTTAGTGGTTAGATGATCCACCGGAATAACATGGGTTCGACTACAAATTTAAGGAATTTCATTAATATCGTCGAAGGAGATGTAACCCAAGTTTTTCATGTCAAATAATACTACTAACAGGTTAACACTTCACCACGACTTAGTTTTGAAGGGGCACAAACCAGTGAAGACAATACCCACTAAAAATCTACCTCAAGTCAATCAACCGAACAAAATAAAATCAATCCAATATCACAAATCACCCCCAAACAACAGAACAAAAATGGGCAGCAACAATAAGCAATAAAAGAAACACAAAAGATGCAAATCACACACGGGAATTAAACGTGGAAAATACATACGATGTGAATAATAAAACCACGAGAGTTCTAAGGAGTCCACCCTTTTCTTCTTCTCTTATTCTAATAAAATTGAGGGCAAAAGAAACCCAAATCATTCTACAATAGCTTCAAGATCCAACAACAACTTCATACATAAGAGATTGCAAACTAGAGAACAAAAAAAGATATCCCAAAGAATTTAGCCTTCTGTCCATCTACAATAACAGACAAACTAGACCTCC
Organism: Agrostemma githago; assembly: GCA_958450325.1. Taxonomy (NCBI): domain Eukaryota; kingdom Viridiplantae; phylum Streptophyta; class Magnoliopsida; order Caryophyllales; family Caryophyllaceae; genus Agrostemma; species Agrostemma githago. The sequence goes on along the minus strand of OY288241.1, from coordinate 36,634,176 downwards.
AAGTGATGATCCAAAGGGTCAGAGTGTAGCTATGTGAGTCCTGAACAGGTTGGCAAACGTTCAGCAAGGTCCAGCGGTTGAAACTCCAGCAATCAACAGTTTAGTGAAGGTTCTACTGAAAAAGCGAGCTAAAATTTTACCTTCAAAGTCTTTTTTTTCTTTCTTTTGTTTCTTTCTTCTTATGTGCCTCTTATCTCTTCAAAGTTGTCACTATCCCTTATATAGTGCAACAATAACACCAATCTAGGATTTCTAAATAGGCATACATATATCCATTACAATTGACCACAAAAGCAAGTCTTTTGGATTTGCACAAACACAAACACAATGCTTGCGTACCAAGTGAACTAGACCCATAACAATCTCCCCCAAAGCACATCACAGGGAAGATTTAATCATTTCAAGATCACTTGAAACTCAAACCCGGAAGCTTGCTACAAATAAGAAGCTTGCTTGGAGGAACTCCCTTCTTGGTCAACATATACGCACCATTTCGGTATGGACTGTAACACCCCCATTTACACAAGAGCCTTACCAAGACATTCCCGAGTAAATAAAGGTGTTACCATCTCGGTTAGACCCGAGATAGTAGTCACAATACAATCAATCCAACCAGATACTGAAATTTAAAACCCAAGTCGAATTGTTCCAAGTTACAAAAGAAGTCCCAAAAGTCAAAAGGAATAATCCAAACTAGAATCAGAGTATTACGTCGCAACGATATATAATATTAATCAATCGTCTAAGTGTAGTGTGTCGTCGCTCAACCCATCCCGCTCATGCATCCGTAATGTCACCACACCACAATCTAACCTGCACGATTAGCTGCTCCCCAAAAGGTAGGGAAATACCAATTGGATCATCACAGGCCCCCGATAAAATAGGGTACAATTTAGACAAGGAAAACAAGGTCAGCAAAGCTGAGTAAGGAATAATCATACAGCTCGTTAATTAAACAGTTGAGTATGCGATAGACAAATCTAACACCAATACACAATCACGATAATACAACGATATCGTAATCAAAATCCCATGATCTAAACCTCGATTCTCCAACCTCGGTTTCCACATAGAAACCGTAATGCTAACAGGGGTCCCGTATTCATTAATGTGCACATCCCTCCTAAGGCCGACCCAAAGGAGGCGAATAACTAGGCAGGTTCGAGATCAACCGAACCTAGGTTACTTTTCTAGGTAACCTTCACATTCCAAGCGTGGGTCCGCAGACACCAACGCGGCCGTAGCCTCTCATATCAAACTCTGTATCGGGATCTCAATAATTCTAGTTCATCACAATGTCTCATCGTAATAACTCATCATAATGGGTACATGTTAACATAATGTCGTTCATACAATATTCTGTAATTCAAAACAATAATACATCTGTAAGGTTAAACCTTACCTAATCAGTAATTCACCACAGCGCGGGTAGCACGGTTCACCACGGAAACTCTACGAAATCCGTTCCTAGTAAAATGTTATATACTTTAATTAATCATGAACCTAACGTAATTAAATTATACCAGAACCAATACCGACCTAATGAGACTGACCCAATCTTAACTAAATTATAACATGAGGTTGACCCGACATAATTAGATTATATAAAGAAACCAAACAACGGGCATGATAAAGGTTGCAGCTCGTGAGCACGTACCTAGGCTGACCCGAGCAACAACTAGACCCGACACCATGTATATCTACAGACACCACACGTCCAACAACCACAGTACGTATATCTACAAATACGTATATCTACAAACACCACTCCTATCAGAATTCAAACCCACGTACCACAGCACCCTACTCCCACAAAATAGCAACATGACCAACACCGACAATAATATCCCGCCTAGGATACCACTACGCCTATATATATATAATAACAACAATAACCATACGATGACAGTAATCCCGACACAACGACAATAATCCGACACATAACAACCCAGAACGAGGGCAAGGAAATTTACCGGAGTCGGCCTTGGGCTCTCGAATCTGGCGAATTGATAAGGTGGCAGGGGTGTTTCCGATCGACTAGATAGCAACAGGGGTGGCTGATGTCGACGGGGAAGTGATTGCTGTGGGTGAAGGTATAGTGGAGTATATGAGAAGGCAAAGGAGAGGCACGTAGGGTTTAATGGAAATAAGGAAATAGGAGTGTGCATAGATGTTATAGTGTGTCATTGTTTAATACTCCTTAAAAGGTTTTGTATGTCGTGGCCCATTAATAAAAGGAGTGAGATTGTTTTCCTCGTGGCCTACAAACGGGTTATCATGGGTTAAGACTTCTTTGTCCGAGTTGTCTTTAGGTTAGGCTGACATTATCGTCTTGACTCGTTTAGCTTGCGGTTTGACCTTCTATAAAATACGGGTATTACAATCTACCCTCCTTATAAGAACTTCGTCCCGAAGTTCACATCTCACTACGGAACGACCAACTAGACCAACGTGACTGACCAACTAATCAATAACTTGCCGATCACCCCAATCCCTTAACTAACATAAGTAACATAATATGGGTAACCGGGACGAGATATTACAAACTACCCTTCTTATAAGAACTTCGTCCTGAAGTTTAGGACACCAACATTAACGTAACAACTTAACTCCATTGACTCTCACACTCTAGACCGATCTATCATATTCTCTATTATGTCTATTGTTTACCAGACACCAATCCTAACCATATGGATCGGGAAAACATGAGATAAGGTAATACTACTTAGTAATTTAGCCAGAACACGGGGTGTGACATCTTACCCCCCTTAAGACCAGAGTTACGTCCCCGTAACTGAACCATTAACCTCACCAACCAACAGGGGAAAACGATCACGCATCGAGGCCCTTGTCTCACACTCAGCCTAATGTAATCCTTATCCAAATACTCCTTTAACTATTTCTTTAGTTCCTTAAATTCTTTCGGGCCAATGCTCTTCGGCTCGGATATCTCTCACATAACACCGAGAGAACAAAAAAAAAAAAATGTTACCCTTCTTCCACCCTCTCTTAAGGGTATTGTAATCTCGTGGGTATCAACTACACTGTGTGTTTCACTCTAAATCCTCTGTAGGACGCCCAGACTTTCTTGGGTCCTAGAAGTGAAACTTCTTCAAGCGACAGTCAATCTGAGCCTTATACTTGTCCAACCAGTTCATCCTCATAAAATCATCTAACAGGAATTCTATTAAGTCTACAGGTTTGTCTAATTCCCTGATCACCAGGGACACACCACGAATGACTCTAATACATCTGACTGACGCTCCTAACGGGGCACAATATTGTTCACAATATTATCCAATGACTTTAAACCCAAGGATGACACATGGCTACCAGGTACAAGAGAATGGGTTCCCCCTAACTCATACAATGCAAAAGAAGTGGCAGTATTAACTAGAAAATACCTGTGACAACAGGTCCTTCCTCCTCAGCAGTTTGTTTCCTCATGGCATATAGTTTCCCATTCGCCTTGTTTCCTCCCTGTATACCACTGGTGGATGGAGCGGTTGCCGGTGTTTCGGTAGGTTGGTTCACACTACTTGCTCTCGGGTTATAGTTTGATTGGCGATTCCAGCTCCCTTGCTGCCCATTCCCCAGAGTTATGTTGTTGGCACCCGAATGAGGGGTATAACTCCCTTGACTCTGACTCGGTTGTTGCCTCGGCTGGTAGCACTCATAGGCACGGTGTCCCAGCTTACCACAGTTATAACAGGTAACCAGCTCTCCTGCACAGTCCCTCCCCGGGTGGTTCCTTTTACACGATTTACAGTTATAGCTCCTTGTATCTCTCCTCTTAGTGTTGTAATCACCACTCTCATAACCGTTGCCTTCTGAATATTGGGTTCTTTGCCCCTGGGATCGGTTATTTCCCCCTCTTTTCGTATCCCTCTGCACAACAGCATCTGTTTCGGCTTTTCTCTTTTCACCCTTCTGACCATTCAACTCCTTAATGCGATCAGCTATTCGCTCGGCGTGCCCGGCTCTCAGGTATACCTCTTTCACATCAGCATTATTCCCCATGGGTAGCTTCTCGAGGATCCTAACAGACAGACCTCTCTCGAAGCGGGAAGCCAGAAGTTCAGAACTCAGATTGAGGTCGGCAGAATATGTGGCCAACTCCATGAATTTGTCGTAATAGTCCTCGACAGTCATGTCGTCAGTCATGGTGAAACGATCAAATTCAGCCCTTTTTGCACTACGGATATGTTCTGGAAAGAACTCCGTCCTCAGCGCTCCTCTGAGACTCTTCCATCCAAAGGCATACTCCCCATAATCCCCTTCCTCATGCTCTGCAATAAGCTTGTCATAGTTAAGGTGCCACCATAAATCGGCCTTGCCACTCAAATAGAATGCAGCTTGATTCAGCTCCAAATGCTCCGGACACTTTACGGTCTGGAACACCTTCTTCATTTCCCTCACCCAGTTCTCTAGCTGTGACGGTCCACCAGTTCCGTCATATCTACTAGGACGAAGGCGTGCTATCGCAGCGCTGATGGTGGTCGCGTCTGTCGCCGGTGGTTTCGGGGCGTTGATGTTTCTCAGAGCTTCCAAAAGTGCATCGTTGGTTGCCTTTAAGCGCGCCATTTCCTCGGCACTCGGAGTGCCTGGGGTAGAACGGGTAGCTGCGTCCTTTGACATGGTTACTTCAAAACAACAACATACACATGAGCCTTGATGCTCATACATCATAACAATACATAATATAATAACAATAACGTTTACCCCTGGAACACATCTTAAATGGCCACTCAATTCAAAACATCATGCAATTCAAAATAAAATTCATATCATCACAACGAACCCATCCTGTATATTCTACCCTCTCTCGATCTCACAACGAGTTACCGGGTCAAAACCAAAAGGGTCGGGGGTTGGTATAAGGACGTCTCCTCAACCAGAGATTTTAATTGGGCTCCCAATGGTCTATCACCGGGGTTCATTTTAATTTCTATGTTCATTTATTACAGGTTCAAGATCGATCGCTCTGATACCACTTTGTAACACCCCCATTTACACAAGAGCCTTACCAAGACATTCCCGAGTAAATAAAGGTGTTACCATCTCGGTTAGACCCGAGATAGTAGTCACAATACAATCAATCCAACCAGATACTGAAATTTAAAACCCAAGTCGAATTGTTCCAAGTTACAAAAGAAGTCCCAAAAGTCAAAAGGAATAATCCAAACTAGAATCAGAGTATTACGTCGCAACGATATATAATATTAATCAATCGTCTAAGTGTAGTGTGTCGTCGCTCAACCCATCCCGCTCATGCATCCGTAATGTCACCACACCACAATCTAACCTGCACGATTAGCTGCTCCCCAAAAGGTAGGAAATACCAATTGGATCATCACAGGCCCCCGATAAAATAGGGTACAATTTAGACAAGGAAAACAAGGTCAGCAAAGCTGAGTAAGGAATAATCATACAGCTCGTTAATTAAACAGTTGAGTATGCGATAGACAAATCTAACACCAATACACAATCACGATAATACAACGATATCGTAATCAAAATCCCATGATCTAAACCTCGATTCTCCAACCTCGGTTTCCACATAGAAACCGTAATGCTAACAGGGGTCCCGTATTCATTAATGTGCACATCCCTCCTAAGGCCGACCCAAAGGAGGCGAATAACTAGGCAGGTTCGAGATCAACCGAACCTAGGTTACTTTTCTAGGTAACCTTCACATTCCAAGCGTGGGTCCGCAGACACCAACGCGGCCGTAGCCTCTCATATCAAACTCTGTATCGGGATCTCAATAATTCTAGTTCATCACAATGTCTCATCGTAATAACTCATCATAATGGGTACATGTTAACATAATGTCGTTCATACAATATTCTGTAATTCAAAACAATAATACATCTGTAAGGTTAAACCTTACCTAATCAGTAATTCACCACAGCGCGGGTAGCACGGTTCACCACGGAAACTCTACGAAATCCGTTCCTAGTAAAATGTTATATACTTTAATTAATCATGAACCTAACGTAATTAAATTATACCAGAACCAATACCGACCTAATGAGACTGACCCAATCTTAACTAAATTATAACATGAGGTTGACCCGACATAATTAGATTATATAAAGAAACCAAACAACGGGCATGATAAAGGTTGCAGCTCGTGAGCACGTACCTAGGCTGACCCGAGCAACAACTAGACCCGACACCATGTATATCTACAGACACCACACGTCCAACAACCACAGTACGTATATCTACAAATACGTATATCTACAAACACCACTCCTATCAGAATTCAAACCCACGTACCACAGCACCCTACTCCCACAAAATAGCAACATGACCAACACCGACAATAATATCCCGCCTAGGATACCACTACGCCTATATATATATAATAACAACAATAACCATACGATGACAGTAATCCCGACACAACGACAATAATCCGACACATAACAACCCAGAACGAGGGCAAGGAAATTTACCGGAGTCGGCCTTGGGCTCTCGAATCTGGCGAATTGATAAGGTGGCAGGGGTGTTTCCGATCGACTAGATAGCAACAGGGGTGGCTGATGTCGACGGGGAAGTGATTGCTGTGGGTGAAGGTATAGTGGAGTATATGAGAAGGCAAAGGAGAGGCACGTAGGGTTTAATGGAAATAAGGAAATAGGAGTGTGCATAGATGTTATAGTGTGTCATTGTTTAATACTCCTTAAAAGGTTTTGTATGTCGTGGCCCATTAATAAAAGGAGTGAGATTGTTTTCCTCGTGGCCTACAAACGGGTTATCATGGGTTAAGACTTCTTTGTCCGAGTTGTCTTTAGGTTAGGCTGACATTATCGTCTTGACTCGTTTAGCTTGCGGTTTGACCTTCTATAAAATACGGGTATTACATGGACTTTCTTCAGCTTCAATTGCTTCTCCTCAATCGCATCCCGTAACCAATAATATCTAACATCAATGTCCCTAGTTCGAGCTTGATGCATAGCATTCTTGCTCAAGTCCATAGCACTCTGACTATCGCATAATACTTCGAACTCACTCTGATTCACTTAGATCGATTTCGGGTCACGTTCTTCTAAACCTAGCATCAAGTCCACCTATGAAGTTACCGCGAGCAAAAGTTAATGTGCAAGCACTAAAGGAAGCAATGCATATCCAAATCCGCAGCTACTTTTTACCGTCGGCGCTTTACTTCTTACCGTCGGCGTTAATTACGTAAAATGACGACTTTGCCCTTGATATTTATTCTCGAAATAATATTACTTTAACATTTTATAGATTATCGATTCATTAAAACTCGATAATAAAACCGTCTTTTTCGATTATCGTAATAAACCAAAACCGACTTCCTATATAATTAATATATGGAATTACGCAAAATGACAAGTTCTCCTTTGCAATTAATTCTCGAAATATTATCACATTTACATTTTATAAAGTATCGGTTTATTAGAACTCGATAATAAAACCGTTTTTTCGATTATTGTTACGCCTGTGATTTTAAAAAGTTAATTAGATTAATTAACGACTTAATACAATTTAATAAACGTAATTAACAAATACGAGTAATACGCAAATTAAATTAAATCTCAATTAATCTACGACAATCAAGATTTATTATACAAATCGATGCAAATTAAAAGAAAAAAAATCCGGAAATGGGTCGGGTCGAGTGGGTTTTTCGACCCACTCAAGGGTCGTATTATTTTCTCTATAATGCTTGAAAGTTTGAAGTAAAACATAAAGTATGAGATGGTGAAGTTGGTCACAGTGACAACTTTCATACAAGTGACCCGGGTTCGAATCCTCTTGTTTACACTTTGAATTTATCCTTTGAAAACTTAAAAAATAATTCAACAAACAAAATGCTATTGAAGAGGATCGAACCCCTGCCCAACCAACTGGGAACCAAAGGACCAAACCACTGAACCACCATCAACTTACTGATATTTCAAATGGTTGAAAACTACTTGTTTCGAAAAAAAAAGAAAAAAAAAACCGGAAAAATGGACTAAGTCGAAAATATTCGTCGACTCTCGGATGGGGATGTCGACGAATTTTCTCGACAGGCCGATCCGAGAGTCGAGACAAGTAGTTTTCAACCATTTGAAACATCAGTAAGTTGATGGTGGTTCTGTGGTTTGATCCTTTGATTCCTGGTTGAAAGGTCAGGGGTTCGATCCTTCTCGATAGCAATTTGTTTGTTGATTTTTTTTTTAATTTTCAAAAGATAAATTCAAAGTGTAAACAAGAGGATTCGAACCCGGGTCACTTGTATGAAAGTTGTCACTGTGACCAACTTCACCACCTCATACTTTATGTCTCACATCAAACTTTCAAGTATTATAGAGAAAATAATACGACCCTTGAGTGGGTCGAAAAACCCACTCGACCCGACCCATTTCCGGATTTTTTTTCTTTTAATTTGCATCGATTTGTATAATAAATCTTGATTGTCGTAGATTAATTGAGATTTAATTTAATTTGCGTATTACTCGTATTTGTTAATTACGTTTATTAAATTGTATTAAGTCGTTAATTAATCTAATTAACTTTTTAAAATCACAGGCGTAACAATAATCGAAAAAACGGTTTTATTATCGAGTTCTAATAAACCGATACTTTATAAAATGTAAATGTGATAATATTTCGAGAATTAATTGCAAAGGAGAACTTGTCATTTTGCGTAATTCCATATATTAATTATATAGGAAGTCGGTTTTGGTTTATTACGATAATCGAAAAAGACGGTTTTATTATCGAGTTTTAATAAATCGATAATCTATAAAATGTTAAAGTAATATTATTTCGAGAATAAATTTCAAGGGCAAAGTCGTCATTTTACGTAATTAACGCCGACGGTAAGAAGTAAAGCGCCGACGGTAAAAAGTAGTCCCCATCCAAATCATTACTGGGGCAGGGCAATTGTGATCCACTCATTGTGTACTTTGACGCATCCTGGAAAAATTACCTTTATTCAGCGCTTTATACGTGATTTTACCTTATTACCCTTCTCTAATAATCATTAATATAATTAATTGGTTTTGTATATAAATCTAATTTTGTGTTTCTGAGTATTAATTTGCCACAATTTAACGGTTTTTGTGACACGTTTCCCCATAATTTATCTTCTAATTTTATCTTCTAATTTTGTAATTAGTTTCTCCATTAGGTCGATTTATTTCATTTTAATTGATTAGGATGCTAGTTATGTTTCCTCGTAGTTTTACGACTTAGGACGTTAGATTAAGTAGTCAGATTTGTTGATTGCAGCTTGATTAGAGATTAGTTAACAAATTGTAGGAAGAATAAACGTCGAAAATAAGTAAAAACCCGGAAAAAAATACGAAACCGCCACTACTAAAAACAGCGGAAATAGCGTCGGATAGGTTGCGTCGGATTTACAATCCGACGCAACTGGCGCAACTGTGTCGTATTGCGTCGGCTAATCCGATGCAATTACATTGCGTGGGACTAGCCGACGCTATCCGACTCCATAATACAGGCGCCAATGATTTTGGGTTGGCGCCACTATGTTGAAGGTTTTGCGTGGGATTTGCCGACGCAGTCAGACGCAATATTAAAATTTGCGTCGGCTATTCCGATGCAGCCTGCGTCAAAATAAAAAAATTTAGTCAACAGAATTAATAGCTTTGCATCGGATTAGCCGACGCAACATTTAATATTGCGTCTGATTGCGTCGGCTAATCCGATGCCGAGTGTGTCAAAATTTTAACAATTTAGTCAACAGAATTAATTGCGTTGCATCGGATTAGCCGACGCAACTTTTAATATTGCGTCTGTTTGCGTCGGCTAATCCGATGCAGAGTGTGTCAAAATTTAAAAAATTTAGTCAACAGAATTAATTGCCTTGCATCGGATTAGCCGACGCAAAGTTGAAAATTGCGTCTGATTGCGTCGGCTAATCCGATGCAGAGTGTGTCAAAATTTTAACAATTCAGTCAGCAGAATTAATTGCGTTGCATCGGATTAGCCGACGCAACTTTTAAAATTGCGTCTGATTGCGTCGGCTAATCTGATGCAGAGTGTGTCAAAATTTAAAAATTTAAGTCAACAGAATTAATTGTGTTGCATCGGATTAGCCGACGCAAAGTTGAAAATTGCGTCTGATTGCGTCGGCTAATCCGATGCAGTATGTGTTAAAACAAAAAAAAAAACCATAATTAGGTGCGTTGCATCGGATTAGCCGACGCAAATCGGAATATTGCGTCTACTTGCGTCGGCTAATCCCACGCAATGTATGTTAAAATAAAAAAAAAACGCGACAAACAGACACAATAACCAAACCCTCCTATCTCTCTAAAATCGAGCGACAATCCCCAACCCCGAACCCGTACAACCGTTTACCCACCTCCGGCGACCTTACTCCGGCGACGTTACTCCGGCGACCTAACCCCGGCGACCAACACAACACCAAGATCCGGCGACCACGAAGGTTAAATCGACCCCAACAACCAAACCCTAGGTCTCCCTCCTACCCATTTCCGGCGACCTCCTCCGCCCTACCCTTTTCCGGCGACCTCCTCCTCTTCCGGCAACTCCAGAAACCCCACTAACCCTACCCTTTCCGGCACACCCAAACCCGGCCCCTAAAAAACCCGGCGACCCGAAACCCCAGGCGACCCGAAACCCCCGGCGACCCGAAACCCCCTGCGACCCGAAACCCCCGGCGACCCGAAACCCGAAACCCGAAAACCCTAACCCGACCCCCAAATCTCAGGTATGGTGATTACTGTTTATGTGTTTTGATTAGTTTAATTTTTACTTAATTAGTTCAATTAGTTTACTGTTAAATGTTAGTTTACTGTTTCATTTTAATTTTTACTCAATTAGTTTAGGGTGATTTTGTTAATTTTTACTTAATTAGTTTAATTTTTACTCAATTAGTTTAGGGTGATTATGTTAATTAGGTTAGTTAGGGTGATTATTACTGTTTACTGTTTAATTTTTTTGCTCAATTAGTTTAATTTTGATTGTAGGGTGATTATGTTAATTAGGTTAGTTAGTTTACTAATTAGGTTAATTAGGTTAATTAGTATATTAATTAGGTTAATTAGTATGTGAATAAGGTTAATTAGTATGTGAATTAGGCTAGATTTCGTTTTATTGTTAGACGGTAATTGTAGTTTGTGAATTAGGTTACTTAGTATGTTAATTAGGTATTAGTGATTAGTAGATGGGTAGTAGTATTAGTAGTGGATTAATTAGTAGTGCTAGTAGTAGAATTACTAATCTACTACTAGTATTACATTAAAATACTTCATTACTACTACTAATGCTATTACTAATATTACTAATACTAATAACCTACTACTAATACTATGTAATACTAATACTTCTACTAATCTAGTACAACAAATCTACTAACACTACTACTACTAATCTAGCTAATACTTTACTAATTTACTACTTGTACTTTTACTACTACTACTAATATTCTACTACCACTACTACGAATTTCCTACTTCTACTTTTACTACTACTAGTACTAATTTTCCACTACTACTACTAATTTTCTACTACTACTACTAACTTACTACTTGTACTTTTACTTCTACTACTAATTTTGCACTACTACTAATTTTCTACTACTACTACTACTACTACTAATTTACTACTTGTACTTTTACTACTACTACTACTAATCTATTACTAATACTAATTTTCTACTACTACTACTAATTTTCTTCTACTACTACTACTACTAATTTTCTACTAATACTACTACTAATTTTCTACTTCTACTTTTAATACTACCACTACTACTAATTTTCTACTACTACTACTACTACTAATTTTCTACTACTACTACTAATTTTCCACTAATACTACTGCCAATTTTTCTACTACTACTAATTTACTACTTGTACTACTACTACTAATTTTCTACTACTACTAAATTTCCACTAATACTACTACCAATTTTTATACTACTACTAATTTTCTACTACTACTAATTTACTACTTGTACTACTACTACTAATTTTCTACTACTACTAAATTTCCACTAATACTACTACCAATTTTTATACTACTACTAATTTTCTACTACTACTACTACTAATTTACTACTTGTACTTTTACTTCTACTACTAATCTATTACTACTACTAATTTTCTACTACTACTACTACTAATTTACTTGTAATGTATTTATTTGTAATTGAATACAATTTCGGTACTTAATGAAATTCCTGCTTTACCCTAAACGAACTGACTCTACAGTTTAACTTTGCGCAAACATATTTTGTAGACGTGATTATGGCAGGTACCAGTGAGATGCTGACGGGGGCCACCAGCCATGGTGACCATATGGAGGAGGACACACCTAGGACTCCTGTCATCCTGGGTGTGGACGCTGTCCAGGAAGTTGGGGCGACGGTCTACGTTGCCACGCCTGGGAAAGCGTACCTATCACGGCAGAAAGTGCCTTCTGCTACTTGGTGAGTTTTAGTTGTTGTAACCAGTTCTTTTCTAAATTTTCACTCATTTATTTGCTTCACATTATCATGCTTGACTTGTGTAGGTGGGACGACAAGAAGTACTCAGAGTATATGCGGGATTCTGTAGTCATGACGTATGCGTCCACCCCTGGCGCCTACCGTAGCTGGACGGAGGCGCCCCCGGAAGCTCGGGAAGCGATGTATATGCACTTCGCGGTAATTACATACCTCGTCTTTGTTTCTAAGGTTTTCGTTGCACGATTTATACATTCAATTGTAACTAACGAATCCTTTTTTTGACAAACAGAAAAGAGTGCGTATAGACCTGGGGTACGACCTCAGGTCGGATTATGAGAGTCGGATTAAGAAGAGGATAACCGACTTATTCCAGCGAGCTGTCCCAAGGGTCGAGAAGGCGGAATGGATTCCGATCGAGAAGTGGGAGATATTGAAGAAGAACGCTGCCGACCCAAGCTTCAAGAAGAAATCGGCGATTAAGTCGTCGAACAGGAGAGGTGGGCAGGTGGACGGGGTGGCCAAACCCACGAGCTGCCTTGGAAGTAGGAGTGCAGCAACGGCCTTCGCGCAGTTGGTAAGTGCTTACAACACAAGTAAAAAATTTGAGTATAATTCAATATATAATATTGGTAAATAAATGCTGAAAATTTTAACACTGTTATTTGAAGGGCCCATCTGCAACCCCGGTCCAGCTCTTGGAGAAGACGAAGAAGGGGAAAGACGGCAAGTGGATTGACCCTAGAGGACCGGAGATCGTGGTGAGTAGTAGTAATGTTTTTAAAAAATATATTAGTCATGAAAATTACGATGTGATAGTATGTGTTCCTAAAGTTATAACACTGTTTCATGTTGCTGTTTCAGGAGAGTTACGAGAAAGCGGTGGAGGAGGCACGCGCCTCTGATCAAGCACCCAACACCCTCAAGACCTTCCACGATGTGTCAGGTGGCTACAACTCGAAGAAAAGGTTTTGGGGGATAGGTAACGTGGCGAAAGAGCTCTTTCGCCCATGCTTGAACCGTGGTAAGGAGGTATCTGCGGACACATACCTCCCCACCGCCACCTCGCAGGAACGCACGCTCAACGACCGTATGGAAGATAAATTCGAAAGGCAAGAAGAGCGCCTGAAGACATTGGAGAAGAGGTGCGAAGAGCAGGACCAGTTTATTCAGTTCATGAGGGAACGGTTCGCCATGGGGAACGACGGATGCAGTGGAGGACCACGCATGACCAGGCGCGACGATGACGACAACAACGATGGTCATCCCTTTGGGTCAGAGCAGATTGAGTCCCTTTCGTAGGTAGTTCCGCTCTCTTATGTTACTTGTTTGGATTCTGGTTGCATTGTGTGTATATATTTTACCAACTCCTAGATAGAATTCTGAACCTAGCACTGGTTGTCTTTGTAATATTTTCATTTTCTATAACAGTATACTAGTTTATGTTTGTTTCGTTTTGTGGAGTTTTGTGAAGAAGACATGTACGAGAGCTTTGAATGGAGTTATTGATGGACTTTTGTTTGGGATGTGGTGCTGTTGTTGTATGTTGTAGGAGTGGGTTGGTTAATTGCAGCTTGTTATATTTCGCGCATACGGGGAGCTGAAAACAAAGGAACGGTTTTTTTGTTAATAAGCTTTGCGTGGGATTAGCCGACGCAAAGTCAAACATTCTGTTGACTTTGCGTCGGCTAATCCCACGCAGAGCCTCTTAGTCAACACCCTGTCAATGGACTTTGCGTGGGATTAGCCGACGCAAAGTCAACAGAATGTTTGACTTTGCGTCGGCTAATCCCACGCAAAGCCTCTTAGCCAGCTGTCAGTCAATGGTTTTGCGTGGGATTAGCCGACGCAAAGTCAGCAGATTGTTTGACTTTGCGTCGGCTAATCCCACGCAAAGTCCATTGACAGGGTGTTGACCTCCATTTCTTCGTGTCGTAATAGCCGACGCAAAGCCGACGCAAAATGCATGCGTCGGATTAGCCGATGCAAAATAAAAAATTTGCGTCAAATTATAACGGCGGCCGATTGCGTCGGTTAATCCCACGCAAACTACGATTTGCGTCGGATTTTGTTCATTTGCGTCGGATTTTTCCGACGCAATTCGGGCTCGTTTTTTGTAGTGCGCGGATCTGCTTTGAAAACGTGAGAAAGTCACGTTTTTGGGATCCAGAAAACATGAGAATGTCACGTGTTTGGGATCTCAAAAATGTGAGTTACTCACTTTTTGGGGATCTCAAAAACGTGAGTTTCTCACTTTTTGGGGATCTCAAAAAAAGTGAGTTGCTTACTTTTTGGGAATCCAAAAAATGTGAGTTACTCAATTTTGGTAGGTTTTGTTAGGTTTTTTTCCTATAAAATATTGGGTTATTTAACGACAATAATATCAACTATAGGCTTCTTCCCAAAATAATACTAATTTCAATAAATCCGAGAATAATACATATTATTGGAGTAGTTAAACAAGAGTAGTATAAGCGCCTTTATAACCTGCTACATCAGGTCACCTAATTAATATTTAACCTGCTACTTATCATCCATCCTCCTCCCTTGGACCTGGATAACGGGTGAACCGTGTCGGGTCAGTTTCGGGTCAGGCCACTTTCGTATCATAATAATCGGGTTGACTTCGGGTCGGGTCGAATAATTTCGGGTTCAGGTCATTATTCTCGGGTTTGCTGTTTTAAACTTTTTTTAGGATATCAACTAGTTTTCTATAATAATAGTCGGGTCAGTTTCGATTTAGCTCGGGTCAATTCGGATTACGGGTCAAAATCAAGTCTTCAGTTTGGGTTTCGGGTCGGGTTCGGTTTGGTTTATTCGGGTCGGGTCAGTTTTGCCAGGTCTACTCCTCATTGCTTCTCTCCTTCACCCTCTCTCCCATTACCCTTCATCCTTCTACGTTTTTTTCTATACGTTTCGTTTAAATTAACGTGTTGATTTGATGTAAGATTGTGTTGTTAGCTAGATTTGGTGAGATTGAAGGAAGAGAAAGATGGAAGACATAAATGACGTTTAATGCCTCATATACAGAATAGGTGAAAAGGAGTGAACATGAAATAGATTAAAGGCGAAAAAGGAAGGTGAATGGGTTTTACCGTTAATTGGTCATCTATACTACTCTGATTTTAACTACTCCAAAAATACGTATTATTCTCAGATTTATTAAAATTGAAATTATTTTCGGAAGACGTTCTATAGTTGATATTATAGTTGTTGAATAAAATTAAAGGTGAAAAAGGAAGGTGAAAGGGTTCTACAGGTAACCGGTCACCCATACTACTCTGGTTTAACTACTCCAATAATACGTATTATTCTCAGATTTATTAAAATTGATACGGAGTATTATTTTTGGAAGACGTCCTATCGTTGGTATTATTGTTGTTAAATAACCCTAAAATATTTCATGTTTTATCAAATAAGTTTGAATTATACAAGTATAGAATTATTATATATAAGTGTAAAATACGTTATTAATTTTAGTTATATACGTTATATAAATATTGAATTATATATATAAGTATAGAATAAGTTGTATAGAATTATTAAGTTTAATATATAAACATAACTATACGACAAACATTTACAGAAATAAATAGAATAAGTTTTTAGGACAATTAAACTAAGTTCGATGTGAATGTGACGTCATAAATTTTTACCGATAATAAGTTTGTAGCCATATAATAAAATCGTCAACGTCATAAATATTTATATGAAATATTAATCGTCTAACTTCATATAATAAGTTTGTAGCGTTCATCGTAATATTGTTTTAATTTACTTTTTTTTATCCAAGTTGTTAGTGTTTAATACGGAGTAGTTTTTTTATATATAATTTTATTTTAAATAGATGGCGGATAAAGGGAAAAGTAAGGTTGGGGGTAGCCGGGTTATTGGTAGGGTGGTAACGGCTTCTAAGTGTAGGCAGAGAGGTCAAACTACCATGGGATCACCAGAGGCATCGACTGCCACGCAGCCATCAGAGGACTTTGTCGTTCCTCCAGTAAAGAGTATGAGTTCATCAGGCGTACGGTCCCAGTCTAGTAGTCCTCGCGTCCGAGTCGTCATTCGTGGCGAGCCACCATCATCACAGGCGACCACCGTGTCGGAGGGCGTCCCCGAATTAGCTTGGTTCGTCTAGTCTCACGTCCTAAACTTGGATTTCGATTACCACGTCCGACAGTATGAGCTTCTTAAGGACATTCCTATTCAGGATGACTTGATGGTTGCATCCATGAGCACGACTTGATGGTAAGTCCGAAATATTTTAACAAACTCGGAATGCGCCATGAATATACGCTCCACCTCCAACGTAATCTCATTCTCAAAGAAAAAGTAGACGTACTACTCCCTGCATCCCAGAACAACCATGTGCTCAATTGCGTTCCTCCCTTCTCTTGACGCAACCCTCAATTTAGCCCCAATATTGTATATCGTTTCCCTCGAAGGACGAGGCTTATCTGGGTTCATGTTTTGAAGGCCCTCCATAACTTGAGCCGGTTGCACATGCGCCTTCAGATATGGAATAGCAAACGCCTTCTCAGCATCATCCAGAGCTGATCGACAACAGTGACGGTCATCGTACTCACGTAACTTGCGATCATGCACACCAATTGGACCCACGGTACGAATCCATCTCTCCCCGATCAAGGGTCTGACACGCTTTCACCCAGAACGTACAACCAATCTTCTTAGATTCCTTTGTACCTGCCTTTGGATTACCGTATCGATCACACATGAAGTAATTAGCACCAAGACGTTCACCCAAATCTCTTTGACTTTGACACTGGTTGCTGGCTTTCACCAGGTTAATGCCGATGGCTAACGCTATTTCATTAGCATAATCAAAAGCTTCGTTCGAGCTACCGAAGGGGGCGCAAATATGAAGCAACAACGGTAGTCAATGTCATCCCCACCAAAATCCTGAACAAATGAAAAATTATTTTAGTAAACATTAACTAACAAAAAAATCCTAAATCAAAAACATAAATAATCATTTTACAACGTAACTTATAACGAAACTTTAAATAATCATTTTCTAAAACGTGAATTATATGCTAAAATACAAACATCAACAAAATGAATAAAAAACGAGAAAAGTAGGCAAAACGTGGGATATCAACATTTAAAGTGAGTATGTCACGTTTTGCGGATCTGTAAAAAGTGAGAATGTCACGTTTTACAGTCTGTAAAACGTGACATACTCACTTTTCGGGGATCCGTAAAACGTGGCATACTCACTTTTTAGGATCTGTAAAACGTAAGTATGCTACAATTTACAAATCTGTAAAATGTGAAATTCTCACGTTTTGCACCTTTTTTTTTTAATTTACTATAAACCGTAATACACATCTTTGATTAATTAAACCACAATCACCTACATATTGTAAAACGTATTAAAACCGTAACTAAAACATACATAAAGTAAATTGTAACTAACGAATCTAACATCCAACGTATTTTATTAATTAAACTTAAACAATGTTCGGAAATACGATAGTTATAAATTAAAGAAAACGAAAATGTGAATAAAAATAATCAAGTACTCCATAACTAACCCATAAATACAGTTGCCCGGTCGCCATTAATTTAAAATTAAGAAATACGTAAAGACGTAAGCTCCACCGAAATAAAACACAAAAGTGCCAAAAAAGACAGTTTTACAAAATAACCAAAACCGTTACGTTATGGACTATATTTCACAAATAACTAAATAAACAATAATTAGTAATGTTAATGAAGTAAGTTAAAGTAGCGACAAAGGCGTCAATTCCCGTTATAAAGCGTCGACGACAAGAAATAGCTGTCCTTTCTTCACTTGGAAACCAACACTCACCGCTTCCAACTACTACAAATTTTGATAGCCAATCTTCAAATGTCTTTATTTCCTCTACTATATCGGACATCCTAGACCTCTCTGCCTCGTTTCATGTATTTCCGTATGTTTTGTTCGTCCTTCAAGTAATGAAATAGCACATAAACTAGCTGCTAGAGCTTAGCGTAGCATTATAATACAATACCTCTTGCCAAAAAAGGGAAATTTTTTTCAAAATAATGCTCTGAGATAAACTTATTATCGTTTCGGGTCGGATTGAAAACTAATTAACAAAATGAGGCTCTAGGAGGTTCGGAGTGAGGGTCGTGTTTAGGCGGAGCGAAAACGCCATTAGAAATGGCGGGTTTTTGAAATAATAAATTCCCGAAGAAAAAAAAAAATTACCCTAGACCCGCCATTCCCAATGGCGGGTTATTAGGATAGATTATCAAGTGTAGTCTAGTGGTACAAGCATTCAATTACTATCTAGAGGTTCTGGGTTCGAACATTTTCACTGGATATTTTTTAAATTGTGAGTTACAAAATAATCAATTTGTTAACAAAGGGATTCGACCATGTGATCAGGGAGGTTTTACCAATAAACATTTTTATATTTTTTTTTCCCGAATTTCACATACCCGCCATTTGCCAATGGCATGTTTATTTCGTCCCATAACCTTTGTCTATTGCATGTTTGGTTCAGTGATAAGTGATAAAACCTTTGTCTATTGCATAAGTGGTCACAGTGAGAAGGTTTGAACCCAGAACCTCTAGATAACAGTTTAACTCTTGTACCACTAGACTACACTTGATCACTTGATAATCTATCACATTTATATCCTCTTAATATTGCTGGTTAAAAAAATTACCCTAGACCTGCCATTGGGGCTGGCGGGTTAGTGCCCAATAACCCGTCATTCCCAATGGCGGGTCTAGGGTAATTTTTTTTTCGGGAATTTATTATTTCAAAAACCCACCATTTCTAATGGCGGGTTTGCTCCGCCTAAACACGACCCTCACTCCGAACCTCCTAGAGCCCCCATTTTGTTAATTAGTTTTCAATCCGACCCGAAACGATAATAAGTTTATTTAAGAGCATTATTTTGAAAAAAAATTCCAAAAAAAGTAAGTTTTCTTAAAAGAAATTAAAGAACATAGGTACATTATATTCCAGGAACAGAGAAATTAATTTGAGAGAAGTATGTTGCCAGAATAATGATCTCGCCACGCAGCAGAACTTGTACTTCTTTCCTGTCAATATTCATGAAAACCCCTTACAATAACAGTGGAAGCCGAGCATGAAACAAACATGTAGACTCTACTTAAAGAATTACCCAAAGTAAAAGTAATATTCCAAGGCATTTTCACTGATTAAAGGTTGCTTCGTATATTCCAATGCCCTTAAAAAAACAACTCATGGTTAGCCAAGCAAAAACAGTGGAAGTCAAGCACGATCTCTGTACTTTCACAATCGCCAAATATTAAAGCAATACTCCCAAGGTCTTTTCACCGATTATGGTTTAATTATATTCTGAGGTCTCCATATACGCCCGCCCATGGGTTACCAAGCAATTCATGAACCACAATTCTTCGTATCAAACTGTCTCACACTAAATTAGTGCGAAACAGTCTTATTTTATATGCATTACTTGTGAGGTGCCCACAATAATATGATAATAGTGTCCAATGTGTGGTCTCTTACACAAGACCTACACTGAATGAACATGTAACCTCTACGCCTACTATTGCTAATTGAAAAAGAAAACAATAATAGGAGGGAGGCCTTTCCAGCCAAAGTCACAAAAGCAATAACGCAATAAGTTTTGGATAGGTTTCAAGCTTAAAGATGACTTTATGACATAATGAACCACCCAACTGTTTACCCAGTAGTAACAGACTCAAGTAATTTAAGCATATTTACCTCTAACCAGGTACATATGTTCAATTGTTGAACTCGGCTATCTTGCATGAAAAACCCACATGTTTTTTTACTTAGAAATCAAAAAGGGGTGACCAAGTGTCATAAGTCATAAACGTGCCCAAGTATTGAGTGTCAACCACCGGAACACAAGGTAATGTGAAAGTAGTAAAGGCTAGAGCATGTGTTTGTATTCCTTTTCAAAAAAACACCTGTCTTCAAAAGCGTGACGACTTTTGACAAGCATTCAAGATTATACTACATGTGGTATTGATTGCAATCTAATTTGTTTGTCTTTACGCAAATCAAATCACGTGTATGCTTACCACGGTGGGTGGATACGAATTAAGTTTCCAACTTCCAGGTCAACGTCATCACAAATCCTAGGGTTGAAGATGATCGTCCATGTCTTTTGGAAGCTTTCCTTCTGAGGATATTGCACTGAACTCTGCAAAATAAAAAAATAAAAAACTTACAGGCTTTCAGTTTCAGCATGTAACACAAGTACACAGCAGAGGTTCCAAACACCCTTAGTCCCTTAACTGCCCATTATAAAGACAGACCACTTCAGAATTGGTCACAGAGAGAGATAAAATGAAGTTGACATGAAAAGGATGGAATAAAACATGAAACAAGAGGTAAGGAAGTTTCATATTGAAATCAGATAACAGTGAGATAACTTATTCTTATTTCTTAAGAAAGGTCAGTATTCAAACAGGGTTTCAGAAGAAGTTTCTATGAGAGATGAAATGCACACTATTTAGTGTTAAGCCACAATGACCAAGGTCAAAAGATATAACCTCGTCATTTTCCAGTAAAGAGCAATGACAAACAGTAAGCTTTGCGTCCAAGGTTCTTGATAATATCTTCACATCAATGCACCTTGCTTTATCTGAATGTAAAGCAACAAGAACACAATAAGAAAGCTTTTCAGGTCACAAGGTCAATCAATCACAAAAGTGGTGAATCACAGTCCACAGAATGATAGTCCTTCCATTCATCTAGATTTACCATGTTATCCTTTTTGGGATTTCCAAATTGATCCACTACATTTCCATTTTAGGTATAATTAGCCCTCTAAGGCACTCATGAGTGTGGGCCTCATATTTCCTCTCACTTACTTCCCATCACCTAAAACTTTGGTGCAAAAGTGAATGCAATGAATTTAAATGGAGGCAGTATCAAAGTTAACCTTTTGGCCAAACTTCGGTCTGTTGTTTCTTCAAAAAAATTGTATCTTGCTCCTTCTGCCATTGCATTACTTGCTGCAGTCTTCCAAACATCCCTGAACTATAACAGTCCACATGCAACACACAACTATCAATAAGCAGCTATTATGAGTAGTATTAATCTAGAGTTATGTACTTCCAATGTTTCACCTTGAAAGTTTTGGTGCCATAACAGAAAGTCTCCTATCAATGGCTGGAACAGAACCAAAGGCTTCCTGAAATTTATCAGCCATTGTTTTCGTTTTGGATCCTACAATACTATGTTCGGGATTTTGAGCAATGTCCTATTGAAGAAGGTAGAATGTAATAGCATTAGAAAAGATTAGATAGTTCCCTTTGCAGATAACTAAGTATCAAAAAGAGATACCTCATTTTCTGTTGATGATCCGCTATGCATAACCTCGCCAGCATCCTCATCACTGATTAAATTATCCCATGATGATGGCAAGCTTTTCCTTCCACGGTGATGTCTAATCCTTTCTTTCCTTCTACCACCCTATAAATTAAACTTAATCATAGTTACCAGACTCACTCAGAGGAGCGATGAATGCAGTAAAATACTCATTGAAGGAGATAGTAAAAACCATTTTGCATTTACGATGAGGTATAGAAGAACTATGAGCTCCTTTGAGATTATCTAAAAGCTCAACCATGGAACATTTAGAGCCATTATGTAACATCATCGCCTCTACTGGTAATGCAAGTCTTGATTTTGGAATTTCATCATGTGAATCTTGGACATAGTTGACGTTCTTCTTTGACCAAGAATCATTAGCTTCAGATTCATCTAGCAACTCATCAGAATTAGTTGAATTTAGGTCCTTTTCTGTCTGAACTGAGCACAACACTCCTCTAATTGACTCTACTCGAGATGATCCAGCCACACTTATTTGTCTTCCAACTGTAGCAACTGACAATAACACATCAGAGAACCCTGGCCTGGCGTTATCATGTACACAGGCACCATCAAGAGTCTAAGATGCATACTCGGATTTCATTGACTTCAAACAATTTTAAACTACCTTAAGACACACATAAGATTTAAAGTAAAACAAGATGCAAGCAAAAAGAAATTGATTCCCAATGAAGAATTGTCCGGAATATATGTTCTAGCATGGATGATGGGATATGTTGACTAAACATGTCTTAGGAAGATTGGGAGAATTATATGAAGCTTTAATATAATCTTGATATTTGAGAGAATGTATCCACAGCTTAAGAATGTAATTTGATCATAATTTGATCATATTAATTAAGATAAGATTACAGGAAATCTGTATTTACATACAGTTGGATGTTAGATAGTTATTATGTACTCGCTAACAATAAAGCTGGCCTGGTATAGCCTTAGTTATGACTAATTAACAACCTTGTATCTTAACAAATATTTAAATACTAAATGAGCCATGGTAAGTATCAAAAACATTTAATTCATGTGTCCAAGAAATTATTATTCATTTTCTGTTGCCAAAGATTCAGTAATCTTTGGCTTTGATGATGAAATAAAACATGGAGTAAAGTAGTTCGCTAGATTGCTATCACTATCATATTGATAAATAGTCGTGGTTAAAGTAATATTCGACTCAATTCTCTGTGACGCACGTCCAGAATGAACATAACTTTTGGCACAAGGGGAAAGTAGGTACATCCTACCCCCTATACTGACATAAATGGAACATTTGAGGCACTGGAAATAACATTGATGTAAGTGATCAACAGTTAGAGGGCCTAAACAGCACATACTTAGAATAGAGGAGTTCATTACGATGGATTCACTACAATCTGATTTCCGAGTTCAAAATTTCTTTAAATAGTGTTTCCTGGTGCCATGTGCTTAACTGTTTCTATTACCATTATTCTCTGTTATAACACCACAATTCTTTTCCATGTCTTTGCAACATATCAATTCGCCAATTTGGGTTTGCTAAAAAAATGGATTTGAGGAAAACTCGTGTAAAAATGAAAGAATACTGTTATGCAGAAATTAGGTCGAGATTCATCAAGGCTTCACTGAATCACGTCATTCAACATGAAACTAGATGCAGCCTAAATTAGCAAAGAAAATAGAGATTTCATATATAAATTGAACAACAAAATGGTACCAGGCTACTGATGAAAGCTCAGAGTACCAGCAACAATTCCACATCAATCTGAAAATATTACCCTTGAACAGATTCCTCTGGTGTGTAGGCCATCTGCCAGTTTCAGTAAGTGGATCTTGTCTTGTGCTCTGTTTATAAATAACACGCTGCGAGCAGTTCTCAATTTCTTTTCCCTTTCCTCTGGTATATGGATTGAGAGTGTCAGCCAAACTATCCCCATCAAGGACAGAGTTAAGGAGCGTCTTGCCTCCCTTCAGGCAGAGTACAGTTATTCAGATTTCAGATGTGTAAGAGTCTAATCCCATACAGTAATAGCTGACTCAAATAATTGTGGTAAATAAGAAAATGCATATATGATTAGCAAGGATGACACACAGAAGGCAGTATCTTACTTGAATATTGAAAAGTTGTTCATCTAACTCAAAAGTTGAATGGTTTCTTTTTAAGCTTATCGAGGCATCCTCAATAATACACTGGCCACTCACATTGCTCTGGTCGCAAAAGTCAGGTGCTTCTACCTCGTCTTCAGAGGACAAGCTCATGTCCTTCCCAAAATGGATTTCATGGTAGGAAGCCCAATGTAGAAATCAGTTTATTTAATATGTAGGAAAAATAAAGTCTTGACTTAAACGTCCTTTCTGAATTGGCAATTACACCAATTTTCAAGGCTGCTGCTTGAGTCAGAGGGTGCAGACAAATGATATGCTTCAGCTTTACACCCTCGATCAATGAGCATACTGATCCAAAGTAGTAAACACCAACCACCAGATCAATATGCCTAACAAAACAGGTAAGCTTCACAGTTGGTTACCACATGATCTAGTTACCTGATGCACACCTATCCAAAGATTCAAGAATTTATGAATAGCATGTAGCATCTGGCGATATCAAAACAGGTATACTAATTGTTCAATGCATATAACACACAAGTGACAACCATGTACCCTTGCCTTGTCCACTGATTACTGTTACTGAAATACTACATTTTTGTTATTTAAAACATAGAAGGTGCAATGAAATGAGTTCAAAATTCTGTTAGCTTCTACCCCTCAACCTTTAGTTACGTACACAAGCCTTAATAACTGCTAACCTACTTATCTATAAACAAGAACTGATGAAGCATTAATATTGTGATAAGCAAGGAAACTCAAACACTTCCCAGGACAAGGACTAACATAAAATTTTACCTCATGACGTAAAAAAGTGGTAAGAAACCACAAAACACTACCATTTCCCAAATAGCTACTTCCAGTTATACTTCTAGCCTAAAACGCACACAAATACATGCTTAGATACATTCTAGTTTCTACGCGGAAAAGATCGTAAGACACTAAGGGGTCATTTGGTTGCCTTCCAAATTCACGCGAATTGGAAAATCCAAGGAATTGATCAAATTGAGTACTGTTTGGTTGCCCAATTCACGGGAAGTAGAAGTTTCCACGGAGCTCCAATTCCTACTAATGTAGAAAGTCACTTACCTAGCTCCCATTGATAAGTGGAACTTCCCACATGAATTGGAATTCCTATATCCAACCAAACAAGTTCACCCGAATTTTGTTTTCATGGCAACTCCATCTTCCCATGTTGAATGAAACAAGTGCTAAACAAAGAAAATAAACTAATAGTTATACTCCGTACCTTTAAGCAAGTCAAAATGTGATGCAACTCCAAGAGTCTCCTGAAAAAACGTAGAAAATTGCACATAACTTTTTGGATGTTGATGGTCATAGACATTTACACTTAACATTCCAAAACATAATTGTAACATTCATGTAGCTATGCTTGCATAAAAGAGAAAGTATAATCAGCTCTCTTTTAACAAGTATTGTTATTTTGACACTTCATATAATCTCACATACCTCGACACTTGACCCTTGGACATTGATATGACACTCTGACACTTCATTCTAGAATCAACGTTTCATAAAATATCGAGTCCGACACTTGGGTACGCAGTTATCAAACGACCAATTTCCCATGTTTCACATAGTTTTATCCTTCTGTCGGGTGCTACAATTTGTCAATTTGCCATGAGAGCATTGTACTTGCATCAAAATTTGTATTCTTTCCAATATCCTATAAGACATAATGCTTTTCATCCACATCTCCGACCCAATTTATATAAGTTTCAATAAAATATGATTTACCGTCTTTTCAGCTTCAAAGTGCAAGTCGTAGCTTTTTACTTATATTTGTTACAGTGACGTGTGCTTAACTATGAGTACATAACTCGTAACCGCCTGAGGAAAACATATCCAAATCGACTTCAAATCCTTCCTCAAATTTTTCTGTGTTTGTGCAAATCCAAATTTGCTCACATCCAAACCCACATTCACCTACTGCTGAAGCCATCGAATGTACGAGTAACAACTTCATTAACGTCTCCATTATATTTTACCCAAGTGTAAATCACGGCACAGTAAGCTAATCACTGCTGTCTGCTACCAAATTTTTAGTTGCACTATTATTATCATTACTACTATTATTATTAATTAGGTCAATTATGTAGCTAAGAAAACAGCATTATATTAGCAAAAGAGGTTACATTTAAATACCTTCCATTCCAAGGTTCCGGTTAACGAAACAGCTTTCTCAGGCTCAGGCCACGGTGAATCTTGTTCTTCGTCTTCATCTAAATTCACAAATAAGGAAATAAAAAAAATAAAAAACAACGTATTGAAAAAATTCGTAGAAACGTTAAATTTAGAAGCAAGTTTACCGGAGATACTCTGGTCGGAGTAATTAGTTGTTCTCTACAAAAAAAAAAAAAAAAAAAAAAAAGAATATACGAGATTAAAGACGATTATCGATGCAAGAGTAATGATTAAGATAGTAGAGGATGCATGAATTACCGGAATTGATGATGGAAGATGCCGCATTACTATGGACAACTTTATTTGGGATTTGAGAGATGTATTAGGGCAAAATGCCGAGGTAAAGTACTCCGTAGTAGGGATGTCAACGGGTCGGTTTCGGGTCGGGTGGAGCTCACCCGAATCCATCACCCGAATCCGCATACTCCACCCGATCCATCCGTCACCCGATTAACCCACCACCCGGATCCAATCCATCCGTCATCCGCGGGTGATTCGGGTGGATCGGGTGCTTAGCGGATGAAAAATATTTTTTTTAAAATACAATAACAAATATGCAAATTATAAGATGCGTAAAGTATTTTGGGATTTTTTGGTGGTCGGAAATTAAGTCGGGGAAAGAAAATCTAAAATTGTGACCGCCAAAGTGATTACGGAAAATATTTTCTTAGGGTTTTAAGAAAAAAAGGATAATGAGTATAAAAATAGAGTGAAATTAATTATTTTTTTATATATATTCATATAATCTTTTTTTTAAATCTATAAACGGGTGAACGGATCGGGTGGACGGATCGGGTGACGGGTGAAAAATCTCCACCCGAATCCGACCCGATCCATCACCCGATTCATCCGTCATCCGCTTAAAAACCATTTAGTTCGGGTTTTTGTCCATTAATTTTATTCGGGTGGATGGATTTTGAACGGGTTCGGGTGAAATTGACATCCCTACTCCGTAGGCAGCGCTACTAGGGGGAGTCTATCTATTAGTGTTATACAGTAATATATACTCCCTTCCATCCAGGGATGTCTAAACCGGTGTTTTAAGATTAGGTGTTCTGGGACGGTAGGTTTCAGGTTCGAATCCCTCTCCTCTATATTGTAATATGACTAAGTGTGCTCTTCGATTAACCAAAAAAAAAATCGGTTCAAATCCGCAAAATTCGGTTCGCACTGATCGGATATGGATCCTAAAATTTCAGATCCGTTGGATATTGATCGATCCCGAATTCACTATCTTTAAACGGATCTGGATCTTATTAGGTAGATCCGGATCCGATCTACAAATCCGTTTAAACAAAAATCATTTGTAGAAGTTACTGTTAACTGGGCCACTAAAATAAACTCAATAATCCACTCTCCTTAGTTTCCCACATAATAAGTAAACAAACATACATTACACACTAACAAACTACTAGGCTACTGAGTAGAAAATAAACAATTTAAAAAATTTAACACTAGCCCCAACTCTTGTTGGTTGATGGCAAAGAGGAGTAGTTGGTTTGGGGTGATGGCATTTGGTACAAGTCTTTCGGTGTTGTCTAGATTCGGTGTCCAGGTACTTGACACAAGTTTTTTGGGTTGTCCAGATTCGGTGTCTAGGTGCATGGCATAGTTGTGAGTGTTGTTTATGTTCAGATTCTGAACTCATGTGTTGTCCAGTTTCAGAGGGAGATTATGGCCTTGATTACGCGAGATTACGGCCTTAATTACCGCGATTTTGGAGTTGTTTTGAGGCTCCTCCTCACTATAAATACAACACTCCCCTTCACTTCAAACACACAACATAGAAAACCAACATACCATTTCACATCTTCTCTTCTCTCTCTTGTTTCATCTTCTTTCTTTCCTGGGTTTTGTAGTCTGTCGTTTCAGAGTTCTGAACCTTGAGTGGTCGAGATTCTGAACTGCACTGTTAACCTTGGGGAACTACCGGCACTGTAGGCGATAACCACCCGAGTCGCGCCGATATAGTTTTCAAGTCAGTGGCTGACATACCACGACACTGCCTCAGTTGCCTTTCGGTTTCTGTCCCGAGTTACTTGTTGTCCGTGTTGCCTGTCGGATTGTTTTTGCAGTCCTACGTTGCCTTCTTCAGTTTGATGTCTCTCGTTTTTTATTGTTTCGCGTCTAACAATTTGAAAACTATATTTTTTTGTCGCAAAACAGAAACGAGATAATATGGCTGTTGTTTCAAACAACTTTGCTGCGGTGGTGGTTGAGGCCAATCTTGTGGCGAACGCGAGTGACTGGGTTTTGGACACAGGAGCATCAAGACATCTCTGTACTAACAAGGACCTGTTCGCTGAGTTTGAAGATGTGGCTGATGGTGAAAAAGTTTACATGGGTAACTCTTCCTCTGCGCTGATCACAGGAAAATGCAAGGTCTTTCTTAAACTTACCTTTGGGAAAACTCTTGCTCTTCATAATGTTTTTTATGTCCCTACTTTGCGTAGAAACCTAGTGTCTGGTGCCTTACTAAATAAAGCTGGTGTGAAACTTACTTTTGAGGCTGACAAGGTAGTAATGTCTCGCAACGGAGATTTTGTGGGCAAGGGTTATCTCAGTGGGGGACTATTTATTTTGAACATTGACTCTTCTGCTATTAATAATAATTCTTCTGCTTCTGCTTATATTGCTGAGTCTATTGATGTTTGGCATGCTAGATTAGGTCACGTGAATTATGAATCGGTTAAAAAATTGAAAGGAATGTCGCTTATTCCATCTTTAACCACCGAAGTCTTCACTAAATGTCCTAGTTGTGTAGAAGCTAAGTTTACTAACAAGCCTAGTAAACCGGTTAAAACTAGACATACGAGTCTTCTCGAGTTAATTCACACCGACCTAGCTGACTTCAAGAGTACTATGAGTAGAGGAGGTAAATTTTATTATGTCACTTTTATTGATGATTACTCTAGATACACTAAAGTGTATTTGCTTAAGAATAAAAGTGAAGCTGAAGAGATGTGTAGACACCCGCATTTTGACTGCCAGGTGTCTATGGTAGTTTCCCAAAAAACACCCGATGATGATCGGACGCTAACATGCTTCTATGCGCTCGGATACGGGCTCAAATCCATTAATCGCTGGCTAGCACACTTACAGAGTACAAATCTCACAAAATCAACCTCAAATCCAGGCCCAGCGGGCCGTTTCCAATCAAACAAGGCTAATTTGGGCCGAAACCGACACCGGAATTAAAACCGACTCGTCACGATTGGGTCAATCCCGGTCAAAGTCGTTTCCGAGACATACCAAACAACCCCTCAAATATCAAAAGCCCAATTCAAACTCAAACTCATCAAGTATCCATGGTCAAGGTCCAAGCGAGTGACCCGCGCGACCCAGCTGGGCCACTCGATCGAGTGCCTCACCCACTCGATCGAGTGGGCCCTTTTTCAAGCCCGGCGGCTGGCGTAACGGGCCACTCGACCGAGTTAGCCACCTACTCGGTCGAGTAACCCTAAACCGAAGCCCTAGCTTTTCCTATATAAGCAACCATCATGCACTCCTCTTGAAAGACATCTTTACCCAAATTTTCGAAACCCTAGAACAACCTCATACACACATACTACGTCTTTTACAAACCCTAAGCAATTCGTTAGCAAAAACCCTAAACCTAGTTTAGGAACCAACACCCCAAGCCACCATAACTTAACCTCCATAAACCTCGAAGACTCTAGTGTTAAAGCCACGGTTGCGAGCTCTAATCCGAGACAAGAACATGTAGGTTGAGGGTGTCAAAACCCCGCTTCTTCTCCTTTCTTCCTCCTTCTCGCGTCATGTCGTCTTCTTACGGGTCGCGTTTTCTTTATTTTATTTCTATCGTTATTATCGCATCATTAATATCGATAGTATAATACTAGTATCAAAACATTAAAATACCTATCAATTTGTGTCGAGTATGAGGTGATATCGGAATAAGGAAACACGAACATACAAGTGTACTGCACACAGCGTTGACGGTCGCTTGTTCCGATATCCCAATTACTTGATTATTGAGATAGGTTAACTTCAACAATAATTCTCATATCGTTTGCATCATTATTGTCATTCGCATATCACATCAATTTCTCAAAAGCAAACATCGTATTTCAATAAGGGTCGAAACCCGTTGACACGGACCCGACATCACAATCCCTAGGGATTTATTCCGATGTCGGAGAAGTCGAGGGAATCAAGTTCTTTTTTTATTTATTCAATTAAAGCGTCGATTTTGGATTCGATACCAATTCCATAATTGGGTATCGAGTCTAATAATCAAGTCGTACGAATTAATTAACGCGATCTATTGATATCACGGTAATTAATTTGAGGCGACTAAAATTAATTTATTTATTTTCTATCTCACTCTAATATTCCATATCGATTCAAATAATCGAATATGGGATACAACGAGTATTCAAATTTAAAATCGAGTATAAATTCAACAATATTTATATTCGGCCCGACAAAATTTGCGATTTATGAAAGTCCAAGTCGAGCGTAAATTGTGCAATATTTACGTCCGATTCGGCCAAATCGTCAAACTCTCAAAAAATCAAAAGCAATTTCAAAATCAATTTTCAATTTGCAAACGAATTACAATTCGTACAGGGGGCACTCGATCGAGTGCCCAGCCCACTCGGTCGAGTGGCACCTCAAAATCGAATCAGAATGTCTGTTACGACACTCACTCGATCGAGTCTCACAGTGACTCGGTCGAGTGGCCATGTACTCGACCGAGTTAGTCAATAACTCGGCCGAGTATGGTCCATAACGCGAAACAGAAACCTATTTTCAGGGTTTACTCGATCGAGTCTATCGACTACTCGATCGAGTGACCTCGTAACGACCAAAACATGAGTCGTACATCCTTCTTTTCAAAACTCGATAGTATTTTACGACTTAGGTCAACGCGTGCATAATTAATCACGTGTATACTATCTTTTCAAACCATGCATCATCTTGTACATCATTCAATTCAATTCAATTCATTATTTGCACAAACCGTTAATATCGATTTACCGTTACTAACCGTTTGCTTGTTTCTTTTGTCAATTTAATTCTTGTTCGTTTATTGTACTAAATGAACCTGCATGCTAAATTCCACTTTGACGTAGAATTAATTGCATTAAATTGACTTAGAAATCCTTTTCAGATTCAATTCACATGTTTAGGGAAAATACTCTTTGCATATCATTTTCCCGTTTAACTAGCGCGCGTATTGTAAGTCATTCGAATTCTTAGTAGAGGCCGCTAATGTGCGGGCGGGGTTGGGTGTCCTTTGTGGGCTTCCCAACACGTACCCTCGCCCCTTACTCAGAACCTCGGTTTCCGGATGCCCGAAACCGTTGGCGCACGAGAGTCATTCAATACACAATATCCGATAACGTCGGTATTGGTATCAAATGCAAAGGGACGAGCCCAATAAACTCTGACATCGGAAATGGGCCGTATTTTGTATACGGACCACTACGACATAGAGTGGGCTCGAATGGTTCCGAATAACCACAAAATTCAGTGGCGACTCCACATAGACCTAAATTTCAATTCGATCCATTCTCATATGGAGATTCATTCGCCTACCCAAACCCGCGCGTGGCCGCGTCGGGGTGGACCTATGTCATGTCCACAAGATGTTCATTAAATACAAAGCTGAGGTAGAAAATCAACTTGACAGAAAGATTAAAAGAGTCAGGTCTGATAGAGGTGGTGAATACGGTTCTAATTATTTAGTGGATTTTTGTGAGAAAAATGGATTGATTCATGAGTCAAGCCCACCTTACCAACCTCAGTCCAATGGAGAAGCTGAACGTAAAAACAGAACTTTAAAAGAAATGATGAATGCTATGCTCTTAAGTTCTGGCCTTTATGACGATATGTGAGGGGAAGCGGTGATTTCAGCTTGTCACATTCTTAACAGGGTACCTCATAAGAAATTAGACAAGACACCCTATGAATTTTGGAAGGGTTATGCCCCTAACTTAAGCTTTCTTAAAGTGTGGGGGTGTTTGGCTAAAGTTGGTTTACCGAGTTTTAAGAGGCCTACTATAGGATCTAAAACATATGATTGCATTTTCATTGGTTATGCTCAAAACAGTGTTGCTTATAGATTCATGTCATTTAATGACCGTTCTATTTCTGAGGCAAGAGATGCCGAGTTTTTTGAGCATGTTTTCCCTTTAAAGAAAGTTGTTGATTCACCTCCTGATTTGTCTAATGTGCCTATTAATCCTGTTGATAATTCTATGCATGCTAGTAGTAGTACTGTTGATGATCATGCTAGTGAACCTAGAAGGAGTAAGAGGCCTAGAATTGAAAAGAATTTCGGAGATGATTTTATCACAACGTTCTTAACTGAAAATGCTAGTGATGATTGTGCTTGCTTTGAATTTGTTTCTGCCTTTTTAATAGAAAATGACCCAAAAACGTATGATGAAGCTATGAGATCCATAGATGCTATTTTTTGGGAAGAAGCTATTAAAAATGAGTTAGATTCTATTGCATTTAATCAAACCTGGGAATTGACAGATTTGCCTAAGGGTAGTAAACCCATTAGTAGTAAATGAATTTTCAAAAGGAAACTGAGGCCTGAGGGTACAATAGAAAGATTCAAAGCTAGACTTGTAGTGAGAGGGTTTACACAAAAGAAAGATATTGATTATTTCGATACCTACTCACCTGTGACTAAGATTTCCACCATTAGAACTCTTATTGGTCTGGCTGCTATTCATGATCTTGTTGTTCATCAAATGGATGTTAAAACTGCTTTCTTGAATGGTGACCTAAAAGAAGAGA
The DNA here is from genome assembly GCA_958450325.1 of Agrostemma githago. NCBI lineage: Eukaryota > Viridiplantae > Streptophyta > Magnoliopsida > Caryophyllales > Caryophyllaceae > Agrostemma > Agrostemma githago. The sequence continues at coordinate 36,601,284 of OY288241.1, read as the reverse complement.
TCTATATGACTCAACCCGAGGGGTTTGTGGTAAAGGGTCAAGAGAGTAAGGTGTGTAAATTGAGAAAGTCACTATATGGTCTAAAACAAGCACCTAAACAGTGGTATGAGAAATTTCACAACACTTTGATTGAAGATGGCTACATAACTAACAATTCTGATTCATGTGTGTACTCTAAGATGTTTGGATCAGACTGTGTGATTATCTGCCTATATGTTGATGACATGTTAATTCTTGGTAGTAATTTATTTGTTGTAAATAAAACCAAACAATTCATGTCGTCACATTTTGAGATGAAAGACCTAGGAGAAGCTGATGTTATTCTTGGAGTCAAATTGATCAGAAACTCATCTGGAATATCCTTAAGTCAATCTCATTATGTTCAGAAAGTGTTGAAGTAATTTGATAGTTTTGACGTTACACCCGCTAGAACTCTTTATGATGCTAGTATATCTCTGTGTAAGTACTTGGGTGAGAGTGTATCCCAAAAAGAGTATGCTAAAGTTATAGGAAGTGTGATGTTTCTCATGAACTGTACTCGACCTGACATTGCTTATGCTGTTAGTAGGTTAAGTCGGTATACACATAACCCTGATAGTGAGCATTGGAATGCTCTTCATCGTTACTAAGATACTTGAAAAGGACAGTTAATTCATGTCTCCATTTTGGTAAATATCCTGCTGTGTTAGAGGGATTTAATGATGCGAACTGGATTAAAGGTAATGATGAAACAAGTTCTACAAGTGGTTATCTGTTCACCTTGGGAGGAGGAGCTGATAAGTGTAGTTTGTAGTGCCTAATTTGCTGTTTTTTGGTCCCATTTCCTTGCGGAATCGCTCCTTGGGAGCGGTTCATGGGCTACTTATGCTTCCTCTAGCTCGTTTCAGGTTCCCGAGACCATTCGTGAAGAGTTGGAGTGATTCCGACTCAATACATACACTTTACGGAGCCAACGAAGCGGAGGAACGATCACTCGATGCCTTGGGACCCAATCACGAGCCTCCGAGACCCGATCCCGAGTCCCGAGAATTGATGAGAAGTTCATGTGAAGCAAGGAGGAACCAAAAGGATCATATTGGGGGCCTACAAGACTCATCCCCGACGGGTATGACCTCATCCCGTCCGGGATGAAGTGCACATTTGAAGAGGCCACTGTGAGCCCGTCCCGGTCGGGATGACAGGCCGTCCCGGTCGGGATGATCCCGTCCCGGTCGGGACCAACGTGCTGTAGCCGCGCATCATTATTTCTTCCTCCTTCATTCTTGTACCCCTATAAATACTTCCCTCTTGTATTGTTTATGCATCCTACCTTAACCTAGACTATCTTAAGCTTCTCTACAACATATAAACCCTAGATTTAGTTCTCCTCTCATTAGTTTAATCTTCCTTTAATCTTTAGTTAATCTTAGTTAATTAGTCTTGTAATTAAGAAGATCCTTGAAGACTCATCCAAGATTGACAACCTTGGGGTTTTATTTGGGTTTCTTATTAATTCAAGTTCTCATCTTTTTCATCCAATTGTAGTGGGTATAATTTCTCTTCCCTTAATCTTTGTTTTATCATCAAGTTTTAATCATTGATTATTGTTTATTGTTCTTGATTGTTCACAATGAATGTTTTGATGTTTGTGATGTTGTTTTCTCTTTTCATTGTGGTAGTTAATATGATTATGAGTGAGTAGATTACTTGTGGGTTAGTAGGGGGATTAAGGGTAGAATATGGGTGATTATGGTTTGATTAGGGGTAAAGGGTGAATCTTTATTGTTAGTCACATACTTGGCACACCATGTGTTTGTTGAAATGCTTGTTTGAGTTGTAGTGGCCATGCTTCTCATGCTAGTCTTCCTCTACTCATTGTTTGTCTAGTTTGTGGTCATGTTGAGTATAGTGTTGAGGATAGTCGTAGTCACGAGAGTGCGGACTAGGGTCTAAGTTGCGAGAGCCCGGACCTACCTCGACATTGGTCTAAGTTGCGAGAGCCCGGACCTACCTCGACATCGGTTTAAGTTGCGAGAGCCCGGACCGATTCTAACGATTAGGAGGTACCTACACCCTTGACCACCCAAGTCACCCTATTACACTTATGAACCCGACCTAACCCACTTCTTCTTCATATTTGATTCATCTTATTAGATAGCATCATTTCTTTAGTTTGCTAGTTAGTTTGATTATTAGCATTGTTTAGCCTTGTTTAGCCTAGTCATTGTTAGTCCACTTCCTTCTTCTCCTCTCATCATAATTCACCAATTAGCATTTCTTTGTGTTTGTTTGGTAGCATAGTCTCGTTTTAGGCCGACCTAGTCTAAATCTTGCAACACCGTCTCCGTGGACACGACCCGACTTACCCTAACTACCGTTAGGTTAGTTGGTTATATTATTTGATCGGCGGGATCTACGACAAATCCCACCATCAATTTGGCGCCGTTGCCGGGGACGGTGCATTGTTTAGACTTAGTTTGCTTATATCTAGAATTAGTTACCCTTCTTTGTGCTCTTCTATCATCTCTTGTGCATATTCTCTAGTTTTTTCTTGTTTCCTTAGTTTTATTTCCTTGTTTTCTCTTTGTCTCTCGATTGTGCTTGTTTATTGTCGTTACCTAGTGCCCATAAAGAACTAGGTGTTCTCACGTTTGTTCTAGTGCGTAGTGTATGCCTAGGCGGGGAGGCGAATTCTTTCTCTTTAATCCAGAGCCGGAAAGACTTTTTCGAGCCTTTCGCCAACGGACGATTAATCGGGCTAGAATCTCTCAACCAAGTGCAAGCAATACTCATCAAGAGCAAGCTCAAGGAAACGATTTTGAGCAAGCATTTCAAGAGACGGCCGAAGGGAATTTCACCAATCCCTTTGGATATTCTAGTCCTAGTTCCCCCTCTACATCTACTTCAACTCCGTCTTCACCACCGTCTCCCTTACATCCAATAATGCCGAAGTTTTCCTCCCACTCTACGTTTACGGAAGATGTCTTGCCGGGACCCAATGCTCTACCGGCCGCTTATGCCGGAAATTTTATGGCCAAGACTCACTTCATCCAACTTGTGGAAATGAATCAATTTAGTGGTTTGCCCACCGAAGACCCGCACCAACACATGGAGACTTTCTCCGATTATTGCGACGCTATCTCTCAACCCGGGGTTACCCAAGATCAAATCCTATGGGTATTATTTCCATTCTCATTAATTGGAAAAGCGAAGCAATGGATCAAGAGTCTCGATAGGGCAACCATGGGGATCGATACTTGGAAAAAGCTTGCATTGGCGTTCTACCAAAAGTTCTACCCTCCGGAGAAGACAAATTTGCTTAGGGCCTCCATCACCGGTTTCCAACAAAGGGATGAAGAGAGCCTATATGAAGCTTGGGAGCGGTTTAAGTCTTTGGTTAGGTCGTGCCCTCATCATGGACTCTCACAATGGTTCTTGGTACAACAATTTTGGAATGGCCTTTATGAGGACTCGAGAGCTATACTTGGGCAATGGTAGGTTTATCGAGAACTATATGAGCTCCAATGGTAGGTTTACCGAGGTCGATGACGACCAAACTTGGGCATGTCAAGAAGCAGATTGGTTGAGAAACTTACTAGCTGACATACCAGTGTGGGGGGGACAGGTTGCACCAGTCTCCTTACACTGTGATTGTCAAGCAGCCATCGGCATTGCTAAGAATGATGTCTACAATGGTAAGAAAAGACATATCCGGATCAGGCATGCTGTGGTGAAATAATTCCTGAAAAATGGAGTGATTGCAATAGACTATGTGAGGTCTGAACGCAATCTTGCAGATCCTTTCACAAAAGGATTACCGAGAAGAGTAGTTCTCGACTCGTCGAGGGGAATGGGGCTGAGATTCTTAAGTCAAGATTAGAGTATGAATCTTGATGGACTCAAAAGCCTGCATTCCTATGGCGATACATAATCCATAGCCAGTTTTGGTGGTGCTTTGAGATGCACTTGATGGATTGTGTGAGTAAATAAAGGTTGGACCTATGTCCTTAATGTCTTACATGAGATGTGCTGTTGAGAAGCACTAAGCCACCTATGTGAGTGTGATGGTTTCGCCACCATCTAGTGGAAAGTGTGAATTTCACTAGAGCACTCACTAGAACCAAGGTAAACACATGGTTATGAAAGCGTTGCACTTTGAAATTGCGGAACGACACACTTTTGAAGGTATGATATGTGTTGTGGGGGTCTCAACCGAAACTCAATTAGGAATTCAAATCGAAAGATATTCACTGGTTGTAAGTAAGTTTTTGCCTCACCTCACTAAAACGTCAATTCAAGTCGAAAGACATTGAACGTCTAAGTATCCAACCCTTCCTTACCCAGGAACTTTTGTTTTCTTTTCTTTTCTCTTTCCTTTTGCCATCTGTGGGGGATTGTTAGTTGATGGCAAAGAGGAGTAGTTGGTTTGGGGTGATGGCATTTGGTACAAGTCTTTCGGTGTTGTCCAGATTCGGTGTCCAGGTACTTGACACAAGTTTTTTGGGTTGTCCAGATTCGGTGTCTAGGTGCATGGCATAGTTGTGAGTGTTGTTTATGTTCAGATTCTGAACTCATGTGTTGTCCAGTTTCAGAGGGAGATTATGGCCTTGTTTTACGCGAGATTACGACCTTAATTACCGTGATTTTAGAGCTGTTTTGAGGCTCCTCCTCACTATAAATACAACACTCCCCTTCACTTCAAACACACAACATAGAAAACCAACATACCATTTCACATCTTCTCTTCTCCCTCTTGTTTCATCTTCTTTCTTTCCTGGGTTTTGTAGTCTGTCGTTTCAGAGTTCTGAACCTCGAGTGGTCGAGATTCTGAACTGCACTATTAACCTTGGGGAACTACCGGCACTGTAGGCGATAACCACCTGAGTCGCGCCGATATAGTTTTCAAGTCAGTGGCTGACATACCACGACACTGCCTCAGTTGCCTTTCGGTTTCTGTCCCGAGTTACTTGTTGTCCGTGTTGCCTGTCGGATTGTTTTTGCAGTCCTACGTTGCCTTCTTCAGTTTGCTGTCTCTCGTTTTTTATTGTTTCGCGTCTAACAACTCTCACATTAGTCACATACATTACACACTAAGAGCATGCACATCAGATATATGGTGCGAGAACGAGAACATGAAAACAAGCAAAAAAATATTAAAAAAATAAAAACAATGCTGATTGTGCAGGAGAGAGAGGGCGAACTTCTCGCCTGCACGAGAACGGGCAGAACTGCAAAGTTGCAGAAGAATAGTGCAATATCTTTTCTTTTTATTGTTAAAATATTAATTTTTCATATAAAACAAAAAATACGTACGTATTTAATTGTGAAACGTTGTTTATTACTTTGTATTATAATTGTGATTAATATCAGTAATTTTTTTACGGAGTATTAATTAAAATTAGTTGATTAATTAAATGAGTATATATTTATCATTTATTTGTTCATGGATTTTAATCGGACACGTTGTAAGAGGTACACTAGAGTTAAACTGATCTGACCCGATAAACTGATCTGACTCACCTGAAATCGACCGATAGAACTCAAAAATCTAGCGACCTGGAACCGACCCAACCTGACTCGCTTGTGACCCGTTGCTTGATATAACTCAATTAATCGGATTTTAATTGTGACCCAATTTATTTTACATTTCCAATATTAATATATTCATAACTCCATATCGACCCAAAAAAATTAAAGTTAATAATACGAAGTCGTTACTTTTAATTAAATGTTAATGGATAAATGATTGAGGTGGGTAGTATGTGGTTAAAAAAGTAAGAGAGAAAATGAAAAATGAATTCTTGTTGATGTGAGATGTTTTGGATGAAAATGTAAAGGTGAGTGGAAAGCTGAGGTGGATGTTGAGTAGTACAGAGAAAATGTAAAAAAGTGGAAGATGATAATTGGGTAATTCTTGCTAATGTACATGATCTAACAAACTACTAGACTGGTGAGTAGAAAATAAACAATTAAAAAAAATCTAACCCTAGCCTCAACTCTCACGTCTCACACTCCAATCTCCAACTCCATCTTCAGTATCATCAATCATCAGTTCATCAATCATCAGTTCGCAGATCACAGAAATCCGCACCCAGATTCACAAAAGTAGAAAATTCGCAGATTCGCACTCCATCTCATAAACTCAAGTCGTAAACTATGTAACTTGATTTGGTGAAACACTTTAATTTGGGTTTTTTTGGTTGTTTCTAAGACTTTCTCTTTGATTTTTTTAACTTTGATTATTAATCGTTCCATATGATTTTATTTGTAAGATTATTAAAATTTAATTTTGTCGCAATACTCATTAATCTAAAAGTGTGAAAAATATGAAATTTTAATTAAGTCAAAAATTGGATTCGTGGATCCGGTCCAGATCCGACGGATTCGAATCTGGATCTGCACTTTTGGGATCCGTCGGATCTGGACTTGATCCGGATCCGCTGATGGAGGTGTTGATCTGGATCATGATTCATGCGGATCCGGTCCGGATTCGGTTCGTTGCCATCCCTACTTCCATCCATTCAATCATTTACAGTTTCACTATTTTTAAGAAAAATAATAAAAGTAATGGTATTATTGACAAATCAAATAATTTTATGGGTCCACCAAACCCATTTTGTGTAAATAGAGTATCGGTCCACCAAAATTAAAGAAAAAGTAATGGCATTTTGTGTAAATAGAGTAAGGATATGAGGATTATAAAGATTATAAATAGACGTCGTGTTCTTTTTTTTTGGAATATCACTTTTGAAATTTTTCCTTGATTCCTTCATTAATTCTCTTTTTTTGGTGGAAATGTAAGAAATTAGATTACTAGTCGAACATTACAACTTTGGCTTCAAGGCCACAATCAAGGTTCTTAGACACTTAGACTGTCAATATAACTAGCATTAAGGTCAAGAATTTCACGTGGGATAAGCCAATGAATTCTTTGTAGCACCTCTCTCTTAATCATCCTACATAATACATTTGGAGTAATCAACACGAACTCATGGACACTTCCATTACGAGCCCACCATATATGATATATTAGAGAACATATAACAGCAGCACAAATTTTCTTCTGCAGACGTGACTTCATTCGAGCCTTCAGCCACCAATTGAAAAAATCATAACTGGAATGTCGCATTGTATCCAACTCTTGAGCATAGTCAAGCATTCTTTACTGTACCTACATTCAAAAAATAAGTGATGGTTGTTCTCATCAGCTTGATTACAAATGCCACATTTGACATCAGCTGACGGATACCACTTGAGAATTCTATCTCGAGTGAGTAATCTTCCTCGATTATACAGCCAACTCACAAATCTATGCTTCGGAAGGCTAAGATTATTTCTCATCTAACTATTTCTCACCTACTTCTTTTTTGGTTTATTTGTTTGCTTTTTAGTTTTTCAAAACTTTTTGTTTATGGTAATACATTTTGTATTTTTGTATACCTCACTCTTTTATACGGTGTATGAATACAGTTCGTATTTATACTGTACACGTATATGGCTCATATTTATATGGTATATAATTTTTTTTTAATATTTTCCTTTTTTTAAAATTATTTTATACGGTATACATTTTTTTAATAGTTTCGTGCTTCTTTAATTATTTTCTTTTTAATTATTTATATGGTATTATTTTATTTTATTTTTTAATTTTTTTTAAAATTACATTATGCATTTCGACATATTTTTTCCATGCATATTTTAGTGTATTTGTGATTTTTATTTTAAATTTGAAAATAACAAAATTATATTTTTCGTTCACGTATTTATTTTTAGCGCACGTATTTTTTTTACTTCGTGTTTTGTCTTTTATATCTACTGTAGATTGTATATTTTAAAATGTTTTTAAAAAAAACATCTTATCTTATTATAAAATTAATTGTCATACTTTCATTACGAAAATAACACAGTACTCCATATCAGTTAACAAAGTTGATTAGTTGTCTGTAGTATCACGGTTGGTTGTTCCATGTCTCTTAAGTTCTCACTTTACTCTGTAGGTTCCGTGTTCGAGCTGTCATTTGGATGCTTTGTCGCGTGTTCAAGCCAACACTTGGTAATATTATTATTTTGACACTTTTTTACTTATTCACCTATACTTAGCTATCCCTTATATTATATTATAAAGCAGCAGCAAATACTCTTCCCACATTCATCCACGTGGGATGGTGACTAGATAAGTTGACATGGCGCCTGTGTGACAGCATATGTGGCAGAGAAAAAAAGCCCAAAAAACAAGTTGATGGGAAAACTGGCAGTGTAACTGCAAAACAGTTACAAGCATTGAGTAATTTAGAAAAAAATATGAAAACCGCTCCACTACATTCGGAGTAACTCCCTCCTCTTTCCTCTAATCCTCTCCGCATCTTTTTTCTCGCCTTTCCTCCTTCTTCCCCTAACTCTATTCTTCTCACCTTTTCTGGGTCAATTATCCTAATTAAGAAAACCCAAATATATCCAATTAAATTTAAAAAGTCGAATTCAATCAAATAAAATTTCCCCCAAACATTCAATCAACTACACTACAATCGATTAAATTTCTCGCAGACGGTGGCGCACGGTGGTGATGGAGGTGGAGGAGTGGTGTTGTTCGTGGTGGACACGTGTAGAGATGGAGCATGTGAAGCCGGCGGTGAGGAGGGCGGTGGTGTTGGGGTTCATCGAACCTTTCGTCTTTGCTGATTCGCTCAGATCATCACTATTCCTCGCCATTAACTACCACATGCACTATTTTTTTTTTATTTTTTGGTTTTGTTTTATTTTCTGGAATTTATAATTAAAAAAAGGCTAAAGCTTGGCTTTCAATTTCAAGCAACATGTAAAAATAAATGTGTAAGAAATTAGGTAGAAATTAAATGAAGTTTAACTGGAGTTAGTTTTCCTTATTTATGGAGTACATTTTAATTTGTATTGAGACTTGACAGGATAGAGGACCAGGATTCGGAAGAGACGACGAAATTCATAGATAATCAAGGGAAGGGGGCAGATTCAGTGCTTGAAGAATGTGAATTGAGAGATAAGATCAGGCATGATGACAAGTATTTCAATTTTACAGTTCTGGACTTCAATCCCAAAATGTGCTTCATATGCAGGTTTCCTCTAGATCTTTTCTTCCTTCTGTGCAAATTGCTTACTGAATTATACTGATTCTGATCTCATTTTACTGTTGTTGTTGTCACAACAATCGGTTGTTCTCTCAATGTATGAACATTTTCAACCCTTCCCCTCTTAATTTTTAGTGTTTCATTTTATTAAAATTCAATCTTTATTGTTTTTTTTTGTTTGAATTTGAGATGGAATTTTAGTTTAGTTCACATTTGAATGTAGTTCAGTTCAATTCAATTCACTATATCTTCACAGACAACCTCAGACATTTGTTCCGACAACAAGAAAGATTAAACTACTAAAACTACCTGCAAATGAAAATTCAGTAATAATTCTTTCAATTTAGATAAAAAATAAACAACAAAAAAAATTAGTAAAAAAAGATAGGATTTTTGAAAATTGGTGAGTTTTGTGTGAATTTGGTGGGCTTTAGATTATGAATGTGAATTTAATGTTGATGGGTAAGTAAAATGGTGTGAATTCTGGGTTTTGGGATGGAATTGCAGTAGATTAGTGACAATATTCTCATTTTTTTTCTTAGTTTTTGGTTGCTTAACAGATATTATGATTTTCTCCTTAAAGGTTGAATCTATTTGTATTTCTCAAGATGATGATTTTACAGGGGGTGAGTCCCCCCAGACTTCAGGAGAGTAGTTTTTAAAATAAATTTAGAAAGAAAATTAAAAAATTCAAACGCACCGATCAAAGTGGCAAAGACTGAAAGTCTAAGAAGTGAAAATAAAACTTTTATCTTCGAAGAATCAAACATGGTTTCTATCAAAGTACCAATTAGCCTTTACTCTCTTCAAGATCTTAATGAGTTTTTTAAATAAATACATAAAATATGGTTGCATATTAAACATGGTTTTTTTAATCAAACATGGTTGCATATCAACTCCAAGTATGTCATTTTGCTTAATCAATTTTTTATTTATTTCAAGAATAAGAATATAAGATCCGTAATTATTTGGATATTTATTGAAGAATTTTAATGTTTAGTTGAACTTTGGGTTATTTTAACTTGGTTATTCGAAATTTTTGAAGATGAATTGATGATGAAAACTGACAATGGAGATGTATACTTATTGTTTTTTTTGACATGTTTAGAGATCTAGATAAGTGAAATTGAAAATCTTATTATAATTAAAATTGAGAAATTGTGAATTGTGGATGTGAATATGAGAAAGGAAATTGAGAATTGTGGGAATGTGGGGTTTTGTATTTGTCTATAGTTTTAACTCTTAGTTACGATAGGATTTGGTTTCAATTCAATACAAATTTAACTGATTTTAAGTTTTAACTAAACTGAATTGATTAAACAGTACCATTTGAACTAAACTAAACCGATTTGAACTAAATTAATTTGAACTAAATTGTTCTGAACTACACTGAATTGCACTAAGGTGAGACAAAATGAACTTATTGGGATAGAATATAACTTTAATGATATACTCTGTATTGGATACTTCCTCCGATTTTTATTTATCTTCTCATTTGACTTTTGGGTGAAAAATAAGGGTGTAGTAATGTGTGGTTTAAAAGAGAAAAAGGGATGAGAGATAAATGTAAGAGTAATTTTAGACCTTGATGGCCCCAAATAGAAATAGGGAAGAAGGTGTTTCAGCTCAAGGAAATAGGGAAGATAAATAAAAATCGGAGGGAGTATTTTATAACGCGAGAGAATTCGTTGTGTTTTATTACCCTCGCCCTTAGTGTAACCTTTTTTTTAATTATACGATTGAGTTCCTGATAATTTTTATGTTGTATGAGTAAATTTTATCACCTCCATCCTGAAATTCCTGAATTCGCCACTGGACACAAGCTACATGAGGTGCTCCACAATGAAGATGCGGGGAGGAAAAGTATGCAACAGGTGATTTCCTAAATGTTGAGAACCAAGTATATCAAGTGCAAGTGGGCTAATGGATTAAGAAGTCAAGCTATAATCCTTAAACAAGCTGTTATAACTTCTCTAGCAAGTAGCAATGCAAAGAAAACTTGCGACAATTGACAAGCTCGATCAATAATCGCGGGATTGTCATGGTAAATAGATGTGAAATGTGTATGCAGGAAATGAAGGATCATTTAATTTGCTTTTTTTTTATTGTAACTATTTTAGAGAAGTTTGGGAGGCGATGATGCAATGGGTAGGAGCACAAGAATTATGCAATTACAGGTTGACAAGAATTATGCATAGAATTCAAAGATGGAACTTTAGGAAGCATTGGAAGACTGAGGTGATACGAGCATGTCTGGCCGCTACAATTCATCGAATATAGATTGAAAGAAACAGGATGATTTTCGAAGGCAAGAAAAAACACAACAACTGAGTTAATTGAGCAGATTAAAGATGGAGTGAGAATTAGAGTTCTATTCAAGTCTAAACATAGAAGTCGTTTACAAAGAATAGATTGCTCATTAAGTATTGTGATTTTTTTTTAAATTGTATTTTTCATTGGTTAATACCAGCATGGGATACCCGCTTACAAAAAAAGGCGTCCTTTAGAAAATTTTTATGAAGAGTAGAAGGCAATACAAAAAAATGTTATTCTTTTGTTTATTTTAACCGCTCTCTTTTTAGAAAATTTAGAGAAAAATAGGATAATATATATTAAGTGGAATGGACATCAGATAAAAATATTTGGATGCCTATTTATGAATTCTTATTAACTTAATTAATTAAGAGATCATTAAAAGGATCTTCCCACTCCATTATTTTATTCTCACTCTGAATATATAGTGGGATGATCATTAAAAGTTAGAGGAAGTATAAAACTTAAACAAATGATCGGGACAAAGGGGTATATATATTACTCCTCCGAATACTAACAAAATTCAAAGGGGTGTGACTAGATGAGTGATGATGGTTCTTATTGTTAGAGAGTATTTGTAGTTTTGGGATTTCTCCATAAATATGAAACAAGTTTTAATTGTTCTTTCTCTCCTCGCGCTCATATATATCTGTAAAGTTGGTTTATAAGTTTAGTTGCATTAATTATTTAGCCTGCATTGAGCTTAAAGGAGATAAAAAAAGTGAAAATAAGCGATTTTAATCGTCAATATCATAGCAGTAGAGTTTATTTTATACTCGCAATTAATATAGAAGGTAAAAAATTACTAAGATGGAAATAGTACTTTGATGTTATTATAAACATGATAAGGTATACAAAGACTGATATAAGCATCACCGTGACGAAGTATTAATATTTTATAAAGTTACTAAGATTATTATACTCTTTTCGTCACGGTCATGCTTTATCTCATATACCGGAGTATTAATGTTTTTATACCTTTTAATTTGATGTTTTATAAATTATTGCAATATCAATCATTAATCAGTTTTTTTATAATGTTGGATATAAGATTATTAAAATGCATTTTACGTTCAAACAATTTTTTTCCTTTTCACATTTCCTCAAAATTTGTAAGAAAAGCTAATGTATGTAGACGTTTTTATTTTATTTTGTAGACTAACGCATATTTTAGATAAGGTCTCATGTGAGACAGTTTCACAATAATCATTTGTACAATTTTTGATGAAACAATCGCGCAATTTGCGCGGGTTAAAAACTAGTTTTGATTGATTATTCTAGTTTAGTAGGGATTAATAAGGGTCACTTAGTTGACTATTTTGTAGATTTGGGTGTATTTTGACGGATTATTGTGTGCATGTCGTAATTGATGGGTTAATATAATAAAATGTGTAATTAGGTGGATTAAAAGGTGAAAAGTAATATGGGTTGTAATTAAAATGTTTATTGGGTTAAAGTGTCGACAACCTTTCGGAAGTGAAGACAAATCAAGCCCAAAGTTAAAGTGGAAGCCCAGACCAAGTGGAAGAAAGAAGTGGAGGATTTCTAAAATCCGCTGCCAGCGGATTTTCCAAATTCCGCTGCCAGCGGAATTTCTTGCCAGCGGCAGAAATTTATGCATAGGATTCCTTCTTAGATTATTTTTCGCATAGGATTCTTTCTCTAGTCTTTTGTTCTTCTCCTTTACTCACCTCTTTTATTCATCTTCTTCATTATGATCATTTTTATGAGGCATTTTATGAGGCTTTATGAGCCATTGATGAAGATGCTCCATGGATGACTATATAAAGAGGAGAAGTTCACCATGACATGGATCATCCAAGACATCAATCATCACTTGTAATTCTCAAAAATACATACATTTTCTAGTTTATTTTGCAAGTATTTCTTTTGTATGGAGGGCTAAGTTTTTATTCTTGGAACAAGTAGTTGAAGCCTTTCAAGTTAGTGAATTGTAAGACTCATTTCTATTTTATTTTTATATTAGAATATCAAGTTTAATTTGCATTATTTCTTGGTTTGTTAATTCATCTTCTAGCTTGATCACCTAGTTTTTGTTATTGATAAACCATTGCTAGAATAGTTAAGTGAATCTTTTGTTTGTTTAACTATATCCGAGTAGCAAATATAATTCACCAATTCGCATGCTTTTCATCGTTGTTGAGTTATAAGGATTAAACTTGTATGAAACAAAGTGATACCGCTTGAGTAATCATTCTTCATCTTTGCTAAATTCCATCGTTCTAATCTACATATTGATATGATTTAGACGCTTGACTTAAATTGACAATATCGTAAGGGTTATTTGAGTATGTTTCTCATATCTTATAACTATTAATAAGTGGAATTGGAAGTCGATTAAACTTCATAGCAAAGTATTCTAATATAAATTGTAAAGTAGAAGAGTCAATGATCAATTCGTTAAACTTGATGGTGGATATTGCTTGGTCCAAGTACTTTTCTCATATTTGTTAGATCGTTTATTCGTATTAGTTTATTTTATTTTGTTAATTTATTTTGTTAGTTTATTAGACTTAGAGTAATCATTCACACATAAATCCCCCCATATTGGTTACTAATTTATATAGATTTATACACACTTAAAACAACATAATCACCTTCCTCGTGGGTTCGACCCCTACTTTCACTAACTACTAGTTTGTGTTAGAAGTGGATTAAAATTGTAATTTGGAGACTCACGACAAGTCTAGCCAAATTTTGGCGCCGTTGCCGGGGAAGGCAATTTGTGTTATTTATTTGTGTGTTTTTCTATATATTGCTATTTTGTTGGTGTTTGGTTTATGTCGAACACCCGTTCTACTAACGATAAATTAGTAGATTTTGATCCAGAATTGGAGCGTACTCTTCGTCGCATTCGGAAGGAAACCAAGAGGAAGCTCGATTTTGATAATATAGTTGAGGAGACAAAGGAGATCAAAATGGTCAAAGAAACAAGAACCTTTAAGGAGATCAAAGCTCCCGATCTTTCTCAACAACCACTTTGCATTACTTTTCCGGCGTTGGCGGAAAATGCAACCTTTGAATTGAAGTCCGGTTTGATCCACTTATTACCTTCATTCCATGGGTTGAGTGGTGAGGACCCACACAAGCACCTATCCGAGTTTCGTGTTGTATGCACTAGCACGAAACCCAATGGCGTTACCGAAGAGCAAATCAAATTGAGGGCATTTCCATTTTTCCTCAAAGATGCCGCTCGAGATTGGTTGTACTACCTTCCACCGGGTAGTATTACAACTTGGGAATTAATGAAGAAGGCGTTCCTCGAGAAGTACTTCCCCGCCGCCAAATCGTCAAGTATCAAGAAGGAGATATCCAATGTGGAGCAAGACGATGGGGAAACACTTTATCAATATTGGGAGCGTTTCCAAAAATTATTATCAAGTTGCCCATATAATGGGTATAGTGCTACCGATCTCATCCTCTATTTTGTTGGAGGATTATCTCCGGATGATGCCCGAATGATCCATGCCGCTAGTGGAGGAGGCATTGTTAATTAAAATCCGGATGATGCTTATGCATTATTGAGTGAGCTTGCCGAAAGCTCACGCCAATTTAGTGTGAGAACTACCACAAAGAGAGTGAACATGGCTACTTCAAGTTCTCACACTTCACTTGAAAGAAAGGTTGAAGATTTGGCTTCCATGATGAAGGGGAATCAACAACAAGTTCAAGCTTGCTCTATTTGTTCATCACATGGGCATTTCGCCGACAAGTGTCCACTTATGGAAGAGGAGGTCACCGAGGAGGTAAATGCGGTCGGTGCTTTTGGCCAAAAGAGGTATGATAATTTTTATATGAGAAGAGACCATCCCGGGTTCCAATATGGAAACCCACAAGGAGGCTTACAACCTCAAGGTCAAATTTTTAATCAACCTCAAGGCCAATCCTTTGGCCAACAATTTGGCCAAGTCCGACCCCGTTTCATTCCTAGAAACCAAGTCCCAAACACCTTTACCCCACAAGCCCAAACTTCCACACCTACTATGTCCACGGAGGACATGATCCGGGCTTTAACTTCTAATGTTGCTACAATGCAAGCAAACCAAGCCCAATTTCAACATGACACTAAAACTAGCATTCAAAACCTAGAACATCAAATGGGTCAAATGTCTAGTGCTATAGGGAGACTTGAGGCTCGGAATTCCGGGAAACTTCCATCCTAACCTATTCCCCCACCTAATGCTAATGCTAGTGCTATTACTTTGCGAAGTGGGAAAGAATTACCCGGTCCACAGGATAGGATTCGAGAAATTGTGGAGCAAGAGGAGGAAGAACTTGAGGTTGAGAACACCGTTCCAACCCCGGTGGAGCTAGGAGCATCTTCACCAATAGTGATACCCACTTATGTGGACCCACCACCATTTCCGGAGGCACTCAAAAGGAAGACTCGACCCATGCAAGATAAGGATGTCTATGAAACTTTCCGGAAATGTGAGGTAAACATCCCCTTACTTGATTTATTGAAAAGTGTTCCTAGATATGCTAAATTTCTTAAGGAATTGTGTACTATCAAGAGGAATCAAAAGCTTAAGGGAGTCCATAAAGTTAAAGTCAATGAACATGTGTCGGCTTTGTTTCAACATAAATTACCACCTAAATGTAGTGACCGGGTATGTTTACCGTTCCTTGCACCATAGGAGACACCACATTTCCTAATGCTATGCTTGACTTAGGTGCATCGATAAATGTACTTCCATATTCATTATATAAATCTTTGAAATTGGGTCCTTTAGTTAAAACGGGGGTGGTAATACAATTAGCCGATCGTTCTAATGCTTACCCTAAGGGAGTTGTTGAGGATGTCCTAGTAATGATGGACAAACTCATTTTCCCCGCCGATTTTTATGTGCTTGAAATGGAACATGATTCACATGCGACCCCTATACTTCTAGGTAGGCCATTTTTGAAAACCGCAAGCACTAAAATCGATGTGTCTAATGGTTCACTCACTATGGAGGCTAATGGCCAAGTGGTTAATTTTAACATCTATGATTCAATGAAATATCCACACGACGACTATTCTTGTTATATGATTGATGTTTTGGAGCCCATAGTGCAAGATGTGTTCAACCTAGAAGGAGAATATGACTTGATTGTGGCTATTGATAATAGCTTATACTGTAATGATTTGGATCTAACTCTTTCCGGTGACTTGCAGGAGGTTGTGACTTCCTTGTCCAAGATGGAGACTTCACCTATTATGTCGTCTTTTTCTAAACCACTAACACTAACTTTGCCTCGTGAGAAATTGTTACCTTCAGTTGTGCAGGCACCCGTGGTAGAATTAAAACCATTGTCGGATAATTTGAAGTATGTATTTCTAGAAGATGGTGAGACCTTACCCGTCATCATTTCTAACAAGCTCACGGAGGAGCAAGAGGCAAGACTAGTGGAGGTTCTTAAGGAGAATAAATTAGCAATTGGATGGACTATAGCCGACATCAAAGGCATTAGTCCAACCACTTGTATGCATCACATTTTCCTAGAAGAAGATGCCAAACCGGTGAGGCAACCCCAAAGGAGATTGAACCCACCTATGATGGAGGTGGTGAAAAAGGAGATCTTGAAGCTCTTGCAAGTGGGTATAATTTACCCAATCTCGGATAGCAAGTGGGTGAGTCCCACACAAGTTGTGCCAAAGAAGAGTGGAGTGACGGTAGTAGAGAATCAACATGGAGAGTGGGTTCCCACCCGTGTTCAAAATGGGTGGCGCGTTTGCATTGATTACCGTCGACTCAATGCGGTGACTAGGAAGGACCATTTCCCTCTACATACCTTTCATCGATCAAATGCTAGAGAGGCTTGCCGGTAAGGCCTTTTATTGCTTTTTAGATGGTTACTCGGGCTATTTTCAAGTAGCAATTGCGCCCGAGGATTAAGAGAAATTCACATTTACTTGTCCATTTGGTACTTTTGCATATCGACGCATGCCATTTGGGCTATGTAACGCCCCCGCGACTTTTCAACGATGCATGGTTAGTATATTTTCGGAATATGTAGAGAATTTCATTGAAGTTTTCATGGATGACTTTACCGTGCATTGTGACTCGTTTGATAGTTGCTTATTTCATTTGTCTCTTGTGCTTAAGAGATTCATTGAATCTAAACTTGTTCTTAATTCGGAAAAATGTCATTTCATGGTAGAACAAGATATTGTCCTAGGTCATGTGGTTTCATCTAAAGGTATTGAGGTTGATAAAGCCAAAATTGACACAATTCAATCCCTTCCTTATCCAACTAATGTGCGTGAGGTTCGTTCTTTCCTTAGTCATGCAAGTTTCTATAGGAGATTTATCAAGGACTTTTCGAAAATAGCTTCACCATTATGCAAGTTGTTGCAAAAGAAAGTAGATTTTGAGTTCGATTTGGCATGCAAGGAGGCGTTTAACAAGTTGAAGGAGAAGTTAACCTCGGCACCGATTATCAAAGCTCCGGATTGGTCACTCCCATTTGAACTCATGTGTGATGTGAGTGACTATGCAATTGGTGCCGTTTTGGGTCAAAGAGTTGGAAGGATACCTCATGTGATTTACTATGCATCTTTGACCCTTAACGAGGCCCAAAAGAACTACTCTACTACCGAGAAGGAGATGTTAGCGGTAGTGTTTGCTTTAGAGAAGTTTCGCTCTTACTTGCTTGGTACCAAAGTGGTGGTTTACACCGATCACGCTACTCTTAGGTACTTGATGACAAAGAAGGAAGCCAAACCAAGGCTCATTCGATGGGTTCTATTGTTGAGTGAATTTGACTTGGAGGTCAAAGATAAGAAAGGAGCCAAGAATGTGGTCGCCGACCACTTAAGTTGATTGGTGCATCAAGAGAGGCTAGTGGAGCCTATTCGGGGTTCATTTCCCGATGAAACACTCTTTGCTCTTACTTCCGTTCTTCCTTGGTATGCAAACATTGTTAACTTTCTTGTTTCCAATGAATTTCCTACAGGTTTTTCAAAATCCCAAAAGGAAAAGATTCGTAGTGATGCTAAATACTATGTTTGGGTTGATTCTTACCTATGGAAACATTGTGCGGACCAAATAGTACGGAGGTGTGTACCGGAGAGTGAGGTGAGATCTATACTTGCCTTTTGTCATTCATATGCTTGTGGAGGCCATTTTGGAGCTAGACGTACCGCACGAAAGGTACTAGATTGTGGTTTTTATTGGCCTAGCTTGTTTCGTGATGCTCATGGCTTTGTTAAGACTTGTGACAATTGCCAAAGGAGCGGTAATATTTCACGTCGAAATGAGATGCCTCAAACCCCTATGATTTATTGTGAAATTTTTGATGTATGGGGTATTGATTTTATGGGTCCATTTCTCGTGTCTCATGGGTATTTGTATATTCTTCTTGCGGTTGACTATGTCTCGAAGTGGGTGGAAGCTAAACCCACTAGGACTAACGATTCTAAGGTTGTTGCAGATTTTGTTAAATCTAATATCTTTTCTAGGTTCAGAATTCCCCGGGCTTTGATAAGTGATAGAGGCACCCATTTTTGCAATAGGACGGTTGGCGCATTGTTGAAGAAATACTTTGTTACTCACAAGGTGTCCACCGCTTATCATCCTCAAACCAATGGGCAAGCCGAGGTGTCTAATCGAGAGGTGAAATCTATCTTAGAAAAGACGGTAAACCCGAATCGGAAAGATTGGAGCATGAGGCTCGATGACGCTTTATGGGCCTATAGAACGGCTTATAAGACTCTGATTGGTATGTCACCGTATCGATTAGTATTCGGTAAGTCTTCTCACCTCCCGGTTGAACTTGAGCACAAGGCATATTGGGCGGTGAAAATTTTGAATATGCGGATGGATGAATCGGGTGAATATCAGAAATTGCAACTACAAGAGCTCGAGGAGATTAGGAACGAGTCCTATGAGAATGCCGCGATTTTTAAAGATCGAACCAAAGCGTGGCACGATAAAATGTTGGCTCGAAAAACCTTCACCGTGGGACAAAAAGTGTTGCTTTTTATGTCCCGTCTTCGGTTATTCCCGGGAAAATTACGATCCCGGTGGATTGGTCCGTTTGAAGTCACTCAAGTATATCCACATGGAGCGGTGGAGATTCGTAGTTTTTCTACGGATAAGATTTTTAAAGTGAACGGACATCGTCTTAAGCCATATTATGATGGATTTCAGAAGAAAATAGTCGAGGAAATCGACATCTCCGACCCAATTTATGAAGATTGAATTCGTTCTCTTTACGTCGAGCCACAACGTTAACTAAGGCGCTTGTCGGGAGGCAACCCGTCTTTTCCTTTATTTTATTTTATTTTTATTTTTATTTATTTTTTATTTCTTTCATCGTTTTATTTATTTTCTGTTATTTTAAAATATTTTTTTTTTCTAATTAATTTCGTTTTCCTATTTTGTAGGTACGACTCTCGAATATGAAATCGACGTAATTCGATTTTATAACTTGAGTTAAAAAAAATAAATAAAAAAAAGCAATCAATTGTCGGAAACTAAACCCGACAACCAAGCAACAGTAATCGAATGTCGGGAATTGAATCGACCAAACAATTAGAAGCTACTATCACAACAGCTACCCATGGCCGCTGGGCGCGGCCACCAACAGCCGCCGGCAGCGGAGGAGAAACAGGAGGTGGGTCGGGGTGCCGCTGGGAGACGAAGACGGCCGCTGGGCGCGGCGTACGTTGGCCGCTGGCAGCGGCATTGGGGGTCGTGCTGGTGTTGTTTCCGTAGCGTAGCCGCTGCTGCTGTTGATTATGTGCTACTTGTGCTGTTAGTGTGGGTTGAATTGGTGTTTGTTGACAGCTGATGATTTGATGCTGATAGTGCAGGTATGTCGTCTTTTTCTTTTTATATTCTTTTCATTCATCTTCCTCTACACCTTCCTCCTTCATTCTTACAAAAAAATTACTGCAACTTCTCCTTCCCAAAATCCCATCAAAACTCATTCAAATTAACTCAAATTTGTCCCAAATCAATTCTAAATCACTTATTTATCATTACCCATTACAATTCCTATCATTTTAACACATAACTTTACCCAACAAGGCAAAAAAATCGAGTTTTTCTTCCCTCGGGTTCCAAAATCCGAACATGATTTTTTTTACCAATTGGGTCAATTTCGATTCAAATTAATGCAAGGAGATCATCCACTCATGTTGATTGTTCCACATTAACCATCATTCCAAAATAACTTAATACTTGTAGTCTTGTAGATACTCGTATTTGGTCATGCTGGTCTAGGGTTCGATTCCTTGTAAATGGGAAGTGCGCGGTTTTAGATTTCCACTCGTTGAAACGAATATAATTTTTTAACTTGTACTCGCAAAGTCAAAATGTATTTCGAGACAAAGTTTGGTATCTTTTTCATCTTTCCGAGGTATAATTTTCATTTTAATCTTTCGATTCTTCGAATTTTACCTCTTACCCATTGATTAGTAGCTTGAATTTTTCTTATTCTTGCTCAATTTTTGGTTTTCTTTCTCCTCCTTGTGTTATTTGAATCACTTTGTGTCTTTGATATTTTTGTTGTGATGGTGAGAAAAATTGAGTGATTGAATTGGTGAATTGTGGATTATTTTGAGAACAAAAAAAATTGAGTGAATTGTGAATGAGGATTTTGTTGATCATTACTTGAGAGATGGTGAGAGCTAAAAGAAAAAATTACTCTACTACCGTTTCTACACCACCACCAAAAAATCCAAAACCGTCACTAAAAAAGCTCAACCCAAACCCGTCCATCCTAAACATATTCCTGTTACCAAACCGTCTTGGTTAACTAAAGCTCAAGACCCAATTTGGGATAGGTTATCTAAGAAGGAGATGAGGGGAACTCGATTTCTTTGTCGTTCTACTCTTGAGAAATTGGGGATGTTTGATGTCATGACGAAGCTAATGAAAAATGTGGGCATAGAAGAATTTATGGAGGAGGGAGCTCATACTTATCGGAGGTATACACTTGAGTTCTTTTCCACCATTTCGATTTCTAAAAAAAGCACTAAACATGTACCTGCAATTAGCTTCAAATTGAATGGTAAAGCTCGTGAGTTGACTTATGCGAAGTTGAGGGAAGCTTTTGGTATTCGGGATATGTGTGAAAAGGAGTATGTGGGGGTGAGAGAGAGAGAGAGATTTGGTGGAAAGAGGTTACGGAGTTGCTTTTGGGTGGTAAATCCGGTGAGTTGAGTTCGAGTATTCCTAACCCATGTCTTCGACTTGCTCATCGTTTGATTGTCAACTCATTCCTTTGTAAGGGGGAGCCTAATAAGCTTCCCCACTCTCATTTCGGTTACTTGAGGGCTATGATGCCGGATGGCGAAGGTGTTCCCGATTGGGTTGCTCTTTTTGTTACATCTAGCATAGCTTTGGGTACTAAGGATGGGGGGATTATAAATGGTGGTGGGTTAGTCACTCTCATCATGAATTACTTGAATATTGAGGTGGCGGAGGGGGAGAATCCGTTACTTGATAATTACCTCTTTGATATTCCTTGTTTGATTCACGCTAAGATGTTACGACCTTGCATGAAGGTAAAAGGGTCTTATTATTATCGATGGGGGAAGAATCATGATTCTTATCTACAATTACCGAGACCCGAGGATGATCCTTTGGTCTATGGTGAAGTTTCAGAAGATTTCTTTGTTCCCCGAGATCGTGACATTGATGATGATGATGAGGAGGAGGAGGAGGGAAGTGATGACGATGTTGAGAGTGAGGAAGATGAGAGTGGTGAGGATAGTCAAGTTCGTGAAAAAGGAGAAGGAGCAAGGATGTTATAAGGAAGAGTCATGAGAAGAATAAGAGTGTGGATGCTTTGGAGGGGGCGAATAATGAGTTAGAAGTGGATCGAGAAGCTTGGTTTACAAAGATAGATGCTTGGTGTGCCTCGATCGATGCTATGATTCATGACATGCGTGCACGGTTGGAGGAAACTCATGCCGCTACTTTGGAGACTAGAGACTTGATGAGAACTTTGTCTCGTGCTCTCTTAGCACGGTTCCCGGACGCTCGACCACCGTCGTCCGAGATCCTTGGCGAGATTGAGGGGCAAGCTACCACCTCTAAGGAAGATGACACCGGAGATTCCCCCGACACTTGATTGCTTGGTATGTTCCTTCTCATTTTCTATGTTTTTTCTTTATTTTTCCTCACATTGAGGACAATGTGGAGATTAAGCGTGGGGAGTGGAATATACTTGTATATATGTTATTTCATATTTTCAAAAAAAAAGGAAAAAAAAAAAATCGAAACCCGGCTAGGTGAAAACTCGCATGGGCGAGCGCCTAGGCAAAAGTGGGAAAATGGCCGAGGACGGAGTGAAAACCCGAAAGGGCGCTCCGGGTAAAATGAAGAAACGAGAAGCGTGCCATGAGAGTAGAAGTGAGAAATAAAAGCTAAATCGAAAACCCGCAAGGGCGGGCGGTTTAGGCAAAATGAGGGATTAGAAAAAAAAAGAAATCATTATTTTGATTACTATTTTTGCTATTTCTCCATGATTCGGGAGTCATAAGGAGGTTAGAAGGGTGATTTGGGTTTAGGATCATCTTAGAGCTGGAGTGATAAGTGGATGTCAACTATATGTTTTTATTTGTCAACCGTTTTTCTGTAGTTGGTGTTGTGAATTTTTGTGTGTGAGCGGGCATTGATGGTAGTATGGTCTTGGTGAATAGGTTATTCCATTTCTTTGACCATATATTTCTTTTGAGAGGGATGTTATAAGGAGGGGGTGTGAGAGTCGAGAGTAGTTGTTGGTTGTATCAAGCTACCTACGCTTCGCTATATAGACCTTGTGGAGGATCATTACTTTGATTTAATTTACTCGAGGACGAGTAAAGGTCTAAGCGTGGGGATGTTTGATTAGTCTAGTTTAGTAGGGATTAATAAGGGTCACTTAGTTGACTATTTTGTAGATTTGGGTGTGTTTTGACGGATTATTGTGTGCATGTCGTAATTGATGGGTTAATATAATAAAATGTGTAATTAGGTGGATTAAAAGGTGAAAAGTAATATGGGTTGTAATTAAAATGTTTATTGGGTTAAAGTGTCGACAACCTTTCGGAAGTGAAGACAAATCAAGCCCAAAGTTAAAGTGGAAGCCCAGACCAAGTGGAAGAAAGAAGTGGAGGATTTCTAAAATCCGCTGCCAGCGGATTTTCCAAATTCCGCTGCCAGCGGAATTTCTTGCCAGCTGATTTCCAAAAATCCGTTGCCAGTGGCAGAAATTTATGCATAGGATTTCTTCTTGGATTCTTTTTCGCATAGGATTCTTTCTCTAGTCTTTTGTTCTTCTTCTTTACTCACCTCTTTTATTCATCTTCTTCATTATGATCATTTTTATGAGGCATTTTATGAGGCTTTATGAGCCATTGATGAAGATGCTCCATGGATGACTATATAAAGAGGAGAAGTTCACCATGACATGGATCATCCAAGACATCAATCATCACTTGTAATTCTCAAAAATACATACATTTTCTAGTTTATTTTGGAAAAAAATTTCAAAATAATGCTCTTAAATAAATTTATTATCGTTTCGGGTCGGATTGAAAACTAATTAACAAAATGGGGCTCTTGGAGGTTCGGAGTGAGGGTCGTGTTTAGGCGGAGCAATCCCGCCATTAGAAATGGCGGGTTTTTGAAATAATAAATTTCCGAAAAAAAAAAAAAAAAAAAACTCTTTAACCCGCCATTGGGAATGGCGGGTTATTGAGCACTAACCCGCCACTCCCAATGGCGGGTCTAGGTAAATTTTTTTTTTAAAATGAGCAAGGATAAGATGATATAAATGTAGTAAACTATCAAGACATCAATTGTAGTCTAGTGGTAAGGAGTCTAACCTCTATCTAGAGGTCCTGGGTTCGAATCTTCTTGTTGGATATTTTTTAAAAATAATTCACTTTGACCCGCCATTGGGAGTGGCGGGTTAATGCTCAATAACCCGCCATTCCCAATGGCGGGTTTAAGAGTTTTTTTTTTTTTTTTTTCGGAAATTTATTATTTCAAAAACCCGCCATTTCTAATGGCGGGATTGCTCCGTCTACACACGACCCTCACTCCGAACCTCCTAGAGCCCCATTTTGTTAATTAGTTTTCAATCCGACCCGAAACGATAATAAGTTTATTTAAGAGCATTATTTTGAAAAAAAATTCACAGTATTTCTTTTGTATGGAGGGCTAAGTTTTTATTCTTGGAACAAGTAGTTGAAGCCTTTCAAGTTAGTGAATTGTAAGACTCATTTCTATTTTATTTTTATATTAGAATATCAAGTTTAATTTGCATTATTTCTTGGTTTGTTAATTCATCTTCTAGCTTGATCACCTAGTTTTTGTTATTGATAAACCATTGCTAGAATAGTTAAGTGAATCTTTTGTTTGTTTAACTATATCCGAGTAGCAAATATAATTCACCAATTCGCATGCTTTTCATCGTTGTTGAGTTATAAGGATTAAACTTGTATGAAACAAAGTGATACCGCTTGAGTAATCATTCTTCATCTTTGCTAAATTCCATCGTTCTAATCTACATATTGATATGATTTAGACGCTTGACTTAAATTGACAATATTGTAAGGGTTATTTGAGTATGTTTCTCATATCTTATAACTATTAATAAGTGGAATTGGAAGTCGATTAAACTTCATAGCAAAGTATTCTAATATAAATTGTAAAGTAGAAGAGTCAATGATCAATTCGTTAAACTTGATGGTGGATATTGCTTGGTCCAAGTACTTTTCTCATATTTGTTAGATCGTTTATTCGTATTAGTTTATTTTATTTTGTTATTTTATTTTGTTAGTTTATTAGACTTAGAGTAATCATTCACACATAAATCCCCCCCATATTGGTTACTAATTTATATAGATTTATACACACTTAAAACAACATAATCACCTTCCTCGTGGGTTCGACTCCTACTTTCACTAACTACTAGTTTGTGTTAGAAGTGGATTAAAATTGTAATTTGGAGACTCACGACAAGTCTAGCCATTGATACTCTTTTACTTATTCATCCATATTTGGCTATTTTGACACTCCTTTTCTTATTCATCCATAGTTAGCTATTTTGACACTCTTTTACTTATTCATTCATACTTAGCTATTTCGTATAAGGACTTTTTTCTCGAAGTTTCTTATTATAGCATTCTTTTTCTGATGAAAAATAAAACACTAACACCGTTTGTACACGTCGATTCACTCTTCTCTTGTTGACACAATGATCATACTTTATTCTTTGTATGTATTCAAATCAATTGTCGAAATTATAAAGTACATAATCTCCAAATTACAATTCTACTATGCTACTGTTTTCAACCTAACCTACTGCAATGAGTGAACATAGAATTGGAGTACTGTGACCTATACTGTTGAGAGTCCGAATACTGTGAAGTTGAGTAATGGGGGATCAGATTCCAATATTGGTGTGACAGACTGATCGTCGGAGTTGTCTGGGACACTGCAAAAATTGGAGTGACGTCCGTCGGCGTAGTGCCACTGAAGCCGCTCATGAGCGATGAAGCATCATCGTTCAGGACTTGGTTTGCTGGGACCTTATTTCTTGGGAGCAAATTGCCCGCCGCGTCGACAACTTTGGTGTTCCTCCTCCACTTTTTTCTGCTTGACGTTACATCTTCTTCCAATTCTGCGCTTGGTAGGAGGGTCGCCAATGTCACCTGCCCGTCGGGCTCCGTTCGGCTTAGGCTGCCTGCACCGTATTCTATTACGACCCCATACTCTTAATGACACGCCACCCTCCGCAAACGAGTCCACAGCCTCTATCCTAACGAGAGCCTCTAATTCCTTGATTAGTACGTTTGTACGACTATTGTATATGGCAGAGGCCTCATCGGTCAGCATTGTCAACCTCTTCATGTAGTCATTTCTCACACTAATCTGGACATACTTCCTGTTGCGTTCATTCTCCTCCAGATCGTAATAACCAACACGGATGTTTTCGTATCCTCTTATCAAATCCTTACGCCAGCGATCAGGGATGTATTTATCTGGGATACCCTTCACGTTCAGCACCTCGATGTATTTCATGATATGGCGACAAAAGATCCCTCAAAATTCAAACAACTTACAGCCGCAGATATAGTCATCGTCCATTTTGTCAATCCTGACTTCGAATATCCTCCGGTCTCTCCTTCAAATTGCTTCAATCACCTTTGATCTAAGTGGCCTGAAACATCATGACACCTTCGTTAGGGCTTGGAAGTGTTTCGACGTTAGTGTTAATACATCCGTACACCTCGACCTTAACCTCTTGAAATTTGTTGTTCGTGTACACCTTACTATAAACATCCTCGAATAATAACTGGGGATCCCATCTCAGTGGGCTCTTGATGTCTTTTGCGTTGTTCACTTTCTCGTCCTCCACTTTCTTCTGAATGACATCGTCGTACTGCTCCATGAACTGCATTAGTCCAGTTTCAATGCTCACATATCCTTTGATAAGTCTGTTAGTTTGTTCACTCCTCTGAGTGGAAGACATACCCGCGGAGAAGGCATCCTTCTAGTAAACCGACATCCATTTCTCTTTGTTCTTCCACGCCTCCCCTAATCACCTATTCTGGCGCTAGTTGTACTTGTCCAAAAATTCGCCCCACAACACATACAATTCATCCACCGTCACACTTTCGTGCACAATTGTTCACGTATCTTTGTCAATGTCATCAAATTGAGAGTGGTGTCTCAAATGATGATCAAAGTTCTGGAGGATATGCCACAGGCACAACCTGTGGTTGGTGTTTGGGAATAAGGTGTGCATAAGTAGAAGGAAGCGTGTGGAGGAAGCGTGGAAGTAGTGTGTGTGGGAAGGAAAACTCCATGCGACTTTGGGGTTCCGTGTTTAAATTAAAAAAAACGAATTAGAAAGTGAATAGACATGTTGCATTGAGACACGAAATTGCTTTACACAATTGAAATTCGAAATATTTTAAAAGTGAAAATGTAGTACATATCCGAATTAAAAACCCTAAATACATATCCGAATTTAAACCAAATAATGCTTACCTGCCAGATTAAAACCCTAATACTCATCCGAATTAAAAACCCTAATACATATCCGATTAAAAACTGCTAATACTTATCGGAATTAAAATCCTAATACTTATCCGACTTTACAACTTCGATCAATTAATCTAATAATTCTACTCCACCCTTCAAAGCGTCGACATCATCCTGAAAAGATTCCCTTTGAGCCTAGCTTCTTGTAGCAGCTTCTACATCGACTCGATGGAGGCATCAAGTGTAGTCATCCAGACGGGGACGCCACTTAAAATGAAGCTCATCCGAGTGTCTAACGCCTTGGAAAGGTTTTGCATGACCCTCATTTCCAACGCAGTAATAGTGTAAATGTGACCTTCATACCGTGAGATTAAATCAATAAACCTTGCCTGGTAGTGGATGTAATCCCCTATAAATTCTAATGTGAAACAGTGGCGGAAACAGTGTCGAGTTGGGATTAATACACTAATAACTAAACTTCATTAAAGAAGGTAAGTCAGTACAAATGCCACTTTATATAAAAAGGGCAAAAAATTTAAAATCCTCAAACATGTTTAACATTCAATCCAAAAGATGAAATAAATTCAACGGCGTAAGACCAAATGCCGCTCACTAGCCCACACAACCCGAACATAGAATACCTGCCATGTTATAAACATAACAGTCATAATTTAGTGGGGAGTAACGACGACATCCTCCCAGCCATATTATATGATATTAAAGCACAATTACTAATATATCAAAATAATTGAAAATGGAAAATATTTAAAATGATACGGTAAAATAATTCGAAATGATTGCCAACTTGCAAATCAATGTCAATCAATAATAATAATAACGACGTTATGGAAATCAATCAGTGTAACGGAAAAGACTTTCACTAGGATCATACTAAACTAGGTTCGAGAACTCAGTCAAAACAAATTAGACTTCAATCTCTAACTAGGCAACTTAACTATAACATGACTGAGTGCAGCGAGGTCCTGACTTAAGTAATGTACACCCCTCCTGGACACCAACCGTAATCCAGTTCAAACCGACGGCGACTTACACGATGCGGTATCTAAGTTTAAGGTCAAAATATACACACTCCTGAACACAAATCATGCTCAGTTCAACGACCAATGCATCTCAAATAGACTCACCAGCTTTATAGTTGATGGCAAAACGTATACCCTAGACTGTATTACTCTACCTGTACACTTGTCCTTACTCCATAACTCCAAAACAAAGTCGTTGTATTAATTAGAAAGGATTATCAAGATGTTCTTAAAAGGAAACTTTCTAATTTGGGAAACTTTCTATTTTAGGAAACTTTATCGAAATAACATTACGATGAAAGTAGCAAAAATAACATTATAGCGAAAGATCGATAATAGTAATTTACTCTAACTATAAAGTAAATATTATTAATTTCGCAAACTACTACTTTCGGCCTTAACAATTATTAAGTTCTAAATCGAGTATAAAATATTTATAAAAATTATTGAAATATTTCACAAACATATTATTATTATGAATTAGGGTGTTTCGAAAATATATAAAACTAAAATTCCCTAATTATTATTAGTTTCGACGGAACGAGCATAAAATAATGTTCTACGACAATCATATCTTTATAAAAGTAATTTATTTAACATTTTTTATTTTATTAAACATTTAAATCATTTTAGAATAACATAAAGGGTGACTTAAGATGAAACGATTAAATTTTTAGAACGTTCAAAGATGTTGGAAAAATAAATAAACTGCTGTAAAATCGCATTTTAACGGTAATTCACGATTTCGCTTAAAAATTGATCCTATCATTTAAAAGCTTAGAAAAATAGTGTAAAAATTATGATAAATGATTAAAACTATTATTTAAGACAATCTGTTCAGGAAATCATTTTTTTCAAAATCTGGAAACCCGAATTTAATGTCTTTTACGGAAAACGCGCTAATTTAACGTTAACGATTAAAAATAAAAGTTAAATAAAAAATGATTTATGCGTGGATGTCTAAAATCATAACTTATCAAGGAAATCAATGTTTTACGGAAAATTAACAATTTAAAAAAAATATGATAATTCCAGAATTAGAAAAATAGGAAAAATGTCATTTAATCATCGGTTTCTTTTAAAAGATTAAATAACGATTTATCGCTCTTTTTATTTTATTAAATCTCGAATGTCATGAAAATAAATAATTTGTAAGAAAATATCAGAAAATTTATTTCAAATCGAGAATTTAAAATCAAAAATCAGAAATTAAAAGGAATATTCAGTTTTAGCGATAAACGGTGCTTTAGGACTATTAATTATATCACCCACTTTTCAAATTCGAAAAATTGTGAAAAATTCCAGAAAATTAAATTTCATCAGAATGAACTTACACGGAAAATTTCAGATTTAAATAAGTAAATTAGGCTTATGAACATTAAATTGGTCTTAAATCGTTTTTTTACGAAATCAGTTAAAAATTCATTAAACGACTTTTAAAATTCAAAATTTGTAAAATTTATATTTTAACAGAGACTTTATACACACACACACACATGTGTGTGTGTGTGTGTGTGTGTATATTATATATTAGTGCATCGGTCGAATATTGTGATTTAGTAAATAATAGAACGATTTATTCAATAATCTCATAAAAACAATAAGTACAACGAAACAAACCAAAAATTAACGATTCTAAAACTTTATAAGAAAATTGACATATTATAATAGCCAAACAAAAATTTAAATTCTATACATGTAACTACGACAAAAATATCAAGCAATACCGAGATCGTCGATGTTACCTTAACCGAGATCTGAGTCAATGTGGACATGACATAGGTCCACCCCGACGCGGCCACGCACGGGTTTGGATAGGCGAATGAATCTCGTGGTAAGATTGATCTCGGATCGAAATTTAAATCGAAGTTGGAGTTGCCACCGAATTTTATGGGAATTCGGACCCGTTCAAACTCACTCTACACCTAGGCGTTTTGTGTACAAAACACGTCCCGCTTTTGGTGCTAGAGCTTATGAGTTCGTCTCTATGCATTACGATACCGACGCCGAGTTATCAGATATCGTGCATCGAATGACTCTCGTATGTCAACGGTTTTGGACATCCGGAAACCATGGTTC